>CM070646.1:33353070-34815847 GCA_036346575.1 Dendrocalamus sinicus | reverse complement strand
GCAAGCAGGGACCTGGCAGCCTAGGCTATCTAAGTGGGGCCTTGGCGGCCGACTTGGCCAACATGGCTGCAAGCGACAGCAACATATATTTGATGTTTAGAGGAAGAAAAATGTTACCTGGACTAAGTAGCAATGATGTAAAATAGAGTTGATGATGATGAGTGCTTCATCATTTGATGTAAATTCTTCATCGCTTCATCACAAGGCAGAACCTCTGCCATTTATTTTAAGAAGAGAAGATTCACCGGTCTCGACGAGGCTATACCAAAGACACTAACACCAGCCCTCAAGGAGACAACATTAACACCGGGATAGAGTCTCAAACCTAGAACTTTGACCAAAACACCAACACCATCCACAAGGCAAACACCTTGTGGAGCAACACCCCTAGCACACAACGAAGTCTAGAGCTAGCTATCTATGAGGCAAGGCACAAAACTAGAGAACCACGACTCTTGCAGGGGTTTAAGATACAACTATCAACACCAGGGTGTTCATCACGACAGCTGACACACAACGGTTCACCAAAGTGAATCCACCACGGCACACAACACCATGGGCTACGCCAACACCAAGCAGCAACCACCAGCAAGACAAGCCACAACGGAAGCGCGTGGGACCACAACTAGCATAATGCGACAACAGGACAGCCGACAGGACAACTTCGGGCAGAAGAGGGGTCGGCCCCTCCACTCACATCGCAACAAAAGGATGATGAATAGAAACGAGCCGATGGTACTACCACAAGGCTTGCCACTCAACCGATAGCCGCACGACACACCAAAATGACAGCCTACCTCAAACAAGGACCTGGATCGGTTGCACTCATGGATGCGTCCACCATGATCGGCCTACTCAGGGCATGATCGAGCAACGAGCGCTCGCTCCTTGGGCCTCCTCAACGGAAGGCCTGCTCTTAGGACAACAAGACGCAACGAGCACCCCAACATAGCAAACTGACTAGCCCTTATCTTAATGCACACCACCGTAAGATGCGCCAACCACGACACGTCACCACCACCCTGACACAGGGCAACCAACACCGATTACCGCCACGACACCCACGTGCACCCTCACGCAAGCACGACAGGATGCACCACCAACGGCTAACCTAACAACGAGGAGAAACTGACCCAACCAGATCTAGAAGAGTGATAGCGCACACCGCACCGTGCCGTCAATCACACGCACGGAAAGCAACGGTGGTGAAGGAGTAGCAACAGCAGACACAGCCCTTGAGCGGCACGCAAACGCTGCAGGGGCAGGAGACGCCCCTGGACAGAGCCCGTCCATACCTCCCTCGGCACGGAGCGCGAGCACCGCAAGGCCAAGCAAATGCACGAGCAGCCGCGGGAGTCCGCACTGCTAGGAGAGCATTGAGGAACCAGGGAAGACCGAGCCCGGATTTGGAGAAGACAGTGACTCCCAGCGGCGCGAGCCTGAATCCAGATGAGCTCAATCTTGGAGATGCCGGATCCGGACTTCTGGCAACACCCAGGCGCCCCCGGCGCGAAAGCACGCCGAAGCAACTCAAGCTCACCGGCACCAAGAAGGCCATGGAGATCGGCGTGTACACCGGCTACTCCCTCCTCGCCATCCCACAAGACGGCGGCACGGTCAGTACTCAGTAGTACCCACACGCAGTTGACACATCCATAGAACTCTCTCTCTCGATCTGAGACCACGAGGCTCGTGGCATTCGTGAACGCAGATCTTGGCCATGGACATCAACCGCGATAGCTACGAGCTGGGCCTGCCGTGCATCGAGAAGGCCGGCGTCGCGCACAAGATCAAAATCGTGCATTCATCAACCAATCGATCTGACGCAAACGAAACCATGTGCAATGATGTGTTCAGGCGTAGGAGAACTGGGGCCGTTCGATTTCGTGTTCGTGGACGCCGACAAGGACAACTACCTCAACCACCGCGAGCGGCTGATGAAGCCGGTGACAACACGCTCTGGAACGGCCCAATCGTGCTCCCCGCCGACGCGCCCATGCGCAAGTACATCCGCTACTTCCGCGACTTCATGCTCCGGCTCAAACAAGAACCTCGCCGCCGACACCTGCATCGAGATCTGCCAGCTCCCCGTCGGCGACGGCATCACGCTCAGCCGCCGCGTCAAGTGATGGGGTTGCTACTGGTGATGCAAGATGGATTGCTAAAAGACAACAATTTACATTACTACCAGCAAAAGCTGTTAGGATTTTTGGCTTCTTGCTTATCCCGCACCTCAAATTATTTGTTCAAGTCGACACTATTGGGCATGTTCTTTAACTCAAAGCTAGTGGCTTTTGCTACAGTACTAAACTTTCAAACGGAATATTTTCTTAAGACGGGATCTACAAGTTAAACGATACACGTTAAAAGCCCAACATCTGTATCAGCCAAAATCGTAAGTGAGTACTCCGTAATCTGTAAAACCTAAGCCGCAACAAAATAAAACAAACCCATTAATACAACATTCTCCCAACAAAGAATAAAACCGAATTAAAGAAGCAAATAGCAGCAGTAACATGCACAAATCAACTAATCTAACATTCATCACTGTGAATCCATGGATTCACAGAGCAGTCACAGATACAACAAGTAGCTAAAGCAGTCTGGCCTAAGAGATAAGCATAACATCCTTTTTGCTCACAACCGATGGTTGAAAGACCTGGGAAAGTAGGCAACATAAGCGTATCCTTTTAAGCCATCATGACTTCATCTCCTCATCTTCTTCGATCTTTGGAGCCAGATAAAATCTAATGTAGCCCATCTCTCCAATCTTGTACTCAACCACCACTGGCAGTTCAGATGAAAGGCTGATAGTCACTTGGTCAGACAGTGGACTTGCCTTGGTGAAGGAGTTCATGTACCTCAGGGCAAAGGTTAATGACACTGGTTCTTCCATCTCTATGATGGTAGCTTCTTCTGGCTGCATTGAGAAGACATCCATTAGACTATGGCTTGATTCAAGCTAGAGTTAAGGTGCCAATTAAATCAACCAAATTTAGACACAGGCAATGCTTTTTCACTTGTCAGGCTCATGTGCTAGAGGAACAAAAAGTACAAATCACAAACAGATTGTAGCATTGGAATAGATATCCTATCATACATACCCTAACTGCACCAAGCTAGTAATACTGTAAACACAGAAAAGAAACATTGGCAAACTAAATAACGTCAACCTTAACTGCAGATTCTCTTTTCAGGGAAAAACAGTATGGCAGTACTATGTATAAACTGCAGAGTCCATCATTAGCTAATTTGTCTTGCTTGAACTACGAAAACAATAAGTACTACTAACTAGTAAGTAATTCAACTGAGAATGGAGTAACCCAACATATTTGCTACAATAAGGTGTTAGTAAAAACACAAATATCTCTGCTATTACACTTCCGAGCACCCTTTCTGTACTATATTCCAAAGTTCACGATACAAATGAATAGGATGAGCCAAGTTCATGATAATTCGAGGCAGTAACAAATATAATATACCTTATCAACAGTCTTGTTCTGCCTGCAGACAATGTTTGCAGTCCCAATATCTCCAGCAGTCGAGAACTTTACACCTTCCTTGGTCACCGAGATGATAACTACAGTGCAAAGTAGCCGCCGTCCAAGATGTAAGAACCAGGACCATCCCCACGCAAGATTAGCGATAAGCGTACTGCAGAAAAAACAAAGAGGGAGGAAATTTCACGTACCAGTGTCTCCGATGCTGCTGAGATCCTTGCAGATCCTCGAAAACTCAGAGGACGGCATGCGGACGATGGCCTGGTACTCGGAGTCAGGGATGCCGAGGTGTTCGCTGTCGATGTCCATGAGCTTCATCTCAAAATCCGCAATCTTATCTTGATCTATTCATTCACATCAAAACCACGGTAACCACAGAGCCACAAGAAGCAACAAGACCCGGGCCGGGAGGCGAAGAGAGATTGATCACTTACTGGGAGACTCGAACATGAAGGTGACAGTGTCCGAGCCGTCGTCCGCCTTAATGGTGATGATGTCGTCGTTGCCGGCGCAGCGGAGCATCTTGGCCATGTTGTTGAGGTTCATGCCCATGGAGAGGTTGCGGTCGCAGCGGTAGTGCTCGAACCCCTCGGAGCGGAGGAGCAGGGCGACGAGGGCGACATGGCTGGAATCCATGGCCTGCAGCGAGAACCCCGTGCCGGAGCAGTCGAAGTTGGCATCGGTCACCAGCTCGCGGATCGCCTCCAGGACCTTCTTGAGGAGGCTCCCCTGCACCAGCCGCAGCTCCAACATCGTGGCGACGCTTATCGTCGGCGGGGCGGCGGCGGCGGCGGAGGGGGAAGGGGAGTAGTAGAGAAACCCTAGGATCGCAGGGGGGGGGGGAGTGGTCGAGGAGGAAGGGAAGGGGAGATTAAAAGGGAAAGGCCGGAGGAATTGGGGGAGCCGCCGCGCCGAGAAATATTTCCCGCTCCCTTCCGCTGGAAGATTCACCTGACAGGTGGGGCCAAGGAGGCTATGGCCCCACCTGTCAGTGGTTGAAACGTGGGATGGTAGGGGTTTCGTCTTCATGATTCGGGAAGGGCGGGTTTTCGCGAACCGGGCGGGAGATGGAATTGCAATCCCGACGTTTCGCGCCATCTCGCTGCGTGCACTAGTTCGTGCCTTGCCTCCAACGATTTTGATTTTAAATTTGTTTATGCATCCGTGTTTGAAATTGGAAAACATACAGAAATGGGTGAAAGAACATATATGGCAAGGCAAAAAAAAATCACATGAAATTTTGCAACAAAATGCAAATTGCGTCCCCTGAAATAATAGAACATTCAATTTGCGTCCCCTGCAGTACGGCATATAACAGTGCAAAAATGAAATTACACCTCTCAAGTGTGAATCCATCTGGACTCCGGAGTAACTAAATCGACTAATAGAGTTTGATTTGAACTGTTGATAATTTTATTGCATTTTGTTATCCGAATCTAACTATGGTTTGACTATTCTTGATTTTCTAACTGCTTGAAAAATTAAATCAGGAAAGCAGTGCGAATTGATCTGATGTTATGATTAGAATCACCTTTGTATTCGTGATGGACTATGCATCGACCCACATCAACATGGTGCTCTAAGGTGCATACGCCAATTGGAGTTAGACGTAGCTACTCAAGGCGTTTCCGACTTCAACTCCACATCGTTATCTTCTGAGACCCTTCGAGAGAGGTGTTGTTCCCATTTACGAGAATGTTATTGTTTTAGTTTTCAATGGGTCTCTGTTTTGCTACCGATTAGAACTCTTGTTCCCAAAGCTATTTATATCATCTGTAAACTACCTGATAGAATAACGTAGAATTACATATACGCCAATAGCATTCTATAACTTGGCAAGACACCATGTTTCTGCAGCAAGTAGCATGCATTGTCGTGATCTCTCTCTCTCTCTCTCTCTCTCTCTCTCTGTGCGCTTTTCAATTTCAAAGTTGTGTTGCTGTTGACGTTTGTTGCAGATTTGGGTGGTACCAGAAGCTCCCAAACAACTGAGAGCTGCACTCTGCGGCTAAATGCCCTGCACCTGCAGAACATCTCCTGCATGCAATCTATCGCGGGCAATGTTTCTACTGGAAGCTGCAACACCCCTGGAGACTCTTCACTTTCATGTGCGCTCGTAGTTGAGGCTCCCAGGAGCCGATCAGTATGTCGATGCGCTCGTGAAGCTCAAACATGGCATCGCTACGTCTGCCCGGGTAACCACACTTTAAATCTGTTCGATTTGATCTGACGCTATACATTGCGTACAGATCTGTTTGGCATTTCTAGTTGTTTGCTAGCTGCTCAGCTACTGACAATTTCATATGTTCTAGCAGTTTACTAATATTTTGTGGCAAAGTGAGCACACGACAATCTCAGTTCCCGGCAAATATTATACATTTAGGGTAGACATATATATACATATACAATAGCCTAAGCATGAGTATACAAGCCACTGGTGAAGTTCTGGAGACAAGGGTTGCTTGGTAAATCATAATTCAGAGTTCATCATGCACAGGCAGCTTACCGATATAGAGATCGAACGACAAGCCAGCAGTATAAGGTTGTGTAGGTTAGCATAAGGTGTGATACGGACGAATCTGTGTAGGTTAGCATAAGGTGTGATACGGACGAATCTAACTTCCACATGCCAAGCATTCATCCCGGTTGTTCAAGGAACAGGCCACCTGTGCCATTTTAGCCTGGACATCCTCTTCCTCTGCAGTCTGCTGCTTATCCTGCATATTCAGCATTTTTCATGGTAAGAATCATGTTTAAGCAGTTGAGTGAAAATTAATCTAAAATTGACACCATCAGTCAAGGGGCCAGAGCACGTTCTCCAATCACCTTGAGAAGAGTGGTGTCCACTGTGAATTTTATCGCATCAGCAGCAGCACGTGTTCTTAGATAATACATCCCAGTTTTCAGGCCCTAGCATCAAACAAGAAAAAATTCGTTAGTGCTTTTTTCCTTGGGGCACTTCTACTATCTAAGAAACCGGCAACGTAACATAAGATGCTGTCATGCAAAATTATAAACTGAACACAAACTGCTGAACTTTTCAATGAAATTGCAGATCACTCCAGTAGTATTGAAATTAAAAGGCTACCTTGGACCAAGCATGGAAGTGCAGGGATGTTAGCTTCCCAAAGTTTGGTTGATCCATGTGAACATTAAGGCTCTGACTTTGATCGATATAGCAACCACGATCAATGGCCATGTCAAGAATGGTTTTCTGCTTGATCTCCCAAACAGTTCTGGTTCAATGATTAAGAAACATTTAGACACATGAACTGGCATCCTGCGAGTATTCTCAAAAATAAAACTGGCATCCTGTGAAACTACAGCATAAGATGGTAATTCACATACTTGTATATTGCTTTCAGATCATCTGGGATCTCAGTGATCTTCTGGACAGAACCATCCTCATAGATAATTTTGTTTTTCAGAAAAGGAGACCAGATACCCATCTCAGTCAAATCATGGAGGAGATGCTTGTTCACTACAACAAACTCACCACTGCCAAAAGAAAATTAATTATGTGCACCTATACAATTGGAACATCAACACTACAAGGAGCAGATATGCAAACCTTAAAACTCTTCGACTGTATATGTTTGACGTGTACGGTTCAAAGCACTCATTGTTGCCAAGAATTTGACTAGTAGAAGCAGTGGGCATTGGAGCAACAAGGAGGGAGTTCCTTAATCCAACTTTGGAAATCATCCCCCTGATAGCTGGCCAGTTCCATCTGTCGGATGGCACTACATTCCACATATCAGGTTGAAGTATGCCCTGCACAGGAAGTGTATTGAGAACAACCTTAGACATAAGAATGGCTATTATAGTCCAGATATAACAGGATAAAAATAACCTGCCAATTAAACAGTCTAACTCCTAAGAGTTCCACTATCTTAGGATGAACAGTTTGAGAAAGAATAAGCATTATTTTAATGCCCTTATTGCAGCACTAAAACAATTAATGCTACATGAGCAAGCCGATTACGCAATTAATTAAGCTCAATAGTTGTTTTCCCTTTATGGGAACAGCAGTAGGGGGAAGGGCCTTCTAGAACAACCTATTAATCAAAAATACTTTTCACAGGTACAGTTATTAAGGAGTTTTTCATAGTTGACAAGTAAATGATGACACAATTAGGTAAATGAGCTGTACCAAAATATGGATATCTTATTATTTCCATGCTAGTGTTGGTAAGCACTGACAGAATTTTGAAAATTTCTAGCAACAGTTAAAATTTACCATGCAAAAAAATAAAAGTTCAGCATTATCAGACAATATATTCGGCATAACTGACAGGCATGTTTGCAGACAAGACAAACCTTGCTGACTGGGCTCCCACCATAAGTTTCATAAGGACCTTCTTTTGCAGCAAGCTCAGCAGAAGCTTTCAAAGCATGATAATAAATAGTTTCAAAAATATCCTTGTTTAACTTCTGGGCCTGAAAAACAATTCCATTATATTGCATATATCAGTAAAGTACAAAATGAAAAAACCACACTTTTTTTATCTTGGAACGTACCTCTGGTGAATCGAATGGCATGCCAAGTAAAATGAAAGTGTCTGCCAAGCCTTGAACACCTATTCCAATTGGCCTGTGCCTCATATTTGACCTCCTTGCAGTCTCAACGGGGTAATAATTAATATCAATTATTTTGTTGAGATTATATGTAACAATTGAGGTAATCTGTCATAGCCAGCATTATGTTAGTAGCATTCAGACTAGTGGGGCAGAATCATACACTAAGCAAAGATGAGTCAAGCAAACCTCAGCCAATTTATCGAAGTCAAAGTATCTGTTTTTAGACCCACTGCTACCAACAAGCTTAGCTGGATGGGACTCTATAGGAACACCCTGAAACATATGTTTGCCATGTAATATATGCAAGTTACTGAGTTACAGCAACTAATGAAAGAATTCATTAGCCATCAGTGCATACCTTTTCCCTTACAAAACGTGGCAAAGCAATCGATGCTAGATTGCACACAGCAGTTTCAGTGGGACTTGTGAATTCAATTATCTCAGTACACAAGTTGGAAGACTTAATTGTGCCCAGATTTTGTTGATTACTTTTCCTATTGCAAGTATCCTGCAGATCATTAGGAACTTTTAAAGCCAAACCATTCGATCTTTCAGTAAGAAGGAATATGTGGTAATAGAAATGCAAATTTAGAGGCAACCCATCGTCTCCTCATGAATTATATACCTTATAAAGCATATATGGTGTTCCAGTTTCTATCTGTGCCTTCAGAATATCAAACCAGAGGGCTTGTGCTGAAACAATTTTCTTTGCCTTACCCTGAAATTGCATAGCTAGGTTATTAAATATTGTTTAGTTACTTCAAAAAATGCATATCCAGCATCCAGCTTACCTCTCTTTCATATTTCCTGTACAGATTCCGAAACTCATCTCCCCAGCAATCAGCCAAACCTAGAGCTTCATTGGGACAAAACAGTGACCATTGCTCATTACTTTGCACCCTTTCCATGAATAAATCAGGAATCCAGAGAGCATAGAAAAGATCTCTTGCACGATGCTCCTCCTGTAAATTGCACGTAATGAGGAGACTGAGATGGGGTGACATAAAAATAATAGCATGCCAAGCACCTATCCTTATACTATGATGAGAGTAATCAAATGCCAGAAAGTCAATTCCAGCTGGTCAAATTGAGATCTAAGTTTGTTATTATTCAAGAGCTTTTACCTTTCCATGGTTCTTTCTTAGATCGAGGAACTCAAAAATATCAGCATGCCAAGGCTCCAAGTATACAGCAAACGCACCTAAATATTAGGCATCTCTAAGAAATCCTCAAGAATCATGTAAATCATGTCTAGCTAATTGATGCTACTTACCTTTTCTCTTGCCTCCACCTTGATCAACATAGCGAGCAGTGTCATTGAAAACACGTAGCATGGGAACAATTCCATTTGAAGTTCCATTTGTTCCTCGAATGTAGCTACCAGTAGCTCGAATGTTGTGAATTGAGACACCGATTCCTCCGGCAGATTTGCTTATGGCAGCACATTCCGAGAGAGTATCATAAATTCCCTCGATACTATCGTCTTTCATGCAGATAAGGAAGCAGCTACTTAACTGCGTCACAAAGAATAGGAGAGTAAATACACAATTTAACAATCTACATTGAACTCTTTTATGGTAGAAGGTGCAGTACTTGAGGCCTTGGAGTGCCAGCGTTGAAAAGGGTTGGAGTAGCATGAGTAAACCAGCGCTGAGACATCGTGTGGTATGTTTTGACGGCAGATTCAATATCATCCTTATGTATCCCAACAGAAACTCTCATTAACATATGCTGTGGTCTTTCCACAACCTTTCCACCAACTTTCAATAGATAAGACCTCTCAAGTGTCTTGAAACCAAAATAATCGTAGTCAAAATCTCTATCATAAATTATCTCACTATCCAAGCGAGTAGCATTCTGAAACGATACATCATAAGAAATTCCATAAGTCACATTGTATGCGAAGAAACAGGAGTAAAATGCACGAGTACACTAATGTATAAAATGAAGCACCTGAAGAATATCACTCCACAGCACAGCATTATTATAGGAAAAACTCAAGAACCACAATAAAGCTAAATGAAAATCATCACATGATTGGCCTTACGACAAATACGGATGTCAAATCAAATTAAGCGCAGAAAAGCTGTCAACACAGATACAAAAGAACAAACTGAACCAAACATTGCAGCAGTATACATGAAAGAAGTGGAGACCAGATGAAGAACCACCTAACTATGTTATTTTATATAAAAGCATATCATAATATATGACAATTGTTTTGATAATCAATTCAATAAGAAAACTAAACAATACACAACTGTACCAGGGGACCATCTTCAGCATAACACATGTTAATTGCAATCTCCTTACGACATACAGTAGAAGCATGCAACTACACGAGCTATCCAAAAGACATTATTAGCCTTTGCATGCACCTTCATGATGATCTCATAGACGTCATCAGCAATCAAGGGAGCCATCAACCCAGATCTCTCATTGTAATGTGTATACATGACCTTCACCCTGCATCCAGAGATCAACACAAGCACGTCACAAAGCGGATCATCAAAATTTCCTCCTATATACGAAAAAAGGGATCACATACGTCTCTGAGAAGGACTTCATGGTGTTCTTGTGCAGGTTGGAGACTGCGATCCTCGCCGCAAGCTTCACAGCATAAAGAAATGCCAAAAAACCAGTTAATAATTGTCGAATCACGCAGGCGGCAGATTGAAACAACTCGTGGAGGATGGATCACTTCTGGGGGTGGGATTACCGAGGCGTGGTCGGGATGGGAGGCGGTCATGGCGGCGGCGGTCTCGGCGGCGAGCTCATCGAGCTGGCTGGTGGTGACGCCCTTGTAGACACCGGCGCAGACCTTCTGGGCGACGAGGACGGGGTCGCAGTGCTCCTGGCTGAGGCCGTAGCTGAGCTTCTTGAGCCGCGCCGTGATCTTGTCGAAGTGGACCGCCTCCTGCCGGCCGTCGCGCTTCACCACGTACATCGTCGCCGCCGCTTCTGCTCCCCGGGCGTTTCGTCGAACACGTCGGGGGCACCGAGAGGATGGGTGGTACGGGCTTCGAGGAGTGGGAATTGGGGGGATGGAATCAAGTGAACACAAGATAGGCGGCTTTGAGATATCGGTGCCTGCGTCTGCGTGATTAAATTACGCAGTTTTTTTTTTTTGAAATATCATGCAGGAGGGGAACCGCTTAGAAGCGCGGGAGGGGAATTTTTGGCGCGCGTTTTTGGGTGGAGAACGACGGCGACTGACTGGAGAGGTTGGTTCGTGGGAGTGAAGCGCATTGCGTGCGGGTGGCGACGGCATGGTACACGTCAGATGACATCAAGATTTTGCTCATTTTGACTTGAATTTATAGTTTGTAATTTATTTTTTATTATTTTTAAATTTCATCTTTTTATTTTTAACTTTTTATCGGTTCTTTTTTGTATTCATTTATATTATTCATGATGGACTAATATGTTTTTTATTTTTATTTTTTTAAATTTAGTTACGTCAAATAAACTACCATCAGTTACAGTGTAATTTCAGCTATGTACAGTGTAATTTCAGCCATAAGCCAGTTTATTTCAGTCCAACCGAGCAGCACCTAAGTCTATGGCTATATTCCTTTTAAGGTTACGGTTGATAATTTTTTATTGTGGATGATGTATTTTATTTATGTTTTTTAAGATAATGGCGGATGATGAAAACGCTAATATGAATGACATATATAATTTTAGGCTCAGAAAATCATTTAGGAAAGTGGCTTCAAAAGGCCACTTGGAGAAATTACTCTGTTTGTTACGGATTCCGGAGAGACCAAAGCCAAAAAATTACAAGCCCTATGCCACATATAATTTTATGTGATGTAGATAAGAGAAAGATATTGTTTAATATTTAGTAGACAGTTTTATAGATAGCTTTCTACTATCTATATCATTGTATAGATAATTTTATAAACAACTCATTAATTGTATAAAATCATTACAAACAATTATGTAAATAAACTATTGTATGTGTTGTCTTTATTGAATGATATGAGGTGTATTACAGATAATCGTTGTCTAGATTATTGTAAATGGCCATACAAGTTCTACACCCATATTCCATTTGACTACACCTATACTATACACAAGTTAGCAAAGATACACACTCTTCCGTTCTCAGTATTTTGTTTGCAACATACAACTTTACTATGGCTTAAACAAAAAGAATACAGCAATAAACTGGACACACTGCTCTAGGCTTCTCTACTACTTAGGGTGTGTTTGGTTGAGCTGTGGCTTCAAAAGTCTTTGTGGTGTCAGGTGTGGAAAAGCTCTTTGTAGGTTGTGGGCTATGGAAAAGTTGTAAGTTGTTTGGTTCAAACAAGTATAAAACTTACCTCCTATCTCTATTTTCCTTGAAACAATCTGTGAAATGACTCTCTATTTTCACCATTTCAAAAGCGTAAAGCCAAAAGCAGGTCCAAGGTGCTTTCAAATCAGACTACCCAAAAGTAGCCGCTTCGAAAAGGCGAACAGTTTCCACCCTTTGGTTGGCTTTTGGCTTTTTGAAGCAAAAGCAGCTCCCAAAAGCTCAACCAAAGGCACCCCTAAAAATGTGAGTTGGTGGTCGTCGGTCCGTTCTCCCGCCTCTCTTCTTAGCCGTTCAGATTCCCATATAGGTAATTCTTCCGCTCCTAGTAGAAAAGGTCGTGCCAACACGTGGGCCGCGCTCCTCCTCTTCTCTTCCCCTGCATCCTCCGTCTCTTGCAACCACTCCACCTCCTGCAATCACCGCCTCTTTCTCTCCCCCGAACTCTCTTGTCGTGCCTCCTCCTCCTCAATATTGCCACCAATTTGTTCCCCACGCGGCAACATCTGGTCGTAGTCCTCCAACTTCCCCCAACAGTGCCGCACCCCCCTGTTGCCGCCCTTCCCAACCTGCCCAACGCATTCGCCCACCGCCTCCTCTCCCCATCTGCTCGTCGCCGCCTCCCCACCTCCACCTCCCGCAACCACCGCCTCTTTCTCTCCCTTGAACCCTCGTGTCACACCTCCTCCTCCTTAGTGCCGCTACCAATTCCTTCCCCGCATGGCAATATCTGGTCGCAGTCCCCCAACTTCCCCCAGCAACACCGCATCTCCCCGTCACCACCTCCCCAATGTATTCGTCCACTGCCTCCTCTCCCCATATGCTCGCCGCCTCCTTGCCTCCACCTCCCGCAACCGTCGTCTCCTTCTCTCTCTTGAACCCTCGTGCCCAGGGCCGGCTCAACGTTTTCAAGGGCCCTAGGGCGAATTCGGCTCTATGGGCCTTTTATTATAAATTTTTTCCTACTTATAAAATATGCAGTTTAAACTTTATATTGTCTAAAGTGACACAAATCAATAGTTCTAACATGATAAACTAATTAGGTACTAACTAGTTCATGAACCAAATGTAACTAATAAGAATTAATTTATCTCAAATAGGAGCGACAAATATCCAATGTCTTTCATAAAAAGGAACTTCTTCTAGCACTTCTTGATGCAAAATCATTAATAATAACATCAAGATCAATGTCATCCAAGATATTCTTCTCAATGCAGCACATAGCCAAGCCATTCAATCCTTCTTGCGGCCAGTTAACTAGTTGTATAACAAAATACAATTATATTTTTGATCATAAGCATTATAGTTGTATAGTAAATATAACTCTATTTTCATAAATAAATATATTAACTCGATGATAAACATGCTAAATGCTCAAGCCCTTTCTTTGCTGAAATAAAGACTAACTCAAAGCTTGGGTTCTTAATCTTATTAATCTCAACCCGCTGCAGAATCTATCTGAAATTGTCGGTTTTGTTCATAGCATAATTATTCAGCATGAACAAAAGGCTGTGAACCTGTGAATAACGAAAGAAATTTTCTCATAGATTCCTAAATACAATAGTAGTAGTCTAGTAGAATCGGCAATATAAACATCTGCTGCTGCCACTAGAAATGGGCGGTGATAGTAGCTGCACCACCACCATGCTTCCGACAACTCTGAACAAATTCGCAGCTCTGCTCTCCCGGGCGCCGCAGCATGGAGGTCTCTGGTGCGAGTTTTTCTGCATCTTTCAGCCACCGCGGGGCGAACCGATTAACTTCTGAACTGGAATTGTCGTACAAAATTGACATCCTGAAATGTATGTATCCTTACTTGGATATGCTCAGAGATATCGTCGCGATTAGGACGCACACGAGGGCCAGCGCCGCCCTGCCCTTCGTAGTCGTCGGGGCGGCGCCGAGATCGCCGTAATCCGGAGGCGAATTTGATCCGTAGCCAGGAGGGGAAATTGACCCGTAGTCAGGAGGGGTCATCGGCGTGGTGGGCCCTCCCTGGCCTGGGGCCCTAGGCCGTCGCCCCTCCGGCCTACCCCCAGAGCCGGCCTTGCTCGTGCCGCGCCTTCTCCTCCTCGGCGTCACCATCGATTCTATCTCCCATTGCCCCTCCAATTAGCGGCACGACGCTCAGCGATAGCGATCGGTGGATCGTAGAGAATGGCACTCAGTGACAATGGCCAGTGAATCAGAGAGAAGGGTGCTCGACGATGGCGGCGGCGGGTTCCTCTTCCTATGCCCGCCTACGTAGCTCTAGCCACCGCCTAGCAGTCGCTCACCTAGTGAGCCTCTCTACCTTCTCCGCTATCGCTTACTCGGTGAGCCTCTCTACCTCATCTTGCTCTCCGCTTGGAGCTCATCGCGTTGTCTAGCGATTTTGGTCTCCCAAGCTAGTTGTTGAAGTCGGTGCCGTGGTTAAAGGGGGACATGGTCGAGGGGTCGTGGTCGAATGGGGCCATGGCCGAAGTCAAAAATCAGTGGTTAAAGTCGAAGCCGTGGTCGAAGGGGCGATGATCGAAGTCGAAGGGTCGTGGTCGAAGTCCAAGCCATGGTCGAAGGGGCAGTGGTTGAAAGGCCGTGGCCCGTGGACGAAGTCGATCAACGGTCGAAATCAAAGACCATGGTCGAAGTCAGGTCATGGTCGAAGTCCAAACCGTGGTCGACGGCAAGACCCGCAAGGTCTCATACTCCCCATAGATTGTAAGATGCTTTTGGGCACGAGGTGCGATCGACGGCTTCTGATTGATGACCACGAGCGCTCGTCGATGTGTTCTGACTTATGATCATGAGGTGTGGTTGATGTCTTTATATTTATGACCATGAGCGCTAGTTAAAGGCGAAGATCCGTAGTCGAAGTTGAAGCCATGGTCGAAGGGGGAAGTGGTCGTGGTTGAAGGGTCGTGGTTGAAGGGGATAGTGGTCGTGGTCGAAGGGTCGTGGTCGAAGGGGATAGTGGTTGAAGAGGGCAGTGGTCAAAATCAAAGGGGGCAGTGGTCGAAGTCGGGGCCGTGATCGAAGGAGGCCATGGTCGACGTCGAAAGGCCGTGATCAAAGTCGGGGCCGAGTAGGTCGGGCAGGCCAAGCAGGCTCCACTTTTTCAGCATCAAAGAAACCTTCCTCTAAAGTACCTGCATGCCACACCAATCTTTGTGTTGAACATATATGCAATTTCTCTCTTTCCACAAGCACCAGAGTGTAGCAGATGATATCATATTCAGATTTATATGTTTTTTTGTAACATAACCACCATTTTGCAATTGATTCAAAAGTGACACCAATTTATACACCTACAATTTCGAAAATCCCAAGCCACACTCAAAAAATAAATGAGACATTCTAGCTCAGAGCAAAACACACAAGTTTTATCATGAACTTCCTGTCTTTTAGCCAGGTTATCACGAGTAAGAATCTTGTTATTTGACAGCAACCACACAGAAAGAAATGAATCCTACGAGGCACAAAAAATTCCCAAATTGCTGGAAAATGAACAGTTCTAATCCCTCTAAAATCTATTACAACATACAAAGATTGCGTATTATAAAGACCAGAAGAGTGTAGTTCCCAAATCATAGCACCATTTTCATCGGAAAAAAGCAACGGTTCGAGCCACATTAACCAAATCATCCCACAAATGCAACAACCTGTCGTCAACACACCTCCTGAAAGTAAGTTTCAGTTCAACCCCATCTCAAGCATCTTTAATGGTTATATTCCTCTCATTAACGATCTCATACGAGTCCCAAATCTGAACAGCCGAACTCGAGGTACCAAGCCAGCATGAAACACCCCGAATTTTTTCAAAATTTGAAGTTTGATTGAATTTCCGAATTCAATTGCAAATTGAGATTCTTGAGCCTAATTTGCACTAATCTTGGGGAAAAGTGAGCACTAATCTTGATGCAATCAACCCCACATGGCTGCCGCCGCCGTTGCTCCTCCCTCCTGAAAATATCCCATGCTTGATCTTTTCCTTGCCACCGAGCCTCCTTCTCGCGTCTTCCTCTTCTTGCCAGCTCCCTGCCGCCTCCCCACATCGCTAGCTAACCTCGCCAGAGCCCTTCCCTTGCTTCTCCTTGCGCTGGAAGCTCTCCCGAACCGCCTCACCGTTGCTGCCACTCCTCCTTGCGCAGTGAGCTTCTCAGTCATCGCAGAGCGTCTCACGACACTTCCTAGCACCCTCTGGAGCCATCAGTTTGAGCTCAAATCCACCGAGTCGCCGCCGATTGTGTCCCCTGAGCCCGGTAAGCCCTAACCGCAATCCAGCGATATACTCAGTTACAATCCAATTACTCCCTCTGGCATGTGTGCATGTAACCCCTGGGCACGATGGAACCCTCGCCGGGGCAAGGGCATTTGCCCAGTGGCCGAGCCACGAAGCCTACCGCCGGCCGTAAGGCCGTCAACGTGGCCAGCCCACTAGAGCCTCCCCCGAGCTAAACCACCGCTGCCGCTGTGTCCCTGGGATCCCGTAGATGGTTAAACCACGACCAATCGGGTCGCAAAGCCGTCGGAGCTCCCCAACGTCGCCGCGCACACCATCATCTTCCCGCAGCCCGCGACCTCTCTCATTCACCGCCCTCCTCCCAAAAGCCCACAAATGGAATCCCCAACTCACCAGAACCCCATCATGCCCTCCGTTCCGTCGCGGATCACCGTGACTCCCCGTCGTCGCCGTCTTTTTCCACGCCGCGGTCGCCACTCGGCCGGAGGAAGAAGACGATGGCGAGCCGTCCATCGTCGAGGCGATCGAACGGCGAGAAGTGTCGAGACAACCCACCGCCCGATCGCCATCGCCATTGTCGCCCGCCCGCGCATCGCCGGGATGGGCGGCCGAAGGCCACGCCCACCGCCAGCGAACGAACGAGCGCGCGTGGGCGGATCGCCGTGAGCCGCGTGGCGCACGATGCGCGCGCCGGTTGCATCCGTCCGCCACTCCGAGTGGCTGAGCCAAACCCGATCGCCGCGCTGGTCCGAACCGGTGAAGCGAATCGACCGAGCCCAGTGAACAGTGCTTGACCCAAACTCAAAAATGCATATTTATACTCCCTAGATCCGTTTCGAGCCCGCCAATCCATTTCTTAGCTCCAAATAGTCATATCAAGCCTCCAAAATCCACAAGCCCCAAAAATACCAAAATACACCATTTTGACCAGCTCAATATTCTGACTTCAAAAATAATCTCCAATTCTCCAAAATTAAATCTTATAAATTTAAGCTTCTCTTGGCCCATATAATTAAGCGTATTAAATCTCAATTCCCCGTAAATTTAAATTCTTCCATTCTACCAAATTAAATCTCGTGAAGCCCACATCATCTAGTTCAAAGATAGACTATTTATTTCCAAGAGTCTATCCCTGCTCCCAAGATTTATCCACCCAAGCTCAAAACCCTAATTCGGTCCGAACTTGCTGCGTTCACCAAACCCTAGCAACCCCTAAACCTCGTAGTAGCTCAAACTGTCTACACCTGTCCCACCCCGCTCTACCACTAAGGTCCTAAACAACCTTGAGAAATATTCTAACTCAAGAATCCGACACCATCCATACACTCTATCATTCGACGAAATCCATACAATGCCTTTTTGCATTGTCGATTATCCTAAAACCATAGCCTAAGTTCGATCTCGTTAAGCCAAACTCTTCACCACCTAAACCTTGGCCACCCCGCCTATTTTCTTTATGTCCTTTTTGATTGTGTGTTTGTATTTTGTTCCCGACTTGCATTCGCGCAGCAGAACTAATGTATGTTCGTTTTTCTACGCTAGTACTCGGATCATGCGAGTTGGTCAACAGAAGGACTACAAGAGCAGTTAAAGAAAGCGATGCTCACCCCGAAGATCACGTGAAGATAATCAGAAACTAAGGATCAAGAGGCAAGTCACATGTTTTTGATCATATTGAATCCCATTAAATTACATTAGTTATTTAATGTATTTTCATTATGGATAGTTGCGAACTGATAATTGCTTAAAACAAAGATTTAGAATGGCATGCTATCTAGATAATCCTACCACTGATAAATAGCCCTGTTTACCTTGATGGCCATATTCACCTTGACAACCTTAGTAAGAATTAACATATGATATAAATGTATACAAGATCATTTCATGCGTATGATACACTACTAAGTGATCGGCCGTTGGCGGTAGGTTTGAAAACCGGATCTAGGGTAGGGCGATATGGGACGCCGTGCCCTAGACCGAAATATCGGTGGGCGGTGTGGGGTAAAGGTGTTGCGCGAAATCGTGCAGCGGTTTCGCCATCGCTGTACCCTTCAACGTGTCACACTACTAAGGTGTGAGCCATGGGCTAGTAGAATTGAAAAACCGAGAGAGTAGGGTGGTATGGGACACCGTACCTAGGCCGGTGATCTTTGGTATGTAAGTTAGGGTAAAAATGGTGTGGAGGTCCGTGTAGGACTTCGCCCACCGCTTACCACGAGCACGAGGCTGCGGACCTCGAGGAAAAGTATAAGGGCAAGAACCTTGTGCCAAGTAAAGACACGATTATCGCCCAACCACAAGCGTTGACTTGTCAAACTGGTTTAGTAGTGCTCAAATCGATTGAATATCTACAACTTACTTTGGGGACTCAGACTAAGGGATGTCCCGCGTACACAAAGTTGGTATGGAAACAATGAGACCATATTCAACAACGGTAGGATTACACGAGTCGATGTGCGACTTTCTGCGTGGGCAATGGAATGCCGATCGCTGTGTTACCTCGTCCCACCAGGGTAGAGGCTATATAAAGAATTGAGCGTGAAAAACCATGTTTTCTTAATGTCGACGTGGAATTAAGAAATCTTGTGGGTAAAGCAGGCAGCTCTGCAGAGTGAAATAAATGGTATTCGAATACGCCGTGCTTAGGTTAATGAAGTGTGTTAATTGGGTGATTCCAAAAACAAGGCATAAGTAGTGTTTCGAGGTTGTTAAATTGAATAATGATGAGATTTTATCGATAATGAAAACCCCGATCTTAAGAAGAAAATGTTTTACTTTTAATTGTTTGCAAATAAAATTGCATCCACCTCATAATAAAACCACTGTACACCCTCCACCCGAGAACCCTGGCAATTAGTTATATAGTATTTCCACATGTGATTTCTTTGAGTGCGGGGTGGGAGTACTCGAGCTTGCGAATTTTCCCCAACAGATACCAGAAGAAAAAGGAAGCAATTCAAGATTTCGCATTAGGGTTACGACCGCACTCAAGCGTTCCTGTGGAGTTTTCTTCGGCTCTTCTGTATATAAGTTAAGTTTTGGGCTTGGATGCCCTTATTGTCATTAAAGCTGGCCATTAGGTCTTACTTTAATCCAATTAACTCTTTTTAAATGGCTTGTAAGCAGGCATGATACACTGTTAAGCCGCAATGAGAACTCTGGTACATTGCAGGGCGTCTGACGTCCCCTGGTCCCAAAAATTGGGGGCGTTACACAGCAGTCCTACCAAAACCTAATTGTATCACCTTTACCAACTTGCCATCATACCCTAATTTACCAGCTCGCTTTTGCGCGCGCGTATATATACACACACACACGGAAGCATATTTCCAAGGTATAATAGCAAAAATTAATCTAGTTGGTAAATACTCCTCTATTACCCCCGGGGATTGCGCCCAGGCAGCCCTCACGTCATTAGTTTTACATGAAGGTCTCTCGAATTTTCAAAATCACGTAAGGGTCCTTAGTTCTTACAGATAAATACCTGCCATGTCATTAATTTAGTGAAAAGACCCTCTTTTCCCTCAAATTATGTATAGATCCTTAAATTTTTTAGAAAAGTCCTCCTTTGGCTTGATAAAGTGATTTCTTCAAAAATATGTATGGTCCTTTTTTTTGGGGCAGAAAAGACCTATGATTTTTCTAACATTGCGTATAGATTCTTGATTTCCTTAGAAATTCTCTCTATGAATTATCGGCTCTTTTACTTTGGTTCGTACGGTAGTTAACGTGGCGTAGCGCCACGCTTACGCTGCTAATATCTCAATAGCTAACTGATTCCACAACGTGTTAGTGGTGCAGCACAGGTGGTGATCGGTTCGGCTGAAAAGCTCATGACTTATGGCTGAAAACATCAGTATTGAAAAAAAAGCATCAGGTGAGTGAGGCTTATTTAGCATAATTAAATTTAAAAAAATTTAAAAATATAAAAAATATGTTAGCCCATTACGTATAATACAAACAAATACGGGAAAAAAGAACCGACAAAAAAGCTCAACAAAAAGCTAAAAGTTCAGAAAAAGATGAAACTTATGAATAGTAAAAAATAAGTCGAAGCCGAATTGAACAGGCTCACGTCATGCCATGTAAATGTGTATAGACCGGAGACGCTAAGGTGACCGTAGTCTCTCACTGCCTGGCATCTCGTTCTGTGATACTCCAGTTCCCTTGCTACTGCGCTACTAGCATGCTAGCGTGGAATGGCTGTAAAAACTAAAACCTCATAAGCACATCATCTATATGAACCTTACCTTCGGATATCTAACCCAATCGAGACTCGTATAAGCAAAACTTTTGCATCATTTCAGATTGCTTACAATAATTTTGCTCCTCTGTAGCAGATGTATATATACATGATATATAAATAAGTTTAAGCCTGATCAGTTGGGCTGAAAAAAGATGGTTTATGACTGAAGCTGCACTGTAATTGACTGAAATTACATTGTAACTGATGGTGACTTATTTGACTTTTAAATTTAAAAAAAAATAAAAAATAGGTTAGCTCATCACAAACAATACAAAAGAATACGAGAACAAAAGGACCAACAAAAACCTTAAAAAACAAAAAATAAAATTTAGAAATAATAAAAAAATAAATAAAAAATTAAGCCGAAATAAGCAGAATATTTGGCCCTGTTATTTTCGGCTTCTAAAAGTTGTTTTTTTGACCTTTCTACAATAACTAGCTTTTAAACAGAGTATTTTTTCAAGATAGAGTCTATTAGTTAATTATAGTACATATTTTACTGACTTTATTTATATCGGCAAAAATCACATGTGAGTTTCTGTTACTCTGTAATCCCTCATATAAATAACTCAAAAAATCACAAGCTGCAGAAAAAAGGCCCTTTATCTAGCAGATGGCTTCCGATCTTCTGAAACAATTATGGCCTAGGGGCTACCAGTTAGGGTGGAGGGCTGCGTCCTACACTCCAACAGGGCTACCGATACGGGCTACGTTTCCATGCCTTCTAAAAAAACCAACAGTTTGAGCAGCAGCTTTCAACTGACATCAGATTTAGGATCTGTTCTTTTTAGTTGTGGCTTTTAGTTATGACTTGTGACTTTTGGATTATTCGTATGAGAGATTATAGAGTAACTGAAATTCACGTACGACTTTTACCGATATAAATAAAATCGGTATAAAATGTATTACAATTAACTAGTAGACTCTATCTTAAAAAGACACTCTATTTAAAGAGCTAGTTACTGTAAAAAAAAAAGAAGCAAAAACTAAAAACAAAAGCTGAAAAAACATGCTCTTAGAGTTCGTTGGTTCAAAAAGGAAGAAAATAGCACGGATCTAAATTTCGGCTATATACAAACGTGGGAGGCAGAAAAGGCGGCGGGCATGCAGAAAAGGGCATAGAACACAGTGGATGCCAATCACATTGTCCTATATTGAGATTAGAAAAAAAGGTAAACATTGCTTACATATCAAGCGACGATTTTTTGTACAGCAGAAACATAAGCCATCTTTGCATCTCCTCCAGTGAACAATACCACCGCTCATTTTCACGAGGCAATCAGATATCATTTATAGTTACGTATAGAACTATAAAGACTATTATAAAATCTAGCAAACACAAAGATGAATATACGAGCTATTGAAAGAAAAAAGATGTGATAGAATTAATCATGTGGTACCGATGAGCAAGTGAAGCCCGAAAGTGGTACAAACATATATCATGGAAGAATTTAGGAACATAAGGAGCTCCGACAAACCACTCATTTAGAGGTGCACGAGAGGATTAAATACTAAATTATTTTTAGCACTAATAGGACAATAATTATAGGATTCTAAAAGATTCAAAAATGTTGTAAGAGAGCGACAATCCTATGTATTCTTTTGAGGTTATGTTTAAAGAATTTGCGATCAGTTTTGCCAAATCTTTTCTCTTATTGTAGCTGATTCACTACAAGATTCATCTTATAAATATTGATGGCTACTTCGCATAAGGATATTAGAGTTGTTTTTCTTATGCATTGCAATCATTTATCTGTTATTTGTAGGACCCGCAATCATTCAGGCTTGTAGTTATACACGGAAATTTGGTGAACTAGCACATGCTTAGGTTTTCGGTATATGATCCAGTGTGCCAATAAATGTATTTGGAAAATTCAAGTGATTGGTGAGTTTGTGCTCGTGCCTGTCATAGTTTGCTTACAGCATGTAAAAGTACAAATGAAATCCAAGTATATACTAATTCGAGCTCTCTCTCTAAAGAATTCAAGTCTGTGGTTTTATGTTAGAATACCACATGCCTGGTAGACTGGTGGTAAAGAACGGACTATCCAGTACATCGCTGCATGCGCTAAACTATACTTGTGAAACGTTCTTATATGTCTTGCCTCACACACTTGAAAACGCAATCTGTTCCTATATACTTATGTACAACTGTACTCTGCACTGTATTATCTCAAGCAGCTCTGCCCCTAGTTGTTTTTTTCTGCTATCTGATTATTACGATTCATGATTTAATCGATATTTGAGAACAGGATAAGGCAGATCTGGTTGTACCCTTTCGTTGCTAATCTAATCCTTTGGAATTGCAGCTGTTTAGCAGTACATGGTGTGAAAATTCCCAAAACTCTTCCAAGTTCAAGCAGCTGCACCTCCAGGCAATCACACTCGTGCATCAGATCTGTCAAAAAGATATTTATATTAACATGCTGAAATTTACATCAGTAGAAAGACATTATTAGGGATTCATGGTTAGGTCTCCAATCTCCATATTTCGTTTTAAGTTTGTTAAAAGAGTATATAAAAAATTTCCATGGAGGCAAATGTTGGCACCTGGGCTGCCTTTGCTTTGAGCTTCTGTACCTCATCCTGTGAACAAAATAACCTGCAGCGCTCCAAACTGTCAGGACAGAGCTATTTAATTACTTCATGTCTTCGGTTTAGAATGATCAAATAAAAGATAATTACCGCCATTGAAGCTCCAAGATCTCATTGATCATTTCCTTCTCATTTTCATGTGCTGCTTCCAACTGAAAAGATAGTGGGTAAAATTTCTGACTCCAGGATTGAGTTGGTGGGTGGTACCCAGGAGGACCTTGACTCTGCCGAGTTGCAGATTATTGCGACGAACCTGCTTGTGACTGCGGTTGCAGAGGAAGCATTTGCTGATATGGAGGGTAAGGCATGCGAGGTGGAGCCATCTGACCACCATAAGGTGGGTAGTATGATGGGTAATGACCTTGGTAATATGGGGCACAGGATAGCTATATGCTGAGCCGCCTGATGGCTGAGGAAGTCCTGGTTCTTGTGAACCAGGTCCATCGTGTGATTGGACCAAGGCACCCATCCTCTGGGGATCCATTGAAGGGAACAATGTCATAACTGCTGAAGGTGGGGCTGGAATGTTAAAAATAGTATGATGCCGGTGCCGGCTGCTGTTCGTCTTCCATACTGGTAGGCTGCATTTGCTTGCGGCCCAGCTGCTGAGAGATAACAGCCCTTGGAAGCAATCCCCAGCCCTTGCCCTTGCTTTGTAGCATCCTCCTCCCCTGGCTTTCGTGCCTGAGGCTTGACCCACATGAGCTTCGGATGCAAACCTTTGATGACTAAGTTGTAGCAAGTTCCTCCGCAGCTTTCTCAGCACCTTCTCTTGTTGTGCTGGTCACAAATGCACATGCCTGCTGGAGAACAATCCTGATGGACTCAATCTCACCATGCACATAGAACTGATCCCTCATATCTTGCTCAGTTATTCGAGCATCAAGGCCACCAACATACAAGGTTCTTATGCTCTCATCATCTGGTGGCATCAGGGATGGCATCTCACCTGCCTTGCTCAGGAGCTTAATAGCAGCTGGGTCATTAACTCTGTAGAGAAGAAAAGGCTTCTTGCAAGATTATCGTGCAGAGCAGAGCACATAAGAACGTAAGATCTCAAATTTATGGATCAGAAATGACATTAAATAATATGGCAGATATTATCACAGTAATTATAGTTATAACTAAAATGGCTCTAGTCAGCTCATGGACTTATCAGGGAAAAACGTTTAGAAATCGAAATGGTGGGAACAGACAGAACAGGGACCAAGTCAACATATTTCATTTTGTGAGGGTTGCATATTCTGCTTTTCAGTATTTTTCAATCATAAAGAAAAACAAGTTCTGCCAGTTATATTGCCCTGGAATGGGTGGAAGTACAGATGAACACATGTTCACCTATTCTAATCCACTCAGAGAAAAGAGGTAAAATGTCCTGTGAAGATGCTTGTTTAACATTCTAACAAGATGTGAAGGTATGCATTTTCTAGAGCTGAATTTATACTAATCCTGATATAGATATGCTAAATCAATATATTTACTTAAAAACATTTTGGAACAGAAGGCCCATACATCGTGTGCTAACTTTTAGGCACTTCTCAAGCTTACCAACCAGATAGCATCTTGCCTATAGTGCAGCCTTAATCTACATTAATATTTTATTTTCTCAAACACTCAAAAGAGGCTTGAGATTAACTAAAGAAGTAACTTAAGCTATTCCTAACCTCTAGGCAAACAAATGCAGGAATGAGTTTTTGACTCATACATGTGTTGATCATTGAGAAATACTTCCCAGTGTAATCTGACTACATGACTATACAACTATGAATAACAAGTAACAGAAAATTGTAAGCAAATAATATCTAGCCGAGGGATGTACATGAAAAAGAATTACATACCCGTAGTAACGGTCTTTAATGTTCTGTTGAGATAACTCCCCAGTTTCGGGCATCTCATGCCGATAAGGGCACTCAGCACCCCGCATGCATTCCCAATGCATGTAAAAGCTACATGTGGGCCTCTTTTTTTCAGCTTTTAAAATCTGTTTTTTTGGCTTTTCTACATTAATTAGCTTTCAAACGAAGAATTTTTTCAAGACGGGATATACAAGTTGATTACAATACACACTGTAGTGACTTCATTTATATCGGCCAAAACCGTGCACGAGTTTCTATTACTCCGTACTCTTTTTCACGAACAATCTAAAAGCCATAAGTTGTAGCCAATAGCTATAATCTGAAGTCAAAAAGAACAGGCCCACAATACATGAGGCTGATTCCTCTTATAATATGGTGCCGTCCTCTGAAGTTTCAAGATAGTATCATTTGTATGTGCCATCCCATACGAAGTCTCATAATCAATGCCAAAGTAGCCCATTGATTTCAGTGTTGTCACTTTTCTAACATAAACCAAATGAGTAGATAGATAACACTTATTGTGACAAAAAAGACAAGGAACTAAGATGAATAGCATTAAGCAAAGTAGATTTTTTGTTTGTTTGATAATTCAGAAAATCGTGAGCAGGATTCAGTTATTGAAAAGGAATGAAAACATACCCTGCGATCAAGCTCTTCTGCAAAATATTCGCGGTTCACATCGCTCCTTGGAATTGCATCATTTGAATTTGTAGCGAGTGCTGTGTCTCGAACCTGAACTGGAAGACCATAATCGAGCTCAAGTAGGCAGACCTGGAACTCATTTTTCAGCATGCAACAAGCCTGGCAGATCTCTGTCTTTTTGTACCTTGCATCTCGACTTGGCCTCCAACAGAAGACTGTAAAAGGCCGTGCACATATTTTGCATTCTTTGTCATATTCTGCCCTCATCTGCACAAAAGTAAAATAAACCGGAAAATGTTGGCTGCTCCAATGGCGAAGTAAAGCTTACTAAAACCAAATTCATCAGAATAATAAATAATAGCATTGGATTACGTAAAAAAGATGCAGTGCCAGTGCAGTAATTCAATGTCTAGACTCTACAGTTTCTATATCAGCTGAACTAACAGATTCAATTTCTAACGTCTCTGTATAAGTTGAACAAACAGAAGTAATCTATGATTTAGCTTGCAAAATCTGCATTCAGTCTACTTGCTCGTAAAATGTTCGGATGCTCCACCAAATAGCAAAGTTTTAACAACACCCAAAAAGAAACCAAAAGCCAAACTATAAATCTTGAAAAACGGATCGTATTTGAAACTTTACACATGCTTGCATGTGGTACCAAATATTCAAATTCAACCAAATGTGGAAAGCATGAAATAGTTTGAAAAGTAAACCAAACTCTCAAAGAACAATGAAATAAAAAGGAGTTCTCCATACATTAAGCGAGATGAAAAACAAATGAACTAAACTCCTCAGATGTCTCTTCATCTCCACACAATGTGCAGCATCCCGTAGGGTGTGCTTTCAGTAATTGGAACGATATAGGAGGCGAATTCGGTCATCACTGGAGCATCCCACCTTAAGTAAGCAGATTCGGCACAGTGCACTTCGTTTCTGCATAAAAATGGAACAAATATAGAAACAATCTGAGTCCCCAAAAATCCCCCATATCGTTAATACTTCCCGGATCGCACTATCGCAGTCGTTGAACTATCAGCCGTAGAACGCGGATCACAAAAGAACTTTTATGCTACTACTTGGGAGGAATCACGCAATCGCTTACCTAACTAGGCTTCGTTAACATAAATAGTTTAAAGATGAACAAGAAGAAGCGACGCATCAAGATTCCAGACGAAATTTAGGGTTTGTGCGAGTAGGATGCGGTACCCCGCCATTCGGACGTAGGGGTTGTCGCCGAAGCAGGAGCCGCTGACGCTGGGGACGTCCGAGCGCTCCCACCCGTGGCCTGCGCGTCCCGCAGCTGCTGGTGCGCCATCTCTCCCGCCCCCGAGCCGCCGCCGCCGCCGCAACGAAGAAACGGTAGCCGCGCGAGACGAGGGTGGGCTTTAGCAAAGAGGGAGGCGACGCTAGAGACAGAACGAGATGTTGTTGGACTCTGGAACTATGTGAATTTGCTTAAGTGGGCTCACGAGGCCCGTCTCCGTACGGCGGTTGGTCCTGGCCTGGCGAGCCCACGCGGTATTGGATCGCGTTCTGGGTGTCAGTACTAGTGTACTACGTAAGCACTGAGCAGACACGTAAACGGTAAACACAGTCATCTCCTGTGCAATAGTAGTGTCCAAGCGGCTCCTGCGTCATGAGCCTGTAAACGCGAGCGTGCCTGGCCTTCGAGCACAAGCTCCAGCAAACCTAAGTTAAGATTTAAATTTAAATATGAGCTACAACTTGGTTTAATTTAAACTCAAATAGATTTGAGTTTGACTTAGGTAAACTCGATAACAATCATCGATGCAATATACATCAATTTTCATTAATAAAAAAGGTTAAACTCAACTAGAGAAACTTGATAGAAATTAACATGTAGTAATATCCAATAAGTAATTATCACAACTCCTAGCAAAAGCCTACAGGTTTTTTTGGCTGGATTTGCAGGCGCAGATCCATCGATCTTTCTTCCCGTAATCGCAAGGCTACAATGATGACAGAGTCAATCTAGACCTCAATTTGAAGACGGAATTAGTTATCTCGCTACTACTGTTTGTAGTTATTGAGTTTCATGCACCAACCAGTTCACCCAAAAGCTTAAACTGATGAGGAAAGATGAACAATTCACTTATATTTCAACACTTCCCTTCACGTATAGGCTCTCTTAGGCCTAATACGTGGAATAGAAGTGGACTGCAATTATTATTTTTTAATTGCGTCAGCCAGGTCTTGAATTCGAGACCTCTTGGCTTTGATACCATATTGAGTTTCATGATTATTGAATTTCATGCACCAACCAATTCACCCAAAAGCTTAAAGCTAATGAGGAAAGATGAGCAACTCCCCCTCACGTGTAGACTCTCTTAGGCCTAATACGTGGAATAGAAGTGGATTGTAATTTTTTTAATTGCGTCAGACAGGTCTTGAACTCGAGACCTCTTGGCTCTAATACCATATTGAGTTTCATGCACCAACCAGTTCACCTAAAAAACTTAAACTGATGAGGAAAGATAGACAATTCACTTATACTTCAACAGTAGTCTTATCTCCGTAGTTATTTTTTTAAGGACTAGTAAGCTAGTTATTTATCGGATGGCACGCAACACTTCAGGATTTGGCACTTGTGGCTGCGCGTTTCAACTGCCCACGCAGGCAACTAGTACTAGTAGCAGCGCCTACCTCCTCATGTCTCACTACAAGTTGCGTGGAGAGGCGAACAAGACCGCCGCGCGTGCTGCACAGTGCACACCGCAATGGGCGGCGGCGGCGGGAGGAGTAGGACGGAAGCCATCATGCGCGAGATCGAGAGGCTGCGCGCGGAGAGGGAGGAGCTCGACGGCCGCATCCGCCTGTTCGAGTCCCAGCTCCGCATCGGCGCCACGCTTCCCCCCAGCTTCTCCGCGAAAGCGAAGGCCATGGGCTTGCCACCCGCCGCCGTCGGCCTGACCCCCGACATGATCAACCGCTACAGCCGCCACCTCCTCCTCCCCGACTTCGGGATCGAAGGTTGTTGATTGTATTCATTACTTGCTTGGTTATACGACCCCTCGTCCACTAATCCATAGTCACCTGATCGACCATGGTCATTGTGAGCTACGTAATAATGCGATTTTTCTTGCAACGTGACAGGGCAAAGAAGACTCTCCCAGTCCTCGATTCTGGTTGTCGGAGCCGGAGGTTTGGGCTCGCCTGTAGCAATGTACCTGGCTGCTTGCGGCGTTGGTAAAAACCCCATCACTTCAACTGTGTTGATTTCTCTTTCTACTGTACTGTGGAAACAGTTTGGTAGACGACAGCATTTTTGGACGAACCACGCATACTTTGTTGTTTATGACTTGTTAAACTTTTGATAGGTTGCTTAGGCATTGTTGATGGAGATGACGTTGAACTTGACAACCTGCACCGGCAGGTACCAGTAATTTGTTGACATGCCACCGTCTTCTCTCCTATCTTTTATTCCAACTGTGATGTTATTCGAACTAGGATGGTCTTACGTTGTCATCGACTGCCTTAGGTGCAACCTCACTCGCTAGTTGCCTACCAATTTTGTAACACTAAGAATAAGTCAGGGACAATTGCTTGACCGAGTTTGCATCATTGGTGAATGTCACTTTAATTGGCTATTTGACCTTCAAGTACCAAGTAGTTTTGCATTTCGCCTTTTTAACCTGGAAGTAGCATGAAGACCTTTGAACTTGTTGTCATGATCATGTGGCTTGATTTTTTGCAATAAGTAGTCGTGTATTGCATCTTGGAGGTTATGCTTAGAATCCTTTCCCCTGAATGCATTTTCAGATCATACACATAGAAGCATATATTGGACAACCAAAAGTGAAGTCAGCAGCAGCTGCTTGCCGTGCGTAAGATATTGTCATTCCAACAGACAGCTTTTTATAAAAGCCATCTTATTTTGTTGTATTTAGATGTTAAAATTTTTAAATGTATAAACTAATTCTATATACACTATTATCAATCAGGATTAATTCTTCTATTAAGGTGTTTGAGTATCATCTCACTTTGAAGCCAAACAATGCGTTGGATATTGTGAGACAGTATCCTTAAGATTGTGAAAGGACATATTAATTCATGCCTTTTGGTTAGTACGATAATATTCCTGTTTTCAGCACTACTGAAATGATTACAGATATGACATAGTAGTTGATGCAACAGACAATCTTCCTAGTCGGTACATGATCAGCGATTGTTGTGTCTTACTGGACAAGGTAACATTTAGCTTCTTCTTCGTCATCTTTATGTTAGCAACAGTGCATATAATAACTTCAAATTGAAATATGTTTTTCCCCTTTTATGTTATCTTATCACTTGGCAAGTTCATACCTTGCATTTTATTACCTTATTGATTTTAGTTGCTAAACAATTGGATGATTATCAATGTTTATCTTCTATCAGTTTTACTTGAAATAGTTTTTCATTGCTGAAGTGCTGATTGAGATGTCATTTATTTTTCAGCCCCTTATATCTGGTGCAGCAGTAGGTCTAGAAGGACAGGTAATGCTGTTGGTGGCAAAATGTCACATACTCCACCTTAAATTTCTTGTTCATGACACTTCTCAAACTTTTCTAACAGCTGACTGTTTATCATCACAATGGAAGTCCTTGCTACCGGTGTCTTTTTCCAAACTCAGCAGCAGCAGCATGCCAGGGTTGTTCTGATAATGGTGTTCTTGGAGTTGGTAAGTAATTAACTTCTCTAGCTAGTAACAGAAATCCAATAAAAAGGGCCTGTGGGATTTCTGGATTCGTAGTCAAAGTATCATTTATGTTTCTCACTAGATATTGTTGGTTTCGATCACTCAGAGTAGTTACAACTACGCCTTCTCTTCTGCGCACGTACTCGTAACCTTGTTACGACCACTCCTCCAAGCGCTTGCTCGTACTCGAACTTCGACCAGATAGCATGTAGTCAAACTTCCAAGTAGATAGCATGTAGTCGACCTTCAACAGCTTCGCGCTCGTGAGCTTCAACTGGTTAATACTTGAACACTTCGACTTCTTCGTTATGCCACTCGCAAGCCACGAGTACTCCAGTTACTTGTAAACTTCCGACTACTCGAGTCTCCTCTAGCACTCACATCTTCGAGTATGACGGGGACAACACGAAAACAAGCCAAGATCACAAATCGATATTCCGGGGGCATAAAAGCACTCTGCTTTTTTGTATTTTCTCCCCCTCCCCCATTTGCTTTCTTTACATGACTCCACATAGCCTTTTAAAGGCTGGTTACATGATTATTAGTCGGACACCAAACAATTGACTCAAACTCTTATACGTATTCATATACGGCAAACCGACTCATCGTATCTGTCAGACCCCCAGATTTTACAATCCGGAATCTTCTGTGATTCCACCGCACTATTCTCTGGATCAGTAGATAGTGCTCACAGATTACAGTTTTGAATATCAAAGTACATATCATACGGAAGCATAAATATAATAGTAAACTTACTCATGGGCCGATTAGGCCGAAATCAATAAATTGCAGCAGCGGAATGAAGCACACAGGTGAGACTCTCAGGACATGCCCACAGGCAGCCAACTGGAGGTTCGCGACCTAGCCCTTGACGTCTTCATCTTCTCTGCCAGCATGTCCAATCTTGTTGCTGAGGCGAGGTGATCTGATTTCTGATTCTGAATTTTTTTCGCAAAAGCGAGTGTGAGCACACCAACCACCGTGCTCCGCGAGCCAATACACAGAATGCAAATAAATAGTATGCATGACTTAACAAAGGAGAGGCTCGGGTTATTTTATTTGCCAAAATCGCTTTTAGTAGCATTGTTATTATTTAATCATAGTGTTATTGTTGTTGCCTATACTCCACCTAGTGACTACCATAATCGACTTAAATCCACCAAAATACACTTTCTTTATTGATTGCTGCCTAAGACTCCAAACAGCGAATGACATCATTTATCTAATATTATTTATTTAATCCACCAGTATCTTTTGCATTCTAAATTCTTAACAATCCAATTCTTTCGTTATTGATCCACAGCCATAATTTGCTTCTTCAATAATCAATCTTATTTTTCCATTATCTATCTCTAACTAATTCATGAGTATACATCCACCAAGAATATCATTGACCAAGTATACGATTCACTAGTATATATCCACCAAGTATATCATTGATTAGGTCTACGATTCACCAGTATTCATCTACCAGGAATATCATTGATCAAGTTTATACTCCAGGAATTGTTATCATACCTCAAACTCCAAAAATCAATTCATCCAGAACTTGTTCAAATCCTATTAATTCCCCATATTGTCAACATCTTCCAAGAATTAATAAACATCAGTGTTGTAATCCAACTATTACCTTTGCATTTCCTAATACTCCAAAAATCATGTAATTCATCTATCTAGTCTATAAATCCATTTGGCCTCCACCAATTTATTTCTCCTAGATTCCACACTATCATTTCCTTTTTATAATCGACATGGGTCCACCAATATATTTATGCTTTTACCACAAGCTTCCATCTCCTTTACTCCCGACTCTATTTATTTCCCCATATAGTTTATTTTGTGAGAAGAGAAAACATTTTACTTTTGAAATATGATACATAAAAATTTCCTGAGACCTAGCAATTTTGAACAAAAACATAATGTTCAAGAAAATGCAATAATAATAGCGATCCAGATTCCATCCACCGTTACATGGCATCTGCACCATATAACATCTTTCAGCGTTATAGCCGCTGAACTTACCACTGGGACGACACCCAGGACAATTCAAATTAGGGCTTTCCACTGCCTTTCCACTTTTCCATTTCCACCCACAAAGTTTTTGAAATAGAATTAACTCGAGTAAGTTCTCATGTCCGCCCATGACCGTGGGCACGGCTGCTCGAACAATTTTACACTTTACAGAGGTTGTACACTTTCACCACAAGAGATGAATTATCTTTATAGCCAACATGCTTCCTTAGGCATGAGACCCAGATAATTTATCACAAAGCCTTTACCTTACTCCGATCTAGCTAGACACCACCCGCTGAGATTTCACCGCTGAAGGGTTACACCACCACAGTCAGTAGCCCCCTCTTGCGCTGTGCGAGTACAGTAAAACCCTGTGCCTCACTGTGAGTAAACCAGTACACCCTGGCACCCACTTTCCACTGGTGATATCTTGATTTTCTATTAATTAAATATGTTTGCTTCTTTTGGATCCTTTTAACTTTTGGAACTTTCACCAAATTTCTCAGAAAATCCCATAACTCCCAATTCAAATAAAATATGTTGCAAAATAATTCAAAAACTTCACTCTTTTCAAATTTAAAACTTTAGGATGTTACAGTATCCTACCCAAACTTAATCTTTCCTACCAAAAACTCTCACAAACCTACTAAAACAAGATTAACTCCAACAGATATCTCTACAAGCTTCCTCATCCTTGTGAAGTTATATTCTTATGGTGATTTCTTATTTACAAATATAAACTTGTTTCTTCATCATCCAATAACACCTACCACGGACAATACCTTAATGATTCTGACTTCCCAAGATTTCATCCTAAATCAAATTGGGATAGAATTTACAGATTTAAAAGGTTCCAACATTTAGCAACTTGTAATTTGGTGGCATCCAACTTTGTGAAGTGGCACCGGCTGTTCATTTGGCTGTTCCAGATAGGGTGCATGCATTTGTTATCAAATTTTGCTTTAGAGGAACAACATGAAATGCATGTCTTTGTGTTGTAACTTATACTACTGTTTTCCTCGAATTTTTTGTACGGATAATCCATTTTTTATTCAAAATTACAGAAATATACCCGCGGGAAATTTTTTTTACAAGAATAGACTCCAATCGCCTAATGGTTGGGCGACTGGAGCCTTTCGCCCAACCATTGGGCGACTTCATGAAAGTCGCTCTACCCTCGAGCGACTGCATCCAGTCGCTCAGCCATTGGGCGATTTTAATGCAGTCGCCCAATGGTTGGGCGATTGCACTCAAGTCCCCCGTGAATGTTTTAATTTTTTTTTTCAATTTTGTAGTTTTAAACTGGTAAAAAATCTGCTGGAGTTGTAATAAAAGTTTATATTTATTATATGTTGTAGGTGTGTAAAAAATTTTGGAAAATTTTTTTTAGGAACGATTGACCGTAGAACGATCGGTACATACGATGGTAAATGATATTTTGATGTTATTGAGAATTCGTCTCTGGGCTAGGATTGGGTTGAGAAGGATCGACAGGCTCAGCGGTCAGATTATCACAGACGGTTCTACATACAAACCGTCTATAATACTCTCTATCACAAGTTTTATATACCGATGCAATATAAACAACTAGTCTGAAAAGACAAAATAGCAAAGTTGTATATGGCTTATATATACTCATTTAAAAGGTTTCGATGAGATCTACAACTTTTCAGTTGAAGCAAAATCCAAATTCCGAAAGGAAGACCAAGAAAAAGGGCAAAAACAGAAACTAAAAACTTACGACGCAGGTTTAGGTCCAAAGATGGCCGATTTTCGGGGTCTTGGAGGGCGACGGGCGCAAGCGGGTCATTTTTATTGGATCGGGCTCGTCGTTAGCTTTCCAACGAGTACAAGAACATCGAAAACGGACACCGTATGCAAAAGTTATGCCCGTTTCTTGAAGGTGTGTCGGAAAGCAGATGAAACTGCTATAACTTTTGATCCGTGGCGCAATTGCTCAAAATTTTTCTAGAGGCTGTTGGATGTATGAAGAACAGTTCCACCAATTTTCACTATTTTTGGCGAATGTTTGATGCACTTTCCAAATTCTCAGTAACATCAAAATATCACTTACCATCGTATTTACCAATTGTTCTATGGTCATTTGTTTCTAAAAAAAGTTTTCCAAAATTTTTTACACACCTACAACATACAATGAACATAAACTTTTATTACAACTTCAGCAGATTTTTTACCAGTTTAAAACTATAAAATTGACAATATTTAAAACATTCACGGGGTCCTGAGTGCAGTCGCCCAACTATTGGGCGACTGCATGAAAGTCGCCCAATGGTTGGGCGACTGGATGCAGTCGCTCGAGGGTAGAGCGACTTTCATGAAGTCGCCCAATGGTTGGGCGAAAGGCTCCAGTCGCCCAACCATTAGGCGACTGGAGCCTATTCTTGTAAAAATTTTCTCGCAGGTATATTTCTGTAATTTTGAATAAAAAATGGATTATCCGTATGAAAAATTCTGTTTTCCTCTAACTTTCTGACGATGACGAGGGAATCCTTATACCATATTACTGTAGCTCGTATTATGATGTGCTACTGTAGCTCAATATCTGCATGTACCAAGACAAAGAAAATAACCATCTGGACAAAGTATAGTTTTGCGCCTTGTATGCTTGTCAATGTACACCTAATATCTTGGCTCCTTTAGGTTAACCCATTCCATATTCTCTATATGCATGGTCTAATATCTACTGTTTGTTGGTTAGTTCCAGGAGTGATTGGCTGCCTACAAGCTCTAGAGGCTATAAAAGTTGCAACTGCTGTTGGTGAACCCCTTTGTGGAAGAATGCTACTCGTCGATGCACTGTCTGCTCGTATCAGGATTGTATGTCTCTTCAATATGTGCATCGGGTTAGATTGATATGGAACACTGTGTGCTTGCTGTTGTTAGGTTTTCTTTACTGTCTCTTGCATGTTGAATTATACATACTACAATTATGCATCGCCTTCGAATTGGAACCGATATGCATACGCACATGTGGGCAGTGCAGAATGGTCGGCAGCAGTAGTCGATTTTGAGAGCAAACTTACAGTAGATTGGTTCAATCACAATTTAGTTCTTTTAGCATGCACTGCTAGATGCTTGCTGGAGTAAATCATTCATCAGAGTTGTTCTGTTTCACTCTTCATAAAGTTCAAAAAATGGTCTACATATTTCTGCAGGTCAAGATTCCTGGAAGCTCATCGGCTTGCACAGTTTGCGGAGAAAACCCCGTTTTCACTCAACAAGAATTTGTAAATTTTGATTATGAGAGCTTCACAAAGTCTCCAATGTCTAGTAAGGTACACTTTACTTCATACGGTTGCTTACAAAAATCTTGGAAGCTCCTAGTTACTCTCTCCTGAACTACAACCTTCATACCTATTCCTGTCAACCACATAGATGTCTAGTGTCCAAGTACACCGGTGGAGCACTTTCTGTAGTATCCACTTGTCTTTCATACAACCAGGATTCACGAATACCAGCGTTCAAGAAGGCGGTCTGGGCGGCCGTCTAGGCGCCGCATAGGCGCTGGGCGGCAGGATGCCGCCCGACCTTGGCCCCTAGTCGGGTGGTTGGGCAGCGAGGTGGCGAGGCGGTCCAAGGCGGGACCAAGGCGGCCTAGGCGCGGCGGATAGGGCGGCGCGGAGGGAGCGGCGGGGATAGGGAAAAGACTTACCGCACACAAGGCCGTCGCCGCCGCCGTCGACTCGCCGGACTCCCTGCGCCAGATCCCGCCGCCGCCGCTCCCATGGCCTCCGGTGAGGGAGACATCACGTGGCGGGGGAGGCACGCTTAGCGGGGGACGCGGAAGTGGCGGCGGGGATGGGGCGGCGCGGAGGGAGCGGCAGGGGGAATGGGGCGGCGCGGAGGGAGCTGCGCGGAGGGCGCGCAGAGGGAGGCGGCGGGGGGATGGGGCGGCGCGGAGGGAGCCGCGCGGAGGAATTGGGATGGGAAGGGGTTAGGGTTAGGGTTAGGCAGCGGGGTCGGGTCAGGCGGCGGGGTCGGGTCGGGGTTAGCGGCGGGGTCGGGTCCGGTCGGGTGGGATGGGAAGGGAAGAGGTAAGTTGGGTTAAGTTTTTGTGATTTAGTCCTCAGATTGTTAAAAATTACGAATAAACTTTTTTCTTAATAGATTTCTTTCAATCTAGACCTCTTTAAATATATATATATATATATATATATATATATATATATATATATATATATATATATATATATATATATATATTAGGCAAATATATATACACAATTATTTATTTTCGTCTATTATCCTTATTTTTAATTCGCCCGCCTAGGCCCCCTAGGCGCTAGGCCCCACCTCGCCGCCCGTCTAGCGCCTAGTGCCTTCTTGAACATTGACGAATACACACGCTGTCTCCTGGCATTGTTCGTCGGACCGATTCAATATGTTTAGCAACAACTATTCCTGACACTTGACATAATTTGATCATATGATGCAGTCTATGCCAAGCCTGAATCTGCTCCCGGAGAATGCCCGGGTCACCTGCAGAGCCTACAAGAGGCTGCTCGACAGCGGCAAGCCTCACCTACTGCTGGACGTGCGGCCTGCGCACCACTTCCAGATAGCCTCCATAGCTCACTCTCTCAACATCCCCCTCTCTGGGCTGGAAGAGAAGCTGCCATTGCTCCGGGACTCGATGAGGGAAGTGGCAGATGCATCGCACCATAAGCAGTGCCCGTTGTATGTCATCTGCCGGAGAGGCAACAACTCCCAAATGGCCGTCCAGACTCTCCGGGAGAATGGGTTCCTCTATGCTAGCGACATAATCGGCGGATTTGAGTCCTGGGTGAAGGAGATCGATCCCAATTTCCCTCTGTACTAGTGAAATGCTAAGTTGTAACGTGTACATGTTTGTCACTGTGTATGTATGGTCTGCAATTCTCCATGAAGGCTTGAACAGATCTGCGTGTTATGCTGTATATGTTGTCGAACAGATTGGGTGCATTTTCAGTGCAAAAAATGGCTGCCTTGTGCAGTATGTCTGACCAAGAACAATTCATGCTACGAACGTGTGTTGTAGCATCTCCAACAATCCCCCTAAAAACCCACCCCAAAAGACACCTTTTAGGGGCAGCCTAAAAAATTTGTTAACCTATTTTAGTCCCCTCCTCCAACAGCTCCCCTAAATATATCCTAATAGTATTTTGAATCTGGCCCAACATTAACAACCGGCCCATTTGGCAGCGTGCACTGGTGGCCGATGTGCTAGCTCGTCCGTGTACAATGCGATTACGGTTTACCGCTGCACTCGGCCATCGCGTGTACATGTACAAGGCATGAACTCCGTAATCGATTCTACTCCTGTTCCGATCGGTACACGTAGTGTCTTCACAAATAAAAATTCCTGCCGTCCGTGCATGTATACTATGGATCAAAATATTCATCAGCTGCGGATACTACTTTGCACCGTTCAATTGGACCGCACAGGAGCCAAAAGATTCATCAAAATCTTCATCATCTCAAAAGAACCAAAAGAAGCGAAATCTTTTGCAAGGTTGCACCGCACAGGACGTCGCCCGGCGCCCGCGCCCGATTTCGATCTCCCGATGCTGCTTCAGGTTGGTGCGTCCTTGTAGATACGTGGAACTATGAGCGGGCGCAAGTCTTTGTTGCAACAAGTACTGGACTCGTCCTCATCGGATGATGATGATGATGATTTCTTTATCCAGTCCGCATCTATAATTCATACGTATTATACATCCATGAGTGCACCTAAACAGAGTGGTTTTGTTCCTGGGCATAAAATTGTTCGTCGTAAGAGATAAGAAGGACACCAAAAATTATATGAAGATTATTTCTCCGATGATCCTACATATGGACCAGAATTCTTCAGACGTAGGTTTGTATTGTGTCATGTTTACTGTTTAATTTAAATATTATAGTTACTATTGATTGTAATAATTTAGTATTTATTTGCAGGTTTAGAATGAGCCGACCTCTTTTTTTGCGTATATTGAATGCGGTACAGGATGGGAATGTAAGTTGATGTCTGAAACAACATGCAGAGGTGATGACAGCACCAACTCATACTGAACACATCCTTTAAAAAAATAGTGAACACATCCGGATTTAGTTTGTTAAGCATGGACATGCTGTATTTCTAATACTCTTGTGTTTCATTGTTTTTCTGATGTGAACTAGAGGCTAGAGCATGGACATGCTGTATATCTTTTACTCTGGCATTGTCAATGCTGATCCTGAATAGACTTTTTGAAGTATCAACAATAACATAGATCAGCAGCTCAAATCAAGTTTGGATAACAAAATTCTCAAGACCATAGAAGCTACAAGCTAGGTGTTTGCAGCAAAAAATAATGAGTATCCATAATTGTTCTTTGCCAAACAGCTAAAAAAACCTTCTTTCCTGGTAGGCAAAATGGCAAAAATAACACTCACATTACATTCACTATTTAAGGAGTTACAATTATATGATGTAGAATATGCACCTAAGAAAGGAAAACCCGCAACAATATCCAAGCCTAGGCTGCTATGCATTAGCACGACATCAAAGAATGTAGTTCAGTATAATATTCTAAAGTGAGTATATTTGTAACCATAAAGTAGATTTGTCAGGATGCGAAATCAGTAAGTATATATCATATTCCATAACTTAAAGTAACTATAGTGCACTGAGACTTCTGAAATATCCATCCTATAAAACAACAGATACTAACAGCATATCAACTATAAGTTACACAAATCAGTAAAAGACCAGATTTTTTTCAGATAAAATGCATCCACAATACTTACTAAGTTCAAAGAAACAAAAATATGAACAGAAAATATTGTAAACCACTTGAGGATCGATCAAATAATCATAAACATGCTACCTTATAATATAAGCTTTAGATAATCTAAGCCCAAAACAGAACTACCTTATAATATATACCCCAAATGAAGCTAATATCCACAATTGACCATTAATACTAAAGCAGCACAATCAGACCAGAAAGATATAATAATACAAGAAGCAGCAGCAATAATAGCGGTATTGTACCACCACACACCAATCATCAATCCATGTCATGATATAGTTAACAGGACAACAATCATTTGTCCACACCAAGCAAAGTTAAGTGACAACAAAGAACAAAAATCATTTCACCTTATGTCCTTCAGCAGTTAGGCTCTCCTCCACCACAAGATATAATAATACAAGAAGCAGCAGCAATAATAGCGGTATTGTACCACCACACACCAATCATCAATCCATGTCATGATATAGTTAACAGGACAACAATCATTTGTCCACACCAAGCAAAGTTAAGTGACAACAAAGAACAAAAGATCGTGACTTTGGTGACACTATGGTAAATAAAGATAAGAGAAAGATTTCAGTTCAGACTAATGGCGGAGCCAGGATTTCTCAAAGCTTGTGTTATAAACTCAGTAGGTATACTTAATCCTATCACTGCTTCGTTTACAACATCGTTACCCCACAGTGTATGGACAACACAGAAACCCTAGTACAGATCCACAGGCATCAAGTATCTCAAAACATGGAGTACAGATACGAGATGGTTACCACGTCGGGAGGCCGCAGGGCATCGGGGCGTCGGAGTGTCGGGAGGCGTCGGGGTGGGTCGGGCCGTAGGGCGCCGGGGCATCAGGCGTCGGGGACTCTGGCCGCGAGGCGTCGGCGCGTCTGGAGGCCGCGGCGACGTCGGCGCGTCTCGAGGCTGCGCGGCGGCGTCGGCGGCGCGTCGAAGCGCGCGGGCGCCGGGCGTCGGCGGCGTCGGCGGCGTCCGGCCGTCGCGGACGCTGAACACGGGCGCCGGGTGGGGGTGCCGGGGATACGGGGCGCCGGGTGGGGGGCGCCGGTTTGTCACGATTGGGGCGGCGGGCGGGGCGAGATGGCTGGGAAAAAGGCGGGGGCGGCGAGCTGTGAAGGTTACGATGTGGCGCGAATTTTTTCCCCCAGCGCGCGTGACGGCGGGAGCAAGGATACGGGACCCCTGAAAGTTCCCGGTTTTTACCTGGGTTTTGGGAGAGTTTTGGAGGGGAATAGAAATAGGGGGGTGTTTAGGGGAGTTGTTGGAGAAGACTTTTTACACAATTTCCCAATAATTTAATTTAGAGGGAGATTTAGGGGGATTGTTGGAGATGCTCTAAGGCTGTAGTCACAAGCATGGAACAAATGATCCCTGGATTCTAACGTACACTGACAACTGGGCCCACCCTGTTTCATATATCGTACTGAACTGCAGCGCGCTCCTGCGCTCGGCCGACGCGGACCATATAACACTAGCCTCCAATGCCGAGCACGCGCGCCCGCGCCAGAAGTTCTAGAAGGCGCCGAGGCCGAGCCCTCGCCGACCTCGCTGATGGCGCTCGCGCTCTCCACGCTCCCATTCGCGCCCGCCAATCCCGCGCCTTCCTCGCGCTACCGCCTCCTTCCCTCCCGGTGGGGTCCACTTCGCTGCCGCCGGTAGGAGCGGCGGCCTCCCGCTCGCGTGCGCTGCTCCGAGGCGGCGCCGAGGAGGGGGCCTGGTGGTGTGGGCGTCGGCCGACTACTACGCGACGCCCGCGCTCCGCGAGTGACAAGGACATCAAGGCCGCGTACCGGAAGCTTGCCCGCCAGGTGTTCGACGCTTATCCCCTCTCGCCAAAACCTCGATTTTACTTGTTTTTCGGGAATATAGTAGTATTTATTCTGTTTGTTTTAAGAACAATGTCATAAGGTTGGAGTACATAATGGGTGTTCGTTGAATCACACGTAGTGGCAATGTTTTGTTTGGATAAAGTGTAGAGAAGTGACATATAATAGTTAACTTATGTGCAGCCTGGGCAATATTGGAAAAATGTTGCTGGATTAGCTCAACTTTTTGCCGATCTTAGAAGGTCCTTGTTTGTTTGTAATCCATGTTGGTGTTGGTGAATACTTGATAATATGGTAGGAGTGAGCATTTGCTTGCGGAGGTTTTCACCTAATACTGGAGTACCCCTAGAAGCCTACGAAAGCATGCTTTTGGACCCAGGAGAGTTCCTTATTCAGGGCCTAGATTGTACGTGGGTAATTGCCTAAAACACCCCTTCCTAACAGGCTCTCAAGGTTTTGATCCATAGCTGACTCTCATGGCTAAACATTTTATTATGCGATCTATCACTTTATTAAGTGATATGATTTTGCTCTATCACCAGGTTGTTAATACTTCATAACGTAAAAATTATATTCAAGCATTTTAAGGAAAAAATTGAGTCAAGCGCAGGTCTTCTTGGTGCTTCTAATTAACAACTGAACGACCAGCAAACAGCAAGCATGGGACATAGACATTCCAAGAGCTACGAGTTAGAAGTAGCTTTTTCGCTTTCGCCCTGTGTATTTTGTGTCCGCGGGTACATCGCGTCCTCTTCTTCTCATCTGCTCCTTTTTCCTCAAAAGCCAGTCCTTGCCTTTCCCACTCTTGTTCGCCTTCTGCCTCTTCTTTGGTCTGTTTCTTTCATATATGCCGACCTGCATAAAAGGAATAAATTACCATTTCACGTATTGCCGGTAGAAAACCAAGGAATCATCACATGGTAGAACAATCGTATGAGAAGGGCCTATAAAGAGAGAAAAGAACAAGAAAACTATGATCTAAGATGATTCTTGGTCAGGCACAACCATTTAGCTACTGCATCCAAGATAACAACAGGATCTGTAATAACTAAGCATCTAGGAGCTACTGGGTAAAACTGAAGATGCTAGTTAAATTACACAGGAATATTACAAGCAGAGATTGATAAGACAGATCACTACAAGAATAACTGCCATTTCCTACCCACAAGATGGTACATGGCCTGTTTGCACATGTAGCTATAGCTTCTGGTTGCTCATGTAGCTATAGTTTCTGGGTGCAACTAGTTTGTAGTAAGCAGCAATTGGATTAATTCAATAACAAACTTCGTTCATAAACATAGCATACCTTATTATTCTGGTAAAGAAGCTCAAGATAAAAACATCAAGGAATAAAGCAATAGACGAGAGCAATTGGGATATCGTGAAAGCGGTAAATAGCTCCAAAATGTATGAACAAGAGTTTTGTTAAGCATGAGCTTACTGTTTGGTCATCATTGCTCTCATCATTGTCATCGTCATCACTGCACATCTCACCATCTTGACCTTTACCCTTTGGAAGTGAGGTATTAAGAGAAGGTGCGCCACAAGTGAGGACAAGGTAGGATTTCTTTGCTTTTGAACTGTCAGAAGAAAGGCATGCCCATAATTGTATAGCAGACATGAAATTTATAGGACTGTTCATACACCATCGCTATGAGGCAATTAAACTCATACCTGTGAGGCCAGTCAACGACCACTCCACCAGCAAATCCAGCACGCATGGCAGAAGTCACGATCATTTCACTCTGCTTCACATTATCAGCGTAAAATTGTAGAACAGCTCTTGCTCCCCTTGCTAGGCATCTATATAGTGATCCAAAGAAAGCCCTGAAAATTAGGCACACATCGAGGTTAACAATTGATTGCAGATAACCTAAGAGACACAGCACAAAACAACTTCAAATACATACTTTAATCGCAATCTTGGATCGTGAAAAGACTTGTCAGCATTGCATAACCACTGCAAACATAGTCAAACAGAAGTCACCGTTGTAAATTAAGGAATTAGGAATGATATAAACTATGATTGGTTAGTTGCAGAAACATAAAGCCTAAACATTACCTGAACTGCCGAAATACTAATTGCTCCATCAATAACTCCTGGCCGCAAGCCTAACCCCTGGAACATGACTTAATGTAAATATAGTAGCTTAAAGTAAGATAAGTTGTGGTGAAGCAATTGTGAAGATGTCACTGTAGTTGTATAAAGCAAAGATTGACAAACATGATAAAAATCCATAGCTCATAAAATTCGGCATGTGCAATACAAAGAAATCCATTCAGCAATCATAGTCTTATGGGATAAGACAGTTCTACAATGTTCAGGTTATTTGGATTCATTCACCTTTTCTTCTTACTCCAGAAAGGTTTGAAGTCCCATTTACGTTTTAGAGTGTTGATCAGGATTGATTTTGAAGACTACCATGGTGAATAACGCAAGTCATGTACATTATTACTATTACCACAAGGATTTATATAAGACAAGCATTTCCCTGCAGGTGGCGTCAATATTTTACCTCGCCCATATCTGCAAGTAGGAGGTCACCCTCTGATTCACGCTCCAAAGCAACATCTGTGGAAAAAAAAATTCGGAGCTCTTAAAAAGGAATCGAAGTAATAAAGCACGATGTCCATTAGAGAAAGGAACAAGGCATAGTTCCTCACCAAGCATCGACCGTGAAATATCATAACCGATCCAATGGTGGCCATGCTCTGTCAAAGTCTCGCCGCTAAGTCCAGAGCCGCACCCTGCGATTCATAGCATACAAACTACCATTGTAAGTCAAGAATTCTCCAAAAAGAAGCATTTTTTTTTGTCAAAGCAACATGGAGTTGAGTGTTCTATCCTACGCGAGATATCTTGAAGTAAAGAACGTAAAGAACGCAAGAAGAAATTGGAAGCTGACCGATGTCGAGAAGCAGCTTGGGGACGCCATCGTTGGGGAGAGCAAGCAACTCCAGCGCCCTCTCGGAAATCCTCGCCTGAGAGGCGATCAAACATCACACACAGAAAGAATCGCATCAGCACCGCGAATTGGCGAAGCTCAAATCTAACGCAAGACTGAGGTGGTTGGTAGCTTGCCTGGATTTCGATGATACGAGAGGAGGTGGTGTACTTGCGGGCCTCCGACTCATTGTAGAATATCTCCGGCGGCGCCTGCACCTCCGGCCGAGGCATCTCGTCTCCGCTCTCCTTTTCTTCTCTGTTTCTCCCTGCGCCCCGCCGCCGCCGGTAGCGTTCTCGTGTGCCGCTTCTGAGGGTTCTCTCGGTCTCGGGGAGGTTTCCACTTACCACACTACATGTTCTACTGGGCTTCTCGTTGGCTGCGTCTTTTTTCACGTTTGTGATGGGAGCAGCTTCTCGCAAGAATTCCTGGGCCGTTAGATCTAGCCGAAAAAACTGTATCGCCCAGTTACGGCTTGCCTAGATAAATATCCCACCCGTCTAGGGCACCATCACAGACGGCCGCCGCCACAGCCCGAGCGCCTCGACCCTTTTGAAACTGTGTATCATCGCCCAGTTACGGCTTGCCTAGATAAATACTATCTCCTCATCCTCTCCATCTCTACTCGTGTTGCAGTTCTTTAGGACATATGATTTGTTGGATATAATCTTATTATTGAGAGTGATCAGTGAAAAACCCCCAAAAATTCAAAACCAAAATTTTCTGAGCTTTTTGCTGGTTTTTTTGAGTGTTTTTCGAAAACTTTCCCTTTTGGGAAAGTTTTTCCCGTTTCCGCCTTCCTTTTTCGGCTGGACATCTCCCCTCTCCGTTGGCGCCCTGCCTCTCTTTTCCGCCTCTCCGCGACACGCGCGCGCGCCGTTCTTTTCTCCCGTGGCGCCCGCTCCTCCGCTTTCTCTCGCGCGTGCATGCATGCGGGCGCTCTCTCGCACCGCCTCCGCGCCTCGCGCCACCGCGTTTTGGACCGCCTCCGTCGCCGGGCGCCACCCGGTCTGGCCGGCAGGGCCCGCGCCACGCGCCGCCATTCTCTGTGCCCGACCCCACTGGCGCGCGCCGCCCCTCTCTCGCGCGCGGATGCCCTCCGCCGCCGCCTCCTCTCCCGCCTCGCCATTGCCGCGCGCTGGTTCGGCCGTGAACTCTCCGCCACGCTGCCGCCGTCGCTCGCGCGACCCACTGGCAGCCCCGCCTTCTCCCTTCTCCCACGCGCGGACGCGCCGCTCTGTCACATTCACTCGCTCCCGCCGCGCCGTCACCTCGCCATTACGGCAGACTCGGCGCCGGCCACACACCTGTCTGCGCGAGGAGACGCCTCAACGACTCCGTCACTCTGGTTGACTCCGGCCGCGCCGGTGCCTTCTCCCGAAGGAGCCCTCCTCCGCTCGGTATAAAACCCCTTCGCTCCTCTTCCTCCTTTGCCTCCCGAGCACCTCCATCACCCCCATTAGCCTCCCACTGCTCCCCCGCCTCTCCCTGAGCTGCCAATCGACGCCACATCGCCCGTAGCTCCGCCTTCGCCGTCCTGTGAGCCGGCGACCCCCGGGAGCCAATCTCCCCCTTCCCTTCCCCATTCTTCAATTACTCCCCATCTGAGTTTCTCCTCTGTGTACTAATCCCATTGGTGGGTCCCCTTGGCCAGGTGAAGCTTCGTGGAGTTCTGTCGTCGAAGCTCACCGCCGGCCGAACTCCCTCTCCCGTGGCCAGCCCTCCTGGAAGCTCCTCGGCCAACTCCACCGCCACCAATGTGAGCTCCTCACTCCCTTGTCCGTGAAATCGCACCCCTTTTGGTTGGATCGCCGCCGGAGAGCTCCCGCGCCGCCACGAACCCGAGACTACCCCCTTCTTCCTCCCGCTGTCCCCTCTGGTTCCCTCGCCTCCCAACCGCCCAAAATGGGTTCCCCGTGTTCCACTCCACCCACTGGTGCCCTCGGTGGCCGTCGGCGAGCCCCCTGGTGCCCAGGCTGCCGTCGTCACCGTAACTCGGCCCGAGAAGCACTGTAGCGGCTGGAGGAGGAAGACGACTCCTTCCCGCGACGTGGCCCCTCCTCCTCCGTCCATCCTCCCGTTGCCCTTTTAACCTCGGCCGTCGGATCTGCTGTATCATTTCGCCCGCCTTCCTTATCTCGCCGTCGTCCGATCGCCACCCCGCTTCCATCCATCCGCCCGTTCCCTCGCCATCTCCTCGGTCTGCCAGCTCCACGCGTCGGTCATCCAGACCGTGTGGACGCGCGATGGCGTGGGCCGAGTCGGCCTGCCCCGTCGCCCGAGCGCGTGTGCCTGTGGGCCACGCGAATCGAGCCGCAATGGGCCGCGCTGGCCGTTGGCCGCGCGGGCCGTTTCACCGGCCGGGCTGCACTGTAGCTCGGGCTGGCCCGTCACTGTTTAAACCGATTTTCCAGTAATTTCCCAATTTCTAAAATCCCAGAAAATCCAAATAAATCCTAGAAAATCACAGAAAATCCCAAAAATTCCCAAATTTCACCACTTTGCTCCAAATGATATTCTGGACCCATTTTTGGCCTCCTCTTCCACAGATTCATCCCAGATAAATTCCTAAAAATCCCATTTGGAGATTTATGCATTTTATTCCTTTTTAATTAGTTTATTTTGCCTCGCTTGATTAGTCCCAAGCTGGATTTAATTATTTTATGTGTTTGCGCTAGTGTCGGAGATTCCGGAGATTCAAGAGCAGGCTCAGGATCCAGGCGTTTCATCGTTCGAGCTAGCAGAGATAATCCGAATTGACGGCAAGTTCCAAATCCTTTGATCATGTTGCAACCCATGTTATTTAATTATGTTATTAGGCTATTTGCATTATGCTAGTTGTGAAATGTTAGTTTAAAGTAAAACAAAATGTTTAGAATGACATGTGATATAGTTAGACCTACCACCGATAAATGCCATGTTTAATTCGTAGCCATGCCTTTGAAACCCTAGAAATAATTATCTGTTAATCTAGATAATTGTAGGTTATTATTATCATGCAAAGTCTTTATACTGATAAAGTTGTGGCTGCGGGCCAATAGAATTTGCAAACCCGACTCTAGGGTAGGGTGGTATGGGACACCGTGCCCTAGAGTGGAGAGTGCCGGCGTGCACAGGGTAGGGTAAGGGTTGGGGAAGAGCTGGCGAGTTAGTCTTCGCCCATCTCTTACCCTAGGAGCGAAGTTAGGGTAAGGGTGTTGTGGGGGCGCCGCGAGACGGCTTTTGCCCACCGCTTACCCTAGGTTGGGTCACGGGCCTGGCAAGGTTACGGACCAGGGGAGAATATAGAACTAGACCCTTACGCTGAGCAAATGACATAGTGATCGCTCAACCACAGGAGTTGACTTGTCAACACTGGTCTAGTAGCTGCTCAACTCAATTGAAACTCTACAGGTATTGTAAAGGCTTGTCGTTGAGAAAGCAAGGTTAGGTAGGCCGTACTGCGGGTGCCTAACAACGGTAGAGTTCACTCGAAGCGGATGGGAGTTTATTGTGCCAGACCCGAGTGAATTCTACCGGGTATAGCCTATACAAAGAATTGAGTAGTGAAACGACGTGGCTTTCTTAACTCTTTAGCGGGAGTTAAGGGATCGTGTGAGTAAAGTTGAGCAAACTCTGCAGAGTCAAATAAATAGTATTCGAATACGTCGTGCTCCCGGTTAATGGAGCTGTGTCACTTGGGTGATTCCAGCAGCGAAGCTTGAGTAGTTTTGTAAATGGTTAACTTGTTTAGGTTGGTTAATTAACTTTTCATGAAAAATCCCTGAGTTCTTAAGAAGTAGTTTTGGGTCCGTCTTATTAAAATGTCTGCAAATAAAACTGCATCCACTCAAAGTAATAAACCAAGTATACTCCCTTCCTTTGATGTTCCGTGCATGTAGTAAGATAGAGTCCCTTTGGGACTTCTTTGAGCGGTTGTTTGGCTCACGGCTTGCTTAATCCTCTTTAGAGGATCAAGACGCCGTGAAGGTCTCCCCGTCGAGGACGTCCCTGAGGATTTCTTCGTTGACGAGGACCCGTGGCTTTAGGTCTTCGCCGCGCTCGAAGCAGTTCCTGGAAGTCTTTTGTGATGTAATATACTTTGGGCTTGCGCGCCCCGCTGTCAAAAACTGGATGTCATTCCATACTTGAAATATATGCTGGACTTTTGTTGTAAGCATGCAATGGTATACTCTTGCGCGACACTCCATAACTGTTCATGCGTGAATAGTTGCGGAATGCCGTGTCCGTACGCGCCCCTGGAAACGGGGGCGTTACAATCAGTGTCAAGTATTCGTATGTTCGAGTACTGAGTGATCGTATGTCGAGTACTCGGTGTGGTCGAGTACTGCATGGTTGTATACTCACGTGTTCGAGTACTGTGTAATCTTATAGTTGTACTCGATGTGTTCGAGTACTGTGGCGTCGTATACTCGGTGTGTCTGAGAACTGTAGCAATCGGTGAGTCGGAGTGCTACAGTGGTCATAGCCACAGTGGTCGTAGCCGGTGGTCGAAACCAGTAGTCGAAGACCGTGGTCATAGCCAGTGATCGAAACCAGTGATCGTAGCCAGTGGTTGAAGCAAATGGTCGTAGCCAGTAGTCAAAGCCATGATTATAGCCAATAGTTGAAGCCAATGGTTGTTATTAGTGGTCATAACTATAGTAGTCGTAGCTACAGTGGACGTAGCTATAGTGGTCGAAGCCGTGATCGAAGGCATGGTCAACAAACCGTGGTCGAAGCTATGATCGAAGGCATGGTTGATGCCAAGGTCGAAGCCATGGTTGCAGCTATAGTAAGACGGTTGGTGCTCGAAGACCTGTGTTGTCGGAGATGCGGTCGAAGAACTATAGTCGACAAGCCATAGTCAGTGAAGTGATCGACAAGACGTGGTCGAGAAGCCGTGGTCGTGAGGTGTGGTCGAAACTGCAATTAGAGGGCTCAAAGCCTATGGTCATGGTCATGGTGCCTATGCGTAGAGTCGAAGTACAGAGTCGCAGTTGTAGCTGTGAGGAGTACTTCAGTAGTCATGTGCGGCTGGTCACTGTAGCAGTTGTTGGTCATTGTAGTAGTTGTCAGCATACTGCACGGTGTGAGTAGGTGATTGAGCTGCGTGGGCAGGTGGCTGGTAATTGTAGCAGTCGTCAGGCGGTTGAGCAACGTGAACAGACAGCGCAGTAGTTGAGGCTAGAAAAATTGGATCAGAGGGAGTGGCCGTCAGAGTACATTGCAGTAGTGAGTGCGTGTATAGGTGATGTAACCGTATGTTCGTAAGGCCTATTTAAGGTATGTAAATTTGTAGAGCTCGAAAGTGAGTGAGACAATCGAGTGAATAGAGGAGGAAGGAAGAGAAGGCGTGTGTCGCCGGAAAGAAGTTCCCTTCTGTATTTTTGCTCGCTCTCTCTGCATTCGTGTGTGTTTCTTTCCTTGTCTGGGCCAACAATAGATATTAGAGCTTGGTGATTCCTGTGAGTCAGAGAATCAGAGCTTGGTGATTTTCGTTAGTCGGAGAATCATATTCTTGTTGTTCTCCATGCGTCGGAGAAGAAGAAACGCAGGTGCTCTCCATATGTCAGAAAAGAAGCCGAAGCAACACCTTCGTGTGTCGGAAAAGAAGCCTTGGTGTTCTTTGTGTGTCGGAGAAGAAGAAGCTGAGGGAAGACCTCCATCTGTCGGAGAAGAAGCCGAGGGAAGATCTCCATGTGTCAAAGAAAAAACCTTGGTATAATCCGTGTGTCGGAGAAGAAGATGGTGAGCGAAGGAATGAGTATGTCTCCGTCTGCGGTGCGAAGCCTGCTACAAGGTGATTCGCTCCCCTCAAGCTTGCAGGTGGTGGTCGTAGAGACGGCCATGACGACAACAAAGATGACAGCGACTTCGACATTATTGAGTACTGCAAGCCGAGGCGAGAGGCAACCGCAACTGACCGTGTGTCGGTCGGTTAGTGACGCACGCTCAGGTTAGTGTGATGGCACTCGTCCCTTCCGAAATTGTACTAGCGCCACCGCTCCGCTGCCGCCACGGGTAATCATCTCCTCATCCTCTCCATCTCTACTCGTGTTGCCGTTCTTTAGGACGAGTGGTTCTGAGTAGTGTCTGTTGCTTCGCGCAGGTAAGGTTCACGGTTCGCTGGCTCGCGCGGGGAAGGTGCGGGGCCAGACACCCAAGGTGGCGAAGCAGGACAAGAAGCAGCCCCGCGGCCGCGCCTACAAGCGCATGCAGTACAACCGCCGCTTCGTCACCGCCGCCGTCGGCTTCGGCAAGAAGCGCTGGCCCAACTCCTCCGAGACGTAGATCTAGACCACCCGTCTCATTCATACACATGGCGTCTTGATCACCTTTTTGTTCCCTGGTAGCTTCGTTCCAGTATGTTAAGTTTTTTGTTTTTTGGTACTGAACTGATGACATTTTAAGACCTAAGTAAGGATCTGTATGGTTGGTATTAAAATCTCACAGTACGGTTCGTTTACTTGATTACATGATGCTTGTTGTCTTAATTGTTTCAAATTTTGATACGAACATAAAAAAAATTTATGTTTGAAGCAGCCTGTTTCTAGGATTCTTCTTCGGCTTTGGTTAGACCTGAGCAAGGATCAGTATGGATGGTATTGAGATCTTATCAAGTATGCATCGTTTAATCCTCTTATTCAAATGGACGCATCACCATTGAACTGAAACCACTGGTTCACTGATCAGCTTGTGACTAGCTACAACCAGAAAAGCGCAGTACACATTGCATGTTTCTTCTGCCCGCTTCCATCAAGACAAAACACAAACATCACCTAATTAGTAGGCAAACAGTGTTACATTTGGCAGATCATAAAAGTGTTAGGCCATTGTCCATTTTGATCTCTCTAGCTGGAGGCTTGGATTGATGTGCCAAAAGAAGTAGGGTGGAAACAGAAGATAAAAGAAAGGGTTTCTGTGAGTTTTGTGTTTCAGGAGGCCTATATTCTCCTTGGGATTGGGGTCCTTAACCTCTCCACGAACCCCATGCCGCCCTCCGGCCCGCCTCCTCCTCTGAGTCCTCTCCCTCTATTGTCCTCCCCTCTTGCTCCTCATCTCGGTGCTATAAATAACTCCCTTTCTCCTGTTCTTCCCTTCCCCACAACTCTCTCATCCTGAATCCCTCGAAAAGGCGTTGCATATCGATGCGCGCTGCTTCTTTGATCCACCCCTCTTCTTGAAACTTTGGTTTCTTAATTTCTCTCTTTCCTCTTGACGGTGTTGGTCGGTCTATCTAATTGCATGTGTGTGTGATGTTGTGGATCTACATGAAATAGTACATGTGGCCCTCTTTGTGATCTTCCACAGCTTTCTTGAACTGCATGAATCTGAAGTGGCAGCAGCAGCGCCCTCCCTGATCTGCTTTGAGAGGAGATCATAGATCGCTTGGGCTGCATGCATGAGAGAGCAGTTCAATAAAGCTGTGGAAAATTGCAGAGAGAGACCAATCGATCGGTTCATACGCGCGCGGCGTGCTGTTGGAGTCACTGACCAACATAATGTCAACACAAGAAGGTAGAATAGGTAGGCGTATGGATGCATGCAGGCATGTATGTACATGTTGAAATAACTGATCTTATCGTCTCCTTTTTCTTGTCATGTTTGTTAATTACTCCCTCTTGCTATAATTTCTTAAGCTAATTTCAGGCTTGTTTCTTTCTCCATAAATTATTTGCCATGTTTGTTTCTACTGATTCAAATTTGTTTAATTATGTGTATAATCCGATTGTATGCTTCATAATGCTTAAACTCAATTCCCTTTTTATCCTACTTCATGCATGTCTGACTGTTTGCCTATATATACATACTTCGTGAATATTTTTCATTGAAAGAAGACATTGTTTATACAAACAAAAAAACAACAATCCGATTGACGTGTTGGTCTGTGATGGATGTTGCTTCAAGGGTGCAATCGATCAGCAGATCTTTTGGTTGTGAAAAGGAAGAAAAAGATGGAGCCTGCAGAGGAGTGTGCATATCAAACCTCAAATCATACCCAGTGCTTCTTCGCTTTGCCGTCCCTTGCTGTCATGGAGAGTTTACTTCTCACCTTCGTAGTTGTACCAGATGGCCAAGCTGCTACACTGCTACTGCATGATGGGACTTTTATTCCCGGAGATGCCCCAGCGTGCAAGTGTGTACGTGCTCTCCACAACTTCAGAAAGGACTAGACCAGTGTGTGTACTATACTGCCGGTGACCTAGGCATGCAGACCCAGCTAGCTAGGTCAAGGGGGTCTCTACAAACTGCGTTTGCACTGCTTGCGTTTGCCATTGCTGCTCCTTTTCGTTGCACATGTGCTTTGTGCTCTGTGTGCAGTAACAATTTAAAATCTTTATCTAAGCAATTACGAGGATCATCAAGTTTATATTGCACCAGTTATATTTTACTAAAAACAAAACTAGAAACCTAAATCAACAAAATCAATACCCTTTAGTCTAACGTCCATCCGACCGCCATGGATGAGTCAATATGATCGCTGAGGCCAGTCTAACCGAGGTCCAGTGCCGGTCTGATCAGTCCTTTGTTCCTAGATATGAAAGCCTCTCGACACAAAACTCAAATATCAAGAACGTATTCAATTCTCATTCAAACACTTTTAAGTTTTATATGAGACTTGTTCAAGGTTGAGAGACCATGTAAGAGGGTCTTGGATAGTTTTGTGATGAATCATTGCCGATTTTGTGGAGTTAAAATTTGAATTTTGTAATGTTTACATTTTGTTAGGTTTACTGTCAGAAAATCGGTCTAACCGCTGGCTTGTTGTCGGTCAGACCGTCGGTGTGTTACCAGTCAGACTGCATGGGGTTGTATGACTGCGGTAGTTAGATCGACGAGCGGTATGACCGGACTTTTAATGGTGGTATTTTCCAGAGAGTGTCGGTTGCACAGTGATCAACCAGACTAACCGGCCTCTGGTTAGCGGTTAGATCGGCCCCGAGGTATTTCTCCTAGATTTTGGGATTATTTGAATTATGTTTGGTCCATGTATAAATGTTGCATGAAGCATGTTTTTGCTAACTTAGGTCAAGTTGTGAAGAACTTATGTCCGAAAATGATTCCTTTGTCTTTAAATGTGCAGGAAGCTTCGGAGTCAATCATAGTCAACGACAAGAATCGGAGCTATGCTCATAGAGGAGCCAAGGCACAGAACGATTAAGAATACTAGGTGAGATGGTTGAGCTCAAGCATAGTATAAGAAAGGCGAGAAATATTGAAGGGAAGGTTCGAGTGATGGTTGCATTAAGTGACTTGGTCGGTCCAAGTGAGGCATGGCCAGTGAAATCGGAACGAGAGAGACTTTTCGACTTATGGCAAGCCATTAGTACACCTACATGTGGTAAGTATGGTGATTACTTGTAAGGAAAAATGAAGACCCAGTCAAGACAAGAGTATTTTTGTAATTTTCAAATACCAAAAACTACGTTGGATGAAAACTATGACGCTTGGGCGACACTTTGGAAAACAGTTTAGGTCAAAGAGAAGATGAGAAAATCAAGTGGATAAAAGGTTAAAGACTTAGCGGATTCGGTCTCATGTACTTTGAAAAGTGTGCATGAGTTAAATGTGTGAGTAAAACCCGTGTTGTGTAGCGTTAACAGGTTTTTCAATATGGTTTTTCAATATGTGCTAGTGGATAGTATATACTAGGGTTAGATGTTGGTTGCTGTGTTGCTGCCGAAGCTTGCCGTGGCAACTATGTTGCTGCTACGACCTGCTGTGGTACCATCGACGCCTGTCGTGATCATGCCATGTCCTATCACAGTATTGCCGAAGGCCGCCGTGGCCCTGCCGAAGCTTGTCGCGGCAACCGCATCGTGGAAGCCTATTACAACGCTAGCATGGTTGCCACCGCATCTGCTGTGACGATCGCATATGTCATTAATATCGTTGCACCTATACGTAGAGGCTATGGTCTTCAAAATCACAAGTAAACGCTGCAGTATCTCGTTAACTTGGGGTCTTCTAGGGCTGCAGCCAAGGCCGCCACCACAGCTCGAGGACAAGCTATCGCCGAAGGGGGGAGAAGTTGTCACACACATGAATTACTGTTCATGGCACTGTTCACACACACTCGAATTACTGTTCACGCGCATGAACAGTGCCCACATACTGTAGCAGCGTGCATGGCAAGGTCAAATTAATAAGGATAGAGATAAGAATAGTTAGTTTCTTTATTAGATAGGTTTACTTATTAGATAAGTTTATTATCTTATAGATATATTTCTTTTATTAGAGATATATTTTCTTAGAAATAGATATTATTTCTTGGAGTTCAAGTCGAGTTATCCCTATAAAAGGGCTAGCATGCATCTATTACCAATCAAGCAATGAAAATGAATTAATATAGTCTATTTCTTAAGTTCTATCTTCCCAGTCTATAGTTAAATATCTTATCTCACCAAGTCGACTCCGCCCGATCTTTCTCCCGGCGGTATTTACCCCGATGAACTTAGGTTCATCATGGTGGAGATTTTCATATAATTAGAAGGGACAAATAAAAAGACAAACGAGGTGGGAGGGGTAAAGTGGAGTTTTATTTTCAATGCTATACTCGAACAAGCTGGTCTTAGAGAAATACAGCTGTGTTGTAGGTCATATACTTGGAGCAATGATCATTACGGCCCTACCTTTGAGAGATTAGGGGGGGTTTTGGTTAACATGGATTGGGAAATGCACTATCCATTGACTACTATTGAGGCAATGGCTAGAGCCCTACTCTAAACATGTATCTCTTATCCTGGGCGCTGGTTCTAACAAACATGTAAATAAGTCCTTTAAATTTGAGTTGTGCTGGTTTTTAAGAGATGATCTTAGTAGTTAAGTTGAAAATGTTTGAAATTCACCCCTGGGTGATATGTCCAGTTTAGATGCTTTGCAAGACAAACTCAGGAGACTTCGTAGCAGGTCGTAGCAGCAACATAGTTGCCACGACAAGCTTCGGCAGCAACACAGCAACCAACATCTAACCCTAGTATATACTATCCACTAGCACATATTGAAAAACCTGTTAACGCTACACAACATGGGTTTTACTCACACATTTAACTCATGCACACTTTTCAAAATATATGAGCTCGAATCCACTAAGTCTTTAGCCTTTTATCCACTTGATTTTCTCATCTTCTCTTTGACCTAAACTGTTTTCCCAAGTGTCGCCCAAGTGTCATAGTTTTCATCCAACGTAGTTTTCGGTATTTGAAAATTACAAAAATACTCTTGTGTTGACTGGGTCTTCATTTTCATCCAGAAGTATCGGTATAAATCGGGCTGGCCGTATATATATATGGTACATGGACACATATACAACAGTCCATGCATGCGGCATTACTTTTTCTGTTGTGCGCGCGCTACGAACGGCGTGCAAAATATATACATTGTGCGTCTATGCTAACAAAATCTATGCTGCTAACTCTAGCAGTTCGATTAGTTCTATGGCCTGTGAAAAATTACCATGGCAATTAGCACTAAGGGAAGAACAAGTCTCGGAATTCACAATTTTTCTTTATATCCCATCGTAAGTACATAACATAGGCTGTAATAGGAGGTTACTCAATGACCAAAGGTCTTTACAGTTTAGCAGTGTACACAGTCCTCTTCTCTAGCTAGCTAGTCCCCCTTAAACAAAAGTATACTGGCAGAAACCCTATTGTTCCTTCTGTCCCCATGCTAGGCTTGCAGCCAGGTTCCAGAGAGAATTTTTACTGGATTCCTTCCTGATGCAGCCATGCAGTGAAATCATTCCAGGTCTTTCCCTCCCTCCACGACATGAGCGAGATACAGAACACAGCTTCCCTGTTCTCTTCTCCATATCTCCCTCATATTTTCGTTGACGTGGCAAAGATTCAGAGCATTCTCCCTGTCCCCTCGTGTTCTCTGGTGCTCTGGATCTTTGCCACGTCCATGAAAACACGAGGGGATAGGGAGAAGGGAACAGAAAAGCTGCGTTCGAGATACATGACGACTGACAAGTGAAATTTGCTACTGAGGGTGGTAAGGTGATGTTCTTTTGTGCTGTTGTTGACGTCTTTTAATTACGGTTAATGTTTTTTTTGCTATGGTTGATATTTTTATTTATATTTTTTTTAAATAGTAGGGAATAACAAAGATATTGGTGTAAACGATACATATAATTTTAGACTTAAGAAGCCACGTGAAAATTCCACTTAAAAAATTAATTTAGGAGCCATCATAATTTTTTAAGTTTGCAGATACGCCAAAGACAAAAGCCCCCTTCAAAAAGCCTGAAGAACCGGGCCTAAATCATCTGGCATCATGTTTGTTTAAGTTTGCAGGTAGGCTGAAGACAAAAGCCCCTCCAAAAAGCCTAAAGAACCGGGCCTAAAACCATCTGGCCTCTGAGCAGCCTACCTGTCATAGCACGAGCTACTGGCACTGGGGGTGGCCAGGACACTACATGTGGGCCTGGATAAGAGGTGGTGCCCATGTGTCAGTGTCTCTCGGCTCCCTTGTTGGCATGTGCCGTCCTTGCTGCTAGGGCTAAGAAGAGCGCTTTTGTTTGTTGTGATGATGGAGATGGACATTGTGAATGGATGGATGGATGGATGGGGCACAGAGTTTTCTGTGAGTGAGAGTGAGGTGAGGAAAGAGAGGTGGAGTGAGCTTGGGGAAAGCTGCCTTCTGTCACTGGGATTATCTGTTCGGTTGGGTTAAAAAGCTGTAAATTATGGTTAGGATTGTATTGTATCGATTGAAATTTTACTGTAGCTGAAGATGATTTATTTAGCATAATTAAATTAAAAAAATTAAAAATAGAAAAAATATGTTAGCTCGTTACAGACAACACGAACGAATATAGGAAAAAAAGAACCGGCAAAAAAGCTCAAAAAACTCAAAAGTTCGAAAAAAAGATAAAATTTATGAATAATGAAAAATAAGCCAGAAGCTGAAGCTGAAATGAAGTGGGGTCTAAGCAAAAGAAGGCAGCTATGGAACTGGCCGATCCCTTGCTTCAGCCTTTCAGTATGTGGGCCCACAAAACTTTTCCCTTTTCTTTTTTTCCACTTTATTTTCAGAAGAGTTTCTCTGTAGTTTTTGTTAGGCGTGGAATGGTTTTTAAGAGTAATGTTGGTTATGTGTTTGGGTGAGGTTTTTTTAGGGGAAATTTGAATGAGGTGTTGATCGAGAAGGCTACACCATCGAATCCTAAATACCACTAACTGAAAAAATTTGCAACTCTGGTTATTGTTATCACTGGAGCAACCTGAATGCCTTATCACTTGAACTGGCAACAGTTGGACCTAATGAAATTTTATTGAAGGCAATATTATTCCAGCTTCAGATAGTGCCATTTTATTATGTTAGTCTTTGGGCTTTATACTTTGAAATAAAAACTATACATACATTTCTCCTTATGTCTACTGTATCAGAACCTAAAAGGAGAAGGAATTCATATATGAATGAGTATGTTTTTAGCAAAAATTTTGTGAGATTATAGATTTATCTTCAACCTTTGTATTTCTAAGCGTATGCTAAGGTGGTGTGTAGATTGTGTGCTGACCATCCTTACAAAAAAAAGTCAACTTCACAAAGGTAAAGAACGGAGCACACTTAAATACGAGGACTAAGAAGCATTCTAGAAATTCCACTTCTATAAATGTCGACAGTTTAATTTGTGATGAGAAATTCAAAGGAGCTATTGCTCTCATTGACTGTTCAAACTTACAAGCTTGCTGCATTTTTTTTGGTCATACGAAACACTGTATATGTCAACCAGCAAAGCAAAATGGAAAGGGTGGAATTTTCTTGTGGTACCAGAAAGCTTAAGGGAAAAGGTAAGAATGTCTTTCATAGGAACAGTGCATGTGCTCTATTTCATGAACTCAGGATCCAGTGACATCAAGAAATCTGGAGAGGAAGAGGAAGCTAATACCTGCAACCTTTACAAGTGTCACAAAATAATATTGTTTGGAAAACTGCAAATTGCAGATATAAAAGTGTAAAGCAACGCATGCGAGGTCTTCACGAACTCCTTCGTTTATACAACTGAATGCATGACCAATCACCGCTGAAAAGAACATCAATCTTCACGAAAGCAAGAAACCGCATGATCCGGCCATAAAAATAAAGAAGTCGGAAGTTGCAACAATGAGCTAGCCAGCACTAGTGATTACCTTAATTAAGGCAAGATGGATTACGAGGGTTAACTTACATGCACATGGAAAGTTAACATCTCATCTCTCTTTTAGCAATTGCTAACTGAATGCAAAGTCCTTGTTATGTCATTTCTTCCCACAGCTTTCTTGACCCTCTTCTTCTTCCTGCTCTCCTTCCATATCATGCGTGTCTCTACCAGTGGAGAGGAGAGGAGAGAGAGTGGGCAAGGGGAGGCACAAGAGAAGTTCAAGAAAGCTGTGGAAAGGCATGGCATGGACTTGAAGAGAGATCTCTGCAGGCCACATCCGACATTGCTATCTCAGCTCCATGCCATTTGCCTCTCTTGATCCCTCCTTATATAACCAGTAGAACTAGTTAGCCCTGCTTTGTTGCCTACTGTACATACATATAGAGAGAGAGGAAGCTTTACTGCTGTAGGTGGTAGACTTTGCAGTATGTAGGAAGAGAGGAAGTAAATTTATCGAAACATGAGATCAAAATGAGGTTACAACAATAAGGCCATGATGGGGCCGGGTTAAAAAGGACATGAGTGTAGGGTTCCAAATCCCACCGCTAAAAAAATATAAATTTGAATTTTGTGACTGCGTAATGCACTTCGTAGATTGGCTTAGACATTGTTTGTGATAGATTAACTATTGTATGAAGTAAAAATGTATGAATTATTGTCCTACTCCTATGTACAACATGAGCTTTGGATTTTGTAGGAATGTATCCTTGGAGACAAAAAATGCATGAATTTTGCAGGCAATGTAGCCTTGGAGGCTTCACTACACATGGTCAAGCTAGCAAGGAGAAATTTCTATATACAACATGAGTCTTATTACTTCATTAAACAATTTCTAATTAATATTTGCATTATTCCAATTTCTAATTGCCAATAAACGGTTTTCCACCAGTTTTTTCGGTTTTTTACCGTTACCGAACCGGTTACTGATCCCAAACCACCCCAGTTCAAATTTTGGTTTGGCAAAATTTAGCCGGTTTTTTCGGTAACCAGCCGGTTATCGGTCAAGGCCCCCTGGTGGGATTTGGTCTGGTTCTAATATTTCTAACCTTGCATGAGTGTGCAGATGTTATGACCTGTTAGACCATGTGGATGATCGTGATTGAAATGATGATGAATGATTGATATTTAGTTTATTTTGGAATTTGCATTTGCGAAAGTTTCGGTCGATCGTAGTCAAAGGTTTTGGTTTACTCCGAGTGGTTTCAGTCAATTTCGAGTGGTTTTAGTTGCTTCGAATGGTTTTGGTCTGCTACGAGTGGTTTTGGTCACGTATGAGTGGTTTTCATCTGCTTTGAGTGGTTTTGGTCTGTTTCGAACAGTTTCAAACCAATCTGATTGGGTCCGAGTTGCACCAAACGGTTTTTGAGTAGCAACGGAGTATCGGACAATGTCTGACTAGCATTGGCGCATCAGACAACTTTCAAGTGGCATCAGAACATCAGACGGCACTCGATTGGCATCGGAGGATCACACGGCTGGCTTCGACCTCAAAGAGTGATGGCCCAGCTGGTGTTTTCAACCATTTAGAGTCATTTATGACCACATCCAACTTCGACGACGACAGACTTCAATCACTGCGGCTTTCGATCATGGCAGTATGAGCACCGTAGTGACTACGAAAGAATGACCACATCTATTTTTTAACTACGCCTGGCTTCGACCACGGTAACTCGACCACGACATTCTGACTATGACTGACTTCGACCACGTCTGGCTAACCACATTCGACTTTGACCACAACAGAATGACCACTGAAGGTAATCGTACCTACAGTACTTTTTCATGGTCGTAGACTTTACTGATCGTACTCGATAGTCATAGACTTTGGGACAGGTAGTCGTAGACTTTGCGATCGATGGTTATACACTTCGCAGACTGTTGTTAAACTTGTAGATTTCATGGCATGTAGTCGTTGTCTTCGGTTTTCTGGTCGGTTGTCATAGACTATGTGATCGATAGTCGAAGGCTTTGCGATCGGTTGCCGTAGGCTTCACATTCAGTACTCATAGACTTCTTTGTCAGTACGAGTGCTTCACTTCTTGTTATCTTTGAGTACTTTGAATACTCGTGTTAGACCAGTTGGATGACTGGCTGGTGCTTGGTGGTCAGGTGGTTGTGATACTCGGTAGTCAGAAGGACTCAGTACTTGATGGTTGGTGATCGGTTGTCGTAGGTGTTGCGATCGGTTGTCTGAGACTTATGTTATGTGGTTGGTACTCGGTAGTCAGTACTCGATGTCTCTAGTCGTGAGCGATGCTTATTATTCATGAGTGTTTTGAGCGGAGTGATGGTATTTCCTGAGTACTTGTGGTTTTCAAGTACTACATGAGCTAGCGGTCGTAATAAGTGATCTGAGGCATATTTCTGGATGGTGATGGAGTTTGTGGTCATGGACGAACTAGTTGGTATTGATGGTTGGTTAAGAGTGTGGTTTGTGTGTGTGCTGATGTCAGTTGAGTTGTGGAGAGCTTGTGCTGGTGGAAAACATTTCTTTGGTCTTTGATGTGCAGGTGGGTCTAGAGGCGATGATGGTCGATGACAAGGAGGATGGACTAGGACGGGGGAGTCTAAGGTCCAGGCGATCGAGGATGTCATGCGAGGTGGTCGGGCTCATGCTAAAGCACATAGAGATCAGATATGGTAATTCGTGGAGAAGTTATGGGCGGTGTGGTCCAGGAGGCTTCGACACATAGATTGTTGATACGTAGTGAAGATATGGAAGGTGCGTTCCAGAGGATTCGATGCATTGTGGTGGTGCGTAATAAAGCTACAGAAGGTGTTGTTCTGGAGGCTTCGTCACGTGATAAGATTGGAGGCTTATGGATAGAGTCTGTAGTTTGGAAGAGGATGAGTTTGAATAAAACCCGTGTTCGGAAAAGCAGGTTGTGATGGAATCAGATAGGTATGTGAAACGTCCTCCCATGCTAGATTATACTGATTTCGCTTTTTGGAAGTGTCATATGCAAGCCTATATTGAAGCTCAAGGTAATGATGTCTGGAAAAAGTTTCTCAATTTTGTGTTGTTCCTGCTAATGTTAGGACCGAAAATAAAACTAATGTAGATTTGAATGCTCGTGCTCATAACTTGCTCTTTCAAGTAATATCTTGCAAAGAATTTAATCATGTAGCTCATATTACTTCTGCTCACCTAATCTAAAAAAACTCTTTACGATTATCATGAAGGAACGACTAAGATTAAAAAAGTGCGTAATAACCTTTATTAAAAAGAATACGCAGATTTTGCCATGAAATTTGGTGAATCTATTGATGATTTTTTTTGCTCATTTTGAGAAGATTTTGAGTAACTTGTGTGGAGTTAGTGTTATACTTGCTGATGGAGATAATGCAATAAAAAATTTGAGGTCTTTAGGTCCAGAGTGGTTGATGGTCGTCATGACTATTAATCAAACAGTTGATCTAGATACCCTTACCATGGATGATCTGTAGTTCTGTACTCTAGATTGAAAACCTATGAGATGGAAGGTTTGCCATCTAAGACTGATAAGTCTTCATAATTAGCACTTGTGACTAACCCCATGCAAGCTACTTCGTCGAGTACTTTGTCTTCTGTTTTTGTGTCTACTTTGACTTCCTTTTCAAAGGAATAGTTCGAGCAGGTACCTAAAGAAGACCTAGTGCTGATCTCCTCACGAGTATACAAGACACTCAACAACAAGAGGATGAGGAGGTAAGGTGGTGATGTAGGTTCAATTAGGTAGTTCGAGTGTGGCGAGTCAGGCCACATTAAGATGGATTGTCCCAAGCTCAAAGGGAAAAAGGAGGATAAGAACTATCATTGTCAACCATCCAAAAATAATTCTAAGGGTCAATCCTTTTATCGAAAAGTGGCTGAGAAGGTTCTATCAGCAATTGAGCACCTTGACCTGAGTGATGGTGACTTTGAGAGCTGCAACGATGACGACCACGATGAAGATGATTGAAAAGGCAAGAATAAAAGCACTGAAGACTTCACGGGCATGTGCTTCATGGCAAACAGCAACAACTGTAATGACAGCTACAGCGATCCTGATGAGGTAAGACCATCATACGATAAGCTTAAAGAAGGTCTAGTTAAACTTGCTATCGAACTAAAAAAAGACTAAAAAGAAATTGAAAGAAAACAATTTTGTATTCAAAAGCTTGAATTATGATATTAATAGACTTAGAGCATTTATTCCTGAAGATAAGTCTTGTGAAGCTTACCAAGTCTCACACTCTGAGTTGGAAACTATCGATCTGTTATTGCAACCAACATGGTTCAACTTAGAGATGTAATTGATAAATTCGATGAGTTAATATTAGCACATGATTCTGGTGCAAGAGTTGAGACTTGCTAATAAGGAAATTGAAAAGCTCTAATCTAATTCTTCTAAAGCTTGTTCCAATTGTGATTTGTTGCAATCAAGACTTACTTCTTCTTCATAGGAGTCAATTCAATAAATGCTTTCTCATGAGACTTTTTCTTGTTCTAATTATCCAAAGCTTAATACTGAAATATAAGCTTTGACTAGGCAACTTAATGATTTTGCTAAAAAGTAAAAGTTGGCTCAGTGTAGTGCCTCTAAGGATCTTGCGTATGAACCTGCTAAATGCTCATCGTGTTCTATTCTGGTCAAAGAAAATAAATATCTTAAGAACACCTTAGAAAGATTTTCTTTTGGCAAAAAGAATTTGAATATGATTCTACATCAATCAAAAATAAGTGTGAAAAAATATGGTCTAGTATTTAACTTCGTTGAGAATGCTAAGAATAATCCTCCTAAGGTTGTTAGACTTCTTGAACAAAAAAAGATTGAAATAGAATATGAACCAAAACAATCCGCGTTTAAATCTGCTAGTATAGCAAAGGATCCCTCAACCAAACTGAGTGTTGTTAAGTTATCAGATATGACTTCTCATCAAGTCAAATATTAATGCACTCACTGTGGTAAAGATGGCTATCTGGTTCAGTTTTGCTTTAGAAAAGCAAAGAAAGAAAAAGAAGGATAGAATGAGAAAGTATTTTTGGCCAGCTGCTCCCTATGGTCGAACAAGTGAGGCTAATGTTCGACTAGTTGTCTTCCGTGGTCGGAACAACATGGTCGGATCAATGTTTTGAGCATCATTCCAAAGGTGCTCAAATCAGTTTTGACCAGTGGCTCCTACTCGCTTGGACTGGTCGGTGGTCAAACCGGCTTTTTGATGATAGTCTGATCGAAATATGTCAAATGCTTCATGTTGTAGGGGTGGCCCAGCCCCCATGACTAGGCTTTGCAACTGGTCAAATATGTAATAGGCCTAATAGTATAGCGGAATGTACCAATATACCCCTACCTTTTGTAATTATTAAGGGGCATGATGGAAATTTTCCATCCTACCCACTCATGTATATAAACTCTCAAAAGGGGCATGCGGAGGGGGGACCGACTCATTTCCCACATACTGCCTCTCTTTGTTGGCTCTCATCTTCTAGTCTCCCTCTCTATTATTTGGTCTGTAGCTACAACAATTGGCACCGTCCGTGGGGACGCTCAAGAAGTTGTGCAAGAGAAGGCGCTAGAAAGCGATGATAATCAAGCGAAAGAGAGGTGCGACGGTAGCGGCCGTTGAGCCCAGCACGTGGCACCGTTGGTACCCCATGGCAACGACCACGCCGCACTGGTATGACCGTTGACCGCGACGCCCGCGCCGGTATGACCGTCGGCCATGATGCCTGCGTCGGTACGACTGTCGACCGTGACGCTCACGCCAGTATTGATGGTTGGTTAAGAGTGTGGTTTGCGTGTGTGTGTGCTAATGTTGGTCGAGTTGTGGAGAACTTGTACCGGTGGAAAATATTTCTTTGATCTTTGATGTGCAGATGGACATGGAGATGATCATGGTCGATGACAAGGACGATGGACTAGGACATGGGAGCCTGAGGTCCAGGCGATTGAGGATGTTACGCGACGTGGTCGGGCTCATGCTGGAGCACATGGGGATCAAAGATGGTGATTTGTGAAGCTATGGGCGGTGCGGTCCAGGATGCTTCAACACAGAGATTGTTGATACATAGTACAGATGCGAAAGGTGTGTTCCAGAGGGTTCGTCACGTGATAAGATTTGAGGCTTACGGATAGAGTCCGTAGTTTGGAAGAGGAAGAGTTTGAATAAAAACTATGTTCGAAAGGGTTTCAGGTTCCTTGTTTTTCGGTAAAGATAAGGTTTTGAGTCCGTGTTTGAGGTGAACATAATTTGTAGCATTAATCTATAAAAGCAGGAGAGGTTGTGGGTTAAAGATGAGAGGTTTTTGGGTGAGGGCTTTCGAGGAGAAAGTCTTAGTTGATTTGTGAGAGCTTTCGTCGAGAAGGTTTTTAGGGGGTTTTTTAGAGCACTTTGTAAATCCAGAAAAATCATATTTCTAGCGGTCGTAATGAGTGATCTGAAGCATATTTCTGGATAGCGATGGAGTTTATGGTCGTAGACGAGCTAGTTGGTATTGATGGTTGGTTAAGAGTGTGGTTTGCGTGCGTGTGCTGATGTCGGTCGAGTTGTGGAGAATTGTGCTGGTGGAAAATATTTCTTTGGTCTTTGATGTGTAGGTGGGCATAGAGACGATCATGGTCGGTGATAAGGAGGAAGGACTAGGATACGGGAGTCTGAGGTCTAGGCGATTGAGGATGTCATGCGACGTGGTCGGACTCATGCTGGAGCAAATGGAGATCAAAGATGGTGATTTGTGAAGCTATGGGCGGTGCGATCCAGAAGGCTTCAACATAGAGATTGTTGATACGTAGCGAAGATGTGAAAGGTGTGTTCTGGAGGCTTCGTCACGTGATAAGATTGGAGGCTTACGGATAGAGTTCGTAGTTTGGAAGACGAAGAGTTTGAATAAAAACTATGTTCGAAAGGGTTTCAGGTTCTTTGTTTTTCGGTAAAGATAATGTTTTGAGTCCGTGTTTGAGTAGACATAGTTTTTAGCATTAATCTATAAAAGCAGAAGAGGTTGTGGGTTAAAGATGAGAGGTTTTTGGGTGTGGGCTTTTGAGGAGAAAGTCTTAGTCGATTTGTAAGAGTTTTCGTCGAGAAGGCTTTTAGGGTTTTTTGTGGGGACACTTTGTAAATTCAGAAAAATCTAACAATAAAAATCATAATAAAAATCATCTTAAGTCAATCTATTTCGCGATTCGTTGAAGATTGCTGGTGGTTGCAACTGGGCCGAAGTATACGACCATGTGCAAGGGTGATCGAAGCAGTCGAACAGTGTGGTTGTTTGAGCGATAAAAAATTATCATCGACTATCAAGAGACTCCAAAAAACGATAAAAATCATTTACCCCTTTGATTTCAGCATCCGATCCTCAAGACCTTCTCATGCATGCACAGCTTGGTAGCTCTCCTCTGGACCACCTTTGTCTGTTCTATTCTAGAAGGGACTTGGCTGCTTTCAGGTTTTTTCTTTTTCTTTTTGAATACGACATGCTGTGAATTTACACTACTAGCGCAGAGTGTGGGGGAAATTAAGGGAAGTCTGCACCCTCCGCATGCAGTGGGCCCGAACTAGAGGTAGGCGAAGAGCATCAGCATGGGGTAGATGGGCAAGGGTTAATAAGTAGAATTCAAAGTGGTGATCGAGTTTGTAGATACTGTGCATTATTGCTGTTGTAAGGACTAGTCATCATGCAGCTTGGTCGATCTGAATTCTTGGAGAGCTGATTGGTTAGCACATTATGTAATTTTTTGCGTACTCCAATACGTACTTACGTACGTACGCAGCGGCCAAGATCTAGTGAGAGATCTCCGGACGGACGGACATGCAGATCTGGTGATGCATGCGCGTTGTACGTCCGTGTTATCTGCGTTGCAAACTGCTGCTGGGTACTCCTACTGAGCTAGAGAATGGGCATTCATCGCGTGCAATATTGCATCCATGCAGCATTGCAGCATGGTATGTATAGCGTCTTTTCATCTTATATTTATAAAAATAGTTGTACGTAAGAACGCTAAAAATAATATTTTTATCGTTTAGTCACCGGACAACAGCACCCTATAAGTGATACATGGCCTATCGGAGCCCAGCTACTAGGTGACAGGCCTGCCGCCCCACTACAAAACGACAGATAATTAAGCCGGCTATTTACCTGCCTAAATTCGTAATTTATATGTTATATTTGTTCAAAATTTTAAATATAGCAAATGAGTTCAAAAAATTATAAAATTTTATGCGCGACCTTTCGACACAACGTACTTCATTATGTAATTTTTTAATAATTTTATCTACTCTGAATATTGCTCAAAAATTTGTATGATTTCAATATTTGTAGGAGTTATTACATATAGTAAACAAGCTTCAAAAAATATAAAATTTTTATGTGGAGCCTCCCGATATAGTCGACCTAATTGTATAATTTTTTTGAGAATTTTGTGTGCTCCAAATATGTCATGTTATTTCATGTTAATTTAATCGTAATTAGTGATATGTGATGCTCATTTACTTACACAATTAGGCCGACCGGTTATTTTGGGCTTTTGCTTCATACTGGACCGGTTATTCTGGGCTTTCGCTTCATACTAGACTAGTTATTCTGAGTTTTTGCCAAGGCCATTAAAGGCTTCAAGTTTTATCATCATGTGCTTACGATGGATGGTACTTTTCTCACAAGGAGTTGCAAGAAAAACCATTCTCACCACGGTGCGTTGCCGACGTGAACCACCAGCTTTTCCCAGTGGCATTTGCCATTGTGGAGAGCGAGAACACGTCCAGTTGGCTCTGGTTCCTGCTGAACATAAAGCAAACGGTGGTTAATGACCGACCCAACATTTGCGTCATCACAGATCACAATACTGGTTTGATGACCAATTAAATGAGCATCACATGTCGCTAATTACGATTAAATTAACATGAAGTAATATGAAAAATTTGGAGCACATAAAAATTTTAAAAAATTATACAATTAGATCGACTACGTCGACATGCTTCACATAAAATTTTGCAATTTTTGTAGCTCGTTTGTTATATATAACAACTCCTACAAATATCAAAATTATATGAATTTTTGAGCAATATTCAGAGTGGATAAAATTATCAAAAAATTACACAATAAAGTATATTGTGTTGGGAGGCTGTGCATAAAATTTCGTAATTTTTGGAATTTATTTGCTATATTTAAAAATTCAAATAAATATGATATATAAATTATGAATTTAGGCAGGCAATTAAGCCGGCTAATTGCCATTTTGTGGTGGGCGGTGGCCACATGCCACCCGCCGTCCGGGCTTCGGTAGGTCACATGTTACTTGTAGAACGCTGTCGCCTGATGACCGGATGATAGAAGCGTTATTTTTGTCATTTTCATATGTATACAGCTATTTTTGTAAATATAAGTTGAAAAGATGCTATATATGCCAAAAATTCCAAATCATATGAAGGTTTGTCCCTAGCAGAAGCTTTGCACTGCCGGTGCGATCGATCGAGCTTCTAACTGAGCCGATGGATTGATCATTAGTTAAGTAGAAAATTTCTCTTTTGCCACTAGTGGGGACTTTTGGGACTATTCCCTCCTGCCATTCATTTTAGGACCTTGTCTCTAACGGAAGAATGGCAGAAGAAATAAGGTCCAAACTTGGGTGGGCATGCAGAAGGGAGAATATATTAGTCCTCGCTTGTTGCAATCGCATGTAGACAAACACTAAAATTACGTGTTGAATGATAAGTAAGCAGCGATATGTTGTGTACCTGGCAAAAGCATAATGTTCATACATGGAGTATACTAGAAAGCTTGTGTATTTAAGAAGGCAGGCAAGTGCTGGTGTTGCACTTAATTTTCAGATGGATCGATCCGTCCGATCATCCCGACACGGTGCCATGAAGAGTGTACCATGGGCGGGCACAGTAAGAATCAATGCAACAACATGAGCAGCATATATATGACTGTTGCCCAATCGGAAGCATGCATGCATGGGAGGCCTAACCAGCTACGCTTATAGCTCCTCTCCTGGATCGATTAGTGATGGGTCAGTCGACCTCCCACCGCCGTTGGATCACCGTCGAAGAAACCGATCGGACGATCGTGTACATGCTTGGGCTGGAGGTTGATTACTCGGCCGGCCGGCCGGCGACCTGCCTAACGAGTGACGGTCAGTACTCGGATCTTTGCAGCTGGTTTTTAAGGTCAAATGGACGTACAGCTAGCTAGCTCCCGACATCTGCAATCTCTTGTCTAGTCATTGAACAACTGCAAAAGATCTTTGTCCATCTGTGGATCAATTAATCAATATCGTGCGTTTTTGTTGGAGTGAGCTCCGCAAGGTTAACTAAAGATTTTCTTTTGCGACTAGGTGGTTAACCAAAGATTTTAAGGCTCTAAAGTACTCAGCAATTAAAATGATACACTATATATGTCTATTTTGCACCACCGTATAGACCAGCGTGTCCAAGATTGGAAATATCGCTGCTATTTGTAATGTGAGATTTCACATGATACGATTCAATTTTCCATGTGAATATTGGACGATACTCGCGTTCAAAACAGGCCTAATTAATCAGACCATTTTAGCAGAACTTGGCTCGAAGTCCTAAATAGTTTTGTTTTAGACGAAGGCCTGACTAGTCAAGACTAGTAGTATTAGTACATTTCAGAAGTTCTGTAGCAAGCGTTACATGCAACACATGACCAGCAAGTTAGGCGCACGAACATGAGACCTGTCGTTTGAGTTTTGACCAAATGAACCACGCGACCGATGCAAGAAGGAATCAAGGAAGGAGCTGGCAGTCGAAGCTAGGATCAGCGGCGGATTCAAAAATGAAGCAAGAGATAGGCTAACTTAGGGTATCCTGATATACGATATAGATATGACGATACGGATACGACGATATGATATTTTGCAAAAAATAATGCTACATTGATACGATAAGCATATATATATTTATTTATTTAAAAATTTTAGGCCCGGATCGGTTCGGCTTGAGCTTCTGGCTTATTTTTCACTATTCATAAATTTCGTCTTTTTCTGAACTTTTGGCTTTTTGTTGAGCTTTTTTTCCGGTTCTTTTTTCCCGTATTCGTTTGTATTATACATATTGGGCTAACATATTTTTTTATATTTTAAAAATTTTTAAATTTAATTATGCTAAATAAGTCTCTGTCAGTTACAGTGTTTTTTTCAGTCAGCTACAGTGTTTTCAGCCATAAGCTATGAGCTTTTAAGCCTAACCGATCACCACCTTAAAATATATATAAAGAGGCTAGAGAGATGAGCATCCTCACCTCGATGTGGCTATTGTCCGCGGCTGCCACCTCGACGACGCCATCATGATGCGTCGGCTGAAGTTCCGGCTAGCATTCTCCGATCCGCATACACGGTGTTGATTGGTGAGCTGGCTGAGGCACGGCGGCCCGAGGGAGCTTGCTAGTTTGTTTTTAAGCTTGTTGACAGTGAATATAATGATGGATAGGCTGTACAAGGCAAAGCACTCTGAGGAGGCCTTTAGGATATTTGAAAGCGTAAGAGAGGTTGCAATCCTGATTCTTTGCCATATTGTTCCTTATTGATGGCTTAGGCAAGAAGGAAAATGTTGATGAGGCCTATAGGCTGATTGAGAAAATGTTGAATGCAGACCACAATGCCAATCCTGTTGTATATACCTCCTTGATTACGAATTTCTTTAAGCATGGAAGAAAAGAAGATTATATGGAAATTAGTGGGCCTAGGATCCGGGCTACAGCCCCTAGCCCGGGCCCTAGATCCGTTTTGACTAGGATATATATATATATATATATATATATATATATATATATAGGAAAATTACATAAGGCACCATGGTGTCTAGGCACCAACATCCGATACACGTGTATGATTGATAGTTTTTTTGAGTTTGGGTATGAAAATATTTTATACCCTTGATATATTTATGGTAAGTAAGTTTTGAACTCAGTTCAAATTAGTTTGAACTACTTTTGAGTTCAATGCAACTACAATGAGTATATAGCATAAAAATAGTTCAAACTAATTAAACTGAAGTTGAATTTAAATTTTTCGAGTTTGACATCTCAAATATACTTTTTATGGGTATATAAAGATACCCACATCAAACGTTATAATCTCAAGCAAATCAACGGGTATTGATATTGGTGCCTAGGCACCATGGTGCATGAAACACTCATATATATATATATATATATATATATATATATATATATATATATATATATATATATATATATATATATATATATATATATATATATATATATATATATATATATACACACACACACACACAAATATCATTACACACATTCTATACCACACGTATATACATGCGAAGATAAACCAACAATTTTATAAAATTTTTACTAAAATATATTTATATATACGTAATTGGTGAATATTAAAATTTAAATCTTAGTGAATGGGGTTGTACATTCTACGGCAGTACACACGAGAGGCCACGTACCGGCCGGCCGGCGGCAGAAAAAAGCCGTGTCTCGCTTATCGTGTCCTCGATTGCGGTTTCCTATCCACCATGGTTGGACCGTGGACGGCGATATGTCATGCAGGCATGTGGACAGACTTATTTGCGCGGAGGCGCAGAGTGAACAGTCGCGCGCGACCGGGCGGCCTTGCATGCGCCATACATGAGGTGAGACCGGCGGCCGGCACGCACGCATGTGACGGTGGAGCCAACCGCTGCACCTGCACGGATCGATCGGCCGGACGCCTACGATCGCACGCTAGCTTAGTCACATGTTACATGTACTGCTGGATTATTTGGTCCTTTAGTTAGTTTCCTGCTATGCAGTATTAACTGCAACACTGTTCATATATACTAGAAGCAGCAGGGCCTACATGCATGCAAGGCTAGGCTAAAGCGGGGGTTAACAAATGATCAGCAGTGCATATCTTGGAGGGATACTTGGTGTAACTCAGAAAGTCATTTGAGTAAAATATTATAGATTATTACTATTAGAAGCGTAGTGCAACAGAAGAAGAGTTGAAACAGACTGATTCAATGTAGCGCGTATTGGTGTAATAAAAGTAGTCGATCATTCAACCCCTGATCAATCATATTCCTCTACATGTTTCATAGTATACCCGAAAACTACCTAATTAGGAGTAGCGTTTGACAACCCCTGAGCACATTATTACGCATATATGAAACTATGTTGATCTCAGATACAAAGATTATGCATCATCATTACATGAGACCAATTGATTACACATAAAAATATAACAATCTCAACAATGTCTATCAATCTAACACCATGTTCTATAACATGGTGTTTACGTTATTGATTTGATATCCACATATCTATGATCTGTGAAACATGATTATCAATCAATTTATGTGTTGATCTATAAATCATAAATGTCTCATATAATGATATAAGATCAGGGATAATTCAGAATTACATCAAAACATGAATAAAAAGTTCCATGAGTAAATCATATACTTGTTGGCCAATCCAAAATATATTATTCAAAGGATAAAATAATATATTATTAAAAAAATTCATAAATATAAAAATAATATAATTATTTTTTATAATTGTCTCTAGGATATACGACTGATATATCTCGCCAGGCCAATTAATAAAAGTTGATTGGTCATGCAAAAATCTCACAAAGGTTCAACTGTCAGGGAACGACGGTACGTGAATCTCTGGTGCTCCCACTTACCAGGTCGATTAATCTAAGTTGATGATGAACGCATGCGACGTAAGCCTCGCCGTGCACAGCCAAGGACAGACAGAGCAGCTTTACCCTTTCTGGCAACGTTTTCGTTACTAGGCCAGGCCAGGCCAGGCCAGCTTGATGATGCGTTTGTAACTGCGAGTAGTAGCGCTTGGCAGCATGATCGATCCATCCATCCATCCATCCATCCATCACAAGAAGCTCTGATATGACGATGATATCCCTGGCCCAATCCAGATGAGCTCGCATCGCATTCAGACCAACAGCCTGTAGCACCTGCTCTGCAGGGCGAGTACGTCCAAGCTCCAGATCTGCATCCTTCCAATGCGTGCCAAGCGAGCGCCTGCTCAAATTCTTTTAGGAGCGGTGAATCGAGTAAGGCCTTGGTCGTTAGAGTTTTACCTTGTGACTTCTAATTTCTAGTTTTAGTTTTTTAATTTTATTATTTTCTGGTTTTCAGATTTTCTGTATTTTTTATTTCTTTATGTTGTATGTGATGATATATTTTTTATTTTTAAAATTTAATTACACTAGAAAAGCTAATAATAGCTATTCTTTTAAAAAAATCGCAAATCGATAGAGTAAAAGTGCATCAAAATTTGACGAGAAATAAGAACAAAATTAGGGAGACAAAAGCATATAAATCGCATCAACTCATGCACGAAACAACATGTAAGTTTGGATAGAAACGCAACAAATGACACGGTAATGAGGAAACAGATCGCTTGGGCCTCCAGCTAGCTCGTATTGCGTGTGTCGGCGCTTATTTGGTGGAGCCTGGTGTGTGTGCCAGTCGCAGCCCAGCGGGCACGGGAGGCGCGCGCGCTAGCTCTGATCCTCCCCTCCCTCCTCGTCCCCCGTGACGCCTTCGCCGACCCAGGCAGCAAGCACGCAAATCCCGCCTTAACTAGCAGTACATTACACAGCCAGAAAACCATAAGCACAAACATCCATATGTGCTCCGTCGTCAATCATCCACAAAGCTTTGATTTTTTTATTGATCGCATCTTAACAGGTCTAGATCCTTGTACATATATAGACTTGATCAAATGGGTCGGAAGTCGATCCGAACCACGGTACTATTAGCCTAATCTAGACACGGCACGACATAAATAGTAAACAAGTCATGTTGACTCGGTCCAACTGGACATGTCATGCTTGGACTGGCATCTCAGTACGATGGGTCGGTCCGGTATAATACGAACAGTAACTCTCTTGTAGTAACATAGTAAAATTACTTATGTTGGAGTTAATGTACTCTTCTGAGTGTGGATAGGTGATTTGACAGTAAAACTACATGCGACTGATAGTAAAATCAACGGACCATCGGTTGACTGTTTGGCTAAGTGTGCGTAAGCTAGCCTGGGATCGTTCAATCTCTCTCTATACTGTGCCTGAATCAGAACATAGACACATGAGCTGATACGATATAGTATGATAACTTATTCAGACCAGTTATACCAAACCTAATCAAGCTATACCCCCGAGCTCGTATCATGGCGCACTGGACGGGCCCATTTGATCAAGTCTGTACATATCTTGACTAACAGGATGAGATGTCAGTTGTTGGATAAACACATAAGGATCCACTTCCAGTTGATAAAAATTTGTATCCTATATGTAAAATATAGAGCTGTATTTGTCGTGGTGTTTTAATATTTATTTTTTTACTTTATACCGGGTTAATCTGCACTGTAGTAATTTTGACGCCCTACCAAATCAACAGTTATTTATATCACTATTTTCATTCAATTGTTAATGCAAGAATTGCACATTGTTTTGAATAGATAGGTCCTAGAAGAGGAACTGCGTTTCTGGAAATGAAGGCCACCGAAGGCAAGCCCAACACACGTAGCACAAGTGGCTCGAGAGGCATCTTCATCAACTCGAGAGGCGTAGTTGATCAGGTTGAACCAATTCTTTTCATTCCACTCTTCTGTCATAAGGACATCAGAAAGGAGAATTTGTTGACAAGGAATTCCAACTATCATGTTTTAGTATCGATCTTACGTATGATTATTTGGATTCAGGGGAACTCTTGAAGACCTAGCTATGATCACACATAGAGAAAAATACATAGATTTTTATATAGGTTTGGGTTTTCTTCTAGGAGAATAACAATCCTACTCCTGTGTGACTATTACTCAATGAATTGATTACAATCAAGAAAGTAATGCAAAATGTCTTGTGCTACTTCCGTTCTCTCTCGGATCCGTCCCTTCTCCCTGACGTCAACCTTTATATGGCTTGCAAAATGGCGGCATTTGCTCTATGTCAAGAGACGTTTTAAAGTTTCAGATGATAACCGTCTGACAGAAGTTATTGTTAGATGTGGTATCTCATTCATCGTGCAGCAGTTACTGTCTGAGAGAAGTTATGTGTAGTTATTTCAAAGAATAAGTGCACGTGCTAACCGACTCGTTAGACAGACCTACAATATAATGGGTTATCGTAAACAAGTCAGTTAAAGTTAGACCTAGTCATAGAATAGTCTATGACTGTAAGGTGGTCATAGAATAACTCACAACTATGTCATGCTCGTAGGAGAACTTTTGACTATAAAGCATTCATAGAAAATGCTTACGACCAGGAGATGGTCGTAGGAAAGTACTTACGATCATCAGCCCAAGTTTTCTCCCTTATGAACAAGGGGTATGTTCAAAGAGTACCATGATGTAATAATACTATTTATAAATAAATAATAATTTAAGGATTATTATATACTCATCACAAAGAATACAAGAATTTTGGAGGAAGTGTGGAGTGAATAGTAACTTTCTTAAACTAACTAAACATTATTATTTTTCATTTTTAAGCCACTCACAAATGGACCCACTGGATGTTCCCCTGATTAATTATTTTAGCTACTGAGTGGCGCTAAGCTTCTCTTGATGAGATTTTGTGGTATTTGGGTTGTTGGCCTAGTTGATTTGGGTCATTTTCTCATGTTCCAATCGCTACTGTTGGCTTCTTCTGACAGTGGGAATTTTTTCTTTGGCTCGGATTGGATGTTTCTTTTCCTCTAAAAGTACAAGTTGGGGAAACTTCCCAAAGGAATTGGTTTGCTCAATCCTACGTTCCAAACGGCACAAACAATGGCCAAAACTGAGGAATCTTGTTTTCTGTACTTTTCCATTGAAAATCCTCCGATCCAAACGGGGCCTTAGGATCGGAATGAGGCCTTGTATAGACACAAGCTAGAAGCTGCACAAGGTTTACCGAACACAGGAGGGTAGGGTGACCGTGGCACACATATACGAGCACAATGTATATTATTACCAGGAGGATTAATATTAATGCAGCTCTGAAAAGAAGGGGCAAATCGTATGGATGTGAGATAATTATTACATATAGAAGGCTCAAAATGGAAATTAACTTGGTGGAAGTATCATGGTAAAACAGTTTCAGTGTCAAAAGTTCAAACGAGACTTGGAAGCTTCAGTTTAAGCTTCCAAAATCAAATAAGAAGAGTAAGGAGGCCAAAGTGTATCAATAGCTCGATTTTTCACAAACTACTCTCATTTCAGGTTGGTGACATGCACGTATACCTTTATTTTAACACATGGAAGAATGTTTAATTGTGAAGGATACAAATGGTTCAACAATAAAATTCAATGAAATTGAGTGGCGATAGAAACCAAGAGAAAGTTCTCTGAACAGATGCATTATCTTTGCTAGTATTACAATCGATGTTACCGTTATCACAAGAGAAGTCACATGATATCAAAACAAAGAGGTCTATCGATTCCTTTTGCAGCTACGCGTTTTCTGGCTTTTGGTAAGCCAAAAAAAAAAGAGAAGTTATTTGCCCCCTATAGAGAGAGGAATAAATTTTATTTCATCCAGTGCCCCAAATTGTTCAACGATCCCAATGTCAAATGACTGCATAACTCTCGACAACCAATCCGATGGTCCACTCATGTATCGCTGAATCTATCATCAAACGACATTTGTCAGAGTAAAACAAATGCCCATCCCCCATTGAACAATTTCACTCCAACCCCACAGTACATTCGTACGTTACTGTCGAGACAAGATCCTGAACATTTGAGAGCGCATGTCGTACAAGCAAAGAACCCGCATTTAACTCTTCCAGATCCAGCTGCTTCAGCAAACATTGTTCTAACAAAGGTCGAGACCATCCACCATCCATGATTCATTCGTATCGAAGGGCTTAGGAAGCATCAAGAAACACGGCGATGGGTATGTATCCAAAGAAGAAAAGGAGGGGAGGAGGTGGAGGTGGCTGTTTAATGTCCATGGCTGCGTCGTGTTATCGATGTGCGGTGTACTTACGTCCTGCGGCGTTATCGGTCATGCAAAGCGCGGTGTACTTACCATATTCATATTTTATAAACAAATTTGAATATTCTTAGATACAAATTGAATATTGCAATGGATATGAATTCAAATAGAGTATCTACTCAATTCGATCGAATCCAGATATTATTATAACTTATATAGTATGAAGGTATTAATGGCATTTTATCCTCGTATGTCACACTTAATCATTCTAATTCATTTACTTCACCTAAAGAGACACAGATTCATATTGAATTAAAAACTTGTCCAACTAATTAGTCGTATTGCAATAAAAAATATATATATTGCTTCGCCAAATACAATACAGATACAAATAGTCCGGATAAAATAACATTTCATATGGTAAATGTTCATAACATATTCGTATCAATATTTTTATACGAATTCGAATAAGAATACGAATAGAAGAGAAATTGTTAATAGGATGAAAAAAAAATCTATATCACATTCGTATCCTATCGAATATGGTAACAAACAATGTGGATAATTGTATCTATTTCCCACTCCTGTACATGGCTTAAAGCATTGGTGGATCTAACGTAGGGCATGGGTGTTCAGCTGAACATCCAAATTTTTTTATAAAATACTAGGTATATAATAGGTATATTAGATGTATATACTATTAGTTGTGTTAAAACTATATTTTATGCCTGCAAATAAATTCAGCCTGCACTCCCCATATTTCGCGCGTAGCTCATGTAATACATTAGACCCATTTTTCTTTCCACCTCAGCCCTCCTCACGCCCAAAGACGTAAAGATATAAACAAAATCCTAATATTTGTTCTATTTCTCATTTTGTGGCTGTCAGTGTGGGAGATGGCTTTAGCCTTCGAGTGGCGAGCGAGCGAAGGTGCAGGCTAGAGGCGAGTGACGACCAGCGGACGCGGTGCCATGATGTGACGACAATCATGCGTGAGGTGGCGCGTGGTGCAAGGTGAGCATGTGGCAGCGCGTGTGAGCAGAGTGGTGTCGCAGGCAAGCAGACAGTAGCACAACGAACACGGAGGTAGTTAGCGGACAATAGGAAGGGAGCAGCGCGGTAGCCGAGAGGGAGCATGTCATTGGAACGTGAGTAGCACCTCCAACTTATTGTCATTGTCTTCTCTTCAGATCTAGGTGTGCTCTACCCCACTCGACTTATTTACATTATTGGTCTGTTTTGCTCCATACAAGGAACATACAATTTTCTTTTAGATGGACAGTTATTGCTGATGGAGAAATGGCAAAAAAAAGGCAAGATTAACAAGATATACAACTCTCATTTATCTCTATAATTTGTTGTTTAATTCATATAATTATGCTCGTCTTATGTCGCCTATTTCTTCATAAGAAATCATTAATTTCTGTAATTTATGTATTTTTATTATATCTACATACATGTATCGGTGTTTTTTGGGGGGTGAGACGGTACGCTACGGTATCGACGTATTCGAGCAACTTAGCTCCGAAATTCGAACACCCATCCTAAAGATTCTGGGTCCGCCATTGGCTTAAAGCCAAATGGAGAAATTCACCCGGCTTTTTTGGTCTCTTGGTTTTTTATTTTTTAAAAAAAATCAAAATAACGGTATGGCTTCTTAAAATATATTTTTTAAATGATTTTTCAAAACTAAAACTATGTATGTCATTCACGTTAACATTTCGTTATCGTATACCATATTAAAATATAAATAAAAATCATCGATTAAAAATAAAAGGCACTGACTATAGTAAAAACAGCCCATTAATTCGCAAACACCATCCCTGATTCCCTGTCGCCCCCAACCAACCACCTAATGCATTGTTGTTCTCGGCTAATCTTTTCGGTGGGCCGTCCACACCACACCACACCACCAACCCTTCGATCACAACTCCAATCTCATTCTCTCCTCACGGGCCACGACGCCGGAAATTCCGTCGCGCCGCGGCTGACGGCGCGTCGTCCTCCCCGCCCCTTGCGCGCGAGCGGTGGCGGCGGGAGCCTTGTGGCGCGGTTCTGCTGCACGCAGCCACAGTACGCATCCAACGCATCCATCCCCGCCTGTGCCTAGCTAGTTGAATCGGTGCAGGGTGCGGTCTAGATGCTTGGTTCGCCTGTATCACATCTGAGTCTTTCTTTTTTTTCTTTTATGTTCTTTGTTGGATCTCTGGATCGGAGAGCCGTAGAGGGGAAATTACCTTGGGTTGCATACGAATTATGATCGAATTGTTAATATGTAGCCGAACATTTTTTCCCTCTCTAGAGGGGAAATTTTTAGGAAGCAATTGTTGCAGTCATCAATCTTCACAATGTGCTGATCACAAAAATATATCTTGTGTTTTATAAAACGCATGGCAGAAATAAATAGATGGTCGGGAAAATAGGAGACATAAATTTAATATGAAAAACTCTGTGAGGAAAAAACTATGGACACTCGAAGGCTAAAATCGCTATAAGAGGAGAATTACAACCACGAGGAATTTTAGTATGTGACAATCATACGACTACTATCAGAGTCCCTAACGAAGAAAGGAATAAAATTCTAGTCGAAAACGAAATAGAAACCTACTCGGAAACTGAAACAATAACCTTCTCGAAAATTTTGAGAAAAAAAAATCAATGTGAGTTGTAGGGACAACTGAATTTGGTGTTTCGTTCACCGTTTAGATATGTTATAATTTGGATCGCTTGTGTGACCATCATAGAAGAGTTTTATTCTTTTCGCACAGGAGGAATTCAACTTAAGGTGGAGATTATTGTATTTTGTAATCCGAATCTGGTCGGGTCCGACCATTGCTAGTCTTTCTGATCATTTGAAGTGTCCGATCAGTATTCGCACAAGGTAATGTGAACTAATCAAAGGTTATGATTGTGATCATCTTCGTGTCCATAGTGGACTTTGCGCCGTTGGAGTCTGCAGGACCAGTATGGCAATAAAGGGGGTGAATAATGCCTTCAAATTTTCCTCCAAGTATTCCTTTAATCTTAACTCCAATAGCTATAAGAAGCTATGAAGATCAAAAAGCCAAAAATCCAAAAATTCTCGGAGTTGTTGAAATTTCTAGCCTGTGAATAGTGAATTCAACACTATTTTAAATCCGAAAAATCATGTAACTTTTGATCCGTCGATCCAAAATATTTGAAACTTGAACCAAAGCTAGTTCATGACCTTAGGAACCTATCCCAATTAAAAAAACTTGAAAGAACTTGAGTGATTTGGGATATTTTGGTTCGTGAAGCTCTGCTGCACCAAAACTGGGCCAAAATCTAAAATTGAGCTAACTTTCAAACCAAAACTCCAAATCACTTGAAATTTGGTATGCACTTTCTTTAGGATATTAGGAACCTATTCCAATCAACGATTAAGAAAATTGTTCTCAAAGTTATGACCTTTTTCGGTTTGATTGCAGATTGCACAAAAAACGGATCAAAAACCTAAAATGGTTAATACGACTTGCTCATAAGTAAATAATGGCTAAGATGGATATATATATGTATTTTTACATATCATAGCAAGTTAGAACACCAAAGAATTCAAGCGAAAACTCTCAGATCAAGAAATCACTTGAAGGATTAAAAAGTGCAAAAACCAAGTTTCTTGATGAACTTACCACCAATGTGCTTAGATAGGTGGAGATTAATTTCCTAATATTATTTCCGTATTTTATACGTCCTTGGCACAACAAGATTAAGAAGAGGGAAGAGAAAATATCAAAACCAATCAAATCAAGAGCAAATCAATCAAAACAAAATATAACCATGGAGATGATCAAAGATTGAGGTATTGCCACTTCAGGAGGTAAGTTTTATAGTCACTCCACCTTGGAGGATATAGAGCACACCACAAGCACTCAACTTTTTCAAACTCTAACTCTAACACAAGAGAGCACAAGAGAGGTAGGTTGGATGGTTAACAACAATTCTCCATCCCCAACCCCTTTAAAGAGATGGCTAACCAAGTACATCTAATCCTTAGTGGATACTATTCACTTAGAACAATTGGGGAACCCGATAACCCCCACACACGGATTTTAACTCACTGCACTTATACACGCTTTTTAAAGCGCATAAGCTCGAATCCGCTAAGTCATAAGTTTTGATCCATCTTGATCATACCAGCTTATACATGACCTAAACTGCCTTCCCAAGTGTCGGTCACACGCCACGATTTTCTTCCAAAGCTGTTTTTGGTATTTTAGTCAAACTACAAAAATACTCTTCCTTGACCCCGTCATCTCCTTCCATTACAAGCAATCGCCATGCTTTCCATGTGTAGGTATACCACTGGCTTGCCACGCATCGGTAAGTCTCTCATTTGGACCGACCAAGCCACATGGTGCAAATCCGCCGTTCGAACTTCCCTTCAACATTTCCCGCCTTTCTTGTGCCATCCTTGCAAGGTTGTCACGGCGCTCTGGCAAGTCGCAACGAGACTAGGACGCCTGGACGCCTAGTCGACTAGGCGCCCGCCATGGCGACAGTTAGACGATAATAATAAATACAATATCTTATATTACCAAAAATTAAATAACTATATAACATAATAGCACAAATTATCCAAATAACCATGCAATGGAGCTCAGAAGGTCTAAATCAAAAGAAATCCATTTGACAGGGGCTTATTCGTAATTTTTAGAAACTCTAAATAAGAAATCATCCATTGAGGGGCCTATTTGTAATTTTCAGAAACTTCGAGGACCAAATCACAAAAATACCAAACAATCGCCCAACCATATAACCCTAGCAGCCAGCACTTTTACCCGCACCTCGCCGTCTCCTCTGCTTTCGCCGCCGCCAAGCGTCTCGTGCCTCCCGCACCTCCACCACCTCTCGCTTCGCCGCCGCGCGCACGCACATCCTCTCGCCTCTCTACTTCCGTCGGCGGCGAGCCCGCGTCCTCCACCTCCCTCGCTCGCCGCCGCCGGTCCTTTGCCTCTCGCTTCACCGCGCGCCGCGCCCTCCTCCTCGCTCGCGCGCGCGCGCCCCTCCGCCTCCGCGCTCGACGCGCAGCCCCACCTCCCCACCCCTTCCTCGGCGCCGGTGGCGAAGAAGGCTGCAGATCGGCGCCGGCGGCGGGAGAAGGCCGCAGATCGGCGTCGACAGCGGGATAAAGCCGCAGATCGGCGCCGGCGGCGGGATATCTCCTGGATGACCAGTCTCGACGTCCCCCTCCGACCACCAGGACGACTTGGCGTCGCCTAGGTGACGCTGTGATAACCATGCATGCTTGAGCTCACCATCTCACCTAGTATCCTTGATCATTCTGAGCCTCGGCTCCTCCATGAGCGTAGCCTTGATCCTCGCCGTTGACAATGGTTGACTCTAAGCGGCCCTGCACATCTAAAAACAAAGAAATCGTTTCTAGGCACAAATTTTTCATAATTTGACCCAGATTAGTAATGACATCTCTCATGCAACCTATAATCAATGACCTAGGTCACCAAATCATCTTATGACTCAAAATTCCCAAAATCATCTATTTCTGCACGTTGTCATGAAAAATCTGCAAATTTCAAATTTTCACTCCTTGAAAATGACAATGATTCATCACAACAAAATCATGGACCTTCTTACATCGTACTTCAGAGTCAGACGTGCTATTCGAGACGTTTCTGATTACAGTTCTTCACCGCTATCTTAGACTTTCTGAGCAGGGTGTTGCTCCCGTCTCCGAGGTCACTGTTCCAGTTTTCGAATAGGGCTCTATTTCGTTTCCGACTTGGACTATGTTCCTTGCTTTGTCAGAGACTCTGATCCCTAGTCTATTTATGTACCTCTGTAGTTGCACGGTTGACATATGCTGAAGTTCTCCATGCTTGTAATTCTCATATAGTGATTTCCGCCTTCGAGCGTCTATGGTTTTTTTCCCAAAGGGATTTTCCACATTAAATCCGTGTCTGCTGTTCTTTCAATCATCTATTTCTGCTGTGTGTTTTATAACATTGTGCACTTGTTCTGTGCATTCCTTTTGCTGCACATGGCTGCTTTTGTTAGCTGCAAGCCTGCAATCAAGTGTGGATCTGACTGAGCTAGCAATTCAGTAATTGAAGACACTGAGAACATGGACTGAGATTATTTTAGACAAGTTGAGAGCGTTGTTCTAGTTGGATTGCTATGCTTTAATCTGTAACAAATCATATGGTTATGATTCAGTCACTGTTCTTTTTCCATCTCAACTCCTAAGCTGCGGAGTTCTTTTTTCGAATCGTTGTATGCTTGTACATATGTCTTGTTTGTTGCTATCGGCCATCCTCCTACTTGGTGACTCACTTGACAACCTAAGGTGTTTCTCGGGGGGAAAAAGAATCTAATAGAGCTAGCAATTCAGTCATTAGTTAAAGATCATACTGTTTCCTTGCACAACTGCTTTTGCAATAAGTTGGTCTAGGCAAGACTTCCCATAATGTTATTCAAGGTGATTTCCCATAATGTCTATATTTTATTGCTTATCTACCTTTTTCTCAATCCAGAAACTGTATCTGAACAACAGCAAAGGAAGCAATGGCACTATCACGTAGTATGAGAACATGTCTGCACAGTGGAAGACTTGCCCTTCTTGCAATATTGGTCTCTGGTGGAATTGTATTGCAGATTTTGGTAAGCACGTAAATTTTTACATCTCACCACCAGCTTATTATCCTATCCAATGTTGCCTAAATCTCTGTAACCTTTTCTTCTTCAGGCCTGTGCTCTATATAACAACTGGTGGCCAATGTTAACAGGTTAGCGAATTTTGTTTACATTGTCAAACTTTCGTTCTTTTTGCGAAATTGTTTTTAGGAATGTTATAAGTAATCAATGGCATTTTCTGCAGTTCTGATGTACCTCATTCTACCAATGCCCCTCCTATTTTTCCTGGGCTCCAATTCTCCCTCGGTGATGTCTAATGTGGGAGATGGGTAAGTGGTCATCCTTCCCTACCTGGCAGCCACTGCTGCTTCATTCTTAAATCATGATTGTCATAATTTTTCAGCATTTTTTTAATCCAAAGGTATGCCTTGCCTTACTAGCACTCATGATACTCTTAACAGTTCTCAAATATATATATATATATATATATATATATATATATATATATATATATATATATATATATATATATATATATATATATATATATATATATATATATATATATGACAAAAGTTCTCAACTTATGTTTAGAGACTTTGAAATAATGGTTATGTGGAATCTTTGTGATCAAGTGATCAACTAACTTTCCTGCTATACAAATGAGTCAAGGCCCTCTGCTATGGAACAGTTTGCTGGTTAAGCATTATACACATGGATGTTCACTTTAGCACGCACATATCTTACTTGATAGTGTGAGACAACATTACAAAACCTACCATGTCTCACACTGGGCTGATTTCATCGCCTAAATTATGTTTCTTATGTGGTAAAGGTAAATTGATGTGCATCTATGTTGCCACTGCAGTTGGGTGAACTTCACAAAATTCTTGACGGGTGCATCGGTAGTGGGGAGCGTCGCCATTCCGTCAATCCTGAAACATGCTGGTGTCATCGGATGGGGGGCGCTCACGATGGAGCTGTCTTCGTTCGTGGTCTTTGGCGTGGCGATCCTGTGGTTCCTCCAAATGAACGGCGAAGACGAGTACAGCAGTGTGTTCTGATCTGTATATTCTCTTACCTGCGCGATACCCTGCAAAGGAGTTGCGAGCTTCTGTACAGCTACAGCCTACAATTGAAAAGGCATTGGAGTCTGATGCTAGCACATGCTTTGGTTTACGACGTTGGCCCTCCATTAAAGATCTGCCTGACAGCTGATATTGGTACATGCTTTGGTTTACGGTGCAGGATTTTGATCTTGCATTGGTGATCCGCCTTACGTCAGTATTGTTGTTGACACGAGACTGATGAACACTAGCCTCCATTTGCTTCAGTCCGAACAGGCACACAACAATCATCACACATCCGCTCAGTTCGTAGGAACAGGCTTTCATCACATCCAAGTATGCAACCATGCGGTGATCGTGGCAACCAATCCAAACTGATCCTGCAGACCCATTCCACAAAATTCTCTACATCTGTTTCTCAAAATGTCACGATGTTTCTCAGTTTCGATGGATAATTCTTTACAGCTGCACATAAAACCCTCTTGATCAGAAACAGCCGGAAAAGACCTCAACAGCTATGCACGTCTTCACAGTTCACACTGTACCGGGTTTCTTCTAATTTTCCTAAATATCACAATGGTGATAAGAAAAGGCAAAAAGATAAAGAAAGGCAACGAAAAATAGCAGATGCAGTGGCATGCTACATACATCATCCCAGTTCCTGTGTATGCATTGCTGGCATGGAGCTGCATCCCTGAACCATAAGGGTGGACGACGGCAGGCATATACGAGCTGATAAATGGATTGGAAGAGGCTTGATGAACTGACGGGCCTGCTATCATCATCATCATCAGCTGCTGCTGGGCCATCGCCACCATCTGTACGTTGTGGGTGCAGCGATTGTGTTCGAAGCGTACAATGGGTTGTGCATTGGCTGTTGCATCATCGGACCAGATGCCGGAGTGGCCTCCCAGGGGTTGTAGCTCGCATTCTGCTGTGCTCGTCGGTGCGCCTCGTTATGGCCTGTTTTTTTGGCTGCGATTTTTGGTTCTTGGCTGAAATTTTTGAATTTTAGCTGTTTGCAACAGAGATTACGGAGAGGGAGATACTCGCTTGCGATTTTTGTTGATACAGATGTTAGGCTTTTAACATGTATTACAATTAACTTGTAGATCCCGTCTTAAAAAATACTCTATTTAAAAGTTAGGTAATGTAGTAAAAACAAAAAATCACTAACTTCGGAGGAAAAGAACAGACCCTGTATAGGCTGTCAAGGGTAAGCAAGTCCAGTCCACCGGCCTGTAGCAAGCTAAAATGCTAACTTGGTTTCAGAGGGGTTGAATGAAGCAATTGTAGACAAATATCTCAAATATGCAACAATTTGCTTGAAGTGGCAGCATTTCCATTTGAACTGGGTGCGGTGACGAGTGCCAGCACCCAGCTAGTGGCCACGTTTTCAGTGCTAGCAGGAGCAGCAGCTTTATTTATTATTATTTTTGGAACATGCAGAAGCTTGCATGTCATTGTATTAAAGAATGAGGGGATTTACATACACTAGGGCTTAGTGTTTGAGTCATAGAAGAGGAAAAAAGAAAACTATTTGAAGGACAAAGAGGGTGAAGAAGGAACAAATTGTAATGGGGATTAGCAACGGTTAAGACTACGCTACGAAGCCGCGAAGGGACCACTAGTAGTTGTGTGTCGTTAGGGTCAGAGGCAACCTCGCGCCCGCCGTGCACCAGTAAGTTAGTTCCCGTTTTAGTTTGTCCAAGATCCCTTCAACGCTTGTCTTGATCTTGTTGAACGTCCGAGCATTGCGTTCTTTCCAGATGGTCCATAGGAAGAGAACTACGGTAGAGTCAAATTCTTTCCTTTTGAGTCTTGGGCATTTGTGTGCGCATTGTGATTCACCAGTCTAACAAATGAGTATGCATTGTGACCTGCTGTCACGGTCCACCCAGAAAGCATGAGAAGAGGCCCCAGACTTGGCGAACCCAAGGGCAAAGAACAAAAAGGTGATCAATTGTTTCCGTGCTTTGCTCACAAAGGGGGCATAAAGTGTTTGTGGCAATCCATGACGCTCTAGGCGGTCAGCTGTCCAACAACGGTCGTGGATGGCTAGCCATGTGAAGAACTTGCATTTTAGGAGAGCTTAGCGTTTCCAAATAAGTTTGTGAGCCGCAAAGTGGATTCCGCCGAGGAAGAAAGCATTGTAGGCAAACTTAGAGGAGTATCCTTCAGAAGGGTTTAATTTCCAAATGTATTGGTCGTCGGTTTGTGGTTGGAGAGAGATGGAGCCGACCTTATGCCATATGATTAGGAACTCCGCGATTGCTACAATCAAAATGACCCCTTGATGCCCTAGACCCAAGAATTGAGCATTAGCCCCTGAGGGACTGCGGTGGTTCTCTTGGTTTTGTTGTGGACAAGTTTGCAAATGGTCAGAGCTATGTCTTTGGCTGATTGACCTTCAATCCAGTTGTCTAGCCAAAATAAAGCTCGATTCCCATCTCGAAGCTACACTGTTGTAGCTGCCTTGCCTTGAACAATGCGTGGATGGCCGGCTCAAGAGATGCTTGTAGATTAGCCCATGCGCGTGATTGATCTATTTTCTGCCACCATAACCAACGCAATCGCAACACATAGCCCATTGTCTTGAGATCGAGAATTCCTAGGCCGCCAAGAGCTGTTAGTCTGCAAACAGTTTTCCATGCCACTAGACAGTTTCCTCCCAAAACGGCCTCCGAGCCCTTGCAAAGAAAAGCACGATGTCTTTTGTCTATTGAATTGATTGCCCATGTTGGTAGGCCTGGCGATAGAAGATGGTAGATAGGCGCCATAGAGAGGACTTGCTTGACCATGACAAGATGACCTCTTGATGATAATAGACTTCCTTTCCATGCCGGAAGCTTCCTGATGAACCGGTCTATCAGCGGCTGAATTTGCGGTTTTGTTAGTCTTGATGGAGATAGCGGCAAGCCCAAATAGTTCACTAGAAAGGAGGCGAGTAGGCAAGGTAACTCTTCGACGACCATGTTGATCTCCTCCTGAAAGCAGTGTATGAGGGCAACCAAACTCTTTTGAAGGTTGGCACACAGACCGGATGCTTGGCCGAAATTGGATAGGATCTCCTTGACTATCTGCAAGTCATGTCTTCTTGGGGCAATGAAGCAGATAACGTTGTCTACATATAACGACACACGTTCCTGTAGACCTTGCACCCCCAATGGGGAGAGAACTTGAAGGAAATTTGCATTGCGGAAGTAAGCGTTGAGAGCCTCCATGACAAGTAGGAGTAGCATTGCAGAGAATGGGTCTCCCTGTCTTAACCCACGGCCTAAGTGGATTGGATTTTTGAGTCTCCCATTGAGCAAGATTTTAGAGGATGCGGTAACAAGTAACATCGATATCCATTCACGCCATCTTGTACCGAAGTTGGCATGTTTGAGGATTTGTAAGAGGAAAGGCCATGAAACTAAGTCAAAATCTTTAGAGATGTCTAGCTTCAGTAAGAGATCTTTAGAGATGTCTAGCTTCAGTAAGAGTGCTGGTTGGCCTTGAGCATTTTGGAGAGAAGCTGGACCAAATCTTTAGAGATGTCTAGCTTCAGTAAGAGATCTTTAGAGATGTCTAGCTTCAGTAAGAGTGCTGGTTGGCCTTGAGCATTTTGGAGAGAAGCTGGACCAATCGAAAATTGTCATGAATCAACCTTATCGAGATGAAAGTGGATTGGTTTAATCACAAAAGGGACGGTAGTTCCTTTTTGAGCCGGTTTGCTAGGACTTCAGAGAAAATTTTTGCGAAGCTGTGGATGAGACTAATTGGGCGATAGTCTGCTATCCCACCGGCTTCGTTCTTCCTAGGCAAAAGAAGGAGCAATGCATTGTTGAGATAATGCAAGAAACGTCCTTGAAGGAGAAAAAGGGCGTGGAAAGCGTCCATGACAATGTGCCTGATCATCGGCCAAGCATGCTTATAAAAAGTACCCGTGAACCCGTCAGGACTAGGTTCTTTTGCCGATGGTAGATTTTTGATGGCATCCCACACCTCTTGTTCTGAGAACTCAAGATCTATGTGGGAAAAATTCCTTGAAGGTAGCCCTAGGAAGTCCAAGTCTAAAGTATGTTGACGTTGGACGCTGGTGCTGATGGCTTCTTCAAAGAATTGTTGGAAAAGTATTGCTTTCTTGTCTTCATTTGTGATGACAAGATCTTCAACGTGCAGGGGCCCAATGAGCAGATCACGGGCCAAGGGCATGTGACAGGACTGCATCAGCATTCGGAGGGCTGAGGTTGAAGATAGCCGCGAGCGCTTGTATGTGTTTGGGTGGTAGCGGGTGATCGAAGAGGGCGGCATAGGCCTGTACCGCCTTGTCGTCGCAGTGTTCTTCAAAGTCGGTGATGCCCAACTTGACCATGAGTCGGCGTTGTGCCTGTCTGACTGAATCCAATCCTCTGAGCGGTTTGGAGGCTAGTCGCTTGCTCCTACATGGGACCCTTGGCAGGCTGCATGCGTTCAGACGTCGGTGACGACTCAATCGAGTTTGGGAGCAATGGTGCGGGAAGGTGGGAGATGGCTCTGGTTATCTGGTTTGGAGTTAGGGACACTGCTTCATGAGATGCCCGGGAAGCCACAGTGTTTGGAATTTGTATGTCGTCGGTGTGGGCTGGGTCTTCTATTATGTTATTCGCAGTTAGGCCGAGCAACGAAGGGGAAGGCCCATATGGTTGAACCCACCATGGTGTGCCTGAAGACTCCTCCGGCCCATACTACAGCCACGTTGGCCCATCAGCCACAGAAGCTTTGAGTGGCATGGGAAGTTGTGGCTGAAAATTAGGCGTGATGGGGGTTTTGTGTCTGCAACTATAGGTCACCAGCAGACTCTCGAGCAGGTGAGCAAAGAAGATTGCGACTGCCATGCCCCGGAGAGCAAACGCTGGGGCCCATAGATTCCACCCGATTGCTAACAGTGGTGGTGGCACCGGGCCGAAAGTGAGCAACTAGGAAGCAGAGGTGGGCCCACGACTGCGAGACATCTCTCCACTTGTGGTGTGGTGGCCAGTGGTCTGGAATCCGTCGGTGATGGTGGGATCTAATCTCGCCGTGACGCTTGAGGTGCGGTACCTCCTTCCCCCGCTGCTGCGACGGTCGGGAGACAGAGGTGTACCGGTGGCGATGGTGACTTCAATGAATGTGTCCTTGACCACTACAGAATATGACATGCTTAGCTTCACATCATTCCACACAGAAAAATATCATGAAGTGAGAAAAGCAGGAGCGACTTTCGTGAAACTACAAGGCCATTCCCAGTGCGATTTCTACGGTCCTTTCTAAAAGTATTCTCGTCATCGACAAGTAGTACTAGATATTAAGCTTTAATATTTCGTAAATCTTGCTTGCTAGTCTACACGCACAAGTTGTATCTTATGCAAGATATGGCTTTCCTCTATTTCCTTCTTTAGTTTCCCCTACACCTCATCTTCAACCCTAGGTGATATCTTAGTCTATTTCTAATGTAGATACTGCATGCCTGATTGCCACCTCATATAGATATAAGACTAAATATAACATCTTTAATGCATAGTATCTATCATTTACTAGGCAACAAATGTGCATCATCTGCCACCTTCTCTCTCCTTCATCCCACGTTCTCCCCGCTAACCATCAGGCCATCTACCTGACCACCGCCGCCCCATATCCCCTCTCCCCAACCACCGCCGCCCCATACCCCCTCTCCCTGCTAGCCACCGACTATTTCCCCTCTCCCCAACGGCGCAGCACGACGGCGAGGTGCATAGGCGACTCGACAGCGAGCATGTGGGCGGCATGTCGAGATCCCTACTTTGTCCACGGCCATTGTCTTCACCTAGATCTGTCGCCGCCTTGCCTCTCGTCCTCAATAGTTGTCTCCACATGCTCGCGCCATTCCCACCCCCAACTAGGGCAGATCTGAGCCGACATCGCCTAGATCTAGTTGTTGCTATTGCCTTCCCCCTGCACCCTCTACCACCACCTCCTCCATCTACCCTCACCACTATGACCAATGCAAGTCTCAGCGTGGTGCACAGGTCAGTGTGGCATGCAGAGACGGTGAGCAGTGCAGCACTCGACAACGACGACAGCAAGCGATATTTTTCATGGCTATGGTCGTCTCCCTCACCATGCCCCCTTCTCCACATCCTCTCACCACGTTGAATGGGCTCATAGCCATGTAGTGGTGCAAGATCGGCATCTGGTAGTGCACAAAGTAGATCATAGGAGAGCTAGATAGGGGGGAGAAAACATTGGTCTCACAAAAATGAAACCAATCCGCGTGATGGAGATATGGTCTACCCTCCAGTGCATTTTTGCATGTGCCTTGTGCTATGTTTTCATGCCCAAACTATATCTCATGCAAGACACATTTCTCTATTTTTGTTAATTTCTTTTTTATATTAATTTGATCTTACGTGTTGCTCCATAGGTATAGCTGATGTCAATATTATAATTGGCGGGTTCGGGAATAGGGAAGAGACGGTACGGGTTTGTCCTCCTTGGCATGTGTCCGCAGTCCGCACCGGCTTTTGGTTTCCAACGGCCGAAAAGACGAGCGTTAAGTTTTTGGAGGCTCTCCCTGTTTACTACTGCTGATTAAGAAAATAATACTTACTACCGCGTACCTTTCACAAGATTCTCTATGAAATATCATACCTTTCACAACATTCTCTATGAAATATCAACTCGATGCGCTGATTGTTTAACGAATCACAATTTTTGTTTGGAGAGGGCAAATCACAATTATTACTAACATGAACATTAGACCACGATATCACATGACGAGATGCATACACAGGACAGCAAAGAAAAAACATAGTACCTGCAACAGAGGTAAAAGGGAGCGTTGGGTAAGATGCACAGTCAATGTGAAGACGTAAATGAGATACATAGCGCCTCAAAACACAGAATATTTCAGGATGGGTTCTTTTCAACTATACTAATAATTTATAACTGTAGCTTATGGTTCTTTAATAAGTGCCTTGTGCGATGAACCAAACAGGGTTCAAAATCCCGGCGATTACCGGTCAGTAAGAGCAACTCCAGCAGGGCCCCTACTTGAGCCCTCAAACTCAGATTTGAGAGCCAGAGCAAAAAACTCAGCTCCAACAGAGCCCCTATTTGGCTCTCAAAAATAGGAGGCCTCTCAAATGAGGCATCCAAGCCCTCATTCCCAGGGGCCCTGCTCTGGCTTTCATCCTACGGTTTTCCTCGTTTTTTTGCCGCACCCGTGAAACTTCCCCCGCCGCCTCCAATCCCCCGCACGCCCCGTCCCACCCCTCCTGCTCGGCCTCCAATCCCCCACCGCCTCCAATCCTCCTCTGCCGTCCACGGTGCGGCTCCCCCGGCGATTCGTCCCGCGCCGCCACCGCCCTCCTCGGCGGCTCTTCCCCGGCTCCCGACGCATCTCGCTCGACGCATCTCCGACGCGCCTACACGACTCCCGACGAGGGACCTCCGTGGCTCCTCGGCGAGGGACCTCGGCGCCCGACGCATCTCCGACGCGCCTCGCTGAGGGACCTCCGCCCGACGCCTCTCCCGGGACCTGCGGATGACGAGCGCGAGAAGTCGGGCGAAGGCCGCTGGGGCCCACCTGACGTTCTCGGAGAAGGAGGATGCGAGGAGGCGGACGAGCGCCTCAACCTCGCTGTCGTCGGCGGGGGTGAGGACGCGCACGGTGAGGAAGCCATGGGGGAAGGAGAGACGGCGGGGGTGAGGGAGAGGATGTAGGAGTAGATGGATTTGAGGGGTGCTGTTGGAGTATATGTAAAAAAACTGGGCCCTCAAAAATATGAGGAGCCCTCAAATCAAAAGTAGGGACCCTAATTTGAGGGCTTCTGCTGGAGTTGTTCTAACCACCGGTTACCGTTTTTACCCGTGGAGACCGGTAACCGAAAAAACCAGCCGGTATCAACTTTTGATTTTCGAATTTTGGCCGGTTTTTCTGGTTACCGACCAATTTTTTCGGTTACCGGTTTCAAAATATCTCAAAATTCAAATTTTAATTTTTCAAATTATGACCAGTTTTTTACCGATTTTTCCGGTAACCGCCCGGTTACCGTTATTGGCCGCCGACTGGGATTTCTTTCGGTTCCGGTTTTTGGAATCTTGAAACCAAATACCGATAAATCGTTTTTAAAAAACAACCCCAATAAACCGTCTTGAAAACACGACGAAAAAACCATCATATATGTTTGTTAAATCATAAGCTGAAAAGAAAAGACCTAAATCAAATAGCTCGATCGTATATTGTTACAGGCAGGCTTTGTAGTGAAAAACACTAGACAAGGAAAAATCTTCCGTTGAACTCAATTTGTCAGTAACAACAAATTGGAATTACAGACATTTGTATATTCATGTTTTTGCAGAATAAACAATCTAAAAAAAAGCTAACAGAATAAAGCCAGGGACAAGAGCTTTTCCCGGCATCTTTTTTGTTTGTCTACAAAATTGTTACGTGGTGTACATTGTACAACCTAAATCACATGGAGCTTGGCATGAACCAATGAACAAGAGAGAATATGTTGGGCCTGAATTGTCTGCCGCCACTATCAAGATGGAGCGGAAGATTTTGACTCTGCCTCGAGAGGAAATTATGATCTCTTTACAACTGCGACTGCAAAGTGGGGGTGGTGGGTAAACTCAAATGATACCCTCAGTGATTGATCACCAGCACCGACTTGGCTGATGATGTTTAGGGCTATCCTATTGTGCTCGGCAACCTGCTCTATCTGGCGGAGCTCTGCAAGCTTTTCTGGGTCACTCGCAAAACTACCCCTCAAGGGGGGGATTATCTTCTGAATTTCCTTAAAAAAATTATATTTCATCACATCCTGTGACAAGAAACATTGATGGTTAGGTTCAAATAAGCAGAGGAAAAAACAGTTAAAAAGGATCAGTGCTGGTTACTGACTGCCATGGATGCCTGGGCAGCCGATTCCTTAAAATTGTAGTAGGTAATGTGCTCAGGGATTTGTGCTTTCTGGAGAAGATCAAAATGCTGTATGAATCTCTGGGAAGAATGATCCAACATTTGTCAGACACGTTTAAGCCAAATTTTAAAGGATATCAGAACTCACAACACTAAATATGGCCCACCTCTTGTTCACTGTTAAAGATACTTGGTAATTGGAATGACCTGCTTTCATTTCTCAGGGCAGCCAGCAACTGCATTAGCAATAAGAAAAGATGTTTAGTTGCAAAAAGGAACAGTAGTACTAAAATATATGCTTTGCGCCAATATGTTTTTTGGGGGACAGTATTTTTGCCATATGTACCATTGAAAGCCCTTCTGATAGTAAAACATAGCATTGAAGGAATAAGCAGGAGGATGAAAAAGCTGTATCTCGTACATAGTCCTTTGAACGATCCTTCTTTTTTCCTTTTCTTCGTGCTGAACATTTAACCATAAGTATAATGTAAAAACCAATTTACTAACAATCAAGATGATATTAATAAAAATGGAATGACATTAGAAAAACTGAGCTAGAGACTCTCAAATGACTTTTCTTCACTGTGTTACCAGTAATTACCATCATCCCCCAACAGCATGTTTCCATTTTGCTGTACTTTCATATTTTGCTTTGTTTTATTTCCTCTTCAGCTGACTCGATTCGATCATGCAGACTATTTTATGCCAACAGCATTCTCTTCTGGCTGGCAATGTGTGCTTATTTGGCTAAACTGTATCTCCACTTTCTAATTCTGCACTTTCTTTTCCTTTAGTTTAATTCAGATGTTTTCAATTTGATTCCTTATTATCTAAATTCTCAATCTTTTTCCAAACAAATTCTAAAAAGAAGTTAACATGAAACAGTTAGACATAAAACATGTAAAACATTCAGGGTGCTGACATATCTGATAGACATGCTAGTACTGCAAGGTATCCAGAATCTATGTGGTCATTTTTATAATAGTGACAACCCTGCTAGCTTTAGAACTCTATAAGCACCTCATACAATTACAAGTCTAATGCTAAGAATCAAACATAATTCTCAAGAGACATCATAACTTACAGTTTTCGTTACTAGCAAGGATTCGAAACTGCATCTTTTCTATTAGCTTCATAAACACCACATACATGTACCAGTACACCATACAGTATTCGCTTGGAGAATACAGGTCAAGTTCAAAACCCAATATAAGAAACCGAGAAGCAACCCAGAATGTATGTTCCTGAGTCCAAACAAGAAGTTGCTTTGATACTCTCATGCACATGTTCTGCACCACAAACAAAAGTATGCTGAAGGATGCCAAATATATGGCAACTGATAATTATCATAGCAAGCGATTCAAGAAATCAGAGATACCTCATGGGGCAAGACATTTCTAGTTTCACCGAACTCTCTTTTCAACGCAAGCTCCAACTGTAGTATGTGTGGGCACAAACATTATAAGTGCAAGAGCTAGACATGATCAAGGAAGAACTACTTGAGCTGTATGGAAATGGTACTCCAATCCTGCATAAAGGAGGAAGTGGGAATGTAATAAAAATGTATTTTATTTCACAAACCTGTATGGAAATGGTACTCCAATCCTGCAAGCTCTTCCCAAGCTTGCGCCGTTGCCATGCAGTGTTTGTACAAAGAATTTTAAGCAAGTTGATAACCAACTACAAGGTCATTAACGCACATAATCAAAGACATGTTCAGATATATTTTTATATGACTGCATCAGGAACAACAACATGACGCAAATTGTGGTGTAAAATTTGAAAAAGGAATAACCCTGGTGGCTGACCTGACCTAGCTGCACTACGAACTCATTCATCTGGAATTCCTTGTCTCCTATAATGTCCGGTAATGATAAAGCCCTTGAAATCACATCACAAAACAAGTCTCGCCCATAAAGCTTGCCATCTTGAACCAATAAAGTCTGCTACAATGTCATTTTTGCATCATTGTTAATGTAAGAGAAACAGCAAATGAGCTATAGTAAGGAACTCTTAATACATTGGACGATGGGATTTACAATGGGAACAAGATCATGTTTCTATAAACGAACACAGAATGGAATAAAAAGAGCCAGCTATCAGCATTGCAGCACAAAAGAAAGCTTTGTTGAAATACGAAAACTCTCAAACTAATTTACATACTACACAGGCACCAAGTTGTTAAAAAAAGGTAAAAAAAGAAATAGTGAATTCTTAAAAGCCTTTCAGGATATAACAAAAGGGTTCAATCTAAGGAAATATAACATAGAAAGGAAGATGGATGAATTATGAATATAAACAGATATTAGCTAAGCATACATGATACATGTCTGCAAATAATAAGCAAAAGTAGATGGATCCTGACATTTATTACAGTAACTCCCAGAAAAGTTTAGAATAATAACAATAAGAAAATTGAACTTTACTAATCACACCAAATATGATACAAAATACAGATAATGGTTAACTGCTTAACTGCAATATTTGACATATACTCCACAAATACAGGAACAAGAGCTCACATATATTTGCACAACAATCATTTAATGAACAGCTCATATAGACATGCAATGGCAAAACAGATGCTGTGCTAAATGATAAAAGCTGCAAACAATTTCTACACCTAACATATCAGACAGACATCAGTCAAGTTTGGTTATAGCAGAAATTTTTTATCAGGGAGATATCGTAATAATAGTGCAAACTGCAAAAACACTAAACTACAGATGACTCATACTTTACAGAAATTACTGTGATGCAGATGGTCCTTGAAGCATGTAAGTATGACCCACCTGAAGAAATGCTCTAGGAACCAAATCTGGTACTGATTTTTGGAACCGCACAATAAAGTGAAGCACATTCTCAAGCATGGGATCAAGAGATGAAGCACAAATGACATCTAGATCATGCAGAAGCTTCTCAAAGTACCTGATTGCCTGTAACATTATAGTGACATTACTTTTGAAGTTGCAAAGGCGTATACAGAAGCAATTCAGCAATAATTTAGAAATTTAAAGCATAATTTATGACAGGATTGTGAACTTACATCGCCCCAGCTAAGTATTTTAACAGCACGTGGTGGTGTTGGACTTAGAAGTCTGCTGTTTAAGCTAACATCAAAGCCAACAGGGCGGCAACCTGATGCAGTGGTGCAGCTTTCATCACCTTGTTGCAACGTAAAGTCAGACTGAGACTTAAGGAACTCTTGAGACTTAAGCATCAAACTAAGCTCAGTCAAGCATGATGCAACATGCTTGCGGGCCAACTCCAATCCTCTTCCATGAGGTTTCCTCATGCACGTAACAACATGGTAGAAATGCTGCACAACCACATAAAAATGTGAAGACATTGAGAAATCAATGAAATACCCTCTTATGCATCATTTTCAGAAATGATAATCCAGAACTAAAAGGTTGACGTCTTCCCCACTCGACCTTCATTTATACAATCATATAGTGTAGTCTTTAGTTGACACAATTCCTCTGTGGTATATAGCATATACAATTATTTTAATTATTACCAACATATAATAATTACAATCAATGCATATAGTGGGTAATGCTGTGTCAATGCACAAAGCAAACGCAAGCAAAACATTTCTTATTTCTTTAATTGATAGGTAGAAAGAAAGGAAGGGGCAACATCTTCCCATGGTCTTTCTCAGACAATTTAATAGCACCAGTTTCTATCTTACTCGCCATCGCTTAGTTTGAAACCACTATTTTGTCACAATAACAGAGCATAAACAAAGACAAACAACATGCTTTCAGATACACATTTGACAAGTATCTGCAATGATGAAATTTATGAAACAATTTTAGTGCAGAATTGAATAGGAAACATGGGTAAAGACCTTACGAAAACGTAATCTGCATAACAAAGCTCTGCAGTAATCATCTTCAAGATCAGGATTATCCTGCAGGGATTCAGGACCTGCAGTAATAAAATTTTCCTAGTTAACAAAACAAAATCTACAACCTATACATCCAACATAAGTTCAAATCAAATATGTCAAGACTTTACCAAGTAATTCAATTACTTCCCATTTTTATTTCCAATGCTAGGCTTCCAACACTTTTTAATATATTTTTACCCGATTCTAAAGACTAAACTGGATATATTTTAAGATGCTAGCACCTGACTAAGTTTAGCAGCTTCAAATACACACAAGTAAATAATTTGCTGCTAACTAATCAGCAGTTTGCACAATTGCCAAATTAAATGAAAGCTAGTTGTAATTAAAAAAAAGGGCATATATGCTTGGTCTATCTTTAGTAATTGACTACAATTTATCTTGCTGTTCACAAACTTAATGCGTACTAACTATTGACCAAATTAAATCAACTTCATCAGTATTATTGAAGCTATGGTTGAGGATCAACATCAGTAGATTGAGAAAAAAGGAACAAGGTTGAATACACAATACAAAGTAATGAACATTTCATTTTGTCTAAAGATCTTTGCCATCAAAATGCGAGTACCTTCTAGTGTTTTTTTCTTGGACGATGCTTGGGCTTTACATGCACGCAATTGACGAGATATTGTCTCTTCAACTGAGTTTAGAATTGACAGGCACTTATCATCACCTTCATCTTTCAAAGGCAGCCCAAAAGACATAGTAAAGAGGTCTTCTTCCTACAAAAACATATGAAAAATAACATCTCATGTAACAAGTGGAATTATGGGATGGGATAAAGATTAAAGGAAAGATAACTGTGTCTCACTTTAACAAGACCAAACAATGTTAAAATTTGATGTTCATGCCATCCTATGAGTTACGTAATCAGATCTCGATCAACACAGCACTCTAAAGCTCCAGACATAGCTACCCCCCATAATCACTTTCGCCAAGAAAGCAGTAAGAAATGGAAGGAGTTTAGTTAGGTTGAATCCAAAATAGTAAAACTAGTGTTTTTCGTATGCACCTTATCAGAGACTAATGAAGCACCCAGTATAGCACACTTCACATACACAAGTCATCAGTTATCAGTTGCCTAACATGAATACATCATTATACAAAAAGACAGCTCACGGTGCCTGCATTCAGTCCTAATGAAGTTCATCAACATGATAGATTTCTGGAATTTCAAGAAAGAATTTGATTGAGATAGTCGATAAGAGTGCAGTTAAAAGAAAATAGTGTAACTCTCAGATTGCATTTTCCTTTTTAGGTATTGATTTTTAAAACACATTTACTCTAGAAACATTTTGGTGGACAAAAAGATAAAAAATGACACATCTTACTTATTCATTCATGAAGAGGTGGCCTGACATGAGATAATCTGTTTGTTGTATAGGAATTTCCTCATTTCAATAAAACAATAGGCATCAATTCTTTTGTGAAATAAAATATGGGCATAAACCCACAAGCCCGACTCCTTGTGTCAAGATCTAGACAGAATGTGAATTATTGATAAATGAGATCAGGGGAAAATGGCGATAGAGATCTCCAACTGGCAAATACCTCATGAGTTCGAGCAGTAGAAACAACAGAAATGACAGCATTACAAGTAGCACGCAAGGTCCTGCAACAGCTATTTAGTACAGCATGTGATGAAGTTCTTTCCATTCTCATAAGGTAGATACATGTAAAGATAGTCTGTGCTAGAGTGTGACCCTTGTGCCATGTTGCCTGAAAAATAAAGCATTCAAATATAGTAGTTTAGCCACATCAAAACACCTACAAACATTAGATCCATGATAGCACTGAAGTACCTCACATGAGAAAAGATGATCCATGACATCAAGAGTGCGTTGAACGTCAAGTGTTCTATCCAAACTAAGTGGAACTGGGGCAATACCATCTTCTATGGCTTCCTCAATGGAATAGTATCCACTTCTCTCAAATCCGGAATCCATTTTAGGATCCATTATCTATATCAGGACAAAAAAGACACTGAGAACTAAAATCAAGCAAAAGATTTAAATAATTAAATTGTCAATCAACGAACTAAATGCCCCACTCAACAGGCATATGAGAAATAAAAATAATATCCTAAAATTCTATAATCACAATTATGAAGTTTGCCTTTGTCATTATGAACCTGAGAAGTTTGTACAGAGCTGTGAACAGTGGTACTGAGACTAAGGAGTAATTCTGAGCCAAAGGTGTTTAGAGATTGCAGAATGAAGATGGAAACTCTCCAATAGTTTGCTCTCAATCATTGCTCTAATGTTTGAAGTGTTGTCTAGAATATGGTTGACCTTGTGTTCCTCATGGAATTTTGGAACATATAGCTATAAGAAGCATGTTTTTTTGTGACAGCAAGTGAGTTCACTAGCATAGAGTCTGTAATGAATGATGTAAGTCTCATAATTTCCAATGAAACTGAGATTAGTGAGAAGATCCTCTTGGTCTAAAAAAGCACTTTCTCAATCTCCCAATAGTTAGCATTCAATCACATCAATAGGCAAACTGTCAAGAAACTGCATCCCATAACTCATAAGAATGTGCAGATCCAGATTTAAGAGCAACTGAAGTGCAAGTTTCATGTAACAAACTAGAAAAGCATCTAGCAGCGACCTAGAAAATACTATGTCTCCAAGGAAAATAATTATTGATTAATAAATGATGATAACAACTGGCTGCACAAAATAATCCAACAGAAACAAGAACATCATGAGCCTCAACACTCACTATGCACAATAGACAAGAGAGATGAAACACAGCAAAATAGCAGGGGAAAGTGCTTACTTCCAATGCAGACATTGCAGCAAACAGACTAAAGCTCTCCCCATGTATAAGTTCCCCATCCTTGAGATCTACAAGCATGAAAGAATCAGGAGAACAATCAAAGGAAAAATGAATTAACTACCAGATCTCGTCACCAACTCAATTGTCAGCAATAAATATGCTCAACAGATACAACAGTCTTAAATATAATTACATCCAACATCAACTTCTCCTGCAGACTTTTGCAAGCAACAGCACTAAACTTTCTCTAGATGTAAGAGAAGTATAAACCATCACTATCTGAAACTTTCGCCTACTTATTGGCTTTGAAAAAGAAAACAACTATATGCGCATATAAGAAACATGTACAATTATAAACAAGTGCATAACTCCTTTCATCTTTATCTTGATTCTTGATTACCTTTTCCAGGTCTGCAGTTTGTAATGTCATTGATGGCTGTTGTGGTTACAGACCAAACAGTGGAATGGGAGTGTGGTAGTGGAGATGACAGATGAACAATGCTTGGCCTTTCCCCATGCTCAGGGCAACCATATATATATTCTCATAGGGAGTATTTTACAATTATATCCTTACACTCAAGAACCCCCGCAAGGGTATTTATGTCATTATATGTGTCTCATTTTGGGTTTTACAACCCTTTAGCAGGCCGGCTGGGCTTAAGTGGGGGCCACCCCTACAACAATGCAATATATGTTTCAAATATATTTGTGATTTTTTCGAAAAGCGTTGATGACACTAGAATTTTAATTAATGTGAAATCTACACCCAAAAACACTAATATAACATCTTAAATTTGAGCTCCATGAGGAAACTCAACCATGCGCTTCTGTCATACAGGACAACTGAGTTGTCCTATGTATATGGGGTCCTCAACCATGTGCTTCTGTCATACAGGACAGCTGAGTTGTCCTATGTAATCTAAATGGGGTGGCTAAGTTGTGCAATATAGAAGAATTGGATAACTGAGTTAAGACAGCTGAATTGTCATTCTGATGCGCAAGAGGATTGGAAGAATCTTTTTTTTCTCTCATGCTCCTTTAGTCCAACTTGCTAAAAGTCCAGCGGTATCACTTGGGACACCTCCTTAGTCCTTAGATCTTTTTTATATGTTTCAAATTGCAAAATCAACAGCAGAAACTATATCTTAGTGAAGTTGTTCACACTCGGTTGCTGGCAGCCTGGCACACTTGATTGCAACATAACCATCAGGTTTTCACGAAGTCTTGTGTCTTGATTTGGATCTCTTTATAGTGAGAGTCAACCCTCATGCACAGATGGCAACAGTCAACTGTCTCATGTATTCCTTTATACAGTAAGGGTCCTCCCTTGCCGTTCTCATTGAAGAAAGATTAGGGGACAGTTTGATTCCATAAGAAATTTCTATTTTGGATTTTACAAATAAACAATGATCACTCAACCAAAATCCATGAAAGCATCATGTCACAAAGGATACATGTTGGAGGGTCAACTACATTCATTTCAGTTTTACTTGGTGGATTTAGCTGTGTCCCTCAGTGCTCATGGCTTGTAGGGCCATGGTTCCCCTCCACCCCACCCCCCACCCCCAAGGCTCAGCCCTGGGTCAATCCCAACCGGTGGCGGACCCAGGGGGCGAATGGGAGCCTTGCCACCTCCAAGCTTGAACACACATCCCTAGCTGACTGCATCCCATACTGCACTCCACTACATAGCGCCTCCAGGGCATATAGGCACACAAGAGAAGGTTTTTGATTATGCTCCTCTGTGTCCAAATGCCAGCAGATCTCTTTCTATGCAGCCACCTCAAGGAATAACCTATGTTTAGCTGAAAGAACTTCTCAACCAAAAATAGTCCTACACTCCTTAAGGCATGCTGAACAAAAGGATTGTTGTAGCTTCTAATTACCAATAGTCAACAACTCAACAACATAATGCTCTACTCTATCTTGGGAATTCTTGGACAAGGCAATTGGTGAAGTGATATCCCCCATAATACCCCCACATTTCCATCACAAAAGGTGCCGGTAAATTTCAAAAGAAGTAATCCACTCAATTCTTATGCTTTGGCCATGTTGCATTCTAGCAGGAATGGAAGCCTCTGCTCTCAATGTGGTTACTCGCTTCATATGATTATAAGTATTGCACAACACAGAACGACCGCTATGTATCAGATTTAGGTAAATTGTACAGGTTTACTTTGTCTGGTCAATCCAGGAACAAAAGATTGTTCCTGACAACAAATTTGCCCAACCAACAATGGATATCACATTTTTAAGAGCAAAATTTGAACTCTTTCACACTAAAATCCACAAAAAGAATGATCTATACACATGATCCACACTAGTATTTGTTGTGGGGGTGGCCCAGCTCCAAACGACTGAGCCCTGCAGCAGGCCCAATAATATAGGCCCAATAGTATAAAGGAATGTACCAATGTACCCCTACCTTTTGTAGTTATTATGCGGTAGAATGAGAAATTCTCATCCTATCTCACTCATGTATATAAACCCCCCAAGAGGGGTATGAGAGAGCTAGGGCCCACTCATTCTTACCACTCACTCTTCCTCTCTAGTTCTCTTGTGCTATGTCTCCCGTGGAGAAGGGTACCCTGTACCCTGCTACAACAGTATTCATGTGTATCCTTCTAGGTAATCCTGGCTTGCTGGGCCATGGTTCCCCTCCACCCCCCTGAGCTCAACCCCAGGTCAAAGTCCTAACACCACAAGCTTGGCCACACTCCAAGCTTAGTGCACCCCATACTGCACTCAACTAGAGTTAATTTTCAGAATGGGCCATCAAAGAACAAGAACTAACACGAACAGGCAACCATATTCTAAGTCCTCATTCCAATGCACCAGGCTCTCTTGCAAATCCACTAAATGAGAACACAAGTCATGCATAACAATCTATTTTACCTTTTTAACAAAAGAAAGATGTAAAAACAGTGATGACATTATGTGGCATTTTACTTGCATACCAAAGCAAAAGCCAATTTGATCATGAAAATAATAGAAATTTTATGATCATGTGACATCACCCAAAAAGGCACCCCAAACATGTTGACAGCAACAGCACTGCTGTATTTATATGGCTGTACCTCAAATAGAACAGCATTGGTCTCACGTGACAATTCTAAAGGCAGTGCATGCAACAACCAAGGGCTTGTTTGGATAGGCAAGGATTAGACCCAATCCCTTTAGATGGGCAGGGATTTTAGTTCAATTTTCCAACCCATATTACAGATTGAGCCTAATCCCTATCCACCCAAACAATCCCTGAATTAATTCACAGAACCCCAACAGATGCATTCGTGGGGCCTAAGAACTAAAAGGAAAACAACATAGTATTGACATCTTCTCTCATGTTTTGACTGTGAAGTGTGAACCCAATGTTAACCTGCTTTTTCTAGGAGCCAGCTCCGACACATGAAACTAAGGATGTGTTTGGTTGGAGGGATGGGGTGGGATGGGATGCGGATGGGATGAGATAGTTCTACAAAAAAAGTGGAACCACATGGTCCAACATCTAAGAAGAATATTCTCTAAATTTGCACAGGCTTGTCCCACTTTGGACCATTCCATCCCACCCCATCCCTCCAACCAAACACACAGATAGGCTTGGTCAAAGGAACCATCCCATCCCATCCCACCCCATCCCTCCAACCAAACGCATCCAAGTGTTTGCAGCAATGCATTTACCAACATAAACCTGTGCACACAACACGGACTCCTAGGCCCTTGATAATCGATTCTAACAGGAACGGAAAAACCGTTGTCAACGTAGCTACCCCGCTTTCTCTGCTTGTAAAGTAAGCTCAGTCCATTGTACAATTCAATGCAGAGTGTAGGCTTCCCCAGAAAAACAATAATAAAAGAATATACAGGTTTACTCTTGGTCCGGTGCGTCCTAAACAAGCTCCGGACAACAAATATCCCCCAGGCAATAACGCATCTCACATTGCTGAGAGCAAACCGCGAACTCATCCACACATACAGAGATATATACGCATGATCCACCACACTACAGGAACTTGCTTATATAGTCGTCCGTTCTCCAAATAAGTTAGTGACCTTCACACTTCGCACAAAAAAACAAGGGGGCAGGTTCTGTTTGATGGTTACCACGGCATGCGACATCGATTAGCGGCGAGACGTCGGCCCAGACGCTCCGGTCGCTGGAGGTGGGTATGGAGGGCGGCGGCGCGGCGGCCGCGGAGGGGGAGGAGGAGGTCGCCTCCATCGACGACGGATGCGAACAGCTGCAGCCACGCGAGGCGATGCGAGATCTGAAGTTGCGGCAAGAGGAATAGGTTGCGCTACCTGCCGGCGGGGGGGGGAGGCGAGCAGGAGGAGGGGTTTGGGGTTGCAGTGCAGCCGTGCAGTGCAGGGCAGGGCGGTCGGGTCGTCGGGGCGGAGTGGGCGGCGTGCTCCTCGCGCTCGCTCGGCCCTTTGAGACGAGGGTTTCGCCTCGTTCCTTTCCCGGCCACTGCCCACTAGGCCTTTTCCGGCCCGTGATACAACCACTATTCTTCTATTTCCACTAGTAACACTTTCTGAAATATATCTGACTATTTTTTGACATGTTTCAACCTGTGGTAAAAACACAAATATGATATTTTAGCATTTCTTTACTTTTGCTGATAACTTCGTATTGAAGAATTTCGGTAACGGCGTCTGGTATGTATTCCCTAACAAGACATCAAACACCATATGATAAAAAGGAGTAACTGGTATCCCGTCTGTTTCTCGATCCTTTCTCCTGAAAATAGAGCAAGGGAACACGGAGCAATAAACATATCTCTTGTTACAAAACAAGAAAAACGTAGCTATCCAAAACAGCTGGTTATTACAGACAAGGGTTATACAAGACTGGATTGAGCCATCCCAAGCCTGGGCGTATATTTGATCGATTTTCTGGCCATGCAATTCAAGGCTAAAGGGTAGGGTGGAAAACCGTTCTTTTGTCCATGGTTTTACGCCTTCATCTTTCTCTTGCTCTTGCTTTTGCTCTTCTTAGATTTGGCCTTGGTAGTGGACTTGCTCTTGTAATCAGGAGCTTTGTACTCTGGTACATCGCGAAGCCCCAGCTTTGACAGAACAAGACAGTACGAGTCCCAGTCAGTTCTGCGCAAGTATTTGAGGTATTTCTTCCTCCTTTGGACCATATCCTGAAGTCCCTTTCTAGAATGTTTATCCTGCAGCACAACAGAGTCGACAAATTACTTCACCAAAATCAAGTTTGATACAATTCCAAAAATATTATCACCAGATGTCAAGGTAAAACAGCATGATATGCCCAAGGGGAATTCAAGATTGCATTTACCTTTTTGTGTAGAACAGCTGATAAATGCTTGATTTTTACAGTCAGTTGGGCTACTGAAAAAAAAGATGGGCATATCAGTAGCATGCACTAAGCATATACAAAGGCTGCAAAGCTACAAGGGCGTAAAAACTGCTTCAAGGACTCGAGAAGAAGAAAGTCAATAGATATGAAAGCTCTTATATCAAAAGTAAGTTTTTTTTGTCTAGTGATCAGAAGGCATACCCCAACTTGTTTGGGACAAAAGGCTTTATTGTTGTTGATCAAAGGTCCAGAATGAGAGATTTACTAAGCTGAAAGGTGTTTAGTTCCAGGAATATATGTACAAGCTTCCTACAGCTCTAAGCATCACAAAAAAAAAGACTTACCGTAGAAAATAGAGAGCTTACAAGAAAAGTGGAGACACTTAGGAGTAATGAAAGGTATAATGATCTGTTGCTAAAGTTGGGCAAAAGGCCAAAACTTGCAATAACCAAAATCTAACGTAAACGAACCAGAATAATAAAACAACATAATCCATCAGCTAGACTCCTTTTCCCGACTAATTATTTAGATACAGAAGAATATCCAAAGAAACAACCTTTTCCCCCCAAAAAATGTAATCTTGAAATAAACTATACCAAGTCTCCATCTAGGCTACCAGACAACAGTTAACGATAGCCTAGATATTTACTGAGACATTTAACATGAGCTATCAGCTAGCTATCCAAATAAAATTGGTCTCTGATCTGAGTCAATCCTAACGTAAAAAAATATTGATCACCTTACTTTCCCAAAAAAATTGATGCAACATGCAAACAATTAACCAAGCCAAACAGCCACTACTTTTCGATTCCATGACATCAATGCTACACTACTTATGCAAAAGCCATACAATGATGAAGTGCATAGTGCTATATTGGCAAGTCCGTGTGTTCTATTACTATACAAATATGACATTTTTTTCCTGTATTTGTCATGTAACCTTGCAAAGAACAAAATGTCTGAAAAAAAAAGTAAGGGGTAAGGGACACTATTAAAGTAAAGAATGAAATAGTGTATACTGTGTTACGTCTTGGTGAAATAGCAGGAAATATCATTGCTAACTTGTGACTACATCTTTAGCAAACAGGAAATTGTCGGTTTGAAATGAACAGGAAGGAAAGGGTAAATATTCACTTTGAACTCGTGCAGAACCACAGTCATTCTCGGACATCTTGAACTCGTCCCTCACCCTCTGGAGCTCCAATTTCATTTTCTCTTCAGATGACATGTGGTCCGGATGGAAATACTGCGGAAAACAATACGCATCAACAGTAGTCAATCACATCATCAGAAAGCAACGCGGGAACAAATCCCATCCATAACCAAAAAAATATGTGGAAAAGCAAAAAGGTCAATCTCACCCTCTCCAGCAACTCCTCCTGCGGTGGCAGACGCTGCAGCATGTATTCAGGCATTGGCTCCCCGGCAATGCTTGCCAGCATTGTCATTCCCTGCACTGCTCCCGATCGAGCACAATACAACATAGCACGTATAACGCATCGGTTCCACCGCAGAAGAAGATGACGAGGTGAAGAAAATAAGCAATGGGCAGCGAGATTACTAGTTTTGGTTTTGTTCTTATCTTCTTGATTCTTGAGGTTCAAGATGCTCTTCCGGAGCACATCATAATGCCCGCCGAGCCGCGGGTCATCCTCCTTCTTCTCCAACTCCGCCAGCTTGGCAATCCGTCCCTGCAGCTCCTCAAGGGAGAACCACTCCTTCCCGTCCTTCCCCACGCCAGCCGGCCGCAGTTCCCCGAGCCTCTTCCCAAGCTCTTCATAGCTATAGTCCCTCGTAAGCGCAATGCCAGAATCCTCCTCCTTCCCCACCCCTTCCGCCTGCGTGGCTCTCTCCCCTAGCTCCTTCCCGAAGATGTTGTGCGGGATGGAGGACAAGAACGGCACCCGCGAATGAGGCGGGCCGTGCTGCTGCTGCTGCGGGTCAAGCCTGCGGAGGCTCTCGCGGAGGGTGTCGAAGCGGATCGGCTTGGTACCAGCGTTGGGGGCCTGAGGCGGAGCCGTGGCAGCGCTGCCCCTGAGCAGGTCCTGGAAGGAGGGGGTAGCGCCGGCGGGGGAGGGGGCCGACGCGCGGCCGGAGAGACGGGAGCCACGGTAGGACTCGAGCGTGCGGCGGATGTCGTCGAGAGACTGGGACGGGGGCGGGGCGTGCCCGGAGGGACGGGGCGGAGTGACCGGGATCCGGCGCGGCGGGGGCGGCGTGGGGGAAGACCTTAGGCGCTCGCGGATGTCCTGGAAGAGCGAAGATGCCGGGTTGGGGGGCTCCCGGTGGTTCGGGGCCGGAGAGGAGGGGGGATGGGAAGAGGAGTTGGGGTCATTGGACGGCGGCGGGGGAGGAGGGAAAGGTGGGTTGGAGGATGAGGACGAGGAGAAGGGGCGGGGCACGAGGAGGAGGTGTTTCTTCCGGGGGTTGATGCGGCGGAGCGCCATGCGGAGGCGGCGGCAGGTGGGGTTCACTTGTGCTTCCTCCTCTGAAGTATAGGGTTTTGGGGGAAGAGAAGGGACGGGCACTAGAACGAGTCCGCGGCCTGCCTAGCTGCGCAGCACGCGCTACGAGTGACTGCACTCGTCGTGGGCTACTGGGCCGAGAGCGGGCCAATGCGGCCGGACAGCTCCTCAGTCCGGCCAATGTCATTGGGCAGCAGTAGGGTTGAAAAAATAGATCCATGCTAACGAGCCGATTCGGCTCGTAACGAACTTAAGCTGGCTCGGTTTGAACTTATGAATTTTTCAAGTTGAGCCGAGCTTGTTGTTTAGCTCGCAACAAAAACGAGCTTTCGAGTCGCTCGCGCAGCTCATGCGGCCAACCCAAGAAGGAGCAATGGCCCAGTCAAATGAGCATGAGTGCATGTCCCTGTATGATGTGTGCCTCCCGTTCGATCCGATTCCCTATTCTCCAATCGTGAACTCCATCCCCAATCTCAAATCCTCCTCCTCCTCCTCTCTCTCTCTCTCTCTCGCCATCAATGCTGAGGTCTTGATCGCCACTGTAGGCTTGTCTACCACGCCACCGCGCCCTATCCTCTCCATCCCATCCTCCCCCTGGCATGCCCCAACCCATAAGGCCCCACCACCTCCCTCCTGGCACGGCCACAGCGATGCCAGTTACAGCAGAGATAGCAACTAAGAGGGAGTGGAGAGCACGAAGCTCGATGAGGAGTTCAACATCGCCTCCACCTTCGTCGTGGCCTCCGCCGCATCTGGCACCAGTGTCCCCGAGGAGGTGCAGCTGAGGCTATACAGCCTCTACAAGATTGCCACTAAGGGGCCCTGCATGGCGTCGTAGCCGTCCACCCTCAAGCTCAAAGCCCACACAAGTGGTAGATTCCACCCCTCGTATTGCTAAATTTGTAGGGACTTGGTTCGATCTTCTGTTAGAGTTGGGTTTAGCCTTACTGTTTTGGTACTAGGGTTTAGGAAATGGCTTGAATTTGGTCGATATCTAAAATTAGCCTCTATTACTCTAGGAATTGCTGATCAAATGTAAATTCTGGTGTTATCTGTATTTTGCACTAACCAAGAGAGGTTGTTCTAACAATTCATGGATCAAAACCTATGTGTTGCGGGTAGTACACTGACTCGTTTGGGACCTTCTAGCAGTGCAACGCCAAGGCATTCATGGATCGAGCTCTAAAGGAGCTGATAGCTCATTACAGGAACAATATAGTAAGGCACTTATACTAAGCTAATTGTACAATTTTGAATAGCAATAACAAAAAGAGGGATAGTCCATAAGGTAGATTATGGAGGAAAAGGTATGGTATCTCAAGCCACTTCCTATTCCATTTTCTCAGTTCCGTAAAACAATTTTCACATAAATCTGGGATCTATCTCATTCTAAACATGTAACTCCGAACAACGTTGATATCGCAAAGGTCACCCCTAAGGCCCCACAAAGATCGAAGCTGTCATCGCATGTTTGTAAAATATTTTCCAGTTTCTTGTTATTCCCATCAGCCCTAAGGCACAACTGTTGTATGAACTTGATGTGGGGATGTCTGCCCGTTGTTGTCATGATTGTTATGTTCTGTTAACAATGATAGTGGCCTCTAGGGTTTACTGTGTCTAATAGTCTGATTCATAGCCAGATCATTTGTTTGCTTCCAGTAGTATTAAAACCATGTACTGCAAAAAGAATTACACATTATTTTCAAGATTTGGTTGCAATCTTGTTGGAGATCCAGTTTTTGCTGTTGCGGCCCATGAGCCTGCTCTAGCCGGCTTGAGCCAAAAAATGAGCCAAGCCGAGCTAGGCTTCTGGCTCGCTTTCTGAACGAGTCGAGTCGAGCCAAGCCGCAGCTCCAAGTGAGCTCGGACAAGCTTGGCTCGAGCCAGCTTGGCTCGGCTCATTTCCACTCCTATGTAGCAGTAACGGCGACACTCAGCTTGCATCACCTAGCAGTGCCCGCATTTCTAAAAAAAACAAGTGGTTGCAGCAGCTCAACTCGAGTTAGGGCTGCCCACATGCAATGCAATGCAAACACGTGATTAAGGTGGTGTTCATTTGGGTTTAAAAGCTAATATTTATGCTTTTTTGTACTATAGCGGCTGAAAATGCACTATAGTTACAAGTAATTTTTTTAGTGAAATTAAATTTAAAAAGTTATATCATCACAAACAATTCAAAAAAAATAAGGGGAAAAGACAAAAAAAAAGTAAAAAAAAAAGAAATAAGAGGCAGAAAGTCAAATGAGCAGGACCTAAAGTAAGAATGCAGGCAAAAAAAAAGAGAGAATCGTGGCAGCGGCAGGAGAACAACATTCCCGAGACTGAGGGCATGTTTGGGAGAGCTCCACCAGCTCCAGATCCACGAAAAACAGCTCCACTCCACGAAATTTTACCCAAACGCTCCAACTCCGCGAAATCTGGATCCACCAAAATCCTGGATCCGAGGGCCAGATCCATAGATTTCATGGAGCTCCTCAAGGGGTGCTCCACCGTGGAGTTGGGTGGTAATTACCCACCAATGTCACTGGTTACACACCATCCCACCAAAAGTGGTCATTCCCACTAAAACCTCAATTTCGTGGATCTGGAGCTGCTGTACAAGTCACACTCCATGGTGGGATCTCAGATCCACGGTGGAGCTGCTGCTCCAGATCTATATTTTCAATGGTGGAGCTCTCCCAAACAGGCACTGAGTTCAGGTGAATTACGGCTGTCCGGACGGGATTCGGATCCTCCCGACTTACCAAAGCTAAGTCACAGCTTGCCGTTGGGCACAAGATCCACCGTCCATTGCATATCCGACGGCTACTTCTATCTCAAGCCAAACAAACAAATCAATAGCCCACCTGTAACGCCCCTGTTTCCAGGGGCGCGTACGGACACGGCACTCCGCAACTATTCACGCATGAACAGTTACGAAGTGTCGCGCAAGAGTATACCATTGCATGCTTACAACAAAAGACCAGCATATATTTTACATAAGGATTAACATCCATTTTTCAACAGCGGGGCGTGCAAGCCCAAAGTATACTTACATCACAAAAACTCCAGAATCCGCTTGAGCGCGGCCAAGACCTAAAGTCACGGGTCCTCGACGGGAAGACCCTTCCAACACGAAATCTTGAATTGCCCTCTTCTTTACTTCTGGAATCTGTGGCATTAGCAAGCCTGAGTACTCCGACCCCGTACTCAGCAAATCACAAGGGAAACCCTAATTTACTATTTGCATGGGTCAACAAAGGAAGGGAGTATACTTGGTTTATTACATTTGGTGGATGCAGTTTTATTTGCAGGCATTTATAAAATGGACCCAAAACTTACTTCTTAAGATCTCAGGGGTTTTTCATAAAAGTCTCATTAACCAACTAATCAAGTTAAAACATGTACAAAACTACTTAAGCTTTGCTGATGGAATCACCCAAGTGACACAGCTCCAATAACCGGGAGCACGGCGTATTCGAATACCATTTATTTGACTCTGCAGAGTTTGCTCAGCTTTACCCACACGATCCCTTAACCCTCATGACTGAGTTAAGGAAGCCAGGTCGTTTCACTGCTCAACTCTTTATATAGGCTCTACCCGGTAGAATTCACTCGGGTCTGGCCCACACACACACACACACACCCAAGAGAAAACAGTGGCGCTTGAGTGAATCTCTACCGTTGTTAGGCAACCGTAACCCCTGGCCTAACCTCACCGCTAAACCTCTGTAGAGTTTCAATTGAGTTGAGCGGCTATTAGACCAGTGTTGACAAGTCAACTCCTGTGGTTGAGCGATCACTGTGACATTTGCTCAGCGTAAGGGTTTCAGTCCTTATATTTTCACATGGTCCGCAACCTCGCCAGGCACGCGACCCAACCTAGGGTAAGCGGTGGCGAAGGCCGTCTCGCGACTCCCACAACTCCCTTACCCTACTCCAAACCTAAGGTAAGAGATTGGGCAAGGACCGTCTTGCGGTTTCCCACGCACCCTTACCTTACCTTGTGCACGCCAGCACTCTCCGCTCTAAGATACGGTGTCCCATACCACCCTACCTTAGAGTCGGGTTTTCTAAAATTCTATTGGCCCACACCACAACCTTATCAGTGTAACATTTTGCATGATGATAATAATATCCTACAATTGTCTAGATTATCAAGTAATTAATTCTAGGTTACAAAGGCATGGCTACAAATTAAACATGGCATTTAACGGTGGTAGGATTAACTACATAATAAGTCATTCTAAACATTTTATTTTATTTCAAACTAACATTTCACAATTAGCATAATGCAAATAGCATAATAACATAAATAGACAACATGGGTTGCAACATGATCAAGGATTTGAGACTTGCCGGCAACTGGATGATCTCGGTGGCTCGAACGTAGAAGCTCTCGGATCCTCGCGATCGCACTTGAGCTTTTGGAAACTCCGACACTAGCGCAAACACTGAAAATAACATAAATCCGGCTTGAGCCTAATCAAGCGAGGAAAAATAAACTATTTTAAAAAGGAATAAAATTCATAAATCTCCAAATGGGAATTTTAGGAATTTATTTGGGATGAATTTGGTGGAAAGGAGGTCACAGCTGGGTCTAGAATATTATTTGGAGCAAAGTGGTGAAATTTGGGAATTTTTGGGATTTTCTGTGATTTTCTAGGATTTATTTGGGTTTTTCTGATTTTGGAAATTGACTAAATCCGAGAAAATCAATTGAACGAGAGCCGGCCCTACTGATGCTCTGATGCAGCTGGCGGGAATGGCTCGCGGCCGGAGGAGGCGGCGCGCGCCCATGGCGCGCGCTTGCGCGGAGACGAGTGGCGAGGAGGAGGCGGCCCGGTCGCCAGCGCCGTCGCGGCTCAGATGGTCGCCGCGTGGCGAGGCGGTGGGCTGCGGTGTGGCGCGCGGGCGGCACGGATTAAGGCGGGACAGAATCGGATGGTTGGGACTTAACGGGACGAGCGGCGGTATGGGGATCGGACGGATGAGGAGGCGGGATTAAGGAGATCGGACGGCGGGATATAAAGAAGGCGGCAAAGCAGTGCAGGCTGATCGGAGGGCCATGGTTAAACGGCAACGGGGTGCGACGGAGGATTGAGCCACGTCTCCGTCTTCTTCCTCGAGACGCTGATGCTCCCGCGGCGGGATACGGCGGCGGTGGCGGTCCGGACGCTGAGGGCTTGCCGGCGGTGGCGAGGGTGTCAACGGTAGGTCTCGCCACGGTGAGTCCATTTTTGGGCTTAGAGGCGAGGATCAACGAAATGGCGGGAGGAGATGGGGTGGTTTCGCTCTCCGCGGGAAGGGTCACCGGAGGCCGTTTGGGTCCAAGTGGCGGCGATTTCACGGGGAGGAGCCGGGATTACGATGGCGGTGGCGGCGTCACCGGGAGCTCCCAAACGAGCCGGCCACGGAGAGTGGTTGAGTCGACGGCGAGCCTCGGTGACCGTGCTCCACGGCGCGACCGCCGCACAAGGGTACCAATGGCATTAGCAAGTGGAGGAGATGCTCGACGCGGGAATCAAGTGATGAGGAGTGGGGTGAAGATCCTCTTTACGGGGTGCCGCCGGGGAGGATGGCGGCGGCGTTCAGCGATGCGGCGCCGATTGGCGGCTCGAGGAGACACTGGGAGTGGTGGGAGGAGAACGGGGACAGTGGAAGCTCGGGATCAAAGGAGACCGAGGAGCAAGGGAGCGGGTTTTATACCCGCAGCGGAGAGGCGGAGGCTTCGGGCGAAGGCACGGCGCGCTCGGGGTCAACGATAGGGTGGGAGGCGTCTCCTCCGCGCGACCGTGGATGACCGAGGTGACGACGCGCCTGCAGCAGTGTGAAGGCGACGCGACGGGAGAGGAGCGAGTGAGCTCGGGCATGGGGCGCGCGTCGCGGAAGGGGGAGGGAGCGCCGCTGCGGTGGGGTCGAGCGCAGAGAAGCCGCGACGCGTGGCGCGAGTCTGCCGGCCGACCACCGGCGCGCGCGCGCGGGCGGTCCAAAACGGTGGCGGCGAGGCGCAGAGCGGTGCGGGGGGCGCGCGCGCGCAGCGAGCGCACGCGAGCGAGAAAGCGGCGGCGGCGCCAACGCGGGAGGAAGAGCGGAAGGCGCCGGGAGGAGGGGAAAACGGAAACGGCGAGGGCGCTAACGAAGCGGGGAAAACGGAACGGCCGAAAAGGGAAAGCGCGTTCCGGCAAAACTTTCCCGAAAAGGAAAGTTTTCAAAATTCACTCAAAAATCCAGCAAAAAGCACAGAAATTTTTGGTTTGAAATTTTGGGGACTTTTCAACCTACCCCCCTTAAAAGAATCTCGACCCCGAGATTAACTTGGTCCAGGGAGTAAGTTGGGAAAATCTCGCTGCAAACCTGACTCTCGTTCCCAGGTGGACTCATCCGCTGTGTGATTCCTCCATTGAACTCTGCAAAATCTGACGTTCTTGTTTCTGAGCTGCCTCTCTGATATTTCAAGTATTTGTAGTGGTTCTTCAGCATATGTGCGGTCATCTTGCAATTTAATATCTGACAATGGCACTTCATCTGTTGGTTGGCGTAGACACTTTCGAAGTTGAGATACATGGAACACGTTATGGATTCTCGTCAAGTTGGGTGGAAGCTGCACTTGATAAGCTACCTCTCTAGTTCTTTCGATAATTTGGAATGGTCCCACATATCTTGGTGCTAGTTTGCCTTTGACTTGAAATCTCTTGACTATCTTGAATGGTGTGACTTTGATGTAGACAAAATCTCCAACTTCAAAACTCAAATTCTTCCTACGGTTATCTGCATAATTCTTCTGTCGGTCTTGTGCCATCTTCAGTTTGTCTCTAACAATTTTGATATGTGCTTCTGCATCTTGGGCAGTCTGGGGACCAATGAGTTGTCGTTCTCCTATTTCTGTCCCATTTAGTGGGATCCTGCATTTTCTACCATAAAGTGCTTCAGACGGTGCCGTTTGGATGTCGGTTCGATAATCATATTGCAAGAGAACCGAGCGAACGGTAAGTAGGTGTTCCATGTTGCACATATACGATTGCACAAGTTCTTATCATATCTTCTACAATCGGCGGGTTTTCTCATGCGTACATCCATTCGAGAGTGATACGCTGAATCAAGTTCAAATTAGTGTCTATAGCTTCATGTAATTTCTCCCAGAACTTGGACGTAAACTGTGCTCCTCTAGCTGTCACAATCTTCTTCGGAACTCCATGGAGTGTCACTATTCTGGTCTAATACAACTTGGCAAGCTTGTCCTTCCAGTAGGTTTGCTTAATCGGGAGGAAATGAGCAACCTTGGTCAATCTATCGATAATGACCCAGATAGCATCATATCCCTCACGAGTCTTGGGAAGTCCAGTAATGAAGTCCATTCCCATGCTATCTCATTTCCATTCGGGTATTGGCAAAGGCTGCAGCAATCCCGATGGTTTTTGGGGGTCTATTTTGATCTGTTGGCAAACATCACATTTAGCCACGTATTCTGCCACTTCTTTCTTTATCAGATTCCATCAATACTTCTTCTTCAAGTCTTGTTACATCTTTGTGCCTCCTGGATGGATTGAGAATTGGGACGAATGAGCTCCAGATAAAATTAACTTTCTTAACTTTTTCTTGTCGGGTATGCAATAGCGACCACGGAAGGTGAGGATTCCATGCTCGTCTATCGCATATTCTGATGAATTTTCTTCTTGAATATCCTTTTTCAGTTTTTGAATCTCTGCATCATCATCTTGTGCTGCTTTGATCTGATCTGTTAGTCGTGGTTGAATCTCTAATACTGGTTCTTCACCCTGTTCTGTGATAACTAAATTCAGCTGTATTATATCCTTCTGTAACTCTGGTGGATACTCTGTCATCTTGATTTTGCTTGGGTGAGCTTTTCTGCTAAGGCATCGGTCACTACATTGGATTTGCCCGGGTGATACTGAAAATCAACCGTATAGTCTTTAATCAATCCTAGTCCTCTTCTCTGTCTCATGTTTAACTCTGGCTGTTGTAAACAGATGCTTCAAGCTCTTGTGATCCGAGAGTATCTCACACGATTCCCTAGCAGGTAGTGCCGCCAAATTTTTGAGTGCATGCACCACAGCTGCTAGTTCTAAATCGTGTGTGGAGTAATTCTCTTCATGTGGCTTCAGTTGTCTCGAAGCATAGGCAACATCTTTTCTGTCTTCCATAGGCACACATTCCAAACCTTGCTTTGAGGTATCTCAATAGGTCTGGAATTCTTTCTCGGGATTGGGCAAAATCAAAACTGCTGTCGTTGTCAATTTGGCCTTCAACAACTAAAAACTTTCTTCACAAACATCTGTCCGATTGTATGGTCTGTCTTTCTTCATCAGTTGAGTAAGCGGGCGAGATATTTTGGAGAATTATTCTATGAATCAGCGATAGTAACTTGCCAATCCAAGAAAACTCCTCACTTCTGTTACTGTGTTTGAGGGCTTCTATTTCATGCCTGCCTTGATCTTTTCCGGACCAACGTTGACTCATTTTCTTTAATTGCGATCTTTATTTTCGAATCTTAAAAGGTTTGCTGTCTTCCGATGGCACTGTCACTTCATTTCACCTGTATCTGTATAACATCATTGGTTATATGCTACAGGTTCCCACTTAGCTGAATTATGCAGTACCAGGGCTACATACATGTCTGGGTCCGTTAGGATCAACTTCATTGTAACATGAACTTCTCATCCATTACATTTTACACAGATGGTTTCCATACATTTTCATAGTCTTGCCACAAGCCTTAGTTGAAGTAATATACAGATAAACCATTAAGTTCTTTCAACTGGTTTACAAAAGAATAACCAAAAGTAGATCATCTCATTTCTTGTTCTGCATAGCTCATATTTTCTTGACTGTCTGTTGGTTTTGGGCTTGGAGTTTAGCTGCTTCTGATGACAAACTCCTCCTGGGACACTGATGCTTGTAGTGTCCAGTCTCTCCACAATGGAAACATGCATCTGTCCTTCGTGGACAGCTGCTAGCAAGATGCTTGCCACAGCAGGTGAGGCACTTGATGGCGAGTGGTGAGGGAGTGGCATGTCACGAGGCCATCGGACTGGGTCTTGTGATCGTCATAAACCGACGGAAGGGTGGGGATCGAAATGAGGGTGATCCCGTGGTCTTGCTTTGCTGAGCATTGTGTGAAGACTGAGACTTGTGCGCTGACTTACACTTTCCGTCATCCTCCATTCTGGTCGTCTTAGGGTAAGATTCATCTTCTTCCATCGGTGGCAGGCGGGATGATGATGTCCGCCTCTTTGCTTGCTCTTTAGCTTCTACTCCGGGTAAGAACTTGGTGGGCATTGGTCACGATAATGCCCATTCTGCTCACTGATGAAAACAAGTCGTTGGTGATGGAGGCAAAGGCTTCTTTCGTTTCATGATTTTCACGTAACCTGGTCTTTCTTCTATCTGTAGAGCCCAATCAACCAGGTTTAATAGGCTTGAAAACTTCATGGCCTGAAGGCGTTGTCTCACATTGGGTTGTAGACCCTTCATAAAGTACTCCATTCTCGGGCTTCAGATCAATCTCTTCTTGAGCATACTGGGACAATTGATAAAATTGTTCTAGATATCTTCGTGTGAGTTCTCTCCTTGTTGAAGGTTAAGAAAATCTCGATATTTTTGGTGAAAATTCCGGGAGAAATGTAGGCTTTACGAAATCTCTTCACAAAGTCTTCCCATGTAATATCTTTCTCCTTAGGGTGCATCCACCGGATAGCATTCCACCAAGTGATTACGGTTCGGACAAGCGATAGGTGGCGAAAGAACTTTCTCCTTATTTGTGCAATCGAATAGTATTCATTCTCCTTTCAATATCTTGTAACCAGTCATCTGCATTCAGTGACTCTGTGGTTGAAGGAAATTTCGGGGGTTGAGTCAACAGAACGCAGAAACTTCAATGCGATTGCGCTTGATGCCGACATCGATTCTTGGTGTCACCTTGACATCGGGTGATCCGCCGCTATCCGCTCTTGCAATCGGGCTGTTGATCTAGCATTCGCAGAATATTTTGCTCTCTCTGATAGCGATTTTGTTCCATCATCGCTATTATGCTGGCAAGTGTGGCTTGATCTGTGGCAGGTGCACCCTGCCTGTTGGTCTGACCATTCTGCTGTGTTGGATCCATCTGCCAATTGGGAACTTGAGATCAGCTTTGCAGCGGCTTTTGGAGAATAAGAGCAGATAAGTAAGACTTTGAATTTTCAAGGTAAGTATAGGATGAAAGGGGTAAGAACGAGAGCGAAAGGAGACAGGAGAAAACTTTGAACACAGGGGAATTACTGATAATTAAGCAAACAACATACAAGAATAATGAACATATATTTACAATATGCAAGTGGTACACAAACCACTTAGGGTTCATGATTACACCTGCTTTACATTACAAAAGCACTACTACAACTCAGGGTCAGTCTAGTCTAGCGGACGACGGCTACTCCTCCAGCTGCCGAGAAACGAAATTTTGAAGCTAGATAAGTAAGACAGTAAACATTTTGCCAAAGTAAAACTTAAGCAAAAGTAAACTAAGATAGATAAGGTAGCAACAAGAGAGGAGAAGACAGCAATAATACTTATGTTTTTCGTAAACCCTTTTTATGGCTTAAATTGAGTTTTTGCGATAAAATCGCTTCCTAGTTTGCCTTAGGTCTCAACCTACGGTCAAGAGCCTGCTCTGATACCACTTCTTGTAACGCCCCTTTTCGGTGGGCGTCTGACGGACTGACACTCTGCAACTATTCACGCATGAACAGTTACGAAGTGTCGCGCAAGAGTATACCATTGCATGCTTACAACAAAAGACCAGCATATATTTTACATAAGGATTAACATCCATTTTTCAACAGCGGGGCGTGCAAGCCCAAAGTATACTTACATCACAAAAACTCCAGAATCCGCTGAGCGGCCAAGACCTAAAGTCACGGGTCCTCGACGGAAGACCCTTCCAACACGAAATCTTGAATTGCCCTCTTCTTTACTGAATCTGTGGCATTAGCAAGCTCGAGTACTCCGACCGCACTCAAGAAATCACAAGGAAACCCTAATTTACTATTTGCATGGGTCAACAAAGGAAGGGAGTATACTTGGTTTATTACATTTGGTGGATGCAGTTTTATTTGCAGGCATTTATAAAATGGACCCAAAACTTACTTCTTAAGATCTCAGGGGTTTTTCATAAAAGTCTCATTAACCAACTAATCAAGTTAAAACATGTACAAAACTACTTAAGCTTTGCTGATGGAATCACCCAAGTGACACAGCTCCAATAACCGGGAGCACGGCGTATTCGAATACCATTTATTTGACTCTGCAGAGTTTGCTCAGCTTTACCCACACGATCCCTTAACCTCATGATGAGTTAAGGAAGCCAGGTCGTTTCACTGCTCAACTCTTTATATAGGCTCTACCCGGTAGAATTCACTCGGGTCTGGCCCACACACACACACACACACCCAAGAGAAAACAGTGGCCGCTTCGAGTGAACTCTACCGTTGTTAGGCAACCGTAACCCGCCTGGCCTAACCTCACCGCTAAACCTCCTGTAGAGTTTCAATTGAGTTGAGCGGCTACTAGACCAGTGTTGACAAGTCAACTCCGTGGTTGAGCGATCATCGTGACATTTGCTCGGCGTAAGGTTTCATCCTTATATTTTCACATGGTCCGCAACCTCGCCAGCACGCGACCCAACCTAGGGTAGCGGTGGCGAAGGCCGTCTCGCGACTCCCACAACTCCCTTACCCTACTCCAAACCTAAGGTAAGAGATTGGGCAAGGACCGTCTTGCGGTTTCCCACGCACCCTTACCTTACCTTGTGCACGTGGCACTCTCCGCTCTAAGATACGGTGTCCCATACCACCCTACCTTAGAGTCGGGTTTTCTAAAATTCTATTGGCCCACACCACAACCTTATCGAGTGTAACATTTTGCATGATGATAATAATATCCTACAATTGTCTAGATTATCAAGTAATTAATTCTAGGTTACAAAGGCATGGCTACAAATTAAACATGGCATTTAACGGTGGTAGGATTAACTACATAATAAGTCATTCTAAACATTTTATTTTATTTCAAACTAACATTTCACAATTAGCATAATGCAAATAGCATAATAACATAAATAGACAACATGGGTTGCAACATGATCAAGGATTTGAGACTTGCCGACAATCTGGATGATCTCAGCTGGCTCGAACGTAGAAGCTCCTGGATCCTGCGACTGCACTTGAGCTTTTGGAAACTCCGACACTAGCGCAAACACTGAAAATAACATAAATCCGGCTTGAGCCTAATCAAGCGAGGAAAAATAAACTATTTTAAAAAGGAATAAAATTCATAAATCTCCAAATGGGAATTTTAGGAATTTATTTGGGATGAATTTGGTGGAAAGGAGGTCACAGCTGGGTCTAGAATATTATTTGGAGCAAAGTGGTGAAATTTGGGAATTTTGGGATTTTCTGTGATTTTCTAGGATTTATTTGGGTTTTTCGATTTTGGAAATTGATTAAATCCGGAAAATCAATTGAACAATGGCCGGCCCGACTGATGCTCTGATGCGGCTGGCTCGGAATGGCGCGCTGGCCGGGGCGCGCGCGCCGATGCTGGCTGCTATGCGCGAGACGCAAGTGGGCCGAGGGGAGCGGCCAGTCGCGCGCGCGCCGTGCGGCTCGGATGGCCGCCGCGTGGCGAGGCGGATGGCTGCGGTGTGGCCGGTGCGGACGGCCCGGATTAAGGCGGGGACAGAATCGGATGGTTGGGACTTAACGGGGACGAGCGAAGCGGTATGGGGATCGGACGGATGAGGGGAGGCGGGATTAAGGAGATCGGACGGCTACGGGATATAAAGAAGGCGCGAACAGTGCGGCCGATCGGAGGGCCATGGTTAAACGGCAACGGGGGTGCAGACGGAGGGGATTGAGCCACGTCTCCGTCTTCTTCCTCCAGACGCTTCTGATGCTCCCGCGGCGGGATCTGGCAGCGGTGGCGGTCCGGACGCCAGGGGGCTTGCCGGCGGTGGCGGAGGGTGTCAACGGGTAGGTCTCGCCACGGTGAGTCCATTTTTGGGCTTAGAGGGGCGAGGGGATCAACGGAAATGGCGGGAGGGAGATGGGGGTGGTTTCGGCTCTCCGGCAGGGAAGGGGTCACCGGAGGCCGTTTGGGTCCAAGTGGCGGCGATTTCACGGGGAGGGGAGCCAGGGGATTACAGTGGCGGTGGCGGCGTCAGCTGGGGAGCTCCCAAACGAGCTGGCCACGGGAGAGTGGTTGGAGTCGACGGCGAGCCTCGGTGACCGTGCTCCACGGGCGGCGACCTGGCCAGACAAGGGTACCAATGGCATTAGCAAGTGGAGGAGATGCTCTGGACGCGGGGAATCAAGTGATGAGGGAGTGGGGGTGAAGATCCTCTTTACGGGGGTGCCGGCCCAGGGGAGGATGGCGGCGGCGTTCCAGGCGATGCGGCGCCGATTGGCGGCTCAGGGAGACACTGGGGAGTGGTGGGAGGAGAACGGGGACAGTGGAGAAGCTCGGGGATCAAAGGAGACCGAGCAGCAAGGGGAGCGGTTTTATACCCGCGCGAGAGAGGCGAGGCGGGGCGAAGGCACGGCGCGCGCTCCGGGTCAACAGTAGGGGAGGCGTCTCCTCCGCGACCGTGGATGACCGAGGAGGTGACGCACGCCTGCGCAGTGTGAAGGCGACGCGACGGGAGAGGAGCAGTGAGCTCGGGCATGGGCTGCGTCGCGCATGGGAAGGAGGCTGCCGCCGCCAGTGGGTCGGCGCAGAGAAGCCGCGACGCGTGGCGCGAGTCTCGCCGGCCGACCACCGGCGCGCGCGCGGGCGGTCCAAAACGGTGGGCGAGCGGCAGAGGCGGTGCGAGGCGAGCGCGGCGAAGCGCACGCGAGAGAAAGGCGGGCGGCGGCGCCAACGCGGAGGAAGAGCGGAAGGCGCCGGAGGAGGAAACGGAACGGCGAGGCGCCAACGGCGGGAAAACGGAACAATTAAAAGGGAAAGCGCGTTCCGGCGAAACTTTCCCGAAAAGGAAAGTTTTCAAAATTCACTCAAAAATCCAGCAAAAAGCACAGAAATTTTTGGTTTGAAATTTTGGGGACTTTTCACCACCCACCATTCGTCCATTCCCCGGCCCAATGAACTACCTGGTAGCCTGCCGAAGCCCCTTTCTCTTTGGTGCCTTGTGCGTACATGCATTATTAGCGCTTAAATGTGCTGCAAACTAATGGCTACCAGCGGCGGAGGGCCCGATAGGGTAAAGTAGGGTTTATACCATAGCTTGATTTTTTTCAGTAGCCCCCATATACAGTGGACCGAGGCCCTCGCTAGCCCCCATTGCCGACAGCAGAGCAGAGCAGTGTGAATCACTGATAATTCTTGAACTGAAATCAAGGCCATCCCATCACGCTTCATTACGTTCTAGTTTCACCGGTTTTTCTTTTGAGCAATTTGTGAGCATGTGGTTGCAATGTGTGTATGTATGTATGTCAAACTGTTTAATGTGTCTATATATATGCGTTGTTTTCTAGTGATGCATATGTATGCAATAATGTGATACAATTAAGGTGTACGCATGCCTTGCTCTTTTGTGTGCTAATCCATGCATGTAAAAATGTCTCAAGAACAGAGACTTGGCGGCAACCGCCCAATGTCGATTGTAAGAAGAAGCAGAGAATGAACAATGTTGGGATTTGGCAATGCAATGTGCTAATCATTCGGAGAGGCTTGATCCGATCAGTATGAGTGTATGTTGCATCAACCATGGAATTAACAAGAGGTCGACATTCGGATATGGTGGTGATCGGTTGGGCTTAGGTTTCGACTTCGGCTTATTTTTCACTATTCACGATGTCGATCGCGTGGCGGCGGGCAAGCGGTGGGCGGGCGGCGACCATCGATGAGCAATGACGCTGGCGCCGCGCACTGGCAATGGCGAAACCGCGACGGCGGGCGGCAGCGACCACCGCGCAAACTTCGGCGTTGACAGGGTTAGAGGAGTTTGAATGGTATTCTGTCCCACCTTATTTTTTTCCCGTCCTCCGCCACTGATGGCTACCAGTTGCGAAATCGTCAAAACAGCACAAAACTTGGGACAAAATATTCCCTTTCCTCCTTGGAGATCCGGATATACCAGCGGAATGCCCTCTCCTCTCGGCAGCTTTAGTCAAACATCTTGAAGTCGCAAACACGAAAGTTCGTAGGTGGTCTCACCACTCCCAACTTACAACGTTGCCATCTTCTTATCTTCGGCCAGTCGGCCAGATCGAAGATTGTCCAACTAATCATCACGTGTAGTGCTCCTTCTGGCCTAACTCGGTTAGGCTGAAAATCTGTATCTTATAACTGAAAGTGCACTGTAGCGGCTGAAATTTCATTGTAGCTGAAAATGACTTATTTAACGTAATTAAATTTAAAAAATTTAAAATAGAAAAAATATATTAGCTCATCACGGACAACACAAACGAATGCGAGAAAAAAGAACTAGGAAAAAAGCTCAAAAAAGTCTAAAAATTTAAAAAAAAAAGACGAAATTTTTGAGTAGTGAAAAATAAGCCAGAAGCCAAAAGCTGAAGTTGATATGAGCGGGCTGATGACAAGTGTATGTAGTACTCAGAGATTACTTGTGACATTACGAGGATTAAGATAGTAGTAGTATATGATGATATTCTGATAATGGGAGTCTTAAGATCAAATGCATCTCAAGATTCCAAGCCCATGATACCATGATCTACAGCGTAAAACGGACAGGTCCGTCAAGGGGAAACGGAGGCGCAGCGCCTAACAAGCGGCGCGCCACCGCCCGACGACCGGTAAAGTGGGTGGATCGTCTCCGACTCTCCGGTAAAAATATCCATCTAATCACTCTGCATTACTGTGCCCGCGCCGTAAGAGACAAAATAAAACGAAGCCTCGCGTGTTCTGCCTCCCCCTTCTCCATCCCATGGGATGGAGGAGGACTTCCTCAAGGTCCTGGGAGCCCTGCGCGACGCCGCCCGAAGGGTGGAGGCCGGCGGCCACGACGGCCCGGCCCTGCAGGCTCTTCTCGCCCTCGAGGCCAGCGCCGACGACCTCCTCGCTGGCGACCCCAATCTTTCCACGCTTTGCCGTCTCCTCTGCCGGCTCAGAGCCCTCTCGTGGTCCGTTGGCTTGTCCGGGGATGGCGACGGGATTCTTGGCTCCTTGCACGCCTGCTGTCGCCGGTGCGCGGCAAGGAGAGGGATCGCGCGCGTGGCCGGCGGCGTGGCCAGCGAGATCCAGGCGTGGATCGACCGCGAGAGCGTCGCGAGCCTCGTGGCTGCGTTGCGACGCTCGGACGGCGGCGCGGACGCCGCCCGCGCGCTCCTCGCGGAGCTCGAGGCCCGGCTGCTGTCCGTCGGCCGGTTCGACCCGCGGCTCCAGCGCGCGCTGCTCCAGCATGGCTTGTTCGCAGCCGTGGAGGCGAAGCTCGGGGACCCGGCCTTTGGCGACGGCTGCGCCTCGGCGGTGCTCGCGCTGGTCCGCTTCAACAAGGACGTGTTCGTGGGGCCGGTCTTGATGGGCCGCGCCGTCGGCGCGCTGGTCGCGTCCGCGTCCGACTCGCCGGCGCCGCTTCGCGCGCTGAACGGCCTCGTCGCCGCCATCCGCAGCCCGCTCGTGGACGAGCTCCACGCGCGCGGCGAGCTCCCGCGGCTCGTGGCGCTGCTCTGCGCAGCCGACCCACGCATCCGCGCGCTCGCGTTCGAGTTCGCCCTCCGCATCGGGTACTACGGCCGAAAGGAGGCCGTGGACGCGCTGCTCGCCGAGGGCCTCGTCAAGCGCCTCCTCTGCCTCCAGCGCTCCGAGCTCGGCGGGTCGCCCGCGGAGACGGACGCCTCGTATTGCTCCCCACAAGAGAAGCCAGAAGGCAAAGGCGGCGTCTTGTTTTCCGCGCTCCTGGGGTGGCGGCGAGACAACGACGGCGCCGCGGCGCTGTCGTCGAGCCGGCCGTTCGTGAGCGCGGTGGCGAGGTTCGCAGTGCAGGTGGAGGTGGGGGAGGGGCTGAGCCAACGGGAGAAGCGCGCGGCGAAGCTGGAGATCCTGCGGCGCGTGCGGGAGGCGGCCGTGTCGCCGTCGGAGGAGGCCAGCGTGCTCGCCGAGGTGCTCTGGGGCGCTACGCCGTAGCTTCGATCGGCGCCTCTGACACCCGGGCCCCACGTGCTGCGTAGGCGTGGACCGCGTGGTTGGTGGGTGCGGCCATTTCCCCCTTAAAATTTTCCCTATTTGGCTCTCTGTGAACAGTAGAGCTTCTTGTGTAGATAGTAGTAGTTAGGAGGAAGGAGACGACTCCAACGCGTGCGTTGCGTGGATGATGTACAAGAGTCCAGGATGTAAACATTTTTTTAGCGTGTAAAACTTCGGTTGGAAATGAAATGAGATGATGCAATGACAAGGAGAGGGGGTCCTGTATGCCCCTTTCAGATATAGCAGCAGTTAGAATTGGTAAAAGGGCATTATCGATTCAGCCAACTGAACATCCTTTTTAACTAGTTACGTATTCGTGCGTTGCAACGAAATTCATTGAATATATAGAGAATTATACTATAGAAGAGAGTTGCTCTGATTGATTAAAAATTAAAGAAATATAGTGGTTAGACGAGAATTGACGAACAACCACTAACTCGTTTTTTATAATATAATGATAATGATAAACTAGTAGTACCAGGCGAACTTGTGCCAAAACCCAAATTGGCTACCCCGTGCTCTCCCTTTGATTGCTGCTGCATTCGGCGCGTCGATCTGGCAGTAGTTTCCAGCGCCACGAAATCCGTTTAGTTGGCAAATGTCGATGGAACCTAGCACTCCCTGTACAGATTTTCAGCCACTGCCGTTCATGTGATTGCTTTACACGCTTCTGCTCCTTCCTTGTTCAACTAGATCCACATCTAAGATCCGCGAATAGCCAAGCAGATGAAAAAAAGACAGGGAAGCAGATGGAGGAATCTCCTCTCAGGATTCTTTCTCAGGAAGCAGTACGGGACGAAGAACGAACCGCGACGGAACAGGCTAGCAGTAGATCTGTGAAGGGGACCTGGCGATGGTATTTGCTATGCAGTCTGCACTGAACTGCACTAGAAGAAAAAGATGGCCAGCTCAAGCGCCGGAGCAGAAGGATGCGGCAGACACCCCAAAAAGGCATTTCTTTAGGCATCGTGATGCATCATCGCCTTTTGTCATTTGAAGGGTGCGGGTGACCCTTCGTCTTCGTCTTCGTCAGTGTCAGGGCAAGTCCCGGTCCCTCGCACTCCTCTCGGACCGATGGTTGGGACGCACGGCCGGCTCACTCCGTCCAAATGGCTGTGACATCAGAATCCACTCGTACAGTCAAGCGGTACTAGTTTAAGATAAGCCGTTGTGAAACTATACACGATTCAATTTATTTGTTTAAAAAAATCATAAATTATAATCCGAAAAGAATTCGCCAGCCTCCGTAGCATTTCTACTCCTAACCATCAAGTTGATGCTGACATGCTCTTCACATAGGATGCTCATTTGGACTTATGCATTTGTCTTTTAAGTTTATTGTTTCTTAAAAAAATGGGAACAACGAGAGGTACAATGCTTGCTTTGCTATAGCCATCAGTGAGAAATACTAGTGTGTCTGGCTGCCTTCGATAAAAGCAACTAGGGCAGTCGGACAACTCTGGGTTCTGGCTTGTAGACAAGTGATAAACTCTCCACATCTCCAAAGGTTGCTGTTGTTAGTTCCTCAAGGAGTGAGCAATTCCAATCAAGGGAATATATCATTCATTATAACCCAACAAATATTAGACTTCCACTCACACAATTTGTCGTCATACCATATAATACACAGCTTACAGTGGGCCTAACATGAATGGATTACATGGGTTACATGACAAAAGGGTTTTAAACCTTTCAGTCCACAAAATTGACTGTAGTTTACAAACCACCACCGATCCCCAGTGAGTACGGAGAAAAGGAAAAAAAGAATGATGTGAACGAATGATTATAACAAACTTAACATGAATGCAATATTACACAAGAGCAGTTGTCAGTCAAATGAGCCTGTAACTACCATGGGAGACCATGAACTGGAAGCAGTGGAATCCTGCTGCTCATTACGATGCCATGTGACAGATGAAATAAACCAGCTAAATGCTCGCCAAAGATTTCCCCCCAGGATATATTGTAGGACAAATGCAAAGCTCACGAGGTCAAAGAATGCGATTCTAGCTATACACAGCTTAAGGTTTTCACATAAGTTGGATAGGGGTGGTTTCAGGCGATGGTATGAAAAAGGATGATGTCAAGGAACTGGAGATCTGTGACATCACCCCTTGCTCCTGAGAGAGCTCATGGATATCTCTGACAATGTCAAATACAGCTTCTGGCTGGGCCAATTTTAATGCATTTTCTGACATTCTATTCAGTTCCTCCGAGTCTGGACCGAACCAACGGGCAACAAGTTTAGCAGTTTCTTTAGGACTTTTGGAGAACACGCCCGCACCATTGTCCACGACATAAGGGACATTGCCAACTTCCTGTCACACACAACACAAACTTATGTTAGATGAAGTTGTCTTATGTCGACTACCAGTTAACCTGAGAAAAGCATACAACTCTTATCCATAGTCAAAATTCAACCATTTTGTGAATTGTATGGTATTAGTCTCAACAGAGTTAGGAATAAATTCTATAACAATCTACATATTCTATTAGCATATAAAACCAGCACCAATTCATCAGAATAAAGTTCATGAGATTTCCACTTTCTTCGAATCTGTAAAGATGGCATATGGGGAAAAAAGTTCACGAGACAATAACCACAACAGACATGGCAGTGCACCCATGCCAGCTTATACTAATATTGACCCGAACAAGCATACATAGCTGAGGTTCTTTTAAGGACTTCAAATGTAGCAAATTGTTTTGATCTCTCAACTGTGAGGCGTTTCAAATTTAAATTCACTATAGCATTGCAAATACATACACTTTGAATGCTTATTATAACAATATACAAACGCCCAAAGTTAGTGGGCACAAACCTGTCCAGGTATGAAGTCATTAAGGATGATAGGAAGGCCCCTAATCAAGGCTTCAGCAATGGTACCTGGCCCGGCCTATTGAACAGGACAACAGAAAAACAAAATTAATAATACCGCAAAGACCTTGAAGGGAAGCAACATGCTAACTATTAAGAATGGTCAAGGATATGCCTTTGTTATAATGCAATCACAAGCCCCCATCCACTTCTCCATTTGGGTCTCGAATCCCCTAACCTTTTGTTAAAAATAAAACACAGTGAATAAAGAATATTCTCGTGGTCTGGACTATGGAATAAACAATTTGAATCTTTACAAAAACTGAAAGCATAAATTTTGATTTATACCTTGACTGGTATTTTCCATTCAAGAGCCTGCAATGAGGAGCTCAGTGTTTTGTTCCGACCACAAATGACTATAAGCTGCCCAATTGGTTTTCCAACTTCTTTGGCAAACAATGACTCCCCAAGGGCTTTTGCAGTCTTCTTGACAGGGCCCATGCCCTCTCCACCTCCCATCAGCAACACTGCAGGCAGCTTAGGATCCAATTCAAGTTCCTTCCTCAAATCATCCTGGAGAGTAATTGGTTTCACCAAAAAGGCAACAAGTATTTTTGAGTTAACATAGAAAAATGGTAATAAGCATTTGTATTAAAACACATCACTGTGCAGTCATACATTTATGTGTTTCTTTGAAAACATAGTAGAGCGTAGATGTACATTCTACAGTAATGCTTTTGGGTATACAATACTTAGCAGTTAATGAAAGCACATATGCATGACCAGTTCATTTGTTAAGCACATGATATTGAACGCATAAATATTACAAGTGAACCACCTTTTGACAAATCAAATATAAAATGATAAATTAGTACGGCATAGAAACAAACAGTACTAAATTTAACTAAGGAACACATACCTTAACAAGAACTGCACGGCAGAATGATGGTCGAATAGGTAGACCAAACACACGGATTTGAGAAGTTTGTAGGTCATCCAATGCTGCCCTCTTGGCAACTTCTTCTGAGGGGCAGTAACATCTATTCACATCAGCATGAAACCTGTAAATTTTTTTGTTGCCAGATTAATTTTATGATTAGAATAGTAAGTGTAAGAGATAGTGATTTTTCACTGAAAAAAATAATGAGTACACTCCAGTTTTTCCCTTATTGATAGCTGAACGTACCATGTAGGGTGGCAAGTGTTGAGGTCGGTGATGACAGTGACGAAGACTACTCTGTTTTGCAGACCTTGCCATTTAAGTACCCATAGAGGAATGTGTTGCATGAGGGGGTGGACACTAATTATGATGTCTGGCTTGTACTTCTTCAGTCCAGCCTCAACCTTCCTTCATCCATAAACAAGAAGCTATTCAGAAAAAGTACTCCATGTACCCTCTTGATGTAGAGAAAAATTCTAATGTACTAGTTACATATCCGTGCGTTGCAACGAAACTTATTAAATATATAAAAAATTATGCTATAGAAGAGAGTTGCTCTGATCGGTTAGAAAGTAAATAATGGTGAGAAGTTGAGAGAATAGAGTGGTTAGAGAAGAATGAACCTACAACCACAAACCCATTCTTTTATAATAGTAATGATGTAATGAATCGATGAGCTTAGAATATGCTACAATAGCTTACAATAGCCAATTATTTGCGCACACATAACCGTCTTGCAATAGCTTGAGGCCTTGTTGATATAATTAGATCATACATCACTGTTAACAAATATAAACAGAATAGAAATAGAGCACATATTAAATTGATTTTGAAGTGCCAATCCGTTGGCAAGGTTAGTGGTTTGAAGTATGGGACAAAACAGCAATCCATAAAATAAACAGTTTGCATGTGCCGTTGTGGTGTATAATATGTGGATCATAATCTGGAAACAATTTTATGCAATGACAGACTGGCAATTCTGAAAGCACATATGCTGGTCTCAACTCACTTAAAGGATGCTCAAGGAATGGCAGCAATGCAATTAATTATAGTGCCCCCCTAGTAAGTAACCACACCCATAGGGTGACAAGTGAGCGTTTTGATGAGTTGATGCACACGGCACAAGTTGAATTTCTTGAAATGCTTCCTGGTCCTGCAACTCCTGCCCTATACCCTGCCAATCCATATGCATAGCCTGAACTGGTCCACATGGCTGAATATCTGACCTCAGTACCAGTTTATTCAGAAAATTGCATTTCAATAGCAAATAACATGCATTACATGACAATAAATTTGGCACAGATGTTTTAGCATCTCCTCTCTAGTCGAGGCAGAACACCTCACAATTTTATGATTGCACTCGAGGGAATGGGCCCTATAAAATTATTACCGCAATATCACACGCTAAGATCCGACATTATAAAATAAGTGTAATCGATAATGACAAAACTGCTGATCCGTTAGAAAATCTGCGATTAGGTGAGCAATTTGCAATCCAAGGCACCAAGCAACAACTGCAAAACGATACCACGTAACCATGAAAACACAAATCACCACTGAATTGTTTATAATTCCAAAGCTTTGGTGAAACAAGGAAAACGCTCCAGGAACTAATAAATTACTTCTTGAATCGTGAAAGTATCCATACTTGGCATAGAATGAGGCCAGGGCGGCAAGGTAGAAGCAATGGACCCATCTAGGCGATGTGCTGTGGAAGGCCACCTTCCAGAGCTGCACATGCTTCACCATGAACTTGTACGAGCTCTCCATGTTGTTCAGGGGCCACCCCGCGTGATCCTTGCACAGATCCTTCACGAAGACCTGCCATGCCCAAATAGAAACCAAAATCTTTAGTGCCAATTGACAGATTGGATCCTATAACCATCTCGATTTCACAAAAAGCAGGAAAAATTCGCAGCAAGATGAAGACCGCACCCGGTACTCGTCCCCGAACTCGATGCGGAAGGCGTCCTTGATGGCCTCCGCGGAGGCGCGGTGGCCGCCGCCGGTGTCGCTCATGAGGATGAGGACGTTCTTGGCGCGGTTGGCGCCGAGCTGGACGAGCTCGACGGTGCCCTCCTCCTCCTCCCAGAAGGGCTCGTCCTCCTCGGGCCCGCAGAGCGAGGTGGCCGAGGACGACGAGGACGCGCCCTCCCCGCGGGCGCGGCCCGCCGAGGAGAGCTCGCCGGCGTAGGAGAGGCTCTTGCGGAACTTGCGCTTCATCCGCTGCTGTTGGTGGTAGGCCGCCACGCTCTCCAGCACCGCCTCCCGGATCGACCGCCCCCGCGGCGACGCCATTGACGCCGCCATCGCGGACAAGAAGAGCCGAGACACAGGGCCGAGAGAGAGGGCGAGTGGGGTGGTGGCTTCTCTCTTGCGGTGGGGGAGGAGGAGAGGCGAGTGGGCAGGGCAGCGAGGCTGTTTAAAATTTGGGGAGGAGAGGGAATGGAGGAACGGAGGAGAGAGGGGGGGGGGGGGGTCCGAGCTGGCGAGGCCGGCCGGGAATTGGAGGTTGGGGATGGTGGTGGTTGTCGCGTGCTCATGTGTGCTGTAATATTTTGTTGGTTTCTGAGGGGTGGTTTTGGGAATTGAGAATTGGGAGGGCCTTGCTTCTGTGAAGATTGAGATATTTTAGGGGTTATACATAAAAAAGGTGGGTCAACTTTGCACGAGAATCCTATACTACTTCGGTGGAGAGAATTTTTGCCATACATGGCACTATACTATTTAGACCGGTATTTATAGATATTAGTAAATATGGCACTTATGTCGTCAGCGTGAAGCTAACACGTAGCGCTTAGAGCATCTTCAGCAGGAGCTCTCAAATCAAGACCCCCATTTTTGATTTGAGGGCTCTCCTAACATTTGAGAGCTTGATTTTTTTGCATCTACTCCAGCAGCAGCTCTCAAATCAAGGCCCTCAAATTCATCCTAATAGACACTGCTATGTGGGACCCATTCATCATCCTAAACCAAAATTTGAGGGCTGAGGACAAAAACACAGTCAGCGAGGCCCCTACTCGAGCCCTCAAAGTAGGGCCTCTCCAGGGTCCCAGGAATGAGGGCTTGATGGATGAATTTGAGGGCCTCCTACTTTTGAGGGCCTGAGTAGGGGCCCTACTAGACCTGTGTTTTTGTCCTCAGCCCTCAAATTTTGGTTTAGGAGCTTATTTGAGAGCTCTGCTGGAGTTGCTCTTAGAGCCCCATCATCGGGTGGCCACGAGCCTACCGCCTGACCACCGAGCGGCTCCTAGTATGCCGCCTGCCCACAATACGGCAGGTAATTAAGCCGGCTAATTAGCCAGGTTAAATAGCTACCAAATTATTATTTTATATTACCGCTTCTTTGATTTTTTTTAAATATAGCAAATAAGCTTAAAAATTACAAAATTTTATGTACAGCCTTCTGACACAACATACTTCATTATATAATTTTTTGATAATTTTATCCAGTGTGAATATTGCTCAAAAAATCGTACGATTATGTTATTGTAGGAGTTGTTACATATAGCAAATGAGCTCCAAAAATTATGAAATTTTATCTGCAGCCTCCCAACATAGTTGATCTAATTTTGTAGTTTTTTTTGGAAATTTTATATGCTCTAAGTTTGCCATGCTAATTCATGTTAATGTCATAATTTTTTGAGCTCATTTATTATATGTAACAACTCATACAAATAACATAATTGTATAAATTCTTGAGTAATATTCACACTGGATAAAATTGTCAAAAAAATATACAATGAAGTATGTTATGTCGGGAGGCTGCATGTGAAATTTCATAATTTTTTGAGCTCATTGCTATATTTAAAAAATCAAAGAAGTAGTAATATAAAAAATAATTATGGCACATAATTAATCTAGCTAATTAGTCAGCTTAATTACCTGTTGCATGGTGGGCAGACGGCATGCTGGGAGCTACCGATGGCCGAGCGGTAGGCCACCTGCTGTCCGATGGCGGGGCTCTAGGCGCCACGTGTCAGCTCCACGCCGCTGCCACCCAGTCACTAGATGGCAGAAGTGTCATCTTTACATATACCACATATATACTGTTATTTTTGTAAATACCAGCTGAAATACTGCCATACGTACCAAAAATCCAGTGGAGAATGTTAGATGTACGCTATCTTGTCATCTCCTTAATCATTTTGATCCCCATGTAGGCTACGTTTAGGAAGTGCCATTTTTTAAGAGATTTTGCTAGATTGATAATTCATGAGGATAAACTAATCCTAAAATTAGTAAGTCATTATATTCTTTGAATATACCCTTTTATCAATAACGGAGAACTTTTACAGAGTGGTCGTAATCCTTCTACGACCATCCCTACTCGTAAATCATTCGACCATATATTCGTAAGTTATTTTACGACCACCTTGTGGTCGCAGACCCTTCTGTGACTACTTTATCTCCAATGGACTTGTCTAATGGCGTCCTGCAACATCGTAGGGTCGTCTGACAGGACGACTAGAACGTGCATTTGTTTCTAATAACCGCACACGATCTCTCTTTGACAACAACCATCTTACAACGAACTGTCCACCACGTCTCTTTGAAAATAATTTCCGTCAGACAGTTATCACCTGAAGCGTTGAGGCGTCTTTTAGCGCGGGACAACGACCGCTGCTTCACCAACTATATAAAGGTTGACATTGGAGAGGGAAAGGGGAGGACGAGATCAGATCCAATACAAGTTAGATATTATGCAAGGCATTTAGTATTTACATTCTTAGTTGTAAACATTTCTCTGAAAAATAGCCACACAAAAAGTAAGGCTATTATTCTTCTAGGAAAAGCCCAAACTTGCATAAAAACTTTTGTGACTCTACTCTGCGTGATCATAGCCTATGTCTTTAAGAGTTTTCCCCAATACCAAGAAATTATACGTAAGATCGGTATTAAAACACCGATAATATTATTTCGTGTGAAACTTGTACAAAACTTTTATAGGACTTGATCATATTTTCCGATGTAATGATTAATGTTTCAATTATCATTGTGAATAAGTAATCTTCATGGTAAGCAATGTACTGATATTCTTATTTCTTACAGAGAACACATGCGTGTGTACTGGCAATATAATGTTCATCGTAATCATATTTTTATGCGTCTATAATAAGTGATACTATATGTTGATCTTCTTTTTTTTAAGAGAGGGCTATTCATCATGTTAACTCTACTCCGTATCTGATTTTTTAGGCACAATAACAATAACACGATCTCCTTGTGGAATTTGCAACACCATGATGCGCAGCAAGGCAACGATTAAGCTAACGCTGAAGTTAATTGTGCATTTGTGCGTGTGTGAGAAAGAAAGAGGGCTTAATTATGCAATCCACGCAACGCTACCGCGTGTCCTGTCATTTCCTTCTTGAATCGTCCCTAGCACAAAGATGGATAAGCTAATGCTACTATAGCCATAATAAAGCGTCTTTTCAGCTTCTAAAAGCTGATTTTAGCTTTTTTAACAGTAAATTACTTTTAAATAAAGTATCTTTTCAAAATAGGGTCTACTAATTAATTATAGTACATACTATACCAACTTCATTTATATAAGCAAAAACTACACATAAGTTTCTATTACTCTATAATCTCTCGTACGAATAGCTAAAAATCAAAAAATATAGCTAGCTCCGGCCAAAAATAACAGACCCTATATCCCATCGAGTGCAAATAGAAGCATTGGCGAGGTTAGTCATGCAAAGAGGGCTAGTTTTTAAACGGAGGGTTTTTATTTTAAAAAAAAGAGGGCCATATTTTGGCGTCCGCGCGTGTGGGATTCCGCCGTTTTTCGTGGACGCGGACGGAACGCAACGGCCAGCTCGGTCGCGCGTGGTCGTAGGGGCTAAGCAAAACGGGCTGTCTCGAGTCAGCTTCAAGTCTTGCCCAAGATAACGTGCAAGGCTGGTACGCCGAGTCTTTGGATGTCCGGAGAACGTTATTCTAGGCCTCCTGTCTCGCACTTGCCATTTTACTGTTTGTAGCATTTGAAGTCCGTTTTTTTTGTTTTTCAATTGATTTTTGACTTCGGTTTCTTTCAATAAGTATTGTTTAGCAGACTAATAAGTTACAACCAAAAATTATAAACCACAATGTAAACTTATCAAAAAATATTTTTCCCAAAAGAGACTCATCAAAATGTTGGCGTGATAGGGAAAAGAGAGACATGACATGAATGTAGCCTTGTCCATCCATATGCATGCAAGAGATGTAATTATGACGATCCTATTTACGAGGCCGTTGAATTTTTCGCAACCGCTCAGAAAATTCGGTTGCAAAGTGAAGAAGAGTGTACATCATACTTGCTCAAACTTTCATAGTTTCATCATAAAAGCTAAACTTTTATTACAAAAGAGTACGACTAAATAGTTGACTTCAAGCGCGAAATTTATGATATAACACAAAAGATCTTTTAAAAATCACATGTATGCTTAAGCGTAGTTGAGACCTAAAAATAGTAGTCGTCACATTCTAGGGAGTAATCGAAATCTCCCTCAGAAGATCCTTTAGTATCCTCCCAAACTCCTTATCGACGTTTAAGTTGTCAATCTTACGAAATAATATAAGAAAGATTGCTAAACTCCCTTAGAGCAAGTACAATAATGGTCTTATAGTCAAGCTAGTCAGCATTTTTGCTGATGTGGAAGAGAGAAGAGAGGAGAGAGATGAGAGCTTAGCTCTCATGCAAGCAACAAGCTGGGCACAGGAGCCTATGCAGTGGTGGGCCAAGATAATAAATGTATGTGAGGAGGAATAGGAAAGAGAATGTGAGACATGATACCACATAATAATAAAAAATCTTTTGTAGACAAATAGAAGACAAATTATTGTATAACTTGGCTCTTATAACTTGACTTATAGCCAAACACTTGGCTCTATTATTGGACTTGCTCTTAGAAGTGTTGTTTGGAGTGGGATAAGACACGTGTTTTATCCATCGTACGGAAGAAATATTTTTGAATCAGGTCCAAGTACCAGTTCACATAATCTTCAAGCAAATGATAGGATGGCATGGTGCAAGGTCAAGGGTGGTGTTAAGGCTAGGTATGGGTAGTCGTGCGAGGTGGCATGGGCATTGTGTGGCTTTTGGCGCAGATGCTAGCGGCAGGCAAGCGAGGCGGTGCATGCAAGTGCGAATGGCGTCACGGCATGCAGGAACAAGGGCATGGCGGTGGTGGAAAAGTTTGAGTGCGCCTTTGCAGTTGGTAAGTGTATTTCTAGAGTTGGGAAAGTGGCTTGGTTTAAGAAACTTTTCGGATTTAGCAAAAAAAAATTCAAATTCAAGCTAAATCCAAATATTTCATTTTTTGATTTTTTTTTGGTTGTTTCATAGATCATCAGATATTCAAAATCCAAAGATATCAAATGCTCGGAAAATTGCCAGTAAAACACGTGAATTTTACAAAACCAATCCCAAACAGCTGCACACATAGTTTTCAAAATCCAAGAAAACATGCAACGACGCGGAAGAGCCTTTCACCCATAGTCTTTTTCGTCTTTCCTGTCGTAGTTTCAGCCCTATTTAAGCCCTTTGATTTTCGGTGCCATTTCGTTGGACTAAAATAAGTTGGTTTATGACTGAAATTATATTGTACTTGATTGAAATTATACTGTAGCTAATGGTAGTTTATTTGACATAACTAAATTTTAAAAAGTTTAAAAATAGAAAAAGCAGACTAGCCTATCACAGACAATGCAAACGAATACGGGAAAAAAGAATTGGCAAAAAGTTAAAAAAACCAAAAACCTAGAAAAAATGAAATTTAGAAATACTAAAAAATAAAACAGAAGCTAAAAACTTAAATCGAAGTGAACGGGGCCAAAGACCCTTCTCCCTTAACGAGCAGGTAGAGCTCTTGCTCTTCAGAAAAAAGGGGAATTTTGCCTGCCATAGCCAATTTGGATTTTTTTCATGAGAAATAAGCACACTTGCTGCTTTCTACTGCATAGAGCGGTCTCAGGATCTAGGATCTGTTTATTTAACTTTTGGTTTTAATTTTTTCTTTAATTTATTAATAGCAATAATTTATAGAGAGACAATTGTGTATGATTTGATCGATATAAATAAAATTTTTATAGTGTGTACTATAATCGATTTATAGATTACGTCGTAGAAAGATACTTTATTTAAAAGTAAATTACGATTTAAAAAGATATTTTTATTTGAAAGTTAGATGCTGTAAAAAAATATGTAATATAAAGAAGTAATTTTTAGTGATCCATACAAATGTGTCGGCACGCGAAGTTTCGTAGATGGCCGGAACCGGATGATGATTGATGATCGGCGTACGCGGCAGTTCATCCCGTCAAATTCCCGGTGACACGCTGCGCCGCGTGTTGTCGAGATGTCAGCTCGCGTCACGTCACATGATGACTTCTGAGCGCTCAATTTTGTTTGAGAGTCGTGACCAATAGCTCTCACTCTGGCGCCATCCGTCAGATACACGGTTGCTGGTGGATGTCCACGTTTAGAGTAAGTATAATAAAAGGCTGGATATTAAGGTGGAGAAGAGAGAGGAGGAGATAGAAGAGAGGTGGACTGTAAGTTTACAGCCAGCTGAAGTACAAGAACCAAGAAACTTTATGAGAGAAAGGAGTGGATCATACAACCTTCAGCTGGCTGTAAACTACTATATAAATAGACTGATAAGTGGGTTGTAAATATCTATACAACCAGCTGAAGGCTGTATTATTAGCTTTGCTCTTACTGCGTACAACACCATCCCAAATTCGTCCCCTGGACCAGTTAAGGGCACTCATCATGACTCTGTCACAGATGTTCAGAAAGCAGAGCAGCAGATCGACCGAAGTGAAGTTCTAGGCAAGAAAGGACGAGCTCCGGTACGTACGTACGCCATCTACGTCGCAGGATGCACCCCTGCACGGCTGCGTCGCTGCTTGTGCGCTGCGCATGTGGACAGAGACAAAAAAAAGACCTAGACTTGGCGAACCGCAGCTATCTATCTGTGCACGGCCTTCCGCTTCATGCCAGAAGAACGATTGGGTTTGGAACTTTGGATTGGATCCCCTTTACTGACATCACATAGTACATCAAACATCGTGGTCATGTCGTGATTTAGCTCGAGAGTTTTGGAGCGAACCAGACCGCGACAAGGCCCAACGCACATCTCGTCAACTAGTTTCAAGGCGTCGAGGCCCAAACGGAGGGTACCAGGACTGGCTATGAGACTTTCAGGCCCAATTCAGAGCCATGGACGCCCATATGACAAGTAATGGCCGGCCCGTTTACCATGACGCTCTTCGGCTCTTCCTACTTGGGACTTGTGTGGTATCGGATCGCTCGCATTACGACAGGAGGAGGCTTCAGAAAGTTGATCGTAGCAGCGTCTGAGATCGCGCCTATCCATGGTGAGATTCAGGAGCTTAGCAGGGTTTTATGCCTTTTCGGTCCTGTTTTGATCGTTGAGATCTTAACTCGACGGCTCACTAATGTGCGAAACAAGCATCGCTGACTAGACAAGGCGGTACGTACGTACGTGGCTTAAGCAGGCGGCGTCAGTCCATGTCTACTTCGTGGCTGTAACCCTGCTTCTGATTAATAATAATCGAGCTCCTGATTCGCGGGGCTCTTCAGTTGGTCTGGTGTCCTCTCAATAAGGAGGAGAATTGGTTGGGCTGGTGCTAGAGGTGGCAAAAAAACTCGAGGCTCGTGAGCTGGCTCGGCTTGACTCGGCTCGTGGCACAAACGAGTCGAGCCGATCTGGCTCGCAAGCCGTTCGCTAGACCTGGTCGGTCCAGCTCGGCAACGTCTTCGGCCCATTACGACGTGAATGGCTCAGTATAGCAGCATTAGTAGTATGTATATATGCCAATTTTCACACCTCTTTAGTCACTGAGAGATATTATTAAAGTACATATTACTCTTTTCTCTGTTAATTTCACTTATGGAAAGAAACCATAAGTTGCCATATTTGCTCATACTAAAACTGGAGTTTTCTTGACAATTTTTTCTTACTTTGTTATGAACCTACTACATTAGATGCTCTTTCCTTTTTGATGTAATTTCAGTTAAAGGATTACTACTGTATGGGTTTCACTATCACTCTAGAGAATCAAAGAAGTTATCATTCAGAAAAACAAATCTGAAACATAACGAGCCTAATGAATCATAGGATTGATGCAATTTGCATATTCCACCTAACGAGCCGAGCTCGAGCTTTTCAATGAGCCGAGCCGAGCTTCTAATTTAGCTCATTAGCTTAACGAGCCGAGCCGAGCCAAACCTCTTCCCTAACGAGCCTTCACGAGCCAGCTCGTTATCCACCCCTAGTTGGTGCAGACAATCTATTGCAGTTGCATTGACGTTCTTGGTGAGCCCACCTTAGACTGCGTTTTCCCTTCTTGTTCAGGTACTCAAGCTTGCCTCCGCAGTTTGCTTAACCACACCAAATGTCGCAGGCTTCTGCAAGACCATGTTTCGAATTCTCACATACACTAGCAGGCCGACCTGTGCAGCCAATTGTGTTAGCTGAACGGCGCACAGCTCCCACAATTATGTCATAAACTGACGTATGTCGCATAGAACGCTTACATCTGTTTATCTGTTCACATCATGCTGAATCGCCTGCCATTGTTTACATGCATGTGTTTCTCCAGCTGACGTGTATCTTTGAAATTTACCACTGCATGCTTTAGCAGAAGTCATCCCTGCACTGAAACTGCTGTGGCCGCGGGAACAAAAACCGACGACCGAATGATCTCTGCCTCTTCGAAATGTTATTTTTGTTTTAGCACGGAGAGGCGAGACAACCGAACTGCTCGTGCGGTCAGCCGTAACCGAAGGAAATCCGGTGGCGGCGCCGAGGAATCGATCTCACACCGGCGGCGTTATCCGTCCGGTGACTGGAGACAGACAGAGAGGAAACTACTGCAGGCTGCGGATAAGGACCATCTCCCCGTTGGCGCCCACCGCGCCAGCGCCCCTAGTCTTTCCTCAAATTTTACCTATCCCACTTGCCATGCACCGCCGCCTCTCTCTTTCTTCTCTCCTCCAATCAACTTCGTTTTCACCTCTGAATCTCTGATCAATCGCGATGACAGCCACTCGGCCACTCCTCTCCTGTCTGTTCCCTTCCGCACAGTGGTGAAGTCAGGAGTAGTTACGTCTCAGTTTTAGTGATAAAATAATCTAGATTATTTAGATTATATTATAAAAATATTACTTAAATTAAACTAAATTTATTCTAACTATATTCTGAAGCCTACTCTGTATGAGTGCACAAACCCGACAGCTCCGACCACCTATATAAACCTCGCACCTCCGAAGCGCACCAGAGAGATCGAGAACTACCCTGGAGACCATAGAGTACACACACTGCAGAAGCCTCATCCTCTTCAGCTCCCCGCTTCCAGCTCGAGGGTTTAGCTAGGGTTTTGGGGCCGCCGCGCGCATTCCGGCCATGGCGATCCTGTCGGACGTCGCCACCGAGGTTCTCATCCCTCTCGCCGCTGTCGTCGGCATCGCCTTCTCCGTCGCGCAGTGGGTGCTCGTCTCGCGCGTCAAGCTGGTGCCGTCACCGGGCGGCGCCGCCGACAGGAACAAGGACGGGTACGGCGACTCGCTGATCGAGGAGGAGGAGGGCCTCAACGACCACAACGTCGTCGTCAGGTGTGCCGAGATACAGACCGCCATCGCAGAAGGTGAGGAGGCTCGCTTCGGATTTTGCTTGGTCGTTTTGCTTGCCTACACGTGCTTGTTTTCTGGAAAGAGGCGCGCGTTTCTTTTGGGGGTGAAAGGTGGCTACCTACTTTCTGCAGGTTTTGATGGAAATATGCGAAAAAAAAATTGGTTGAAATTCTTGTTTTTTTAATAGAATTTAGGTTGTTTATTGTGCTGGTAGTGGTCTCATATGTGGAGCATAGCTTTTACGCATAAATTTCTAGCTGACAAAGTGTTCAAAGCTGGAAAATTTTAGAGTGATGACGCCAATTCCTGAGCGGGAGCCAATGTAAACAGCTTTAAAAAGTGTCCGATTTCGCTTATTTAGGCTTCTATTAATCAATTCCTGGACACTTTTATGTTAATGCGCACTGTAGATATAAACTTAAAACATTCGATTGATAAATCAACCATATTGCTACTGACCTGTAGTTGATGGTTAAGGTCCATATGCCCCATCCGCGTATTCGGTTGTTAATTAACTGACAAAAGAAGATAAATGTTGGACCCGGAGGATACAGTCGTTCAGCCTTACATTAGTTTTTCCCCTTTCCCCTTCGGTGTATTGTAATTAAAATCGCTACTATTGTACCGCACTATGAGTGTATTTATCTAACATTGACTCTCTTATGAGCAGGAGCAACATCATTTCTCTTCACTGAATATCAATATGTCGGCGTTTTCATGTCAATCTTCGCTGTTGTGATCTTCCTCTTCCTTGGCTCCGTTGAGGGATTCAGTACAAAAAGCCACCCCTGTACATACAGCAAAGACAGGGAGTGCAAACCTGCTCTTTTCAACGCCCTCTTTAGCACTGTCTCTTTCTTGCTCGGAGCAATCACCTCCGTGGTGTCCGGTTTCCTTGGAATGAAAATTGCTACTTACGCAAATGCCCGGACTACCCTGGAAGCAAGGAAGGGTGTTGGCAAGGCTTTTATCACTGCTTTCCGTTCAGGTTCAGTGATGGGCTTTTTGCTGGCATCAAATGGCCTTCTGGTGCTCTACATTGCTATAAACTTGTTCAAGTTGTACTATGGTGATGATTGGGAGGGTCTCTTTGAGTCTATCACCGGTTATGGCCTTGGTGGATCTTCAATGGCTCTGTTTGGAAGGGTGGGAGGAGGAATCTACACAAAGGCGGCTGATGTGGGTGCTGATCTTGTTGGCAAAGTTGAAAGGAACATTCCTGAAGATGACCCCAGAAATCCTGCTGTAAGTTTCTTGCGTTTCTTCTCTTGGACTAAGGCCCTGTTTGGATCCCTCCATCTAAAGTTTAGTCACTAAACTTTAGATCTAAAGTCTCCAAACAGGTGATCTAAAGTTAGATCTAAACTTTAGCTAACCCCTAAAAAACACTTTAGACCATTAGTCCACCAAAGTGAACTAAAGTGGTCCATTAGACCATTAGTCCACCAAAGTGAACCAAAGTGAACTAAAGTTAGACCATTAGACCATTAGACCTTCGACTAAAGTTTAGTGGCTAAAGTTTAGCCAACTAAAATTTAGTCCAAAACTTTAGACAACTAAACTTTAGACAATGGGATCCAAACAGGGCCTAATACGTCTCTTTATTGACTGTTTCTAAGTGACACAGTTTCTCTATTTTTCATGCAGTTGAAATTTTTATTTACCACCTAACTATATATATTTTTGTGTACAATGCTCCTTTACCTGAATTCTTACCATTTATTATCATTCGGAAATAAATCTGCCTGAGATAATTCAATTTGTACAGACTAATTAAGCAAATGAGATCACTATTCACTTGCTTGCTGGTGCTTCTTTACTGAATTTGCAATTCCCTCCTCAGGTGATTGCTGACAATGTTGGAGATAATGTTGGTGATATTGCTGGAATGGGATCGGATCTCTTTGGGTCATATGCTGAATCATCCTGTGCTGCCCTTGTTGTTGCTTCGATTTCTTCTTTTGGGGTCAACCATGATTTCACTGGGATGTGCTACCCGCTGCTAGTCAGCTCCTTGGGCATCGTTGTCTGCTTGATTACCACACTCTTTGCAACTGACTTCTTTGAGATAAAGGCTGTGAAAGAAATTGAACCAGCGCTAAAGAAGCAGCTCATCATTTCTACAGCTCTAATGACTGTTGGTATCGCGCTGATTAGTTGGTTGGCACTCCCGTATAAATTCACCATTTTCAATTTTGGTGATCAGAAGGAAGTGGCCAACTGGTGAGTTATTTGTTGCTGCTTGTTATACTTGCTTCATGAAACATATTGTCTTCTCATTTTTGTGTCATCACTGCAGGGGATTGTTCTTATGTGTTTCAATTGGTCTATGGGCTGGTTTGATTATTGGATACGTGACGGAATACTATACTAGCAATGCATACAGGCAATAACCTTTCTATTTGTTGGTAATTACACGATCTTTTGTCAGCTAGTTGCCAGTGTTTTGATTCATGTCGCTATGCTGCAGTCCTGTTCAAGATGTTGCGGATGCCTGCAGAACTGGTGCTGCCACGAATGTCATCTTCGGTCTTGCTCTAGGATACAAGTCTGTCATTATCCCGATTTTTGCTATTGCTGTTGGCATCTATGTCAGTTTCACTATTGCCGCAATGTATGGCATAGCAGTCGCTGCTCTTGGCATGCTGAGCACAATCGCAACTGGTCTTTCTATTGATGCTTATGGTCCTATTAGTGACAATGCTGGTGGCATTGCTGAGATGGCAGGGATGAGTCACAGAATTCGTGAGAGAACTGATGCGCTTGATGCTGCTGGAAACACAACTGCTGCTATCGGAAAGGTAAGCTCATTTGGTACTAATTTGGCATTCACTTTGTTGTTTACTTGAACATAATTTTGCACTATCATGTATGTCTACCAACAAGTTAAGCTCATTTGGTACTGCACAAGTAGTAATTGAATGCTTGAATGTTACCTAAGTAGCAGTTGTTGCTTGCTTGGTGCTTCAATTTACTGGAATATCTGTTCTAATCCATCTATTTTCCTTTGCAGGGTTTTGCCATTGGATCAGCTGCTCTGGTGTCCCTTGCCCTCTTTGGCGCCTTTGTCAGCCGAGCTGGAGTGAAGGTCGTCGATGTGCTATCTCCAAAGGTAATCATCGGTTTGGTCGTTGGAGCCATGCTTCCATACTGGTTCTCTGCCATGACGATGAAGAGTGTCGGAAGCGCTGCCCTGAAGATGGTTGAGGAGGTCCGCAGGCAGTTCAACACCATCCCAGGGCTGATGGAGGGGACCGGCAAGCCTGACTATGCCAACTGTGTCAAGATCTCCACTGATGCCTCCATCAAGCAGATGATCCCTCCTGGTGCTTTGGTCATGCTCACACCCCTCATTGTCGGAACTTTATTCGGTGTGCAGACTCTTTCAGGTGTTCTTGCCGGTGCTCTTGTTTCTGGTGTACAGGTATGGACGTCTTCCTCTCCTTTCCTCTCTGCCCCATGTCTAGCCAAGAGACTTACTCACTGACCTTATATTTTACAGGTTGCCATCTCTGCCTCCAACACTGGTGGTGCATGGGACAATGCAAAGAAATACATCGAGGTACATGTTCTTGTACTCCACAGACGAGAATCTGAGATGTGTCTGGAGCCGAGTGTTGTAACATATCCATTTCTTGATCTGATTGTTTGATGTTTCAGGCTGGTGCTAGTGAGCACGCTAGATCCCTGGGCCCCAAGGGTTCAGACTGTCACAAGGCGGCCGTGATTGGTGACACCATTGGAGACCCGCTCAAGGACACATCAGGCCCATCGCTGAACATCCTCATCAAGCTCATGGCGGTCGAGTCCCTCGTGTTCGCTCCGTTCTTCGCCACCCACGGAGGCTTGCTATTCAAGCTCTTCTAATGGATGGCCTTCCACGGACGGACATTGCAAATAACTCCACAGGGTTAAGCCCTTTTGTCGCAAATAATGGTGCTTGGTAGTTGGCACTACTACCTCTACGATTTATTTCTTTTTTCTTAGTTTGTAATTTGTAGTGTGTCGCTTCTGTGTCCTGTTTACTTGAGGCATCGCCAACTTTAGTTTTACGGCTTGTATTCATCTGCGGTATATGTGCATATCTTTCATGACCTTCCTCGGTGAATATATGTAGAGTGATGTTTAAGCTAGTCCGGTATCATGGTGGTATTTACATTTCGGACAGATCTCATTGTATTGGAGTGCATTTTCCTCAAGACTTGCAAAATGGAGATTAGGCTCCCTCCGAACAATGCAACAACTTCAAGAAATATATGGAGAAACTCTTGAATGCAAATCCCTTGGTATGCCATTGAGCCTAAGGTCAATTAGGAAATTCATAGCATCTCTGGTTTGCTACAAGTTTCTAACACATGGTCTGCATTCTGCAACTTGGAATGTTGGCAAAATGGAAACTAAGCAGAGACTGCTGCTCGATTGAACCTGATTTCATTTGCACATATCTCTATGCCAGAAGATGTCCTGATGCAGAATTGCGCGAGATTCGATCGACGAGATGAGTTTATTTTTCTTTTTCTCAGAGGTTGCTACGTATGGTTGATGGGTTGAACTTTTAAGGATTTTGTTTCCTTTCTCTCTACCTTCAGTGCAAAGGCCAGCCTTCAGCAAAAGATTTGAGTGTAATGCCTAACTGTCATGTTTATTTTCACTAGTCTTACACCCGTGCATTGTAACGAAAAATAAACTTAGGAGTAAATATTATACTACAGTTATATATTTTTGTTGAAAGGAATAGAAGTTTATTTCTGCTTGACTATATGATCTACCTCTAATATTACATACAGCCAAATGTATGACTAGAATGACTTGAACAGCTCAATTAATCAAACACCTAAATCCGAAATCTTTTTCATAGAGCCTATCTTTGGCATAACCACACAAACAACACGGATTGGGAATAATCAACGGCAGCAGAACCCACAAGGGCTCCTGGACATAAACTTGCAAATCATAAATACCAAATTAGATAATTGAAGAATGAACCGAACCAAGAAAAATCATTCGATAAATAGTATATGAATAAGAATTAAGTGATTAGCAAACATGAAATTTAACAAGATCTCGGATTGGTCTAGAACTTACATCTCCTGTACAGTCTGATCGAAAAGCTTCATGAAATCCGTCGTCGGAGAGGAGTTGGCAGATTGCAGTGACCGGCAAGCATTTGAACAGAAGTATGCATACCGATCTGTAGATCACCAGTGTTTGCATCAATATTTCGAAGCAGCCCATTAATTTGTTCAGTCTCAAGCTCATGATGGCAGCTACAAGTATTAGATGCAGCTATGATACTATCACTTTAAGCTGTTATGAACTTATGATTGAAGTTAGGCGAGCAAGAAACTAACCTGTGCTCAGATAAAGTAGTTTGGATCTTGTATCTTCAGGTAAAAAAGTGCAGACTTCACAAGTAACTGTACCTCATCAATATATTTCTCCCCTGCAAAAATATATACAAAAAAGCACATCAATTCAATTATGCATAAGACATCTATAGATGCTCAAATATCATTAATCTAACAAATAGTCATTGACGCTGCTTGAACTAACCACTGTCATTAGGCACCCGCTGGAGGGCCTCATTGACCGTTTGTTGAACAGATTTTCTTTCTGCACACAAGGTTAAAGCATTCTCAGAGGAAATTTGCATATACTAACATGAGCAAATACAGACAAATGCAAAAATAGGGGCATAACTCCAGTAAAAGAATTACTCACTGTTTAGAACCAAAATATCATGACCCATGCTATGGTTTATATGAGAATTCTGTGCTTCCAATAATGGTTTATATCTTCTGTACCTTACCAATGTGGCCTTGCTGTTGAATTGTGAAGAAAATGTATGCCATACAAATGCAAACACAAATTTGAAGCCGTAGCTTTCTTGCAAATAAGCTCTATCGATTGGGACATTGCAGATCACAAGGAGAAACAGTTCTGCAACTTCTACAAAATTGAACCTAATCCATAAGGCCGTAACTAATGAACCATATATACATGAATACAATGCAAATTCTCTGTCTTCTATGTGAAAATTATACATGATCTTGCTCTCAGAGACATTCATTTGCATGGACGACGCTGCACCTGGAGCAATGAGCGGGATAACCCAACTTTATCTCGCATTGACAGGGTCTTGGTCTTGCCGGACTGGGACGACCTCTTCCCTGACTGCTTCATCTCGGTGGTTCACTCCGCGTGCTCGGACCACACACCTCTACTCCTAAATACAACTATTCCTTTCCGCTCTGAAGGTCATTTCAACTTCGAGAAACACTGAGTTAACTCTCCGGATTTCCAGGAAGTCATGAGAAAAGGATGGGTGAGCCCTTCACGCCTCGACAAACCCCTCATTCGTCTTGACTGCCTCCTCAAGAATACCGTGAGGGAGCTCCAAATCCTCGTGGCCTCGGAAGTAATCGCCCACCTAGACAAGGCGCAGGAAGCTCGATCCCTGTCCGCTGTTGAAGGCATTTTCAGGAAATATCTCAAAATCCGGTACCTGGCTCTCTGCTCCTTACAGCGCTCCCTTTTGTGACAGCGCGCCCAACTCTTCTGGTTAAAAGAGGGCGACGCCAATACCAAATTCTTCCACCTCCAGGCGAAATACCGGAGCATCCGTGGGCCTGATGTTCCTCCAACCGGGCGCGGGGGAAGGGATCCGGATCAATCATGCTTACGCTCGCCATGGAAGTACCCTAGCCCTAGCGCAAGCTCTAGAAACCAAGATTGGCCCCAAATTAAGAGCACACGCAGGCAACAAGAAACCAAGAAACACATGGGGGAGTACATGGCTGATGGATCCCTTCCTTCCTCCGTGCTGCTGCGCCAGGCGATAGGAGATCCGGAGCACGGTGACGATTCGGAGGGGACGGCGGCGTCTGCCTCTGCCTTCTTTGTCCTACCCTCTTCCTCAGGAGGACGGATGCACGAAGAAGTGTGGGGGGGTCTCGGGTTTTTGGGCCGGACGGGGAGGCGAATGGGTGGGCTGGGCCGCCCGGAATAAGATTGGATGGGCTGCCGCAGATGACAGAGATCATGGGCTAGGCTTTTTGTAATTCGGGGTTCGTTAATTTCAGTAGGCTAATGGGCCTGCTCAATACACTGGTTTGAAATCAAATCTGGCGCATCTTTCTTGTGGGAGGAAAACTCCCGTGCAAGCAAACTTCAGCTAACATGAAACGTTCATAGAGGGCCGGTGTGGCTTGGTCTGAACATTTGTACATTTGGAAATCGACAATTATTTGATTCTAAGAAGTAATCCTTTTTCTTTAGTTTTTTTTGTTTTAAAAACTAAGTTGTTCCGATTTGTTCTTCTTCGACGAGTTTTTAGCCAGATTTTCTTTACCCATTATACATATTATCGGATTGACTCACCTAGACAACGATAGGCGACGTCTATGCCAGCGATTGGCATCAGGCCAAGTTGGGTACAAATACATCTCCTTTGATTTTCTTCCAACGAGCAACACTGCTGTCGAGATGTAGATTCTACACATTACTGGAGATCATCAACAATCTCATTCCCGCTACTGCTGTCGTGGCTTGCGGCAAGGGGACCCCTTATTGCCCCTTCCTTTTTGTTCTAGCCATGGATGTGTTACACAAGCTTGTGGACTGCGGAGTTCACCATGACGCCCTCACCCGTAGTGCCAAGCTCGACTCCCTCTGCTCCCTCTATGCCGATGATGTACTGCTTTTCCTCACCCCAGAAGCTCCAGAGTTCAAAGTGGTGCTACAGCTGCTGCACCTTTTCGGCGACGCGTCAGGACTGCGAGTAAACTGGGGAAAATCGGTTGTCGCCCCGGTTTACTGCAGCCCGTTCGACACTCAAGTAGTGATGAACGCTCTCAGCTGCTCTTCGGCTGAACTCCCAATCAAATATTTGGGCTTACCTCTCTCCCTCAGGCGTCTAAGGAGGCGAGACCTTGACCCTCTTCTGGACAAACTTTCGGCTTGCCTACCTTCTTGTAAGGCTAACCTTCGCTCCAAACCGAGCCGTTTGGTGATCGTCAAATCGGTTCTCTCTTCAATGGCCTCTTTTCCACTATTGTCAACCATTCTTCCAACTTGGGCTATCAAAGCCATTGATAAGAGGCGTAGGACCTTCCTCTAGACAGGAGGACTCCCTTTGGCGGCGGGGAAATGCCTAGTGAACTGGGACACGGTCTGTCGGCCATATCATTATGGAGGCCTAGGGGTTCCGAACGTTAGATTGACATAGATGGCTTTGCGTCTTCACTGGGAGTGGTTATCACGAACTCAACTGAGGAGGATGTGGCAAGGTCTCTGGGACCCCCTTAATAATGATCTTCATGACATCTTCAGTGCTTCCAGCTGGGTAATGGCGAATCGATGCATTTCTAGACAGACGCATGGTTGCATGGGCAAAGCATCAGATTGCTCCTACCGTCTCTTTGGAAGAAGGTCAGGACCTATCGTCGCCACAAAAGTTTGGTCTCCAAGTCTTTACCTAACTACGACTGGATTGATGACCTAAATCCCCCATTCGACATTCCCTCCATCCTGGATATTCTTTGGCTAGCTGATCTACTAGTCGGCACCCACCTACAGTCGAGTCAAGTTGATATCATCTCTTGGCGTTGGACTGCCAATGGATTGTACTCAGCCCGATCTTCCTATTTGTCACTTTTCTATGGCGCGATTGGCTTCCCATGCGCGAAGCAATTGTGGAAGAGTTGGGCGCCTCCGAAAGCAAAGTTCTTCCTCTGGCTCGCTCTCTACCGTAGATGCCGGACCTTCTCTCGGCTGCGCAAGCATAACATTGAGGCGCCAGAAGTATGTTTGCTCCGCGCGACCAAGAGACGAAAACAGTTGACCACTTGCTGTTGCATTGCGTCTATGATAAGTTGGTTTGGTTTAGTCTATTTCAATGGCTTCGTTGCTTCTGTTCAGACTTCTTCAGCTCCTCCAACCTGAGCGATCGATGGATCACAGTACGTAGGTCAATTCTGAAGGTCCTTAGGAAAGGATTGGACAGTCCGTTCTTGCTTATCCCTTGGATGATTTGGAAAGAGCGTAATAACATGTGGTTCAACAGCAAGCCCCTCCAACTCAATGTTCTGTTATCCTCGATCAAGCAAGAATGTTTCGTTTGGGCAAAGGCAGGGGCTACCAGTTTAGGCCTCCTTCTGCCGAGTAGTGCTTCTCAGTCGCCTCCGGATGCCCAGATGTAAGCCCCCCCCCCCCCCTCTCTTGGTTGCACTTTCTTGGGCAATCTAGACTTTGTACTGCTTCCCTTCTTCTTAATTAAATGAAACACCCCTGGCGTCTCAAGGAAAAAAAAGAAATCCTGTGACAGTCCTGCATTTGGCTAGGATCCACTAGAATCAGCATTCCTGGATTTGATATTACCCTTGCTCTATACTCCTAGACTTGATCTGAAACTATTTTGTGTTGTGCTTTCAGATTATCGACCATCCTGGCCTAAAGATGGAGGTGGAAGTACCAATCGATTAATGAGCATTACATATTTCAACAAATGAGAATTCAAGCTCTGGCTTTATCTGCTGAACATAATGGTCCATAATCAACAGGACAACAAGCAACAGAGAAGAGTGGCCATTCACTCTTGTTTTCTCCTGTATTAATCCACATGCCTAAAATTTAGCTCATTGCTATGACGCAGCAACTGAATCTTGCGTTGCTCATCTCGCTGTGATTGTAGCAATCCTTGTCATCATTTGTAGAATTCGCACCTGGAACCTTGCCTTGCAATGATATTTATGTTGCTGTCATGTTGATACTTGGAGCGCATGATCTTGTAATTTGAATGTGTTGGTCCCAGATTTGCAATGCTGGTGGTTGGTAGTTGATGGCGGCAGCCCAATCTGCTGCCGTGTGGCGCAGGCGGGACATCGCAGCGGCGGCGAGCGAATGTGGCAACGCATGGCTGCTGCTCCGGCGGCGGCTACCGGAGGCCGGACGGCGTCGTGCCGCCGAGGATGAAGAGGAGAGTCGTGGGGGATCCTTTGCGGAAAGGGCTTCGAGTTCCATGAACCGTCCGATCAAATTCAGCGGCCCAGATTGAACTATTTTATATGCTATATAGTCTCGTGGAATTTTTTGTACGGATTTTTTATTCGAAAATACATAAATATACCCGCGGAAATTTTTTTTACAAAATAGGCTCAAGTCGCCCTCCCATTGGGCGACTCTCACCTTTCGCCCAACCGGGAGGCGACATTTAGGAAATGTGGGAACCGTTGAGCGAATCAATACTATCGCCTGAGCGTTGGGTGACTTATAGTCGCTGTACGGTTGGGCGACTGGAATCTCAGTCGCCCAACGGTAGGGCGACAAGGGGGATTTAATTTATTTCTCCACAGTCGGCCGCCCACTACCACTTCACTTTCCCCTCACTGCGCAGAAGAAACGAGAGAAGAAGAGAAGAGGCGCACAGAGAAGAAACGAGAGAAGAAGAGGAGAGGAAAAAGAGGAAAGGAGGAAGGGGGAAGAAAAGGAGGAAGAGAAGAGAGGACGGAGGAGTAGGTAAGGGAGGAAGGAGGAGTAGAAGCTATTCCATCCATTTGGATCCAGGTATTTTTATTGATTATGTTGTATTTGCACTATTATTTAGATAAAATATTGGTGTTAGTAAAAATTGTAGATGTACAAAATGTAGTACAAATTTAGTATGAAAATATTAGTGTCAAAAAGTTGTAGTATACATTCTGTAGTATGGATTATTTTGTAGTATATTAATTTTAACACCCTTTTTAGTATAGAAAATTTAGTTTAGTGTTGTACGATGTTATTTGACATGCCATAAATTTCAATCATACACGCAGGCCTACATCATCAATGGCCACGACTACATTGAGAGTGTATTATGGTGCTGGAATTATTCGTGAAGGTCCGAATGGTGTGGATTTGAGCGATTTTCCGCAAGTCACTCTCGTACTTCCGGATGACGAGAATGCTCGAATGACAGATATGCAGCATTGGCTGACCCAGAGTTTTTCATTGGACCCCGAGATGTGCAGCGTCATTGTGCAAGGGTTTTGGAGCCGGTCTCCCACGGACATCAGATGGGAGTTGAAGACATTGGTGCGCTCAGCTACGTGGAAGGGCTTTGTGCAAGGGTGCCGGCGCCGTGGATACGAGTGTGTACTACTTGTGCAACCGTGCTCACTACAAGCAGCTGCGCAAACTCGTGCGTCCGCCTATGCTTCGGGAGGTGCTAGCAGCTCGGGCGGGCAGCACGATGGCGGAGCTGATGAAGTTACTCGTGAAGAAGGCAATGCGGTACATGGAGGAGAGTTACAACCGTCAAGCTATAGAGGGGGAACTGGGCAAGCCGATGCGGTACATGGAGGAGAGTTATAGCCGTCAAGCTATAGAGAGGGAACTGGGCAAGCTGATGAAGGAGAGCACAATGAGTATATCGTGCAGCAGATGGAATCTGATGACCAGATGGCATGGGATGAAGAGCAAGCTGTAGAGGACGAGGAGGAGGACAGTTCCGATGATGAAGAAGTTCCTATCCCCCAGGAATGGAACCGGTTTAATGCGGAGGGTGTTTCCACACATGATGAGCATGAATCACCATGGGAGTATCATGACATAGAGGTTCGGTTGCATGCTATGTTTGCTGACAAGGAAGCGCTGCAGGATGCCATCAAGCATTGGGCCCTTTCATTGCAGCGGACATTTCGCGTCGTGAAATCAAGCAAGGAACAGTACACTGTGAAGTGCGAGTAGGATGATTGTCCTTAGAGGGTGCACGCACGTAGACCCAAGTATGAGACTCACTGGATTGTGTCCAAGGTGGAGCCGCACCCCTGCATTCTAAACACTGTCTTGGCGAGGCATCGTAACCTGACGTCCGGATTTATAGCCAATTTGATGTATGGGGAGATAGTGCAGAAGAAAGATATTGCGGTCACGCATATTGTGGTATCTATCGAGAATAAATTCAAGTATAAGATTAGCTACGCGAAGGCGTGGCGTGCCAAGCAAAAAGCGTTGGAAAAACGTTTTGGCACTTTCGAGGCGGCGTACGATAATCTTCCTCGTATGCTGAAGGTGTTGCAGCAAAGGAACCCGGGCACGTACATCGCCGTGCACGACAAGCCGTCCATAAGTCCACCGGAATTTGCAGTGTTGCAGAGAGCATTGTTTGCATTTGGTGCTAGCATTGAAGCATTCAGGCACATGCCGCCGATGATCTCGATAGATGGGACCTTCTTGAGGAAAATACAAAGGGCGCCTCGACGGCCATAGGCGTTGCGGTAACAATCAAATATTGCCGCCATTGCATTTGTGGAGAGTGAGAATTATGAGAGCTGGCTATGGTTTCTCAGACATGTGAAGGCTGGAGTTGTAGCCACCCGTCTTGGTGTGTGTGTAATCCATGATCGCGATGCCGGTATTATAAAGGCTATAAGAAAACTTCAAGAAGATCCCGAGAGACCGTTCCTTGGCGGATATGAGGAACCGGTGGTGCGATCATCACTTAGGGCAAACTTTTCAAGCAATTCCGAAACAATATTTGATGAAGCTATTCAAGAGGTCGCAGCGAGAACCAGAGAGAAATTTGATGCTTTATGAGGGCTATTGGATGAGCATACCAGAAGAACGTCGAAGAGAGGAGCAAGGGCGGTCACTCACGGGCGGCACAACCGCAATGCTTGCCAAAGAATTGATGAGGCTAACCCAAGTGGTCCAAGAAGGCGGAGCTCACGAAACATCAAGTGCTTCTCGCAGTGGATCGAGGGGGAACCATTGGAGAAGTGGACGCTGTTGCACGACACGGATGGCGCAAGGTATGGAATAATGACAACTAACCTTGCCGAGGTCTACAATTGGGTCCTAAGGGGTCTCCGTTCTCAGCCCCTTGTCGCCATCGTGGAAGGTGTTCTTCACAGCACAATCCACTACTTCAGGGAGAGACACGCGAGTGCCGCACTTCATACGGCCAATCCCGGAGTCCTGTATTCGTAAAAAATTACTGCGTACATGGAGACGAAGGCACAGAAGGGTCAATTGTACACAGTGCATGTCATGGGCAACAGGGAGCATCGTTTCGTGGTGATACTCCGTGACAGAGCCGGATTTGGGACATCTCGTTCATTTATTACTCACGAGGTATGCCTTGGAGATCATACAAACCAACCTAGCTGCACATGCAACAAGCTTAAGTTGTTACACAAGCCATGCTCTCATGTCCTCGCTGCATGCAGGACCGTGGGCATGGATCCTTCCAACTTCATGTCCGAATACTTCTTTAAGGAGAGAATACTGCAAGCTTGGTGTGGGGAGCTCCGGGGGGTTCAGGGTGGTGGGAAACTTCACCACTTGGATATTTCAGCGAGGACACGGGTTCGGATATTAGCATCTTTGAAGGGTGGGAAGGGTCGCGACAGAGCCGACGTATTAGAAATGACATGGACGAATCACAAGTGGAACATCCGGTGCACGTTGTGGGCGATGTGGTCGGGAGGGTACATGACTAGACGATGCAACGCATATCCCGATCGATGAGTTATTGGAGACTTCACTAAATTTCATGTACCACTTGTAAAACTTGTATGTTACATCCGTTTTCGTAATGTAGTTGGTGTTGTCTTGGTAGCTTATTATTGCTCTGTTTACTTAGTTACTACATGTATTTGCTTAGTATTTTTGTATGGACTATTTGAACGTTATGGACTTCAGTGACACGTTTCTGTAATAACCGTAGCTTGTTGTTTGAAATTATGATTCCGCCTCGAGAAGGCAATGATGTAGCACTTATTTCGTGGAACGTACTGTTTCCTGCAAACGACTGAAAAGGCTACGAACTATGAATTTATTACGAGACTACAGGCTCTGAAAAGCCTACATAGGGATATTTATTGCTACACTGGAATCCTGAAAAAGCGAAAAGATTCGTATGTCCTCCTCTCCATGGACTATGCCCACTGCACCAGATAACTTGCCTACAAAAAGGTCTCCTATGTCTTCCATCACAATACCACATCTTCTCCTCTAGCCATCACAATACTATACTACAGAACAATGTCTTCCTGGAGGTCCGACCCATTTGGAGTGCCGGAGTGGCATGAGCGCCCGAAGTGCCATTGCGGCTTTAGAACGATGTTGTGCGTCTGGACGGATCCAGTACAACGAGCCAACTACGGCCGTAGGTTCTTCAAGTGTCCAGACCTGGATGACGACTTCGTGGTAACGACGACAACTAAATCCTTTGTTTCTCGTTACCGTTTTTGAACTTGATCCATGACATCTACCACGCCACACAAAGCCTTGCAAGTTCATCGAATGGGTGGATTAGGTGCCGCCGGCATGGCCACAGAACCGGCCAAAGGAGGTGGAAAACAAAGGACAATACTTTGTTAAGATGACTCAGACTCGCGAGGTGGAACGACAGATGCGGCTTGAGCAAGAGCGCCGCGTGAGGGTGGACCAAATCCGTCTGAAGGGCAAGGAGGATGAGCTGCAAAGGAGGCGGGAGCAGTTAAGTCTGCGTGAAGCAGCCATCAAGCGTCAGGAGGAAGAGTTTCGAGCTCGTGAGGCAGCTCTCAAGACCAAGAGTAACAGGAAAAATGATGCAGCGGAGCCATCTTCAGGGCGCGAGAAAAAGGGGAAACAACCACGCTACACCCAGTAGACAAAATATAATAGACCCAGCAAGTTGTATTCCCTAAGGCTTGTTAAGACTAATGGTGGAGTTCTGAACATTACAAGTTCTACACTATATATGTATCCGTACACTAATTCTTAGGAACATTTAAATATCACTTACCACTTTATGTATCAAATGTTCTACACTCAATCGTTCTTAAAAAAAATTTTCCAAAATTTTTTATGCACGTACAACATCCAGTTAATATAAACTTTTATTACAACTATACCAAATTTTTTTCCAGTTTAAAACTACAAAATTTACAAAACTCTACAAAAATCACGGGGGGAAATTAAAGTCGCCCTCCTATTCGGCGACTGCATTATAAGTCGCCCATCCATTGAGCGACTGCATTATAAATCGCCCATCCATTGGGCGACTGCATGTAGTCACCCAATAGGAAGACGACTAATTGCAGTTTTGTCGCCTCCCGGTTGGGCGAAAGGTGAGAGTCGCCCAATGGGGGGCGACTTGAGTCTATTTTTGTAAAAAAATTTCCCGCAAGTATATTTATGTATTTTCAAATAAAAAATAGAGTATCCGTACAAAAAAATTCAGTCTCGTGGGCCGTTGGTCACAATAGGCGGACCAGGCTGAAGCTGAGGGTACTTTTCATATTGCACCCTCGGATTACATTTTATTATCATTTGTAGCCCTGGATCTGGATCTTCGAAGAATATGTGCGATCGTGAACCGTTCGATCAAATACGCACGCGTCAGATTAAAGAGGAACAGCTTAAGGATATTTGCAACTAACGGGTCCCTTGGGTTCCCGTCTTTCACCTGCTGCGACCTTGGGGAGGAGAAGATGCGGCGGATGGCCGGAATGCGGCGAGCCGGCGAATCCCTAGCGACCGGCGGCGGTCCTGTCTGGTGACCGAGCAAGCCTGTTCTTGGTTTGGGGAGGAAAGATGCGGCTGCGCGAGGGGCCGAAGTGGGCAGCTCATCGCTCTATTCTTGGTTTAGTACGCCCATGAACTTCCGATGTGCAAATTTACTTTTGTTCTTCCGTCATCTCGTCGACCGAATCCTCTCGCCCAGTTCTGCGCAAGGTATCTTTTCGACATACATATGTGCAAACGAAATGAGGAGCAGCAGTCTCTGTCATTAATTTCCATTTTGCCAATATTCCAAGTTGCATTACAATTACATTCCTGTCACAAAACTTTTTGCGGTGACCTTGATCAAATTGGAGCTTGCAGTATGTTTCTGATGGAGGCCTAAAGCTCTTATCTGAAATCTTTAGCATACCATAGATGATCTGAAACTCATCACTGACCTTAGACTTTAGCAATATACCTAGAGAATTTCATTTCAAGAACTTCCTGACACATTTGTTGCAAAATTTTACATTGCTTGGCGCGCGCATGATCTCCACTAAGCAAGGGTTAGAGTTAGAGACCATTGGATCTTGGAAGGCACGTCGCCGTGTCGGCAATAACTGGCAGCGTAAATTTTGGCAGAAAACAAAATACCTAAAATCTCGCAGGAGCAGGTATTGGGCAGTCAGGAGGACCCCGGTGACTGGAAAACAGGGGTTGAAGGAGCGTGAGCTCGCTGTCGGTGAGGGACAGAGTCAAGATGAACTCCATCGAAATGAGAGGGATGTGGACCAAAATTGGATCCTTGTCCTTTTTGTTTTTTATTTTCCTTCTTTCTGATTACACATATTTTAACACCTTCTTTTGTGAAAGAATGATGAATCGCAAATCTTTCCTCTAATCTTACTTCATTTGCAGGTGAGCATGCTTTGCCGCCCACCGACACTTCCTCTAATCTATGATAATAGCATCATTCACAGTTTCAGACAAAAACCAATCAACAATCTACCTACAGGCAGGAGCATAGAGGCTGGGGATGTGAGCAAACACAATGGAATGAGGGCCCACGGTTATGGGCTGTGTTCCCTCCACTTGCACAGGTTCCAGCTTAGGGATGTCTCCATTGACATCAGTAGCCAACACATTGCCATTTAGCAGCACATGTCGGCTCTGCAGGTTCCCATCTTTGGGAGTGAGATGGTATTCTTCTCTTGTGAGTTCAGCTGCTTCACCAAGCCCAGGAATGTGGCCGAACCTTCTGCCCTCCTTTACACTGTAGGGATGTGCACCCTCAGTCGTTACATAAATATGATTTGTGTTACTGCCACTGAGGTTGATCAGGAGTAGAGTAATCCCTTCCTGAAAATGCAAAGGAACAAAATCAAGCATGGATCAGTTAGTTAATATGTGTTATTGCCAAGAGAAAGGGAATTTTGAATTGCCTGTGAATCCTTACCGAATCTCTTGCACAATGTGCATAAGCACGGACCATGTTTGTGCCGTTGAATGTTGTCGAGAGAACCTTGGTTCCCATGAGGCGATGCCATAGTAAAGCACTGCAGAGAAAGGCATGAAAAGGTTGAATGAAGATGCTGAACTTGGCAACTTGTTTCATTCCACAAGACTACGTGCAGTGGAAGCAATCCTTAGCTTGGATATTAGGTATGTGGTGTCACCGTGTCAGATTCTAATAATTGGAACAAATTTTGCACGTTTAGGAATATGCTCCTTTACTTGTCACATGCATGGTTTGTGGTGTCGGTGCATCTCCATGGATTAAAGACAGTTGTCTCTGGTCCAGTATAGGATATTTGTGCCTATGAAGGCATGAAGTACTTTCTCCTGTAATAAAAACTTTAAGAAATTCAGGCGTGTTTACCTATAGTAATCAGGATTTGGTTCAAATGTTGTTGTGTTGAGCAGGCCGTAGTTTCCCCCAATCAAGGTCTGCCTGCAATAACTCTTTGTGTCATACTTTGATGACATCCCAAGCTGATCCAGGTACCTAAAACATCACCAGGTTGTAATCAGTAAATATTTCTGCAGGTGGTAACTTCAACGGCTGAGCATTGGAATGTGCTACTTCAAGATGTTTTCTGGCTTACCAGAAGCTGAACACAAATGCATCAGTTACAAGGTGGTGGCCACTGTTGTAAGCCCCTCCAGCCTCCCCAACCCATGCGACAGTGGACGTCCCTGCAGACTTCAGTATCCCCTGAAGATTGCTGAACGTGCTTGCCTCACCATCGAGGTAAGATGGATTAAGAATTTTCTCAATCAGATGAGTGTCGACGCCTGATAAATTCAACATGTTATCCGTTTATGCAGATCGCAACTTTCCAACTCACATACCGAATTGATGGTCAGTCATAGAGAGCATACCAGGGCCTAAATTGTAGATGTGGTGAGTGATCACATCCATTTGATTTGGCTTTGTTTTGCTGACAAGCTCGGTGAACCAGGCTGCATCGAAGAAACCTCCCGGTGCCAGCACCAGCGGTTTTGATGGGTGCCCTTGGTAGGTGTCGTCCAGGATTTGTTTTAGTGTGATCACATCTGCAGCATATTGGTCTGCATCAATCCTAGCTCCAACTCCACTGCCACTGAGTTCATTTCCTACAAGGACAGCACATTAAGTTCCCAAAACACTGGTACAAAAAGTACTTCTTAGATTAGATTGCTTTCTAAGCAAAACTTTGTAAAGTGAAGAACAGGGTATGAAAGTATCCCTTTTGTACATTAATGCGTCAAAAGCCAAGAAAAGCATCATTTATGATATTTCCCTTGCTCTTTACTAGTGATAGCTCAACATTATCTAATCGATGACGGCATACTTGTCCAGATTTCTTTTCTGCAAACTTATGAGAATTTCTTTTCTACCATAAAGTAACTTCAGAACATAGCAAAAGAAAGAAGTGTTTTCTAACAATATTATAGCAACAAGATTATACTGAACATACCAAGCTCCCACCCATGGATATCATATCCCTTGTTGACAGTGTATTGGATAAAAGAAGCTGCATTGGTGTAATTCCATGGCCCTCCTAAGGAACCATCGGGCATTGGAATCCGGCCATTCAGAGCATTCAACCCAAAGATTATTTTTGCACTGCAATCATCAAAAGAACAATGAGCCAACAATGTTCAAACAGAATGTAGCTTCTGATACTGACTGAGGTAAGTAGTACACTGAAAATACCCAGATTTTTGGAAGAATGCATTGAGGTCGTCCCATCTATGCAACGGCAGGCAACCTTGCGTGAAACCGAACATCGCCGACGTGTTCTTCATGAACGGAGTGCACGGTTGTCGATTGTCGCCGGTGCCGTATATCAAGAGATCTTGCAGAGAGCCGCCGAGCCGGAGCTTGAGCGGGGAGAATGCTGCAAAATTTATCGGATTTTCCATGAGCTACATGACGAAATATACTATGGATTGCATCTAAAAATGATGGTATCATGGACTGCAAAATGCTAAATGTATAAGCTGCAGTCGCTTAGCCACTGTAACGACTAAGCTACCACTCATACAAGTGACCGTTCGATCGAAAATCAACGGCTGAAATTGTCTCAAGCAAACCGAGAAACTGTAGTCGATCGACTTCTCGTGCTTGCTTGGCTCTTGATTTGGACCTCCTCCTCCTTTTTTGATTGGGTAATAAGACATCAGCATTAATGAAAGTGCAAGTGATGATCATCTAATGGCTTACCTTTCACGGCATTCATCAGGATTTTGTTGGAAAGATTCTGCAGGGAGGAAAATATTAAAGACCTGTGTCAATCACCCATGTCCTGGATTATTATACGTTTCTGCAAGCAGAGGTGGTAACCAAGGAATTGAAAACTAGTAACCACAGTTGAGGATGCACGCACCAAAGTACTACTACTACCCGAACTCTGTTCTTTTTTTGATAAAAAATTAACCATTCTTTAAGAATGAGCATTAGAATGCTACTGTAGTAGTAAGTAGGAGTAAGCAGTATCTTATGGTATGATAGGTAGGAAAAGGTGCTGGTACAAATGCAAATGGCCCGACAAAATTATAGGTCCATGAAATTCCCTAGGCTGTCAAATTCATATCCAACACAGCTCCCAAAAGATCCATACCGTTGCCGACCACCAAAAAAAAAGTAGGAAAGAGATATCCTTGAAAACCTCGTCCATGTTCTACGTAATTTTGCCGAGTTGAAAACCACAATTTTGAACACTCAAATTTGCCAAGATTTCAAACCTCACGAGAGAAACAAATTAAAAGGAAAAGAAAATCATAGAGCATCTGAACTGGGAGGAGAAGAGAGAGTGAGAAGACTGACCAGGTTGAGGAGGGAGGCGAGGCCCCAGCTGCAGGTGCCGTAGTCGCACTTGTCCGGCGGCCACCAGTCCAATGTCGCGCACACGAAGTCCTCGTCCGTCACCCCAATGGCCGACCGCCCGTCCACCACCACCGCCTCGCCGCCACCGAAGCCTGCAGCCGCGCCGGCGTTCGTGCTCACGGTGGTGGAGCCGCCGAGCCAGAAGATGGCCCAGAAGCAGAACCCGACCGCCTTCAGCAGCAACCCGGCTGCCATTTCGCAGCACCAACGAAACCAAGAAGAATAAAGGAGGACGAAGAAGTAAACCAGAGGAAAATGCAAGGGAAAGGGCAATGCCCCTTAAAAGGCAGCCCCTTTGAGAGGGAGGGAAAGTTTCTTGCCACTTACACCATGGAAAGTATCAAGAGGAAGCTCAGGTAGGGAGGGCAAAGATCAAAGCAGAGTTTGGTGATTTTGGGGGGATATGAGATGGGAAGGCCGCCTGCCTTTAATGGTTTTGTGGGGGAACCTTGGAATCTTTGTATGGAAGAGAGGGAGGGAGGAGGAGCTGAGGGAGGCAGGAACTTGCCAACAGAGAAAGCACTGGGGAGAAGAGTATAGTAGTAGTATAGTATAGCAATGGCACACCTCTCTAATCTTGTACTGTTACATTTGTTTTCTTTGACCGTTCAGGCAGAGTATACATACAATTATACATGAGCTGTGATGTGATGGTGTGACTGGTGAGCATTGGTACTTAGTGGTAGGCATATGGGAGCTAATAGTACCAGTAGTAGTAAGGATTACTTCACCAGTTTCAAGTGTCATGGAGAAAATTACAATTATTATGAAAGTTTCCGTTTTTATGTCTACAAGTGGTTAGTAAATAAAAAGGTAAAAATTATGGATGTAGGATCAAAGATGGCAATAGAGAAGGTGAATGCTGCTTTCAAACTTTTTCCCTAAGTATTCACCAATTATTTACTCCAATAACTACAAATCTATGAAGATTAAAATGAAAAACCACTACAAGACAAGCAAGAGAAACTGCTAAAATTTTAGAGAAGAATCAGCGAAATCAAAAGTACCTCTGTTATAACTGCGATACTTTCAATTTTCGAAAGTAACTTTATTTGCACCGTGGTACATAGTACAGTGACTCAATCAAGCACATAAATACATAAAACACAAGCAAGAGCATGATACATAATGTTGCAAGAATAATGCATGCTCATGAAGATAAAACTCGTATATCCACAAAAGATAAACAATTAGCTAACACATGGATATACAAGCAAAATACACGTAAAGGTATGACAAAAATGTAACATGAGTAATGCATGCCAATATGGTATAAGTGAGCATATTAATAAACTCAACATACCAATTATGATCAAATATGAATATAACGGCATAAAGGTATAAGATAACTCACAAAGTAGGTAGGAATGCCAAATGTGAGAGCACATACCTCTTGGAGGCCATCAAAGGGAGTGGAGAACCATTAGATGTTCCAATCACATAATGAAGTAAAAAATTGGAACCAAATTAAGTTCATATTCTCCATTTCACGCCCCAATACCCACACATGAAAAGAACGATGTGCCCGAGTCTTTGATCCCAAAGGGTTAGTAAGTAAATACTTGTGAACCCAAAACTTGGACATACCAACACTAGAAATATGCGAGTTAGCATGATGCAATGAATGGCTCATGTAAGAAAATCCAATCTTAGAGACACGCCACAAGTGGACAACTCGATGAGAAAAAAGATTGCCATCTCCAGAAAAACGACGAATGTCTTGCTTGAAAGCACTAAGATAAGAACCACTAGGAGCATCAAAATAACTCACAACTCCTCGTCGTGGGAGCGTACCTCGATGGAGAGAACGAGGTCCACCACTTGAGAAATGGCGAAAATGCTTCCTTGGGATAGCACATGGACTAAAACCAAAACAATGAGAATCAAGTCCACGGCGCTGTCCAACACCATTAGAAAAGGTGTCAAAGAAGCCATCAACAAAGTAAGCCTTCATGCTAAACTCATGAGTGTTTATGCCATGAGAAATGCTATGCACACTTAGAGATTTAGAAGCATAGGCTTGTCGTATGCGTTTGGTATACTGAAAGCAAATGTCTACATGATGTCCATCTTTCTCATAAATTGAGCAATAGTACAAAAGTCTACTAGGAGACATGATCCGAGAGAACAAAGCACCATTCTCGCTCAAATGAGAAATCCCTTTAGACAAGCATGAAAACCTCGTGTCGGCACTAGGTCCACACATGCCATGAGATGGATGATGTGTGTTCGTAAAAACTCAATGACGAACTCAACGCTCGTGCTTGACACGACGAAAGCAAAACTCGATAATGTGTTTATCCTTCTTACAAAAAATTCAATGATACTTCTCTTTGAAAGATGTAGTATTGTATGAGGAAGAAGCACCCTTATCTTTAGAAGTCCTTTCGACAACATCGGAAGAGCCATAAGAAGCATCACTAGTCAAGCAAGAGCTATCCAAAGCAATGATACAAGTGCCAACATTAAATGACTCAAAAGAAGCATGGTAAGAATCCAAATCTGATTGCAAAGAAGCAAGACCATCTTTTGAAACATCAATATCAGATTAGAAAGCAATACAAGAGTCACAAGACTAAGAGCTCATATCATTACACACTCTCTTCAAAGAATTAAGCTTATTCTTCAAGACAATGCAAGATATACAAGTGACTAAGGATGCATTGATAATGTGCAAGGAACATAAAGCATCAATACTATTTAATAAGCTAGCACAATTCTTACAAGAGAGTAAATCATCGTCATGCAATTTCTTAGTTTCTAAGCATATGTTAGGAGGACTAGACTCAAGCCCATTAATTTCAACCCTAGCATTATCTAATTGCTCGAGACAATTGGAAAAGCTGAAATTCCATTTTTCATTTTCAACTCTAGCAAGTTCAAGTTGTTCTACACATATGGAATGAGCTAATTTTAACTTCTTAATTTCAGCAATCATGCTAGCTAGAACAAGAATAATGTTCATTCTTAGTTAATGATCTAAAATTGCCTAATTCTAACTTTGCAAAATCAAGCTTATGATGTAAGGCAGCACAAGAATCACAAGGTATAGAAACATGTGATCTAAGCAATTTATTTTCAGATTTTAAGCATGCAAGGGAAGTTCTCAATTTATCATTATTCATAAGTAATGACTCATAAGACTCACATGGCAAAGGCAATTTTAACCTAGCTGATTCATCAAGCAAATCATTCTTTTCTTTCGCTAGGTTCTTCATCTTGAATTTAAGAGCAAGTAATTTTGAGATGAGTTTATCCTTACACACCATTCTTAGCATGAGTCGATCATAAACTTTGGAGAACTCCTCATGATCATCCTCCATGGTCGCTCCGCATAACCCATCAGGTTCCTTCTCCTCCTTTCGCTCCATTGCCTTCTCATTTGTGTCATGATCTACCTTTTAGCATTTTCTCACTATTCGATTAATGAATTTAAGGTCACCGGCCTCATCAAGTTCATCGGCCAAAGAGTCACAAGAAGATAAATAAAAAACTCAACAGATCTCAAACTAGTTGACATGCTCATGATCGGTTAAAATCACATAAAGAACAAATCTTGTTATGATACCACTTATAGGACCGAAGATGGCAATAGAGGGGCATGCATATTACTGTTAAATTTTTTTCCAAGTATTCACCAATACTTCACTCCAATAGCTACAAAGTTATGAAGATTATGATGAGAAACCACCACAAGATGAGCAAGAAAAGCTGCTAAAATTTTGGAAAAGAATTAGAAAATCAGAAGTACCTCTGTTATAACTGTGGTACTTTGAATTTTCAAAAGTACCTTTGTTTGTATTGCGGTACATCCGATTTTCTCGACGAACAGTGAAATCAGCCCAAGTTTCAAAAACTAAAATAGAGAGAACTTTTCATTCGTAGATCAAATGATGTGAAATTTTGTAGAGATTTTATCTAGGGTATTGTAAACCTATTCCAATAAATGATCATAAAAACCATGGCCAAAGTTAAGACCTTTTTTAGTTTATTGGAAGGTTGCACCAAAACTAGGTTAAAACTAAAATCGGTGAATATAACTTGCTCGTTAGTGTATGATGATCAAGATGGGTCTAGATGTATTCTCATATATCACAATAAGTTAGAACACCAATGAAATCAAATAAAAAACTCTCAAATCAAGAAATCGCTTGAGGCCAAATCAAGCAAAAACTGGGTTTCCTCAAGATCATGCCTAGATAGATGTGATCTTATCTCCAAGAGATATCTCCATCTCTTACATGTATTTGGCACCAAAAAAACTCAAGAGAAAAATCTAAATAAGAAAACCAAGAAAATCAAAAGCACATGAGGGGATTCATGACACAATTCACTTGGGCAAAGTTTAGATGTCCATTTGACTTAGAGAGGAATGTTTTTATAGGCAATCCCTTAGGATAGCAGAGCTCTAAATCTATAACACACACTCTCTCTCTTTCTCTAACCTACCTCGCATGAGAGGGAGGAAGAGCTAGCCACCAAAAGGCTTAGCCAACAACCTCAACCCTAACTCTTGCCTCTTATCCCCCTTATATAGGCTTATATCCTAAACCAAAACCAAATGGATCCACCTATTAGGCCAAACTAGGGATAACCTGTTAACTACACCTAACACCGGGTTTTACTCTTACGCACGCTTCTTATCCATTAGTGAATCAACACCTGATCCACATCACATTTTTAACACATACAAGACCCAAACCACTTAGGCCAATACCACGGTTTTACATATCATCACTTTTCTGGTATCGGGTGATTTACCAAAATGCCTCTCTACCGCCTTCCGCGAAGATTCCCGCTTCCTTTGCCACAAAGCATCGTCCATGCTTCGCCATCTTCCATATGGCCCTAATGACTTGTCGCTAAGCCTCTCACGCGTCCAGATTCCACCAAACTATCCTTGTTTGCAAAAGACCCATGTCAATTGGTGCACCATATGCCTCTTCTCGCACATGACAGCAATCGGCTTTCTTGACCGCATAAGACCTCTGTAAGTTCAAATTCTATTAAGTTGGTTTTTGTGATAATAACTAATACAATTATGAGACTAATATATTTATTGATTATGATATTTTTTAGTCTCATTTAGATGAAAAGGTGAAAAACATAAGATGTATGCATTTAATATCACATTATTATCTTATTGAATTCCCCGGATCCAAAATATAGAATGAACTTCACCAAATAAGTCAAACCTGAATATGTGCACATGCTTCACAATACATTCTTATATGCACACATTTAGGGGGATTACACTCCATGTTTTGTGATTTTATTAATATTGATCCATGTTCTATTTCTACATATTAAGGATCTTTATTTTGAAATATATCCTTTGAGTATATATAGCTTAGTAGTTTATATATACTCGTAATCGGGTTGCTATCTAGATCTTCTATTATGTGTTAATGGTTGAATGATTAATGACAATTGGATAAGTAAGTTTTGCTTTAAAAGATTATCTTAGAGTATACAAGTGTTGTGTACATGATGTATACTTGTAAACGAATTTTTATGTCATTATTTATTGAGATAGTCATCAATTACCCAAAAGGGAAGATTGTAGAATTTAGTTCCCCATTATGTGTTAATAGTAAAGTTTGGTAATTGATAACAATTATTTTGTGGACTAATATTTTCCATGAGTTGGATGAATATGTTAGGTTCAACAAATAAGGAAAACTTAGGATGAATTCATGTGTTGAAGATCATCAAGTTAAGAAGAAGATGCATCATGAGTTGAAGCATGTCTAAGATGAGATGATTATATATTGATCATCAAGTTAAGTAAAGATCCATCATGTGTTGATGAAGTTGAAGTAAATGATGCATCATGAGTTGATGCATGTCAAGACTATGACTCAAGACAAAGGTATGGCTAGTTAGAACCAAGGATGTATTTCTAGTCATTTATCGGTTTTAGTGTTTGGTTGGAAGACTGGGTTGCTAGTATAGCTTGCCGTACTATTAAGAGTGGTCATGTCGAATAGCTTGAGTCTCAACATGTGTTGATAGCTCAACCTCACTTTCTCTAGCTCTCCTTGGCATGAGACTTGTATTTATGAATGTGTTTTGCAAATAGTTGTGGCTCATGTGTTGAATTATTGTAACATGGGACTATATATTACAAATGTATTTTACAAGTGTTTGAAGTCCATGTTTTCATTCTTTGTAGTATGAGGTTTATATTTGCAAATGTGTTTTGCAAATAGTTAAAGCTCATATATATAATCCTTGTGTCATGATTCTAAAAGTGTGCAAATATGTTTTGCAACTTGTTGAAAATCATGGATAATCCTTGTGTGCATAATACTGTAGTTTGCAAATATGTTTTGCAAAATCTATTGAAGTATATGCACTTCTTAGGGAAATCGAAACTATCGCAGTGTATTCTGCGGTACTACTGCTAGATGGAATTATCGGCGTTGTAATCACGGAACTACCGCGTCTGTTGGTAGTCGGAAGACCTGTGTGGTTAAGAACCATTGTGGTCAAACCAATGTGGTCGAAGACCTGTGCGGTCAAAGATCAATGTGGTCGAAAATCAGCATGGTCGAAGCCGACGTAGTCGAACCAACGAGGTCGAAGATTGACGTGGTCGATGACCTGTATGGTCGAAGATCAAAGTGGTCAAAACCAGCGTGGTCGAAACCGGCGTGGTCCAGATCTGTGTGATCGAAGACCAGTATGGTCAAACCAAGACAATCAGATTCGACATGGTCAAGATCTGTGTGATCGAAACCGATGTGGTCGAGTTCTGTGTGATCGAAGACCAATGTGGTCGAACCGACATGGTTGAAACCGACGTAGTTGAGACATATGTGGTTGAAATCGATGTGATCGAACTAACATGATTGATTCAACGTGGTCGAAGATCGATGTGGTGATCGAAGATTGATGTGCTCAAAAATCAACATGGTCAACGTGGTCGAGATTTGAGTGGTCGAAACCAATATGGTTAGAGACCAGCGTAGTCGAAGATTTGTGTGGTCGATCTAGACAACATGGTCGAAGACCAGCATGGTCAGGACCAGCGTAGTCAAAGACCTATGTGGTCAAACTGGACAATGTGGTCGAAGATCAACGTGGTCAGAGACCTGAGTGGTCGAACCATCCGACATGGTCAGGGACCAGTGCAGTCGATGATCAGTACTTTTGACCAGCTTTGTGTGAGCGGTCCGATCAGCTTTGTGTGAGCGATCTGATCAGCAAGCGGTACTATCGGCCCTATGTGAGCGGTACTTCCAATTTGTGGAATGACCGGCTTGTGTAGTGGTAAATTTTTTTCCAAAGAGACACCTGTGTGGAGTCGTTTCGTCCCCGAAGAAATTGATAGTTCTGCACACGTACTGCGGTACTTTCGATGATCAGTAGTATCGAACTTTGCACGACAGAACTACTAGATTTGCCTGTAATGGCTAGTTTTCTGACCGTTGCTGAGGAAAGCGAAAGTACTGGTCGTTTGCCTGCAGTACTTTCGAAAATCCTGTTTTTCTGTCCCAACAGCTAGTTTCGAAGTGTGGGGTATATATACACCCTTACGGCTGGTTGGGGAATGACTTTTGGCACTTATTTTACTCTCTTGAGCTAGTGTGAGGTCCTCCTCTCAATTGTTCATATGTTGCACATTGTGAGCAAGGAGGAAGATTCTAAATTGCATGTGTTGTATTTAGAGGTGGATTGTGTATCTACTCAAGCTTGTGTATTCATTGCACGTGGTGAGAGTCAAGCAAGGGGCATTGGAGGTATTGTGCGTGGTGATGTTCTCAAAGAAGGTGGTGAGAAGATCTAGCAAAGTTGTGAAGGTTGGAGCTCACCTACCCGGAGCGAGAAAGAGCTACCGCTAGTAGATTTAGGTGTTTTGGCTTAATTCGTAGAGCCGGCCCAATTCGTTAAGGCTAACCTCAACGTGGACTAGGGGAGACCGGCAAGTCTACGAACATCACGGTAAAAAGCAAACGTGTCAATTGTGGTTTATTTTCTTATGCTCAATTTACATTCAAGCAATTTATATTCATAGAATTAAATTGATTGCTTGTCACCATAAGATTGCAAATCTTAACATAGGCTTAGCTTGTTGGTGTAGTTAGGTGAACCCAGTTAATTTAGCGATATTTATGCTAAACCTTTTTGAGTTAATCTTCCACATTATTTACTTGGTTTATGCAAATAGAAATTGATAATTAATTGGAAAAGAATTTTTAGACCGCCTATTCACCCCCTCTAATCGGCCTCCTCGATCTAACAACCTCGTACTGGACCTCTCTAGAAAAAATATACCGCAACTCAGAGCAGAACTACCGCCTTACGGTACTAACGCGTTCACAACTACGATACTTTCGATTTTTCTGAAAATTTCAGAAAACAGTCCAAACAAAGTACATCTTTACTAAATCACTTCATCACTCTAGAAACATTATAATAATTCATCATAATATAAATTAAGGCACTTTCACATGTTGCTTTAACGAAGTATCACGGAGCTCTTTTGATGAATGCTTCTTTTGCAGGGCTGGAAAGTCCCATCTTTGGCAGCCGTGAGGATTTTCAAGCAGAATAAAAAGGTTCTAGGAATCCACCATCTTGTCCAACTGCATCTCTAACTCTGGTGCTTAATTTTTTTTCGGCTAAAAACACTGGTAATGCTCGTCACGCTACATTGCCACTTTGCTAGTACTGTCCTCCAGTGGAGCCACACAGAAAGGAATCAGTTATTGAACCAATGAAAAAGCTTTGATCCACCAACCGAACAGTGAGTATTTGAGATCCACTAAGTGATCCACCAACCAAACAGTGAGAATTTGAGATCAACTGATGAGTCATGTATATTAGTACCATTCTCTTTTGTGTTCAACAGCTAGTGTCACATTGATCAATGATCGAAGTCTCGCGTCAGTGTACAGCTCTTGTTACTCCACAAAAGAAGCATACAACTCTTGTCAACCCGTACGACTAGGCAAGGCAAATGTCTCGGTTCATTACTCCTTTGACAACGTTGTACAAGTTAGAAATCATTTAGAAAGCTTAGGATTATGGTCGTGAGACTAAGTAAAAACATACTAAGCTGACTAAATATAGTGTTCAAACAAAGATCTTATCATCTCATGCCTTGCTGTTGCTAGTAACCTGTCTACTTGTCTAGGATGTGTGAATCAGTACTCTTGTTGTAGCAGACATATTATACCTTATTTTTGCGACAATACTACTACTAATAATAAAAGGCCTGGTCAATTGATCCCGTGCATTGATTGGTTTCTGATGGAGGCTAAAAGATGGGGAAAGTGATTGTGATATTCTTAGCTCATAATTATATTTCTCTTGCTATGATCCTCTACAGCACGAAAATTATACATGATTTAGTACACTAGTATACTTTTTTACGTTGAAATTTATTTTTAGATTAGATGGCCACACAGGTCCAGCTTGCCTGCTTCTTTTCAGGGGAATGTTAAGTGCTTAACCTGCATAGCAAGATTTTTTTTAGAGAGTACAAGACAGAAGCACACAATTGACATACATCGTACTCACACCACTCATATATATGTACGTGTTCTCTACACACGCCTGGTATTTATAAAGATACTTAAGACCTCATACAGTAGGGATACACTTTTTTCACTGAACGTGTAATAACATTATCCAGAAGCCAGACACCATCATCAAGTCAACTGCATAGCAAGGTTGAGATGCGCATTATCCATCCATTATTCCAGGCTGCCACCACCGAATAACTGCTCCGATTCCAAATTACGACATTGGTGTGCCTGCATCATCGTCATAATAAGCGGCGACTGATTACCAAAATCGCCATATAATAACCATTTTCAGACCTTCTGTCAGTCTGTATTTTCTTCAGTTTTTTTTTTCTGTGAGAAGAGATAAGGATTGTCTAATGATGGAGGTGTTGATTGGTACGATTTGACACAGGCTGTTTCGCGACCAATGTTTGTGTAGGAGGACATGAAGTGTTGAAGAATTCTACTCGGAAATTCCTTTGATGAAATCACCCAGCCATGAGCCGTCTGCAAAAAGGAAAGCGTAAAAGAAAGCAGAGCCGACAGAATAAGAAGACGGTGAAGTGCTCGTGAGCATTCGTAATACTATATCGCTAGGTCCATTCAATACTTCACCTAAGCGTAAGACTTACGTGATGTCAATGAATGGATATGCTTTATACAGTGTATAAATGTATTTTTTTTTTGCCAATCAGTGTATAACTGTATAATATGAAGTTCTTATTGTGGAGTGTGCTTGTTCCGAATTAGTTGTATCGCCCCCATGCTATTCATTTGCTCACATCTTATTGCGATGGAAATAATTTAATGTTGGCATCATAAGACTGAAGCTTGACCATGCTGTGAGTTGATAAAAATGTGCCATCCTAAGTTGCAACACATGGTCCATTCGAAGAACCTGAACTCCAATTAACTCTAAGCAACATAATTAGCAGTAATCAAGAGATAATAAAGACTATTACAACACATTTAATTATAAGAATGGATTTTAACCTTCGGCCCTAGGCCTCAATAAAGGAAGTAAAAACATTATTACAACTCTTTTGAATTACAAGAATTATGCAGGTATGAAAAACTACTTTCATAAGTAAGATTCGCATTAGAATAGAAACTAAAATAATTATAGCATTGCATTTATTGCCTTGCCCTGTCTCCGTGTACTGCCCGATGTTTAGCACCTAAGCCGGCCTCACCCTACCCCCTCCTTTTCATTTTGCAATCGGAGAGCAAACAAAAGAACAATCCAAGGGAGAATAAAAAGAAAGAGGGCAAAGAATCGCCGTCAGTACCCTCTGACTACTAGAGTCATTTAGAGTGGCGTTCATTGAGGTTCCCAGACCGTCCTGGGTCGGTCGGCGCCTCTCAACATAAGTGGGCTTCATCATCCAGCTTTTAGAAATCCAACGCCCATATTTTTACCAACTTACCTTCGCCACAGAAAATTCTAGAATAGTGCACAACCCATAGTTCAAATCATTGGTCCATAAAGCCCACAGAAGCCTAAGACTCGTTTGTGGATAGAGTGAGGGCAAAAGAGTCATGAACAATGCCATCGAGAGAGGAGACAGTCGAAGCCTCCCATTCTTAAGCCCTCCTCACACCCTGCCACTGCATTCCAAAACCATCGAGAGCGCCACAGCTAACTGAGCCCACAACAATTCACAAACCAAGTGATATGACTGGAGTGCCCGATCTTTCGGTGAGAGGATAAATATCGATTTGAAGGAGATGACTCTCGCGATCCGACTACGAACAAACAGATCATGGGCGCCTTAGCAATCGCAGTACCAACTCCAAATGGTTATTGACCGTGCTGGAACAACAAGATCAACCTGAACACGAGTTTCAATTCCTGCAAGCAATCGAAGAACAAGCAAGAACAAGATGTAGGCAAACTGAAATCACTCAAATGTGGGGTTCGCAATTGCTGTCTAGCAGTGGTCGTTGGACACAATCAAGATCGTGTTTGCACAATGGCTAAACTTAAACAAAAGAAAACCCGAGTCACAAGGAGAGCTCGGCTGAACTAAATAGGAGAGGGGAGGGGAATTCGCCAGCAAGTAGGGCGGCGAAATCCTCCTAACCTTTCCTAAACCGCCTAAACATGACTTTATTACATGGGCCCTGCCCCAAAGATAGGTGGCGCAGCACCTTTTATTTGTCTCTCATTCGTTGCCATCTTCTTGACCTTCATTCCTTAGAAGGATCACATAATTGAGTTCACGTGCACGAGCTCGAGTGATGGGTCCTTGAATTGCTTCTGGAGTTGTAGCAGTAGGAGGAGATGTGGTTGGAACCGAAGAGGTGATGTCCTCATCACCAAGGGCAGCAAAACCACCCAGAGCTACAAGCCAACTAAGAGCATTCTAGCTCTCTCCCAAGCAAAGCCAATTGAGAGCAACCCTAGAACACAGAGCCCCAAAGCAAAGCCAAGAAGAAAACCCAGCAATGCTCTCTCGGCCAAAGGCCAGAGAGCCATCCTCCCCAAAAAGCCAGCAGGCCACCGAGTGAGGAGAGTGGAGAGTCAGAGAAGGGGAGACAAAAAGTAGTGGAAGCTGAAGAAGAGTGTGGACCATCGGGACCCAGGAGGTCGATCAGGTGGACCACAAGGTCATCCACATCCACATCTGCGTGAAGACCACAACGCAACCACCACCAGAGAACATTCTATTTCTAGCCCAACACAAGTAGGTCCGCTTTCCCTCCCACCATATTTCCCCACCTTTTTCCCTTTTCGGATTCCATCACATAAAAGCACGCAAACGCTCAAAACGTACTCCACCTCAACTTAGCCAATTGAGCTGGGTGACCGAGAGGGAGGAAGGAGCCACCCAGCCCAACTGGTAGCTACCACAGTGACCAGTGGCACATCCTAGGGAGTGACAAGTGCCCTCGGGCAAGGGAGTCCACTCCCGAGCGCAAGACCCCTTGATCGAGTCCCGACATATAGCCACTAGAACATACCAAGAACTGGGTGTGGTAAAAAGATGCAAGTATAACAAGAGTAATAACTAAATAAAAAATGCATAGGCATGAAAATGGGTAGGGGAGAAGGTAGAACCGGCGAGGAGAGGAAGTCGAGCCGAAAGACCACCTCAACCATGACCACCGGCCAAGAACCGAGCCCCACCATAGAGCCCACCCTAGCCGGTGGCATCCTCCATGAGGGTGAAAGGAGGTTGAGGGAGCCGTCGAGTTGCTGGAGTTAGCCGAGGAGGCTGTGTAGTCAGATTAGTCGAGGAGGTCGAGTAGCTAAAGTAGCCTAGTAGACCGAGTAGACTAAGTAGACGAGTGGACCATAGATCTAGCGAGCGGGCTATAGATCTGGCAAGTGGCCAATAGATCCGAGGGGTAGCCACCAGATCCAACGAGGAGAGGTGGTGGTGACCATAGATCCGGCAAGTGGTGACCCAAAGGGAGGAAGATCTGTCAGATCTAAGCCGAGGGGAGGTAGCACACTGAGTGCATCCAATGAGAAGGAGCGCTAGACCGTGGGGAAGAAGGGAGAGCGAGGAGGAGGAGCGAGGGGAGAAGAGTGGTGGCGGAGAGCCAAAGCGTCAGCCAAATGCGCAAGTGATCGAGGAGGCGAGGCATTTATGCCGTGCTTGACCGAGCCAAGTGCGTAAGAGGCCCCCGAGGCATTTTTGTCGGCCAAGCCAGGTCGAGTTGCTTTGGGCTGAGAGTAAGATGTCCGAGCCAAAGTCATGGGTCGATTTGGCCAGGTGAATAGTAACAGAAAGAGTAAACCAAATAGACTCCCAAAACCCTGTGATATGTAAAATTGAATAGAAAACCACCAAAGTGGGGAAAAGGGGGATTTTTCTAAACATCTACGAATATCCTAAGTAAATATTTTTCTTAAGTAGTGCGTCTACCTGTAAATGCAGAAGTCAAGTCGGTTCAGGCCGAGGAAGCAGACCAAACTGCAGTTGACTCCTGCACTTACTACTACTCAGGCAAGCTTATTCTTGATCATAGATATAGTTATATTAAATGTACAAACTACATTCTTTATCATTAATGTATACTTGCATTAAAATCTTATTTGAAAAAATAACTCGAATAAAATGACGAGAAGAGATGGAAAGAGGAAAAAAAGAAAAAGGCATGAGAAAGAAAGAGTACTCCGATTAAGAGGAGCAACTAGACTACAAGAGTATGTATAGGAGGGTAAAGGGGACATTGAACAGAAAAAGAGAGGGAGGGCGGAACCCCTTTACATATGGATAGAAGATAAGGACCTACCAAACTCTCACTTGGAAAGGGGACTGTATTTAAGTGCCAACAATTTAATTTGCTATCTCGGACGGGCAGAAAATATTATCCTGCTACATTATTCATCTCTCCATATTGGGTAAGTAAATTATGTGTGAGTAATGATGGATGGAACTCAAGACCAGTAATGCCAGTCTAGAAGTGAGTAGTCCTAGGCGCAAATATTAGCTCAGGTGGAGTGTTGGGTGTCAGGAGCCGTCCCCAACCAAATGCTATTGGAAGCCGATGGAGCCAGGTGATCGACCCAGTACACCAGTGGAAAATAGATGGGCTGGAGATTTGAGTAACATAACCCGAAAAACATTGTATACTTTGGATTTGACCCCACACCAAAGGAAGTGTGGGATACCTAGTTCATGGTGGTTCATAGTAGCTATGTGTAACATCCCGAATTTTTGCTAAAAATAAATAATTAATTAATTAATTAAAACAAAAATTAAAATTAAAATAAGTATTTTTGTGACTAAAGTTTTAAATTTGGATTTGCCCTGAATTTCTGCTTTTGAAAAAGCTGAATTTGAAAAGTATTTTTTAAAAAAAACTAAAATTATTATTAAATAAAAGGATATTTTGATTTTCTATAAAAATCCTAATTCAAATTAATTATTTGGAGTTCATTTGGTTTCCTGGATTTTCTGGAGTTTAAAAATGTATTTTCGAAATTAAAAAGTATTTTAAATATGAAAATTAAGTACCAACATTAGTTGGAAATATTTGTATTTAGTCCAAAATGTGTCCAGGAGATTCTCTGAAGTTTTCTGGAATTTTTGGAGTTTATTGCATATTTTTCTGAGGCTAAATGAATATTTCAGGCTTTTCTGAAAATCCAAAATCTATTTCCAAAATTAAACCCAGCCTCCTCCCTCCTCCGGCCGCCACGTGGACGGCTGGGATCACTCCACGCCGCCCGCCTGGATCCGCCTCCGCCTCCTCCCGGGTTGCCACCTGGCTGGCCTGGATGCCCCGCCCCCGCGCGCGCTCGGCCCATCCGGCCCGTCCACCGCTCGGTCCGCCCGCGCTTCCCCTAGCCACCCGATCGGCCACGCGGCCTCATCTCCGCCGCTCGCTTCCACCTCCCCCTCTCTCCCACTTCCGCCTCGACCCCACCTGTTGGTGCCCCCGCTTTCCCCTCTCTCTTCCTCCCCGGCCCCACCCGGCAGCCACTCCCTCCTCTCCGCCTCTCTCGCGCCCGCGGACCCGGCCCGACAGCAGCGCCTCGCGCCACGGCCGCGCCGATGCGCGCCTCGGCCCATCGAGCCCGTCCACCGCGCTCCATCATCGGCCACCCGATCGCTTCTCCCGCGTGGCGCGATCTCACCACCGAGCCCGCCCACTCCTCCTCTCTCTCTCCTCCCCGGTCCCACCCGTCGGTGGCCGCCCGCATCTCCTCCTCCTCTCTCTCGACCCGAGGCCCCGCCGTCGCCTCCTCTCGCGCGCGCCGGGCCCACGCGCCGACTCTTCCTCCCACGTGGTCGTCTTCTTCCTCCGCCTCGCCGCGCCGTTGTAACGGCCTCGCCTACCCGCCGCCGCACTTCCCGAGCACGCCGCCACTCCCCCACGCGCCGCCCCACGTCCTCCCCCTCGTGCGCCCGCTTCTCCCGCGCCCGATCCCCACCTTCTCCGCAACCGCCGCCACCCCGCGCCCCCACTCCGGCGAGAAATCCGTGCGCCCCCGCTCCCTCCCGCTCCTATAAAAAACCCCCTCCCGGCCTCTCCTCACTTCGCCCCATCCCCCCCCGCCCTCTCTTCCTCCTTCCGAGCGTCGACCGCCTCGCATTGAGCCTCCGCCGCCGCCACCGCAGCTCCTCCGGCGAGCCATTGCCGTCGCTCCAGTCGCCCTCGCGCCTCGTCATCGCCTCCCTCAGCTTCCCCGTGTCGCCGCTGGCTCGTGGCGCCTCGGCCGGTCTCCTCGCCGCCGGAGCTCGCCGCCGCGTGAAGCCCGAGCCACCGCCGCTCTTCCTCGCCGCCGACCGCTTCCGGCCACCTCCGTAACCCCTCGCCCACCTCGGGTTCCCGCCCCCGCTCTCCCGACGCGCCACTCGCCCGGCCGCCACCGCAGGAGCGCGGTGAGCTCCTGTGCCCGAGCCTCCCGGCCGGCCGGCCATGCCGCGTGTCGCGCCCACGTGGCTGCCATCTGGTGCCGCGTCACCGCCACCTCGGTGCCCCCTCGCTCGGTCAGCGCCACGCCACCCCCTCCTGCCACCTCAGCCGGTTCACCCGCCCGTGGACTCGGTCCATGGACCGTGGGCCCACTGTCAGCCGGCCCACACCCAGGCTGACGTCAGCTGGCGCAATAAATCCTTTTTTCCCGTTGGAAAATAATTCAGCCGGAATTAAAAATCCTGCTGACGCAATAAGTCAGATTTTGCTTTAGAAAAATAATTCCAAAAATCCAGTTTTTCCTTTTTCTCTCTTTTCAAACCTCCCGGAGCCCGTTCTCCTTTGTCCTAACTCCGATTTGGCCCATTCAAATTTCTAAATTCATCAAAAATTCCCCTCTATCCATTTTTAGCCTCAATTCAAATATTTGAAGTCAATTTGAATTTAATTTGAGTTTATTTGAATTTGGTGGGTTATTTTCACGTGTAGACTTCGACGATTCGGGAGATTTCTTCGACGAAGATTCAAACCAATTCGAAGGGCAAGGCAAGTCACCCTCCTTGATCATGTTGATCCCAGTTTTAAAAATAAAATTATGTTGATTTAAACTATATTGCATGCATATTTATATTCAACGTATTTCAATTCAGTTTTAAATTTAGTTATGCCTACTTGTTAATTCCTCCTTTGATATTGCAAATCCTTATACCTTGTCACCCTAGAATCAAACTCTAGTTGGTATACTAGTATTGGCTAGAGAGATTTTATATCAAATTCTTAGACCTACTAGTCATAATATTTGTTTTGGGATACCTTTTAACATAAAATGATAACCCTGTTTACATAAAATGATATGCTCTTGACTTTGGTGAGTCAAGGAGTGTTATGAAATATTTTGCAAATAAAATATAAAACTGGTTTAGACTTAGGCAATTGGTTAGAATGGTGGGTGCATGCATGCCCTGTTGGTTGGAGCCGCAGTGGTTGATTGTCGTGCACGGGGGTATGTGGTTGGACCTGAGTCAGATTAAGGACCGGTCTGTGAGCTACTGTTGCAAAGCCCTATTCGTACTACCACATGGCTGGTATGGGACAGCCCTGGCTGAATAATTTGCAAAGTCCCAACCTGAGTCAAGTTGTAGGTTGAAAGTGAGCGTGGTTGGTGCCATGTGAAGTCTCACTTGGGCGAGCGTGGTTAAGCCATGAGAAGTCTCGTCTAGGCTCAAGAGGGGGTCCTGCCGTGGATTCCTTACTAGGGTGAAACCTTAGAGTTGGCTCGACCAGGTTGAAGGCTTTGCATTGTAAAGACCGTGTCACGACTCCTTGCCGCACACCTAAGGAAGTGTGTAACTCGCGTGGCACAAAAGGATGATCGTGTCTTGTGGGTAAAGCTGTACAACCTCTGCAGAGTGTATAATCTATCCTGGATAGCCGTGCCCACGGTCATGGGCATGCTGAGTAAAAGTTTTTCATGGATTAGCTTTTGATTTTCAAAAACGTTTTCGAAAACCTTGTGGATGGATGGAATCCACGAGAGATGAAAACCTTGCGGATGGATGGAATCCGTGAGAGATTGAAATCTGGTGAATGGATGGAATTCATCAGAGTTGCGCAGTGAAAGCGTGTGGATGGATGGAATCCATGCGTGAGCTTTTGGAAAAGATGGTCCGGGTGGGATGCCCGTGGATAGGTTGGTGTATGGTCGGAGCCTGCACTGACGGTATTAATTTCTATTACAAGTATTGTTTTTACCTACTGTATTAAATTCAGCAATTTCAATCTACTTATTGTATTTCTTAAATGCTGTTTTATGTAAACTAACCCTATAAGCCTTCCATTGAAGCCTTTATCATTATGATGCATTTTCCGGATGATTTGCGGAGTACAAGTTTGTACTCACGTTGCTTTTTCCACACAGAGAAGGAAGACGTCAATTACGGTGAAAATCTGGACGAATAGGCCGTGTCTTACTGTCGTTTGCCTGTGGGCAGGCTCAGTGGGCTTCTTCCGCTTCGGTTTTTCTTCCGCTGCTTATTACTTAATTTTGGCTTATGTGCCGTTGATGTAAACTTTGGCATTCATGCCCATATTCAGTTAATAAATGTCATTATGGTTGATATTTATCTTTGTTGTACGCTGTGTGCACTAGCTGATCCTGGACTAGTGCGATTTACACAGAGGATCCAGGAGTCGTTGCTCCGGGTTCCGACACTATGGGTACAGTGGAACAAGCCTGCGCAATGCACAATAGAATCATGAATTCATGCCTATCTCCTGGATTGGAGGCTGCGGAGATCACTAAGGATCTTTCTTCTCTCGAGTGAAAAGTAGAGTTTTCTTAAATTAAACTATGCCACTTAATTTGATAAGATTATTTTCCCAAAAATAGATGATTAGAAATTGTGATAACAAGCAAGTGAAGAGGCATACAGTACATTTTGCTATTATAATATTTTCTAAGTACGTGAGTACTCACCCTTACTAGTTACTATTATTTTCCTTTGTTAGACTCTAATTCAACCGGGGATTACTCCAAGCTGGATGAAGGAATCGCAAACGCCATCGAGGTCATAAGAGAGGAGGACGATGGTTACGAGGACCAGGGGGAGGTGGACTCTCTATACTATGGCCTTGGATGAGTAAGCGTCCCATTGAAACGAGCAAGAGAGCCTTAGGATATATGTCCCATATCTTTTGTTGTTTGTATATTTGTATTAAAGATTATAGCCCCTTATGGCAAATGCTGTGATGAAGAGACAATTTTTATATTGTTGTTCTGCTGTGTGACTCTAAAAAAGGCTTATTATTTATTAGAGCAGTATTCTACTGATCAGATGAATAATAACCTATTGCTTAAGTGTAATTACTGTCCGGATATTTACAGGGGGCGTCGCATCCATCTTGTCCTTTCTAGAATGATGGAGCATGTGAGTGTCACCAATAATGGCACATGGAATTTGGCATCACTAATGAACTCACGTTGACACAAGGGGCTCACCCATATCGGCATCTTGTGCCAATTATTGGACTAGCTAGCACTACTGACTATGCAAAAATTGTTCAACCCGGCTCCTGACAGTCCTAAGTTACACATCTTTTTCCTAGTCTTCAGTCCAAAAACTGTGCATCTGTATTGCCAGCCATAATGCCATGCAATGTGCATCACCTTTTTTGCCATCCAAAAATGACTACGATTCCTTTTCTGACTTTGCTATGGTTTGGTTGGCTCTGCTTGTCGGTGAGACTAGCTAGATAGATAGATAGCCCTACAGCAACGCATAACCGAGTGACAAGATAGGGTTTGGTTGGTTGGCTCTCCAGGCACCCAACTAAACTCGCGAATGTATCGCAATGAGGTGTTAGGATGCGAGGTACATGACAATGTGTACGGTATAACATATGCTTCTGCTAATGACTTCTAACTGCGGTTGAAGGGTTTTGACTGAAAATAAATAATACCGGTTAAAAGCGGTTGAAAGAAGTGACTTTTAGAAAAAGAAGGTGAGTGATATAAAAAGTAATGAAGAGATACGTGGGCGAGACGGAAGGGAGATAAATAGGGTACATGATGCATCCGTGACTCTCTGACTTATCCTTGGAGCGAGATAAGTGTGGAGAAGTAGACAAGCCATTTTGAAAAATCATATATTCATATTGATTTCTAGTTTCTTCAAATAGAAGTTAGAAACAAAAGTCAATACGAACATCACCATACACATCCAACATTCAAGCAATCAATATTTACACGCAACTGCATGAGTCTGTAGTGTTGTTCACTTGTTTATACCTTGTGATATTCCTTCGTAGTTATGTTTCACAACACAGGCATGCACTGATGCACCTCTCAAGGAAGAATAGCGGCCATGGTAAGCAAAGCAAATTAAACAGGAGGAAATGGATGCACAGGCTTGTGTGTGGGCAACACTTGTATTCTCCTGTGCTCTTCTAGTACTTGTCCGTTGATGATTTGGTGTACCAGACGCGTCAAATTAAGAGTTGGTATACGATGCATCCATCCTTTGATTGCCATGCCGGTTGTTCGGCTAATTAGCCTCATGGACGTGAACGTACAAGAGAACTCAGAGACAGTTGTGATCATTTTGACTTCAGCTTTTAGCTTCCGACTTATTTTTCACTATTCATAAATTTCGTCTTTTTTGAACTTTGTTGAGCTTTTTGCCGGTTCTTTTTTTGGTATTTGTTTGTATTATATGTAATAGGCTAACATATTTTTTATGTTTTTTATTTTTTTAAATTTAATTATGCTAAATAAGGCTCTGTCATCTACAATGTTTTTTCAGTCAGCTAGAGTGTTTTTCAGCCATAAGCCACCAAAAAAATCCAAATGATCACCACTAGGCAGTGCTTCTAGCTTAAGCTTTTAATTTCTAGCTTCTAACCTTTTCATTCCGTTATTTTTTTATTTTTAGCTTTTTTAAGGTTTTTAAATTTTTTCTATATTTTTTTACATTGGATAACTTGTTTTTTCTAATTTTAAAATCTTTAAATTTAATTACGTCGAAAAAGCTTAAAACGTTACCATGCAAAAAAACCTCCAACAGTGCCAAAAAAGCTTTAAGCTTGAAACTAAAAGTTCAAATGAGTAAGTGGTACGTGTACATGTGCTGGTCAATGGTTAGGAATTAGGATACCGTGTCCAGAAGCCAACAGCACAAGATATAAATTGGCTAATTGGCTTGGTACTCGTTAGTCAATTAGCAATGCCGGCAACACATGAGCACTATCTATCTCAACAACATTTAGATAGAGAAATAGCATTTTGTGTGTTGGGTGTGTCAAAATGGAATCAAAAGGTTTGAAATGTTACAAAGGAATGGACTTCACATTTGGACCACAGTGCGTTGAAATGTTACAAAAGAATGGACTTCGTATTTGGACCATAACGAACGCAATGCGCGAGCATTGCATCGCAGTTGAGTAATAACACTGTACTCATATTCCACATACATTCTTGTCCGCAGCGAAGTCCATTCATTCCAATGGGAAATTGCATATGGCAAGAGGACCAGAAGAATATGATTGTGTCAAAACCGTCAATACACTAACTAACATGTACTAAACAGAAGCAAACACATATCTTATCATGGCAGTTAGACCAAATGTAGTTGGTAAGACTGCTACTCTATTAAATTGTGTCAAAAAGAAACGAGAAGGCTGGCTAGGGTTTGTAGCATCCATCCTTAATTGTTTTGGGTAACACAAGAAAGAATTATTCAAAAAATTAGTTGGTGAGAAGTGGACTGCATCATGCAACTACTACATCTCGAGTCCCTCTTTCAAAGCATCATCATTCATAAGTAACACAATACTACCAACCTTTTGGTTAGAGTTTAGACTAATCCACAAGAGGCAGCTGAACTGAGGGGTCTTGTCTTCGTTTTCCATGCTGATCTTTTTGGGGGCAACTGGCAAATCAGCTCCACTGTGACCTTACCTTATTATTAAATGTGCCACAAAATAAGCAATTGTTCTGCAATTTTAGACTACGAGCTATTAGTCTTCTGTTTGCTAGTGCAAATTAATGGGGCTTTCTTTTCAACTGACAACAGTGGACTCAATTAGTACTTGCCTGGAAGTGTGTATCTGCGGCGTTTCATAGAGAAGCAACGCTTTTCAGTAGAAAGGTTAACTTTTGGCCTGCATCAAGATGAAGTTCTCCCTTTAGCTGCATATGTTGCAGATGTCGAAATGTAAATGAAGACAAACAGTACAACCATCTCGAAAGCTTCAGTTTGTAACTTTGTGCAGTGTATTGCCTGGTTTGTATTTGCTTGGGCAGAGAAGCCATAGAGATACTGTCACCTAACTGTAATAGAAAATTCGCTAATATTTTAGTTGGGTTGTTTGAATAGTTCAACAGAAAACATTCGATCAACTACATTCAATTAGGGCAACGGACGACGGCTATGGAAGAAATCCCGAAGCACTGACAACGGAAGCGACGGTCTAAACATGGACAACTTTGATTGGACGATACAAAGAATACGAAAAATCCAGTCTTATCGGGAGTTGGGACCAAAAAACTTTTAAGAACTTTGTACCGTTGGGAAGATGTCAACGTGTGTTGTTTGAGCTCCATTCTAAATGGTTTTAGTTTTTAATTTATTTTAACCTTTTGGTTTATTTAAGCTAGAAATCATTTGAAATAATTTGGCTTCTAATTTTAGCTTTTCTCTTTTCCTTTTCACCTTATTCCTTTGCTTTGTCGGTGATAATATAACATATTTTATTTTTTTTCTATCTTTTCATAAAAAGCTAACAACTGACACAATACAATTTCAATCATAAGCCAAAAGACATAACTAGAAGCTTAAGCTATGAGTCACTTGGAGCGGGGTCTCTTGAATGCTCATGTGTGTTCTCGAAGAAACCTGACCCAAGAAAGACCGCAAACGGGCCGGAATTTTTTAAATAATATATTTTGTATTAATATTACATAAATATATCATCACTTAAAAAATTACATAAATGAAATGGTGACAGAGGTTCTTGTCGCCATTTGAATATGGGACAGAGCTTCTGTCGCCATTTCAAATAGCGACAGTTCTATCATCAAATGAATGGATGATAGAGTGCCACATCGATGTTACAACATTTGTCGTTATTTCAATTGACGACAAAAGAAATGATTGTCAATTGAAATGTCGACAGAAGCCCCCGTGAGTTCAATTGTCATTTCAAATGGCAACAACCCTATGTTGAGTATTGCATGTCAATAGGTCTCTATCACCAATCGAATTAACAACAGAAGCTTTGTCGCCAATTGGATCGGTGATAGGGCTCTGTCGTCGATTTAATTGGCAATAAAGATTCTGGCATCAATTCATTTGGCGACAAAAAGCTGCTAACTGTCACGCGGTACTCCATGTAGAATTGTCACCATTTAAAATGGTGACAGAATGTTATTTATAGAATTTTTTAAACGATGATATATTTATATAATATTAATAGAAATGTATTATTTAAAAATCCAAAATGACCTATCTGGCTGATCCATCACCCATGTTGGTTGTCAAGCCCACTCAGTTACAGGTCCCGTCCATGGGCTACACCGTAGCATGTAAAATGGCCTTCAACAAATGGAGTTGGACCAAAACAAATATTTGTCCATTTCATAAAACAGTTAAATTTTCCGGAGCATACCCAGCGAGAGCAACCAGCAAAAGTGGAGGTCAAGTTCAAATATGATAACTTCAAGTACGATGTTAAGAGATTCAAACAGATGCAATACTCATTAGTTTTCAGTTTTCACCATCCATGATACGGTCTAATGACCGATGTAGATATTGGACGACCACAATGTGTCGCAAGAAATACATGACTGAAATCAATTTACGGTCTAATGACCGACGTAGATATTGGACGACCACAACGTATCGCAAGAAATACATGGCCGAAATCAATTGAAACTAGGGCAGATAGGTCCCTTCGACAAACCAAGGCGAACCTCCATTCCGTGGTGCATGTCAGGTGCACGGAGACTGTCAGAATCTTGGGGCACTGCAAAGTGGCCAAGGAAAGAAGAAAATTATAACAAGAATTAAAGACATTTTTCTAGCAATGACATTTTCTGTAAAGTGGTCAGAATTAAAGACATTTTCTAGCAATAGGGTTAATTGCAAGGGCAAATGTGGAACTGAAACCTATAGAAGCTGAATTGGTAGTGGTAAGCACAAAGTTGCACGTTTTAACATGGGAATTGAGCCTAACTAAGTTAATTAAACAAAGGGGCACAAGCTCGGATCATTGATTGTAGCATAAATGTGTACTTTGTTGTTAATAGATTCAATCACCACTCACCAGAACAGTCTGAAAGTGCCTTAAAAAATCAAACGAGTACCGTCTTAGCTACCCCCCTTGTAGATTTATTGTTTTTTGATACAATGATTATCACTCCAAGTATATACTACAACTGAAACACTTAACTAGATGTAACTAGCCAGAAGTATGAAAAACGAACAAGAGAACCATTTCACAAACCTTTTTTCCCAAATCCAAGACCACATTAGATCAAAGTTTGCTAGAGTGAGTTCTATTAAGAGCAAAGAAACTACTGCTGATGTAAAGGTTAAGAGAGTTTAAAGATAACTGCATTCCCTAAATCCGACCAAGAACATTAACAAGCAGTTCATATGTTAGCAGGTTTTGCAAAAAATGCTTACACAAAATTGTGAAACAGAAAGCAAGAGGATTGATAATTTGATGGAAAACAAAAGGACAGCAATCCTTACTGTTAAGATAATCTTCAAATGCAAAATCATCCAAGGAACCTGTCAGTGCCTCATATCCTAGCATAGATGATGGCAATGCACCAGGGGGCCTTTGGAACCTGGCAACACATAGATGATCAGTCAAACGTTTTTAGTGCTAGCACAAGTGCACTTGTCTCAAGATGTAACTGGTGCACAAGTTGTTCAAAATAAAAGTAGAAACAAAATAGAAAGTGCATGTTTATCCACATGTTCTCTGCCCTCTTTTCTCCTTGCATTGTTGTACTAATTGTTAGAAGGGGCAGGTGAACAAGAATAATCTTGAGATATGATTGTGCATTCAAACAGATAAGAGGTCCAGGCATTCCAAGCGATCCATTTTAAAACAAACAGTAACTCAAATACCATCCTAAGCTAGCAAGTAGCAACCCACAAATAATCAAATTACTATACCATCACGAATCACAATAAGTCATTTACATACACAGACACACAATTTTAGATACAATCAACTATGCAGTCCTAGAATAAGAGTGTACGGTCATAAGGACTTGAGTACAAGCAAAAAACAAAATAACGCAAACTAAATGTTAGCAGAACAGAGTTGATGATCACCAACATAACATCAGGGATACAATGTACATGACAATAAGGGCAATGGAGTTGCAGTAAAGCAGAAGGTTAACTGCTCTGCATAGGACGCAAAACCATAAAAACAAGCCTATATTACTAAACCAGGTACCCCCACAATAGCTCAATTGATGCCTACTTCTTCCAGCATGAATAAAACCTAACATGAGAAAACTAGTTGCTGCGAGAACTATCTATTGTGTTAGATACTATCTAACACAGGAAAGCACGCATTTCACCATTGACTGCAAAGATTTTAATTAAGCACATCTCGTGCTCAGTGCACGGCCACTAAGTTTCAGGAAATTCACCCAAAATTCCCGTCGACATTAACAATTCCAAGTTTCCAACAGCCGCATGATACCGCTAGACTTTTCTAATGCCCACATCAGCTACTAGTGACTCTTAACTCGAAAAAAATTGACAAATGAAACCTAATTTTCCGGGGGAAAGGGGGCAGTGAAGTACTTGGATAGGATTTGGGCGTCGAGATCCTTGCGGATGTTGAAGGCGGATCCGTAGATAGCTTCCGTCCCGAACCTCTTCTTCTCCGCCCAGAACTTGGCCTCCTGCGCGCGCGTCCCCCAAGTACTCGGATTCAGCGTTAGGGTTTCCAGGGCACGGAACAAATCGAGAGGAAAGGGTGACGAGTAGGGACGGTACCGATTGGATGGTCGCCTGGAGCGGGTGCGGCGGCGCGAGGTCTCCCTTGACGCCGGCGTTGACGCCGAAGCGGAGGGCGTCGTGGTTCTCGCCGATCTCCTTCTTCATCATCGTCGCTGCTAAGCTCTGTGTATCTCTTCTTTTCTTTCTTTGCGAAGAAGAAAGGAAAGGCTTTGGGTTTGAGCGTGTGATATATGTAGTTGTAGCGTTCTAGCCTACGTGTGCCCGTGTCTGACCGTTTTACTCCTCTTGTTGGGCTGGCCCGGCTGCCACTGTCACAAATTAAAATATAAATAGCCCACCTTTTTTTCTATTTTTAATCATTTCTTGAATTGAAAAGCTATTTGGTGCCTTTTATCACTGTTCAGTTAGGAATATCAGTTCTACTTAGATTTAAATTGCAATCGTCCAAGAAAAACGCATGAAAGGAGATATTCCGTATTAGAAAAGAGATTAAAAGGCAAGCATAATCTTAGTTCAGTAGTAGCATACCATGCACTTCCTCAAAATCAGAGGCAGTCCTATAAATCTCTACAGGTTGTAGTGCAGCAGCAGCAGCAGCAGCATCGTGCATAATAACATCACGGTATAAATAATTATACCAATGGCTACTGCTGTGATTGTAAAGGATGGAAATTGGCAAGGTTACAAGGATGTTGTCAATTCTATACATCTCGCATTTCATGTCAGTTCAAAGGATAAGTTCTGCAGCCACAAAGCTCAAAATCATGAAGCTGGAGATCAATCCCATGTGTAGCAAAAAAAAACGCAGAAGCTCCAGTCTTCGCTTATTTCTTCATCAGACAATCCTTGAAGCCCTTCTCTAGTTCTTCTCCATTGAGATTCCTGCCTATGAACACAATCTTGTTGATGCGTGGCTCATTTTGTTCCCACATTCTCTCAGGAGATCCCTGGAAAATGTCATGCACTCCCTGCCCATGGGAAAACACAAAAGCAATTCAGACATGAATATACACGCAGTATGAACAAAAAGGACGCGCAACATGAAGCATGTTGCTCAACTCATTTATGCAAATTTGAAAGGAAATTCGGCAAAAATTTGTACTAGTTTGCTCTTAAAAAGAAGTTGTGCTAGCATTTTCCACACAGGTCAAAATCTGTCTAGTGACACACTAGCTCACAAGAACAATAGTCTAGTCCTAGATCAGCAGTAAAATAAGAAAATTAAGATCATCTGGAATGTGCGCAACAGGATATGACAGATGGTGATAGGGTGCAGAGGCACAGATAGACTAGCTAGTAGAGTAGATGGGGTGATCAAAGGTAAAAATTAAGAACATGCAAAGAAAAGAAAATCTGCTTTCTTTCTAAAAGAGAAAGATGTCCTTCCTACTAACAAATAAATTTGTTAGATTGCTTGGACCTTGCATATCCCTTTCCAATACCACAAAAAAATTATTAGTTGGTTTCACCAGTGTAAAATGCCACAACAGCACGACAATAAAACGAAAAATTAAGAGTGAACTGGATAAAACTGTAGGCTAGCCATGTGTTTTGTTGCAAGGACTAGGTGGGACGGGATGGGATGGACCCGTTTTTGTAGGTGTTTGGATGGGAGACAAGCAGAGTCAAGGACATCCCACTAGGAATATTCCTTGTAGATCCGGGACGAGGCAATCCTCTTTTTTTCATGGGACGGAGTCATCCTACATGGGATAGAGTCATCCCACCTCTTTGTTTTTTTAAGTACTGTTTTGTTTAAACTTTTTTAAAAAAAACTCAAAGGCTTATGTGTAGAAACATATCAACAATAACATTCAATTTTTTTAAAAAAAAACTCAAATGCCACACATGTCTCACCTTCATCCTTCCATCCAAACAAAGGATGGGACCATTCCATCCCACTTTATCCTTCCAACCAAACAAAAAACAGGGATGACTCTATCCCTCCAACCAAACAAAAAATGGGATCATCCCATCCCAAAATCAGGGACAGCACCATCCCATCCCACCTTGTCCCTAAACCAAACACAACCTAGGTTAACACAAACTTGAAAGACAAAGCGCTGAGGCATTCCACTGACAGAAAGTAGTCCCTTCATCCGGTATATGTCGTCACTGCGTTCCAGCAGTAGGTTCCCCAGCCACATGTCAGCCTGCATGAGTGCATGTAAAATGATTGTCCCAATATATACACCCTGTTTGGTTGCCTGCATGGGGGTGGCTCGCACCAACGTATGCAGGGAGATGGTGTTTGGTTGCCTGCATGGAGGAGAGAGCCTGCATGAGTGGATGCAAAAAATCAACTAGAGCCAGGCTGAGGAGAAACGTGGCTGAGGAGCTTCCCTCCTTAGCCTGACCACGCTCATGCAGCTGCATAAGCACATACAGGCAACCAAACAGGCCCAAACCCATCATGTGCAGGGCGATAAAGAGTAGGGTCATAGTATTTAGATGCCTTGAAATTCATCGTAGCAATCTTGAGAAAATAGAGCAATGCATGACAAATATTTTTAAGACTGACCTTTTCAAGATCCATCTCCCCCTCGCAAACAATGCTTACAGAAGAAACACCAGGATCATGGGTGTGATCATGCGCATGATGATCTACATGAAGCAAACAATAGTGAGATTACTTTTTCTTAATATTACTAAGCCCTGTGATATTTAAGAGTTTTACATAAGCGACAACAAAGGTCTACAGATTTCAGAAACCCTCTAGTGATAAGTCTCCCAGCATATCTATTTTTACTGTACCATCTCTCTTTTCTGGAACTGCATCCAAGCAGATCAACATCTTAAGATAAAGGATTATGTTTCCAAGATAAAGAAAGTAATGATGAGGGTTTTACTTCTAATGTTCCAGATGCCCCTATCAACAACAGAGATTCCTGAACTCATGAATTCAGTCACACATGAAGATCTAGTGATGTACATGGCACTATGTGCATCACTAGATGAATCAATTCACACCTATAATAAAATGCTTCCATGAATTAACTAACTTATAAAAGGACAGGTAATTGATGCAGGGTTACATGTATCTAAGATGCTTGTGTGTATGTGAGCATCCTACATGCCATGGAGCCCTACGAGGTTTTAGGTATTAGTGTAATACATTGTGTAATTTACATAAGACTTAGCATCCGTAACATGGAACAGTCTTTTCATTAGTGTATATTGCGTATATTGCCATGAGACAGAGTACAACACCACATGATATGTAAATGTAAGCCAGGAGCGCAAGGCAGCGCGCAGGTGCAGGTGCAGGCGCAGGCAGAGAAGGGAGGCGGTTCCGCGGGCGGCGACGCCTAGAGCTACCCCCGTGGAGATGGCCGGGAGGCGGCGAAGAGCGCCGTCCGTCATGGTGGTGGCCCGTGAGTGAGAGGGGAAGTGGAAATTGTGGAACGGACTAATGGAGGGAGCGCTCGGAGTGTGCTGAAATTATCTCGGCGCAGCACGCGCATTGGCATTGCACATGAGACAGTAGCTTCCGAGGCCAAATTGGGCCGGGCCTCCTCGTGAGGTGGGCTTGCTTTTCCTTCTCTCCCTCTCTGAGATTTGTGTTGAAAACTTCAGCCTACGAAGGAGATCAGCGAAACTGCGCCGGTTGTTGGGCCCTTCTGCAAAAGTTCCATGAGATGCCTGAAACTTCAATCCAGTACGTGCTTGTATCTTCGAAAGCATGGCCAGCCCAAACTTGCGGGACAGAGGAACAAAAGCGTGGGCTTGGCTGTGGACGGTACCACTCGTGTCAACCAGGCCCACTATTACAAAGAAACAGGGCCAACTTTGGAGCTTTCTTTGCACCGTTACTCACTTCTTTGGCGTAAGTCTCTCTAGACCTCATAGTACCTCATAGTCATATATCTCTCTACGACCTCGTAATCGTAAGTTTTACTGCGACCACTCCTTGATCGTATGTCTCTTTACGACCTCATAGTCGTAAGTCTTACTACAACTACTTTTTGGTCGTAAGTCTCTCTATGATCGTATAGTCATAAGTCTTATTGCGAGTACTTTTTAGTTGTAAATCTTTATACGATCATATACTTGTAAGATATCATACGATCTGGTTGTAGATTTTCCTTCGAATAGCCTATTTAGTGCCTTGTAGAGTAGACTGCAAGACGGTTAGAATGTGCACTTATCTTTAATAATCGCACACGATCTCTCTCTAACAACAACTGTTTTATGGCGAACCGACCTCATATCTCTCTGACAATAACTTCCAATGGACGATTATCATCTAAACCATTGGGACGTCTTTTGGCGCAAGATAACAGCCACCGCTTCATTGACTATATAAAGATTGATATCGAAAAGAGGTAAGGAGAAGGCGAATCCAAGCAAGAGGTAGTGTAAGGCATTTCGCATTACACACTTTGTAATTTTTCTCTCTGAGAAATAGTAACACAGGACGTAAGATTATTATTCTCCCAGGAGAAGGCCTGAACCTGTATAAAATTTTTTATGTTTTTCTTCTGCATTACCAGATCTTAGTGATAAGAGTTTTTCCCGAATCCGAACAAATCATACGTAAGATCGATATTAAAATACCGACAAATTGTTTTCTCTATATATCATGTGTGAAAATTTTTAGAATTTTTTATATCAAGTTTAACTATTTTACTAACTAATTCAAATAAATTTGAACTGAAATTTAAACTAAAGTTGCCTTTTTATGATAGTTTGATTGTAGATATGTGCTGATTTCATATAAGAATCAGCAAAGCATGTGATCTAAATTCATTCAAAACTTTGAATTTGAATATATATATTTTTCAAAGGTTTGTGTTTTATTTTAATTGTTATAGCTAAAACTTAAAATTTAAAAGATATATCTAAATTTAGATTAAATTTATGTATGTAAAATTATGGTACCCTAACATTGTGTCCCATCTCGGCGTCTCGATTTACATGTCTGTCGGTACCAGCTTATCTCTGCCACTTGGTCTCGTCGCTTTGGACGAATTAATTTACGCATCGTCAGGGCGGATATTGTTATCCCAGTGACAGGAACCGCGATGCTTGCTTCCCTTCGTCTTACCATGTCGCCATTACGGCATGGATGTCGTCGGCCGCAATTAAAATCCAGACTTCTGACTAAATTAGTTGTCCTCACAACGTACGTGGACGTGAAAGAGATAGCGTAGCTAGCCATCGGATATTAAATCTGTCACCTTCGTTGCTGGAGAAAAAAAATTCATATTCTGCTTTGTAGATTTTGTCCTTGTGTACGTATATTCTCAGTACAATGTTGCCGGTACGTAGACGTAGTTAATATGGGTTATGGTTAAGCTCGATAGATATTTCAACTGCTGAAGCCGGCACGAAGAGCAGAAAAACTACGTACCGTTGAGCCTCGGCCAGCTTTAGAACAACCCATAAAAACAAAAAAAAAAAACAAATGAATAAGAGCAAAAACAACAAAACGAACGGACGAATGGGCGAGCTAATGCATGCATGGTTTGTCACTGATTGCCCCCTCTACTTAATACAGAGCCAAGAGTGCTACCTCTACGACTACCAAATTGTAATTGCACTGTAGGTGCAATTTAAAAATAGCAGTATATGTATTCATTAGCGGACCGACCGGTGAGTCAAGAGCTGTCGCTCACCCTATCTCTGGTCGGAGAGTGGATATCCCTAACTCCCCTACCTCCAGCTGGGGCGCCACGCCACCATCGGCCACCACCATGCCTGCGGCCTTCCTCTCTGTGGGTCACCCTGTCGTCGAGTCGCTGACGGTGAGGCGTGAGGGAAAGGCCAACAAGGTAACAACAACATTGCAACAAAGTGCCATTTTGGGCCAAAAACAGTATTGCAGCAAAGTAGCAAAATGGCAAAACTCAAAAGACCGAAGCGGCAAAGCCCACCAAGAAATACCGAGCGCCAGGCGAACGAAATGACCACTAGATGGTCCAGATCCAATTCAGCCACACCACAACAGCAGCAAAGCAATCGATTCCTTTTCATCCCCTTCTTGGCTTCTCCTCACCTCTTGCGGTTGGTAGCGCAGACGGGCGGCATTGGTGGCGAGTGGTCGTGGCCCATGGCCAAGTGCACGGCAGTCGAGCGGTGGACCTAGGCCAGTCGTCGGTAGCTGGTGGGGGCATCCGAGCCAAGCCACCAAGCAGGAGCAGTCGATCGGTGGACCGGGTAGTCGACAGCGCCGCAGCGACCGCCTAGTGCCAGATCTGGAGGCAGGACCGCATGAGGCGTGGGGCACCATGCTGTCAGCCGAGTCGCTGACAGGGCAGCGCCCGGCCGGCCGCCTAGCGCCAGATCTAGAGAGCTACGAGGCGCGAGCAGGAGAGGTGAGGGGCTGAGGGTGCAGGCGGTGAGGGAGCCCGGAGGGGAGTAGCTCCGAGGCTAGGAGGGGAGCTAGGGAGGCTCGGTCGCAGGTACTAAGGGAGAGCTCAGAGGCCGATCGCATCGAGGCGCTAACTAGAAGTGGGACTATATGGTGGCTGGTGCGTTGGGGCATTGGGCCGTTGCCTTTGCCTATTGGGGCTTGAGACATTGAGTGCTTGACCAAGACTAGTTGATTGGTGTCTGGTAAGTGGTAAAAAGCAATAACTAGTGTCTAAGTGATAAATGGCTACGACTTGTTCTACGAGACTACGACTAATCTAAAAGTACAAAGTATCAATTAGAATTGGTTGTTGTATTTGTGTACTTGTGTCTACAAAGTATGACATAGGAAAATATCGTAAATTAATGGTCTCTTTGACACTTGGTAGCAATACCAATCCTAGCGTGGAGTCAGTTGTGAGGGCCTGACCGTTGCGGTTTTGCATTAATAGGTATGAAACATAAATTTACTATTTTAATTTGCACAATTGTGATTAATTTGGTATTTTAGTTTTATCTATTCTCATTTATTGATTCGTAAAGTTGCAAGAAATGGAGAAACGAACATTGCATAAATATTTTTCATACAATACAAGTAGTACTCCTTCCAGTTAGAGGCATGTCTGCATGTAGGAAGTATACAATGACTTACCTTTACTATTACCATGTTAAGATTTTCATTACCACTATTGATGCCATTACATTAGAGATGAATCATCGGTTCATTCAATAAAGTTTCTTTAGAGTTACTGGTATGCATGTTGTCTTGATCCAAGAGACCCTTTCTCTAAATTTGATATAGGGCATGTTCTTTAAGTCAAAAGCTGGTGGCTTTTGGCTTTTGCTACAGTATCTAACTTTCAAATGGAGTATTTGCTCAAGACGGGGTTTACAAGTTAAACGATCTACACGTTAAAAGCCCAATATCTGTACCAGCCAAAATCGCAAGTGAGTATCTGTCTCTCCATAATCTGTACCGTAAACAGCCAAAATTCAAAAATTTCAGCCATAAGCCGCAGCCGAAAAGAACAGGCCCATAGATAAACTTATTCGACTTGCTAAGATTTATGCTAATAACTTCGACATAGCTGACCGTTTGTTGTTAAGCAATCAGCTTCAAACATTTGTTCTCAATGTCAGGAGAAGTGTAGAATTCTATGGATATAGTGATATTGCAAAGTTAGCTCAAAAGATGGTTGAAATAAGAAAAAAATAGAACATTTCTATTAGTCTATCGTCTCATTGAGCTAACATTGATCCTTCCAGTGGCAATGCAATAGTTGAAAAGAGTATTATTATCAAAACAAATTTGCGTAATAGATGAGCGAAAGAGTGGTTCAGTGACCTCATGGGTGGCGGGCTGCTGGGCGGTGGCGAGATCTGGGCGGGGGCAAGCCGTCGGAGGGGAAGAGGAACCGGGCAAAGGCGCGCGGCGCGGAAGGTCGAGCGGGCGGGGGCGGAAAGGCCTGCGCGCGAGCGAAAACCGTCAAAACAGAAAAAGTAGGGGCTCCCTCCAGACCCCCCAGGAATGAGGGCTCGAGGGGGAGATTTGAGGGCCAGAGTAGGGATCTTGCTGGAGTGAGTTTTTTACCCCTCAACTCTCAAAAGTAGGATGAGGGCTCAAGTAGGGGACTGCAGGAGTTGCTCTAATAATGATGGGCACGAGAGGTGTTCCAAATCTAAACGACAAGGTGCTGTCAGAAGCTTAAAACTAGTAGCCCCTGTGCTCTGTCCCAGGCCGGATGTTGGCTGCACATGATGTGCTGCTGCCACAGTCATGGTCCCTCGTCCTCTCTCTGCCACGCAGCGCAGCGTAGCCGTTGCGCGCCGGCCCTGGGTCCGTCTCGTCGCCCGTCGTAAACGGTAAACCGTGAAGCAACTCGTGGCCATGATCGTAATCGGTTACCCTGTTCGTTGCTTGCTTGTATCCTGGGCCAAGTGCGCAAGGTAAGAATCAAACAAAACACCAACGAGGGCTTGCATGAGATCAGGTTACATATATCACTGCTGTAACTGAAAACAGCTTGGGAGCTAGGTCAGTTTGTCGGTGCTGATCTCGTCGGTAGAAACTGTCTTTTCTTTTATATTTTTAAGACTGAAAACGGGAGAAGGAAGCCAAAGAGGCAGGAAGAGATCGGCACGTTCATCCACTGATCAATACTCGCAGCCAAATACGGAACATATCATTGCCTGCTCCAATAAATTTCCGCTTCTAGCTTCTTGTTTCTTCATTTCATCTTTCTTTAGTATTTTATTTTTATTTTTTCTCCTTATTTTTATATTTTATGTGATGATATAATTTTTTATTTTTAAATTCAATTACTTAAAAAAAATCAATAATATTTATACTATATTTTTAATCACTATAATCGAATAAAAAGGGCAAAAGCCTGCCCCTTTGGAAATTTGGACGTTTTTGGCACTGTAGCCACCGGAAATTCCTAAAATGGTGTCGGTGAGAACAAATTTCCAAATCTAGCCCCCTGCCGACCGCACTATTGACACGTGTCGCCTCCCCGTTTAATGGTGCGGTCGGGGAGCGCACGACTCCGGAGTGGGGGACCGACCATTAAACGGAGAGGCGACACGTGTCAATGGTGCGGTCGGGGAGCGCACGACACCGGAGTGGTGTGGTCCCCGACCGCACCATTAAACCGGGAGGCATTGACACGTGTCGCATCCCCGTTTAATGGTGCGGTCGGGGACCGCACCACTCCGGTGTCGTGCGCTCCCCGACCGCGCCATTGACACGTGTCGCCTCCCCGTTTAATAGTGCGGTCGGCAGGGGGTTAGATTTGAAATTTTGTTCTCATCGGTGTCATTTTTGGAATTTTCAGCGATTACAGTACCAAAAACGTCCAAATTTCGTCGCTTTGGATCACTTCACTTGGCGCTCCTCGTGACCGAAAGCGAGGCCAGGCCATCGACGCTTTGTAACACACGGACTCCACACACGGCCGGCCAAGCGGACAAAAGCAACGCCTTACCTTTCCACTATCGAAAAGCTTCCGCGCCACAATCATGGCGACAGTATTGCTCCATCGTCGGCCCGAGTTCGAAGCACAAAAGTGGAGCGATTTCTATGGGCTAGCTCCGGCTGATCCGATCTGACCGTTTCTTGGCGTCGCGTCACGTCAGGTCCTGCCCACCCGACCATCCGTCGTCCATCCCTGCTGCTGCCTGCCAATCCTCTCCATCGGTCTCGCTTTCTTTTGGCAACTTTAATAGCTTTGTTTTGTGGGTTCCATCTTTCAGTGTGCCAGCCGGACTCACATGCAACGGAAGGGACAACCAGTGGGCTACACACAGGAATCCGGTTGCCCAGACCTGATTCCGGCTGGATCGACACATGGGCTCCTCTAAAAAAAACAAGCCGGAGCCGGAATTCTCTCCACCATCATCGTAGGGTTGTTCTATTTGTTGTTGGTTTCTTAGAGCATGGACAATAAGATTTAGTCAGCAGACTATAAATATAATATCAATAAAATCTTACGTGGCAGAGAGAGAAAGGAAGAGAGAGAAGGAAGTTGGCTACTAAATTACAGCTAGCTATAGCACGTAAAAATATGCATTTCACTCTCTTACACGTAGGGCCAAATAGTTATTGTAATAGCTATCTTATTGTATGAACTATTTTTTTGAAGGCTATAGATGAAATGGACAAGTGTTATAGCCACTAGTTGGCTATACTATTGTACTTGCTCTTAGAGCACTCCTAATGCAGAAACTATGAATGATTTCTATGGCATTAAATAAGGTACCAAGTAAGCAAAATACTGATGTGTCATTGGAGTTAAGGAGGAGAGATAAGGAAATAGTTTCTTATATAGACACCATGTCTACACAGGAACCAAGATAGAAAGAGCTGTGATAGGTAGATGATAGAAGAGAGAAGATAAATAATTGGATGAAAATTTTATTTGTAGAAACTATCTCATAGTTTCTGTATTAGGAGTGCCCTTATAGTTTTTAACTGTTTACAAGAGAGATTATAAAGATATAAATAATTTATATATAATTTTAGTTTATATAAATAAATTTATTTTAGTGTGTACTATAATTAATTTATAAATCCTGTATTAAAAAATATCTTATTTCAAAGCTATTTACTGTACAAAAGTTAAAAGACAACTTTTAAAAACTAAAAAGAAGGAGCTGATACTCGTGCTATCGTGCTTGTTTGCCTAAGATCTGGTTTTCTCATCAAAGAAAAGTAGCACAATTAGTTACATCAAATAAACTACCATTAACTATAACATAATTTTAATTAACTATAATATAATTTTAATTATAAATTAATTTATTTTAATCTAACCGAGCAGCAAATAAGATATGCCAAACAAGAAACAAAAAAACTCGCGTGAAATCCTAAGAATCTTGCGTAGTGGCTGTGGCCCTACCCTACCTCATCGAAACCGGGGCCAATTCAATACAAAGCCTTCCGGTGTGCTGCCTGTCGGCGGGGCCCACGTCCCAGCCGCCCACCGCTTTAAGCTCGTAACCAGAGTTACTCGACCAAACTCCAGTTCTTCCCATACCCACTGAAGTTACCAAAACGCCCCTGCTCGGCTCAACCTTCCCTACAAATAGGGCCCAAACCGCTCTCCCCTCAGTTTGCCCAAACCGCTCAACCGCTCCACCAGGCAGGAGCAACACACCCAAACGGCGATACCAAAACCACCGCTTCCGCTCCTGATCCAGCTGCTCTCTCTCGGACCTCTCATGGCGACGGCGACCACGAGGCGGCCGAGCGGGCCTGTCCTGACAGTCGCGCACTACCGCTCCGCCTCGCCCACCTGCGTCAAGCTCGCCGGCGGCGCCGCCCCGTCGACGCGCCCATCCGTCAGCGTCTCGTCGTCCTCCTCCTCGGGCGGCGGCGCCAGGAGCCGGCGGTCCTGCATGTGCTCGCCGACGAACCACCCGGGCTCGTTCCGGTGCAGCCTCCACAAGGAACGCAAGGCCCCGGGCAGCCACAAGCCCGTCTCCCCGCCGTCTCCCGGCGGCTCGAGCAGCTGCAGGCTGGGCGCGAAGCGGATGGGCAGCGCGCTGGTGCGGATCGCCGCCGTGGAGAGCGGCCAGTGGGCGCGCAGGGCGCTCGCGGCGACGGTGCGGCCGTCCCCCGCTGCGCAGCAGTCGCAGCACCGGAGGCGCGTGGGCGGGTTCCGGCCGCGGCCCAGCCGGCTCTCCTCCGTGTCCATGGCCGGGGAGCGCGCCGGCGACAACGATCACTAGCTAATAAACGCCGACATGACATAGAGAGAAATAGAACATAGGAATTTCCATAGATTTGATTTTTTTTCCCTTGTTGAAATCTGTAATTGCTGAGAAATTAGACTGGAAATGGAGTTTTGGATCCATGAATCCGGTGTAATGAATCTGCATGTGTACAACATAGAGTTGGTCTGCCGCGTGCGGCTGTTGGTTTTGGATATGCATGATCGATTCCAAACTCTGCTACTGCTTCTGTTTCCGGTTTGGATAGGCTCTGGGTTCGAGCGCGAGTTCTCGCCGTCATGCTCAGTCGGATTAGGCGCGCGGTTGTTTGCCGTCTCTCTCTCTCTCTCAAGAACGGTCGATGGAGGCAAACCTACACGGGTAGATACACACTCCAGTAAATACGTGGAGATTCTATCGAGAACTCTGCTGATCGATCAGCGTCCTACTCATGCTATTTACGGTTGACATAAGGACGGCGAGCCTTTAATTTTCAATTGGTTCGCTCAACTCGACGCTTGCACAAGAAGATGTGAGGAATAATCAGACGAATAGTGACGAGTTAGATCCTGCTTAAAAGAGCTTTTTTAAGCAATTTATGACTGAAAAACATTGTAATTATGGACACCCTAACATCAGATAATGTAACTATGGGCACCCTAAACCAGAAAATGTAACTGTGGGCGCACACAACTAGCGTCACCTGCTTCAATTTTGTTAGTCGTGGACAGCAACACTTGTGTTTCTTCGCCAGAAACCCGTCGCCGCGCGAGCGCAATATACTCATCATTTGGTGCCGCTCTGTCAGTTGGCTTTATCTCTTTAGCAAATCTGCTTTCTTGTGAATGAAAACTATTCTAAATACGTACACGAGCAAGCAAAAATAGGAATCGATCGATCACTTGGAATCTTCTTTTATACCCTAGAAAATCATCAGAAATCTTCTATGGAAAACCGGCAACTTATTTATATGCACTAGTAGTGCTGGGTTTCGAACTGCTGGTACTCTCCAAATTGGAAAGTGCGGGAGTTAAATGTGAGGTACTGGTGATGTACCGTGGAGGCGTGGAGTAGGATAGTATAACATGTTCAATTCAGCTTTAGCTATTGGTTCTTGACTAAAATAATATTGTAGTGATTAGAAAAAATCGTGGCTGAAAGTAGGAGTGTCCAATTCAGCTTTTTGGCTGAGATAATTTGAAAAAATAGGAAAAGAAGAGAAAATACAGTGAAAATTAAAAAGGATTAAGTGGACACGGAAGAAAAAACAAGTTGAAAGAAAAAGAGAAAAAAAGAAAATCAAATGAAATTCGCCGAGCGGCGCCAACGAGGCCAACGTGAAGGGGACGGCGGGTGGGAGCAGCATCGACGGGGCCAAAGGAGGAGGGGGGCAATAGAGGCACGGGCGGTGGGTGGGGAAGATGGAGTAAAGGAAGAGATGGGGTGGTGCGGGGCAAAGGCGGATGGGCGGCTATGGGTGGAGGCGATAGTAACACTATAGAAGCCAATGTAAAAAAACATTTTTAGAAGCCAAAATCCATCATTGGTTAAAACGGCTCCAAACTCGTTGAATATCTAACGATTTGCTAACCTGAAACCTTGGGACGTCTGCATCGAGGGAGGCCAAGGATCAAAGTAAGACTTGACCGGTCGGAATAACCTGGTTACAACCTGCCCAGAAGAACAAGCGCTACTCATCCCAGCACTTACTACGGCTTGGACTCGATCGTGCGGACGCAGAAATGGACTGGGCACCTGCCGCAATTTCGTGACACGAACACGAACCACAAGCTTACCCAGACACCAGGGCAGATCAAGCTAGCACTAGCCCCGCCTGCCTGGACTAATTTGATCCGCTCCTAGCACGAAACCGGAACGTGATGCAACACCCACGCGGTCATTGCTACTAGTTTCCAAGGTCGAGGGACAAATCCGAGCCTGATTAGTCCATGTGGGACGAGATGGGGTGGTCGATCGATGCGAATGCGACCGAGCCGGAGAAAAGGTCACCAGAACCGCAGGTAAACGGCCTGAGCCGGCGGCAACCGAACAGCGGTGAGCCGCGCCGGTCCGACACGTGCGGGCGGGCGTGCTAACCGGGATCCGGACATTGTTGCCATCGCCGCCGCTGGCAACGCCATGTGCGCTGCGGGCTCTGATATGATGCGTGGACTTCGATTAGCTAGGCTGAGCTTATTTGCAGGTCTAATTATGGATCCGCTCAGTTGGGTTGAAAAGTTGTGGTTTGTGACTGAAATTGTACTGTAGCTGGCTAAAATTACACTGTAACTGAAGGTGATTTATTTGACGTAATTAAATTTAAAAACATTTAAAAATAGAAAAAATATGTTAGCTCACCATAGACAACACGAACGAATACATAAAAAAAATCGGCAAAAAAGCTCAAAAGGCCAAAAGTTTAGAAAACGACAAAATTTATGAATAGTGAAAAATAAACTAGAAACTAGAAGCTCAAACTGAAATAAGCGGGTTCAGACAGTTGTTGTCAGTGGGCCATTCTCCAAGTGCGTTGTGAGACGGTTGTTGGTTGCTTTAGATCTTCTGTACGTATAACTAGCAGCATAGGCGCGGCGACACGCCGCGCCAGCCACCGTGTGCACCGAAGTAAAAGAGGTGATAATTTGTGAGGAGTTTTTTTAAAAAAATTGAGAGCACATGCGTATTTTCGAAAAAGTTAAAGGGTTTTTTCGTAAAAATTGAGGACCCGTATGTAATGAAATGAGGACCCGTACGCAATTTAGAAAACCGCGGGCGCCATCCTGCAAATTGGAGGGGGTTTTTCAGAAAAAAATTTGCCGCAAAAAAACCGTGTACCGAAGCAAAAGAGGTGATAATTTGTGAGGAGTTTTTTTAAAAAACCGAGGGCATATGTGTATTTTGGAAAAAAAAAGCCAAAGGTTTTTTTCGTAAAAAATTTAGGGCCTATATGTAACTAAATAAGGACCTGTATGTAATTTAGCAAACCGCGGGGCGCTATCCTGCAAAGTATACGAAATTTCGGTAAACTGAGGGGTGTTTTCGCAAAAAAAAAGTTTTAAAAAACTGTTAGGGACCTGTTCGCGAGGAAAAAGGACCTTTACGTAAATTCAAGAAAATAGAAGGAAAATCCCTCCTCTGGCCGTACAGAAACCCCCCGCCACGCGGCGGCCAGCGCGCGCGGGCGGGGGACGTGGCCGAGCGGGAGGGCGCGCATCCCCCTGCTATAATAGGGGTTTTAATTCGTGATAGACCGACAAAATAGCGGGGAAATGGAACGTGATAAACTAATAACCCCTTCTGATTGGCATTGTCTTGGTTTAAGATAGACTATAAACCAAGTATATTCTTATCTATGGTAAATTAGGGAGATAATGTTCTACAAATCTCCAAACTCACATGCCACACGCAGACACGTAGGTGAAATTATGTGCTCACATTGCGCATGTGAGTTTGGAGATTTGTAGAACATTATCCAAGGTGTACATGCGCAATGTGACGTTTTGCCTCCATACACCTTGGATGGGAGCGCGGATGGACTCGGCAGTTAAAACTAAAAGGTTTGCCGCGCAAAGTCTATTTCCCTCAGGCTCAGGTCTCAGACTTGGAGAACAAACAGTACCTAGGAATATGACCTATAAGGGGCTAGCATGTAGCCTTTAGGCAGGGCAATGCAACCAAAAATTGAGCTGTGGTCTAATCTTTAGACTTTTTAACGTCTGATCCGAGAAAATTACTACTGATACTGTGGAATTTCAATGAGAGATGGAAATAACAGAACATGAAAAGAAATGCATGTATCTGAAGAATTCGGTAACGAACTGCACTGTAGAAACTACTGCGGATGGTCAGAGTTGTAATTGTCACTGGTTTCAAAAAGGAGCTGTAATTGTCAGCACAGTGCTGCTGATATGGCCCTGATCGGTTGAGCTTGAGCTTCTAGTTTATTTTTTATTATTTATAAATTTCGTCTTTTTCTGAACTTTTGGTTTTTTATTGAGCTTTTTTGCCGGTTCTTTTTTTTCCGTATTCGTTTGTATTATACATATTGGGCTAACATATTTTTTATTTTTTAAATTTTTTAAATTTAATTATGCTAAATAAGCCTTTGTCAGCTACAGTGTTTTCAGCCATAAACCATGAGCTTTTAAGCCCAACTAATCACCATCATGTTTGTATTGGCTTTTAAAAACTATTTTTTTATAGTAAATAGTTTTTCTACAATACCTATTTTTTAAATAAAGTGCCTTTTGAAGGTGAGATTTACTAGTAATCGTAGTACAGTACACATTGTAGTGACTTTATTTATATCGATCAAAATCGCATATGAGTCTCTCTACAAACTTCTCTACATGCTATTACTATTTATAAGCTGAAGCTAATGAAGCTAAAAGCCAATATAAACGGGTGTATATTCGGAAGCATTACTTGGCACAAAAATGGGTCGAGCCATGTGGAGTCTGGACCGTCCATTCTGAATCCAACAATCATAAGGGGTCCTGACTGTCCCTTGGAACTCTCTCAGGGCATCCATGGATCGCTACTCATCCTCACGCTGTCACGCAGAGCAGCTCAACTGCGCTCGTAGTTGAGTGAGCCCTGCATTGCACCTGCCAGATCATGATGCCTCAATCTCGCAAACCGCCTCCAAAAAATAAATCAAAATGAACACACAGTCGTGTGCTCAGACTTCACAACAGGCGTTGCAGATGCTGCAGTTTTCGGATCTTGGATCTCTCTCTCACACACACAGATACCATCGCAAAGTTGTGTTGTGAGTTGTGCTAGTGGGGCTTGAGCTGTTCCTCCGTTGTGCTTGCACGTAAGCAGATTCCTGTATCTCGTGGCCTTCTCTACGTCTTCATACTAGCTATTTGTCTTTTTTTGATGAAGAAGAAGATGTTCATGATCAGCTCTGCGATTCTAGAAAGAAGTTTTTTCCCCATTTCTTTCGAAAAGCTTAGTGGAGAAGTATCATTTGGAGAATATATGACAGTATCAAGATTCTGTACTCCGCGTTTCTCCGCAAGGTAAAAGCAGAGGAACTTAATATACGTAAAGGGAACGATAATTAAAGTAGGCAAAAATCATCTCGAAACTTCATGGCCGAATAGTAAACTGACTGCCCCACACGCACACAACACATAAAGAACGTTGCTTTCAGATAAGTTTCAGGGGCGTCCTGTGATTGTGAACATGCATGTCCCTGGAGCTAAGCAATCCCCGCAATCACATAAAAGAAAGAAGTTTAAAAGATTTTTAAAAGGAAATCACATGAATTAACCCAAATTAAGGTAATCTCATCAGGCAGAGCCCCATGAACAGTGAAAATACCATGCATGTTCTGCATCAGTAAATCCTCGGTGTAGCAGTAGCACAAAGATGTATATAGACAACTGTTCCATTCATTCCTCTGAAAAACAAGGGGTACAGATGGAGTAATTATCATTATGACAGTCGTAGTACTAGCAAAGAGCACGCATGATCATACACAGTGCCCTTGATTTTAGTATTATCCGATCCTATCTACTCACGATGCATGCGTACGCGCGAAATAGTGGCGTACGGCTACTTGATCAGAAGATCCTACGAGCTACGGGCGAAGCGGAGCAACGGCGCCGGCCGGCCACCGGCGTCACATGTTCATGAGGCGCAGCCTTGACGGGCGGGGCTGGAAGTCGCGGCTGCGGCGGTGGTCGCGGCCGGACGGCGGGTTGATCTTCTGCAGGAGGTGCGCGCGCACGGACCGCCCCTTCGCTCTGGCTCCGCCGCCGCTCCTCCCCTCGCCTCGCCCCGGTACTCCCCCAGAGCTTAGCCTGGTTGAAGCCGCGCGGCCGGACGACGACGGCAGCCCGCGGGGGCTCCGGTGGCGGCTGCAGCGGAAGGAGCCAGGGTGGCTCGTCGGCGAGCAGAGGCAGGAGGTAGGCTTGGGAGCGGCGCCGGAGGCGGATGGGTTAGCCATGTTTCTTGGTGCGGTGTGGGGGACGAGCACGGCGACGGATGCGGACGGCGGCGTCGGGGGCGCCTGGTTTTATACGCGTGCGAGCTTAACAAATTGGGCACCTCTGACTCAACTGGTACGAGCGGTGACGTTATTTAGGCCCGTTTGGCATAGCTCCACCACCGCTTCGTTCGTTTAGAAATTGCTTTACGCCAAACGCAGTACAACAAAGTGCATTTGGGAGAGCCCACCACCGAAAACGTGGATCTGAGCGGCAGCTCCACCGTGGATCCGGGATCCCACCATGGAGTGTTTGGCTTGTACAAGCGACTCGGATCCACGAAATTGAGGTTTTGGTGGGATGGGGTGTGTAACCAGTGGCATTGGTGGGTAATTACCACCCAACTCCACGGTGGAGCACCATTTGAGGAGCTCTATGAAATCCATGGATCCGGCCCTCAAATCCAGGATTTTGGTGAATCTAGATTTCGCGGAGCTGGAGCGTTTGGGTAAAATTTCGTGGAGTGAAGCTGTTTTTCGTGGATTTGGAGCTGGTGGAGCTCTCCCAAACATGCCCAAAATAGCTCCACCTAAGGAGTCCCTTAAAACCTGCTGAGACAAAAGTAGCTCCTTGGGTGGAGCTGAAAAAAGTAACTTCACCCAGCTCCATTTGTGAAGTAAAAAAAACAACTTCACTTGTGAAGTGGAATCGTGCCAAACGGGACCTTAGTCAGTTTAATGCGTGTCCAGTGTAAACCACAAGGCAAGTGCGCCTGCACCTGAATTCTCCTCGAAGCTACGCTGTAAAACGCAGGTTCGGTTGAGTTCGCTTCAGCTTAGCTTAGTTTCGCGCGTAATTTCTTCCCCCTTTCTGCTCTTCTACGAGTACGGGGGAGTCTGGAAAGGGCAAACCATGGAACAAAAAATACACCTAAAATTTAAGCAGCTCGTTAGAGCCGATTCTTTTCTAAATTCTCTAACCCGAACTCGACCAATTAATAAGCTAAACTAACACATGCACACAACACCGTGCAGTGTGTGTTCTGATGCACCGCATCAAATGTAGCGGAGGAGCACGCACTGCCACTACTGTCTGTTCCATCTGATCTGAATATCTGATCGCCGAAACTAAATTTAACGTAACTTTGTTTGTAGCCCTTCTTTCCAGTCAGGATTGCAAAAGCAAAGCGCATTGGTTCTGTTTTACGAAACGGGTAATATGATCGTGTAAAAAATCCCCCGGCAAATCTGGAAATTGCAGTTGCAGGTTGCCTTCGCTTTCCTTCCTCGGTGGAAGCTACTTGCTTGCTTACTTGCTTTGGCATGTGCTTGTGCTATAGATCGTACTAGCACATTTGTTTTGTCTGTGACGGCGACACTTCTATCTGGGTAGCGTTAACGATCAGCTGCATCAGCCCTGAGTCAGAAAGGCTGCCTTTTGTGTAGGAGTTGCGGGCTTGTTTGCCTAACCACTTGTAATTTTGCGCAACCGCTCCATTGCGTGGAATCTCTTCACGAAGAAATACAAGAAAATATGTACGCCGCATGCTGTCCTTGCCATCATGTATGCCATGCCGAGAAGAAGACAATGTCGTGTGGGCAAAATGCGGTGCAAACTCCACTGATTCATGAACTAGTGGGTAGTTTCTCCTCCTCACATCGACGCATGCCTCGCCTCTTCTGCTTGCCCTCATTTAGGTCTTTTTTGAGTGGCTTATGGCTGAAAAGTACTATAGCTGGCTGAAAAATACTGTAACTGACAAAGCCTTATTTAGCATAATTAAAATTAAAAAAATTTAAAAAAATATGTTAGCCCATTACGTATAATACAAATAAATACGGAAAAAAGAACCGGCAAAAAAACTCAACAAAAAGCTAAAAGTTCAGAAAAAGACGAAATTTATGAATAGTAAAAAATAAACCGGAAGCTAGAAACTGAAATCGAAACGAGCACGATCTTAATTCGATCTTTCCGACAGTTAATTTTCATAATGATTAGGTGATCAGACTGTTAACCTCTGTTGAAGGTGGCTAGCAGCGAGTGCTAGAAACGTCCTAGTACGTCTTACGTGTTGTTCCTACATGTTTAGGAGACTTAGACTAGAGTGCTACGTACGATGGTAGGAGTCAATGACATGACACGTGGTTTACTTAGTGGGGTACTACATATTGTTCAGTTTAAATAAGGTACGGAAACTTGAACAGTTGCATGCCAAACTTCTCTCGAGACAAGATAATTACACAAATATATGATGAGATTAGCGCTCAATTCATCTGCTTGCTTGGTTTGGCTTGGCTTAACGTACTAATCAATAGCCGGCTTACAAGTTTTACTTCTTCAAGCAACAGAAATAGTCCCTGCATGCGACGCATATATTTTCGTCAGAGTAATTAGGTGCTCTATCGAATTAACCCATATACGAAATATCTCCCGGTGGTCAAACTATACCAATTGGTTAACCAAGCCATGGGTCAGGTTGTCATCTTCAGGCCTCAAATTGGACACCCAAACAAAACTTATTTTCTTCTTCAGCTGTCCAATGCTGAATAGGGCAGTACCAGTACCTTTCCTCCAGCCATCGCCCATCAGCTTAATTGCAGATGTCATGTCCCTTCCCAAGGCTTATCCAAAACCAATGTTTTTTTTTGGGGAAATTGTCGAAAAATTAAAATCAAAGTGATGATATAGGCCCACCATATGGCAGTGGCAGGCAAACATCTATGGACAAGGACGTTAACGTCTTACCCACCCATTTTTTTCTCTTGGCACAACTGTGGTGAAAATTACTCGCTAGATCCTCTATGCCAGCAAGCAACAGCATGGAAGATTATTCGGCTTTTCAGATGGATTCAAGCCAGTTTCTGCCCATCAAACAGGACCAAAAAACAGAAAGCTTTTGTTGTCGTTGCTGCGATAACTTCATGCAGGAAGGTTGCCTGAACTGTTGTTAGCCTGAAACTGAAAGCAAAGTGGTGGTTTAAAAGTTATTACATGCTGCTGCAGATGTAGATACGTACGTACAGTTGATGGGCACCGTCTAGTTTGGTGAGTGGTTAATCTCCAACAGGCAGGGCAACAAGGTCGATCAGTTGGTAGATCGAAATAGTAAACCTGATGTGCTCTTCGTACGATTCGTTTTACATGATCGTGTCGATAGCTATCACTGACAAGACAAGCAAACCACCTTAATCAATCGTAAGCATAGCACTGATCATAAACTACGCTGAATTAAGGCGCCTGTTCAATTCGGTATTTTCTGATGTTTTTGGTTTTGTAGCGACAATTAATTTTTTAGGATCATTTAATTAAAGAAAAAAATAAGGAAAAACACTATTATATCATCACAGACAATACAAAAAAAGGGGAAAAAACCACATTAAGAAGCTAACCAGTTCGAAACGGTTTTTGATTTCTAAAAGCTAGAAAATAGAAACCAAAAACTGTTTGGAATGGAACCTAAGCAGTAGCTTTCTTGCAGGTTAGAGGCATCACGGTAGGATCTTTTTCTGAAGAGGATATTTACGAGAGAGCTAAGAAACCGTCAAACTACCTCAAATAGAATTGAGACACATCACAATATAAAAAAAATCAATAGATGGCACGTTTAGCCCTCCAATGGCCAGTTTCTAGAATATCAATATCCACATATGAGCTTATCAGTTACTCTGTAAATCTCTAGACTACAGTTGATTTTAGCTTTGTAGTTTTTGTCATGCGTTCAGCGTTTACATGGCACCATTGATCTGTAGCTGTGTTCCTGCAACAATTCACAAACAAGATGAGTAATCCAAGGGAAAGATTAACCGGCCTGTTCTTTACAGTTTTTAGCTTTTTTACAGTAACTAACTTTCAAATGGAGTATCTTTTTAAGACGGAGTCTACTAGTTAATTATAGTGCACACTGTAACGATTTCATTTATATCGGTAAGAACCGCACATGAGTTTTTGTTACTCTGTGATATCTCTTATGAACAACCCAAAAGCCACAAATTGCAAGTAAAAGCCATAAACCACAGCCATAAAAAACAGACCCAACATCTTTCAAAGCAGATTATATATCTTTTGTGATAATTGATATCAGATATAGATCACGCGTAATCAAGCGAAGATAGACAGAAATTCTCCTTTGACCGTCACCATATATCCATCTCAGTCCACTTCGTTTCTTGGTAAGATGAATTCGCTAGTCGAGCCTTTAGCACAGATCGATTGTCTTAACTAGATTCATAAAGCTGCCATGGAAATCTGCTTACATTCGTGCGTGGCATCTACTCCGAGCTAGTTGAATATTCACACGGCTGTGTAATCGTTCATCATTAGAAGAAACATCAATCCAAAAGTGACTTAGATCCCTGAATCATTTCCATTCCCAACCTGGAGGTTTTAGCACTGATGATATATAGTTGTATCTGTATAGTTAATTGGGATCCACTCCTACTCTCCCCCCAAAAAAAATCAAGATCAGGCATCTCGATCACGTGTTCAATGCAGAAATAGTTACAGATGATTTTGGCCAAACCAGCAACCGTAAGCCGACATTGACATGGCGATGAGGAGGCAGCAAGACCGGTAGATCAATCTGTGGACAATTTTGAACAGTACCGCACGGCTCCTCCAGGTCCAGGAAGCGTTTCTGCACTGCCATCCATTTCCGCAGGATTTGAGATGGAAATATTACGATTTGATTCGTATACACCGTCGTATGAATGCAGTAGATGAGACGTGCCGATGATAACTTGTGCTCTTTTCTTTGACACAAATTGGAGAGTATTGTTCTCTGAGACTGACTGACCTCATAGATATCGATCTGTTGAGAGCTATGCTGGCCCCACCGACAGGTGCATTTCTATGTGCGCGTTCACAGTGCGAGAGCATGCTTGTCAGTGCCTCAACGATGGAGCTCAATACCAGAGTAGGTATTGCCGAAAAAATGAACAGATAAACACTGAACAAGCACTAGAGTATCGGAGTTTCAGACGTGCGCACTCGTCCATACGGTCGATTGCAACTAAATGAGAGAGCTGCCTTTGCCGGACAGAGGAACAGCAACCCCCTTCATTAGTCTTGTCTAGGCAGTTCTTTCTTTTCTACCCGTTCTGCTTGCTCTACGAGCATTGAGTCTGTTTCTCTCTGTAAGCTCTGTTTCTCTCTGTAAGCTCTGTAACTTGTTTCAGACTTCAGTTCTGAAGTTTCACTCTTCTTAATGCAAAGGCGCGTAGTGCTTATGCGCGTTTCCTAAAAAAACTAAATGAGAGAACCATCAACCATGTCGACTGGTTGTCGATTGACCACGGGCACAGTTTAACCACATGGGTTACAAACACTTCTACGTACCAATGACGAACGTGCCATATTAATGAAAAGTCAAAAGCGAATACATATGCCCTAGCCAATCGGTAGCTGAGTAAGTTAGACCTACATTGCATAAATCCAACAAAGTCAAGGTCTGGTCGCCATTGACCATGTCTGTGTTGAAGAGGCTGCCAGACAGAGCCCTCGAATCCTTCCTGCCTCTGAGTGACTCGAAGGGCAAGGCGTCAAAACTGACCGCCAATAATGATAAACAAAAGGATTCAGTCATTGTACTACCCGGTGTTCATGGGGCTAAATGGCTAATCGTGCATGATTACCGGTTGACTCTGACATTTGATTACTACTATTCGGATGCCACTAGGAGGCTACGAGTTGGAGGAGTAAGCTGGGCAGATGCTTCTGGCACTGTCGCACAGGCTACCAACCACGGCAAGGTGAGGCGTGCTCCAGAGCTGGTGCAGGTGCAGTGCACCTGTTGGGCGGTTGACTGGCATTGGAGGCTTTGGGAGGCAAATCGACCGGACTCCGAAGATCATGGAATACGAGATTCGACTTGTTGATCTGACGAACGAAAGGGTAAACCATCCAGGCAACTCCGAAACGACGAAATCGCGGCCCTGATCGTTGATGTGCTGGGCGGTGCAGGCCGGAGATAGCTACCGTCGGTGGCCTCGCTCTGCAACCAGTTCGCCCGTGAGAGAGAACGGCTCAGCAGTTGGTACCATATCAATCGACGAGACTTAAATCCGATTTGTGAGAACCCCATCTACGGATCAATGAATCGAAATGCCTCGGCAACAATTCGATATAGGCCCAAGAGGCAAACCACATGGCCATGCAGTTCTTCCACACCGCAAATGTACATCAGCAACGCGATACACAAACCGAAATGGTAATCACAAGCGAAGGCTGCCTGAAGTCCGCGACGAACCACAAACAGCGGGGAAAGGAGAGATGCTACAAGGCTACCACGAGTGCAATACACATCTAGTTACAAAAGATCAGCAGCCAACAATCAAGGTACAGAGATCTACATGATGGCAAGCGCTAGTATGGACATCGCGGCAGTCATCACTCACTCATCAAGCGTTTGTGCCCGTCGGAACCGGCTTGTCTTCCGTCGAGTAGCTGTGCTCGGCGACGTGCTGCTTGCTGTACACCCTGTGGCGCCGCTCCCTGGCGTAGATCACCCAGAATATCAGAGAGAGCATCACACTTGCTGAAACCATCACCAGGCCGACATACACCCATCTGCTGTACCGTTCCAGGCCAGGGCAGTAGTTCTGGTTGATGTTTGTGAACGTGTCCCGGACAAAAGTGCAGTCCTGCAGCTGAATCAGGAAAGGGCCATACTGATACAGCCCCTGGCTCACGTTCACACCCGCTGCCATCTGCCCGTAAATGCTTGGAGTGACACGCCCCACCGTTGTACAAATCTCAGCTCCTGAGACAGTCGTAGTCTGGCATTCAAAACCCTTCCAAACCTGCATTTGATGCAGACAGACGAATCAATGTAGTTAGTTCAGCGTTCACCAATAAATGTTGTGACCACAAAGCACAATGGACCAAGGCAAATCGACAACCACAAAACACAGATTTACCTGGGTTGCATTGTCAAAGGTAACCTCTCCACTGGTGCAGGAGCGGTTGTTCAGATCGGGAGTAAATGGGTTGCAGAGAGTAGGCATCAATGGCCCTGACTGGTTGTAGTAGAAAGGTGTTGCCGCCGGAGGGAAGTTTCCATTTGACATGTTGGTGATCACCTGGTTGACCAGATTAACTAGCTGGAAAGTGACTTGCCTGCTCTTGTACAGGGACTCGTTCGCTGTAGCAGGTTCAACACATGGGATAATGTCATCTAGAGCAGTGTGTTCTGTTGGATGAGCAACCCACTCGTCCATTGCAACACAAGTATCTGCGACAACGCTGTTATGACAGAAAAGATGAGATATTAGTATCGAAAGGAAGTGAACTCATTTCGTTCATCGTTAAGGTTGCTCTCAGAGGGTTTACAGTAGAGCGTCAGTGACTGGACCAAGACCATCATTACATGCAGTAGGAAATGACTAGCAAACAAAATCATGTACAAAATGTATGGAGCTATTCCAAAAGCCCCATTTTTAATTTTCAGTCTCACTACTGAAATTACATGTTAATAAATAATTATTTGTAAGTTTCGCTAACAGAAAGCATTAATTTGCCATAAAGGTACAAATTCACATAATATATATTCCCATGCAAGATACATTACCAGAAGCCAGAGTTTGGAGTCTAAACTTCAAAGATAAAAGGCATCGCGTACATAACTCAACATGAAGCTTCCAAGTGAAATACAATATAAAATAGTAACCAAAAGTCAATACAGCTACTAACACGAAATGGCTGCAATTTTGTTTTCAAATTAAGCCCCTTCTTACATCTCAGCTATCCTAAAAAATATGAAATAATGATGGTACATGATGTTATGAATATTGTGCATATTGATATAAGACCCAAAAAGCCATATATATAGAAGAGTACAAGATGATATGCCACATAGAGATAAGACATATATGGAATAGAATACAAACTCTATATCCTAATACAACTCTATCTCCTTAACACCCCCCTCAAATGCAAGGCGTATGCAATAGCATTGCATTTGAAAAAGGAGTTAACACTAAAACAAGAAAAATCCGAAGTCCGAGTCTTGATAATGTCGTCGTTGCGTGCAACCTTTGAATAAACTGTCAAATCAAGCCGAAGAGGAATAGATAGAAGCATGACAGCGCAGATCGAAGCCCAAGAGGCGGCGGCGCAGTGCACAAGGTGAAGAAGACGCGCGGCGGCCTTAAAGCTCGGGGCGGCGGCTAGAGAAACGGCGGCATCATGACGACTTCTACGATCTGCACGCGGTTCAAAGAGGAGAGCGGCGGCTGCTGCCATGCAAAAGAAAATTCCTACACTTCTATGACTGACAATAAATTTGTGGACTCGCACGGCTTGAACGAACTAAAAAATTAGAAACTACGGATTTTGGATGGACGCAGCGAAATACTCAAGACTGACTCAAAAGAACAGATACTAGCAGCGGAAAAAAAATCCCTTTCTCTTTCTCTTCACCTCCCCCGGTAACTCCTCCCCTCTCTCTGTATTTCTCCATCTCTCTCCCTTACACCCGCGAGCACGAGGGGTGACGCTGGGGCGGCGGCCGGAGCCCGGCGACCACAGCTTGGCGGCGGCACGGCGGTGGCGCGAGCGCGGCGGCACGGGCGGTGGGCGCGGAGTGGAGCACCGACGCGAGCACAGGCCGGCAGCGCGGAAGACGGTCAGATCTGGCCCGGAGGCGGCCAGATCCGAGCTCGGCGGCGACAAAGACGACAGATCCGGCCTGGATATGCCACATAGAGATAAGGCATATATGGAATAGAATACAAACTCTATATCCTAATACAACTGTTGTCCATGTCCATGGAGCAAGAAAATATTGGTGGATGGAGGGAAATGTCAGATAGGGCAAAACGTATCAGCGATGGCACCAAAAAACCGACTCGGCTGCGCTAGATAACTGGCAGGACAATGCATCCACCTCAGTTACAGGAGTTAAGTAGGAAGACTAGATTGTATTCTTTGCTGGTCAGGCAAAAATTCTTATTTCCTTTTTCGGATTGTATTGCTAAGTTGGCACTAGGCTAGTATTATATATTGGTAAGATTTGTACACGGAAGAGACAAGAATAAAAAAGCTGTCTTTCCTCGTCTTGCGTTTTCTCTTTTCTCACCCCGTTCGGCGACCTCTGTGCCAACTCTTACAGCGAGATGGAGCCCTCCGATTCCGGTAGCACCCGCACGTCCCAGGTTCGTCCTCCTCACAGATACAATCTTCATTCCCGCAACCGTGCTTGTGACAACGCTCTCTTTCCCCGCCGCCTCCCCTCCCCGGCACCTCCCTGCGCCTCCTCTCCCTACCACCTCCCCTCCCCGCCGCAGCCTCGGCGTCCCCCTCCGGCCGCCAGGACAACTTGGCGCCGCCTAGGCAACACCGTGGCAACCATGGCTGGTTATCTACCATTTGATTATAAAAATCAGGGCTAACTTAGTTGGATTTAGCTGCAGGTCAGCATAAATACTTACAGCCGCATCTGAAACAAAAGTTCCGTGTACATATTAACTATTGGTGTATGTTTAGAACATATAGCGAGTGTGATAATTGTACAGAAGTGGAATACGTACTTATGTAGAAGAAGGAAGACACCGCACAGGATAAACGTCCCAGTGACAAGTATCCATCCAATAACAACCAAACTGCACAAATTTAGAAAATTTTTTGTTAGAGTAAGATCACAAATAAAGGTATAAGTCTAGCATGTTAAGATAAACAAAGGTATCAACTTACACGGAGACAAGGAATTCCAGCCCAAAGATAGATAACACTGATAAAGTCAAGCATCACCATGTTAGCATAAAAAGTAACTTGCTTTTGTCCAGAAATGTACACAATTTCAACAATTTTCTAACCAATGTGGAAAAAAAAAACTATAAGCACTTACAGAAGCCGATAAATGCCAGAAGAAGCATTACTGCTGCAATGATAATCAAAGCAACCCGCCTGAAATAAAATTTGTCAACCATGTGCACAATAACCAGGCTCCTGCCAATTGCATCACTAATAGGAAATTGTGATGATACGAAAAAAGATACTTACACTTGATTCAGTACTTTTTGGATCTTCTCAGAATTATCAGTAGTTCTAGTAGCAAGATCAGTAGATGATGAGTTCAACTTTCCTTGAATTTCATTGATTTGATTTTGCATATCAGAAGGCAGGAAGAATTGTCCTATGTCAACCTTTTTTGCAGCAGATAAACTATCAGATAAGTTCCTAAGGTTGTCAACAGTAAAATTCGCCTGGCTAACGACAAATTTCAAAGTTGTTGTTGTGCTTGTATGGAACTTGCCCTGGCCATCATACAACATAACGCATCCAGCACTGGTAGCATTGGATGGAACTAGTTTAGCAAACACAACTCAAAATATGTTAATGCAAGGAATCATGAAAATTGCCCAGCTTTGAAAGATATTAGTACTTACATTGCAGCACAAGTGAATAATATTAGAAGTATCAGTGATAGGGCATATGCTGTTCGAGAGTATGTGTAACTGTGATGCGGACAGCAGCAATGACGGCAGCAAATCACAAGCATAACTAGAAAAAAGAGCACAAACCACGCCAAGGCAATGATGAACAATGGAAATGCTGTATACCCAACGGACTACAAACAAAAGAATCAGGGCAAAGAATATGTTATTATGCAAGCAACAAACGTTAGTCGGCAGATAACAGAGATGCAGGTTTAGTTTCAAACAGTCTTACAGCCCAATAGTGCACTTCGCTGATATTCCAACCGCCCGTATATTTCCTGAACCCACCCAAGGGGTCCTTTCGATGTGTTCGATCTGCCGCCAAGACAAAGGAGCTATTTGTAGTGACATTTATGTCAACAGGAGCTTCAGCAATTGATCTTCTCACCACCAAGCCATATTTATCTGCTTTTTACAATTAGAATTCTTGTCACAAACAGGAGAACATAGGTAACTTGAATAAAATCGATCCTCCAAAACAACAGGGCAGGTATACTGGTATTATAATATGCACTTTGTTGAAACTCACCGGTTAATTTATAACTTGGAACTTTTTTATTTGTGGGTGCCAATCTCGAAAATTACAAAACAAGCTTGACACCCACTAATCAAAGCTAGAAATTTGTGGGCAACTAAGCCCCATATAATGGAGAAAAATAACAAGAAATGATTAAGAAAGCAACTCCCAGAACATTACAACACTCGGATACCGATTAAAAACCACCTGTGGATAGTATCAGGGGAGAAATGGGAGGCACCACACATTGACAGGGACAGAAGACTGGACCAAAATCCATTTGGGACAGAAATAACAGCATTGTTGAAACCGGCTACCGAATGCTGAAAAAAAGGTTAACTTGCTAAAGAAAAATGGTGAAATAATTGGTGCACTGTCATAAGAACGGGAAAAGTGACAGAAATTCGTGAGGCATCACTCAGCCAAGATGCTAATATCACCTTAAAAAATCATAATATAAATACGCAAGTGCAAGACAAACATATTGGCATACGTCTTTTTTTCTTCTTACAAAGAAATAGGCATAGATTTATCCAGAACAACACACTAAATCCAGAAATCAAAAATGGCAGACCAGAGCACATTTTTTTAAGAAAAAACTGCGGAAGCAAAATAAAAGGACAAGAAACAGATGAGCAATAACCTGAGGACCACAGCACACTAAAAAATTGGGGGAGTATTTCCACACCAAGAATCCGACTTCATTGAATGGTACTCAGAAAAAAGCTTCATATTTTAAAGAACTGACATAAAGAGACACACAAAGATGAAGCAAAACCACCGCAAAATCGCACCTAATCAAAAGAACAGGCTTTTTTTTTCTGTAACAAACCAGGTATAGGAAACAAGAACCGGGGAGAAAGGGCAAGAACCTGAGTCGAGCGCCTTGTGGAACTCACGAGGAGCATGGGAGGCGCAGAATGGCAGGACGACGAGCAGAAGCAACGAGATGCGGACGAGGGAAACGGGCAATGCCATGGCTGAGCAGCTCTCCCTCTCCCCCTCCTCCTCCCCCGCCTGAACCCAACAAGATCGTACCACCTCCCAAGATGATAAGGACAAAGAAAGCTTCAAGCGGAAGAGGGGTAGGAACAAGAAAGCGATGGGGACGCAAAGGACGACTTTTTTGTGGTTTATTCCTCCTTCTGGGGTAAACGGGATTTCGCTTTGTGACAGAGATCTAGGGCCGCGTTTAAAGATGGGGATTTGGCTTTTGTGACAGAGATCTAGGGCCGCGTGTGTGCTGGGCTCGGTGTCTGTCACTGCGTTCTTCCCGAACTGCACAACGGCAACTGCTTATGCTGTTGAGAAATTACCATCGTACCCCTCGGTGGACGCCATACTCTTGAAGATGCTACCCTGAATATTCACGTAGGCTTGAAAATACAGGAGAGCGCACATCGGCTATAGTTATCACTTATCGGTGATATACTATTGAGCGATGGTTTTTCATCACAAATTAGATCAATACAAATATAATTTCACATTCTATTTTACCCCAAAAAATTATTTTTCCCCTTAATCACCTCATAAAAAGACGAGTGCTACAACGTGAGGTTAGCTCATTTTGCTCGACCTACCCAAAGTCCTAAGGTCAATATGGGAAGAGGAACAATGATTTGCTTTGGAATAATTATAGGACGCACTAAAAAACAATAATGCTAGGACGCGCGAATCAAGCCCAAGTTTACTTTAATCGCCCGGGGATCGGAGCTGGCGACCGGCGCTGGCGAGCCGCGTCTCCCTCTCGGCGGAACCCACCGTCAACGACTAGTAGTCACCGATAACAATAATTTCATAAGCGATCATAATGCCACTCCTGACGTGTTGATACTATCATCTCCTCCCTCCATCCTACAGTATAAATCTAAAGTATATTAAACATATACACCAATAAAGTACTAAATTAAAAATTTAATACCATTAAATCATACATACTCTTATTAAATATCATGCTACAACTATCTACTTATTTTTTTACAACATTAAAATAGAGATATACGATGAAAATATTATAGTAATTATACATTTAATCTTTACAGTGAATTATATTGTGGGACGGTACTTCCTAAAAATAAAAACTTATATTGTAGGACGAAGATAGTATTTATCTTGTACTAATGCTTTGCTATCACATATCACAGGCTGATATGGCTTTATGATTCGCCGAATTAAGCAGATGATGACCTTTTTCCTGTTGTTTATTCATGTCTTGCTCTATAGGTTAGTTTCCTATTTAGTTGCCTCTATAAAAAAAAGTACTTAATTTCAGCATGTGAAACTGGTTTGTACAAGATAACGTTATGTTCGTTGATCAGCTTATGTTCTTTAATTATAACTTATTAGTCTACTAAATAATAATTATTGAAAAAAATCACAATCAAAAGCTAAAAATACGGACCAGCAATTGGACTGCAAAATCCAGATACAGCGTGAAGCTCACAAAAAGGCTTGACGGCAAGACATCTCACATGACTTGGCAGTTGCATAAACAGAAACCTGCCACGTTGCTTTCGAGCCCCAAATGTTGAACTTGCGCGGGAGGGATCGTCGTACGATGTGACAAGAGCGGAGTAAGGCATTTGACTCTCACGGCACGGATAAGCTCAGCATCCCTGGTTGTTCGGTTGCACTCGCACATGCGAAACAAAAAGGCACCGTAGTGGCCAGATTTCGTGGTCTACTTACGTACGTAGAAGTCTATTGTGCATGGTAGCTTAAACGAGACGTTTGCCCCAACATTCCGCCACAGCTGTGATTCATGAGTGTATGTTACACTGTCGTCCACGTGGTGTCCTACAGCTTTGGAGCAGTATTTTCCTTTGCAAAAAGTTCTATAATGTTAATGGTGAAATCAGAATTTAGTTACATCTCAAATTTAGTGGTGGAATAATCTAGACTATCTGGATTGAACCATGAAAAATATTACTCAGGCTGAACTGAATTTACCCGAGCTGTACACTAGATATTTTTCCACACTCCGAGCTAAAGCCTACCCTGACGGGGTGTAGTTCCGCCCCTGTATAACACCTTGAATTATAAAACAACACATTTGGATTTGTTTTTTACCTTCAGTTTATGATTTTTAGCTGCGATTTATGTCTTTTAAGCTGTTCGTGAGGGACAATGCAGAGTAATAGAAAATCGTGTACGGTTTTGACCGATATAAATAAAATTTTTATAGTGTGCACTATAATTAACTTGTAGACTCTGCCTTAAAAATACACTTCATTAGAAAGTTAGTTACTATATAAAAGCCAAAAACAGCTTTTAGAAGCCGAAAAGAACAGGCTTGCCCCTTCCCAAACTTTGCAATTTGGTTCAAATAACATTATGATTTGATTTTGCATAGTGGTATTGCCTGCGCGACATGATGAGTGGATAGTTTTGCCATATAAAATGACACACTAACCAAAGTTTAGGTGAATGGGGGGCTCACATGGGCTTCTTCTCTACCGAGCTTCCATGGCCGCAACCGCTTATAGATCCCTCCCCCTCTATTTCGATTGAGGGAGAAGCTTATATGGGTCCCACCTATCATTCATCTAAACTTGGTTAAAGTGTCATCTTGCATGACAAAACCACAAACTCATCATATCACGTGACCAATACCACCCTGAGACATCTGGTTAGGATGTTATTTAAAAATGGATTGCAAAGTTTGAGGGGTCATATGACTAATTTTATAGGTGAGAGTGTTGAATGAACTTTCGATCAAAGTTTCGTAGTGTTACATAGGGTCTGTTCCTTTTGGCTTCTAAAAACTGTTTTTTTGGCTTTTTATTTTTATAGTAACTAGCTTTTCAACGGAGTGTTTTTTCAAGGCACGGTCTATAAATTAATTGTAGTACACACTATAGTGACTTCATTTATATTGGTCAAAACCACACGTGAGTTTCTGTGACTCTGTATTTTTTCTTACGAACAATTCAAAAGTCATAAACCACAGCTAGAAACCAAAAACAAAAAGATAAGGCCAATAGACTTTCCCTTTTTTCCTTCTCCCCACTATGATCGCCATTTGTCCGTTTATCTCTGTTTGAAACCCAACTTTTTTTATGCAACTGTCGTTAGAGGACGTGGGGCACCTTCCCTTGGTGGCGGCAGCAAGGAACCCGGCCATGTGGTGCTCGTTCACATTTCTTTTTTGTGGCTTCCCATTTGGCTCAGTCAGCTCCTTTGCTGCGTTTTAAATTTCGAGCTTGTAGCGACAGGGCAGCAAGTGATGGTCCTTCCTTCGGCCCACACATGTCGGCAGGTAGTAGTAGAGTTGCATGCATGCCTGATTTACAGCCTGATCAGCTAGGTAGGCGCGTGATAATTATCACGTGATACTCTAAATCGCACAATGTAGCCCAACGGCGTGTTAGCAACACATTTGTTCGTGTGTGCTAAGTACCAATGATAACCTTCGATTATCACTGACCTATAAATTCAGACGAATTAAAAAACCGTTTATAATACGGTTTTTTATAGTAGTGTGTCATCCTCCCTCGGCTGCAACCAAGCCCATTCAACGCCGCGATCTCTTTACCCTTGCTGCCTAGGTGGCCTAGCCGGCAATATGAAGGAGCACCCTTGGCCGTGCACACCATGCACTTGCAGGCTTGCAAACACATTCAGAATTAAGAGCAGAAGAACAAATGAAAGCACACACTGAAGCCCCCCCTTAAAAGGACTAAAAGAGCATATGCATGCAAGGCATTCTTGAGAACGTCAGGTATTTACCACATTCTTTCTGGCACATTTCTGTGCTTTTGTAAAAAGTGGAGTGGCTACCTAATGGCTGCTCAATCATCAAGCTATCATCGAGGATGTGAAAAACATCGGACAGAACAATTTAATGCACCATCAATTTCGGCCCAGACATACAGCACAGTACTTGGCGAAGAACATTGCAGCATATCCGGCAACGCTCACCACTTGTGCTGCCCTCTTCAAGGTACGTCTGGAATGTCGGGGGTTGGTACCGGCTATGGAATCAGAATAATAATGTCCTTTACCCAAAAATCAATCACTAGCAGTGTAGTGATGTTCTTTAGCGTAATACTCCGCATTATTGGTTCTTTTTAATTAGGATTGTCTTTTGCTCCCTCGCAGAAAGGGGATAAAAGGATTGTCTTCTGATGCTATTCTGCATAAACTAATTAGCGGTTCTACGCAGGTGCATGGTGCTTGCCAGGTTACTGAAAATCAGTTCTATGAAGTCACATACAATCAGCTGTGTACCATCCTCGGATGGTAGAGGCTGGAACCTAGTTCCATTATCTAAAATGAAGTCACATGCAATGCCCTCAGTAACATCATAATATCGTTGTAATCGCACAAGCTTGCACTGATTATGCCACACATGCGAATAGTTCCAGAGGTAGACAACATCTTGCGATTGTTGCTTCAAGTATTGTCAAGAAGTTGGTACATCACAACTGTCCCGTCTCCTTTCAAGAGGTGAAAAGTAAAAAAAAGAAAGAAAATAAGTGAGTTAAGCTTCACATGTTGCTACCATCATTATGCTCACTACTTAAAGCTCATATGAAATCTAGTAACTATGACAGCCTGCAGCCGCCGAATGCCTAGTCTGTTATTGTGACGACCCGCATTATTACCGTGGGGTAATAACGCCAGTCAACGGATTATTATTCGTTTTAGCAGATAAAACATCGCTCTAACGAATAATAAGCCACCAAAGTGTTGCAGCAGAACAATAATTAGAGACAAAACACGATATTACAATAATATCGCCACGCAGGGCTACATTTTATTACAAAGCCTCAAAGGCTTGAATATCTCATACTCAACACAACCTTCGCACGGGATGCCCACCTTGCACCTATTGCAATCCGAGTCCACGGTCTTCCATCCAAGCAATTTCCACTTGACTTGCTATTATCTGAACTGACATGCTCCTAAGCAAAGGGGGAGATAATAGCAAGGGTGAGTACAGAAGTACTCAGCAAGCGTTATAATACAAAATGCACAACATGCTGATCCTTTCCACATTTAGGAATCTCAATTCCTATTCTCAATTTCTTACTCATCTTTATACTCTTTTCCTTTCTCAATTTCCTTTCCATGACATAGAAAATAAATTTTGTTGGTTTTGAAAGAAGTCCAATTTATTAATTTAGAAAACTACTGAACATACGCATGAACAGCAAAAACCCCCATAAGTTTCCGTAATTCTCCTTTCCCGGAGACAGGCATGAATTCATGATTTAGATAGCATTGCGCAAGCTTGTATCACTTTACCCCTCATCACCCTGATCCTGGTGGCTCATGGATCTCCGCAATTCCTTAGATGCGGTGCCCAGATCAGAGTACATAACGTTTGCATCTATCTCAGTAATTATATCTCCACCCAACTATTCTTAGCCAGCGGCCCGAGGTGGTTTCTCACCCTCGCTCGGCGCCCACGGACCTCGACATAGCTGTTGGTTGGGGCGGCCCGAGGTGGTTTCTCACCCTCGCTCGGCGCCCACGGGCCTCGCCCTACCCCAACCTCCACCCGCGCTAATATATGCGCCTTGCATCCCCCACCCGGCACCCAAACTCTGGCCCGGATCATGTGGGTTCCTGCGGTGGTGGAGGTCCCCACCCGGCACCCAGTTGCTGGCCCGGATCTTGTGGGTTCCTCCACGGGGTCCCCCACCCGGCACCCAAGTGCTGGCCCGGATCGTGTGGGTTCTCCCAACTAAAATACTTACCCATGTGGAGAACTCAGGTAATTTGTGTGCCGCTGCCCTAACTTCTTTGCAGCAACGCTTCTCTTCGTCTCGCCTAATGAATCACCAGAAGCCTTAAGCACATTCTCACTTGATTTCTGTATTCAAGAACACAAGTATGTTAGCCTCTGCAGAAAGGGCCATTCCATAATAGACAGATTCAAAGATTCGGACACTTACACTAGCCATTTGGTTGTTGACTGCTGCACGAATTTCTGCATCCAGTTGAATGGCTTCTACCTCCATGGCCATCCGTACCGGAAGCAAGATCACAATAGTAGCCAATGGCAAGGAAGTCCTCATTTTGTCTTGCAGAAAACTCAGAAGAGATTTAAGAGAGTACTTCAGTCTTCAGCTAAAATGGAAGTAGAGAGAAGGAGCTATAGGCTAAGTTGTTTGAACTTTGAAGCATTTGACCTATGACAGAGATCATATATATACTCATCTTGCTTTACAACAGCCCTTGGCCAATCCCAATGTTTGCTGTAATCATGTCTATCGGGTGTGGGTTATCTACAGCATATAAAAACCACTTGTAATGTCTGGATCATTGTTGTTAACTCATACCCATGCAAGCCCAGGCCTTAGTTTATAGCATTCTTGTCACCCTTTAAGGAAGGATGTCTGCGTAAAAGTTGGGCCGTGTTTAATTAAGCCACCGGTCCCACCCTGGACTAGGTACTAAGAGCACTCCCAATGCATAAACTATAGATGATTTCTATAGCATTAAATAAGGTGCCAAGTAAGCAAAATGCTGATGTGTCATTGGAGTTAAGGAGGAGAGATAAGGAAATAGTTTCTTATATAGACACCATGTCTACACAGGAACCAAGATAGAAAGAGCTGTGATAGGTAGATGATAGGAGAGAGAAGATAAATGATTGGATGAAAATTTTATTTGTAGAAACTATCCATTGGGAGTATAGTTTCTATGGGTAGTGTCTACATTAATTGGCAAGTATAGAAACTATCTCATAGTTTCTGCATTAGGAGTGCCCTAATGCAGCACTTGAAGTACTAAACACAAGTAACCTGCCATTACAGCTTCGTTACATTTTCTGTTTGGCCTTACGTGGTGCACGCATCACCCCTTGGAAAGTTGCGTGTCTGTCTCTCCATGACTCCATAATATTACAGGACTACTATGGCAATAAAAGAGGGTGAATGGTGTCTTCAAATTTTTTCCTAAGTATTAATCTAATATTTACTTCCAATAGCTATGAGAAACTACGAAGATCAAGAAACCAAAAATCCAAAAATTCTCGTAGCTATTGAAATTTTCAGCATATGAATAGTGATTTCAACACTATTTAAAACCCGATAACCCGACACACATGGTTTTTAACTCACACACCACACTTATATACACTTTTCAAACACATAAGCCCGAATCTGCTACGTACTTAGTTTTGATTCATCTTGATCAAACCAGCTTCTCCATAATCTAAATCGCCTTCCCAAGCGCCGCTCCCACGCCGCAGTTTTCTTTCAAAGCCGTTTTCGGTGTTTTGGCTAAACTACAAAAATATCCTTTATTGATTGGATCATCTCCTTTCAATGCAAGCAATCATTATGCTTGCCACGTGTAGGTTCACCATTGGCTTGTTACACACCAACAAGTCTCCTGCTCTAGTTCCACTGGACCACGCCTCACTTGGACCGATCAAGTCACATGGTGCAAACCTGCCATTCAAATCAGCCTTCAACATTTTCTATCTTTCTCGTACCATACTTGAGCTCACCATCTCACCTGTCATTCTCGATCGTTCTGGGTCTCCGTTCCTCCATGAGCGTAGCCCTGATCCTCGCCATCGACCATGGTGACTCCAAGCGTCCCTGTACATCCAAAGACAAGAAATTATTTTCGAGTACAAGTTCTTCACAATTTGACCCACATTAGTAATGATGTGTTCCATGCAACCTATAACCACTGACCTAGGTCACCAAATCATTATATGACTCAAAATTCTCAAAATCATCCACTTTTGTAACCTGTTTAGAAAAATATGCAAATTACATATTTTTACTTCTCTAAAATGACAGCGGTTCATCATAATAAAACTATGGACCTTCTCACATGGTCCTCCAAATATACAAAAACTGAGTATTTGTTCATGTGTTTCTTCGGAAAAGTGTATACAAGCCAGGTAAGTTTGGTTGGCTTATTTGGACATAACACTCAAGTGTTGCTTATTTCGACTTATTTTTCACTGTTTACCATTGTAACTGACTTATTTTGTACTATAACTGCTGGTGACTTTTTTGGCTTAATTAAATTTAAAAAATTTAAATAAAAAAATATGTTAACCCATTACAGACAATGTAAAGGAATATGGGAAAAATTAAAAAAACCCCATAAAAACTAAAAGCTAGAAAAAGATGAAATTAAGAAATTAGAAGGTAGAACCCAAAAGTTGAAGTCTAAATGAGCAGACCAGAGATGCTTCTGAGGCCCCGCTTATTTCGGCTTGAACTTCTGGTTTATTTTGCACTATTCATACATTTCATATTTTTTAGCTTTTTTTGGACCTTTTTTGTCGGTTTTTTCGTATTCGTTTGCGTTGTTCGTGTTAGGCTAACCTGTTTTTTTAAAAAAATTTAAAATTTAGTTACGCTAAATAAGTTATCATCAGTTACAATATAATTTTATTCCTAAAACAGTTTATTTCAGCCCAGTTGAGCGGCAACCGAATCTGACATACACATGCCCCGGCAACTGAATCTAGCATACACATGCCCGAAGAGAAAAGCAGGAGTACAGAGTACTGGGTGCTGTAGATGGAAAACGCTTAGACCTAGGCTGTGCTCATGCATGTTTCCACTTCAGGTGCAGCTGTTTGGGGACAAGTGTGAAGTGTCAGGAAAGTACCACAGATAGCTGCAAAATAAGGGCCTGTTTGGCAACGGCTGCAGCTTATGACTTTTGGTTGAAATTTTTGAATTTTGGCCGTTTATGGTACAGATTACGGAGAGAAATACTCACTTGCGATTTTGGATAGTACAGATGTTGAGTTTTTAACGTGTACATCATTTATCTTGTAGACCCCGTCTTAAGAAAATATTTCGTTTGAAAGTTAGGTACTGTAATAAAAGTTAAAAGCCATCAGTTTCAGAGAAAAAGAACAAGCTCTATTATGGAGGGAGTGTCTGCGAAGAGACGGCGACCAGTCTCACGAAGCCTGACTTGGACTCGTAACCGATTGATTTGGATTGTGTGCCGCGGCCTACCGATCGGATGGTGTCACGTGAAATAAAATCAAATCACGGTGTTGGCTTCAAGTTCTTCATTCAGATGATAGATCTTGTTCAGGCCTCTTGCTTGTTTGGTTGCTGTCACTTTTTTTCATCTGTTCTGAATTCCTTTTATTTTTTAAGAGATATCTGTTCTGAATTTTTTTGAATTTCAGACAAATTTTATTTAAACTCAGAGAATAGAAACATGATGCACAGGGATTCTAAATTCTGATGATGAAGAAGTGCAATAATACTCGAGAGCGAGAGAGACGTACATGAACCAGCCTGCCCGGCCCATCTGGCTGCACGTGTCGGTCGGTCGGTCGGGCTGTCTGCACTGCACGAGCCGACGGCCCAGCAGGGGTCGAGCAGAACGCCACACATCCGCGCTGGCGCTGCGCATTTCTCATTCGTTAAAATTCTCTCTCCCGGCCTACCGCCACTCGCCAAAATTCGAATTCCGCTTGTAGCCACTCCGGCACCGGCGGCTAGCTGCGTCTCTCCCCCCCCCCCCCCAAAGGATTCCACGGCGCTGCGCTGCGCGGCCACCGCCCCATCGCCCGCTCGTTTAGGCCTGGGCTCCTCGCCGGCGGCCACCGCCCACTCCTCCTCATCCCTGGGCGTACACAAATTCTGGTTCCGCCACTGGACCCTCCATCCATGGCCGCCGCCTCTGCCGCCGCCGGTAAAGCTTCCCTTACTCACTCGCACTCGGAGCTCCCTACATTTCAAACCATCCGTGGCGCACCATCTCAGTCTCAGCTTTCCCCTCTAACTAGGAGGAGCTGCGCTCGGTGGCTTGAACCCCAACCCTAGTGCTAATGGCCCCAGCCTCCAGCCGCCGGAGGAACACGTCGCGCTTGCCGACATCACCAACACCGGGAGGCCCAACCGTCCCAGATCCATCCACGTCGCCGACGTCCTCAAGGTCATTTTTTTGGCTCTCTAACTCTTGACAAAACAGCAATCCGGGCAGCCCAATCTTTCCATGTCGATTCCGATTTCCACACTAAAACCTATGGAGTCCTCGCTTGCTTGCAGGAGAACGCCAAGTTGCTTCATCTGCTTCGCGAGAAAACGTATGTATGCCTCTTCCCTGCCTTGTGACTCCTATGAAAGGGGAAGGATCACTATTTATTCAAGTAGTAATGTAGTTTTGCATTGCTTTCTTGTTTGCAGCAAGGTCATCGAGGTCAGCAGAGTCGAGATGCATAAGCTCCGCTTCATGCTGCATGCCGTGCACCAGCAGAACCTGCACCTCGCGCAGACCAATTCTAATACGCTTGCGGTTCGTTTACTTCTCCATTCACTCCCTGTCTCATCATTCATGTTCTAATGTTTTGAATTTTTGGTCTTACAATTCTGCCACCTCGGTTGCCAGCACAATCATATGACACAGTGACGCTTACAGTTTGAGTTATACCTGTACCGTGCACCGTGACAAACAAGAAGTGATTTTTGGGGGGGGGGGGGGTGTCAAAATTACGTATTGAATTCAGCTAAGTTAAATTGGACGCAAAAAGTTGAGTAAAGATTGTACATTTTCTTTATGTTGTACATACGAAAGCATCACGTCCAGCTGATTTCTTTTATGGTGCAGTGTAGCCCACTGTCTGAATTTCTGATCTACCTCTATGTTTTGTGCTTCTCTGCAGGAACTGAATCAGGGAAAAGATAGAGTAAGCTGTCGCTGTTTCTTTTCTGTTTGACTTTTCAACTGTCAATACTCAGCATGGGCCATGGGGGTTGTTGATTTGGAGAATTATTTGTGGATATAATATGCAGCTGAAGGAATTGCAACATGAGCTTGCATGTACAAAAGCAGCGCTTAAAGTAAAGGCTTCAGAACTTGAGGTAAAGTACCAGCATGGCTTTACCGAGCTTCTGTTTGTTACAGATAAGATAACATGTTTTTTCCGTTGTGCACTGATTGCAGAAAAAGGACAAGACTGCTAACCGACCGCAGAAGAAAGTAAATTCACAGGTAGGCAGCAAAATTCTTAAACAAAACTGCTCGTCATGTTTACCCACAAGGATTCTAGTTCTGAGATTGATTGGTTTGCATAATGAAATTAGGAGGAGATAAAACTTGCACCAATCGAGGCTCATCAAATCGATAATAAGGCCACCAGTGCTAATGCACACCATTTGGTTGAAACTCAATGTAAATCTCACTATTCTTTCTCTCATTTTTCTTTCTTAGATTTTGAATCTATACTTAACAACCATTCCAGCTATTGTACTTTAAAGTTCTGAATTATCCTATTTAACACAAACATTGTACATTTTTATTTTACCTTGAGCTAACCACTTTTAGATTTTCCAATCTTCGCTTGCTGTCAATTTCCCCTCAGTTGTTGTACCATCTAATACTGGTTGTCAAGAGCCACCACAAGATAAAACAAACAAGAGGTATTTTTCATCTGCTTATTAATGTTCGAGAGGTAACCGTAACTGAGTTCTAGATCGCCTGATTCATCCTAGCGAATTTCTATTGATTCAGAATGTCTGTGAGTAGGTGCACAAATAAACGGAAGTCAGAAACATCTGAAGTTATAAAGGACACCAACACAGTGCAGCACAACTACAAACCCCATTTACAATCCAGTGGGTCATTGCATCATGAAGACCCAAGGTAGTTCTTGCTTACAGAAAGTTTTCATCACAGATATGAGATATCTGTTGGAATTTTGTTGATAACTGTCGAATATATGTGATCAGAAAAACTCTACGGAGAAGGTCTGCTAGACTGAACCCAGGATCTTGTGAAGTCACAGAAGTCTCTTGCGAGGAAGTTGTTGTTCCTTCAGCTCCTTCTAGCTTTAGTATTCCAAAATCGCATGAGCCAAATACGGGAAAAGATATGGTAAGATGTTACTATTTCATTTCTGTTTTCGTGCTCCAAAAGTTAAGATTCAACAGGGTGGTTCTGATTTCGTGCGATATTTGTGGATATAATGTTCAGGGAAAGTCATTGCACAATGAACTTCCATGCAACACATCAGCGCTTCAAGTAAAGGCTTCAGAACTCAAGGTAAAGTAGTGCCATAGTTTGGCTCAGCTTCTGGTTATAGATGTTATCTTTTGACCTCTGGCATACTGATTGTATCAGAAAAACGAGACAAATATGCAACCACAAAAGGAAGTGAATTTGGAGGTAGGCAGTGCAATTCTTTTGTAAATGATCAACCCATTTACCCATGAAGGAATCTTAATTCTTATTGCAAGGTTACTTGTTTCCTACAATGAAGGAGATACAAGAATCACGTTCTACGGTTGCTGGAGTTGAGGCTTATCAAATTGGTGATAAGGCCACCAATAACAACCCGAACCATTCAGCAGAAACTCAACGTAAAGCCCTTCTTCTTTGTTGATTTTTTCCAGGATTAAATTGCAATCATCCTGGTTGCTGCACTTAAGGTTCTTAATTTTCCTTTTATCAAGCATTCAAGCATAATATAGTCCTTATTCAAAATTTCAAGTTAGTTTTAAATGAAATTATTCGAAATTATGCTGGAAAGTTTGAACACAAAGTACATCTTTGTTTGTCAATGTTCATAGGTACAATTTGTTGTGCTAGAAATTAAATTTTAAATCCCAAGAATAGTTGGCAAACTACTTGCTGATCGCTGTAATCTTCCTTCTCACATTAATGCCAATTCTTTTTCAGCATCTCTGCCATTTAATATTGAGCATCCAGAACCACCACAAGAGAGACGCAACAAGAGGTAAGGCCAACCATTTTAGAGATGTTTGAGATGCAATTGTAGCTCAGTAGTACATCATAAAATTCACCCAAGCATTGTTCTATTGAATCAGAAAGTCTGCGTGTAGGAGTGCAAATAAACGGAAGTTGGAATCTTGTGAAGGTCCAAAGGACTCAAACATAGAGGAGGACATTAATGCCATACGTCACTCAAGTTCCGGTGAATCACTGAATCATGAAGAGAAGAGGTAGGTCTTTGCCAGCTTACCACTTCCTGTATCCCACCAATGCACTTGTCTCTCTGATTGGAACATGGCAATATTGGTTGGCCTAAAAATTTGCAGAAAATCTCCAAGGAGAAAATCTGCAAGAATAAATCCAGGATCTTCTGAAGTCACAAAGGGCGTCTTTGAGACTTTGCACGAAGATATTGTCTCTCCTTTAGCCCTTTCCAGATCAAATGTCTTGATCGAACAGAGCAAAAACGAGAAGCAAAATGGCTGTTGTTCCTCGATGAAACCTTCCGAAGAGCAGGCGACAGGGAGAAGGTCTTCATTTTGGAGGCCTTTGAGGCGGGCAGCAGAAAAGATCGTCTCTTACAAGGAGATACCTTTGAATGTTAAGATGCGACGAGTGTAGCTACCACCCAGCAGAAAATATAGGACAACGAGACCGTCTCTTACAAGGAGATGCCCTTGAACGTTTGCTGAGGAGACGCCCTTGAATGTTTGTTGTATGATATCGTGCTGTTTTGCCAGCGTTAACAGGTAGCAAACCCCTTTGTTTGCCCCAAACTGGGGAAGGACTGTGCATCTATCTATCTCAGTGTCAAACTGACCATGGAAATTTATCGGACTTAAGACGACACCAGCAGCAGCCATTGTTCCTGTTCTGGTGGTGTGCAAATGCAGTCAACATTAGCGAGACTAGTAGTGTTTTTTCCCTTTTTGTTAGTTTGTATGATATGATCAGTGAACAATGATTGGTGCGCATGCTGGGTTCAGTCTTATTTGCTTAGCCTTTACTTGTGCAAGCCTGACTACGTATTGCTAGAATACTAGGTTGTACCCCTTAGTCTCTTACAAACGGATGTCATTTGGTGGCACAGACAGTTTAATCAGAAGAATCTAGCAAACAAGAAATGACCTGGGAACCACTACCGGGGCCAATGGTTAGCTGCAAAACAAGCATCAAGATCAAGGCCATGTCGGCGCACGAGCGGCGAATCGATCTCGTGCGACCAAATTCACGGAAGATCTTCACAATCATGCGCATGCACAGATCAAGCTTCACATCTGATCTGATCTGATCGACCGGTCTCATGAAGCCTGAACTGTAACCGCTTGATTTGGATGGTTTGTTATGCCCTATTGGAAGGTACCATGTCAAATCAATCAAATCACGTCCAGGTTTCTCAATCAGATCTTGTTCAGGTCTGTTGCTAGCTTTGGTTGCGGTCAGTTTTGGTACTGCATCACAGTTTCTACATAACATGATCTATACTACCGACAATATGGACATGAAACAGTAACAGGAGTAACAAAACAATCGGTGATCAACGTGGTGGTCATCACATGATAGAACTTCAATTACACTGATAATCCCAGAAAGTTTATTTACAGAAATTCAGGGGAAAACATCACATAATGAGCCTCAAAGCCCCCTGGATGCACACTACCAACTCGTCCTTACCTAGCTCCAACTTCATTTACAACGCCTCACAATGGCGAGTGAGATCTCAGGTGTCTGTTGGTTTATCCTCAGATAAGAATAGTCATTGGCATGTCGACAATGGATGGATGAACAGCAGCAAGATGCCGAATCACTACATACAATTGACACTCAACAACGTAGCACAACAGCAAGACGGCAACAATAGCGCTGCTATCATTGGCCTTCCAGGAGCTCCCTGAGGCTATGAAGCCCTTCAGCCGACATGCTCCGCTCAACCCTACCAGTCCTGTTCACTCTGATCTGAGGAGGGGCTTCCTGGTGGAAAGAGACCATCACCGCCGTTAGGTTGTCCGTGTCCCCTCGCCTTATTGCCTCCCCGACGATCTCCTTGCAACACAATCTTAAGTCGTTGTGCTCTCGGAGCCTTCTCCGTGCGAAGTCCACGGCATTTTGGTTTGAGAAGAAGTCCCAGATGCCATCGCTGCCTATTATCAAGAACTCGTCGTCCTTCGTCAATGTGATCATCTTGAGCTCTGGTTCAGCGCTCAATGGCCCCCCATCTCCCCCCCATCTCTTTCACGCCCTCGAGATGCCAGTCACCAAGTGCTCTAGTGACTGCTAACTGACCATTCAAATAACCATCACCAGGGCCGTCCCAGCCAAAACCGAGACCCTGTGCAAAGTCTAAAACGGGGCCTCGTAGACTAGCAAAATAGAACCATAAATAATATATAAACAATAATTTATTACATTAAAATGTAATATGTTATGAATTGTACCTATTCAACCCTTCGTCTCATAATGTTTACTTGAATATCATCATTCTTTTGGTGTTTTTCGAAATGAAATCTTCAATGATAGACTCATAGTCAATCTTGTCCAGCATGTCGCCCTCAAGTGCTATTGTAGCCAAAGCAGTAAGCCTTTCTTGCGTCATTGTAGAACGCAAATAATACTTCAATAACTTCAATTTTGAAAAGCTTCGTTCTGCTGATGCAACAGTCACAGGAATGGTCAACAAAACTCTATATGCAATAGTTGCATTGGGGAAACAGTCATGTCGCTTCAAGAACTTTAGAATATCAACAGGCCCATATCTTCTTTTGGAATAAAATCTTGAAGAAACCTCACTCCACATACAGTTCATTAGCATCAATATATGATTTTCCATCTCTTTTAAGAGCGGCCTCAAGATTATCACAAGAAGATCTCACGCTATTATTATCCAATGACTGCAATATATCGAAGTAAATAAGAAACCAAAAATTCTCTGTAACCTTGATCTTTGTTCAAATCTTGTTGTTAGTGAAGAAATAGCTTGATCAACAATAGGTATAAAATAGTTGATTCTAAATGATTCCTCTGCAGACTGTGTGGCAATATTTGTGTCATCTGGGTTCTCATCAAATTGCCTCTTTCTTTTAATTTCTCTGCTTTTACGAAATGTTGTACCAATATCCATCTCGAGTGCAATTCCTTTAGCTATTTCTAGTGCATTTAAGAAACCAGTTTCCCTGTACCAAAAAATAGAGACCAGACCTATATAGTATTGGGCTGTACATAAGATATTGGGGGGCCCTATGCGGTCGCACAGGCCGCACTTGCCCAGGGACGGGCCTGACCATCACCGACATAGCCGCCAAGTGACTCTACACGCTTTCTTTCATTGAGGCAGCGCGTCCTGTGGTCCTTGGACATTTCAATTGCGGTACCACGCCGGGAAAGAACTGCTCGGCAATCACCAGCATTAGCGACCAGAAGAGACCTGCACAAGACATGCTAATAATTAGAATTGGCAATCACTTGAAATCACCCAACAACAAGCAACTTACAGTAGAAAGCACTAATGTCAACCTAAGGTAGCCATACTGGCATGTAACACGATGTATGGCAGTAGTATCACAAATGGGTCTTAGTGCCAGTGCAAAAGTTCAGTGAAACTTCAACTCCACAGGTAGTGCCAGTGCAAAAGTTCAGTGAAACTTAACACCCCAGGTTGGACTAGCATTATTGAGAAGTTATTAAGCTCTTGGAGTAGCTTTGAGAAAGGGTGAAAACTAAATACAAGTACTTCTGAGACACGTGGGGAACATGCCGAAAATCTCACATATCTCAGTAGCAAACTAATCTGAGAACAGGCCTGGTACTAGTTCGGCAAACCTAAGAACAAAACTTAGCATGCCAACGAACAGGTTGGCCTCGGGTGAACTATAGTACTCTTACCAATTAGGATTTTCTGTTCATCAATAAAAGCATAATACTAAAATCAGAGAGCCACAGTTGCATATGACAGGAATAGTACCTTCCAAAAATCATTGCTGTAAGTGCTGTTGTTCCATAAGAAAGTGCATGGTGACGAGAGCATGTCTCTGTGAACTGACCCACCACGAGATACTGCGGGAATTATTATATTCTCAAGTATCATCAGTTGGTTTCATACATAGTATATATAAGATTCTTAGACCTGAGTTCGTCACTGTTTTTCTACATATGTAATAGTTTACTTACTCTGGATGGACGTCCAGCCACGGAAAGCAGTAGGACAACCAAGGCCTCCTTGTGTTATCATCTCAACGTCCCTCGCTGACCGATCTCACTTTAAACTTCTGCTCATACATCAATGACTCTGGTCTTGGTTATCTAGCTTCCTGCAAAAAGCTAAGGTCCATTTGTGGCGCTTGCTTTTTTTTTTCTTCTTAAGATTACAATGGAGAGTGTGTGTTTTATTGAAACATATGTTAAAACCAGAGAGATGATATCACTGGATAAATCACTCATACACATCACACGTATATATATGTACATGTTCTACTGAAACACATGCTGTGACTAGAGAATAAAGGTAGCTAAATAAAATTTAAATTTATCTAGTATCTTATAAAATATCGACACACATCTTTTTACTTAAAAAAGACATACATTATGGGTGTGTGAAACAAGACGCACCGAGTCGAACCGGGTGGGCGGGTTAATCGACGGCAACCACAGGTAGGGGTGAAAACGGGTCGGGTTAATCCCGACCGATCTGGCACCGAATCTGATTGGTACCGAATCCGACTAGTACCGAATCCGGAGAAAAAAAATATGGGTTAGGATATGGTAACAGCAATATCCGTCCGAATCCGAATATCCGTCCGAATCCGATACATCTTCAAGTTTGATTTCAGGTTAGTGCTACTATTTGACGTTTCATTTTCTTTTGCAATGGTAAAATAAAATCTTCCACATCAGCTATTAAATAGTAACATCAAGTCAGTGCGTCCTACTCCATTTACTGCACTGTATGCATTCCTTACAAGCAAGTAGGGGTGCAAACGAAATGGGTTAATCCCGACCGATCCGACACCGAATCCGATTGGTACCGATTCCGATTGATACCGAATCTGGAGAAAAAATATAGGTTAGGATATGGTAACAACAATATCCGTCCAAATCCGACCCGTTTTCACCCCTAACCACAGGCACAGGCACAGGCACTGAGCCATGGCTCAGTTGTAGATGCGGCGTAAACTTGCTTGGACCATAGCCTTCTGTGAGAAAACCAGCCCATATTAAATTTGGCCCGGCTCAACCCAACGCTCGGCTCGGCAGCCCGGGTGATTATCCCCTTCCGTTCGAAAAGGGGGAAAGAAACATGTCTTCTTCAGCAAATTGATGCAGGCGAGGGTTTAGCTTAGCACTCTGTGAGTGCGAGGCGCCTGGCTGATCGATCCCGTCAAGATCGAGAGGAGCTTGCTCTCCTTCCTGCCTGCCTCGCTCCTCCGCCCAATCGACGATCGCCGGTGTTTATTTCTCCCTTACTGTGCGAAAGACGCCGCCTTTTCTTGATTTCATCCCATGAAACCCCAATTCCTGGCTGTTGATTCCTTTGGAGGTATGGCTTTGGGTTTTGAGTTAACTTGTGCTCGCTTTTGTTTTCCCCCTTTTTGATTGAGATGAGGGTGAATGAAAGGTAAGCTAGAGAAAATCGTTTTTGATGCAAGGAGTTACTAACCCTCATCACATGATGTGTTTTTTTCTTCATGCGATTGGTTAAGTGCTTACTAATATTTGTCAGATCAGTGTCTAAACGTTATCTTGTAGACTTGTACTACTTTCTTCTAATTCGTTTATTCGTAGGCTTTTTCTTTCACTGTTTCAGCAATTTCAGATACTTAGGATGTTAGTTGAATTGGATGCTGCTTATAGGTCCTTCGTTGGCTCAACGAACTATAGATAAATAGGGTGCTACCTCAGTTACTCTTCGTTGTGAAGATGATCCATATAACATATTCAGCAGCCACTAGACCTCATTACATGTTGTGACTTTCATTCATGCGATTAGTTTAGTGCTTCAAAATATGTCAGTTCAGTTCAGCAGACGAGTGCTATCTTGTGGACTTGTAATACTATTTGTTTCTCTGTAGGTTCTTTTGTTTATTTGTTTCAGTAATTTCAGATACTTAATATGTTAGTTTAATGATGTTCTTTATTTGCTTAGCAAGTCAAAATTGCATGGGGAGCTACCTTAATGTAATGTTCTTTGCAATGATGAATTTACCTCGTCATGAATTGCACTAGTGCCATCTCCATGTGTTTCATTCTGATCTCATGAATTTCAGCCCAGCGCTCTGAAACCTGCTGAACCTTGAGATTACCCAAGCGGTGCATTTGCATTACTCAATGGAGGATCTCTCGGAGCCGCTGCTTGCAGAGATTGTCAAGAGGATTACCAGAACAAGTGATTTGAATTCTCTTTCCCTCGTGTCAAAGCAGCTCTATACAGTTGAGGCGGAGCAAAGGGAAGCTATCCGCGTTGGCTGTGGCCTTCACCCTGCAACAGAAGCCTTGGCATCACTGTGCTCCCGATTCCCCAATTTGTGTAAAGTAGAGATCAATTACTCTGGTTGGACGTCCAGCCACGGGAAGCAGTTGGACAACCAAGGCCTCCTTGTGCTTTCAACGCACTGCCATTTGCTGACAGATCTCACCTTAAGCTTCTGCACATACATCAGTGACTCTGGTCTTGGTTATCTAGCATATTGCAAGAAACTAAGGTCCCTCAGACTGAACTTTGCACCAATGATAAGTTCGAGTGGGCTTCTTTCGGTGGCATTTGGTTGCAGGAGTCTTTCTACTTTCCACCTTATTGACTGCATGAATGTAAGCAGCGTGGAGTGGCTGGTGTACCTTTGCAGGGCTGGATCATTGGAAGAACTTGTGGTAAAGGATTGCAAGAGAATCAGCCAGTATGACCTCCTGAAGTTTGGTCCAGGATGGATGAAGCTCCAAAAGTTTGGATGGATGAAGCTCCAAAAGTTTTGAGTTTGTGATCAACGGGAATTACTGGTTATCAGGGGGCCATGTACCTATCCTTGATCCCGCATATGAGGCTCACTACCCGTACAGATATGACATATGCTGTGAGAATTTGAAGGACTTGAGGTTGGCACATATTATAACTGAGCCAGAAATCGGACTTCGTTTTCTCCTGGGGAGGTGCAAAGCATTGGAGAAACTTTGGCTGGAACATGTTATTGGTCTCACTGACAGTGACATGATTTCACTATTCCATAACTGCAGCAACCTTAGAAGCATCTCACTTCGGCTAGGCATTGACTGATGATACCCTTAAGGCTCCGGCTCTCAGCTGTCCTGTCCTTCAGGTTGTTGAGCTCACCTTTACATTTTGCGATGCCATGTGGCCATCAGAAATAAGCTTCACACAGAAGGGTATCGTAAGTCTCATTCACTCTTGTCCAATTCGTGTTCTCATGCTAAATGGCGCCAGCATTTTTGATGACGAGGGGATGGAGGCCCTCTCATCCGCACAATTCCTGGAGACACTCCAGCTTGTGGATTGCGAGAGGATAACTGATGCTGGGCTGTGTCTCATAACGTGTGCCCCATGCTTGAGCGGCCTCACACTTCGACATTGTAAATGTGTAACTGATGAAGGAGTGGCCAAGCTGGTACATTCACAGAAGGAGTCTCTGACCATTATAGGCTGTGATTGCATCTCTCAGAATGCTGCGCAGGGGGCGACCAGATCATTTCTCTACTCTGCTGAGTGTGAAAGCTTTGACAGTCTAAAAGGAATGAAGTTGATGCGGCCTTCAAAGTAATATTTGGTTGTTAATTTCTGTTGCTATATATTAGCAGAGGTCATTAAATTATAATTTAATGGAAGTGATTTTGAAGAAAGATATACCTTTTATTTTCCCATGACCAATTTTCATCCTTCATATGCTTTATTTCAGTTAATAACTCAAGATTTTGTCAAAATTCTTATGCATGGTGAAGCTTGTAATGACAGTTGTTTTTTTCTCGTTAGATTATGTTTACATATGTTCTCTGGAGAGAAGAAAAGTATTTATGTGAAATCTGCAAACTTGGCACTTGCAAGCATAACTGTGTGGTTGATTAGATTAGGAAGGATTAGCAGGTTGGAAGCTGAATGCAATCCGTTTTGCTGCTTGTGCAATATTTCAAGTACGATGTGGATGTTAAGGTGTCATTGGGCACAGCTCAAAATAAATGCAGTTTTTACGCTGTAGTTTTGAGGCCCTGGGCAGGGTGAGCTCTTCACAAACTCGTTAAGCATTTTCAGTTTCGACTGTCGTACTTTCTACTACTCGACTTGTTTTCTCTGAAATGCGATCGCGCTATCAACTTTCGGGCTTCACTATGAGTGTAAGCTTATACTGCTGAATCTGCTTCAGTATGCTCAAATTAACATCGATTACACCTGTAGCTGATCAGCTGCTATTGCAAGCCGATGCATGAGAGATGCCACAAGAGCCTAGAAGGCTGCAAATCTGAGGAGAAACATGTAGAACGGCACGGGGGCCTAGTTTGCCGGAGGCGGCAGCGGTGGCCAGGCCTCACCAGTGCCGTTCTTGGTGTCGCACTTGGCCAGGATGTCCTCGATCGGTGGCGGACTTGAGCACACACCTCACCTCCGTCGACGACCGCCGCCGTTCGCCGTGCAAGTGTGCAACACGGGTTAGGGAGCCGCCACTCATCACCGTGCTGCTCCTCTTGGACCTTGAACCCAACGATATCCTGTTCATGTGCGTGTACAAATGGATTAGAAAATTTTCCTCTTGTTGGAGGACGGCATCTGGTCACCGCAAAATCGCATTGTTTCACCTCACACTGCTGACATATAAACTAATGCCTTGAGGTAGTAGGGCGCCGTGCAAGTGGTGCTGGGGTTGGAAGCAAACAGGTTAAATTTCACGAATCAAAATTTAAATTTGGACGATTTGAAAACCGGTTACCGGAAGAACCCAAAACACCGCTTAAAAACCCCACGAAAAACTGAAAAATCTAGAGAAAACGCGAAATATTAAGACTAGCATATTTATGCATAATTAATTCATACAATAGATAATCTAATATAAAAAAAGTCTAAACCAACCTAAGAAGTGTATTTGTAACTACTTGGATTTTACCCAGTTTTTCTTTTCCGGTATACATCGGGATTTCCGGTAATCGCCGGGATTTCTATATTGGGAGCAACTGCCCAATGCTCTCATCTCAAAAATGGTAATCCACACATCGGGTTCAAAAATCGCAACTGCCCAATGTTAGGACGCCATTTTTGACAGCCTTGAGTCTCTAGCTCTCAGCTGCCCAATTTTTGCAATTCCCTGTTTCCATCTCAGATAAGCTTCGCACATGAGGGTACTGTAATGCTTGTTCACACATGAGCTTCACACCATGTTCAATGACGAGGGCGAGGGGATGGAGGCACTCTCACCCGCACAATCCCTGGGGACACTCGAGCTTGTGGATTGCGAGAGGATGAAGGATGCTGGGATGCGTTTTGCTGCGCGTGCCCCGTGCTTGACTAGTATCACACTCCGAAAGTGCAACGGCGTGACTGATGGAGCAGTGGCCGAGCTGGTACATGCATACAGGTTGGAGTCTCTGAACGTTGTAGGCTGTCGTTGTATCTCTCTGAAAGTTGCACCGGCGGCTGCCAAATCTATTCACTTTTCGTCTCTAACTAAGCAAGGCATTATTTTGAATACGTTGGTTTCTTAACGAGACTTTTTTTTCTTATTTCTTTGCATTGTTTGTGGGATATAATGGTTTTTTCTATTTTTTATTTTTTTAATTGAATATCTCAGCTAAAAACTAACAATAACTACAATACTTATTTCAACTAAAAGTTAACAGCTACAACCAAAAACTATCAACAAAAACCTTTCTGAGCTGGGCCTCTCCGGTTTTCGAAGTAATCTTTGGCTGTTAATTTCTGTTGCTATATATTAGCAAAAGGTTACGAAATTTTAATATGAAATAATTTTGAAGACAGGGATACTAGTCATTTTCTTGTGACCAATTTCAGTGCTTCATAAGCTTTATTTCAACCACTAACTCAATGTTTTGTCAAAACTCTTACGCACGGTAAGGCTTCTAATGAGAGTCGTTATTTCTATTTAGATTACGTTAGAATTGCTTCTCAAAACAAAAGACGAATGTATGCGCATGAAATCTGCAAGCTTGGCACATACATTGCAATTATAGCCGTGTGGGTTCTTAGATCTCGAAAGATTGGCAGGTTGGAAACTGAATGCATCCGTTTTTGCAGCTCGTACAGTAGTAGTTGCTCGTGCAACATTTCAGGTACGGTGTTCGGGCGTCATCGAGTACATTGGCTGGCGACGAACTCTGTGTGTGCTTTCCTTGTTTGAAGTTTCGACGTTAGACACGAATTTTCTAAACTGGATCGCTGCACAAAGTAAACAAAAATCAAGTAATCATAGGTAACTAAGGTAAGTAGAGTATCCTAATGGACGAACCGGTTCCAGCCTCCACTCCAGGTCGCCTCCGACACAGGCACACAGCCAGCTAGACTTTTGGCTTCTCTAAAAAGTAAAATAAATAGAAAGGTTTTTTAAAGCATAATCTTCAAATGACTTTTTGATTCTAAAACCATATATATCATCCACGTCGGTATCTCTACCGTATACTGCCATCTCAAAAGATATAGCCAAAAGTCATCAGCCGTAACCCAAAAGAATATGATTATCAAATTATTATGAACCTTAGTTCATAGGGTTAATCACCGTCGATAGGATGGCAGGACAGCATCGGCGTAAAGGGAGAAAGGAGACTATAGATGAGAATAACTTTGTTATTTCTTGCTTGGTTCCGATAGCATGCGGCAGCCCCTTATATAGATGGACTTCTCCTAATAGATAAAATCTAATCTTAATCATATCACTAACAAATATAGAAACTAATATCATATCCCTAATCGTATATCTAACAATAGAAAAATAATCTCTAACTTAAATAGAAACTATTTTCTACTTTCTAATAATGAACTGTTGGGCCCAAGGTCCACGCACTTCATAAGGGCTAAATACTGCCATGAGGATGGCCGGACGGCGTCGGCGTAGAGGGAGAGAGGAGACTATAGATGAGAATGACTTCGTTATTTCTTGCTTGATTCCAATATCATGCGGTATCCCCTTATATAGATGGACTCTCTAACAGATAGAATCTAATCTTAATCATATCTCTAACAAAAAGAAACTAATATCATAATATCTTTAATCATATCTCTAACAAATAGAAACTAATCTTTAACTTCCTAATAAAGAACCGATTGGGCTCAATGGGGCTACGCCGATAACATTACACCCCTTCTGAATATGCAGCTCGTCCTCGAGCTACTAACCCGACACGTACGTGCACGTGCGAATAAACAAAACCCTTCCATCCTCCGCAGTAGCACTCCAAAAGAATTACCTCCTTCCTTATCTCTCTCTGTGCCTTCCTTCCGATTGCTTCCTTCCTTGTTCCCGTCATGAGCTTCGGCCATGGCTCCTCCCCGCCGCCTCCTTCTAATACTCCCCTACCACCCTCAAGACCTCCTCGACGGCCCATAGCGTTGACACCACCTCCGCCTTTGCGCTGGCATACAACGCGCATGTCTCGAATCCTACGTAGCGCCTTCAATGGAGTACGACTTTCGGGGCCGGTCGGGCTTCGGCTCCTACGGCGCACCTCTGATCTCTGGCAGCACCCCTGGTTCGTCACTCTACTTGCACATCCGATAGTCACACCACCACGGTCGTGCCCTCGCCTCCTCCATCTAGTGCTCCTTCAACCCCGTCCCCACCATCTAGTAGTAATCCTGACCCATCACCGTCGGCTCCTCCTGCTGTGCTGGCTACTCCGCCTCTGCAGACACCCGCTCCGCAACCACCGGTGGCACCAGCCACTCCATTGGCATCTTCTCACCCATAGGCCCCGGTGACACTAGCTACTTCGTCGGCATCTCCTCCTCCCCCACAGCAACACGACCCACCGCCCTCTTTTTCTCCCTGGCAGCACCATGACCCACCGTCGTCGCCTCCCGCACCAGCTTCATCGCAGCCCAAGCATCGTAGGATGGGTCCATGTTGAACGAGGAAGCGCGTGGGATCTGCTCGTCGTTGGGTCCTCGTGCGCCACCCCAACATCGTGCACCTCCACGAAGTGATGGCCACCCGAAACTGGATCTTCGTAGTCATGGAGTACGTCAGCCACGGCCCACTCTAATGCGATGCCCCCATGAACGGTTATAGCGAGGATGACGCCCGCCGCATCTTCCAATGGCTAGCCTCTGCATTCTCCTGCAGTGCTGTGAAAGCATCTAGGCCCCTAAAAATATTGGTTTTGGTAATTAATGAATTTATGTGAATATGGGACTAATGTGTGCATTAAGTGTTTGAAAGGATAAGTTCAAATGGCAAAGAAAGAGGCTCACAAAATATCCCATGAAGATTCAAGATCTCTAGGGCGACAAGGTAAATAGTTTAGGTATCTATTTTATTTTACCGGTCTTGGAGTTAGGTTGGAAGACCGGATTATAGGATAGACGCCGTACTATTAAGAGGGATCATGGTGATTGCTTGATCATGTTCAAATGTGCCCTTTGGATCAATTTAGGATCATGCATGCACTTAGAAATTAAAATTAAATCAAATCGTGCATTGTCGAAAATCCGTAGTTCCGGTGTGTATTGGACGGAACTACCGCAGTCCAGTAGTACCGGCGCTGGCGAACGTTTTTTCGAGAGCGCCGGACTCGGACTTAGTCTCTGAATCGGAAGTACCGCGGGTTGACCTGCGGAACTACCGGATGGCCGGTAGTACCGGGCACCCGAGCGGAACTTTATTTCCAGAGAGCGCCCGGAGTTTAACTTAGCCTCTCGGAAAACGGAAGTACCGCAGTTTGACCTGCGGAACTACCGCATGTGCGGAAGTTCCGGATACTTGTGCGAACGTTATTTCCGAGAGCGCCGAGAATAAAACTTAGACTCGTTGAGATCGGAAGTACGGGTCTCGAACGGAACTTCCGGACGTCCGAAGTACCGCGATTTCAACGGCGGTAGTACCGCACTCATTGACCAACGGTTGCTTCGACTCTCGACATAGCCGTTCGTCCGGTCGGTCGAGGGTCCGAAGTACCGCGGTTTTGCTGCGGTAGTTCGGATTTCTGAATTTTCAGGATTGTTTATTGTAACGGCTATTTGAGGTTGGTGAGGTATAAATACACCCCACCGAACTTGGACATGTTGTTGAACCTCCATTGAATACATTTGAGCCTAGTGCAACCTCTCACACCTCATTCACTCACTTGTGCATTCATTTGAGGTAGTTGACCCAAAATTCAAGTGCATTGCATTCTAGTTGATCCATTGAGCACTTGAGTGAGATCAAGCGCGATGGTCTATTCTCTTGGTGCTTGCCGGCACCTAGACGGCTTAGCGGAGTTTGGTGATCTTCTCAAGAAGATTGTGAGAAGGCCGGAAGATTGTGAAGGCTTGGAGCTCGCCTACCCGGAGAGGGAAAGGGCTTCCAATAGTGATCGAGGTGCTTAGGCTCATTCGTGGAGCCGGTCCGATTCGTTCGGGCTTATCTCAACGTGGACTAGGGGAGACCGGCAAGTCTCCGATCACCACGGTAAAAAGTAATCGTGTCAATTGTGGTTTGCTCTCTTGTGATCATTTTCATTCAAGCAACGCTCTTCATTCATATTACTTGATTGCTTGCTTAGTTAGAGTAGCAATTGTTGTTCTCTACTATTCGTTATTGCTCTTAGTCGATTACTTGTGCTAGTGTTTGTTTGAACCTCACTAGGTTGATTAGGGGTGTTAGTGTTATCTTGCTCTATTCATCTATCAAGTTTAAAATTGCTAATTAGAATTAGACGAAAATTTTAAAACCTCCTATTCACCCCCCCTCTAGTCGGCCTCATCGATCTTACATGCTGTCAGGGCGTACCACCACGACATCAAACCCGAGAACCTCCTCCTCGACGAGCCCCGCACCCTCAAGGTCACTGACTTCGGGCTCTCCGCCCTCGCCTACATAGAGAGCACACTTCTTAGCTAGAAGGCACAATGGGATCACTTGGAACAACATCGCTGTATCCACTTCTCTAAGCAACGCCGCCGCTATCACAATGTGTGGCTTGTACCCTGTGTGCTGACATGGGAAGGTTCTATCTATTAAGGGTGCTCATCTATATGAGAGGGTTGTTGCATACTATTAGAACTAAGCAAGAAATAACAAAGTCATTGTGATCTATAGTCACCTCTCTCCCTCTACGCCAACACCGCCCGGCCATACTCTCGACGGTGTTTACCCCCTATGAACTAATTTGGTATACTCTCGGCCAACACCATACTCTCGACCATAACAATTTGGTATCAGAGCCAACACCATAGCTTCTGCTGTCGAGTTAACAGGTGGCAAGATCTTTGCTGGTTGTGAAGAAATCATTACTGGACTCAAGAATAGAGAGAGTATGTTGAAGAAGATGATGGCAGCAAAGAAGAAAGCACAAGCAGCTATTGCTGCACAACATGCAACAGCACAAGGGGTTGGAGCAATAGTGGCTATGCCACGGCAACAGCGCTATTGCTGCTGCTCTTTCATCTGTCGTGCAGATAGAAACTAATCTCAATCATATTTCTATTAAATATATAAACTAATATTATATCCCTAATCATATCTCTAACAATAGAAAACTAATCTCTAACTCAAATAGAAACTAATCTCTACTCCTAATAATGAACCGTTGAGGTCCACGCGCATGACATTAATGTTATGGTCTAGGATCTCAACGTACACACAGCAGGCGAGCGAACAGTACCGCGAGCACTGTAGCAACACGTGAATAGTACCCACGGGGGAAACTATAGCGCGTACGGATTTAGGTGGTTTGATTACGTATCGCGGAGTAGGGCTATAATAATTAGTTTCCTTATTATTTAAGTTTGTTTCCTTTTAGATTTATTTCATATATTAGTTCCTATTATTAGGATTATTTTTCTTAATATAGAGATATATTTCTTAGAAATCAAGTTTAGACATCCCTACAAAATGGACAGTATTGTATCGTTATCATTAAGCAAAAAAATAAACAAAAGTTCTCTAAATAAGCCCCATAATCTCTCTACATCATCAGGGAAGAACATTGCTGGCGGTTAGATAAGGGCGAGTGCCACATCCCCAGTCTTCGGACCCGTACCCAACCACCGACCACAACATTTGGTATTAGAGCCACTTACCATGGCTTCCGATGCTGAATTATCTCGTTGGACATGTTGATGGCTAGCAACAAAAAGATAGGGTCCTTACTCAACAATATGATAGCCAACTTGGAGAATGGTATAAAATTGATGAACAAGCTGAAAAAGCAAGAAGAAACGTCACGTGCCATTGCAATGGCTGCACTGCCACCAACTTCCTCGGCGCCCCCGTTGGTAATGGCCACGTCACCAACGACGACTCCTCTTTAGGTTTCACCTTTGGTGCCTTTGCCAAAGAGGAAAATTACCACTGTCCAACGACGGTCATCTCCACATAACTGGCCAATACCATGCCTCCGCAAGTGTGGAACACAACGGCTGATAGGTGAGGGCCAACAACGTCGTCACATCCCTCCCACAACCGCCACATCCAAAGGCAAGAAGAATTCTATTGCCTCATGCCAACTGACCTTGCCACCAACGACTACTACAACGTCAACCCACGCTAGAGAGTTGCTATCCTCGTCATTGCTATCATCATGTAGGTTCCAATATTCATGAGTTCTTACGTTACTGGAAAACCAAGGATGACAATTCCATTGTTTCCAGACCATCCTGGACAGGACGAAACCTACTTCCCCCTATAGCTAATCCACTACTGGTTTGGTTAGACGGAAGCGCCCATGGGAAACAAAACAATCACATTGATGCAGCGGTAAAGAAAAGCCTTTTGTTTTGTTACAGTGCCACTCTATTTGGTAATATTCTTTGTTATACTAGACAGAAGGTGACTTCTGTACAAAATGGCAGAGAAAAAAGAAATGGAAATCTTGTCGCCACGCCGCCTCTCTCGGCCATTTCATGTATTCCAGTGTCGTGCACCGATAAGTAACATGTCACTTGCTTCGCTACCGACGATTACTTGGATGCATACAATGCCATCCTGCTTATCCATATCGGTGTACGCGTTGGGCGGTTGGTTACATACAAGAACCAGTGAGCTGCCATTTGAGAATTATCACCACCTAAAATCCCCTAATAAACAGCACATCAGCAACTGGTCACATGTAGATAATAGGCAAAGGGAATGAATGGTTCGTGAATCATGATGACCCACCTAAGATTAAATTTGAGGCATGGGAATACCTGCACTTTAAGGTTCCCATTTGCGGGTTTTGACAAGTGAGGACGGCTCTGGGGGTGGAGAGGATAACTGACAATCACACAGATACATGCTGCTGTACAACATTTTTAACATGTGGAAATCGATCAGCCCACCGCCTATAACCTGCAACCAGTACAAAAAAAGGTTAGATAATAATGTTTCAGTTCACACATATCAAATGAGGCTCTCTCTCCTCCAATTTTTTTAGGTTAACAGAGTAGCGCATCTACCTGATATAATGATTTGCTTTTGGTTGAATTGTTCCCTGTCATCGTCAGGGATATCCTGCCGAACAATACACAAAACCATCATTATACCAGCACATTCAGCAGGACAAAAGTTCCACTGTAGAGTAGAACCTCCCTGAAGGATATAATCCCATTAAAGAGATGCAGTCACTAATTACCTGATGCAAACTTCTGACAATGAGCTCAGACAAACTCCCAAGGGTCTTGGAGTCAAAATCAGAGCAGCTCAAGAGAAACTCTTCTGATGTTAAGTCCAACACCATCGTGCATAAGCTGGAGGCTGTCATGATAACTGATGAAGCGTCTGTGGTTCCTATAAGCAATCACACATAGTGATAGTTATTGATAGCACATGAGGAGCATGAACAAATAAAATAGTATATTTAATTATTTATGACACTCAAAAGATATCTATTTCAACTAATGCAAAGAAATTAGGATCAGAATATACCAGCCCATGTAACAAGTGCTTGTAAGAGGCAAACAAAGCAAGACTCCACTGGAATATGAGCATTTTTCCTCTGCAAAAGTACCAACAAGCTGTTATCCTTTCTCATGGTAGACAAAATAGGCTCTTTCAAACAATGTAGGCACTTACATTTGACATAAAGTTTATGAGGGTATCACATGCCAAGAACATGCTACCATGGTCGATCATCATTCCATCCTGCTCAGTCATTTTAATAAGGCAGTCTATAACCTGTAAAGACAAACATAGCCAGATCAGTTGTCCACAATCTCAGGAAAAAAACTGAATGATACCTCTGATATGCAAAATGTCTGTGTTACTGGTTGACGAAGTTAATGCAGCTATCTCATGGATTTATTTCAATCATTAAGCCTTGCATCAAAATTTATTGGCACCTACAAGCAACTAGAATAGTTACGCCATGACATTATATAATATATAATCACTGAATATTCGCTCTTGAGAACTCTGCTTCATGTTCATCTTGAATAGAGGCTCCAATTGACGCGAAGTAAAGCACCTTTTACACTCTAATAATAACATGCTGGCAGGAAAGAAAAAAATGCAAAGGGACATGCAGGATGAACAAGGCTAAGGTGGCCCCCGCATCATTCTTAAGACCGACGCTGCAATGTTTGAGGCCACCGTTGGCTCTTAAGGTGGGTCCACTCGGCTGTAAAGAAGGGGGATGTGGCAGTTGGTAGTTGGGGAGAGAGAACAATAGATGTAAAGAAAATTGTATTTTAATGCTTGTGGTCAGGTCTTTAGCTTGAGGACCAGTCTCAAGTCTTTTTTGCTTATGACCTACTTAAGGTCACCCTTGTAATGTATAAGGTCGACCTTAAGGTAGCTTATAACCCTCTATTTTCATATACTACAGATGCCCTAAACAGCAAATTGCAAATTAATTTGAGGAAACAGATAGCAAGGGAGTCAACAATCAAATTCCAGAAATTTGAATAAAAAATAAGCCTACTTACTGTTTTATAGCCTCCAAATGATGCCAAAGGTCTACATCCATCAGCCTCTATTGTTATTTGTGATAGCATTGTAAGCATGAAGACAATAGAAAAGAAGGGGCTGTGTGCAAAATTGTAACTTTATATCATCAATATATTGCATTACAAAATAAGAGATCTACATCTGCGGAGCACAAAATAGAGAAGAAGAAACCTTGACTCATCTTGACCTTCGATAGAAAAGATAAATTCCAATAGATATCCAGTCTTCTCCTTGCAGGCATATGGCGCCTCTGCCAGATAACTGCAAAGAGTAACATGTAAATGTGGTTTTCTAACAAAAGACAACATATATTCTATTTCTACATGAGCTTGTCTTAGATGCTTCACTCTTTAAGAACCACTTGATTAACAGCTTGTGTACATGATGTGCATAAGGAAATATAAAGTGGCCAAAGTGTAGATGTATTTGTTTCACAGGGTCAAAACTAAAAAGTCAAAACCAACTTAGTTGATCATGTTAAAAATGAGTAAATAGTTCATTATGATGAGCAGCACAAGCAGGTGGTCGAACTAGTGTTTACTAAAGTGACAGCTAATGGGCCTTTAACAGAATAATAATTGTGTTAACTTATTGTCTCCAAGAAGCAATTCTCAACAAAACAAAAATGCACATAAAGAATCCATAAACTGTCCAACAATAATAAGAGAAGCAGCACACCTTCCTACTATTCTCACAGCTGCCAAAAGATCATCACCTTTCCGTTGCCCATGATCCTGTAATGTTTCATCCTGTAAAATATCTTCCAATAATAATGACCATAATCGGCTTATCAGAATATGTACCTTTGCATCCTGCAGAAAGTCTAAAACTAAATTGATTGTCTCATTTAATCCTGTAATTGCCTGCATGATGGTGCTCTCACGGATAGTCTGACTCGGTGCACCTGCGTAAAGTTTTAAGATCTTTTTTCAAGGAGAACGGTAGGAGAAGACTACGATTTTTAGTCTTAGTAGGCTTGCTATCGGCCAATGACTAAGAAATTCCATAAAAGGATAGAAAAAGCGAAAACTGAAGGGTAGCAAATATAGAAGCGGAAATGGCAACATCTTACAAAAGCAGTGTTAGTTCACCCTGAAGCTTCAGAGTTCAGACAGTACCATGCAAAACTAGTGTTAATGCCAGCGTAGTCAAGGTGGTTGGGCAATTTAGGTTCATAAATAAATTGCAGAATACATCACCAATTCACCAGAATTTGATATCAATAACAAGAACATATGGAGCTTAGCTTTAGATGACGAAAGTCATGGCACTAATAACAACGATGCTATTGAATGTGTTGCTAAATTAGCACACCTGGGGACCCAATAGTATTTGATCCACTCTTTTACACTTTCAGGAAGTGATTTTCCCTTTGTTTAGATATTGTTACGAGTACTGTGTTACCATGTAGCAGCGCATGTACATCTGCATGCTCATGCATGTTTTTTAAGTGCTAAGACATATAATATGGAATGCCCTTGTGAGAAACTAATGATGTAGAAATGGAGTGTTACCATCGTATTATTGCATCAACAGACAATACATCAGCTACAAGCTAGAGGCTTGCAGACCATGGAACCAAAATAGTCAAGAAGATGGTAAACATACCTTCACCACTACTGGCATTTGATATCATTTTGATTATTCTTTCTATTAGTGAAAATAATATAGCCACGTTTCTCTGTTTCTGACTGATGGCATAATCTGTCTCAGAATTTTTTGATGACTCATACTTCAAATAAGCGAGTTCATTTAGAAGGACAGCAACTTCAACTCTTGCAGATTCTAGGACAAGCAGTACAAATCTGCAGAAATCACAAATCATTGTACCAATGAAAAAGGTACATCCACCAGGATACAGGAGATGATGTGAAACTTACTTGTCAACAGGCATTGCATTCTGATTATCTGGGATTTTATAATCTTCTGACAACCAATTCTCACCTAGTATAGACATCATGCACTCCGCCAATAGAAGAGCTTGCAGCTTTTCGGACGATACTGAACAGTGGAGAAAGCTATAATGTCATGGACCATCTCAAAAAAGAAGGGAAACAGTAATGCTAGTTAAGTGTCATTCTTTTATACTAAAGAATTTCCGTTCACAGTACTTTCGTTTCAATTAGCATATACTACAGGTCTGTTGCTCCAAGCAGTGTACACATGAACCACCTTGCAGCTTAGGACAAATGTAAACTAAATATACTAATACAAGAAAATGCTGCACTCCTATAATGAAGGAGGCAGCCAACTAAAACAAAGAAATAATTCCAAGATAACGGATAGATCTAAGCACATCTCAAATTATAGATTATCACTGCATTTGTATAGAATAGTCGTCGTAGTAGCAAAGCAATCCATATTAGCACTTTCATCCTTGGTGAATGCAGCTGATTCTTAAACCTATGATGTAAAGGCTATTTTATCAACTTAACCAATGAATTATAACTTCACAATAGTCTAGCAACAAATACTGCTTCATTCAAAAATATGAAGCACAGACATACCAACACGGTTTTGGAGAACGGCTGTGATCCCAACTCTGATGTGAGATTCCCAAATCGCGGATGGCATTGATCTCAAAGCACCATGAAGTGGCTTTAGTGTTGCAAGTTGCAACAACAAAATGAAAAGAGGGGAGTTAAACTAAAATCATTAGGAAGAACTCATCAAAATTATGTATAACCAAACAAATTCCCATGCTTCAAATAAAACAAAAGGGAGGGATAAAAAGATAATTCTTACAGATTCCTTTTGCGATAGGAGGGTGGTAAGCATGTGCAGTGATTCAAATTTAACTGCAGTATGAAGAACAGCAAAAAGCCTGGCAAGAGAAGTCACCTGAATTGCAATGAAAATTGTAGATCAAATCATCAAGTTAGCAATGCTGAAAAGAGAAGCATAGACAGATTCGGGCAAAAGATTCCAGCATGTCATCCATACCATGCTTGTCATGCCTTGCAGTCTCTCCACACTCATGTTGTCTACTCTGAGTTTATGAACAAGTAACTGCATTAGATGAGTGGCAAGCTCTAAGCACTTTGAACCTACAAACAAAACAATTAAGCAACTGCATAAGCATTCAATCTAACTGGGGAAAATATAGTGTGTTATTGAACGCTAATACCTAACGACATCCACCAATCAATTTCAGCAAATATTAACGATTAATTCTTTTTTGCAAGTTCATGACTCTAATTCATGTACCAACAGTGTGACTGCTAAGTAGAACACTGATTCAATATACCATGCAACACCCATCAGCCATCCAGGTACACAAATTTAAAATGTGGGAGCTAAGGTCTGTCATCTACAAACATCACTGCTAACATTCCTCAGTAGGATGAAGGAAGAACTGATGAAAAGAACAGTATAGAGATGAAATTAATAAGAAAACAACAAACTCGCAACAAAAAAATTAATACCATCTGGAAAGCTTGACATTTGAAGGAAAAGCATGTCCATTACTCCAGGCTCACAAAACTTATAAGCCCCATCTTCGGAGGCTATTGCAATGAGTGACAGAAGTTCAAAACATTCTTCAGTAATTGTCAGATCAGACCTGCACATGATTTGGCTACAGTCATACCTCGTAAGCAAACGTGTTTTGCAAAGCAAGCATCCAAAGTAGTTAGTAAAGTTAAGCAGTTGGCCTAAGCTCATTACAGATTCTGACAGGATTGCACAGGTTTACTCAATTGGCAAGCACTGCAAAACTACAAGATGTTTCAACGTGTACGGTGTACCACTTCAATTGCATCAGTGTTAATTATCTAACATGAGTATCGGAACGTAATAGAGAGCGAAATTTCTTACGATTTGGAGACGACCTCGGCGATGAGGGGGACAGTGGAGACGACCCCCTCGTCGGCCGCAACCTCCGGGACACGCGCGAGCCCGGCAAGCACCGTCACGGCGAGCCGAAGGTACGCCTCCCGCTCCTCCTCCTTCCCGCCCTCCACTTTCCCCAACCCTGCGCGCAAAAGGAAAAACCCACTGACGAACGGGCACGGCTAATTGCAAACCCGAAGCCCAGTGCCACTCCCACAGGCGAACCACTCGAGGCGCGCGTTTTGCCTAGCGCTTACCAGTGTTGAGGAGGCGGCGAAGGAAGCGGGGCCCGACGGCGCGGTAGACATCGGTGACGGCGGCGGCGTCGCCGGCGCGGCAGACGTTGGCGGCGATGAGGAGGCCCGCCAGCTTCTGCTCGTCGCGCTCGCCGCAGAGGAGGCGGAGGCAGTCATCGAGCGGCGGGGTGGAGGCCGGCATCGCCGCGGCGGCCGCCGGGGTCGGTGTCGGGGAGGAGTCCTGCAGGAGAGGAGAGGTGAGGTGAGGTGAGCGAGACGAATGGCGCCCGGAGAGAACGGGGAAGCTAGGGTTTGGGATCGGAGGTAGGAGAGAACCTCCGATGCGAGGAGCGGAGATGTGTGCGAGCGAGGAGAGCGAGTCCGCTGCCGCGTCGGAGAGATGGGGAGGAGGAGGGGTGCGAGCTCAGCGAAGCGACTGGGTTTGGAAGTTCCAGCTCCAGCAGCTCCACCGTGGATCTGCTCCATTAAAGGCCTGTTTGGTAGAACTTCACCACTGAAAAAATGAATCTGGAGCAGCAGATCCACCAAAAACAGCTCCACTGTGAATCTGGAATCCACCATGGGGCTGGACAAAACTGTTTGGCTTGCACAGCAGCTCCAGATCCACGAAACTGAGTTTTTGGTGGGAATGGCCTGTTTTGCCCATGGGTTTTATGGTGGTATGAGATGGGGTGTGTAACCAGTGGTAAAAGGTGGGTAATTACCACTAACTCCACAAGTAGAGGTTTCGTGGAGCACCCATTGAGATGCTCCATGGATTTTATGAATCTGGAGCTAGATTCAGTATTTTGGTGGATCCAGATTTCGTGGAGCTGGAGCGTTTGGGTAAAAATTCGTGGAGTGGAGCTATTTTTGATGGATCTAGAGTTGGTGGAGCTCTACCAAACAGGCCCTAAAACCATGGATCTAGTTCCAGATTCACCAAATTGGTGGAGCATCTCAAGGGGTGCTCCACCAAACTCAAATTGGTGGAGTTGGGGAAAATTACCCACCATGCCACTGATTACACAAAAAAAACGGTTCGCTTTTATTCTTTCTCGCCGCGCTGCCTCCTCGCGCCTCGCGCTGCTTTCGCCGCCGCCGCGCCTCGCCTCGCCTCGCTGCGCTGCCGCGCCGCCTCTTTTCTCGCCGCCGCGGCCGCCTCCTCCTCTCTCTCGCCTCCTCGCCGCCGGCCGCCTCGCCTCCTCTCTCTCTTCCGCTGCGCTGCCGCGCCGCCGGCCGCGCCGCCGCCGCCGCGCGCTCGGGCGTCGGGATTTTTCATTTTGCCCCCTGACGCGTGGGGCCCAGGTGGAAGTGAGATAGAGAGGGAGGTGGAGCTGTACCAAACACTTTGACGAATCACAGATCCACCATGGAGCTGCTCCACGGTGAATCCAGCTCTAGATCCACGTTTTTCGTGAATCTGAAGTTGGTGGAACTCTCCCAAACAGGCCCCGTTTGGCACAGCTCCACCACCAGCTCCTTGGAGTTGTTTGGAGCTGTTTTGTGCCAAACGGGGTAAAACAAAATAGCTCCACCCAAGAAGTTCCTTAAAACCTACTGAGACAAAAGTAGCTCCACCCAAGTAGCTGAAAAAAGTAGTTTCACCCGGCTCCACTTGTGAAGTAAAAAAACAGCTCCACTTGTGAAGTGGAGCCGTGCCAAATGGGGCCTAAGTATGGCTTCGACAAAACGGTATCCACGTCGTGGGCTTCTCTAAAAGATACCTATTTCGTGTACTCCTCTCTATAATAGTATTCTCAGGGATTTGAACTCAAATTATTTTGATTTTCGAATTTTATCTCCTCCATATGACTAAACTACCCTTCCTAAATTTGTTTAGACCTAATCCTTTTCTCTTTTCTTCCCACACGACACAGTACAGGCACATCACTTTTCCTCTGACGGCGGCGGCGCATGAACTACGCACGCAGGCGACGTGCTCGCTCGCGGCGTACGCCCACATGGCAGGCAAAGTGAAAGTGTTACTATGCACGCTGATTTTTGAGGACTCATTTTGCAGGTTGTTCAATGCATCAATAATTATCTGTCCTTGGTAATGTGGTTTATTTTGAAGAGCTCGAAAAAGAAATGGACCAGAGTTCATATTGGGTCTAATCAAAGAACTGAGGGGCTGTTTAGTCATATGGAGGAGATAAAATTCAAAAATCAAAATAATTTGAGTTCAAATCCCTGGAAATACTATTATAGAGAAGAGTACACGAAATAGATATCGTTTTGGAAAAACCCACGACATGGATACCGTTTTGTCGAAGTCATACTTAGGGGAGTATTATAATAGCAAAAAACTCGACGAAGGCGTGGAGGCGCAATTTTCTTCCTTAATTTATGTGAAAATTGAACTGTTTTCTGCTATAGTTATGTGCTCTAAAAATGTCTTTACCCTCTTACGTGTCTTGTTCAATTTATATTTATACTAAGCACAGCCACTCGTTAAGGTCCTCACGGCTGCTTCCACAAGCCTTCCTCCTTTCTTCCATGCTGCCTCTCCTGCCGACCCTGTGTCCGGCTCCGGCCGCCGCCCCATGCATCTGTACCTGGAGGAGGACGCGGCAGATGACGTGCTGAGACCGCGCAGGAAGCCAGCACGGGCGGGAGCAGGGTAGTGGAGGTCAGCAGCCGACTGGCTATGTTGCTCCTGCGATGCATCGACATGTGTAGTCGCTGAGCTAGCGAGTAGCGAGTAGACCAAAGTTGTAAATGTCTTTCCGGTTCCGACCAGAACGTTCCATTGGCAAGTAAAACGGCACAGCCAACCCTCCACCTCGTATACCAATCAATACTAGTTTATTCCGTTCTGATCATTTTGATAGCAGCTATGATTTTGTATTTGATTTTAAAAATTTATAGGATTTATCGTTCTATCTATTTCGATACCAAATGTAATTGAAGTGGCCCCTTATTTTTATACTATAGTTATGTATTTAAAGTGATATTTTAAGTTAAATCATATGTGCATAAAATTACATATATATAATTATATTAAACTTTAAATTTTGAAATGGTGCACCGGAATGGATCAGTACTGACGCATTTTATACCAAGAAGAAAACCAGAATGGCCTCCAAAACGAATTGACAAATATGGAGTAAACCAATGCCAAATCCATTTTTAGCTCGATTTTTGGCACATAAGGCACTATTTGAACCCGTATTTACAGGAATGTCAGTATGCACGCGACAATAACAAAAGTATCCGTTTTGCCGCCCGGTCACCAGACGGCGCCGTCGTGGAGCCAACACTTGGCACCTGGAGCCCCATGATCGTGTGGCAGAGACCTGCCGCCTGGCCACCGTGCGGTCAAGGCACCCCCATGCACACCCCTAATAACCCCGGTTAATCATGCGGTAATGACTCATCGCACGGTGGCCGAGCGGCAGGCTCTTGGCACCATGCGCAGAGGCAGCCCCTGCGTGTTTGTTTACTTAGTTTATTACGCATGTGAACGAATAGAGTGGGCTGAAGGCCATTTGACTGGTATGAAAATTGAGCGCTCGTGCAGACACGGTGAGGGAACATACCACCGAAAGGGAGGTTGTGTTGCGTCTATCTCCCCGTGCACAGTTCACTCCTGCCATTATTGGCGCGTCTGTGTGTGTATGTAGTGTTTATTTCATCGTAAATTTTAATTAGTTGTCTTTTATTATCATTTTCAATCTTCATATTAATATTTTATATATCCCATTTGTTAGAAGTTATGTCTTTACCGGAGCTTCTTGAAGAGTTCTACGATGAGAATCACCAGTGCCACTCATGGATCACGGGTGATGCAGATGGCCCTCCGCCCTTCAAGCTACGGGGAGGGAGGGATGATTGGGTGCTAAACGATCGTTACATCCTAATCCTGCGGGCCATGGGCTTGTTGCCCTTTGCGAGTTTGATCTCCATCGGACACCAGCTCACCCTCGACGGTAACCTCTTCGCAGCACTGGTAGACAGAGGAGGCCTGAGACGCACATATTCCACTTTCTGTGGGGTGAGATGACAATCACTCTGCAGGACATCTCGTTGTTGACCGGTCTCCCTTCTCTGGGGTGATGCACTTGTTCCAACACCTCCACTGGCGAACCGGAAGAATAGGCTGGCATATCAGTTTGGCCTGGTTGTCTCAAACGGTTCTCATGGTGTCTTTCGCACTTGGCTGAGGCATTTCAGTGTGTACCCGCAGGATGCACCAGTCGAGGCTGTCAAGAAGCACTTTGTCGCATACCTTATTCATCTCTTTGGTTGGAGCATGTTTCCATCTGCACACAATGATATTTGTAACCCCGAGTTCATCCACCTCTCTAAGTCTTTGGCTAACGCGGAGGGTTGGGATGATGCATTAGTACAGTTGGGGATCAACCGTCGTATGCGCCATATATTGGGGGTTGTGTGATGCTAACCAGCGTGGCACTGGTGGTTCCCCCAATCTAGTCATCTGCTACGTATTCTTATAGCTGTGGAGTTGGGAGCACTTCCCTGTCGGGCATCTAGCCATCCAGAGGCTAGTGCACTCGTTCGGTGAGTTCACCGACCGGATAGACGGGCCCACTATGGGCTTCCGGTGGACTAGTGCTTATTTATGATGGGCCAAGGACAGACCAACCAGGTGCTACTTATTGTGGCACAATGAGTTTGAGTCGTTGTACGACAGTGGCATCATCTGAGTTCCATGGACTCCAGAATTCGTGCTCAGTGTAGTGTCGCATAGGGTTGTCCGTGCAATGCCTCTAGGACACTTTATGGGCGACGACCTGCCATCTGGTGTTCTCATACATGGTGGAGGCTTACACATTGCAGTGCGTGATGTGACAGTTCGGTTTGTACTAGGTCGTGCCCCCTCTAGACTACAGGTTCCTGCCGCGAGGCGTACACCAATGAGTCAAACTGCATCATAGTAATGTTTACACTTTGTATGTCTTCCTCTGTAACATCGATGATTGCAGAAATGCAGGAAATCGAGGGCGATCAGCATGGTACGAACTGGCAACCACTGCAGCAGGAGTGGACGACGGCATGGATGGACAGGGAGCTATTGGAGGTCGTAATGGTGTAGCGTCCGTATAACATTTGGACATATGAGGAGTACCTACAGTGGTACGTACCCCAGTCGCGTGGTAGACTTATCGTTCCTCCACCAGATTGCCCGGAGTAGGTCATGCACGATGACAGTTTACAATGCTCGATTGACTGCCACAGCGTTTCGCGGCGTCATGACACCGTAAGACAGTTGCAAAGTTTGATCGTTTCATTTATGAAATCCATACTAGTCGTTATATGTCATTTCAGTTGGAGCGGGAGCGGTGCATCGCAAGCGCATTTGAAACCGCCATGAGCAACCTAGACACACTACTGGCCCTACAAAAAAATTTCAAGTACATCCCACGCAAGCCAAAAAAATATGGATAACCTGAGCTGCGGCCGGTCGATGGACCACGTCATGTGCATCGGGCACCCAGTGGAGGCACCATGCTCACCCGCCAAGTCATCACGACCTAGAGAGTCTGATCGGCCAACATGACCTACCGAGTCTGGCCGGCATTATAGTACTAGTCAGGCCAAGTCGACGAGGAGGTAACTTACGTACAAACCTACGTTGTTTTATTATTATGCCTTACATTCCATTAACAACATGGTGTTCTCTCACCGCAGTTCCATCATTAAGATGTATCACTTTTACCCTCCACACACCCAACACAGACTACCACTCCCTGTCGATCATCTTCACTGCACATCTAGGAGGTATGAGATTCGCATTCTACATCTAGAATATTTATTGTGACTAACATCGTTCCATCTTGTAGCGTTCAATTTAACATGGAGGTGATGGCCAGTCCATCGATGATGATACGGGCCTCCCGGCTGATTCTAAGGAGCGGTACACAACGCTAGGGTTTGCAACGTACGCAGGGCAGAGCTCATTGTTCACACCATACACAGGGTTTGGAGACTCTGGTGGGCAAAGCTCCTCCGGCATCGCTGGCATACCGTACAGTGAAGGCCAGGGCTCCTCCTAACAATGGGGATTTCTAGAGTTCCTTGTTCACGACTTCATCTCTAGCGGCCCCCAATTCGGCATGTTTCAGCAGGAGCACATCGACGATTATCACCAAACACTGTCTGATGTAACTCAGCCTACTGGACCCTTGTTGGGTATTCAACAGACGGAACGATTTATATATCTCCTTGAATCCGACACACATGCTCTGAACCAGCTGCCATACCCTATGGGATATGCTCAACGAAATATAAGGCCACGCACGCGGAGGTAGACGCATCGAGGAGATAGTAATAGCTCATATGAGTGAGCCATATTGCATCCCGTACGATGCGCGTTTTGTACTACTATATCCCGTAACATGCGTTTTTGTACTACTATATGTACTCCTTGCGTAATAGAATAAAAAATTACACCATTAAGTCTACTGCTATAATTTTTTGATCTCATTTTCTATATTAAAAAATTCCTACAAATCGTTTACGTAAATGAATTTTTGAGTAAAATTCATAACAAAAAAATTACAAGCAAATTACACAATAAACTACACTGCGTCGGGAAGCTCCACAACAATTTCGTAAGTTTTTGTGCTCATTTGTTGTATCTAAAAAGTTCTATGAGCAGTGCGTGTTAAAATTTTCTAATTATGCAATTAAACTAATTAATTAATGTGCTAATTACCTGGAGGCTGGTGATCGGACAGCAGGCAACCTGGATCTCGGTGGCTGAGCGGCAGGTCCCTGCTGCATGGCCACGGGGCTCCAGATGCCACGTGTCAGCTCCACGGTATCACCGTCGGTGACTAGATGGCAAAATAAATATTTTTACTATTGTCACAAACATACTAATATTTTTGTAAATATAAGTTTAAAATATGTCATATGTGCCAAAAAATCATTTCGGCTTGGTATATTAATGCAAGTCAAGAAGCGTGGGCCGAGGAGGAGACACACTGAACTGGTGCAGAGAGTAGATGCAGATGTGAGCTGTTCATTGTACGTTTGCAGCATTCTTAAATCTTAATTGGGACGCTGATTTTTGGCTCTACTCTTCTGTGTTGACCTCGAAGTCAGCTTTGCTTGCTGCCTGTCCTGGCTCTGGCTACCTCTGCAAGTCCCCATGAGAGGATCCTGCAAAGAAAGCGACAGGAAGAGGTCATCGATCAGTTGAGGGATGGACCGCCGTGTGTGACACATCAGCGATTGAAGAAGTATGAGCCATTCGGGTAGCGTATGACAGGTCAAATGTTCGTATATAGGGCACTCGATTTGCACTCTGGTTTTTTCTGCGGCTTATAATTTTAGAAGCGCAATTATTTGGTCGACTTTATACGTTTTCAATTTCTAGATTTACGGAATAAATGAACATCATACATTGTAGTAGCAAACATATCACATTATTTAGTTTCACAAAAAACCTGATACTACATGACAGTTTTACAGAGTACCGAGTCACTAGCTTGAACGTCTCACACAAGTTGCAACACAAAACAAAGCGATACAAAAGGTAGCTAGTACAACCGCAGCCATTCGCCCATTCCGGCCGGCCGGCCGACGTCAAATCGCCAGCGGCGGCGGCGCGGGTTTCACCATGGCGGTCTTCCCGTTGGGGAGGGGCGCCGGAGGCTGCTGCTGCGTCCCCGATCTCTGCCCCAGACGTCGACGTCCCACCTCCACAACCTTCCTCCCGCCATTGCCTCTGCTCCCTGCCTCTGTCGTCGGCGGCCATGGAATAGAAGAGCGTTTGCTTAGTTTCACTCACTCCGGCAAATCAACGATTAGAAAGCCTAGCTAGCCATATATGGTTGGAAACTTGGAAACTGGACATGAGAAACATATGTATGAGCGTGCCGTGCGTACGTACCTAGAGGACATGGCGAGACGACGGCGTCGTAAGAAACCAGCAGGAGGAGGAGGAGGGTGGCCATGAGCAACCAAGTGGCTACCTTGCGATACATAGAGAGAAACTGGAAATGGAGACGGAGGAGGGAAGAGAGATTGCTCGTACCAGACTACTAGCCAGTCAGTGACTATGCAGGCCTTGTGTGACTTGGGATGTGGCAACTCTTTTTTGGTTTATAGCAACTATACTAGTAGTAGTATCTAGTATGAATCTCTGAAATTCTGCAGAGATCGAGGCAGCAGCTGAGTTAGTTCAGTGTACGGTTTTTTACATTTTTAATGATTCAGCTTGAGCTTTTAACTTTTAGTTTATTTTTTCACTATTTTTAAGTTTTATCTTTTTCTAGCTTTTTTATCTGTTCTTTTCTTAGTATTTTTTTACATTATTCGTGATAGGTCAACTTGTTTATTTTTTTATTTTTTAAATTTAGTTATACCAAATAAATTATTATCAACAATGATAAAATTTTAATTGTAAATCAACTTATTTCAACCTAAACAAGCGGCACCAGATCTGATTGATGCTTGGCTCTGTCCACCTGTTTGACCTCGAGGTCTGCATGCCTGGCTGGCCTAACTTGATTTATTTCCAACCCCTCGTGATGCATAGGAGCATAAAGCAGTGCCATCTTTTTGCCATATGAACTCCCAGAGGTTGAGTACCTGCTAATGAAACTTTTTTCTCCCTTAAAATGTCCATCAGCCAGCAAGGTACCAGCTTAGTGGGGCTAACGTGATGCAAGTACGCCCAATTTGTCCTATACAAGATGTTTGGGCCGCACCAAGATTGTGCCCAAATAAATGTAGCCCGCCAAAAGCCGAACATGTGCGTTGCCTCCACCACCAGATGATGAATATGAACCAGGAGGAGGCACACCAGTACACCACTAATCTGCACTGCTGAATGCTGACTTCCTGGGACATAACATATTTTGTGTGCTTGTTGCTGTCCAAATGGATTGGTAATTTGGTAGCCAGAGTTTATTACTCCAGGCGTTAGGCAATTGAATTCATGCCATTTAATCAACTAATGCGTTGTTTTGTTTTCTCAAAAAAAAAAAAAACCAATGTATTTTTGTACAAACTGCATTGCTCAATTGGACTGAATTTTTATGGCTTATGACTGAATTTTCACTGTAGCTGGTTGAAATTACACTGTAGCTAATGGTGGCTTATTTAGCGTAATTAAATTAAAAAAATAAAAATAGGAAAAAGATTAGCCTAGCACGTGTAATGCAAACGAATACAAAAAAGAATCGGCAAAAAGCTCAAAAAAAAATCTAAAAAATTAGAAAAAAATAAAATTAAAAAATAGTAAAAAATAAGTCAGAAAAAGCTAGAAACCTAAACTTAAACAAGCGGTGTCCTAATTTCCAGTGATCCGTCAGCGTAGGAAGGAACCGGACCGGTAAACCAAGCCAAAGATTAGGCAGTCGTTGGTTCCTAGTTATCCCACACGCAGCATTGCAAAACGAAAAATATCGAACACTATACAAGTATGTATGTACCTACCCTGCATATATTAGGACTAAAGCAAACCAAGAACATATAAGAAATGGGGGCCAAAATGAGTCTTTTGCTCCTTGATTCACGGATGTAAAGCTAACTTCTCTCTTCTTTAGTACTAGTACTCCTCCCTGGGGTGGCATTGGAATTTCAGTGCTAATAGAAAGCCGTAGTACTGTTGTTAATTATTAAACATAAAAAATTCTTATGTTTGATAATGATTTGCTTCAGTCCTTTATTCCCACTTAAACAGAAAACCGTGCTGGATTTTTGCCTGCATAAAACATTGGGGCACTGTTCAAAGCTGGACTGGTCAGTGTCTGCACAAATTGATAGCCGCTACCGGACATTCGGCATGAATTAGTCCCAGCATCTTTGATGGGTCAAGCGTACCGAACCATGCATTCCCTAAACCCTCGAAACTTTTGATTAATTTCGGTGTTAAACAACCAATAAGATCATGTCGGTTGTCCGGTCAATTTGATTGTCAGCACTGTTCTGTTCTCCCGTTGTCACTGTCTTTTCTTAAAGGAAACTCTCAGACAAACTGGCTGTTTGGATATTATTAAGTGTTTCATGAGTATGCTTTTGTACTTGGTAGATACTTTAGAGAAAATGAAATAGTTTCAGTTAGTTGTGCTGATCTTTTATCAGGGATTATATCCTGTTTCTGTGTCTTAGATGATTACTTGCTTTCTTCGTCTCTGAAAACGACTTGAAAACTAGTTTTGTGAGTGTGGGTTGAATGAATGGCAAACATGTGCTATAAGAAACTAGTTGTATGATTTTGTAGCATCCTGAACCTCCCTTTTCTCACAGGACATGACCATATATTCAGTCACTGAACTGTGCAGAGTTGAACACACACTTTCTCATGCAAGCAACTGTTCAGCAGTTACCTAACTGATAACTATAATATGCAATGTCAGCCTGTTTGTGGCTTTGTAATTATATTCCATGCATGGTTAAATAGAGATACTCTTGTAGGCCCGCTCGGTTGGGCTGAAAAGCTGTGGCCTATGGCTGAAATTGCACCGTAGCGGCCGAAATTTCACTATAGCGAAGGTGACTTATTTGGCGTAATTAAATATAAAAAAATTAAAAATAGAAAAATATTCTAGCTCATCACGGACAACGTAAACAAATACGAGAAAAAAGAACCGGCAAAAAAGCTCAAAAACAAGTCAAAAGTTCAGAAAAAGACAAAATTTATGAATAGTAAAAAAAAAGCCAGAAGCTGAAACTGAAACGAGCGGTGCCGTAGTGTTGTCTAAATCCTAAGCCTACCTGAACTAACAAATCAAACCATAACACAACTTTAGGACATGAAATGCAACCGAGCTGTGCCAAAAGTGAAGGTGTAAATGTTCTTGTGTTGGTACACCAAATGATGAATGGTTAGGTACTGTTATGCAATCAGGGCCAAGCAGGGAGGCCTTTAAGATTCGTGGCTAAAATGAATAAATGCAAATCCATGCATTTTGGTATAGGACACTCAAACTGAACTTTCAAGAGCCCGTGGCAACCTAGATAACTTGAATTGCCAATCGTATGGAAAAGTCTGATCATTTGATACCCATTTGCTACGTAAATAAACACAGCAACGTTTTGATGCCCATGAATCCATATTGCTTGCACGCATAGAACGGTGTGCTATGTACATGTTCTTCTTAGCTAGACGGTGCATGGGCGTCCATAATGCGGTTGCAAAAGTCCATAGCATCCAAGAAATATCAGAATGTATTTCCCATGATCCTCTCTTTAGTTTTTACTCTGTACCCCTTCCAAAAGGTGATCATGGTTGGATCCTAAAAGCTACCTACGTGATAGCGTGGCAGACTGGCTGATTAGTATATTTTTTAGCTTCAGCTTCTATTTCTGGCTGATGATTTTTATCTTGTTTATTATTTTGATTCTTTTTCTTTTTTCTTCTTATTTCAGGCAGGTTCTTTTTAGCTTATTCATAGTTTATACTTATACGGTCTAAAAATCAGAAAAAGATAAAATTTAAGAATAGTAAAAAGTAAGCTAAAAATCAAAAGATCAAACTAAAATGAGCTGAACCTGGATTGAGTAAACGACAGTTAACTATGGGAGTCGGGAAAAGGTTGCCTACATTTTTCACATTTTGCCCGAAAGATATTATTTAATTCTTGACCAAAATGCGAAAGTCAATGATTTGAGATGATAAACCATCGAAACTTATCGTCCACGAGGCAATTAATCCCCCAACTAGTACTCTACTAGTACAAAATTACAAGAAAAGGCAAATTTACAAAGCGTGCAAGCATAAAGTGATAAAGGGGGGCGACCCCACATCCACGTCCACGGCACTTCCAGGCGAGTTCCTCGCTACCTCTCCTCCAATGCTCCCATTTCTCTCTCCCTCGGACAAAGGGAAAAAAAACCCCAACGAAGCGCGAGCGAGATGGGCGCCGGGAGCAGCCGCGCCGATGCGCCGTCGCGCCGCCGGGCGCGCCTCGGCCTCGCCGGGTGCTTCTGCGGTGGATCCTCCGCGGCAGCCGGCGACGGCGGCCGGGGCGGGGGCCTCGTCGCGGCCGCCGCCTCCACCTCGCGCGCTCCTCACGAGGTAGTCCTAGTACCGCGTCGCGTTATCGGCTGACTTGAGATACCGGAGACGCGACTGGGTTGCGTTCGGATTGTCTTACCTCGGGCGTGGATTAGTCTCTGCGGAGGGGTGGATTTGTCGCGAGGGATTGGTGGCTCCGGCCCCTAGGGCGTGGGATTGGGGATGGTGATTTGAGGGCATAATTTTGGGTTAGGAAGAGTTATGTGTGAGTGTGAATCGGAAGTTGACATGCTTTTGGAGCTTTTAATCCCGAGTTTTCAATCATGACAAGTATGGAGCAGTTGACTAATTGAATGAAAAAATTATGGTCCTTCCTTACATACCCGGTGATATGCAAACATGAATAATTGCCTCTGAACTTGCTAGCCTATCTTGCAGCCCTCATAATGCACATGAATGAAGAGTGAGTTGCTTACAGAGTTTATCTTTCCACATTAAAAGGGTTGGGTCTACCTGAGTGACAAGTTGAAGCAAATTTGTGAAATTTGCAACATTCTATATGTTAAAGTTACAGTGGTTTCATAATTTTAGAAGGTTGCACCCCCCCCCCCCTGTTTTGTCATCTGATGTCAGGAAGGTATTTGTCTGCAGGTAGGATCTCGGCAAGTAGAGCGAGCAGTGGCTGGGCTGGATTTCCAGGCTTCTGTGGCTGCTAAGGATCTCCGCATCTCCAGTGAGCCAGATCCAAGAGTGCATCCATCTTCAAGCACCATAAGTCACCATCGCAGATTCAACCACTTAAACTGTCATGAAAACAAGGAAGATGGGCTGGGAACTGAAAATGCTGAAACAAGCGGTCTTGAGAGTTCATCAGGAAAGGATGTCATGATTAGGGGAAGTTTCAATAGTGAAGTTGGCGATGCTGAGAGAACATCTATAGGAGGAATTGGTCCTATAGGACGAGATATTGTAGAGCCTGCACCAGATAATGTTGATACTGATACAGTTTGCATTACAGAAGTTGGTGGCTCCATTTCTGAATCTGATCTCCACTCCTCTCTAATGACATCTCAAAGGGCCATGCCTGAGTTGGAAGATGGAGAGATAGCTCTCCACAGGACTTCATCCACAGCTGTTCTGTCAAGCGAAAGATCAGATATTTCTCAGTCTAGCTTAAGACCTGTGTTGCCTGCTACTTCAACTGCGTCATCTTTCATTGGAGAATCAATTTCAGATGCAATCCCTTCCAGGGAAGATGTTCCCATATTCAGTGGACCACAAGGTCAGATTGGTGGAAGTACAGTACATGATGACATGATGGGCATTTTCTCAAATGATGGCCCAGGACGCTCTAGAGATTCAAGCAACAGTGACACGAGAAGAAATCATAGAAGGGTTCTATGGGATGCATTTTCCAGACGTGGTTCTAGAGGTTATCTAGATTCAGACACTGATGGTCTGGGATTTTACAGTAGATGGCTAGACCTTGGTGATGACCTTTTTGGAGATGAGGTTGAGGAGGCACGATACTTTCATCGGAGACGCCATGGTTCAATCAGAGTAAGCCAGTATTCAAGATCCCGGGTGATTGCTATGCCTTTCATATGTTGCTGTTTCATATTTAGGATAATGTTGTTGGGTGTCACTATATCCAAAGCTGGTTTTTAAATGTTGATGTAGGGCTGCTCTAGTTTGATTTGTCCTTTCTATAACCTCCTTAGCAGTATCCGAGCAAAAACCTGTACCTCTTCACTATGTTTGATTTCAGCATATTCAGCGTTCCGTGAACTAAAATATTTTTTCTATGCCTGCATATCCTGTCTCATTCATGCACTTTTTTATGTCCAATGTGTTCTCAGTTCTGGTTCTTTGACTTGGTAACATTGCTGTTACAGTCTGAATTATTTGCTGCTTGATCTCATGCACACATGTCCTGAACTTGGTATTGTTCATTGTTCTTTGTCACAGATTAGGGAGCATCGCCGTGCTGTTTTTGATAGTGGCAATGAACAAAGTACTGCTGCTTGTCCTTTGGGAATCCACCAAATTGGCAGATGCACCTGTGATTCTTTCTTGATTGCTGAAGAATCTAGTGCCCAAGCGGGTATATCAAGAATTGTCATGTTAACCGAGGCATTATTTGAGGTCTGTTCTTTCCCTGAATCTTTTTAAAAATGGATTTCTTTTTGTATATCTATTGTTTGTTCTGTTGCTTCTTCATGATTGCCCATTAGGATGATGCAATGCCTAATGAGTAATGATGTTTTCTTTTGTTAAAGCCGAGCCTGTCCAAACCATTGATGTTTTGAGAACTCTTTATTATTCTCTGTGTTGAATTTATTTCACAAGTCTTATTCATTGGATTATAGTCAGCATTCTAGTTGTGTATGTAGAAGAACACTAGAAAACTAAGTGACAACTGAATATACATGGCCAAAGTCTGTTAGCTGATGTTGTACTTTTGACAATGATATGTGATCGCCATCTGTAACTCTTTTAGAGTTCAACTCCAGTTCCAGACTTTAACTTAGCAATGTTACAATCTACCGTGGCATTTATAATGAAATTTGAAAGCATTAAATTGTTATGAACCTCAGTTCATAACGGGTAAACACCACCAAGAAGATGGCCGGATGGAGTCGGCGTAGGGAGGGAGGAGAGACTTTAGACTAGGAAGACTCTATTATTACTCTGCTTAATGACAATAGCATGCGGTAGCCCCTTTATATAGATGGCTCCCCCTAACAGATCGAATCTAACTCCAATCATATCTCTAACCCTATCTCTAATACAAGGAAACCAATCTCTAACTCAAATAGAACCCAATCTCTAATTCCTAATAATGACTCAACTGGCCCAAGGCCCATGTCTATAACATAAATTAGATTGGAACTTCAAATATTTACTATTTTAGTTTTAAATTGCATAAAAGGTTGTGTCAACTTGTTTAAATCAGTAAATCTTCTGCCAACAACAAAATAAAGTTGGCCACACAAGTAACACAGTGAGGACAATGATATTGAAGGGACTGTATGATGGTTGATAACTTTGTGAGGCCAAGGCACCACCAACAATTAGAAATCGAAAGTTGGATGGTTCAGGCTTGTTTGAAACTCCACATTAAATACAGCAATGCAATTAAAAGTAAATTTATGCTGCAGTTAATTAAACTAGGGGTGGAATGTTCGGAAGATGTGGTTATGTGAACTTTACTGCTCTTTGTTGCGTTTGCATAACATTTCTCTTCTAGTTATTTACTACTTGCCTGCGCAATTCTTTTCAGGTATTAGATGAAATTCATCGGCAACCCGCGTCACTGTCACTTCCCATGGTCTCTGTTCAAGCTCCAGAGTCTCTGGTTAATTCATTACCATGTAAGAGCTACAAAAAGCTTGAGACAGCCCAATGCAGTGATGATATGGAACAGTGAGCCTTTTGTCATTCCAACCTCTCTAATTTCCTTAAGGAAACATTTTTACTTAAATCTGATATTGTTATATTTCTGATACTTGCTTCAAACAAGCTGCTTGACCACTTGACGTATCAGTTTATCTTAGACATTTGAGATAGTTATGCTTGTGATAACTATGATAATCCATTCGGAAAACATATCATGAGATACCGAATGAGAATCCATATGATTTTATTTGCCTAAGTGTGGTCATTGTTGGCATCTTAGAGATCTTATGAAGTAAGCATTTGCTGGATAATACTATTAGTCTTCAAGACATGACATCTATCATAATGAGCTAGAAGTTAAAATCGCTATGTGAAGTTGAATTAGATGGCATAAATGATATATCATATTCGGTTGTTCTTATTACTGTCACTAGACACAGTTTTCAGACTTCTCATTTGTTTTTGGCACCTGGATAAGTGGGGATAACAATGTTATGATAAATGATTAGAAGTTTGTGTACGGCGTCTACAGACCCTGAATTGTGTGGTTGATCTTATGTTAGTTTTACTGCTCAAGCTCAGGACAATGGCTGTCGCTCTCCCTGTTTTTTTGGTCTCAGACAAGTTTTTTATGTGACTTATGTCTAGCACCCAGGAATTCAGAATGATGATTTTGTACGTGTCATTTTATCAAATCCATAGTACACTGGAAGCACCATTTGTGATGCCCTAGGATCTTGAGCTATAAAGGTGGACATGTCTTGCAAAGGATGCTATAAATTCATAATTCACCCTTTAGGAAGTATGAAATGTATTTCGGTATTGCAACTTTATAACACTTAGTATCACTTTATATATGAAAGAGAATTCTGCTAACTCGTTTTTCCCCTTCCCTCATTTCCTTCTTTGAGAGGTCTTCGAATGCTGAAATGTTGTCACTATTCTTCCTTCTCTTCAGGTGCCATATCTGCTTAACTGAATATGAGGATGGAGATCAGATAAGAAGTCTCCCATGCAAACACGAGTTTCACTTGCGATGTGTTGACAAGTGGCTTAAAGAAGTACACAGGTATGAAAATGCCCCTCCTGGTGCAAGAAAGCAATATTACCTCGCCCACAACGCAGGGCACGCTGCGCTATCTCCTACTAACGTTTTGTCGATACAATGCTGCAGGGTGTGCCCGCTGTGCCGTGGGGACGTCTGCGAAGGTGCGTCTTGAAGACCTTAGGACCGCCATATCTCCAGCAGCGTCGCCGCGGCTTCACGGAGAAAGCCGGTCAGCCAAGCATCGCTGATCCTTTCCACCAGAGAGCACCGATTATTGCTGAAGAGAAATCGACCAAACTCCTGCGATTCCATGCATCGATTCCTGTTTGACCTGCAAGATATACCAAGACTTGTATATATGTTTTGTAGCCTTCCCCCATGTATGACAGCATGTACATATGTGTAAATTATAGATCCAAATTTATTCCCCGCGACGCTGATGAAGCTTCTCCATTCGGTGCTGACATATATCCTCGTTTTCTGTTGGACCTCGGCGCATCAAATCCGATCGCTACATGATGGGTTCATCAAATGCCTTTGGGTGGGTTTACAGCATCAATAGATTACCACACGCCTCTTTTATACTCGGTAACATTGACGTGATGATATAACCCTGTAGTCAGCTTTTCCTTACCACCAGGCCCTTTTAGGAAATAAAATTTGCTCATAGCCCCTCTACACTAAAAAATCAGAGCACTGGTACATGGGCCACGGACCAAAGTTTAAATCCAGAAGATTGGCAGGGGCCACATTGACGCGTGTACCCCCTCAATCATAAATTATGATGTCCACTCTTCCAGTTAACAAGATGACAAACCAACATGCCCACCAAGTACAATATGGGCCATTAATCTAGGCTATGGACCTTCTTGATCACCTATAGACCCCGACCAGGTAAGCATGGCTCCATGTTGCCCCATGCCCTGGTTATATAGGATCCTCTCATCTCCCGTCTGACTCAGCCGTCAATTTGGTACTAAGACTCCGTCTATTTTGACTTAAATTTCTGATTTCTAACTTATTTTTATTATTTTAAAATTTTATTTTTCTTGCTTTTTAGCTTTTTGTTTTTTCGGGTTCTTTTTCCCGTATTCGTTTGCGTTGTCTGTGATGGGCTAATATGTTTTTTATTTTTTTAATTTATTTAGACTAAATAAACACGATCAGCTACAGTGTAATTCTAGCCAGTTACAATACAATTTCAGCTATAAACCAATTTATTTCTATCCAAATGAGCGGCACCTAAACTGCGCGCCCCTCTATCACCCATAGGTCATAGCTTGTGAACGCTTGGACTTGGCGGTTGGCATCCGATTCCATATTGGAACTTTGGAAGCCTCTGAGTTGCAGGTTGTTTTCGCTATGAGTTCGATTTCGATGGTGAGAGAGGGTTCGAATCGGACCAAAATCTGGGTGCAGTGGGCCAAAAAAAATTCGTTGTTGACTGCATTGTAATAAACTAATAACTATGGCTTGAATACGTTGTACATGACGCTACTAGAATCATATCACATTGGAACTATATAGGTTCATGATCATATCACTATTCTACTTTTTTTTTGAGGGGATATCACTATTCTACAATCTACTCTAGATTCAATAGTTGAAGAGTACCGCCACTTGCTATTTGTTGGGCGGAAATGCCCACTTCCTCTGTACGTCGTCTGCCAATAGCAGGTAGACCCTGGTGCTGGACTGGGCCAAAAGGCCCAACAACTGGCAAATCTCTTCCTCCGTAGCCGCTTTTTTATTTCGCAGGCGCGTTGGTTGGTTCTGTGCAGGGAAACTCTACCGTAATAACATGATGAGTTAGGTCTTGTTTGGGGAGCTATATATATACCTTCTGCCAAAAGCTGTTTTTTGATTTTGTAGCTGAAAAACAGTTGTAGTTGATGGATACAGCTTTTTTTGGGATGTCCTGAAGGCATTACTGTGTGTTGATTTAGCGTAAATATAGTTGTTTTTGTATTTTTTTTATAGAAATATTGATGAAACGACTTACTTGTACTAAATTACAAACAAAGTCTTGTTTGTTTGCTAATACATGGATAAAATTATTGGCTCCCAATTTCCCCCCGTTAAGTTCACTTGGAAATATGGTTGTTTTTTAATTCTTTTTTAGACATATTGATGAAACGATTTAATTGCACTAAGTTACGGACAATGTCTTGTTTGTTTGTTAATAAATGGATAAAACTATTGGTTCCCAATTTTGCCCGTTAAGTTCACTTGGAAATATGGTTGTTTTCTATTCTTTTTTAGAAATATTGATGAAACGATTAATTGCACTAAGTTATGAACAATGTCTTGTTTGTTTGCTCGTAAATGGATAAAACTATTGGTTCCCAAATTTTCCTCGTTAAGTTCACGTGGAATGATACTATATGTATATAAATTGATTATACATTGATTATCCATTATTCTAATAGACTTTACTTCATTTTTTTGACAGCACGAGGTATCTGACCATGCTTCTGTACGGAAGCATGCATATTCAAAAAGTTGCGTAAGTCCTGAACTAAGAAATTGAACTCTGCATTGCATGTTATGTTTTCTGTTGACATCAAGTTATATATCCTGGGCAGTTTTTCAGTATTATCTAAACACAATGCTCATTAATAATTTGGATTTTTTTCACATGTTCATGAAAGCATCACAGTTCACACACATGAAACATCTGAACATACAAGGACAGACAAAGCGAGATGCAGTTACAGATTTGGATTGAACTTTAGTACATAACGATCAACACCTGCCACCCCCAAGCCAGAAAAAGTGCCAACATACTTGAAACGGGGAAGAAAGCATGTAACTTGAACAAAAATTTTAACTCTGAACACACATTTTAACTAATCTGAACAAATAGTCGGCTTCTATCGTTGGTGCATGCATGTGTGATGTGTCCTAGATGCTGGGCTTCTCTCCATCCACTGCCCACGCACCCTATATCCTAGACAAAATTTGAAGAACACCGTATCAGTAAACAAAATACGCGCTAGTAAACATCTGAGTTCTGAGGCCTACACTACATGCTACAACTAGAAGCATTTTGGTACCAGTAGGCAACATACGTGTGAAACAGTTTTATCCCAGTGTATCCATCGTTCAAGCTGTAGCAACCAATATCATTTTCTCAGATGTTTTACTGCAAATGCCTCTCGGATTAATTCGTTTGCTTGGATAGAAAGGGAGCTCATCACACAACCACCACAAGAAAATTACTCTTGAATTGAAATTCTGTTAAGAGCCATTATTTCAGAGCAGTAAGGAACAGATCAAGGCTAGTACTAAATCCAACACATAAAAAAATTATGTTGAAACTAGTTCTACCGGTACTCATCGAAGAAATCAAATCAAATTTGCCCTAACACAAGTTCATAAATTGTGCTACTAGTACTTGTAGCGCCTGGAAATTGAAGGGGCCACGGTATCTCAAAATTTGGCAAACCCCTAATTAGTCTTGGGCCAAACTGGGCTTAAGAGCCCATTAAAGAAAAAGGGCAACCCTTTCCCCAAGCCAGCAGCCACCTCCCTCCATCCTCAGGTCCCTCTCTCCATGGGACGGCAGCCGTGTGGGGGCGGCAAGCCAGCGGCGGCGGCGGGCGACGCAGGTGGCGCGGGCCGGGCAGTGGCGTGCGGCTGGCCGGAGGTGGGCGCAGGGCGGCGACGTGCAGGCCAACGGTAGCGTGTAGGCCGGCGACAGCGTGGCCAGGAGCCGACGCCAAGGCGCGGCCGCACGACCGAGTGCAGTTAGGCAGAGCGCATGGCGCTGGAGGCGGCAACGGAGCACTAGGCACGGTGGTGCACGGGCAGCGGCGATCGTGGCAGGCGGTGGCGTAGCACGGGCGTCAGCGGCCGGCGGCGGTGGCGGTGCTGGCGGGCGGAGCGGTCACGTGACCGTTTTCTTCACGGTCACGTGGTTCACCCGGTCGGGTGCGCGGCCGAAGCACGACTCGCACAGTGTTTCATGTTTTTGCGCAGTCGGATGTTTTCGCTCGGTCGAACAACGTTTCGTGTGCCGAAATCTTACCGAATGCGATCTCTAGCGGCCGAATGAACTCCTGCTATTCTTCCCATAATTTCATCATAACTCTTTATTTCAGTTTCCACTAGTCTTTAATAAAGTTCTTTTAAAAGTTATAATTTCCTTGCTATTTCTATTGTTGTTTTTATTGTTTTATTCCTTATTTTAGTGATGATGTTTCATAATAGTATCTAATATTGGTACGTAAGAAGATACAGTACTCCTCCAAGAAACCAAATCGTACCACTAGTTTGTCTCCATCACAGATCCAGGGAATGGGGTTGAGGAGCGGTTGTACCTGGAGATGGTGACCGGCGACGCTCGGACGGTGGGGTGTCAGGCTGGAGATGGTGACTGCCTTTTGGCTTCCACCTAAAGCTGCTTGGAAGCAACGCCGTTTGGAGAGGTTCTAGATTTTTAGGAACAGATGCTAGCATTAAGCCCCAAACTGGGTCTTAGTTGCTCCTCACTCCTTGGCAGGTAAGTGTCCAGTGATGATGGATGCATGGTGGGAAAATCTGACTCAGATAGATCACTGATCATGGTAGATTACAGGCCACGTACATAATGTCCTCCTAGTCGGCAGAGATACGATATGATAGATAACAGATGTGATCAGAAGAGGCAGAGACAGAGGCAACCAAAAGGAGGGATCAATGGAGCCAGTAGTGTAGTTAGTTGCCCACTTACCCTAATCGATCGCTAATTAAATGTGCTGCCGTCGTCGTGCCTGAAGCTTTTCTCTGCCAGGAGGACAGGGCGGAGACAAAAGAGCCCAGCAGTTTCTTTCGGCACTGAATTTAAGGCTATAACGAGATGCGTCACTCATGCGTAGTACCATATTACTCCTGTAGTACTGTAGTATCAGCTAGTCTCGCTTTTGGCGAAGTTATCAAACGAGTTGAGTATTCACATGCATGCGGCAGTACATACATAGGATGCCATCGATCGAGATTCGAGAGTGGTGGGTTTCTTTTCTGAAGGCAGAGTGGTGGTGGATTCGTACTCTTAACTAGCACGTGCTAGCATAGTAGCATCTACTAGATGATAGATAGATAGCCTTCCATTTCAACGGTAAACAAAGGTACCGGTCATCCGATCCGATTGTAGGGCTGTAAAAAAAGCTCGAGGCTCGTGAGCTGCTTGAGCTTGGTTCGCTCTAGACCCGATTCGAGCTTGATTCGAATTCCAAACGAGCCGAATTCGAGTTTCTTCTTAAGCTCGCGAGCTTTAACGAGCCGAGCTCGAATAGCTCGCGAGCTTAAGATTTTTTACCCCCGATTCCCCCGTCGGCCCGTCCCCACCCCTCCCGCAGTCCTGCAGTCCCGCCGTGTCCCGCCCCCACCCTCGGCCAATCCGCTGCCGCCCGCCCCGCCGCCCCCTCCCGCCTCCCTCCCGCCCTCGCCGCCACCACCGCGCCTCGTCGCCCGCCGCCGCCACTCCCACCCCGCCTCGCCGCCCCTTGTCTCCCGCCACCGCCTCCTTGCCCCACGTCGCCGACCCTCTTCCGCCCACGCGTCAGCCGTCCCCTTCCTCTCTCCGCGCGCCGCCTCCCGTCCCTCTCGCCTCGAGCCCCGTCCCCTCCTCCCTCCCTCCCGCCGCCTCGCCGCCGCCTCCCCACCGGTGCCTCCTCTCCTCCTCACCCCCTCTCGCGACGCCCTCCTCGCCCCGCCCCTTCCCCTCTCCCGCCGCCGCCTCTCCCCCCCCGCCGCCCTCCTCCCCGACGCCTCCTCTCTCGCGCGCGCACCGTCCGGCCGTCCCTGCGGCTCGGCCAGCGCGTGGTGAAGGTGCAGTCCGGCCGTCCTGACTTTCTCTGACCGTCCCCCGGCGCCACCGCCGCCACCTCCTGTAGGTACTCCCTCACCGAGCCTACACATGCGAAGCTCGAGCTCGGCTCGAGTTTTGTCCGAGCCGAGCTTGAGCCTAGCTTAAAACTCGATGTTAATCTCAGGCTCGCTCGAGCTCGGCTCGAGTTTCTACCGAGCTCGAGCTTGCTAGGTCAAGCTCGCTCGAGCTCGGCTCGTTTACAGCCCTATCCAATTGTAGTTGTTCGGTTTAGCACAAATTGATTCAGCCATCAACATATATCTAGCTAGCTAGCTCGTGAACGAGTAGTAGCCATCAACATATTGAAGGAACACGCAACCAGCGCAAGCTAACGGTGATGATCGGTTAGAAAATAAAGAATGATAAAAAAATTATATAAATAAAACGGTGGAAGGAAAATGAATATACAACCAGCAACTCGATGTTGATAATCATCGACCGGAGTGGACCAAAACCCAACGACAACCACCACCACCACCACCAGAGTCTGTCGATCGATTGAACATCAGGAGCAGCTGGGAGCCGACACATCTCTCCGCGCACCACCACACGTACGATCCGCGAGCGCAACGGCAACCAACACGTACAGCAGCAGTGCAGTGCGCACTCACTGCTGCTGTGCCCTGCTAGCTACCCCACGTACTGCAACGTGCAGAGCGGACGGCCGCGCGCAGGCGGCCTCGACACAAGGCATCCCCCGCGCTGCCACCCCACGCGCGCGTCTCTGTAGCTGTACCACGCGCGCGCGCACGGGCGGCACGGCAGAAGGGGCCGGTTGGTCAGCTGGCGGAGGAGGTGTGGTCGACGGCGGCGCGGCAGAAGGGGCACCGCGAGGCGGCCTGGACCCAGGGCACGGCGCAGGGCCAGTGGAAGCGGTGGCCGCAGGGGAGGTGCACCAGCACGTCCCCCGCGCGGAACTCCTCCAGGCACACCGCGCACTCCGGATGCTCCGTCGGCGGCGCCGCCTTCCACCCCAGCCGGCCCCAGCTGAACCGCCGCCGCCCGCCACCTCCTCCTCCTCCTTTCTCCGAGAACACCTCTCGCTGCAGCACTCTCGTCGAGTGGTTGCCGTCGCCGTCGCTGGTGCTCGCCGGGGATTTGGCCGGGAGCCGTAGGCTGCCAGTGCTGTGATGCCTGTAAATTGCAGTGGACAGCGAGGGATTAAGCCGCTGTTAGTTTTTCTGATATTACTACGAAATTGAGCTGGATTAGCAGAATCGAATTAACAAACAAGTAGATATTTCATTACAATACAGAGAGGAAAAAAGGAAGTATATTGATATTGCTTTGGCCGAGCATAGCTAAATTGGTAATTGCAGTACAGCTGATGAATCAGAGAGCTCATGGTCGAGGTTTAATTATATCGATCACTAACCAAAAAGTAGTGCAATTTCTGCTCTGAAAATACAAAGATGCTACATGAAACTAGATTCCTGCACAGAAGTATTTTGGCACGTTATATCAAAAGGAACTGCTAATGATTGAGGTTTATATAGTTTGTTTCCTAATTTAAACACTTCGATACTACAGGCATGCAAGACTCATGCATATATTACTATAAAACCATCATTCAACACTAAACAAACGGGGGCCTCTGAAGTCTGAATTCGATCTGAACCTTAACGAAAAGTGAATTTAAGGGCAGAGGCTCTGACTGAAGAACCGTATCCGTACAGGTAGCACGACGGCAAGGCAACCCACCTCTTGACCATAGATTCCCTCTGGCTCCTCAGCTTCTGATCCAGCCTCTCCTTCGCCTCCCGGGCGTTGCTATCCAGCGTCGTCCAGGCGTGCGTCGTCTCCTTGCACACGCTGCTCCTCTGCTGCAAATTTCAACCCACAAGAAACAAACCATCACGCTACGAAACGAGATCAATCAATTGCATCAAACGAGATAATCGATGGGTGGATGTTACCTTGGAAGCTGATGAGCCAAGGTGAGCATGGTCGTGCCCGTTTGCGTACAGACAGAAGGAAGGCCGCCGCGTCCCGCACGGCGCCTCCGCCGCGCCGCCCTGCCGGAGCCGCCGCCGCCGCGCGCACTCCACGCCGGGGAGCATCCCGGCCATGATGACCATCTACGTGTGTATGTGACAGGTGACAACAACACAGCACCTGCCTGCCTATCTACCACCTATCCACTAGCAACAAGCTACCTAGCTAGCCGTATGTACTCCTACTTGATAGATACGGTACAAGATTCAGAAAATAGAATTCCTTGGTGTATGTGGAAACCCTCCATTTTGAGTAGGAAGAGGATCAGGAACTCGTCCATCTCCTACCAATCATTAATTTCATCGTTTGGATGGGGAGCAGAAGCTTGCTATCTAAAAGGAGGAGGAGAGATCATGCTCATGGGGTGGGCGCCCTTCAACCATCCATGCCAATTGCCCAACTAACTCTATACATAGTAGGGGATGCTTTAGCTGAAAATAAATAGTAGTGACTGAAAGAATTGGCTTTTAGAAAAAAGAAATGTGCGGTAGGAAAAGTGGGAAAGAAATGTGTGCGCGAGACAGGAGCGAGAAGAGTGAGGTGCATGATGCACTGTGACCCTTGCTTTATACCTGAAGTGAGACAAGAGCGAGATGAGTAGGGAAACTACTTCGGAAAGCTGGATGTTCATATTATCTTTTGATTTCTCTAAATAGAAGTCGATATAGATAGGAATTTCTAGCAAATTTTACGAGGACCAAATTGATGTGACAATTGACATGTGGTGGTATCACGTCAAGTTGCGTGTGTTGGTTCTGATAAAATTTGCTTGAGCGTTGCCTAAACTAAGAGCAACTCCAGCAGTAGCTTTCAAAACAGGGCCCCTACTTTTCATTTGAGGGCTCCCCCTACTTTTGAGGGCTCTGTTTTTTTGCATCTACTCCAACAGCACCCCTCAAATCTAAGCCCTCAAATTCATCCCACAACACATCGACACATGGGACCCACTCCTAAATCCGGTCGAGGCGTCGGGCGAGACGTCGGCGAGAGCGGCGGCGTCGAGCGGAGACGTCGGCGGCAGCGTCGAGCGGCAGCGTCGGCGGCGGCGACGGCGGCGAGCGAGAGGCTGGCGGCGGCAGCGTCGGGCGGGCGTCGGATTTTGGAGAGGGCGGGGATTTTGTGAGGAGGCGGCGGATTTTGGGAGGGAGGCGGCGGCGGCGGCGAGGCGAGGCGGAGAGTGGAGGCGACGAGGCGGAGCGGCGAGAGTAGAGGCGACGAGGCGGGCGGCGGAGAGTGGAGGGACGAGGCGGCGAGAGCGCGCGCGGAGGCGGGAATCGGCAGGCGGGAATTTTGGGGTGGAGGCGGGGGAAGTTTCACGAGCGGGAAGAAACCGTAGGATGAGAGGCCTCCTATTTTTGAGAGCCAAGTAGGGGCCCTGCTGGAGTTCATTTTTTGCTCTAGCTCTCAAATATGAGGTTTGAGGGTTCAAGTAAGGGCCCTGCTGGAGTTGCTCTAAGTGTGGTCAATTGCTCGTGGTAGTATTTTGCTTGGGCGTTTCCTAAGCTAAGTGTGGCAAACGAAACATTTCGCATATGTTTAGTTGGACTTTTTAGACGGCAAATTTTAGATAGAATAAGATAGCTTTCTTGTTGGACCTTCCTTACCATGGGGATAACAAGAAAGTGTTCTTACGTGTCATATTTCTGGAGCTACAAATTTTGCGGTGTTCAACCAAATGAGCCATGTCGGATAGAAAGGAAGTGTAAAATTGAGAGATTTTTTTTTGAAACAACTCAAGTGTTGTTTGCAACTAGTAATTACAAGAATTAAATTGAACACAAAAGAAGCATGCAAGATAATCTCAATCACATCCATATTCCAACTCAACGTGCAATCATCAGAATCGAACAAAACACCGATCAATCTTAGCAAGTAAACCATTCCCCACACGCATTTTTCTCCCACAACCACAGCCACATCGAGCTGCCACTCGGCGCAATCCAAATCTCGTTAATGTGCATGAAAGTAACAAGGTTTGACTTAGGCAAAGAAGGAACAGTGGCTCCAAACTTTTGATCGTCCTCCAAGCCCCAAATTGAAGTTTCTTTGTGGTCGTTCGGGCTTGTTCTTTTCAATTTCTAAAAGCGGTTTTTATTTTTTTTACTTTTTTGCTACAGTACCTAACTTTCAAACAGAGTATTTTCGCAAGATATGGTATACAAGTTAATTGTAGTACACGTTAAAAGCCTAACATCTGTATCAACCAAAATCGCAAGCGAGTATCTCTCTATAATCTCTGTCGTAAACAGCTAAAATTCAAAAAATATCAGCTAAAAGTCAAAAGTCGGAGCAAAAAAGAACAAGCCGCAAGAGAGGTTTCCCATTTCATGCTCATGGCGGACAGGGACCGGCCACTCGCTTGCCTTTGGTGCACCCCGGCAGTAGCAAACGTGCCATTCGCCATTATTTGTGGCGCCCACACCAAATGGAATGGCCTAGCTACGTTGTTGTTATCACTTATCAGCCTTGCCAGCACCTCTGGCTCTGGTGAACGTGATGACAAGTGACAACACAAGAACAACAAATACACACTCGTCGTAAGTTCAGGTTGCCCGTCGGATGTAACCATAGAAATAGCCAATCATACCAATACTCCCAGAGCTTATTTGAGAAGTCACTTCAGCGACACCCTGATTGTCGAGGAGAGCTTAAGGCTCCGATTGTAATGAGGAAATCTCACGAGAAATGATTCGATTCCTATTCAAGAAATTCTCACATTTTAAACAGGGCCTAATGGTACTATTTGAGTATATTTGAGAAGTCACTTCAATTACACCCGTGTTATCTAGGAGAGGTTACAGTTCCGTTTGAAATGCTAAGAATTTTTTCTCAATTCGTACGAAAATTGAATTATTCTATGTAAAATTGCTCAGTCCAAATATGGCTGAGGGTTTTAAGGGGGCGTTCAGTTTGACTGAAATAAACTGGGTTATGATTTATTTTACACTGTAGTTATCTTATTTTATACTGTAGTTGCTAGAAGTTTTTTTTAATGTAATTAAAATAAAAAAATAAAAAATAGGTTAGCTTATCACGAACAATGCAAACGAATACGGAAAAAGGCAAAAAAAAAACCCAAAAAAGCTAGAAATCCAAAAAAACATGAAATTAAGAAATAGTAAACTAGAAACTAGAAGCTAAAACCGAAACGTGCGAGATCTAAGCTAAGTCCGAAAATATCTCAAATGTGACAAGGCTTTTGTTGGTATCTATCTGAGTGAGTGGGCATATAGAAACCAAGAGGGTGAGACCATGCGATGTGATGTGTGAGAGAGATCACACAGCAGCCCCCACGCTACCCTGCCTTGCCCTGTTGTTCTCCCGCTGCTTTCACCAATTTGATGTGTGATCGTGATCACATGGCTTTCCTTAAGGGAGAATATAGACCATTCTAATGCGCATTGCCATTCATTCGTGTGCCAGATACTTCTTAGAGAGGAGCAAGCAACCTGGCTGCTTTGTGCCAGATACTCTAATCGAGTCCAAAGGTAAGAGAATCACGCGAGACGGGTGTCTTTTGGTGTTGATTTACTATCGACGCAACTGACTTGAGCCAAAATAAGATATGATAAATGTTAAGTGTTCGAGATACCTAAGTGCGCTTGTTTGGTTTGACATTTTTTTAGATAACGGAACTAAGTTCCAGCCTCTACCATCCGAAGATGATACACAGCTGATATTTGGTTCGACATGGGATCCAACCATCCATGCATGCGTATGTTTGCCTTGTCAAGTGATTTTTACACAGGCAAGATAATCCTGTGGAAAATGGTTATTCTTCCCTTTAGTATACCACTGCGGTGTAAAAGCAAATGCGCTATATTCAAAGCTATATTGGATATGAATATTCCCACAGTTGGATTCACGTACAACAGTGGATCAACCACGTTTTCTGTAGCAGGCTATCATCTTTTCAGTATTCCTTATCCATATCTCTGCACTCCCAATTGCATTCTATTACTTGATTCGAGAAGTTGCATCACTCCAGAATCCAGATCCCAACCAGATTCTTGTCAACCAGTTGGGACTGAATGTATACATCTGCTATCATAGGAATTAAACCAGAACTCTTTATCATTTCACAGACAATTGTTCAGCTCGATTCAGTACACTGTCATTGAGCTTAACAATGGAGCAACAACCTAGTGTCGAGGTGGGTACAAGATCCAATGCAAACATGGTTGTCCAAAAGACATGGTGGTGCAGATGATGGAGGGTCCTGAGTCGTGACATAATTGATCTATCACGATGGTGACACAAGATTCAAGCTGTTTCAGCTGGGTAATCAGGAGCACTGTTCATCTTGACTTGGACGCAAGGATATTAGCAGGCAAGAATCAAGACGGTTGCCATGTTCTTGCTCTGCATATATCCAACCTTGCATATTTTCCTGCTTGGTGGAACCTACTGCAAAATAAACGACAACAATATTAACAAAACCGAATAATATGAAGAAAACAAAGAGAACCAAACCAACCCCCCCCCCCAAGCTGTATTTTGCCTTGGGTTATCCAACCAACAAACACATCCATAATATACAACTCAAGTAATGTAATAGCAAACCAAATGCCAGATTATAAACATAGCACCATAATTCACACTTGTAAATTGTATGCTGTTGATTTATTCAGAATTACCCTTTTTGGTACCAAGCACAATAACATGTAGCTCAAACAAAGTTAACATGGGAACAAGAAGAGTAGATGAATAGTCTACCAAAAGTTATCGGACTGACATTGTTTTTCCTTTTTTGCTGACAAATTCACATTGGATTCACCTCCTACATCTTACACAGGAACACAATAATTAGTTCTGCCAATCTGTCAATATATCAGAGAAAATCAGGCAAAAGATCATAATTCTCAATAGGCTGAAGAAATTTCATGCCTAAAAGGCTAAAATTGATCTTAAGACCCATCTCAGTATGTATCATGGATCCCTACTCTTAGCCATCAAATGAACAACAAAATATATATTTTTCATTCAAACAAAGAATGCTTTGAAGATCATTCATATAAGGATAATCAAGTTCAAATCTCCAACTGATAATCCTCAATGTAGTCTAGCCGAGAAAGGGCCTATCCTAGCAAGCCCAAACTGTACCCATCCTATCAACATTTGGCCTAACCCAAGTATACAAGCCCAGTCTAAGCAAGACAGCCTAGAAACACCAGGGTTTCATAATTGAGGCTTTGTACCATGACTTGTGACCTAGCCCAGGTCTGACAGCAGCAAGCACATCGATTGAGAAAAACCTTGCAGTTGGAGCCCGTCTGCCGATGGCTTGCGCGTGGTCTCGGGAAACTCCGCCCCGCCGGCAACGTCAGTTGGCGGCGGCTGCTGTGTTAGCGCTTCTCAGCGGGCCTCAGGCACCCGGCCCACCTCTTGTCGCGGTTGAGGCCGGCAAAAACGCCCGAGTCCCAGGCCCAATCCGTCCGTCGTTAGCGGTGGGCCTCATCAGCATTACGCACCGGGGGCGCGCCACGCACGTACGGCGTTCGTGCCGTGCCCCGAAGATTTGCCGGCGGCGACGCCAAGCGCGCATCGGCTGCAGCGAAACGAACCGCTGGATGCTTCTCCCTGGGCTGCTGTTACGTTACGTGACAGCTTGTTCGGCTGCGCTTGCACCACCCTTCCCCGTCGGTCCCTGCCCGCCACACCTCTCCGACGACCGACGGGCCAACTCGATCGCGTACTGTTTGGGATTGCGATGCCGGACCTGCGCGCTCGCCTGACCGCGTGCGAGGAGGAGGCCCTCGTGCCAACTCGAATTATGGTGTGCCGTTTTTGACAATGCTTACGATGATCGAGCCTGCAAGTACATCATTGGTCCCACTCGGTGCACCTTTTATGTTGCGTGTACTTGGGAAACAGGTTACGACAACATTGGACCAATGGGGTATTGGACCATCTGCTGCCTAAAATTTCCTGTCTTTTTTCCTTGGGTTTTTATTAAACATCATCTACATGTTTTCTTTCTAACTATTATTCAACCCCACGACAACCCCACGCTGGCTCGTCCTCCAAGCCCAAGCCACCACAGTAATGTCGACCGCGTGCTCACCTACACCACCGTCCACCAGTGACGTTACCCTCACCGACTGCCGCCTCCAAGAGATGCTATCGTCGGCCACCGACACCTCGCACACCTCTTTCTTTAGCTGGCCCCTCTTGCTTGCTGCATCAAATATGTGTAGAAATCAGTTAGCATCAACTCATGTTCTTTCCCCAAACAAACTGCAAAATATATAGTGACTAAGATTTTTCTTGCCAGATAGTGCACATAATTTAATTCCTACCTTCTGTTAGGCCTGCTGGGAGTGTGGACACCCGATTTCTGGCTGAGGTGCTTCCTCGGCAGCGGCTACTCAGACGTTGAGGTAGCCAGAAAGGATATGAGCACCTCTTGCTCAAACGCTCGCTCACGGGACAATGGTGTAATCAAGAAAGGTGCCCAAGGCAGTTCGTGATCTAAGTTTAAGTACTCCAAGTCACTGAATCGCTGTGTTGGATTGGATTAGGGAGAGAGAGACAAGGAGGAGGTTGGGGAAGGGAGGAGCAGTGTTGGATTGGATGAAGAGATAGAGTTAATGACAACTAGGGGGAGGTGCACATAGAGGAGGTGGGATGTGGTGACTATGGTCTGATCACATGCATAGGTTGTCTGTACCGTCGATTTGCTATTCAATGATGTCTCGTTGGTTAGTTTTTTCTTTTTGTTATAATTTATTAGTCTAATAAACAATAATTACTAAAAGATCTCAAACTAAAAGGCAAAGAAAAAAAAAGGTAAAGTCCGGTTCCAATTGGCATACGGTCATCAGAGTCATCCAGGCAAACAAAATGGTTATTTAAAGAATACAACTTGCGACAAATAAAATCTACACCCAAGGACAACGACCCTTTGGGCATCTTATTGACCGTTCTCTGATCTAGGATGGGTCTTAGTTACGACGGTGACCTTCTAGATCTGAAAACTACTCCTCACCCACAGCCATTACTTGTAGTCTAACCAATCCTTTTGATGTTGTTCTTTTTTAACTTACAGATTTTTAAATAAATAAATAAAATATTTTTGTTGCTGTTTTAAAATAGCTTACTGAGATACATTTTTTAAAGTAGTTCGTCGACATTCGATTTATTTATATAAGCGCTCACAGTCGGACAAAAAATCATCCATCGCAAACATAAACCATCATGAACAGTTTAAAAGAACAAACACATCCTTACTAGGCTGTTACAATAGACTGACAGAGCCCAACTAGCAAGTGTCGTGCAGCATGCATCCTGTAAAAAAGGGCATGCCACTACCAATCCAAAGATGCAAAGTCCCAGCACGTTTTACCGCTCCTCGGTACAACAGGTTTTAGACCTAGAAGGTTGTCTTTATGGAAGAAAGTCAGAGAGAAATGGCTTATTAACGCAAAATGAGAAGCACATCTAACATCTTGACAGCAATAGAAAGAAAAAATTGGATTTTTGCCATCTGAAATATTGGACTTCGCAATTTTACCATCTCAAACATTGATTTCGCAAATCATTGGTTTCGCAAATCATTGCCCTAGAGCAAACTCCTCATTGATGGCAAATCATTGGTTTTGCCACACTGCTCTAGGGGCAGAAAAGTCAGAAATGACAAAGGAATCAAGAAGCACATGTTTTGGCTGGCATATTTGCAAAACCAATGTTTGGGTTGGCAAAATTGCAAAACCCAATATTTCGGATGGCAAAAATCCAATTTTCTCGCAATAGAAAGCATGAACTTATCGCAGCTTTGAAATTTTAATCTGAAACTTTTACAGCGAGATCACCCGCTGCTGTCCATCAGATTCAGATCTCCTTTGCCAAAACTAACCCGGCACAATCGAAAAGCCCCAGAAAAAGAAAAGGAGCAGCGCCGACACGCCAAAATCCTCCCCGTTCTTTCCAAGTAGCAGCAGCACATCGCGCCGTATAAAACCTCAACCTCGCGACCTTTCCACCACCTCTTCATTTCGACGCCCCACCCGTCCCCAGATCTACTCCGCCGCCACCTACACCCCTCCCGCGTCTCCGGCGAGCCCCGCCGCCTCCTCGCCGGAGCACCGCCTCCCACTCCCTCCCCGAACCCCTCCATTCTCATTCCCCCTCCAGATCCGTTCCGCCCTCGAATCAAAACCCCCCGTCCAGATCCGGCGGCCACCCAACCATGGCCCGCCTCAGCGCTCTCCACCTCCTCCTCGCCCTCGTCGCGGCGGCCGCCGTCCTCCTCTCCCCGCCCGGCGCTCACGGCTTCTACCTCCCGGGGAGCTACCCGCACAAGTACAACCCCGGCGAGACCCTGAACGTGAAGGTGAACTCCCTCACCTCCATCGACACCGAGATTCCCTACGGCTACTACAGCCTGCCCTTCTGCACGCCCCCCGAGGGCGTCAAGGACAGCGCCGAGAACCTCGGCGAGCTCCTCATGGGCGACCGCATCGAGAACTCGCCCTACCGCTTCAAGATGTACACCAACGAGTCCGACCTCTTCCTCTGCCGCTCCGCGCCCCTGGCCCCCGACACCTTCGCCCTCCTCAAGAAGCGCATCGACGAGATGTACCAGGTCAACCTCATCCTCGACAACCTCCCCGCCATCCGCTACACCAAGAAGGAAGACTACTTCCTCCGCTGGACCGGATACCCCATCGGCATCCGCGTCGGCGTCGACTACTACGTCTTCAACCACCTCCAGTTCACCGTCCTCGTGCACAAGTACGAGGAGGCCACCGGCGACGCCACAGACGTCATCCCTTCGGGGGGCAAGGACGGTGGCGCCGGGTGGATGGTTGTGGGGTTCGAGGTTGTGCCGTGCAGCATCAGGCACAACCCAGAGGACGTCAAGTCTCTCAAGATGTACAACAAGTACCCGAGCAAGATCAAGTGCGACCCAACCACCGTGTCCATGAACATTAAGGAGAACGAGCCGGTCGTCTACACGTATGAGGTGTCGTTCGTGGAGAGCGACATCAAGTGGCCCTCGAGGTGGGACGCGTACCTGAAGATGGAGGGGGCCAAGGTGCACTGGTTCTCGATCCTCAACTCGCTCATGGTGATAGCTTTCCTCGCTGGTATTGTGTTTGTCATATTGCTGAGGACCGTGCGGCGTGATTTGACGCGGTATGAGGAGCTTGACAGTGAGGCGCAGGCGCAGATGAATGAGGAGCTGTCTGGGTGGAAGCTTGTGGTCAGTGATGTCTTCCGTGTGCCAAGCAACCCAATGCTGCTCTGTGTTATGGTTGGGGATGGTGTTCAGATCCTTGGGATGGCGGTGGTGACCATTCTGTTTGCTGCACTTGGCTTCATGTCCCCAGCCTCCCGTGGTACTCTGATCACAGGCATGCTGTTCTTCTATCTGGTTCTTGGAATTCTGGCAGGATATGTTGGTGTTCGTGTGTGGAAGACGATCAAGTGTGGGGATCATTCAGGGTGGATGGGTGTTGCGTGGAGGGTAGCCTGCTTCTTCCCTGGTATCGCATTCCTGATCCTTACCACGCTCAACTTCCTGTTGTGGGGAAGCCACAGCACCGGCGCCATCCCCTTCTCATTGTTTGTTGTGTTGCTTCTGCTCTGGTTCTGCATCTCCGTGCCGCTTACACTTGTGGGTGGATTCCTCGGCGCCAAGGCACCACACATTGAGTACCCTGTCCGCACGAACCAGATCCCTCGTGAAATTCCTCCTCAGAAGTACCCGTCCTGGCTGCTGGTTCTTGGTGCTGGCACACTGCCCTTTGGTACCCTTTTCATCGAGCTCTTCTTCATCATGTCAAGCATATGGATGGGGCGTGTGTACTATGTTTTTGGGTTCCTCTTCGTCGTCTTGTTGCTTCTGGTTATTGTCTGCGCTGAGGTTTCCCTGGTTCTGACTTACATGCACCTCTGCGTCGAGGATTGGAAATGGTGGTGGAAATCATTCTTCTCATCTGGATCTGTGGCGATCTACATTTTCTTGTACTCGATCAACTATCTCGTTTTTGACCTTAAAAGCCTGAGCGGACCAGTGTCGGCAACCCTCTACCTCGGCTACTCGCTCTTCATGGTTATTGCTATTATGCTGGCTACTGGCACGGTTGGGTTCATTTCTTCATTCTGCTTCGTCCACTATCTTTTCTCGTCTGTGAAAGCAGATTAAGTTCTCCCTGCGAGGAGTATCACTTAGTTCAGAGGTGAGCATAGTGGACATTGAAAAGTTTGTAGTCACAAAATCTTAGTTCATGTCATAATTTGGTATACAAAGCATGAATAACTATTGTAAGGGATACTAGGATTCGTCAATGGGCTTTATGAAGAGGTGCTAGCAGCTTGCAAGAGGTAATGGTGTGATTGGTTTATTCACATTTTGCATTACTTTAGTTGCTCATTCTGCGATTTAGTATATTAAGATGTAAGCTTAGTATTCTCTGTTGCAATTTATGTAAAGTGACATCTCTAAAATGTTAGATCCAGTTACATGCTGCCAGAGTCTTTATAGTTATCCACACTTGCTACACAATATGATGATAGTGTTAATGTTTCATTGCCCCAGAACTCCTGTTCGTATTGCATAAAGTATTCCATCATGTTATGTATAATTGTAGTTCATCAAATGTTCTTGGTGAACCAGTTAGTAAAGTGACCTAAAAGGGTACCCTCAGCTTCAAAATTCAAACCAGTTGAAGGAAAACCCGATTGTTGTTCAATTTCTGAGTCTCGTTGTCAGACGTAGTTACTGGAAGCTAATGCTGGAACCATGGGTGTCTGGTCTCGTATTTTGCTCAGATCTAGTTAGTTTGTAGCACGTTGTCGGTGCTCCTTGCCTCAGTTTTGTATTGCTGTGTCCTTTGCATCCATTTCTGTCTGCTCTTGATTTTATATTGTTCCTTGAATAAATTAGAGGTGGTCCAATGTTCTTGATTTGTGTGTTTAGCCCCCCATGACTGGCCTTGCACTAGTCTCAATAGTATAGAGATATGTGCATAGAGAAATGTATCAATGTATGTTTACATTTTGTAATTATCAAGGGGTAGGATGAGAATTTCCTATCCTATCACATTCATGTATATAAACCAACCATCAAGAGGGGTATAAAAGGGGAAGAGCGACTCATTTCCACCAGCTCATTCTCTCTGTTGGTCAGCTCTTGAGCTCTTAGCTCATATCCACCCCATGGAGGAAAGGGGTATCCTATACCACTGTTGTTTGTTAAGGGTTAATGAGGGCATTTACAGGCCCTGTTCTTTTCAGCTTCTAAAAGCTGTTTTTCAGCTTTTCTATAGTAACTAGCTTTTAAACGGAGTATTTTTTTCAAGATAGGGTCTACTAGTTAATTGTAGTATATACTTTACAGACTTCATTTATATTGGCAAAAATCGTATGTGAGTTTCTGTTACTCTGTAATCTCTAGTAGGAGAGAGAGCTCAATATTAGCTTAAGCCATTGTATGGTCATGTTTTTTATGCTGTGGCTGATAGCTTTTATCTGTTGTTTTTGAGATAGCAGCGGGCGGCAGAGACGTCGATGCGGATGACGCACATTATTTTGAGCTCGAGAAGTAATTTAAAGAATCAACTTTAAGAAACCATCACATTTATTTTGACTTTCGAAAAATCCAAAGCCCCGAAAAACCTACAATACATGACACCCTCAATGGATCCACGTTGGTATCTTCCTGTCAACCTTTTTTCTTTTCAGCCCTTGTATTAAAGCAATTTATATGTTTGTCCGTTTTTTGCACCAAACACCCTGAAACCATAAGCCATAATTTTGCACCAAGCCCCTGCATTTTCGTTGGTGGGTTCTTTTTTGCTGCTGTTGATATATTTTAGTTCTAACGCAAATGCTTGTGCGAACGTATCAAAAACCGATAATTCGCATCGAAAAGTCAGTTCCAATAAGTCTCTTAGAAAAGAAGACGGATAAATTATCTCGCTTGTTTGGCCCACCCTTGCCCGTGCCCATGGCCCACCCTTCAGTGCCCATCCGCGGACCTGTGCCCAACCTTTCTCCCTATACTGCCGCCCATCGGTGTGACCGCACAAGTACACCGGTTAAATGACCAAACTAACCATCAGCCAGATACTCCTTCCTCCTCTCACCCTGCCAACTCTATCTGGATTGTTGCTTGCTTCGAGTCGTCATCACCACCATCCAAATCCACCTAGATCTGATCACGTGCATCGAATGGACCGTCGCTGGTGTCCAGATCCGGTCGTCACCGTCGTCCAGATACATCCACCATCGTCAGTGTCTTCGTCTCCATTGCAGGTCATTTCCTGTCCTCCTCGGTTGTCTTCGCCGCTTCCACCTACTCGTGTGCGACCGCCACCCCGAACCCAGATGCGTCTGCCACCTTAAGTCCCAAAGCCACCACGACTTGCAGAGGCTCCTTTGGCACTTCTGCTACAAGCCACCACATCCACGACGCCTCCTCCCCCCTCCATTCTGGTTCAGCTGTGGTGTGGATGCCCGAGCCTCGAGGCCACCGTCCAGCATGTAACGTTGTACGAGTCGTAGTTATTTTGGCCCCGCTTGGCAAAGAAATCCCCCTTTGACATCTCTCCCATGAAATTCCCCTTTGATCCCCTCGTGTGGCCACCGATCGCGCGAAGCATGTGGCGCAGGCCCCTACCATGTAAGCGCTTGGCGCTGCACTTGGCCGCGTGAGGTGCATATCTAGTTGTAGTCGAAATGTCATGGTCGAAGCTGTAATGAAACGCCATGGTCGAAGCAGTCGAGAGGTAGGCACCTCGTGCGATTGGGTGTTGCGCCAAGCAGTAGGGGACCGTGCCAGCAAGAAGTGGCGAGCTCAAGGGCCACCCCATGTGCTTCGTGTGGTCAACGGCTATACGAGAAGGCCAAAGGAGGGATTTCGAGGGAGGAGCCATAGAGAAAATCTCTGGTATAGGGACCGAAAATGAATATGTTTCGCGATGTACATGCTCCGGAGAAAATTTCTCTACCATAGGGACCAAAAATGACTAGGTTTCGCCTTGTACATGCTCTGAGTAGTTCGGAGAATCACCACCATAAGCGCGGTACAACAAGCTGCATCCCATGCAGGAGCGAATGCCACGTAAAACAACGTAGACGACGCTCCCTGCCCCTGGAAAGTCGGCGACCACTCGCTACCGGAAAGAGAGATCGTCCAATGCTGATGGGGCAAATCGAACGCTGATCGGGGAAAGGTTTTGCTGCCGTCCGTGATGAGTTCGTTCCTTAACCTTCCAGCAGCGTCCAACCCACTTGAGTTGAAGAGACAAGTTCCAAAGCCACGGCGAGTCGGCGACCTGACCTTCAGCGGTCAATGTTTTTCGGTCTACGAACCAAGTCTTCTTCCTTTAATCCAACGTTTCTTCGGTCTTCTTAAATAACTCGGAGGAAGAGGAAACGTTCAACCGGCACGCAACCACGTTTGGTGGTAAACGAACTAGTCTCCCCTTTTTTGCTCACCAATTCTTTGACAATTGAGCTTTATGCTTGGGATGATAGTTGGCTTGTTGGGTAGATGCATGAACCATCCACGAGGTTAAGGTGTAGAAAAATACGTTACCCATTGCAAGAACCATTACTAATGAAGTTCAATAAGTTCCTTAAGCGCCTGAACCACCAAAGTATCGTCAAATATCCCTACGGAACCATCAGCATAAGCAAAATTTAGGCAAGATTAGGCGCCCTGCAGGTTTGCTTGGCTAGAGAAATTTACGCAAACGATGAAGATGACCACAGCGAGAAGGCATGCCGAATCCAAAGTTCAGAACACGCAAAGTTACCATACTCAACAATAAAACAAACGGAGGGAACCCACCTCTCGATTGAAGGCGATTGTTCATGGAAACCGCTACAACAACCAGCACTCTTTAAGGGGCAATTCTTCGCAACGCAAGGAGTGGCTCAAAGAAACCTCTAGTCTACGAACTACACAGGATAGACCGAAATGAATAGTTGCGCACCAAATCAAACAAAACAGAAGATGAATCGATCAGAAGCATCTCAAGATGAGAGGATAATTTCTGTAATCTACCACTGATATATTTCACCACTATGACGAACGACTGATACAGACTTGACATATCTTACATACGAACCTGAACACTACCTCCCATAACTTACTTCACAACTACACAGCTTCGAGACACCCTCACCACAAAACACAGATTACACCCACACCAAACCTTGAACTATTCGAATAACCAAACCTGAAACCATACTCAGTTCTCCTACCCGGACACCTCCCTAAACCAACCAGCCTAATCCAATTCCCCACCAAACACCGCCTAGAACCAACCTAAGTAATCCACCATTCTTGACTAATAATTAACCTACCAAATGAAGAGGCAAACCAAACCAAACAGCGAGCGGCAACTTGTGAACCTAACCACCACCAAATCCAACCACCGGCCGTTCGTTCCCCCAACCCTTCCTCTGAAAAAATACCGGAAGAGTTTGATCGGAACGTCACCGGGATCTGATCCGGGCAAGCTTTCCATCGGATGTATCATCACACTAACAATCCGTCGATCCATCCATCAAGCAGTCAGGAACCACCTCTTCTTCCAAGGAGACGAGAGGGAGGGAGGAGGCGAAGAGAGAGAGACGAGACGAGCGAAGTAGAACGGTGACCTAGGGGGAGCGGACATGGCCACGGGGGACGGCGCGGGGGGCCGTCACGAGAGCTCGCCGATGCGGAGGAGGCACCGGAGGCCGCGGGTGGCCTCGGCCTCCGCGCGCCGGAGGAAGAACGCTGGGAAGGGGAGGGAGCTCGGCTCCGGCGCGGCGGCAGAGAACGCCGGCCCGGCGTAGCCGGCCGAGTCAGCGACGGATACGATCTTGGTGGGAACAACGGCCGGCTCCTGCGGCCCGATGCGACTCGTGGAGCAGAGCACCCGCTGGTCAGCCGGTGCGGCTTGCGCCACAACCGGAGCGGGGGCCGGCGCCGGCGGCTCCTCGCCGCGCTTGAGGATTCTGACCTGCGTCACAAGCCGTTGCTTCGGCTTCTCCTGGGTCGGGGAAGGCTGCTTACGGGCCGGCCTCGCCGGCGGGGAACGGCGGCTCGGAGCCGCCGTCTTAGGGAGCGGTGACCCTACCGCCGCCCGCTTCGGCGCCGGTGAGGTCACCGCCGACATCTTGGGGGGCGGCGAGGTCGCGGCCGCCGACTTAGGGTGCCGGCGGCGGCGCGGCTTCGAGGGAGATGGCGCGTACGCGTCCAGATGCATCCGGTTGTCGAGGGCGTCGTGGGATCTGAGCACCGCCGTGGCCATGGCCGCAGAACCAGAAGAAGACTTGCGAAGAACGGGAAGGGGAGGAAAGAGGTGGTGGTGAGGCTACCGCCCGCAAGAACTAACCCTTGTCAGGGTTGGCGAAAGAGAAGAAGAAGAATAGATCTGGTAGGAGAAAAACAATGCGAGCAAACGGGTGGCGACGAGGCGTCCTTTATAGATCGGAGAGCGTTGCGTACGTGGCTCAATTTCATTTATAAAAACCAAATTTTATTTCTTTTGGTTCTCGGTCGGGTGTGAGGGGAGGGTGATCTACGTGGCGTGGAGAGGCGCCGTCGGATGCAGGAGGTGGCGGTACGGGCGGCTGGAGATGCCGTGCGGCCTTTGTTGAGTGGGCCCCGCACGGGCGGCTCAATTATTGTCGAGGTTAGCCTCGTGCCCTTGGTTTTCGGGCGAATTACATGCTATGCCATCGCTGTTGGTGCTACTGCAGTGCTGCTTCCCGCTTCTGAACGCACACCATGCTGGTTGGGCTGTAAATATTAACAAGTATAGGGGTAATGTTTTTCATGAAGGAATAAATACATATAATAAATAAAGAAAAGAAGGGTAAATATATTAGTTGCCGTGGGAGCCGGGGGAGTGGAGGAGGTGGTGGGCCCAGGGAGCGACAGCTGTTCCAGCGGCCTGCAAGGCGGTTTCCCAGCCGGCGCGTCCTCTCTCTCTTATTAATCCCATCCACGATAATAATTAAGTCCCACGCACCGCATAAAACAACTCAACGTTAAGCTCGTCATTATACGTTGGTGGGCCCACTGGCGAGTCCCGGGGAGAGAGAAGTCGCAGCTCGCAACACCTTTTTCTTCCGTCACCTTCCGCGTCGAAGCTTTTGCCTTGTGGTGGGCCCGTCGCTCCGGCTGCGGCCCACCTGTCATAGGGTTGTGTGGGCGCACGGAGAGGTATCAATGCCATGATTGAAGCGACTGCAGGGGACAGAGAAAATGAAAGCTGATGATGCCGACATGGGAGCGTCCCTCACGCGCACCGAAGCGGCTTTGCCACTCTCGCCGGAATCAACCAGACGTGCGCGAGATGGGACACTTGACTTGAGCTAGTGGTATTTATTTCCGAATTCTGGACATATTTGGACCCCTAAACATCCCAAATTCCACATTTGGCCTCCAAATCAAAAAAATTCCGTTTCTGGACCCCTCTCGACTGCGCGTTCGCGAGCTGGTGCCACGTGTCCCGGACGCGGTCGGGCGCGGCGGCGCGCGGCGGGCAGCGCGCGACGCGCGCTAAGGCGCGCGGCGGGCGAAGCGGCACGCGCGCGGCGGCGGCGCGCATGCGGCCGGCGCGAGCGCGGGCGCCGCGCATGGATCGGCGAAACGCGGTCGGAGGGGTCCAGAATGGAATTTTTTGGTTTAAAGCCAAAACGGAATTGGGTGTTTAAGGTCCATGTGTCCGCACTTTATTTCCTCGATTTTTCTCCTTTGTTTCCTGCTTGTTTCGTACCGTTCCGTAATCTTCACATGGATGGAACGCGTCCAAGTCGTGTTGACTCCGACTACCGCCCAGCATCCACCCGTTGCCTTCCTGCTCTGGGCTTGCTTGGGCTATCGGCCCGGCCCATGCATCCATCAGATGGTCTGGGCCGTGGTAACTGTTGAATACTGTAAGCACCAGTTACGGCGAATTTAGGCCATGTTTGACACAGCTTCATGAGCTGTTATGAGATGTTTTTTTTTGTCAAACACCCTTTTTGCAAACAGCTCCATGGGTGAAGCTCCTTTTTTTCTGCTCTCACAAAGGAATAGGAAGAGGTGAAGCTGAAAATAGTAGCTTTCACACTCTCTCCTCGAGCCCGCATCCTAGAAACTCATCGCTCTCCTGGTTCACCAAAATTACACGCATTTGCCACTAGTCCATCCCGTTCACCTCTCCCGTTCACGAAACATAAACAATGCACTAATATTGCTTCCTAATGATTTTAATTTTTTATTTTAATGTTTTAATTCATACTCATTCAAATATATTATTTTTTAATTCATATGACCATATACAAACATACAACTCCAAATGTTAGAACAAGTCAGGTAAACAGGGGCATCTTAGACAATTGCCCTCTCTCAGCCATGCATGAAGTGTTGGTGAAGCTGTTTTGCCAAACAGTTTTCCAAAACCGATTTAGCTTCATCGGTGAAGCTGCTCGTGAAGCTGAAACAAAAAAAACAGCTTCACTAGTGAATGTGCCAAACGGGGCCTTACTGTCGGCAATTACCTGTCGGATAAGCTGCGCCGGTGATGGCATAGATTTCCGACAGGCCTGTAGTGGAAACGCGCACTGCACTGTCGGTGATGCACCCTGTTGGTTGCCTGTGCAAGCACCGAGTTAGACTGATCAGGCTGTCAGTAGCCATTTTTGTTTTCCCCCATATATATAGGACACTGAAATAGGATGTTATGATGTCTGGGCACCAAGTCTCTCTATCTTTGGATTGCTTTTAGATGCGTGTTAATGTAATGGTATATAATATATCAGGTATGCTAAATCAATCATAGATAGAAAGTTTTAATCACACTAGCACACATCTGAAAGCAATCCAAATACAGTTAGACTTAGTGCCCAGACACTATGATGTCCCTATATATATATATATATATATATATATATATATATATATATATATATTCTGTCCGTAATCATTTTTGTCTTCCCACTATATAAGCATTCACACATTCTGAATGTTGGTATGATCGTATCGTACATAAAATTTATTTGGAGGCCAAAAATACAAAATATCATCGTTGAGCCGGTGGGGTTGCTAGGGTTCTTCCATCATTCCATTTGTATTCCAGAGTGCAGTGCGTGTTTGCCCGTGCACTCGACGGCCTCCATGGAGAAGTGCGCGTATAAGATGATGGTCGGCGTGTCAATGGCTGGCCAGAATGGACTGATTTTATAAGAACGAATCGGTATTGGTTTGAGGATAGGGGATAGCTTACTTCTTTTATGTTTGAGTCGTGAACGAATGGTTTGTTGTCATGTACGGTCACACATTGGCTCTGGAAATCGATTAATATCTTTAGAAAAGAAGGAGAATGTGGATGAATCGCTCGTCGTTCTCGTCGGAATGGAAGATGCACTCGTCGATCACGGCAACGACCGCCGTGTGCCGTGTTCTGCCGTGTGATCGTTGGCTTTTGCGATTCCAACACGGCAGCCGGCAACTACATTGTTCATTGTGTTTTATGTTACCAAAATTATCACAACGGTGGCTACCTCCCCAGGGTAGTGTAAGTACTGTAGTAGTGCTACAAATTCGCAGGGTTCCTCCCTTTTAGGAGTTTTTTTAAAAAAATAATAATCTATCTTTTATTTAAAAATATATAAATATACATACGTTTTAATTTTTTTTACAGAAATATCCTACAGTCGCCCAACCGTTGAGCGATTGGACCAAGTCGCTCAACGGCTGAGCGACAGACAGGCAGTAGCTCTACTGTTGGACAACAAGTATGCAGTCGCCCACAGGTACAAGGTCGAACCGACGAAGTTGACACAGTGTGGTTGAAACGTGGTCGAAGCAAGATCAAGAGCGAAGTGAATATAAGCCCATCAAATGAGAAAGCATTGAGTGAGCTCAAGACCGTGGTAAACTGTGCAAAACGAGTCAATACTTTGACCATATTGAGCCTACATTTTCTGCAAGTTATTTCCATTTAAATTACTAAATTGCATTGTGTTATTTCATATGCAAATATATATTTGTTTTGAGATTCTAGTTATATGCCCATTATTCGACTTGTTAGTATTACACCTTCTTTGGAACATTTGAATATTGAGCGTTGTTACCCTAGAAAAATTATAACAGTAAGATTTTCAAAAATAGGTCTACAATTATACTCCATGCTTAGCACTGCTTAGATACTCGGGGGCACCAAAATGCTCGAAGCATCACTTTTAATCACGAGAAACTGGTTTGGGAAGTCATGGTGGAAATGACTGGTAAATTTCGATATGATTATTTTATGCTCCCAAAAACCTCAAATTGCTTAGCTATCTAGGCGGATGGTTCGGGGGTATAGTGCAGCGGTGCACGAGAGTGTGGTTAGTGGTAGAACCGCCCAGTCATCGTCATGACATCCTGTGTAATACAAGTGCAACCACAAGTCTGTAAAGTACAACTTGGTTTAGTATATTTACTAGACTCTGAAAGTCATCTTATCGGTGGAAAAGGTGAGGTAGTGCAAGTGGCTGTTTGTGCAACGACTTGAATGGGACACTCGTAGAGGGTGAAGTTTTCCGCGGCGTGCTAATCGGTGTGGGTAGTCCAACTGCTAGCCGCATAGGGAAGAACATTCTGCACAACTTATGGAACCCGCCGCAAGTGGGAGAAGTTCATGTGGGTGAGATGATGGAAGGGGCGAGATATTTTGAACGGTTAATATGATGATTTACTCAACCACATGACTAAATAATCAAGTGGGGTAACGAGCGAATTGTCTCTTGTGGGTAAAGTGTGCAAACTATGTACAGTCAAAACTATTCGAATAGCCATATCCACTGTCAAGGGCAGATATGAGAACTTAACTAGATACAATTCTATTTCAAAAATCTTTATGGGCGGAATTAGAAAAGTGGAGGGCAGTGGAAAGCCCTGATTTGTGTCGCCCCAGTGATAATGTAAGCGATTATAACGCTGAAAGGTTAGCATATGGTGCAGAAGCTATGTAACAGTGGTTGGAATCTGGATCACTGTTATTATTGCATTCCGTCACACATTATATTTTAGTTCAAATTGCTAAGTCTATGGGGATTTCTATGTATCATATTTTAAAACCAATTTATGCCAAATGAAATAACTCAAGCCTTTCCTTGATAAGCCATACATGTTATCTACTAGCATCGTGTATATTGGCTCGCAGAGCACGGTGGTTGTGCTCACCCTTGCTCACTCAATTAATCCAGAATCAGGAGTCTGATCACTACGCTTCAGCAATACACTTGGACAAGATGGTGAAAAAGATGAAGATGTCAAAGGCTAGGTCACGAACCCCAGTTGGCTGCCTGCGGACATGTCCTGAGGGTCCCACTTATGTACTTAGTTTTCGCTACTGTATTTTTTTATTTCAGCCTACTCGCCCCATAAGTAAGTCTATTATTTATTTATACTGCTGCATGATATGTATTTTGATGTTTAGTACTGTATCTGTGAGCACTATTTACTGATCTAGGGAATAGTGTAGTGAAATCATAGAGAATTCCGGATTGTAAAATCTGAGTCCTACAGGGCTGGTATCAGAGCATTTGACTGTAGGTCGTGACCTAGTTAGTCTGGGCGTTAGTTTCATGACTAGAATTATTTCATTAAAGTATATTTCCAAAAACCTAGTTAGCCTGGCCGTTTTGTTCACTAAATTTTTACAACTATATGTTATCACGGTTGCTAATTTTCTATAACTACATTGACTAATTTTTCTATATCAAAGTTGTATTATTCTTTTCTACGTCTACAACTCTCTACAGATACTAACACTAAATAAACTATCTACTTCATATACAAAAAATGAACTATAATATACAAAAATATTTACCTCTCAAAAGTCATGAAACGTCTCATTCTTCTCCTCTCCTCTTCTTTCCCCTCTGTTCCCTGTTCATTCACCGCACAGCCGAGCGCCCTCTCGGCCGCGCGGTGCTTTTATGTGCGCCTCCAGTCGCCCAACCTTTCGGCGACTAGAACTACAGTCGCCTAACTGATGGGCGAGGCAGTCGCTTGGCAATTCGACGACTGCAAGTATTTCGCCAAACGGCCAACGAATTGTTTGTGTGTCGCGTGGCCATTGGGCGATAGATTTCAGTTGCCCATCGGTTTGGCGACTGAAGTCTATTTCTGTAAAAAAATGTTCACGCAAGTATATTATGTTATTTCAAATAAAATATAGGTTATTTAAAAAATCGAGAGAATGCTCTGCGCTCCTGGGATCACGCGGGGGAGGAGAGGGACGAAGTGGGTGGATGGTGATGGCCTTAGGCCCTACTCGATTGGGTTGAAAAATAGTGACGTATGGTTGAAATTGCACTGTAACTGAAGGTGTTTTATTTGGCATAATTAAATTGTAAAAAATAAAAATTGAAAAAATATGTTAGCTCACCAAGGACAACACAAACGAATATGGGAAAACAGAATTGACAAAAAAGCTTAAAAAAAGCCAAAAATTCAAAAATAAGATAAAATTTATGAATAGTAAAAAATAAGTCAGAAGACAGAAACTCAATCCGAAATGAACGGAGCATTAGAGTCTCCGTCAGAACTGACGAGCTGTATGGATTCCTAGAAATCAGTGGGGAGCATGTGGTCAAGCATCAGCCGTTGGATTTTGACCAAAATAAAACCATCATCGATCGATTCTGAAAGGAAAAAAACGTCGCTCGACTCGACCATTGTTTGCAAAACTGCGCATTTGAGGGTTCGATGGCATCCGGGGCGATCCTGGATGTACACGATCGATCCAACGGCTCACAATAAAAAATTTCAGGTTCTCATAAACATGTGCATTGGCACCTGATACGCCCTCTAAAGGAATAATAATTACCAGACTCGTACAACATATCACATAGATAATCAGATAAACAGCCCATGGTTTCCCAGCCCACAGGACGGCCCATTCTTCTACCCAGGCCTAAGCCGACATCAAACCAGCCCATAATGCGGCCTGCCTCGCAGCCTCCTGCCTCTCCTCCCGCCAAAACCTCCGCCGCTTTCCCGCCAAATCTCGCCTCTATTACCCTCTTCCCGCCACTTCTTCGACGCCTTCGCACCCTTTCTCCTCATCCACGCCCGCGCGCACCGGCATCTGTTCCTCGTCGCCGCCGCCGCCGCAGCCATGTCGGGTTGGGACGAGGGTGCCGTTTTCTACAGTGACCAGGCGCAGTTCCCCCGCGGCGGACCCGGCGGCGACCCCGCCGCCGACCTCACCCGCCACTCCGCCCTCCGTAAGTTCAAGGAGTTCCTCCGCGGCTTCACCGGCCCCACCGGCGACTTCCCCTACCGGTTCGCCCCTACACACCCTCATTCCTCACCTCCCAGATCTGAGTATCTGACCCCCTCGATGTCTGAGTCAATTCAATTTGTGTGTTTCTTTGTTCCAGTGAGAGCCTAGTGCACAACCGCGACCATGTCACTGTCGCCATCGAGGACCTCGACGCCTTCGATGCCGAGCTGTCTGACAAGATCCGGAAGTCGCCTGCTGATTACTTGCCGTTGGTGCGTTGTTCTATCTGAATTTCTGTTATTTCTGTTTTTGTTTATGTGGAGTTGTATTTAATTCTTCTTCAAATGCGTTTGTGTAGTTTGAGACGGCTGCGGCTGAGGTCCTTGCGAGCCTTCGGTCGAAGGTCGCCGGCGAGACCGGGGAGATGGAGGATCCCGTCCCCGGGGATGTGCAGATCTTCTTGTCCTCAAAGGAGAACTGCCTCTCCATGAGATCTGTTGGGGTCAGTTCTGAAATAATTTATATGACATAGCCGATTTCAGAGCGTTATATAGATTCCATTTTGACAAGAAAAAAACCCCCAAATTTCAGGCGGATTACATGTCGAAGCTCGTGAAGATTGCGGGGATTGCAATTGCCGCATCGAGGGTGAAAGCCAAGGCCACTCATGTGACACTGCTCTGCAAGAACTGCAGGAGCGTGAGGACGATGCCGTGCAGGCCGGGTCTCGGTGGGGCTATTGTCCCACGATCGTGTGATCATGTTCCTCAGGTATATTTCTCACTAATCATATTCAATTATCGCCTTACTGTTTTGTTTGTAATTGCATTGTTAATGATGTTGTATGTTTCTGGTGGTTTTATTCCCTTAGCCTGGAGAAGAGCCTTGCCCCCTAGACCCCTGGATTGCAGTCCCAGATAAGAGCAAGTACGTGGATCTCCAGACTCTCAAGCTGCAGGAAAATCCTGAGGTTAGTTACGGTTGCATTTATCCTTGCTACAATGTGGTTGAGTTGTAGTAGTCCACTCATGTGTGTGTTGTTCATTGGTTAAATAACTCATGCGTGTGCTGTTCATTGGTCAACTATCATAACATGACTTAAACAATCATCAATCTGTCTTAATATTGGCTTCCAGGATGTTCCAACTGGTGAGCTCCCTAGGAATATGCTGCTTTCTGTAGACAGGCACTTTGTTCAGACCATTGTTCCAGGGACAAGATTAACTGTAGTTGGTATCTACAGTGTTTACCAAGCATCTGCCAAGTATGTTGGATCTAAACTTTTTTATTTGTTAACTAGGCTGATTACATGGCTGATGCTGTTGTCATATTCATTTTGCAGCCAGAAGGGTGCTGTTGGGGTTAAACAGCCTTACATTAGAGTTGTGGGGTTGGAGCAGTCTCGAGATGCTAACTCAAATGGCCCCTCAAATTTCACACTCGATGAGGTAGTTTGTTTTCCAAGGTTTTCATCAACGGAAGGAGTTAGCACTTTATCATATGATGTTAATTTTCTTGTCGGCTTGTAGGAAATGGAATTCAAAGAATTTGCGCAGAGGCCAGATGCATATGCCAAGATTTGCTCAATGATTGGTCCTTCAATTTATGGTCATTCTGATGTCAAGAAAGCTATAGCATGCTTGTTGTTTGGGGGATCAAAGAAGGTATATGATCTTATCTGGTGGCTAATATGTTTGAAAATTTTATTTTTTCCTTAAAAAATTAATGTTTTACTCAGTGGCTAAGGTAGTGCTCTCATGCGGATTACACTGTTTTCTACTGCAGAGGCTACCGGATGGTGTTCGTTTGAGAGGGGACATTCATGTCTTGCTTTTGGGTGATCCATCAACAGCAAAATCCCAGGCAAGTATTGTTTGAAGTTATCATAGGATTTAGTTTGGCATATAACATGACAACAAAGCTCATGCCAGTCATGTAAGACCTGCACTCTGGATTCATGTGAATTCTGTACTCTAGTTAAGTTCATGTAATTTGCCAGGAATCAATGAATCATTGTGTATGTGTTTTGACACTAATAAAACCAGTGTTTTCTGGATCAATGACACGAATTTCTACATTTTGACAGTTTCTCAAGTTTGTAGAGAAGACAGCACCAATTGCAGTCTATACATCTGGGAAAGGTTCATCCGCAGCTGGTCTTACAGCTTCTGTAACTCGGGATAGTAGCTCGGTAAGCTTGCCTTCATTGAATTGCTTATTGTGTTACTCGAAGTTTGGTTTTCTATGACTACAGCACTTTTCTTTTCCTGTACAGCGTGAGTTTTACTTGGAAGGAGGGGCCATGGTTTTGGCTGATGGTGGAGTGGTTTGTATCGATGAATTTGACAAAATGAGGCCTGAAGACAGGTAAAAGTCAATCAATTTAGACCTCTTGGTTGAAACTAGAATAAACATTGGCACACCTGGTATCTTTTGTACTCTCTTGAAACAATTTTAAACCAGTCGCTTTTTTTTTCTTCTGTGATTCTAGGGTTGCAATTCATGAAGCCATGGAGCAGCAGACCATTTCTATTGCGAAAGCTGGCATTACAACAGTACTCAATTCAAGGACTTCAGTTCTTGCAGCTGCCAATCCAATTGCAGGGCGCTATGATGATCTTAAGGTCAATCAATCTGTTTTGTTATTGACTTGCCTACTATTTCCATATTTTCAAAAAGTACCAACTATTCTAGTCCTATATATAAAACAGCCAATTTGATAAATTGTCTTCTGCTGTTCATCAGACTGCACAAGATAACATTGACCTGCAGACAACCATCCTTTCTCGTTTTGATCTAATCTTTATCGTTAAAGATGTCAGAATGTATGATCAAGATAAGGTATGAAGCAAAATGCTTTCTTGAGCTTACTTCTATGCTTCAGAGACTAAATGAACTTCAAAATGCAGCGAATAGCAAGCCACATCATTAAGGTGCATGCCAGTGGTGCTGCAGCTTCGTCGAAGAACACAGATGCTAGTGAAGGAGAGAATTGGCTGAAAAGGTGTGGTTAGGTTTGTTTTTTTCTGTTTCACACAATTTGACTTAACTTTCTTGGATAATAATATTCATAATCTCACTAATGTATAGGTACATTGAGTACTGCCGCATTACTTGCAAACCACGGCTCTCAGAAAAAGCAGCAGAGATGTTGCAGAACAAATATGTTGAGATTAGACAGGTATACACTGCAGATTTTCACCTAATTAACTGGTTATTCAGACTTTCTTACCAATTCATTGTGCAGAAAATGAGACAACAAGCTCATGAGACAGGGAGGGCTGCAGCTATACCCATCACTGTGAGGCAGCTTGAAGCTATTATACGTTTGAGTGAATCTCTTGCAAAGATGAGATTGTAAGTACTAATGGATCACATAATAAATGTTCCAAAAACATTGATTTACAGGTAGCTCAATAGCGGTATATTTGTAGGATCATTATAATTTTATATATTTACTTGTCATTTCTGTGGTTCTGTTTGTAAGTTCCATGACATTCCTGACTGATATTTGAATGATTCTTAGGACAAGTGTGGCTACACCAGAGCATGTTGAAGAGGCATTTAGACTGTTTAATGTCTCTACCGTTGATGCTGCAAGATCTGGGATCAATGAGCATTTGAACTTGTCACCAGAGATTGCAAACGAGATCAAGGTTATTCTTTGCTCCCCGAAAGTATAATTCAGTTATTTAACCTTGCATTTTCTGAGTCTCTTCCATGTTGTGCTAACAGCAAGCGGAAGCACAAATAAAGAGAAGAATGGGAATTGGAAGCCACATATCTGAGCGACGGCTGATCGATGAACTAACTCGGATGGGGATGAACGAATCCATTGTAAGGAGCTTGTCATAATACACATGAAGTAATTTATAACTACTAGGTTTCTTACCACAGCTTTCCGATGCTTCAGGTGAGAAGAGCCCTTCTGATCATGCACCAAAGGGACGAAGTGGAGTACAAGAGAGAGCGCCATGTGATTGTCCGAAAGGCTTGAGGTAGATTGGAGTACTCATAAACCGTCCGAAAGGCTTGAGGTGGATTGGAGTACTCATAAACCGAGGACACCCTCTATTCAAATTTGTGTATAAGTTTGACTGAAACTGCAACCTCTGCCAGAGGGCGGGCATGTTTGATGCGGTTGATCGCTGACACGGCTATTGTAATCTGCAAGAACGGAAGAAATTTGTTGCATCGTTGAAGTGCAGTTGTAGTTTTACTACAGTAAGCTGTGGCTGTAATCCTAAATTATCCTGTGTCAGCACGTAGGTGAAACTTTGTAGCCAAGGTTCTGAAGGTGTATTTCAGTAAGTTAACTCATGAATGCAAAATTTGTTTTTTTTGCAGTACCGAGACAGGATAAGTAGCAAAATTTAGTTGAGTAATCAGGTTGTCTACTATTGGAAAGCTTGTTAAACAATTCCCTGTTGGAACTGTGCTGCTTATATCTCTTGTCCATTTTTGTAGCGCCCTGAATTTCTGAAAAGGGGCCACACAAAAGAAAAGAGAGGAAAAAAATCCTAGTTAGCCTCAAATCAAGACTTTAAAAGGGTAGATCATTTTTTTCTTCCTCTGTGCCTTTTGCCTAATCTCCTATCTCTCTATCCAATCTCTCCCTTATTTCTTTGGGGCGGCGCGGGCCTGGTGGCCACCGACGGCGGTGTCGAGCGGCACATAGGTGGTGTGGGCTAAGGTGGTGTAGCCAGTCAAGGGTGGCGCCGGTGGCAGGTGCAAGGGCGTGCGGGGGGCAGCGCTAGTGCAGGCGTGGGCGGCACACGAGAGGTGCTGGCGGCTTCAGCGGCGGCGACGTTGGCAATGGGGTGGCAGGCTGACGGTGCGGGCGCGCGGTGGTGGCAGCCACAGGAGGTGGCGTGGCCACACGGCCATGATGCCGCAGATGGCCGAGGCTTTGATGGCGTAGTGCGGCGGGTGGCGGTAGCCTGGTGACCATTTTCACGGTCATGTGTTGCGATCGACGATTCGTGCGGCCGAAGTGCCGAACCACGATTTGCATGCTGTTTTGTCGATTGCGCATCAAGGCGTGGTTCGCACGGCCGAACGACGATTCACACGATGGCAACTTACCGAACGCGAATTCTTCTGGCCGATTGCACTTCCGTCCATCTTTCCACAAGTTTATCCTAGTTTTGATCTGATCAGTCTTTGTTCCATCTTGTAGGTTCGTACGCAGTCTTTGAAGGAACGTTCGGACAGTTGCGCATATCTAATCCCTCGTGTAGTGAGTCCGCCGAACGTACTCAAGGCAAGTACCTCGCAGTGGTAACCTCTCCGTTCCACATTCAACATCTTCCATGATTATTTGTTACCATTGCCATTGAGTACAATAATTATATCATTAAAGTTTATCTGGCTATTATCATATTATTAAGGTTTACCTGGCTATTATCATATCACTAAAACTTATCTGATTATTATCATATCACTCATGCTTGTCTAGTTATTATCATATCACTAAAGGTTACCTGGTTATTATCATATTACTGATACTTACTTAGTGTTATCATATTATTAATGCTTGCCTGGTTGTTATCATAATACCAATGCTTGCCTAGGTATTATCATATTGCTAATATTTGTCTGATTATAGACTTATAATATTATTTATCTTGTTCCATATGCCCTTAGGTTTATTAGAATACTCGTTAATAATGTTCTAGAATTTATGCCTTTAACTGGTGTTTTAGAATTCATGCTTAAATCATTAATGGAGATAACATATGAATATGTCCCAAATTAGGTTTAAACTACTAGCAATTATTTAACATTAAGGCTGCTATATTTATTTTTCCTGATAACATAATCCATTATTCGTATGGTTTTGTATGTTTGCCATGATTGATGTATACAATACTTATTAATCTAACTAATAATTACTTGTTACGTAATAAAACTTGGTTGGTTGCTAACCATTGTGTGAGCTATATTATAATTCCTCTTTAGAATGATTCCTATATCCCTATCACCATATTATAATTCTACGTCGCTCTCATATCAGGAATTACATTTTGCCATTTCCAACCTTAGTAAATCCTTCCACTTATCATAATTTTATCATAGCCTTCTCTTAGTTATCTTAAATTCACACTATTTTACCTGTTGACAATATAATAGTTACCTAGTTTGGGGTTATCCGCATATATATGGGAGATTTCCATCCACTTGGTAAGTACGGGGTCGTACACTTTCGTTACTCAGGATATTACACCCCGTCTGTGGTTATATAGTTGAGAATAGTGTTGTGCCTGACAACTCTTGTATAATTGGGTATGTGGGAATATTGTTATTAAGTCGTCACTATATTGGCGATATATCGTCGCCATATCACCGTGGCGACTCGGCAGTGATATGCGGTAAGGTGTCAGTGGCGGATGCCATAGAAGGGTGGGGGTAAAAGTCGAGTCCAAACGCATACCTTAGATCTTGTTTGAGGGTTTTGGGAAGCTGAGAAGTCTTAGCCGTTGTCAGAAAAAGTGAGGAGAGAGTCATCGCCGCCATCGTATCTGCCGTCGCCACCGCTGGATCCACTGTCTTCGTCAGATCGGGTCTCCTCCGTGGCTCCGTCGGCTTCGATCTCCGCCGTAGCACCGCCTCCTGCTTCGCTGGGCGGCGAGTCTTCTCTGCCGCCTCCTCCGCGGCTCTGTTGGCTCTGGTCTTCGCCGTGGCGCCACTTCTTGCTTCGCCGGGTAGCAAGTCTTCTCTGCTGCCTCCTCCGCGGCTCCGTCGGCTCCAGTCTCCACTGCGGCGCCGCCACCAGCTTCGTCGGGCGGCGAGTCTTCTCCGCCACCTCCTCCGTGGCTCTGCAGGCTTTGGTCTCCACCACGGCGCAGCCTCCTGCTTTGTCGGGCGGCGAGTCCTCCCTCGCCTCCTCCGTGGCTCCGTCAGCTCTGGTCTCCGCCGCAGCGCCACCTCCACTCTTCTAGTCTGTCGTCGCCTCGTGCTTCACGGGCCAGCCCTCTACCACCTCCTCCACGCCTCCTCTTCGGTCTCCAGTGCAAACTTCTCTATCGTCAAGGCCCCCGTCTGGCCGTCTCCTCCTCTATCCTCTCCACTCTCTAGACTTCGGTGAGATAGTGAGTCATATAACCACTCTTCACTCATACTGCTACTGCTATATATGCTGATATGCTTTACTACACTGCTACTTCTATATACTACTATACTGATATGGTTATTGATGGTGAAATAATTGATGATTTGCGCCATCTTTCATGTGCCATTGCAAAAAACTCCCATAATGTCTTACTTACATGTGGGTCTGGGCTTGCATGTAAGTAAGACATTATGGGAGTTTTCTGCAATGGAAAACAAAGGTGGGGCAAATAATCAATTCTCCCGTTGGTGTTGGTGCTCTAACCTGATGTGTATGCTATATAGGAGAAGGTACATTGATAAATGATGGTGCTACATGGACTCAAGAATAGACAAAATCAAGATATGTATGTTCTATTACATTGTTGAATTGATTTGCTACCAAACTAGATTAAAATGTATATATGGTGTCACCACGCCGCGCGCCATAAACGATATTGTTGTGTGAAGGTGGTGAGTCACCGTGCCTCGTCGCACCGCCTTAATAACCATGTGTGGGAAGTAATCATCGGTGTCATTGTCATAACTTGTTAAATAACAATTATCTCTAACTTCATCATTCCTGTTACCTCTATCTCCAATCTTTATCAGTGTTTTTGATACCCTAGTTTCATTACACTTAACTTGTGTCGATTGCTTGTCATAATTACTTGTCCTTTACACTTTTTGCTTGCGACTGTTGTTGGGTATTTGCTGAGATTTTTAAATCTCACGCTTGCTCTTTCCATTCTCAGGTAAAAGGCCAATGTAGTGATAGCATCATGCATAAGTGGGAGCACTTGAGTTTTCAGCAACGTGGTTTGCCACTATTTTGTTAACTTATTTGTTCTTCTTTTGGTTAGAAGCGGACCGGTCCCATATTTCAAACATTTATTTCAGTTTCCGTTGGTTCTCTAATAAAGTATTATTAAAGTTTTAATTTCTTTGTGATTTCTATTGCTGCTATTATTTATTCTTCACTTTGACGATAATGTTTCATAGTAGTATCTTATTTTGTTTTGTGAGGTGCTACAATTTTAGTCTTAGAAATCGGTTCATTCAGTTGAGGATAAAAGCAATACTTATCAGGAAAAGCGTGCAGCAGAAGACCAGTTGACGTTTGAAGTCCCACATGCAGAGGGAAGAAAATGGTAATCTCTAAAAGACAGATGATTCAGGGAGAGTTTACAGATTACAAGGGAAACAATGTCATTGCCAAACACTGGCATACACCCAAATCATACATATTACTTCACTATACTCAAAAGGGCACCAGTGTACGGGACTCTTCCCGCTTAAAATACAAATAGAAGAAACATCTAGGTCAGAAAAATAACTCGAATATCCATCGATGGCGTTTGTGCTACACGGTGTAGCTCTGCTGGATCGTCTCGATGTCGAGCCCCTTGAGCTTCACGACCGACTCGACGTGGCCCTTGAGGGTGTGCAGCTCCCTGAGCCTGCAACAAATCCGGTTCTTTCAGTGAGAGTTACATGCTAGAACGAGTTGGATGGAATGTTTCAGGTTCAGTTGAGGCACTGGTGGTGTAGCGTTGGCACGTACGTACCTGGCTATCTCGGCACGCTTGGCGGCCTGCTCGGCGATCTCGGAGAGTTCGCGGTAGCCGGAGCTGTCGTTGAGGAGGTTGGAGGAGGTGCCGGGCTGGTTCAGGCCATGCAGCGTCCTCTGCGCCGTCGCCCACTGCGCCTCGCGCTCGCCCTTGCCGTAGTCGTTCTTGTTGGTGAACGCGGTCTGCGCAGCACCAACAACAGAAGAATCCTCATGAGTCCACAGGTAGCAGCAGCACAGCAAGATGCATCATGTTCATAGGAGAAGCAGCTAAGGAATGGAGGAGTCTGTGGCCTGCCTTGTTGTTGATGTTGCTCCATGCCCTGCCGCTGAGCGCATATCGGATGATGAACTTGAGCACGTCGAGCGGGACGTAGGTGACGATGCTGAACACCCAGATGGCGGCGCCCCATCCCCACCCGATGCCTTGCATGCGGCAGAACTCCCAGTTGGCGTACACCGCGATGCACGTCGCCACGAGCTGCGCCAAGAGGAAGGCGACGACGAGGAGTAGGCCCGGCCGCTCCACAAACGACCAGCTCCTGGACCGCGTCACGAAGATGAGCGCCTGGCTGATGATGCTCACCTGGAGGTACAGCGCTGCCATGAGCTCCTTGTCGTTCTCCTTGATCGACCTCACGCCGAATGTATTCTGCATTGCATCATCACATTGGTATCAGTATCAGGTGAGCATGCATTCATGCAAGAAGAAACCTTTCCTTACGATGAACAAGCGTTTCGTTGGTTCTAGGCATGTACCGTGAAGAAGTCGGTGTCGTGTGCGAGGTAGAAGAAGAGGACGGTGACGAGGGCCATGTAGGTGCCGAGGACGACGCCGGTGGAGAAGATCTCCTTGAGCTTCCATGAGTCGGGGGTGGGCGACGGCTTCACGCGGTCCTTGGAGATGGTCATGATGGTGCCGTCGTTGAGGATGGCGATGATGAGAACCATGAAGGGCGCGAAGTCGAACTTCCAGAGCAGCGCCACGAGCATGAAGCCGAGCACGATACGGATGGTGATGGACACGGCGTAGATGGTGTAGTTCTTCATGCGCTGGAAGATGGCGCGGCTCGTGAGCACGGCGCTAATGATCACGCTCAGCCCGGGCTCCGTCAGCACGATGTCCGACGCGCTCCGGGCCGCGTCCGTCGCGTCGTCCACGGCGATGCCGATATCGGCCTTCTTCAGCGCCGGCGCGTCGTTGACGCCGTCGCCGGTCATGCCGACGATGTGCTTCCGGTCCTGGAGCCGCTTCACGATCTCGTACTTGTGCTCCGGGAACACCCCGGCGAACCCGTCGGCCTTCTCAATCAGCTCGTCGATGGGGAGACCGCTCATCTCGCTGCTCTTGTCGCCCAGCAGGGTGGTGCTCGGGTACATGTTGGTGCCCATGCCGAGTCGCCGCGAGGTCTCCTTGCCGATGGCCAGCTGGTCGCCGGTAATCATCTTGACGTTGACGCCGAGATGCAGCGCGCGGCGGATGGTCTCCGCGCTGTCGTGCCTTGGCGGGTCGAACAGCGGCAGAAGCCCGATGAATTGCCATGGGTCGCCGGCGCTCTCCTTGCTCTTTTCCGGCACCTGCTGGTACGACACGCCGAGCGACCGGAGGCCACGGTCGGCGTACTGGTCGATCAGGCTGTGGATCCTCTTCTCGGCCTCCTTGCCCATTCTGCAGAGCTCAATGATCTGCAAACAAACAAGCCAGTGAAGCCACCATCGTCACTACACATCCTTGTACTTATGATGTTGTGGATGAGGAGCTAGCTAAGTACTACCTGCTCAGGGGCGCCCTTGCTAATCCTGTGCCAGTCGCCATTGTCGTCGATGTAGGTGATGGCCGTGCGCTTCTCGACGGGGTTGAACGGAAGGAAGTGGACCTCCTGGATGCCGGCGCGGGCCTCCTTGGGGTCGGCGAGCATGCCGACGATGCAGGTGTCGATGGCATCCTGGTTCTCGACGCGAGAGGCCCTCGCGGCGTAGAGGAGCACCGTGTCCTTGTCGACGCCCCTGCCGCACACCTCGATGAGGTTCTTGTCCACGGTGAGCTTGTTGAGCGTTAGGGTGCCGGTCTTGTCGCTGCACAGCACGTCCATGCCGGCCATCTCCTCGATGGCGGTCATGCGCTTGGTGATGGCGCCCTGCTGGGACAGGCGGTGAGAGCCGATGGCCATGGTGACCGAGAGCACGGTGGGCATGGCGATCGGGATGCCGCCGATGAGCAGGACGAGGAGGTTGTCGATGCCGTCGCGGTACGCGCGGTGCTGGACCGGGTACATGACGATGATCTCGACGAGCATGCCGGCGGCGATGGAGACGATGCAGAAGTTGCCGATGGCCGTAAGCACCTGCTGGAAGTGGCCGACGTTGTTGGTGGTGTCCACCAGGTGCGCCGCCTTGCCGAAGAAGGTGTGCACGCCGGTGGCGATGACGACGGCCTCGATCTCGCCCTGCTTCACCGTGGAGCCGGAGAAGACCCCCTGGCCGGAGTGCTTGTTGACCGGCATGGACTCGCCGGTGAGCGCCGCCTGGTCGACCTTCAGCGGGTCACCCTCGAGCAGCCTCGCGTCGGCGGGGATGATGTCGCCGAGCTTGATGCTGATGATGTCGCCGGGCACGAGGATGGAGGCGTCCTGCTCGAGCCACTTGCCGTCCCTGAGGACCTTGGTCTTGGGTGCGAGCCCAGCCATGAGCGCGGCAGCTGCGTTGCCGGCGTTGTTCTCCTCGATGAAGCTGATGGTGGAGTTGATGAAGAGGAGGACGACGATGCCGACGAAGTCCTGCCAGTCCGGGGGTTTGCCGCCCCCGTTGGCGAGCACGATGGCCATGATGGCCGCGGATTCCATGACCCAGGACAGCGGGTTCCACATGAAGCCGAGGAACTTGAGCAGCTTGCTCTCCTTCTTCTCCACGAGCTTGTTGGGGCCGAAGATCTTGAGGCGGTTCTCGCCCTCGACGGCTGACAGCCCCTGCTTGCTGCATTTCAGGTGCTCAAACACCTCCTGCACCGGGATCGTCTCCTGCAGACACACACACGCACACATTGTCAGGCAAACATGCACAGGAAAGGACTAAAATACTATGTATCATGGAGGAGGAGGAGGAGGCATATATATACGAGGTCGACGGTCTCGTTGCGGATGTCCTCGAGGGAGACGGACGCCATCTTTATTAGCTGTTGTTAATGGAGTGGGGTGCGCGCGGGGAAGGAAGGGAGGCGCGCACTCCCGGTGACTGCCTCGCCGCGCGGGGGTTAGGCCTTCATGGAACGGAGGAGGAGGGCGGGGCGGGGCGGGGTCTGCCTGCCTTGCCTCGGTCCGTGCGCAGCTTGAAGGCGAGACGCCATGCCCCGGCCTGTCACCTCTTATACCGCGCGGGGTGGTTGCCATCGAGTGGTTGCCCGGGCAAACCTACTTGTCGCACGATGTCCGCATCGAAAGGCACAATTACCTCCCGTCCCGTCGTGCGCTCTGCATGGCCAACCTTGGTCTCAAGTACGACGTGGCGTGAGAGCTGCCGACCACCACGAGTGACGCAACGAGCCCGCCCCTGCTACAAGTAGTCGGCAGCTCATGATTTACGTACGTGACCCGGAGTGGAATCCCGTGGCATTCTGGATCATGTTGTGTTGTGGTGAACGCAAAGTTAGGAGAGGAATTTGGAAAGCGGAAGTTTGGAACTGTTTCTGAAAACAAGTGAAGACGACGGCTTGCATCTTCTCAAGGCCCCAACCCTTTATGCAATGGTCCATATTAGGTTATGAAACTTGAATAACCTGCACATGAGTTTGCAATTTATCTCAGGCATTATTCAGAAATGCTGCAGAAGTTCTTTAAAAATCTCGCGCACCTTATCTTGCAATGTTGCAATTTTCTTTTGTACATTTTAGAATGCTTCTTTTGTACCATGCCCTTGTTCCTGGCTTGTTTTATTTGTTACTCATGATCCTTGTGCGAACCTGACTGATTGAATGCATTGTTTAATGCCGTGCACTGATTTTATTATTTCCACCTGTTTTGCTCCTTTTAGACCCCTAGTGCTTGCGTCTGGGAAAATCCCTCTTTCTAGCCAGTTTAGCTGGTCTTGCCTTTGATTGAATAGGTTGCTGTTATGTTTAGGCATATGTAATCGTGATTACCGTGGTTATTGTTGGTACGAAACTGGAGTTATATCCCCTCACCTCGATTTTTAGCTTTAGCTTGGACGGGGCTGCGAAATTTTATAGGATTCCACATTCTTCTAGGGGTAGTCTTGTTATAATCCGTAGTTATAATTCATGCATTCATGCCCTGTGCTTGTAACTATTTTTGCGGTTGTGTGTAGTTTAGCAATCAATAGATACAGTGCAACTAGACTACAATCTTAACCAATGAACTGCAATACTGGTACTTGCTAGACAGATCCTAGGATCCTAGAAAACTGGCAAGTTAGTAATGATGGATGTTAGAACTTGAACTAACATGGACGAACCACCACCGACCAGTGCTATTTCAAGCTGTACATCCAACAACGGACCAACAGCAATGTTCACCAGAATGACAGTCAAACCACATCGGAAAATCAAAACAAAATTCAGCGCAACATGTTCAGCAGGGGACAGGAAATATTTGGCATCAAATTGCAGTGTAACCTTGATGCAACATTATTCAATTCTAACAGAAAAGCTAATAATCTGAGTGCATCGAGCACAAGATTAGCAAGAAACGTTTTTATAAGACTGCACGGATAGACGGTACAGAGTACAAAGCAATCAACTTCAGCTGCATATCATGTAAATGAACAGCGGTGCATATACTTACAAAGTAACTTGGAACATTGACTGATGAACAACAAACATGCTTACATCTAAAGTATGGTTCTCGTCTACATGGACTAATAACACGGTGCATCACTAGTTTCAGAATCTCCTTTCAAATCAAGCCTGGCATCATTCAAGACAGTTCATACTATTAACAGCGATGGACTGGCTTTAACAAACAAAACCAATCCATGAGTGGGGTTCAACATAGAAGGTTTACTTAAGAGCTCCAAGTCAATTGGAAAGTCGATACAAACCATAAAAGTGCACAATAACTGAATTCCAGTTGTCCTGCACAAAATTGCTTAGTTGATTCAACATATCTCCAAAACATTAAAAACGATTCTGCAATGATGTGACCTGGGAGCAAAACCAACATTTAAGCTACTAGCCCATAACAGTTCATTGACCATCCAATCCATATTCACTAACAGCCAAATTTTCTCAAGTAGCACAGCGCACTTATGATACAAAACCATTAGTGATTTTTTCCTAAACCTAGAAAGAGGCAAGGCATATAATAGTCCTATTGTCGTGCACAAATCCTCAGCAAGCCCAAACTTAACCAGTAAGTCTTATTTCTTGGATTTTTTGTGCATTTAATGTGGCTAAGATACAGAAATCTGGTAAGTTTAGTTGGGTATTGGCAAGTGCAAGCATTGACTACTGGTAACATGCAACTTTACGCCAACTATAGCATTGTTAAACTAAAAGTGAACTAACAACTATACTAGTATACTACATCATTTACACTCCACACATGTAGCTGACAACAAAGTTAGTCACTACAAGCCGTCAAGCCCATGCCTGCTCTAAAAAGAAACCAATGGCATCTGACACATGATGGTTGCCAAATCCATCTTCTATATTACAATTTGTAACCTATAACCAATAATCTGAAATGGATAATTTGCGCTGACCTGAGTGCAGAGCATCACACCAACAATAAAATCCTGACGCTCACTTGCCAAGGTCCGCTACACAATCTAGCCAACGCAATAGGTACCTTTTTGGACACAAAGGTCAGCATAAACCCAATGTCTACACAAGCATTTTACAAATTACATGCTTTTACCTACGAATGTCCTGTAAGCAAAACCCAACAATGGAGCAATCATAATTCGTAATGATACAAACAGAAAGCCACGTCTCCAGCCATGCAATAGAATTAACCAAATGAATCAACCTTAGTCCTCAGAAATAACTTGAACACGGCATAGATATATAGCAAGGGTTCTTTACTTAGCACGGCATGGTATCCTCAGTATACCAGAGTACCGCCAACTCTCTTAATATCACCAAAATCTTAATAAAAGCATCCTGGAATCACTTCCTAGCTTGCATAAACACTGAAACATCCATGAAAGAAAATTCAGATAGCTCTTAAAACCCTAGCTTTCCCACGCAGCAGCCGGTACCTCCCCTGCTCAGAACCCAAGCTTGGTGCGGCGCCAGTGCCTGCGCTTCGCGTTGTACCTGAAACAACAAAACCAAAAACAGCAGCAGGACAAAATCAGCACACAAAAGCCTAAGCCGACTCGAGCAGAGGGGCAAGACGAGCGGGAGGTGGGGGTGGACGCCGCCATTACCTGATGGTGTTGTCGGTCCTCATGCGGATCCAGTAGGGGATGGGGCGGTTCTGGCGCATCTTCTTCGCCAGCTTCTTCTTGATCCGGAAGGTCTTGTGGGACGGCTGCGCGGCGCAGGAAACAATCAATCACATCAGCGAAACGTCGAAACCCTAGCCGCACAGGGCGAACTCCATGAAAGTCGAGGAAGGGCGCTAGAAGGGTACCATCGTTGCGGCGGAGACGAAGCGGCGGCGGCGGCGGCGGCGGCGAAACCCTAGGCGCGTGAAGCGTCGAAGGGGTGGACGGTGGGGATTATATAGTGCAGGCGAGTATCGCAATAGGATGGGCTCATTGGGCTTGGCCTTCTCTTCCCTAATTTGATTGTCGTGGAATGGAATACCTATTGGGCTTGATTACCAACTTTAGAAAACAATAGTACAAGTGAAATTTAAGCACAAAACGGTTTTTTGTGGCCCATATATTTACTGACCAGAACAGTGATTTGGAGCGCCCTTGCTAGGGTCTGTTTGGGAGAGCTCCACCAGCTCCAGATCTACCAGATTCACCTAGATCCACCGTGGAGCAGCTCCATCGTGGATCTGGGATTCGTCAAAGTGTTTGGTACAGCTCCACCTCCCTCTCTATCTCACTTCCACCTGGCCCCACGCGTCAGGGGGCAAAATGAAAAAAAGGATCCACGGGCTTCCTTCTTCCTCCGGCTTGGGCGCGAGGAAAAAAGAATCCAAGCGTGCGGCGGCGGCCGGCGCGGCACGCAGCGCGGCAGACGGCGAGCGCGGTGGCGGGTTGTCGTGGGCGCTCGCGAGGCGGCGCAGGCGGCGAGGCGGCGGCCATGGCCATGGCGGCGTGGCGCGTGGACGCGCCACGGCCGGCGGCGCGGCGGCGCGCGCCATGGCGAGGGCCCATCTCGCGACGGCGGCATGCGGCGAGGCTAGCCGGCCATGGTGTGGGCGGCGGCGGAGAAGCGGCGCGCGGCGAGGGAAGGCTCTGGTCGGCGACGGGAAGAAGAAAGAAAAAATTAGAACGAACCGGTATCTTGTGTAACCAGTGGCAGTGGATAATTTTCCCCAACTCCACCAACTTGAGTTTGGTGGAGCACCCCTTGAGATACTCCACCAATTTGGTGGATTTGGAGCCAGATCTATGGTTTTGGTGGAGCAGATCCACGGTAGAGCTGCTGGAGGTAGAACTGTTTGGCTAGCAAAATTGAATCCGGATCTGTTTTCCGTGGATCTGGGGCTGGTGGAGCTCTCCCAAACAGGCCATTAGACTCGGTTTGGGACGCACGGTTTTTTTCATATTCGTACGGGATTTGAGGTTCTGTTTGAAACACAGTAATTTTACAAGAATTTCGCGTGTTAACATTTCAGTTTTTATAGGTTTTTTAGAAAAATCCCGTGTTCTAAACAGCTCTTCAGCTGTAGAGTTCCTGTATGTGATATTCCTCCAGACAGGTCCATATGTAGTTATGTTTGAGAATAGCCAAGCCTGTTTGGCGCGGCTGCGATTTATGATTTTTTGCTAAATTTTTTGAATTTTAGCAGTTTGCGACACCGATTATGGAGAGGGAGATACTCACTTGCGATTTTGTTGATACAAATGTTAGGTTTTTAACATGTATTACAATTAATTTGTAGATTCTGTTTTGAGAAAATACTCTATTTAAAAGTTAGGTACTATAGCAAAAGCCAAAAAATCGCTAGATTCGGAGGAAAAGAACAGGCCTCTTGTGTTCCTTCATTTTGTCTACATTTTCTTTTCTGAAAAAGTCTTCCCTTGCAAACAAAAGACCCTGTAAAGCCTGAAGATCCCACTGCAATAGTCCAATCCATTCAACGCGCCAACCACCTTGCAATAGGCAGTTAAGTAACAGCCGTCTCCTGGTCAGCTAGATATCCCTACATGTCGTGACCGCAATTCCCGGACCGTCCAGATCTCACCTGAGCCTACAAAGAACGTAGGCAAGTTGATAATGGTCTAAACAAACAAGAACAGAACACAGACGTCCCTCTCAAAGACAGCTCCTCGATCGAAAGCGCGTCGTGGGAAGGGGAAGACTAGAATGAAATGCAATCCTGGGGCGGATTAAGATGCATGCATCAGCCAGAAAAACGCTAGGTTAAGCTAGCTCTCTACAGCCTTTTCAGTCATCGTCGTCGCTGTCTTCTTATGAACATCGCAATCATGGATTCACTCATGGCTGGCCACATGAGGATTTTAGTCTTAGATGCTGTCCTCTGCGTTCACCTGGACCGTTCATTTGTAAAGAACTCCGTTCATGTACCGACCGAGAACTTGTAAATACCGACAGTGCTGATGCACCCCCAGCTTCATCTGCTGCGCATTTCGCATGTTTTGCGAGAGCTCCCCGTGATTTGCTCTGGAGCAGTGCCTGCTTGTGATCGTCGTTAGTCCGGTTATTGAGTCGCAATCGAAGCCACGTGGGCGTTTGACATGCTGTCTGCCATGATCCATGGTGCATTGCAGGACATGCATTTCTTCCATCAGCAAACAGTCTCAGAAAAGAAAGGGAAATTAGAAAGGCATTCCTCCTGCGATTCACCAAGATTTGTAGGGAACAACGGGTCATGGTGGACTGCGTGTGACCACTGAAGCTCCAGCTTCTATTTCGCCTGAAATACAGACGAACCCATGACTAGAAAAGGGGGGCAATATTTTGACCGGGGTTTCCGAATTAAGGTACTACTGGTTCACTAAACCTTGTCAAACGCAACTAATTAATAGCATCCTGAGGCTGTGTCCCAATCATTAGATCTCATTCGGGTCAAATAAAATCCCACGAAATGCGGATCATAGGCGAGGGCTAATGACTGCATTTGATCAATGGAAAACTAATTAGCAATCATCCATATGATCAGATCAACCTGACTTCAGCAATCATATGATCAGATCAACCTGACTTCAGCAATCTAATAAGTACTCCTACTAGATAATGGCGGGTGAGCTACTTAGAAAACCATCTCCGAGTCGATAAGCTGTTTTCTCACTGGCGTCGTGGACAAATTACAATCTTATGCAATGCTGTGAAGCTAGCTGAAACGGGGAACTGGGAGTACTGAAAAATGAAGTCCTTCGTCAAGATATACTTTTACTGCCTTGAAATGCGAATCTTGTAGCTGATCAGTTTGCGCTATTGTCCACTGTGGATTAGGTAGAATGGTTGGAATTCGTAGTTGACAGTAACATGACTATGTCAGATATAGCTGGACCAAGTTTGTTACGCACTTGGACCATGGTTTCAGCCTTCAGGTCTTCAATGTGTGCCTGCAGTATGAGTAACAGCTGAGCTTGGTTTCAGTGTGATCCAGACTGGTGCAGCAAAACTTAAAACTTTGCAGCCAGACAACTGTATCATCTGATTTCTCAACTTTTGCGAGAGCAGCCTGACAAAAGATGAGTTACTTGATGTAGTACTATATATGTTCACTTCTTATATATATAGTATAATTAACTACGACATCATGGTGTTGGTGCACCATGATCTAAAATATGTCTTTTCCTTATATGTCGCTTGCGAAAAATTTTGAACTTTTTTATATCAAGTTTAACTAATGTAAACAAGTTTAAATTGAAATTCAAACTGCAATTGCCTTTTTTATAATAGTTTAATTGTAGGTATGTGACGATTTTATATAAAAACCAGTGAAGCATATGATATAAATTAGTTCAAAATCTTTGAATCCGAGTATATTTTCTGAAAGATATATGTTTCATTTGAATTGTTAGTCTTATAAATGGATATATACCTTAAAACTAAAATTTTCGAAAAGAAATATATACCTGAATCTGGATTGAATCCACGCATTTAAATGACTTTCCTTTCCCGCTACCTACTTGCGGAGGAAGAGGAGCAAGCACTTGCTGTCAGTCACCTATCATGCAGTTTCTCGTCTGATTAGACCAGCTGCTTACCACCCTAACATACTAGAATTCAGCGAGCCACATAGCCTAATGCGCCATGCGGCCCCTACACGCTTGTCTCAACACCCTTTCCATGGTGTTCAAGAGTCACATAATAGCGTGAAACTCTAGTTAAGCAAGATCATCCAAACAAAAAAAAAACAATGTTCCGAAAAGACAGAAGAGACACCAAATGTACATAATTTTTAGCTTGCCTTAATAATATTCACGGTATCAGCCATCATCTGAGACTCAATAGAACAACTTACTTATCTAACAGCAAATTGCATGCACTGCCCCAACCGTTTGTTCTTGCGAGCAATTGCAATCTGCAAATGATCTGAAGAGCTTGAAGCCCATCAGGACACGACCACGACCACGACCACGACCACGACCAGGCGCTTCCCGTTCTTCAGAGGAGCGCGCGGGCCTGCATCACGCAGTGAAATCCACGAGGTGCAAGAGGCTCCAAAGACCGTTGCACTGCCACTGCATGATGCACTGTGAAAATGGCGTCCGCGCGCGCTCCCCACATCCATCGTAGGCTGCAGCCTAGCCTATAAACGAAGACAGCAGTACGGTCCAAGGGCGGGCAGGCAGACAGGCGCGCGCGCGCGCGCAGGATTTCGTGCGCTGACGAAGATGAATGCGTCGCATCGCATGCACTCCGATCTCGGCAGTACGTGCTCGCATGGCTGGCTGGTTTGTTCCTGCATGCATGCTCTTCTTCCCAATGCAGGGGGGCATGGAAGTTGGCGCTGGTTTCTGCCCCCCCCCCCCCCCCAATGTGACTGTTCCATCACCAGTGACGCAGTGGTTGCACATGAGCTGAATATATTGCAATTTGCAACTGCTCAGTGCCTAGCTAGCACAGGGACCATCTAGATGCACTTAATTTTCTTAAAGCAGACAGAAAGTGCGTGTAAATTAACTACCTGCCTGTCCTGGCTCCTGACCATGTGCGTGCGCGATCTTTGGCTAAAGAATTCAGACAACTCGGTTTTGTTTCTCTTTTTTCGGATGAGAATGGTAACGTGTCGACACACCGTGCGATGATCTTGATCTTGAGCATACATCTCTCAGTTTGAGTCAATATGCGCCTGTTCTTTAAATTATAAGTTGGTGGCTTTAGGATTTTGCTATAGTACCTAACTTTCAAATGGAGTATTTTCTCAAGACGGGGTCTACAAGTTAAACGATCTACACGTTAAAAGCCCAACATCTGTACCAGCTAAAATTGCAAGTGAGTATCTGTCTCTCTGTAATCTGTACCGTAAACAGCCAAAATTCAAAAATTTCAGTTAAAAATCATAAGCCGCAGCCGAAAAGAACAGGCCCTATATCATCAGGCTTGTGATGGCATGCATGGTTGTTGGCAACCTGAATGAATTAACCGAGGGAATTTTCTAGTAGCCTGCCCATAGTTCCATGCTACCGTATATGTGTAGGCCACTGGCCTTATTGGTGGATTCCATGTTCTTCCTTCTATCTACAGGTTGCTGATGCTTACCTACCATGACTGACCTATTGAGGCCTGCAGTATTTATATATCTGTTAGGCCTAAATTCCCCCTCTTTTGCTCGTTCGGTCATCGAGTTAGGCAGAGGATTTTCACCGGTCAATAAGATTCTAGGATGTTGTTGGACAATTTGGGTTGTTGCATATACTATTATAGCAGCTAGTACACAGTGATAGTTTCTTGGGTACTCTCGTTTGCTTCATTGTTAAGATGACAGCTCTGTTCTTTTGGTATTTTAACTTCTCTGGAAGTTGATATAAACGGGATGACTTTTTGAAACGGATTTTTCAAATAGTTTTCCAAGGCCAAACTATGTTCATCATCTGTGTCTCCACCGTCCGTTGCCATCTCGAAAGACATAAACAAAAGCCATCGATCGCAGACCAAAAGAACAGAGCCAACAAATCATTAGCAATGTAACAGACAGTTAACAAGGGTCTATAATTAAGCCAACGTGAGTGTGCATATGCACAACACAATAAATATTATGGCAGGTCTTCGAGCATCATCAGTGACTTGGAGTCTTGCTAAACAAAATTCAGGCACTTCGAGTGGATTTTCCTCTGCCTTCCTGAAATAAGGACATGCCTTTCAGGATTGAGAAATTCATTCAGAGAAAGTTCAGAATTTCAACATGTTCGCGTTGTTTGAACTAACGGCAGAGGATCCCTCGACTATTATACACGATCTATCAAGAGGAGGTTGGTTGGGAGGGGGGCACATGTGGTGTGTCCTCTATATATATTCTGTAGGTCATACTTATCCCATATGTTTTTTCTGTATAGCACACCAGAATTGGATGCACGGTGAATGTGAGCCTATGGCCCTATCAGACTGCTTTTCCCCGGCATGTCATGCATGCGATGGTGATTGCATGTGAGCTTATTTGTCTGGCATGCACGTTCCTAGCCTAGTCCGCAGAAAATGCCATGCCCAATCTTTAGCATGCTCCATTGTCTCCAGGAAGAACAAGCTAGGCAGAACAGAGGAAGGAAAATTCTTGTATGTCTATCTAGATGTCTATATATCTAACTTGTTTCTATGAAAAAGGGCATGGTGTGGTCTGGGCATCTCACCATGTCGGTACGATGGTTTAACTAGAGCTAAAAGAAAGTTCAGTGACTATTTGCACAGTGCTTATCTGCATCAATTGTTAGTTATGCATGGTGAATGAAGGGTAAAACATGGGGATTATGCATGAGTGAGCATGCCAAAATATCTCATACATGGGATTGTCCTTGATTTGTCAACCACGCATCATGATATATCTTTCTTTAGCTAGTGATGGAAGAAAGGAAGAATCCCCGCATGAAGATCGATCAAACCAAAGTGAACAATGATGCCAGGTGGGCCCAAAGCCAATGACCTCTTCCGAAAAGAAATGTGGGCCCAGTGACCATACACCCAGTGCTGTTGAGCCATTTTATCTGGGTCCCACCGAGCAGCCATCCAAACATCGAGCAGATTCCTACTTTTCCCTCCCAATTTATAGCCCCTCGCCATGTCTCACGCACCACTCCACCACACAGCCGCTCTTCCTCACGCGCGCACCGCCGCCGAGCGTAAGAAGCCGGAGACGAAGGGCTCCGCCGATCCATTGCCGCCCGAAGCGATCGGCGCAGGCAGCGTACGTTGCCATCGACGACCACCACTGTCAGCCGATGGCTCGGCCGCAGCAACGGTACCGTGGCGTGCGGCAGCGCCACTGGGGCTCCTGGGTCTCCGAGATCCGCCACCCTCTCCTGTGCGTAGCCATGCGTGCAACATCATAGCATCTTCGTCCTGGACGCGCGCGTCCAGTGCTTCTTGATCGATACAGGGTTGCTCACGGTGGTGATTCAATTCGTTGGGTTTGCAGGAAGATGAGGATATGGCTGGGCACGTTCGAGACGGCCGAGGACGCGGCGCGGGCCTACGACGAGGCGGCGCGGATCATGTGCGGCCCGCGCGCACGCACCAACTTCCCCGTGGACGCCAACGCCTCCTCCTCCTCTGCGGACGCGGCAGCCGCAGTAGCCGCCTCCTCGTCGTTCCTCTCCGCCGCCCTCGTCGCCAAGCTCCACCGGTTCAACCTGGCATCCGTGCAAGCCACGCAGCGGCAGAGGGAGGCCACCGCTGCCGCGGCCTCAGCCATGGCTGCCTCGGCCGCAATGCCACTGGGTAATGCCGGCGCCGACGATGCAGCGACGCCGCCGCCGTCGTCGGCCGCGGAGTGGAGCGGGCGGTTTCTCGAGGAGCAGCACGTGGAGCAGATGATCGAGGAGCTGCTCGACTCCAACTTCTCTATGGAGATCTGCTACTAGATAGCTAGTGCTCTGACTTTGCTTCCTCTCTGTTCTTGCGCAAATGATCACTGCATGTGCATACCCATGCATGTGTGTTGCCTTGCTCGTACGTGCGTAGTAGCTAGTTGCACCCTTTGGTCAGGCAGATATGCGAAGAACTCCATATTAGTTTGGTTATATGAGTTCTTCACTAGTACGTGTATAGTATCTAGTATTAGTATCCATGGAGTATAACAAATTTGAGCCTCTTTTTATTTTTAACGGTGTTTGAATTAACTTGAGGATTTTGATCTGCATGCATTTATATACACAGTTGTTTCAGTTGTGCAGGCAGCAGACTGACCAAGCAATGCACTAGTCCAACATCATTCAAAACTACCTCAGGAGTCAAGGTATTAACATAAAAATACAACATCAACATTGCCCAGCACAAGTTGCCAGCACGAAGCCAATCCTTTGTGGTGTGGATGCTTAGCTCCTAACTGAAGTGAATTAGTTGAAATGATGTGCTCCTTAATTTGCTATCTTGAAACTCTGAAGCTGTCATAATCAGATAAGAGGCTATAAACTCCACATCACCAAGCAATCACATGCTTTGATACCTAATTATTGAATGGATATTCTGCATGTATTGAGTAAACCAGAGAAATATAATGAGGGAGAAGAAGCTCCTGAAATGCAGTATCCTTATGCTTCATCTTGTGGTACGAACGACAAAAGGGAGGCTACTTGAGATCCATCCCATGGACTGAATTTTCCACTTATATGCCATGAGCTGAATTTTCCTCTGTCTTGACTCTTCAGTCTTCAAGGTGGGGGACACTAAGCGTGCCACAAGCGTCCGAAAACGGCAGATAACGTGGTGATGCGTCTGCATGTGTAGCTAAACTAGCCATTTGCGCCGGCCACTGATGTATTGACATGCATATCAAATCAACAGAGTGGGTGCTGTTCTTGTGTGCTTGTGACGTGCATGATGATGTCTAGGGAGGATTCACTTCATCATGGCCGGCATGTGCATCTACATGACATGCCAATTCCGGTCAGCCCTCCCCCCTTTTGCCAGGACCCTGAAACTTGCAAGCAACATCAGGCGTTGGGTGTTTGTCAAAATCCCCACCTGATTGTTTGGCCTATGTTGTGTTGTGTTTGCTAGCTTGCTTGGGCCAAAAGAGACGAACTGTGTTAGAGTTAGTAATCTTGTTTAGTCGTATTTGAGTCAGTTTTGGTGTACAAATCATGTACGGGTAAGTTCGTGTATGAGTACTAGTCAGTTTTCGAGTTCGTGTCGTAGTCGTAGAGTCAGGTAGGGAGATCGTGTGTGCAGGCTTTAAAAGACATGCAGCCATGTAACGAGAGTGACGGCGAGATAATGCGATCAGTGTGATCAAAATGAGAGAGAGGGAGAGAAATAAAGAAAGCGGAGTGCTATGGCTCCTGGAAAAATATTGAGTTCGTTGTTTTTACAGACGTGGTCGTAAACGAGTTACGACTACGACTAGCGGAGGTATCCGTAGGAGTAGAAGACGTGGTCGTAAACGAGTTATGACCACGGTCGCGGAGCAGAAGATGTGATCATAAGATTTACGACCACGGCGATCAAGTTTTCAACGTGGTCGTAAGTCACAGCGTTGTTATAATCGAGTTACGACTACGGTGATCGAGCATTACTACGTGGTCGAAGGAGCGGTTACAAGAACGAGCAGCACAGCGTGAACGTGGTCGTAACTCTCATCAGCTAAAGTTACGAGTACGTGGTCGGAGTACGAAGGCGTGGTCGGAGCAGTCGGAGCAAACCGGAAGTGGTCGTAATGACTTTGTGCGTGGTTGTAACAATTGCTGAGTGGTCATAAACTACAACAAGTGATATCAGAGCCTGTTGATTTCTTGATTTCTAAAGATCATGGGTGATAAAGCAAAGGCCCAGGGTGGGCTAATCTCTCTCCAGTACCCTCTCTTGACGACCGACAATTACCCGGTGTAGACAATGAAGATGAAGATGAATATGCGCGCCTAGAGAGTCTGGGGTGTAGTCGATCCAAATGGGGAACGATAAGGAGGTGGACAGTAAGGTGGATAGGGTGGTTTTGGCCATCATCTTCAGCAGCGTAGTGCTGGGACGAGAGAGGGGGAGGCCAGAGGGGAAGGGGAGCTGGGCTAGGGTTTCACCGTGAGCACCATGGACGCTGCCAGCCGTGGTCACGGGGAGGGGTGGCCATGTCACATGCCGTGCACTTTCAGGAGGCCCATGATGTCTTAGACAGGTTCAGCTGTTAAGGGGTGGATTCTTTTCGGTTGCGACTTATGGTTTGAGTGAATGAACTAAATACCGATAAGCCATTTCAAAAAATATATTCCGATAAAGCCACTTCGAAACGTTGACGATGAAGCCGTCCCGCTTGTTTATTTGGAACAAGCCATACACCATAAGTCATAAGTCGAAAAGAACTCGACTATGAGCATCAGTTCTCGAACGGACCATGCCATCAAGAGATATGAGTGCGGATAAAATTGCGATCTTAATTCTCTATCCCTTGTCTATCCATCCATAAATGGATGGTGTATGTATTTCAGAGGAAGAACCGCAAGGTTGTTAGCGGTACGTCCCATTGATGAGACGCTACGTGGCCCTTAAATGATGAGAAAAACTAAGTGGCGATATACCATCACATTGCTTTTTAATGGCTGAGAGCTCCTGCAGCTGCTCCGCTCCGCTTCGCTCCCTTATCTCTTTCACGGTGACCCGACTCCTTCCTCCCTGCTCCTTCTCGTTCTTCCTCCCTCCTCGCCGCCGTCATCTTCTCACTCTTCCCCATCGCCACCAGATTTGGCATCGAAGGAAGGAGATCTGGCTCCCCCGCTACGGGTTCACCCTTCCCCGCCACGCCCGATTGCCATCCCTAGGTCGGGGGGAGGCGGTGGCCTGGTGGTGGGGCAGCGACGAGGGTGATGGGCAGGGTAGGAGGGCGATGACATCGACGGTTGTGGTAGTTAGGTTGGGTGGGGCGGCGCGGCGCGGCGATGAGGGGTCAGGGCTGCGCGACGAGACGGCAACGGCGCCATTGGCTACAAGTAGTGGTAATAGGGACGAGGATGGTGGAGGAGGCGCGTGGAGCTGCCCGGTGTGACACAGCAATTGGCTACAAGGTACTCTTCCTCTTCCTCCATGGTCGCTGGGGCGGCGTTGGTTCGAAAGAAAAGAGAGTGAGGAGGAGCAGCACAAGGAAGGTATGCCGTCGAGATGCCTCCCGACGGCACACCGTTCTGTAGTAGCTTTCCGATAGCACACTGTTCTGTAGTAGCTCTCTAAATGATGGGCCTTCTCTGCTAAGTGGGCCACAAAATGGGCCTTTTCGTGGGCCTCATGAGTCGTGCGCTACCTCTCGTTTTTTCCCATCAACCCCCGCTTCTCCGTTCAAAAGACGCTCACGAGGGTCCGTCCCTCCCGACTCCCCTTTCCTCCTCGAACAGGGGCGGACCTAGTGCCCGAACACCAACGCTCAGCTCATTTCCTCAGGACCTCAACTCCCCAACTCCCCGTTTACTAACCCTAGCCGCCCGTCCCGCCCGATTCCGCCGTCGGGCGCGCGCCCACGCCGCGCGGCCCGGTGGCCACCGCGAGATCCGGCCACGTGCCCACGCCGCCTCCGCCTTCTACCTCCGGCCCCCGGCTCCGGCGCCTGCCTCACCTTGGTCTCCTCCGCCTCACCCTCACCACGGCGAGCTCCCTGGTCTCCTCCGCCTCCCCCACCCTGGCAACGCACCTCTGCTTCTTCCACGGCCGCGGCGACCTCGAGGTCGACGAGGTGCATCTTCCACATCCTCCAGCCCCACCCTAGATCTGATTTATCTACTAGTGAAGAATGGATTTGGTTATCTTGCTCTCTGTTCGTCATGCAGAATTAGAGATCGAACGTGTTGGACGAACCCAAGTGATAATGGTAATATGGATAGTTTAAAACTTTAAATGGTAATATGGACTGTCAATGCCAATATGTTGCATGTTAACTGTTTGAATGATTCTATCTAATGGCTAGCAATGCTGCTAATTGCTAATTTTGGATGTTGCTCAAATTTGTCCATGTAAATGGTAATATGGACTGTCAATGCCAATATGTTGTTATAAAGATCACCATATTGTATTGGCAAAGATGACATGCCTAGAGAATGAACAGAAGTGCAGAACATATATCATGAGAAGTGCAAATCATGTTATTGTATTAATTTTATTGTCTATTGTCTATTGACAGAACTGTGAAGTGTAAAGATGACATTCTATTGTCTATTGACAGAACTGAGAAGTGCAAATCATGTTGATGTATTATTTTTTTAGTCAGCTCACTTGGTTCATTTAATATACTTCATTTTACTCTTTCTGCCGACCTGAGCATGATCCCTTCCAGTGCCAAAAAATGGGTTGCCTTCACATTAGTTTTTTTTTCAATTGTCTTTGAGAAGAGGACTAAAGCATGCATTAAATAACAACATATGTGCTCTCCATGTAAACTTTATCAAGTTATCCTTATAACATGAGCAAGAATTTCCATCTTGTTAACAGCTACTCGTGTGGTTCTACAGTTTTATCACATGGACAATTTATTTAATTTACTTTGGGCTATTTCAGGACAACCTTGGGCGCAGAAAACCTACTTCGAATTTACCATGCTAACTATCCTTATACGTGTTGAGAATTCAGGGAACTATTTTGCTAAGGTATCTCACTCATTTCTTTTATTTACTGTAGCCAGTTCTTTTTGTTGGTAGTGGTGCTTCTGTGTACAATACAAAGTACAATGCCTTAACCATCTTTGATACAACAATGTTGCTTTCGGAATATGTTGTTACCTCTAATTCATATGGTAGTCCCTGATATTATGCTAAGGTCTTTGTTTTCTTGGTTCGGTACTTATCATGCCCGTATTTTTATTATGTTATATGTTAGCCCCGCTTGTGTCATTTCTGGGTCTGCCACTGTCCTCGAGATTTTCCTGACAAATTCGAGGCAATGCTACCAAGAGAGAAGCGGCGGCGCGCCGCCGCAAGCAATGACCGCTGGCGCCGACGCGCTGCCGTTGCGAGGCGGATTCGATGGCTCAACGACCAAGAACGTATGGCGCCTCCAATCTAGAGATGGCAATGGGTACCCGAAACCCGATACCCGGTGGGTTTTTACTCTATTAGGGCATGGGTCTGAGTCAATTTCCTAACCCATGGGCCTCTTAATGGGCAAAAAGCCCAACCCATCGGGTCTGCCGGGTTTGAGTACGTTCCTATAGTACCCAAACCCGTAAACTCATGGGTAATATAAACCCGATTCATAGGAGTTATAAACTCAGGCTCCCAGCCTCCCAGGCAAACCAGCCTAGCCATAGCCCATTAGCCATTTAGCCCCAAGCCCCAAATCCAATGCGGCAATGCCCCATTACCCATACGGCTAACCCTAACTAGCACTCGGTCACGGTCACTACTCACTCCTCCCCAGTCCCCACCCCGATTCAACAATCGCCGCAGCGGCAGCACATCTGGTGCTCCGCGCTCGGTCTCCGGCAGTCTCCACGCTCGCCCTCTTATCCCGTAGCTCCCGCTCCTGCTCCCGCCACTCTCGCCGCATGCTCGTCCTCCCGCACGCCCTCACCGTTGCCTCGCCTTCCAGTTCAGCCCGCCGCCCCCACGTCGCAGCCAACGCGCATCGCAGCAGTAGGCCCTTGGCCATGGGCTGCCCTCCGGCTCCAACGAAGATGGCCGGTGAACTTCTTTCTCCTCTCCATTAACCATTGTTGCAGACCTGACGGGCGACCCGTGGGTACCCGTTAACCTAGTGGGCATGGGTCTGGGCAAAAATCTGCACCCGTCACGGGCATGGGTTTTTTAGCGGGCACGTCCAACTTTCATGGGTACGGGTTTGGAATAGCAAAACCCAACGGGTTTGTGCCCGTTGCCATCTCTACTCCAATCCCTCCTCCCTTATTATGCATTTACACTGCATGAATTATAGTTCCGTTTGATGTATTTTGTAAGCGGCATATAGTTAGTGTTCTTGTTTCTGTAACTTGGGGGTAAGATTTGGTTGTGATTTGCGATGCATTTAGTTGGTTATTAGAATTGCTTAGTTGTGCGATTGATAGTAGTGGTCTAGTCTAGTGGATGGCTCGTTTGGCTTGGTTTCTCCTTAGCTCCTACTATTTGGTAATTCTTTTTTAGGGACTTGCCAAGTATCATGTACTTCATTTTCTCCCCAAAAATAAGGCACATTTTGGAGACCTAAAAAAATGTAAGGGTTATTATCTTAGCTAATTTGCATTTTGCTATTGGCTTAATAATTATTAGAACAGAAAACCAAGGGTTTAGTGAAGCAATCATAAGGACAACATGCCTATATAGACAATGGAAAGCTACTATTTTCGTTGCTGATTTAGAAGAGATGCTTGTAATTTCTTTCAAAAAGAATAAAATATGCTTGGAAGAAGATAGTTCAAGTATTAAACTACAGGAGAGTTTGATTTTGATAGTTCAAGTATTAAACTACAGGAGAGTTTGATTTTGTATACACCCACTGCTGATATTGAGTTTCCTTGGTCCTGATGTTGCCTTCACCCTGCAATATGGATGTTCGTAATACTTCTTACAAAATTCATTTTCAAAGTGAACCATCACATTACGTTTTGTTCTTTTGAAAAGGATAACCCCTATTTCCTTTGTGGAAAACAAAGGTTAACAAGGTTCGAGAGAACATAAGCGAATGCTTTTGCCTCCTAGTAATCCAGAGAGCAAAGGGCCACAAACTTATGTGAAACCAAAGACACGTTTTACTAGAGAATGAAACACACAAAAAAGGACACATTGAACTTGTGAAAATTGAAAAAGCATTAGTTGCTTGCATCATGTCGAGAGGTACCACTGGGAACACCTCGATCCACGAACCAGCTCTCCTTTGCTTATCACCTCTCCTTCGATCCCGATTCCTCGGTCTTAACCTCATATTGCATTTGTGCCTTACCGTAACGCCGTTTCGGGCGCGTCTGGTTTCTGAGATTCTGTAACTATTCACGCCTGAACAGTTATGGAGTGTCGCGCAAGAGTATACCATTGCATGCTTACAACAAAAGTCCAGCATATATTTTACATATGGAATAACATCCAATTTTTGACAGCGGGGCGTGCAAGCCCAAAGTATAATTACATACGGTTTTTGACAGCGGGGTGCTTTTAAGAAGATCCGACGGCCGAGAATCAAAGGGATCCTACGGCTGAGGTTAGATGGCACAGATGAGATGGACGACGGGGAGGCGGCCACGTCGTCTTCGTCCTCCTCTCGCGCGCGGCGACAAAGAAGCGGCGGCGGCGCTCCCGCTATCCGGCGACGGCGAGGGTCTCCGGTGGCCAAAGGGAGTACCAACAGGAAGAGCTCGACAAGGGGAACCCGTTTTGGGGTTTTAGGGCATGAGGGAAACAACGAAGGGGATGGGAGGCAAAAGGGGGAGAAGCGGCTTCCCGGCGGCGAAGAGGGTCACCGGGGCCGAGAGGGGTCAATCGGGGGCGGCTACACCGTCTACGGAGGAGGGGGCTCACATTCACGGCGGCGGCGAGCTGGGGAGTCTCCTGCAGGGCTGGCCATGGGAGGAGGGTTCCGCCGGCGGTGAGCCTCGATGCGGGAGTTCCTCGGGTGATCACCTGGCCAGGCGAAAGCACCGAAATGATCAGCAAGCAGAAGCGACGCTCCAAGCCCAACGAATCGGGAAATGGCGAAGCAGGGAAGGGGATTGCCTCTTGGGGTCGCCGCGCGAGGAAGAAATGGTGGCGCTCCGGGCTATCTTTGCGTCGATTAGCGGCTCGGGGAGGTAGGCGGAGGGTGAGAAGCGAATGGGGTATCGGGAGGCTTGAGGAGCAAGAGAAGCAAGGGGCGGGGATGGGGCTTTATGCCCGGCGGAGCGAGGAATCCGGGGAGGGAAGCGGCAATGGCGCCGGGGTCAAGGGAGTGGACAGGGAGTGGTTGGGAGTCTCTCGCGCAGTGTGTGGGGCTCTGCACGGGAGTTAAAGCGGCGGCGGCACGACAGAGCAGTGGCCGGGCGGCGGGGCATGCGCGCGTCGCGCGCGCGGGGAAGGAGGTGGCCAGCGGCGGTAGGGTCGGGCGAAGGGCGGCGATGCGTGGCGCGAGGACTCTGCTGGTTTGCATCGGAAAACGGCGGCACGGCGGTTCGAACCCGGCGCTGGAGGCGGTGCGGAGGCGGCGTAAGCGCGGCTTCGGCGCGAGCGCAAGAGCGAAGGCGGGAGGAGCGAGCGCCCGGAGAAAGGGAGCGGGGAGACGGGCGGGGCGGCGGCGGAGGAGGAGGCGGCGCCAACGGCCGAGCGCGCGCAGTGCGCGAGAAAGGCGAAAGCGAGGAGGAGGGCGCCAACGGAGGGGTGGCGCTCGCCGAAAGAGGAAAGCGGCGGCGGGGAAAACTTTCCCGAAAAGGAAAGTTTCCAGAAAATCACCCAAAAATGCAGCAAAAATCAATGAAAATTTTGGTTTGAATTTTTGGGGCTTTTCAACCTACCCCCCTTAAAAGAATCTCGACCCCGAGATTAACTTGGTCCAGGGAGTAAGTTGGGAAAAATCTCGCTGCAAATTTAACTCTCGTTCCCAGGTGGACTATTCTGCTGTGTGATTCTTCCACTGCACTTTGCAAAATCTGTCATTCTTGTTTCTGAGATGCCTTTCTGTCGTTTCAAGTATTTGTAGTGGTTCTTCAGCATGTGCGCAGTCATCTTGCAATTCAATTCTGACAAAGGTACTTCATCTGTTGGCTGTCGTAGGTATTTTCGAAGCTGGGATATGTGGAACACGTTATGGACTCTTGACAAGTTGGGCGGGAGCTGCACTTGATAAGCTACTTCCCCAACTCTTCCGATTATTTGAAACGGTCCCACATATCTTGGTGCTAATTTGCCTTTGACTTGAAATCTCTTGACTATCTTGAATGGGGTGACCATGATGTACACATAGTCTCCAACTTCGAAACTCAAATCCTTCCTGCGGTTATCTGCATAGCTCTTCTGTCGGTCTTGTGCCATCTTCAGTCTATCCCTGATGATTCTAACATGTGCTTCTGCGTCTTGAGCAATCTGAGGTCCAATGAGTTATTGTTCTCCTGTTTCTGTTCAATTCAGTGGGGTCCTGCATTTTCTGCCATAAAGTGCTTCAAACGGTGCCATTTGGATGCTGGCTTGATGGCTGTTGTTATATGAGAACTGAGCAAATGGTAAACAAGTATTCCATGCTGCTCCATACACAATTGCACAAGCTCTCAATATGTCTTCCAAAATCTGATTGGTTCTCTCTGTCTGTCCATCTGTCTGGGGGTGATATGCTGAACTGAAGTTCAAATCTGTGCCCATGGCTTCGTGTAGTTTCTCCTAGAACTTGGATGTAAACTATGCTCCTCTATCTGAGACAATTTTCTTTGGAACTCCATGTAGTGTCACTATTATGGTCAAATACAGCTCGGCAAGCTTATCCTTCCCATAGGTTTGCTTGATCGGAAGGAAATGAGCCACCTTGGTCAATCTATCGACAATGACCCAGATAGTGTCATATCCTTCACGAGTCTTGGGAAGTCCAGCAATAAAGTCCATTCCAATGCTATCCCATTTCCATTCGGGAATTGGCAAAGGCTGCAACAATCTCGATGGTTTTTGGTGATCTATCTTGATCTGCTGGCAGACATCACATTTAGCTACATACTCTGCAACTTCCTTTTTCATCCGGTTCCACCAATACTTTTTCTTCAAGTCTTGGTACATCTTGGTACCTCCTAGGTGAATTGAGAACTGAGACGAATGGGCTTCAGATAGGATCAACTCTCTCAATTCCTTCTTGTCGGGTATACAATAGCGGCCACGGAAGGTAAGGATTCCATGCTCATCTATCGCATATTCCGATGAATTTTCTTCTTGAACTTCCTTTTTAAGTTTTTCAATCTCTTCTTCGTTCTTGGAGTATATCAAAATATCATCGATGAAGACTATCACGAATCGGTCCAATTGGTCCATATGCACCAGATTTATAAGATTCATGAAATAAGCTGGCGCATTGGTTAAACCAAAGGGAACGACTGTGAACTCAAATAATCCATATCTGGTGATGAAGGCTGTCTTCTCTCGATCTTGCTCTCGGATCTTAAGCTGATGGTAACCCGAGCGCAAATCGATCTTAGAGAAAACTTTGGCACCCTTAAGCTGATCAAACAGGTCATCAATTCTTGGGAGATGGTACTTGTTTTGATTGACAGCATTCAAACCTCTGTAATCAACACACATTCTTAGTTCTCCATTCTTCTTCTTCACAAATAAAACTGGGGCCGACCAAGATGAAACACTCGGTCGTATGAATTCTTTTTCTTGTAATTCATCTAATTGCCTCTTTAGTTCTTTCAACTCACTGGCTGACATTCTGTACTGGTGCTTGGCAATTGGCTTGGTGCCTGGAACCAATTCTATGCCAAGTTCCACTTGTCTATCAGGGGGTCTGCCTGGTAGTTCTTCCGGAAACACATCTGGATATTCTTGTACCACTGGTACTTGGTTAGGTGTAACTGCTATCATGTTGATCATACGCTTCTTGGCATCTTTCAGCACTTTTTGGTCTGTCTCTACTACCACTCTTTGTCCTTCAGGATTGACTAGTGACACTGTCTTGGCCTCACAGTCTACTTTGCCTTTGTTCTTGGTAGCCAGTTCATGCCCAAAATGGCATCTAATCCTGACATGTCTAACTGCAACAAATCTGCTCTGAACTCTACCCCTTGGATTTTTATTTTAAGCCCACTACACCCACTGTGGGACTCCATTGTAACCCCAGGGGTTTCAACCACATAAGGTCTTGGCAATGAAACAGAAGGCAACTGATTTATTGAAGCAAAACTCTTCGAAATAAACGAATGCGTTGCACCAGGGTCAAATAAAATCAATGCAGGTATGGTGTTGATTGGGAACATACCGGCAATGATGTCACTAGCTTCAGCTGCATCTTCTGCGGACACATGATTTACTCTTGCATAGAATGTGGGTCTGGTATGGCCTTTGTCTCTGCCTGCAGATGTGAAGTTGGCTATGCCTGCGGGCGATTGAGGTCCGGTTGCTTTGACCTGCGGATAGCCTCCTTCGGGGGTGCTAGAACCTGACTGTGACCTTGTTTCCTGCTGCTGGCTTTGGAATTGGAGTTTAGCTGCATCTGATTTCAAACTCCTCCTCGGACACTGATGCTTGTAGTGTCCATTCTCTCCACAATGGAAACATGCATCTGTCCTTCGTGGACAGCTGCTAGCAAGATGCTTGCCACCGCAGGTGGGGCACTTGATGGCGAAGGGTAAAGGAGAACTGTACTGTTGAGATTGTCCAGACTGGTTCTTTGGTAGCTTCACATACTGTCGGGAAGATGGGGATCGAAATGAGGATGATCCCGTAGTCTTACTCCGCTGAGCACTGTGCGAAGAAGACTGGGACTTATGTGCTGCCTTGCGCTTCCTATAATCTTCCATTTCACCTCTGGCCTCTTCTGAAGTAATCAGGCAGTCCACCATATCGTGCAGGTCTTTAAACTTCATGGCTGAAATATGGAACTTCAAAGACTGTTGTAGTCCTGCTCGGAATTTGCTCATCTTCTTTTCCTCATTGTCAATATCTTCTGGAGCAAATCTGGAAAGATGGTTAAATTGATGCAGGTACTCCATGATTGTTCGTCCACCTTGTTTAAGTGCCAAGAACTCTCGGCGCTTAGCCTCCATGATGCCATCTGGTATATGCGCCTTGCAAAAGGCCTTGGAGAATTCCTCCCAACTAATCTCTCTGTTCTGCAGTGTGCGTTGATAGTTGGTCCACCACGTTGCGTTGCAGTACCCTGCAACTGGTGGGATGCGTATAGCACTTTTTCCTTGTCATCACATTGTGCTGTTTGAAGCTTCCTTTCCACGTCCACAAGCCAATCCTCAGCTACTATGGGATCAGTTGAGGTGGAGAAGATTGGTGGACGTGTCTTCAGAAAGTCTGTCCATCGGGTGGAAATTGGAGAACCATCCCGAGGAGCATTACTTCCACCTTGTATGCCTGGAAATCTGGCTGCTATCTGCTCAATCAATCGGGCCTGTTGATCCAACACTCGTAAGATGTTCTGTTCTCCCTGGTGACGATTCTGTTCCAACATTGCTATCACACTGGCGAGTGTCGCTTGATCTGTGGCAGGTGCACCCTGCCTGTTGGTCTGACCACTCTGCTCTGCCGGATCCATCTGCCAATTGGGAACTTGAAGTCAGCTTTGCAGTGGCTTTGGCAATCAAGAGGGGATAAGTAAGACATCGAATTTTCAAGGTAAGTATAGGATGAAAAAGGTAAGAACGAGAGCGAAAAGGGGACAGGAGAAGGCTTTGAACTTAGAGGTATTACTGATAATTTAGACAAACAAATTAGAAAGATAAAGAACATAAATTTACAATATGCAAGTGGTACACAAACCACTTAGGGTTCATGATTGCACCTGCTTTACAATACAAAAGTACTGCTACTACTCAGGGTCAGTCTAGTCTAGCGAACAACGACTACTACTCCAGCTTCCGAGAAGCGAAATTTTGAAGCTAGACAAGTAAAGCAGTAAACATTTTGCAAAAATAAAACTTAAGCGGAAGTAAGCTAAGATAGATGAGGTAGCAACAAGGGAGGAAAAAGACAGCAATAATACTTATATTTTTCGTAAACCCTTTTTATGGCTTTAAATTAAGTTTTGCGATATAATCGCTCCCTAGTTTGCCTTAGGTCTCAACCTACGGTCAAAGAGCCTGCTCTGATACCACTTCTTGTAACGCCCCCGTTTCCAGGGGCGCGTACGGACACGGCATTCCGTAACTATTCACGCCTGAACAGTTATGGAGTGTCGCGCAAGAGTATACCATTGCATGCTTACAACAAAAGTCCAGCATATATTTTACATATGGAATAACATCCAGTTTTTGACAGCGGGGCGTGCAAGCCCAAAGTATAATTACATTACAAAAGACTTCCAGAATCCGCTTGAGCGCGGCGAAGACCTAAAGCCACGGGTCCTCGTCGAAGAAGAGATCCTCTGGGACTTCCTCAACGGGGACGCCTTCACCTTCGTCTTGGTCCTCTAAAGAATTGATTAAGCAAGCCGTGAGCCAAACAACCAGCTCAGCAAGTCCCAAAGGGGCCTTAACTTACTACATGCACGGAACATCAAAGGAAGGGAATATACTTGGTTTATTACATTTGGTGGATGCAGTTTTATTTGCAAACATTTTATAAAATGGACCCAAAACTACTTCTTAAGGTCTCAGGGGTTTTTCACGAAGAGTTCATTAACCAACTAATCAAGTTAAAGCATGTACAAAACTACTTAAGCTTCGCGGCTGGAATCACCCAAGTGACACAGCTCCATTAACCGGGAGCACGGCGTATTCGAATACCATTTTATTGACTCTGCAGAGTTGCCCAACTTTACCCACACGCATCCTTAACCTCATGGTGAGTTAAGGAACCGGGTCTTTCATTGCTCAACTCTTGGTATACAATTCACCCGATAGGTAATAATCCCGCACACCTCGGGCCCGAGTTGTGGGGACCTAATGCGGGGTTTCACTTAAGTTGAGCAGGTACTAAACCAGGGTTGACAAGTCAACACCTGTGGTTGAGCGATTGCTATGACATTTGCTCAGCGTAAGGGTTTCAATCCTTATATTTTCACATGGCCCGCAACCTTACCAGGCCCGCGACCCAACCTAGGGTAAGAGTTGGGTGAATAATCATCTTGCGATGCACCACAACCCCCTACCTTCAATCCTAGGGTAAGAGATGGGTGAATAATCATCTTGCGATGCACCACAACCCCCCTTACCCTACCTTGTGCACGACGGCACTCTCCGCTCTAGGGCACGGTGTCCCATACCACCCTACCCTAGAGTCGGGTTTTGCAAAGTCTATTGGCCCGCAACCACAACCTTATTAGTATAAGACTTTGAGTGATAATAATAACCTACAGTTATCTAGATTATCAGATAATTATGTCTAGGGTTACAAAGGCATGGCTACAAGTTTATGAGCATTTGTGATGGTAGGATTAACTACATAACATGTCATTCTAAACATTTTATTTTACTTTGAATTAACATTTCACAATTAGCATAATAACGTAATTAAATGGCATGGGATACAACATGATCAAAGGATTTGGGACTTGCCGTCAATCCGGATGATCTCAGCTAGCTCGAACGAAGAAACGCCTGGATCCTGCGACTGCACTTGAGCTTTCGGGATCTCCGACACTAGCGCAAACACATAAAATAATTAAATCCAGCTTGAGACTAATCAAGCGAGGAAAAATAAACTAATTAAAAAAAGGAGTAAAATGCATAAATCCTTCAAATGGAATTTTAGGAATTTATCTGGGATGATTTTGGTGGATTGGAGGTTACAAATGGGTCCAGGATAATATTTGGAGCAAAGTGATGAAATTTGGGAATTTTTGGAATTTTCTGTGATTTTCTAGGATTTATTTGGATTTTTCTGGATTTTAGAAATTAGAAAAGTCTCTGGAAATTCGGGTGAACAGTAACCAGCCGGCTTTGTGCTCTGATGCGGCTGGCGAGGAACGGCCGCGCGGCCGGGGGCGTGTGAGCCCAGCCTTGCGCCACGCGGAGAGAAGCGGCCGAGGCGGCCCGGCCAGCGGCGCTGCGCGGCTCGGATGGCTGCCGCGTGGCGGAATGAGCAGCAATGAGGCGGGCGGTGAAGCGATGCGGAGAGATCGGACGGAGGAGAGGCGGTGCTTTTAAGAAGATCCGACGGCCGAGAATCAAAGGGATCCTATGGCCGAGGTTAGATGGCACAGATGAGATGGACGACGGGGAGGCGGCCACGTCGTCTTCGTCCTCCTCTCGCCCGCGAGCAGCGGGCGAGTTGGCGGCGCTCCCGCTATCCGGCGACGGCGAGGGTCTCCGGTGGCCAAAGGGAGTACCAACAGGAAGAGCTCGACAAGAGGAACCCGTTTTGGGGTTTTAGGGCATGAGGGAAACAACGAAGGGATGGGAGGCAAAAGGGGGAGAAGCGGCTTCCGGCGGCGAAGAGGGTCACCGGGCGAGAGGGTCAATCGGGGCGGCTACACCGTCTACGGAGGAGGGGCTCACATTCACGGCGCGGTCGGTGGGAGTCTCTGCAGGCGGCCATGGGAGGAGGGTTCGCCGGCGGTGAGCCTCGATCGCGGGAGTTCCTCGGGTGATCACCGGCGCGAAGCACCGAAATGATCGCAGCAAGCGGCGCCCAAGCCCAACGAATCGGAAATGGCGAAGCGGGGAAGGATTGCCTCTTGGGGTCGCCGCGCGAGGAAGAAATGGTGGCGCTCGGGCTATGCGGCGTCGATTAGCGGCTCGGGGAGGTAGGCTGGGAGGGTGAAGCGAATGGGGTATCGGGAGGCTTGAGGAGCAAGAGAAGCAAGGGGCGAGGATGGGGCTTTTATGCCCGGGCGGGCGAGGAATCAGGGAGGAAGCGGCAATGGCGCGGGGTCAAGAGTGGGCGAGGGGAGTGGTTGGGAGTCTCTCGCGCGAGGGGTGTGACGGGGCTCTGCACGGGAGTTAAGCGGCGGCGGCACGGGGAGCAGTGGCGAGCGGCAGGGCATGCGCGCGCGCGCGCGAGGAGGAGGTGGCTGGCGGCAGCGGGTCGGGGCAGAGAGGGCGCGTGCGTGGCGCGAGACTCTGCTGGTTTGAGCCGGGAAAGCAGCGGGCACGGCGGTCCGAACCCGGGGCGCTGGGAGGCGGTGCGGAGGCGGCGTAGGCGCAGCTTCGGCGCGGCGCGCAGAGCGAAGGCGAGGAGAGCCAGCGCCAGCGGAGAAGGAGCGGGGAGCGCAGGGAGGCGGCGAGAGGAGGCGGCGCCAACGGCGAGGAGGCGCGCGAGGTGCGCGAGGAAAGGCGAAAGCGGAGGGAGGGAGGGCGCCAACGGAGGGGAGTGGCGCTCGGCCGAAAGAGGAAAGCGGCGGCGGAGAAAACTTTCCCGAAAAGGAAAGTTTCCAGAAAATCACCCAAAAATGCAGCAAAAATCAAGGAAAATTTTGGTTTGAATTTTTGGGGCTTTTCACTTACCTCATTAGCCCACAATCTTAGGCATTTGCAAACCTGCCCAGTGCTCAGTATGAGAAAAGAGCAAATTTTGTGCACCACCATTCCTGGTTGGCTGGTTCTTTGGTAGATTTCTGATCAAATTAAGCACACTATCATGTCTTGATCCAGATTCCCAGCTCATTGCTTCCAGGCAGATAACTGTAATTTCATACTAGTAGTAATATATCTCTGTTCCTGAACCATCACATAACTAGAATAAAGCTTGCGTAGTTACTCTTTACTAAGCTTGTACAACTTAAGTGAATGGTTTAGCTCAACCACCTTTCTTGCTCACATCACAAGTAGTGTGTCTGACATCACTGTTGTCGACTACATGCTATGCTTCTGTAATGGTTGGTTAATGTGCTTTTAAGTATGACAGACAGGCCCAAACATGATTATGGTGCAGCACACACCAATCTTACTGCTTTAACACTGTGTTGTTGTTCTTTGCCTAGTGCATATATTAAGCTATACAAAGCAATAGCTCAAGCTATCTTGAGCAAGCAACAAAATAATTTCATGTTGAATTTGACTCAAGCCTGCTTTGAAGGATTTACCATCGACAATTTGTTCAAAGATGTGATGACAGCATTACCATTGTCCTCAAAATAAGTAGCTACAACCTACATTCTGCAATTGAGGTTGAAGTTTGAAATCCAATGTTAATGGATAGATTTGAAATCTAGGCACATAAATTCTGGTATATAGCTCTTAGTCTCTTGGCTTTAGTATGTCTTATTGAACTCTGACTATAAATTTTTTTTAGGGAAAACTCCCACTGCTGTTGAATGTCACTATATTGTTTTTCCTTCTGTCTTCCCCATTATTCAGTACGTCAAGAATGCATGGCATAGATGCACTGTTCATTTTACTTAATGTAACGATCAATATTCCGTTGCTAATCCAGTGTCCTCAATAAATAGTTGAACGCCGGACTGCTGCCATCAAAGCTATTCAAGCAGCAGAGACTGAGAGCGTACTTTCGCAGTTGCGATTGGTGCAGTCCTACATTTCCAAGGAGCAACAGGAGATGTGTGCCTTGCAATATTTTCAGGAGAACTTGCCCAACTTATCAGTTGTCTGGAACGAAAAGCAGAATGAGCTTGAGTTGAAATGGAAAGACTGGGAGAGTCGCATATTTGGAGACCAGAGGGATGACAAGATTTTGCGAGCTTCAATCGCGTCATTGCCAACTATTGGTGATCTTCAATTCTCAGAGGATTCAGGTTCAAGAATGCTCTCTATCTATTGATGATTTACTTTTATAGGCACCAAATAATAAGCAGCCGACTCAAATGATTGTATCATCCTGTATGATGCGTGCAGTGCAGAAAAACTTCATCAAGAGCACATGTTTTGATTTTAATGACTTTGTAAGTATTTCTTTGTATAGTGATATAAGATATTTCTGCTCTACCATTCACTATTATCATTATCTGTTGCTTTGAAGGCTTGGAGTGAGATACCCGAAGGTCAAATGGCAGGAGCAGCAGATGCTTTACAGACACCTGGGGTTTGTATTCTACCCTTTCCACGTTTGGTGAAATGCTATATTACATTATAACTCTCAAGGATCATGTTCGCCCCAAATGAATGATTTGATTTTGAATCGCTTTTTGAGCTTACCTATTGCATTGTAACATAATCCTGAACAGGCTGTGAGTAATCGACTCTCTTTTGGCATGACACCGAAGACTGTAAGGTTGCCTAAGAATGGTGAGATGCTCTTATCCGTGCACGGCTCACCTCTTGGAGTGTGCAAAGAAGACAATTTGGCAGCTATTCGTGGTATGTATTGTCTTTTGCTTGCTCTTGATATCACAATGATCCCTTATTGCGGTCCTGTTGACTTACGAAAAAATGTTGCAGAATATGGGAATGGAAGTGAAGATGCTGCCTCATAATGTCAGTGACCATCTATAGTAGTAAGAATGCCGTGTGATTAATGCACTCGTTTCCTTTAGTCATTTATCTCATGGTTGATGCTGCTCTTTATTTCCATTGTAGGATCTTACCAGCCCTTGACACAAACTTTAGGAGTATGATGTTTATTCTCTGTTGACTGGAGCTGGTATACTCACCCAGAATGAGGACCCCAATCACTGTTCAGGGTATTGGCATCTCTAGTCTCAATGTACCATGAGCTGCAGTGTATTTAGGTTATCCTTTTGCGTAGTTTGATGAAGCATGTTGTAGGGTGCCGATTTCATTAAGCTGAAATCGTGTGTCAACTGCCAAGTACTCTTAGCACAATGTTATGTTGTTGTTAACTTCGCTGCCAGGAAGCCGGCAAAATCAGTTGCAAGTTTTTGTTCGTTCACTCAAAACTGTTAAGGCTTTATTAACTGAGATGATATGAGACAAGGTGTGCTGTCCATGCTGTAAAACCAAACTTGAATGTTCCGCTCAATTGTTATTTGCCGTGGTGTGCGCTTGTTATTGCCCGTATCCTTTTTTCAGATTCCCAGAACTCTTCTACAATTTTTCGTTTGAATCACAAAGTGAAGAAAAAGGGCTAAATTACTAGCCTTAATTTTTTTGTTTTAACAATTAAATAACTCGTAACTGGAGTTCGTGTACGGAGAGAGAGTAGAAGCGACCGTGCAGAGTGCGAACTCTTTTTCGTTGCCTCTAGGATGGAGACGGAAGCCAAGCCCGTTTCCACCAAACTAGCCTCACAGGAGCGGCGGCATGCCGCGCCAGTCACCGTGTGTACCGAAATAAAAAAGACGAAAATTCGTAGCTAAAGGAAAGCGTAGGGTTTTTTTTTAAAAAAATCGAGGGCCTTTTCGCAATAAAAGAAGATTAGAGGGGTTTTTTTCGTAAAAATCAGGGGTTGTTTTGAAAGAACCGAGGGCCTGTACGTAATTTCGGAAACTGCAGATCGTTATCAACGAAAAATAAATATGCGCAGGATCTTTTTTGAAAAATCCAGGGACCTTTTTGCGAGGAAAAAGGACATTTACATAATTTTCGAAAAATACAGGGAAAATGCCTCCTCCGGCCGTACCGAAAACCCCCCGCCACGCGCCGGCCGGAGCACGCGGGCGGGGCGACGTGGCCCGCCTCCTCGCGCGGGGAACCCCCGGGGCGTAATACAGGATGACTAGCTACGTAGGCGTGGCGCCACGCCACACCAGCCACCGTGTTGACCGAAACAGAAGAGACAAAGATTCGTGAGAAGCTTTTTTTAAAAAATCGAGGACACATGCGTATTTTCGGGAAATTCAAAGGTCTTTTTCGTAAGAAATCGAGGATCTGTACGTAATAACGAGGACCTGTATGTAATTTAGAAAACTGCGAGTCGCTATCCTGCGAAGGATACGAAATTTCGGTGAAGCGAAGGGGCGTTTTTAAAAAAACAAAACTGGCAGGGACCTTTTTGCGAGGAAAAAGGGTATTTGCGTAATTTCGGAAAAATGGGTCTCCCGACCACCAAAATTCGTCGGACACGTAGCGGGCGGAGCTTACGCAGGGGCGACATAGACACTGTCGCCGGCCGCGAATCCTTCCGACTTTACTTCGGTTACGATACCAGCGCAAACCAGAGAGATCCGGGAACGCAAGTAATCCAACTCCGAACCACATCAGCAGATCCGGGAACACACGCAGGCTCGGAGGAGAGCCCAACACATCACATCGATCAGCTTCGAGGCTCATTCAACCGTAAACCCGATCGCCTCCGCCCCACGCCGCCCAAAACCAAAACCAAAAGCGAGAAGCAAAGCGAAGCGAAGGCAAAACCCCACCCCGGCGAGCCTCGACCGCAACGGCGTGGGCGGGGAGAGAGGAGGAGGAGGGCGGGTGCGGCGATGGGGAATAAGATCGCGCGGACGACGCAGGCGTCGGCGACGGAGTACTACCTCCACGAGCTCCCGTCCGCCTACAACCTCGTGCTCGTCGATGTCGTCAGCCGCGGCCGCTTCCTCAAGTCCGTCCGCTGCAAGCACGACGAGGGGCTCCTCCTCGTCAAGGTCTACTTCAAGCGCGCCGGCGAGCCCCTCGACCTCAAGGTAACAACGGCAGTCTAGCGTCCCTGCGCCCCCCCCCCCCCCTCTGTACCTCGCGAATCCCTTCGATTTGGGGGTGTCTGGAATCGCGTTCTGAGATCTGGCTGCTGGTGTCGCAGGAGCATGAGCGGAGGTTGGAGCGGATCAGGAACGCGTTCGAGGGGTTGGAGGGATCCCACGTCTGGCCCTTCCAGGTGAGGATTGCGTGCCGCGGTCTCACGCAAAGCGGGATTCCGATGTAATGTTGCCTGTATATTACGAACAAGGGGAGATTGCTCTTGGTTTTTAGTGCATTATTTTGTGGCATTAGGGAATTTTTAGTAGGTTTTAGTGTTTTTTAATTCATGAATATTATCTCTGTTTGGTTTTGGTGGGAATTTTAGTGCGTGCGTTCAGCTGAGGCAGCAAGGCTGGTTTATGAGTAAATTGGTTTTACAGGTTTGCAAGTGATCTCATTTAGGGGTATCTAGACTGTGATACAACAATAATAACAAAGCCTTTTGTCTCAAACAAGTTAGGGTAGACTAGAAATGAAACCTCCTTAAGGTCAAAGAAACTAGAGCCTTGTAATAACCTGCAAGGCAAAATCCTAAGCATACATCTTGTCATCTGAGTAAAGCAGAGAGCCTAAAACACCGCCCCTAAACCTTCTACTTATGTCATAGTTCCGGTATGTACATCGCTAACTTTTATGTGCTTCTATCCAAAGTTAATATTTTTGGATACATTCTAATCCCTCAAGTCTCTTTTAACTGTTTTCTCCCGTGTCAATCTTGATCAACCTCTGTCTCTTTTTCCGTTTTGGTACATCTTAAAATTCCACTACGTCTCGGTGCCTTAAGATGCATCTGTTGGAGATGTCCAAACCATTTCAAATGATGTTGGGCAAATTTCTCTTTAATTGATGATACCCCCACCCTATTCCGTATATTCTTATTACGGATTCAATCTTGTCTTGTGTGATCATAGATCCACCGCAACATCCCCATCTCCGCTACACTCATCTTCTATATACGCTGTCTTTTAGTTGCCTAATATTCTGCTCCATATAGCATTGCAGGTCTGATCAACGTCCTGTAGAACTTATCTTTTAACTTTTGAGAGACTTTTTTTATTACACATGACACCTGATGCTTGGCGCCATTTCACCTATTCCGCTCTTATCTTGTGGCTCACGTCTTCATCAATCTCACCGTTCCACTGCAGCATCGATCCCAAATATCAAAAAGAGTCATTCCTAGGCACTACTTGTCCGTCCAGACTAACATCTCCATCATTTGTCTTAGCATTGTTGTTATCTAGACTATGAAGCCAGGTTAAATTCTAATAGGAAGTTAGGAATATGCTCACTTATTTGGATGTTTTTGTACAAGACGATATGGGTATGAATATTGAAATGTGACTGTACATTTCATCAGGATGTGAAGAGAACCGCTTGGTTTCTGCAGATTTTCTTTTTCCTGGGTTGACATGCTGACATGACCTTGGGTGTTGTCTAGGTTTGGTTACAAACAGATAAGGCAGCGTATCTCCTGAGGCAGTACTTCTACAGCAACCTGCATGATCGACTAAGTACACGCCCTTTCCTCAGTCAAATTGAGAAGAAATGGCTTGCTTTTCAGGTGAGACGTCCTCTTTTTATCGTTGTTGGGTGGTCATTAATTTTTACGAAGTTGGAGGAGTCGATCCTGCTGGTGACTGTAGGAAGTTGCATAGTCTCACTGCTAAGTGTAGCTATAAATCTTGTACTTCAAATTAGTGGCACACGTAAGGGTCATTCTTCCTTTTTTTTTCCTTTCCAGATATGGTTGTCGACTTAGCTCATTTGGTTGTGCAGTTAATCCATGCTGTGGAGCAGAGCCATAGTAAGGGAGTTTGCCATGGTGAGAAGGGTTTGTCTGAGTTGCATTGGCAGTAATTTTGTTTTTGGTCATTGATGCTTACACTGTTTTTTTAGGTGACATAAAATGTGAGAATGTACTTGTTACTTCATGGAATTGGCTATATCTTGCGGACTTTGCATCTTTTAAACCAACTTACATACCGGATGATGATCCGTCTGATTTCTCATTCTTCTTCGACACCGGAGGAAGGCGAAGATGCTATCTAGCACCTGAAGTTAGTTCCTTAATCAAAATTATATTCAACAGTTCTATGCTCTTTTATCCATTGCATCTCGGTTTATTTGCTCTCATTGGTGTAATTGTTACACATATCCATTGCATCTCAGTTTATTTGCTCTCATTGGTGTAATTGTTACACATGCCACTAATATTGGTATGCATTTTTGCTTCTTGTGTGTAACTGCAAGATGATATACGTTTAAACAACTACTCAATATGTGAGTTGAGAATGGTTGCCGTCAAGGTCTCATCTTTAGTTGACTTCTCTCACCATGGTGATGCTCAGTTTTTGGTGCTACTGTATTTTAGTGTAGTTCTTTTACTATTGCTATCTTTAAGATTTTTACTCGTTTAGCAGCAGATACTGCAGAATCCTGTTTTGACAATTCCTTCCTCCGAGTTACTTTTAATAAAAAGAAGCCACATTGTTACTTGAAGGCTCTGTGATTGGATTATGGGTAAAGCTGTAGTTGCAGAGCCACAAAGTTGCATAAAGCATGATGCACATGAATTGGGTACAGTTTAGGCTAACATTTACAGACTAGTAAATGTGTCAATGGTCTTTCAATTTTAGTAACAAAGATTTGGTTCACACACAGTTGATTGCTTATTTGCTTAGATGACATGGATACTTACGACCAACAATTACTGGGCTTAAAGAATTGTCAAGTTAGTATTCCTGTTGTTTTCAAGTAGTTAAAATTAATAAAAATTGGTTCGACGAGTAGCCAAATAGAAGATAGCAGTAGAAGGGCTTGCATGTAATTCTGCCTTACAATCATAGTATATTGTTATTACCATGTATCTTGACATTGTTACTGAAGATGGAATAACATACATGATGGGGAACGTTGGTTCACATTGGGATAACTGCCATGCAGAGGATGACCAGATGGCATGGCTTGAAGGGGATTAGGGTATTACATGTGGGAGATAGACATAGATTGGGATGAGAGAAGTAGAGGGATGGAAAGATAGCAAAAAGAGGTTAAGAAATATTTCTTTCTTGCTTGCTGAAAACAGAGATATAACACACCCTTATATAGACGGTGTTCCTTGCTTCCTTTCCTGAACTCTAATGCTTTCCTACTCTATTACGAATTGACTTCCTACTTCTTCCTGGACTCTACTTCCTAACCAACGGGCTCTATACCCTGGCCTTCCTAACCAACGGACACTATATCCTGACCAACTCCTAAACAACCCTGCTACTCTTCTCCCTGGATTCATTCGTGAGCTTCAATCTCCTCGTTGCTGGTGCAGTGGTGCTCATACTTGAGCCCATACGGCCGGCCGGCCGGCCATGCATTTGCTGCTGCTGTGCACGTTGGCCTTGCTGCCCAGTCCACCAATATGGTAGTCCTGTTACGTAGAAGGGGGAAAATAGTATTATGATGTTGAAGGAAATCTTTGTGTTTTTTGTAATTTCTTTGTATTTTCGTAATGTGCTGTTGGATACTTTATGCTGTATCTTTGATTGCCTACAACTTATTTTTAATTGCTCATTGGCTATTTTGTACTGTGAAATAAACCAAACTCAATTTCTCCAGAGATTCTATGAACATGGTGGTGAGGCCCAAGTTGCAGCAGATGCACCTTTGCAACCTTCTATGGATATATTTTCTCTCGGGTATGCGACATTTTCTTGTTATAAACCTTTGTTAAGTTGGTGGAGAGTATGTTTTGTTTCATTTGGTTATGCATGCTTTCCATCTCATATATTAATAGTTTGCTCACAACTATCTTTTGCTTGAACATGCCAATTTGATCTCATGGGATGTATTGTCATTTGACCTCTTGTATGACAAAAAGGGACATTGATATTTTCTTGTTAGCTGATATTTGATTAGGATAGATCATTCTCATAAGTTAATGCACACACTAGCCATTGTATCAGCAATATAGAATTATAGATGTCATTGTCGCCCATGAAGTATTTTGCTGCGACACACTGTATCTTGGCTCTTGAGACATGCCCGTCACTGAACTACTGAATTTTGCATTTTTACCATTAGTCTGGGGAAGAATTTGAAAATATTTGGGTCCATTTGAGGTTGCATGCTTATTCATCAATATTGCATTGCATATCATTTGTTCTCGTGGTTGAAGGGTGCCGTTCAGTTAGAAATGAGAGAGTTACTTTCAAAAAGAAAAGCTATAGTTAGGACTTAGGAGGACTTTTCCTCAGTACCTTTTTTTTTTGCTTTGTCTATGTTGAATATTTGCACATCTCATCTGTATTTTAGCTTCTTGATGGACTGAATAAAGGTGATCAGTTGTTGCTAGAACTCTGGGTTAAGAAAATGAATTTTTATTCACTTCTCCACTAGTTCCTTATATGTTCTGCAGTACTGTACTATGTTATAATTGTGCATTGATATGATGGGTTTTGTATTTCCTTGTTCACGAAACGGTAAATGATTTGTCTCGTTTGCAGGTGTGTTCTTGCTGAGCTTTTCCTGGAAGGCCAGCCACTTTTTGAACTTTCACAACTTCTTGCTTATCGGCGTGGTCAGTATGACCCTATGCATACGCTAGAAAAGGTTTTTCTGTTGTTCTTTGCTTTCTTTTAAACAGTTTCATCCTCTTGTTTGTTTCGAATTATTTCGGAGTTGGTGTTCTTCTAAATAGAATTTGGGCTCATGTCTGGTGCTTTCCGTATATCCTTGTTGCTCCATGATTGCCTGCACAGTTACTTCTGGTTATAAGACCATCACTTTTTTTAAAAAATCGAAATAGGACCAATAATTCATTCTGTATTCATTCCATGAGTGTACTTGCTTGATAATTTTGAGACCAAAACACATGCAACACAAAACTATTTGGGTATTCTGTTCTAAACTTGTAATTTGCAATATCTTGGGTTGTGGAATGGAACATTAGAAAACAATACAAGTAGAACAAGAGAATCAAGAATGTATACTATATGATGCATAACTTTGGATGGTGCATCTGCCCAAATCTTTGCCCTAAAACTAAACTGTTCATACCTCTTGGATTATGCCTTAAGAGTAGTAGCTACTGCCTATTGGAGCATGATTTGTTTTCTCCCCAAGCCCTAAGAAGATCAATATGGAGAGTTTCAAACGGATGGTTGAATATTTACTTAATGAGTTTTTATGAACCAGATCCGTTGCAGAATTTAATGCAATATAGACCTATCATCTGCAATCCTAGAACTTCCTGATGATGAAATTCCCATGTTCATGATTTCCCGTTAACTGAGTTAATCATGGGGCAATTGGTATTCAAATTTTTTTTTCATATAAATCTTAGAATTCACCAACCCAAGGATCTCAAGGGTCTTCCGGGTGAGTTTCATATGTAAAATTTTTACACTGCCAAATGCCAATAAAATAGCACAGGCTACTTCAACATACCTGAAACCGAAAGTACTTCCATCTTCCAGTAGTCTGTCAGGACAGAAAAAATTGGATATTTTGTGGACCACTGGACATAAACCAATGAATATGAAATTATGGGACTCAGGTATACATTTTTCTGTTTGTGAAAAATATGTAGTCAAAGATGCATGGTGGCTTGTTTGCGTATGAACATGCTTTCATTTTCATGCAATACCCACTGATTCTGCTGCTATTTGCTGATGTTGTTTGACATTAGGATTGTTGCATTCCTTTGAGATATACCATCAGTTCTGTATGTCTACTGTTGCATCTATCACAAGACAAAGTGGGTTACTATTAATTTGTGCTTGCAGATACAAGATGCTGGTATCCGGGACATGGTGCTTCACATGATCCAGTTAGACCCAAAAGAAAGGCTATCATGTAAAAGCTATTTGCAAAAATATGAATCTGTTGTTTTCCCAATCTATTTTTCAAGATTTCTGCACAAGTTTTTCTCGGATATTGTTCCACTTGACTCAGATGCTAGGGTAAGGATCGTTTAAGTTTGTTAATTTTCTGGTCCATCTGCTCTTGTTCATCATGAGCATCCGAACATGCATTTCTTATTACAGGTTGAGAAGACCCAAGAAAATTTTGAACGGATACATGACATGATAATAAGTGGCTCAAAAATTGAACAGATACAAGGATCTGCTATTGTGTCTGAGCATACTGAACTATCTGGGAAGAAAGGCGTCGGAAGGCAAATTACGAACTCACCAAGAGAATCTGCCAAAAGCACATCTGTAGTCAAGAAAAACATTCCTGGTGACCATCAGCAGATTGTTGGAGATCTCAATTTCCTCCTCAAGGAAGTGGAGCAAAGGAACAGCCATACGGGCACAGAGGTCAAACAATACACTGACCATTATGTTGCAATTGGTATTCAGCCCTTGCAGCAGGTTAATAAAAAAAATCAAGCAGGAAGACAAACTGCAAGTGTTTTGATGGGCCAGAACAATTATGTATCCCATGTACAGAAGATCTCAAAGAGTAACATACTTGCCTTAGTGTCTGGTTATGATGGCCAATCTGATACCTATAGTTTTGACATCTTTCAACAGATGGATTCCAAGGTGAGCTGTGAAGGGATGGTCTTGCTTGCCTCATTACTCTGCTCATGCATACGAAGTGTCAAAAAACCAGAGCTGAGAAGGGCCAGTCTCATTCTTCTGAAGATTTCTTCCACATACATAGACGATGATAATCGCTTACAGCTAGTTATTCCCTATGTTATTGCAATGCTTTCAGATCCAGCTGCCATAGTCCGCTGCGCTGCTTTGGAAACCTTGTCTGATGTTCTTTGCCTTGTTCAAGAATTTCCTATCAGCGATGCAATGATATTCCCAGAGTACATCCTCCCAATGCTCTCTTTGCTCCCCGATGATACAGAGGAGAGCGTTAGAGTTTGCTATGCTAGCAACATTTCTAAGCTGGCTTTAACAGCTTATAGATTCCTGTTTCGTTCTCGGAGCATAGCTGATACTGGGCCTCTGGACAAATCAGTGGTAGCTGCCGTATCACAGTCTGCAGAATCACCAGCAAAGAAGCAGCAAGATAAAATTGATGATCAACTTGCACATCTGAGGAGATGTATTTATGACATAGTGCAAGAGTTGGTAATGGGACCAAAGCTGACACCTAATGTCCGTAGAGCTCTTCTGCAAGATATAGGTTATTTGTGTTACTTTTTTGGGCACAGACAAAGTAATGATTTTCTTCTTCCTATACTTCCAGCATTTCTAAATGACCATGATGAGCAGCTCCGTGCAGTTTACTTTGGTCAAATTGTCATTGTTTGCTATTTTATTGGTTCAAGAAGTGTCGAGGATTATCTCTTGCCCTATCTTGAACAGGCACTAAGTGATGATACAGAGGCTGTGCTCAGAACGCGTACTTGATTGCTTGAGCATGCTGTGCAAAAGTGGTTATTTGAGGAAAAGGGTAATCGTTAACCTATTTGGAAAGGCTCTTCCCCTGCTCTGTCATCCAATACAATGGGTTAAACTGTCTGCTGTACGACTTGTTGCTGCTTGTAGCGAGAACTTAGGGCCTGTAGATACTTATGTGTACCTTTCTCCACACCTAAGGCATTTTCTACACAGGGAGCCACCTTCATTGTCTTCTGAAACTGCTCTTTTTTCATGTCTTAAGCCTCCAGTCTCAAAATCAGTCTTATACCAAGCTTTAGAGGATGCCCAGGACACAGGAGACATTTTACTGAAGGGTGATGGTAAAAAAGAACTGACAGTACATGCTGGAAGGTATCCTGCTGCAACACAAAGTGCGTCCTCAACCACTCTTGAAGATGATGCAAGGTTGAGAAGATCTAATTTGTCCAGCAACGTGTCTTTGGACATCAAAGATTCGATTTCTTCTGATAAATTGTTATATTCTGGCTTTGCACTACATGCATCTGCTGGGGCTAGTTCGTTTTATGATGGATTGTCTAAAGGAATACCATCTTATTCTGTTCAAGGCCTACACATGCCTTGGGAAATTAATCGGCACCCAGGCTTATCAAGTTCAGTTCAAGGCCTGCAGACTAGAGAGAATCATTTCAGTAGCAAGCACCGAGATTTAAGCATCAGTGACTCGATGAAGAGCAGCTCCTCTATGCCAGGTGATAGCATCTCCAACTCTGAGACTGCAGGATCGCCCTCCTTCACCAGATCAACAGTGGCTCCGGAGACTGGTTGGAGGCCTCGTGGAGTTCTAGTGGCACATCTCCAGGAGCATCGCTTGTCTGTCAATGATATTGCTGTATCGAACGACAATACGTTTTTTGTGACTGCTTCGGATGACTCAAGTATCAAGATATGGGATACAAGAAGGTTGGAAAAGGACATTGCCTTCAGATCTAGGTTAACATATAGCCTGGGCAGTAGCCGAGCTCTATGCACAACAATGCTTCGTGGTACTTCACAGGTTATTGTTGGTGCTAGTGATGGCACATTGCACTCATTTTCTGTTGACTGCTCACGTGGTGTTGGGAGTGCTGCAGAGAGGTATTCTGGCATTATTGATGTAAAAAGGAAAGATATGAAAGAAGATGCAGTTCTCAGTGTTGTGAATTGTTCATCGGACAGCTTTAGCCCAACCATCCTTTTCAGCACTGAACATTGTGGCATCCATAAATGGGATACAAGGACCGATTCAGAATCTTGGTCATTTAAATCCTCGCCAGAGGAGGGCTATATATCGGCACTTGTGGTGGGCCAGTGCGGAAATTGGTTCATCTCAGGGTCTTCAAGAGGTGTTCTTACGTTGTGGGACAATAGGTTTTTGCTGCCTGTTAACTCATGGAACTATTCCACAGTATGCCCTATAGAGAAATTGTGCTTGCTTATACCACCACCAAATTCAATATCTTCTGCCGGAAGGCCACTGGTTTTTGTTGCTGCAGGCTGCAACGAAGTTTCCTTATGGAATGCTGAGAATGGAAGCTGCCACCAGGTAATTAAATAGCTTTGTGTTATAGTATTTTTCTGAGGTCTGTTGATAGAATATCTTATTTACTCACCTTTGAAAGTACTGATCCCGTACCCTCATAAGTAAAATGCTGTTCTTTCCTGATTTAAAAGCTCCTGATGCGTTACATGACAGAATTTAGAAAGTGGAAAATTGGATGTATCTAATACTATGGTTTTACCTCGAAAATTCAACACACTATGCAGATGTTTAGAACTGCGAGCACAGAGAATGAAGCTGTTATACCAAAGGCACCATCAAGACCCCTTAACAAGACAATCACCAAAGATGTGAGACGAGCAGGAAATTATAAATACAGAATTGAGGAATTGACCGATCCGCCTCCACGCCTTTCAGGCATCCGCTCTTTGCTTCCTTTACCAGGGGGAGACCTATTGACTGGAGGAACAGACTTGAAGATACGCTACTGGGACCAGGCCAGGTTCAATATTACTACTATGTACTGTTGCTTCTGCAATACTTTTCCTTCTTTACTATCTGTCATATATAATACTTTTATGTTTGATGATTTTGAAGACCTGAGCAAAGCTTCTGTATTGCTGGTCCCTCGGCGAAAGGAGTTGGAAACGACGAGTGCTATGATATAAGATCCAGTTTTGGCGTACAAGTTGTGCAGGTAACTTCCTATCCTTTGCTTAGTTCTTTCACCCATGTCGTTATGTGCTGTGCTATGTTTCTTATATGTGCTGTCTATGTTTCTTATTTCAAGTTTCCCTAGTATTAACTCGAGAGCCATGTGAATTCTCCAATCTTTCACATTAACCTGCGAATCGACGCTAGCGAATTTGCATATGGTTATTTGATTGCATCAGTTTAGTCTTTAGTGTTAGTGGTTGGAAGCAGTGATATAATTATCTTTCTGTGATAATCTTGAAACTGTTAGATAGAATAGTAGGATGAATGGTTTATATTACACAACCCAAAGAGATAATATATAGTGAATACATAGACACAATCCAAAAACCTAGGACAATAGAAAATAACACCAATACTCTTAGCATTCCCCCTCAAATATAAGAACAATTTGGAATGGTTGGCACTAAAATAGGAAAAATCTAAAGTCCGTGTCGTGATAATCTCGTCATAGCATGCAGTTCTTGGAAAATTATGTCGTAGCATGCAACTCTTGGGCGACAGCCTATAAAACACAAAGTGTAGGGGATGAGAAGGCAGAGGCAAGCAAGAGCAAAGTTAACCGTGGCAACATGATAAAGATGATATGGAATGTAACACAAATAGAGAGAGTTGTCAAATCAAGCCAACAAAGGATAAGATAGAAGTACGACGGCGCATATCAAAGCTCGAGACGGTGGCGGTGCGGATGAGAAGTACAATGGCCTTAGAAACTCGGGCGTCGGCTCAGAGAGAAGCGGTGGCATCCGGGCGATGAGGATCGAGCTCGGGCAAAGATCGAAGCCCGAGAAGAAGCGGCCCGGTCGGATCTGGGCACGATGAGCCCCCGGGAGTGGAGATTGATCCTCAGGGGCAGCAGCAGCGAGCATAAGTTGGCCGGCGGCAGGGGCAGTGGCCAGCGGCAGACCCTAGTCTTGTTTTGATATCATGTTAGATAGAATAGTAGGATGAATGATTTATATTGCATAACCTAAAGAGGCAATATATAGTGATACATGGACAACCCTAAAATCCTTGAAAAATAGAAAATGACACCAATACTCTTTAACAGAAGCAAGCACCATTGCATGGAAGCCAGAGTATGTTGATGCTAACAGACTATCGTGCTGTGTGCAGGAGGTGTGCAAACAGCCTACAACGGCGTCCAGGCTGACCCACAAGACGCAGCTCGCGATCGCCGCTGCGGATTCCGCCGGCTGCCACCGTGACGCCATCCTCGCGTTGGCGTCCGTCAATTTGTCGACCCAGAGGTTGATATCGGGCAGCAGAGACGGCGCCGTCAAAGTGTGGAAATAACTGCTCCGCTCCAGCTCGGGTCCCTTGGTGTACATATTAGCCTCTGCTTACACACGACACAGTACATATATCATTACTCACTCTTGTACAGAAGACGATGTATGTCAATACAAAGCGAAAATCGCCGTGTATCCTTGTTCCGGTGTGGCCTCTTTGTGTAAGCATAGCCAATTGTTTAGTACTACAATGCGAATCACATTCAAAACTATGATGACACCTCTTCTTCCCAGAAGAAAGGGTGATAAAATTCGTACAAGAAGATAGTGCTGTGCGCAGATCCGAGGGGCATCGTTATTCGTTAGGAGGGAAGAGAAGGCAAGGAATGAGCCGAGAAGGGAATCCAATGCTACGCGACGCTGCCTGCCTCGGTTGCTTGCCGCCCAGTGGTAGGAGAGTACTCGGCTGCCGCTGTTCACCTCCTGGCGCACTCGGACGGAGTGTACTAGTACCTGTGAGGCTGGGACATGCTGCAGCCTGCAGGAGCCTTGGCTTTGCGACGTCTGCTCCCGCTGCGGCCCGCCCGATGAAGTGCATGCCACGCCACCTCGTCGTCTTCTCTTCCATTTCCGTCACTTGCCATGCATTCTTCCTTTTTTTTCCTCCCATGTTCTCCTCAAGTCTCAGCTCTCTAGACATTGGAATGCGTGTGCAAGAATTCATTGCGGCATATAGTGCTTTCTTTTACTCCTATGTTCTTTATTGTCTTTTTTTTTTTGCTTTTTTTATTTACTTTTGGTTTTGATTTGTCCAGAAATCTAAATAAATAGTACTGTTTCTCTACATGGTTTTTCTAACGTAAAATTATGCGCATCGTCTACATTCATATCTCTATCATTACGCGGATGTCTCAAAAAGTATAGTCTAAAAATCATTCACCGTTGTCTAAAAGAATAGGCGATATTCGCAGTGCTCTAGGATAGAGCTCATTGCGTGCGTTCCGAGTGTACGCAAATGTTGGAGGTGGCTGATCTTGCTTAGAGCTTAGGTGCATGCATGGGTAATTGGTTACGCAGTACTCCACTTGTGTATTCTATGCTGGTGCCCACATGCAGCCAGGTAATGGCAACCTCCCGTTGACCGCCCCCTTTTCCCTTTGACCGCTGCGGCCCTCACGAAAGGAAGAGCTGCATGTGGTCCCGAACTCCCGGGAAACTTTGGGTGTGGGCCCCAGCTGATAAAGAAAGGGTAAAGGCAATGATGAGCTGACGGTCCCATTTCCTGACCGCATTGGTATCATTGTGTCAATTCTCATATTCATCAGCAGTATTCATGATCAGATCCAGTATATGTCACTAACGACCAACGATAACTCATCAATTCACAAATCCAAGGAATAAAATAGATGCATACTAGTACTACTCAATGTAGCAACTTGAGGTATGGAGATTCCAAGGCTTCAGCAACTTGTGGAACACAAATGTGGAGTAATTTTTAATATGGAATAGTTTTGTGGTAGGAATTTTAGAGGTGTGCACATAAATATCACTCTAGCCTTTTTTTTTCAAATTTAATCCTCAAACGTTCCTTTGCAAATCTAGCATCTTTTGTGGTTCTATTGTGCTTGATAGGTACCTACTGAGCTAGGAGAGCTCTATACTATAGTAGCTCGATAGGTGACTGGACAAAGAAGGCTAAATTTGCAAACGGACGTTTGAGACTAAATTTGAAAAAATGGCTAGAACAATATTTGTGGGCAGGATTCGGAATTCCATACGGGAAGAAACGTACTGTATAAGAATTTCAGAATCCAGATAGGTTGTTACGTAGGAGTGTTACCTGAAATAAGACGTGATGTTCTCAAACATTTTGGAAAGTGAGATGCATCAAGGAGTTGCATGTTTCCGAGGAGACCCTCACCAGAAATGCAAAAGGAGCATACACTCAGAAAGAGAACAACGGAAAGGAGAGCTTGGATAGCTGTATCAACTATGGAGTACTCACAGCTTATTCATTTTTCTACCACTGACCATCTTGCCATTCATAATTAACTTTATTTAGTGGAAGATAAGTAAAAGAATTTATACTAGTAATGAAAAAAATAAAAAGCTAATCCAACTCCAAAAGACTAAGACTCATTTTTTAGACTATATCTGATAGTTTTTATCTATAAATAGTATGAATAGTACCGATTAATAGAAGGGACAAAAACCGGATGAAAAGAACGGGGCCTGTAATTGATTGGCACAGCAGTTGAACCTTGGCAGCTAGGGCCTGTGGACGTCGACCGATTCTGTATGTATGCACTGCCCTCATGTGCATGGATGCATAGCGACGAGGCGTCTGTGTGTATGGAACTACGGATTGGACCAAAAGCTGTTGATTCGAGGCATGCAGCAATGCCGATATCTTTTCCATGGTGAGACAACCAATGGCTACATGCATTTTTCTTTCTTTTCAATCCAATCATTCTTCTGCAGAGGCTTCAAAAGATGAGCAAGGAGAATGTTCTGTCCATTGTGCTACTAGTATATGTAAATGTAAGTGTGCCTTTATTAGTTTCCTCTCCCCCCAAAGAATACTAATCCTTGAGCTGTGGTCTTTATCAATTACTAGTAGCAGTCTAGCAGACACATGTTGTGCTGAGCTACACAGCGTTCTTTTTGTCAATAGATATTTTCTTCCTCTTGATAACAATGTAGCCATATATTCATCGATTTTTTTAAATAAATATTCTGTTTTTTATTCGAAATCATAGAAATATACCCGTGTGAATATTTTTTTTTACAGAAATAGGCTCCAGTCGCCTAACCATCGGACGACTCGAGCCTATCGCCCAACGGTCACGCGACGATAAAACTGTCTGTAAGTTGTTAGGCGACAGGGTCCAGTCACCCGACAGTTGGGCGATTGGACCCTGTCACCATGTGGCTGGGCGACAGCAACTGCAGTCGCTCGGCTATGCAACGACTGCAAATAAGATGCAGTGTGGGTTAATCCATTTTGTGATTTTTATATATTATGACTGGGAGATAATCTGTTGGATTCGTAATAAGAGGATAATCTGTTGGATTCGTAATAAGAGTTTATGATCGTTGTATGTTGTTGTAGTGCAAAAAAATCATGAAACTTTTTTAAGAACGATTGAACTAAGAATGATCGGTATGTACGAGGGTAAGTGATATTGTGATGTTACTGGGAATTCGTACACGGAGGAGAACTGGTCTGTTAATATTATTGGATGACTTGCTATGGGAATAATGGAATGCGAAAAGACGAGGAAATAAGCTTGTTTGAATTAAATAGACTTTATAATACAGTTGGGAGTAACATGCCACGTAGGGTTTGATTGCATACATAATATAGAGCATCATGTGCGACTAACCAACTCAACTGCTCGTATGACCTACTGCGTGGATCGAAACCATTTTCCCTTCCTTGCGAGCTTAGCGTTGAACTCCTCGGTGGCCTCTTTTGTCTTAGTCGCCATTTTTCTCTTTTTCTTGCACTCCCTCTCGCGAACCTCGCGATCCCTATGCGTGCACGCCTCGAGATGAGCTTTCGTCTCCCGTTGTATACGCTTGGTTTGCTCATCCTTACGGTGCTCCTCTTCCCGGATCTCGCAGGATCTTGTGACGTTCCACTCCTCGAAGTCGAGGACCCACTAGTCCTCTCGGTAGATCTCAAGATCGATCTATTTGCGATAGCCACATAGGGATTCCTGGGTCTGTGGACACACGGGAGAGATTGTTAGTGCATACTTTGAAGGAGAAAAAGTAGGGGGGAAACAGTGCACCTAGTCCTTACGGGCTGCCGATAGGTGGCGGTGTCTAGACGGCGGTCGAGATAGTCACTGGAGTAGTTTGTGCAACCCCAGTAACACATATCTAGGCTGAGGTGGTGTTTAGACTTGAAGAATTTGCACGGGTCCCGACACCAACAAAGGGGCATCTTCCCCTCTGGTGGGTGTTGTGGCAAACGATTGGTAGGGACGTTCGGGATGGGGTTGTTGCTACGGGTGACGTCATTGCGGGGAGCTGATCTCGTAGCACTCTTGGCTTGTTCTGCCTGGGCCGCGCGCAGCCCTTGCTTTCTCATCGTGGGCGGCAGCTGACCTTATTGGGTCACGGGTTTCCTCCCATTGTTTCATCATCTTGTCTCATTGCTTTTTTTGCCTCTTGTCCATCCCGATATGGTGAAGCAATCACCGGTGTAGTATTGGGTTTGCTTGTGTAGTGTTCTCTTAGAAATCTTTTCGACCTCCTTTTATAGGGTCCCTCGTGGCCTTCTCGCTGCATGAAGATGCCCGTGTGGTCTCGTCACTACGCAAAGCTACTAAGTATGGTATTATCGACGCGCGAAACTGCCCAGTTAGGTCTTCGCACTGCGCAAAGCTGCACCATGTGGTCTTATCAATGCGCAAAGCTAACCCGTGTGGTCCTGTCGCTGCGCAAAGGTGTCTCGTCTGGTCTTCTCACTACGCAAAGTTGGCCCATGTGGTCATGCCACTACGCAAAGCTCACGCGTGTAGTCTTGTCGCTGCACGAAGGTGTCTCCTCTGATCTTGTCATCACGCAAAGTTGGCCCGTACGGTCATGTCACTGCGTAAAGCTGGCCCGTGTGGTCCCGTCACTACACAAAGGTGTCTCATCTGGTCTTTTTACTGTGCAAAACTGGCACATCCTGTCATGTCGCTACACAAAGTTGACCTGTGTGGTCTTGTCGCTGCGCATTGTTGCCCTATGTCATAAAGAACACCGTGACACTGCAATTACTCTATAAAATGAATGGCTGAGGCATTGATGGTAGGAACAATTATCTTCTCTGTCGTGTAGTAAGCTACCATGATAGACGCCGAGGGGCCAGTCGAATATGGGTCACCAAGGGGGACCTTCCGCTTGAATGGAAGGAGGATTTCGGCGTTAACTACTGCTTGTTGCCAAACAAGCGCGCTCAGCCAGTGTGGCCGAAATGCAGATACATGCAGGGCGCAGTGGTGCAAGTGGCAGAAGACTATTTGGATGGCGGGTGACATTTCTTCTGATGCCTGTACTCCAGGGTATAAGTAGGCAATCGTCCATTTTGTAGTACTATTAATAGAGTTTCGATGTTAATGTTCCTTTGTAGCAGATGGATAAATGCGACTTCATGCGATGGATTGATCCTCCCCATGGATTGATCTCCCTACATATATTTTCAATTTTGCAACTAGTCAAATCCCATCACATACTACGAAAGTACTGATATACTGTAATTTATATTTCACCGATCGTTCACCTGTCATAACCAACTATACCAACCTCATAGTATTAACTTCCTATCGGCAGACCGCGCACCGACACCGCTTTTTTCTCGCTACTTGAGTTGTCCCTTACTGCAAATAATTCCTAATGGTTTCAACAATTTACATGACATATCGATTTAAATACCTATATACCAGTTACAATGGTATACATGTTTTTCCAATATACTAACGACATTACATTCATTCATAATTAATCATAAATATTACGTATTATTGTTTTATACAAAGGAAATTATGAAATTCTTACAAAAATATTAACTGAATTTTTAATAACTACAAATTTATACGGACGATTAATTTCTATGTAACGTTGACTGAATTTTTTACAACTACAATTTTATACGCATGCTAATTTACTAAAGATGCTAATTTTCTACAACTATGTTCACTAAATTTTACACAACTACAGGCTACTACGGCTGCTAATTTTCTAAAACTACATTGACTAAATTTTCTATACCAAAGTTGAACTATTTTTGTCTACATCTACAATTTTCTACTCATACTAACACTAAATATACTATCTACTTCATATACAAAATTTAAAATACAACAAAAAATTAGGTCATAAGAGTCGCTTCTTTCTCTCCTCCCTCTCCTAATTCCTCTCCTCTTCTCTCCAATCTTTTCTTTCCTCTTCTTTTTCCTCTCCTTCTCCTCTCCTCCTCCGTCTCCTTTTCTCTCCTCTCCTCTCCTTCTGTCGCTTCTGTTCACCACGTGGCCAAGCGGCCAAGGCTGCTCGGCCGCACTGTCCTTTTATCTACGCTTTCAGTCGCCCAACTCTTCGGCGACTGAAAGCGCAGTCACCTAACTGTTCGGTGACCGCAATAATTTACCCAACGGCCAGTGGATTGCTTGCTTGTCGCGCGGTCATTAGGCGATAAACTCCAGTCGCCCGATGATTAGACGACTGGAGCCTATTTTTGTAAAAAAAAAATCGACAGGATATATTTCTACTATTTCGAAAAAATAGATTATTCATTAAAAATTTCTATATTCATCCATGCCTGCACAGGTTGAGGTATCAACATCACAAGGGGAAAAAAGTGTGCCTAGCATGAGGCAGAGGTCCACACCACAATCCTTTGCAGGCGGCTTTGCATGATATCTGTTTGGGACACCATCCATCATTCTGTTCATACCGAACTGGATGCCAAAAGATCATGTTGGGATTCTTCCTTTGCAACACTGCTAAAGTCGACGGTTAGTGCCTTAATTAGTACTAAGACAACTCTTTGTCACAGGGACATACATTACGTGAAGAAAACAGCAGGGATGAAGCAAATTAGCAACCGATAGATAATCTAGATGATCACTGGGCGCGCCCCGGCTAAAAAACACAGCGACAAAAAGTCCCAGTATGCTTCAGTTGCACCCTCGCTATCGTTGAGCCTATTCCGCCATGTATGGCAGTAAATTAAGCTACGCAAGAGCTAGCTTTTTCACCTAAGCGGAGTAATGGATGTTGGGTTAATCTTATTGTATGTGTGTATTATAGGAGTATGTGTCGAGTACTCATATATACAGTGGTATAGCCAAGATTTATAGCTATGGTGGTCCATTATCTAAAATTTATTTAACCGCTATAAATTTAACATATCGGTACACAAGTATATGAATTACGAAATGCAATTAAGATAAAAAGGACATACGAACTTCATAAAATAGACGAATATAGCTTTCTTAACATAGAATTGAAATATTACATACCCATAGTAGTTGAAGAACAGTACGTCACTATTTCTTCTTCTTGTCAGGCCTGCGCCTTTTAATAGCCATGAAAGTGTTGATGATCTCTTCTTCACTCAATTGTAAGAAGATATCCCGCTCAATAAAAGTGACTAGACAATCATCCAGAAGGCTATCATAAAACGGTTCTTTTTCAGCGACTGGAGGTGGACTTGGAGGCATTGGAGTTGGAGTCACATTTTCTTCAATCACTCTATCTTGATCCGATCTACCTTCTTGTTCTTCAATTTGCTCTTTTGGAACAGCTACAGCCACGGAAGGAGATGGAGAAGAAGCCTTCTTCTTTGATGCATATTTCTGAAAAAGAGAGGCAATATCACCACTCCTCTTCATGTTTTAACAAATCTGCAAGAGAATTATATAAAATTTCAATTTACCAAACCAATAATCTAATACTGCAAAAAAATAATAATTGAAATTAAATCAGTTTTACATACGACGCCGGCCAAGCTCCAATTTCCAAACCAGGCATTGATCAATACCATGATGCTACAAAGAGAACAGCCTTCCATATAAAATCATACTTTTTTCCTCGCAAAAGAATCATACTTTTTATCCATAAATTTGTACCAAAGGGCAGTAATCCTGGACCGCAGCAAAAAACTGAAATGTACCAAATCCCGTTATTTTTGGAGGTGGACCAAACCCCATCATGATTCATTTCAGTCTCCTCACCAAACGGAATTAGCATTTCAGTCTCCTCGAAACCAAAAACATCCTGAAGGAATTATCTTCCCCCCACCCAAATCGAAGCAACTGAAGTACTGAACCACCACGCTGGCCAAGAAGCGGAGGAATTGAGCGTTCGATCGAAGGAATGATCACAAGTACGTGCAATTGGAGTAGTAAAACACTGGGTGTTATTATAATCGTGATTACCGCAGATCTTGACGGGCGCGTGGATGCGGAGGAGGTTGGGCTGGGAGAGGACTCGCAGCGTCGCACGGCCGACGGAGAAGAATACGAACGGACTCAGACGCGCAGGCTGACGTGAATACGCTGAATTCTCCAGTGCAGACTTTATCCCGCTGAATACGCCGTATTCTCCCACTGAATACGGGCTTTGGTTGGACCGAGCGCAGGGTGATCCGCAGCCCACAGGGACCACCCTGTAGCTCCGCCCCTGCATATATATGAGTCCGTGCTGGAGTTGTGGCACCGTGGTCAAAGTTGTAGTCGAAGACGTGGTCGAAGTTGCGATCGAAGGCGTGGTCGAAGTTATGGTTGAAAGCGTGGTCAAAACAACAATAGTAGCTGTAGTCAAAGTGACCGTGGTTGAAGTGACCATAGTCGAAGAGTCAGTCGTAGCGGTCGTGGTTGAAGTAGTCGTAGCAGACGTAGTCGTGTGTACTGTAGACGTCATATTCAAGGGGTACTGTAGCAGTCATAAATGTCATGGCCGTATGATTACTATAGCAGTCGTAGGTCATGGTTGTATGATCACTGTAGTAGTCATAGTTATAGCAGTTGTGGAATGACCTGGTCGTACGTTAGTATGCAGCGTGGGCAGGAGTCATGGAAAGGTGAGGCCGGTAAAACCAGATCATAGGTAGGCAGAGTCCAAGTTGTGTTGCTGTAGTGGGTGAGTTGGCTGCAAGTGTGGTTGGTTGTATCTATTTAAGTTATATAATTTGTTGAGCATTTTGAGCCAGAGATTAATAGAAGAAAACACAGAAAATATACGAGCAGTTAGCACCACAATCTTGTGCCTCAATTTTTGTGTTCAACTTGGTTATTAGCTTCATCTTCTCGTTCCTATCTCTAGTGAGCCATCCACTGTGTTCATGTGCATCAGTCCATCGTGAAAGCATGTGTTTGAGAGAGGTTATTTCCTACATTTGGTATTAGACCTGAGTTCTCTCTTGGGCTAATCCCTTCCTTTGGGGACCAGAGCTTGTGTTCGCGTATACCTTAATCCATGTCGCATTCGAGCTCATCGAGAAACGTCACCGACGATGGGGTTGTTCTGAAAATCGGCGATGGGAGCGTGCCGAAGGCGTCTACACGCTAGGGCAGCATCCCCCTCCCGTATCCCAAGCTCACGAGGAGCAACTACACGACTTGGGCTGTGAACATGAAGGTGTTTATGCACGCTTAGGGCATGTGGAACGCAGTCGTGGATGAGGAGGTGAACGAGAGGCAAGATCAAATGGCACTCATGGCTATCTTCCTTGCGGTGCCGGAAGATGTGCTATTGCTCCTAGCGGAGGAGACTGCAAAGGAGGCCTGTAACACCCTGGAGATGATGCATCTCGGTGCTGATCGTGTCAAGGAGGTGCATGTACAAAACCTCAAAAGCGAGTTTGAAAAGTTGTGGATGAGAGACACCGAACAGATCGATGACTTCGTGATGAGGTTGATGACAATCATTAGCAAGATACAAGATCTAGGCGAAAAGATGGAAGAGGCCTACGTCGTGCGGAAGTTTCTTCATGCCGTTCCAAGAAATTCTCTCTTGTCGTCACCATGATTGAGCAATTCAACGACATAAAAAATATGTCGATCGAAGAGATAATCGGGCGCTTGAAGACGCCGTAAGAGGAAGAGCATCGCTATGGCAACAACGACGAAGACAAAGAGCACTTGCTCCTAACGTGCGCAGAGTAGGAGGCTCGATCATCGAAGCATGAAGGTAAATGCTCCTTAAGTGGTTCTGGTGGCGGCAGTGGCCATCGATACCGAAGAGGTGACAAGGCAAAAGTAAGATGTTTTAATTGTAATGATTATAGACATTTTGCTTCAGAATGCCATAAGCCCAGCAAGGAGAAAGTAGAGGTGCATCTCATCGTGGCGGATGCTGACAATGAACCGGCGCTGATGTGAAGAAGATGCAATAAGCTTAAGGGGGTGATTGTTGGATTAATCTTGTTGCATATGTGTATTGTAGGAGTGTGTGTCGAGTACTCATATGTATGGGTTCGTGTAGGAGTTGTGGCGGCATGGTCAAAGCTGCAGCCGAAGGCGTGGTCGAAACAACAATAGTGGTCGTGGTTGAAGTGACCATGTCAAAGAGTCAGTCGTAGCGGCCGTGGTTGAAGTAGTCGTAGCGGCTGTAATCGTGCGTACTGTAGACATCATACTCAGAGGAGTACTATAGCAATCATAGCTGTCATGATTGTATGATCACTGTAGTAGTCACAGTCGTAGCAGTTGTGGAATGACCAGTCGTACGTCAGTGTGCGGTGTGCGCAGGAGTTGTGAGAAGGTGAGGCGGTAAAACCGGATAACAGGTAGTCAGAGTCCGAGTTGTGTGGCTGTAGTGGGTGAGTGGGGCTACATGTGCGGTTGGTATGTATCTATTTAAGTCATGTAATTTGTTGAGCATTTTGAACCAGAAAATAACAGAAGAAAACATAGAAAAGGTGCGAACAATTAGCACCACAATCTTGTGTCTCAGTTCTTGAGTTTAACTTGGTTATTAGCTCTATCTTCTCGTTCTCATCTCCAGCGAGCTATCTACTATATTTGTGTGCATCCGTTTATCGTGAAAACGTGTGTTTGAGAGATACTATTTTTTTTCTAGTATGGATGATCAGGCCGATCTTCTGCATGCAATTTCAGATATATATCTATCGTTCAATCCATACAAAAATCTTACTTATGTTTCTTACCACCAATAATAGAGTTTAGCATGTAGGCAGATGCATTATTGCCACTGTAAATTCGAAATCCTATTAAATGGAAGGACCATGCACGCACAGGTGAAGTGATATCAATCATCGCTAACGCAACGAAGAGGAGGGGAGAGGGAAATGAGGAAGGAGACGGAGAAGAGGTGGCATCTGCGATAATTTTGAGGGGTGACAGGAGACAGCTAATGTGGGGCCAGGGCCACAGTGGCTCACAGTCACCAGAGCAGCCAGCAGCAGCCATCACTCTCTCGTCAGTCACTCATCACAAACTGAGCTGCGCTGCGCTGCGAATTCTCCATCCTTTGCTTTGCTTTTGACCGAATCTTGACCACCTCTCACCCTTTGCTGTACTACTAGCCAAATTAATTATTTGGATCTTAACTAGCCAGCTGATGGCATGCACTTGAAGCTGCTAGTTTGTTTGTTTGTTAGTTAGTACTGCATTTACTTCCTAATAATTATACTTTCTTGCTCTTCTTTCATACTAGATCCGCCCTAAAAAATTTATGCTTCTAATTTATGATTTTGATAGTTAGTTTTTGACTAAAATTTTAATATAACGACTGTTATCTTTTTTAAATAATTTAATTTAAAAAGAAAATATAAATAAAAACCGTTAATGCAACGGAATAAGAGAAAAAGAGAAAGCAAAAGAAAAAAAAAAACCAAAACACCGTTTAGCTTCTGACTTAAATAAATGTATTTCGTGGACTAGAGAGAAGTGTATTTCATGTGTGTATACTTATGTCGTGGACCAACAATATGACCAAACGCAAAGCACTGAGCTGATAGAAGAACGCTTTCCGTTTCGAAGACCAGAGTGCAATGTATTTCACGGCTAAGTTCAAAATAAAAGGCTAGATTACCGTTCTCAGTTTCGAGGCTAAAGTGCTTAATTATATTTGTCACGCTATGTTTTTCATCCATGGTGACCAAGCGTGAAATACAAATGCTACACTGGTAGTTACACTTCCACCCCTATATAGCGGTAATTCGTCCCTCCATTTTGATGAAACTCACATGTATTTTTATCCGCATTTATTGGCATACATCAAGAGGAAGGGAAGTAGGAAAGCAAGCCAAAGGAAGGGGCGGTATCTGTTGTAGAGTGGTCTAACCCTTGTGGCAGGGTCTAGCCTAATATATAATAGGATCAATAGTATAACGATATGTGTATAAAAAAATATAGCAATGTACTCGTGCATTTTGTAATTATTAAGAGAGTAGGGTAGGAATTTCCTACTCTACCCTATTCATGTATATAAGCCCTCAAGAGAGGTATGAGGCGTCGGATCCTCTCATCTACGACCGCGTCCTGGTTAACTCTTCGCCGACAACTACGACCTCCTCACGGTTAAGGCTTCGTCGACACCAATCCGAAGCGTGGGGATGAAGCGCCCGCTCCAAAGCCTTCGTTCCGCCGTCGACTTCGTCGACACCTATCGCACCTTCAGCGATGTCGTCTGACCCCTCAGGGTTGAAGCTTTGCCGACGCTCGTATGACCAACTTGTGGTCATGACTTCGTCGATGCTTGTCCGAGTCATGACTTCGTTGGCCCTCAATCGACTCCTCGTAGTTATGTCCTCATTAGCGTCGGCTTCGCTACTCTCCACGTGGAGTCCGCTGGCCTTCGTCAGACCTTACGTAGCCTCCGCTGGACTTCGCATGGCCTTCGTCGGCCTTTGCGCTATCCAACCGCCGTCGATCTTGACTCCGTACCTCCGACTTCATCAGTGTCGGCTCCGTTGGCCTTCGTCGGACCTTGTGTGGCCTCTACTGGACTTCGTGTGGCCTCCGTGCCCTCCGGCCTACGTCGTTCTTGACTCCATACATCCGACTTCGTCAGCCTTGGCTCCGCTGGACTCCATGTGGCCTTCGCTAGCCTTCGCCGGACCTCGCGTGGCCTCCGTCTGCCTTCGCGCCCTTCGGCCTCTGTCGGTCTTGGCTCCGCACCTCCGACTTCATCAGCCTCGGCCCTGCTGGACCCCGTGTGGCCTTCGCTGGCCCCCGTCGGACCTTGCATGGCCTCCGCTCACCTTCGTCAGACATTGTGTTGCCTTCATTGGCCTCCGCGCCCTCCGGTCTCCATCGGCCTAGGCTCCACGCACCTGACTTCATTAGCCTCAACTCCGCTGGGTGTTCTACGATTACTTCCTCATTGTGACTTTGTCATCGAAGATCACTTGTACACCTAGTGGTTGCGGCATCGTAGACCCTTCCTTTGACCATAATATAATCGTGAGTCGTGCCACGACCCCCACGAGGCATAGCCCCTTGTACGAACATGCTATGGTTGTGCGTCTTGCATGACCACCGTATGATCGTACGCCTTTCTACGAACACAATAGGGTCGTGGCTTTGCCTTAACCACTTCGTGATCGTAGACCCTTTCGTCAACCGCGATCTGGTCCTGGGCTTCACCCTGACCACTTCATGACCGTAGCACACCTCTCCACCATTTTCGACTCGTTTGAGTATAAAAAATCACACGATTGCCTTACGGCCTGGTGTCTACGACTACGAGGTGGTCGAACGAGGTGTCTACGACCACGAAGTGGTTGGATGAGGCATTGCGTTAGATCCTCTCATTCTTATTCATCAGCTCTCTCTAACTTTTAGTGATTTGTCTCGTATAAAAAAGAATGGGGTTTTGTTAAACGTCATCCGGATGTTTTTTTCCTAATTATCATCCAAATTTAGGACCGTTGGATTAGATATCTAATGCCCATGAATTCTCTCCCCTCCCCTTGAATTCTACCTCATCTCTTTTGAAAAAAATCTTCTCCTTTTAAAAACAAGGGACCTCTTAATTTCTAATTCAGAGGTTACACATTTGAATAATAATTAAAAAGAAAATATCTGAATAATACCTGTGCACTTCCGAAAGAATGTTCCGTATCCACTATTATAACTACGCTCCAATAGTACCCATTCCGTCCGGGTCGTCAAGTACCTGTCGTTCTACCCTTCCCACCACCCTCGACAGGCGTGAGCAGACACAGCACAAGCAAGCAACCCAAAGAAACACACAAGAGAAGAGAAGAAGAAGAGAGAGAGAGAGAGAAGCCCAAAAAAGAACGGAACACCACCCTCACCTCCACTCCACCACCTTCCTCCTAGGAAAGAAAGGAGCAAGCAAGAAGCACCTCACGTTGCGAATTCCACCGATCGCCTCGCCACCCGGAAATAGGCAGCAGCCATTAGCCAGGCTCGGACGGGAGGGGAGGGGAGTGGGGAGAATGGGGAACGTGACGTCGTCGGTGGCGGCGCGGCTGGCCTTCTTTCCGCCGGAGCCGGCGACGTACGAGGTGGTGGCCGAGGACGGCGGTGGGCTGCGGATGACCGGGGTGTCGGCAGACGCTGGCGTCGATGTGCACGCGCTGCCCACCAGGGGCGGTACGCGCGTCGCCGCCGCCTTCTGGCGCCACCCCTCCGCGCGCCTCACGCTGCTCTACTCCCACGGCAACGCCGCCGACCTCGGACAGATGCTCGGCCTCTTCCTCGAGCTCCGATCCCACCTACGCGTCAACATCATGAGGTCGGTCAGGGAGCTTGTAGCTTCGCACGCCCCATAACCTCCATTGCTTCTGCAACTTGTTTCCTTCGCATTTCCTGGTTTCGAGTTGGCGGTGCATTCTTCCCCAGTGTTCTTGGTGTTGTGATGTGTGCGCTGTCTCTACTCTGCATGGCTAATTAATTAATCAATCAAACTTCAGGTTCATTTTTTAGTTTCAGAATTTTTAAATATTTTTGTACAAGTTCCTTCCGGTTGAATTTGTTGGGCTGTTCGTTGTATTCCTCGCAAGATTCCATATGTGAAGTTCTTTTCCTCGTTGTAGGACATGCTGCTTTGGTTAGAAGAGGATTTAATTGGAGTTCTTTTTGTTTGTTTGTTTGTTTGTCAGCCAAGTGTGATTAAGTAATAATTGGGTGGTATTTGGAACTTTTTAATTGACTTGGGGAAGATCTGGCATTTCTTTCTATTGTTCCTGTAAGAATCAGTTGAGTTAAACCCCCCATAAAGGTCCCCATAAAGGGGTTGAATTGATAGTTTTATTTAATTGTTCCTTTAGTCCCGAGAATTGTGTTGAGGGTGTAATTTGCCACGGAGCTGGTTATAAGCTTCAACGTTAGGAAACAACTGCTAGATTAATTGAACTTTAAATCCATGTCTTTTGTTTAATCACTACTTCCCTGAATAGCTTTAATTGGTCATGAATCTGATTCCATGCTTTTTAAGTTTGATTTACAACAAAATGATAGCTTTAGTACTTCGATTTAATTTCTTCAGGGAGGTCATTTGCTCCGGTAATATCCTAATATCAATTCTTGGGTAGAAAAAAAACGCTAGATTCTTACCATTTCCAAGTACTTGGTGGTGGCATCTGAGGTTAAGCTGGAGAAGATTCCATGTTTTTTGAACGGCTTCAGTTATTGTACATTTGTACTATATAGTCAGGTTCTGCTCTGATGCCGATAAATGCTCTTCTGGGTGTTCTGCTGTTCTTGCGTTCAGCAATTCCAGTCAGTACCGGTCATCGATCCGCCAACGAGCGAGCGTTAAACCGTACTGCTGTATTTGCGAAAATTGCGTCATAGTTGCATTGTAGATGGGCAAATTACGCCTTTTTTTGTGTGTTATTTGTCGTTGTGGTTCTGTAAAGGATTCAAGGATTCAAGAATATCGTTTTTTTAGAGAAAAGAGCACCAGGCCCCTAAGTATTATATTCTTAGTATAGTGTATTGCAACGTTGTTGTGTTTGTGTTGAGAACCGATAATTTGCATGCTGTCTTGCTGGCTGAAACTCCGATGGACCTTGGAAATCTGCATGAACATACTTTCCATGGGTTATTCTCAAATTTCATATTCAGTGTTCAGATAACTTTTTTGGTGAGATCAAGTTGATGACTACTGCTTGACTTTGAGAACAAAAGTATTTCCACCACCAGAAAAGTTGCTATCTGAATCTGATGGGATTGTGATTTTTCTTTACATCAATAAACATATGAAACATGGAAATTATGTTGAATTAATAACCCAACATTTTTTCCTTTGATGAATGTAAGCAACATACTGTATGTTACAGCGACTAAAGCTGTTTACTTGGTTTTCTTTTGCAGCTATGATTATTCAGGATATGGGGCCTCTACAGGAAAAGTAAGAATCTGATCTCTTAAGTAATTTTAATTGCTCAAAATTGATTTTCTTGTTGCTTAAATTTGCAGTTGTCTTTTGGATATAGATTGTCAGATCGTATTCACACATAAACTTTCTGATTTTGCGATCATGACGTCTCCCGTATATGATAGTGCCACATTTTCAGCAATGACTCAGGCGACAACTATTAGATTGGATTGTTCCCTATCTTCATGTTCTTCAATAGGTGTATGGGCACCCTTTCTCAAAGCAAATCATTATTAGTCACTCTTATCTTTCTTGGCCTCATCAAGAATAGGACTTTGGTGAATGGCTGGTTAGGCTCTTTCAATTCTACCAATACCCAAAAAAGCCATATCAGCTTTCTGCTATTCTAGACCATGATGATACCTTTGTTCTGGCAGTCATCCTTTTGTCAAAGTTGTTAAAGCAAGGGACCTGTTGTAGGAGTGGCCTAGCCCCCCATGGCGGGACCCTGCAACCGGCATAATATGTAATAGATCCAATAGTGTAGGGACATGTGTATAAATGAATGAACCAATGTACCTCTACCTTTTATAATTATTAAGGGGGATAGGATAGGAATTTCCCATCAAATCCCACTCATGCATATAAACCCCAAGAGGGGTATGAGGGGGAGATCCACTCATTTCATACACGAGCACACTCTCTTCTGTCGTTGGCTCTGTCTAGCTAGTCCCCTCATGCTACTTGTTCAGTAGCCATAACAGTTGGCGTCGTCCGTGGGGATTCGCACAAGAAGCTGCGTAAGGGAAGGCGTTCGTGTCGCAAGCACCCCAAATCACCCAGCTTCTGCGGGTTTTCAAAGGTGAGGCTGCCGTCGGCGGCGGTCTACCGTGTTGGACGCTATTGGTGGCTCTCCATCGCACCAGCACAGGTGGGGCGGCACTTCTCGTCGCCATTATGGCACCAGGGAGTCGGCCTCTGTGCGCGATGTACACTGGCTTCGACTGTCGGATGACCACTTCGTGATCGCAACTTCGCACGACTCGTCCGACCCCCCTTGTGGTCGTAGACGTTCGTCCGACCATTCGATGGTTGTAGACACTTAAGGCTTCATCTACAACCGCGTCGTGGCCAACTCTTCGCCGATAACTACGATCTCCTTGTAGTTGAGACTACATCGACGCTAGTCCGAAGCATCGGGACGGAGTGCATGCGCTCCGAAGCCTTCACCCACTGCTGACTTTGTTAACACCTATCGCACCTTCGGTGATGTCGTCCGACCCCACGGGGTTGAAACTTTGCCGACGCGCGTCCGACCACCTCGTGGTCGTGACTTCGTTGGCCCTCAATCGACTCGTGGTCGTGTCCTCATCGACGCTGGCCTTCGCCCGGTCCTCGACGGACTTCGCATGATCCCCGCCGGACTTTGCGCGGATGTCGCCTCCGCCAGACCTCGCGTGGCCTCTGCTGGCCTCTATCAGACCTCGTGTTGCTTACGCTGTCCTTCGCACCCTTCGACCTCCGTGGGACCCCGCGTTGCCTCCGCCAACCTTCGTGCCCTGCGGCCTCCGTCGGCCTCGGCCCCATGCCTCTGCACCTCCGGGTGAGCAACTCGTGGTCATAGACATTCGTCTAACCTCGTGGTTCAGACATTGTCTGTCACGTCGCGGTTTTGACTTCGTCCGGTCGCTGCGTGGTCTTAACCTCATCCGACTGCCTTGCGGTCGTGACCCCGTTCGATCGCCTCGTGGTCGAGACCCCGTCAGACCGCCTTGCGGTCAAGACTTCGTTCGACCTCCTTGGGGTCGTAATTTTATGAAAATCGCACTGTGACCTCGCACCTCGACGTACTTTGCGGAGTATAAAGCGTCGGGAACTCAACCATTTCGGGCAACTCTACAGAGTATAAAAAAAATCGCACGGTAGCCTCGCGCCCTGTGTACTCTGTGAAATATAAAGCACCGGGAACTCAGCCGTCCCGGGCAACTCTACGGAGTATAAAAAAATCGCACGGCAGCCTCGCGCACTGCGTACTCTGCGGAGTATAAAGCGCCGGGAACTTAGCCGTCTGGGGCAACTCTATGGAGTATAAACGATCACGTAGAGTCCACGGCCTCCGTGCAAACTCTATGAAGTATAGATGGTAGCGCAGGGCAGCTTGTGTGGCCGCGCGTGCATCTCGTGCTTTGCCTATCCCACCAAGGAGTCCTTGCCACGGACCGTAACCCCAGTAAGTCGCACATTTCACGCGTCTCACCAGGGAGTTCGTCACGCTGCTTCGTCCGACCGCCTCGTGGTCGTTGACGTTGTTCGATCGTCGTGACCTCGTCCGACCACCTCGTGGTCATTGACGTTTTGTGATTTCGTCCAACCACATCGTGGTCGTGGACGCTTCGTCCGATCACCTTGCAGTTAGGACTCCGTCCGGCGTGCGCGTCAGCTTTGTTTCACCACCAACTTCATCGACCCCGAGACAAAGGGCGGGTGAAGGACCGCACACGTCAGCTTCGTTTCACAGCCGCCTTCGTCGACCTCTAGTCCGAAGGGTGCGGGACGGTGTGTGCGCTGCAGCTTCGTCTCATCGCTGCCTTTGTTGACGCCGAGTCCGAAGGGTGGGGACAAGCCGCGCGAGTCGTAGCTTCGTCTCGCTGCCGCCTTCATCGACCGCGAGTCCGAAGGTGGGGGACGAGCCGCGCGCGCAAGGATTCATCTCGTCGACAACGAGTTTGAAGGGCGGGGGACGGGCCGTGTGCGTCAGCTTCGTCTCACCGCTGCCTTCGTCAATCGTAAGTCCGAAGGGTGGGGGACGGACCACACGCGCATGAGTTGTTGTCTCGCTGTTGACTTCATTGACATCAAGTTCGAAGGGTGGGGACGGACCGCGCGCTGCAGTTTTGTCTCGTCGCCGCCTTCGTCCACGCCTAGTCCGAAGTGTGGGGACGGGCCGCGAATGTCGTAGCTTCATCTTGCCGCCGCCTTCGTCGACAAGTGGGGGACAGGCCACGCGCGCACGAGTTGTCTCGCTGCCGACTTCGTCGACTCCAAGTCCGAAGGCTGTGCGGGAAGGAGCATGTCTCCGCTGCCAACTTCATAGACTTCGTCCGACCACCTTGTGGTTGTTGATATTTTGTCCGACCATCCCGCGGTCATGACATTTCGTCTGACCACATCGTGGTTGTAGACGCCTCGTCCGACCGTCTCGTAGTCGTGATTTCGTCTGACCGCGCCGCGGTCGTGGACGCTTCGTCCGACCACCTCGCGGTTAGGACTCAGTCTGGCACGCGCGTAAGCTTCGTCTCGCCGCCAACTTCGTTGACCCCGAGTCCGAAGGGCGGGGGGCGGACCACGCGCGCAAGGATTCGTCTCGACGTCGACTTCGTCGACCACGAGTCCGAAGGGTGGAGACGGACCGCGCGTTGCAGCTTTTTTCTCGCCGTCGCCTTCGTCGACGCCTAGTCCGAAGGGTAGGGACAGACCGCGCGCGTTGTAGCTTCATCTAGCCACCGCCTTCGTCGACGCATAGTCCGAAGGGTGGGGATGGGCCACAGGCGCTGTATCTTAGTCTCGCCGCTGCCTTCGTTGACCCTAAGTCCGAAGGGTGTGGGACGGAACACTCGAGTCAGTTTCGTCTCGTTGCTGACTTCGTCGACGTTAAGCCCGAAGGGTGGGGATGGACCGCGTGCACCGTAGCTTTGTCTCGTTGCCGCCTAGTCCGAAGCGTGGGGGACGGGCCACACGCTCTGGCAAGTCTTTGTCTCGCAACCGCCTTCGTCGACCCTGAGTTCGAAGAGTGCGAGACGGGCCGCATGCGCTGCCGCCTTCGTCGATGTCGAGTCCAAAAGGTGCGGGACGGACCGCGCGCATCGGAGCTTCATCTCCCTGCCAACTTCGTCGACACCTCATCAGCGTACGACTACCTCGTGCTTGTACACTCCGTCCGACCACCTCGCGGTCGCCATGGTTGTCACGGCGGACATGGCGACCACGGCGACTGCCGGGCGCCAGGACGCCTAGGCGTCGGCGCGCGCCAGGCGTCGGCCAAAGCGAGCTCAAAGCGAGCACACAAGAAGAGACCAATAGCACATGCAGCATGCAGATGCAGAGCAGAATCAAGAGAGCAGATGCTGATCATGCGATGCAGCGAGCAGCGAGGCGAGCCACAAAGACTACAAAGAAGACAATGCAGACTAGCAGAGAGCAAGATACCTTGAAGTTGAAGGCTTGAAGAGTTGCAACTTGCAACCCCAATTTCGATCATTCATCGATAATGAACTCGACTTCGAGTCCCGATTCATCATCGTATTCAATACTCACTAGTCACTTAGTCGAGACTCGATGAGTCGTAGTAGTGTACTAGTGTTACACACCGAGTAGAGCAGAGGCGCAGAGCAGAGCAGAGCAGAGCTGCAGGAAGCCCGCAAGCCTGGAAGAAGAACTGAGCAGAGCCGATCAGCCGGAATCCCGGAAGAACCGAAGAAGAACTGAGCAGAGCCGAGTAGACAGTAGAGCATGTCAGCATGAGAACCAGAACGAGGAGGAAGAAGAAATGAAGAATCAACTCAATCAAGAACTGGAGAAGAAAACAAATGTGGGCACTGGGCTTGCCTGCGGAACAGCGGAGCTGCGGAAGGCGATTCGTGGAGTGGAGTCGCGGAGAGAGTGCAGGAGGGGATGCGACGAAGGCAGGTCGGTCGGCGGCGCCGGCGGATGGAGTGGCGGCGGTGATCGGTAGGGTTAGGGTTTCGCCGCTGCTGCTCCCACTCGCTTGACGCTTCGCTTGTAAGTTGTAATACCGCTTCGGGCGTTCGGCTTCGGGCTTCGGCCTTCGGGTTATAAACTTTGTCCATAACTACGACCACCACGTGGCCACACCTTTGGCAACCATGTCACAAGCGACACACTCGTTAGGCCTTCTCCGACTACGTTGGAGGCACCAACCCGACGAGGCACATGGGCTTTCGGCATGGGACTTCGCCGCCTGCGTCAGCAAGCCGCCTGAGGCTGGGGCACGAACTACGCGTGCCAGCTCGGCCTCTGCCGGGAGATGCCACAACCGTGTCAAGATCGGTCAAACAATCCTGCTCCGAGAGGTTTACACCGTCCTCACCCCTAGGGATTGGGAGCTACCAACTGCATCAGTTCACCCATCGGCACCTGCGTGCTTACTTCTAGGGGATGGGTGTAGGGCCAGGCTGGGCCAATTGTTCATGTCAGCTCGCCCATCGGGATCTCCGCGCTTGCTATTGAGAGAGTACTGTTGTAGGGGTGGCCTAACTCCCGTGGCAGGGCCTTGCAACTGACCCAATATGTAATATGCCCAATAGTATAAGGATATGTGTATAAAGAAATGTATCAGTGTACCCCTACCATTTGTAATTATCAAGAGGGTAGGATAGGAATTTCCCATCCAATCCCACTCATGTATATAAGCCCCCAAGAGGGGGTATGAGGGGAGATCCACTCATTCCATACACAAACACACACTCCTGTCGTTGGCTCTCTCTAGTTAGTCACCTCATATGCTGTTTGGTCAGTAGCCACAACAAGAACAACAGCCCCAACTTATAAGTAATCGATCTCTACTAAAAAACTTACTGGGTCAAGCAGATAATAAATTAGCATGCTTGCTTGTTCCCATATGCAGCACATAGTTTCGTGAATTGTTGAACAATTTTCTGAGAGACAATTGGAGTTAGAACAGAATAAATGATAGTAGACGTGTTCCTGCTTATGCACCTAGATTAGGTATCCGCGTATAATTTTTCCCCTGTATGGAGTACATAACTTAACTGTGTTCCTTTTTTCAATCATGTTTTCTTCTCCAAAAAGCCATCAGAGTACAACACATACTATGACATAGAGGCTGTCTATGACTGTTTGAAAAAGGAGTATGGTATAGAACAAGAGGATCTAATCCTGTATGGGCAATCAGTTGGAAGCGGACCAACATTGCACTTGGCCTCACGTTTGGAGAAACTAAGAGGGGTTGTCCTTCACAGTGCTATACTATCAGGCATACGGGTTCTGTATCCAGTAAAAGTTACACTTTGGTTTGATATCTTCAAGGTAAGTCTGGATCATAATTTTGCTTTGGTTCTGAGACAGAGGTCATTTATCGTCCTAATCTACTTACTGTCAATATGTTTGCAGAACATCGACAAAATAAAGCAGGTTGACTGTCCAGTGCTGGTTATACATGTGAGTAGGACTTAACTTTGCATCATTGATGTCCTGTGAGAGTTATCTTAACATTGCATTCTTGAAGCCCAGACACATTTTTCTCAGAGTGAGCCACTGTTATTGATTTCTGTGTTTTCTGTTATTGATAGAACTTTATGATTTTGTTCCTTTCAGTAATGAAATCAGATTTGCTCAGCCTATGAAGTTATGATAGATCAAAATATGAAAATTCCTCAGCTGCAAAAGCTTCTTGCTAGTGTGCTAATGCATGTTATAAAACGCACAAAAAAATATGAAACAATGAAGAATAATCAGGAACATGAGACAAAGATTTAACATGAAAAATCCATATGGGAAAAAATCACGGACGCACAATCGGCGAAATCAATATATAGAGAAGTTACGAAACACTCTTGGTGTATTACATGCATAGAAAACTTGTGCTATGCATACTTTTTTATCATGAGACTTATAAGAGGTATAAATAGTCTTGAGAATAAGAGTCAGAGATAAGGAAGGAACAAAGTCCTAGTCGACAATGAAAACAGAGATTTACTTAGAAACTGGAACAGTAACCTGCTCGGAGGTAGAAACAACACCTGCTTGAAGATGAAACAGAGTGTCAGAAAATAACGGTGAAGATTTGTAGTCAAAAGCGTCTCGAGTAGCTAGGCCCAACTCTAGTTGGTGCAAACACCTTTAGATGCCACTTGGCACAAGTCGGTGTAGAGTTCACCATGTACACAAAGATGATCCCAATTATAATCTCTGACCAGTTCACATTGTTCGAGCGAAATCTGATTGGGCTCTTTAAGTAGTCGGAAAGACCAGCAATGGTTGTACCTGACCATATTCGAATGACAAAATACAATAATGCATATGGACCATCTGGGTTAACTTACAATGCCGGGTTATAATGAGCCCCTTCAATGGATTAATCCTTTGCTTCATTACACCTCTCAAACAAGTATGTACCGTATCTTTGGTTAACCTGCAAGGAACTATTGCCCCTATGAACCTTATTGTGAACGTCGGCTCAATTTGTTTCCAAATGTTGTGTTTAAATGTATCTTTCAATATATGTCTCGTGTCCAATTAACCGAAGTTCAACAGGTCATATGCTTCATTATTTTTATTTCGAGAATACGATATGCTTCATTATTACTCTCATGTGGGTTTTTGTTTGATCTGGACTTGGTGGCAGGGCACAGCAGATGACATTGTCGACTTCTCTCATGGCAAGCGCCTGTGGGAGCTAGCAAAGGAAAAGTACGAGCCTCTATGGATTAAAGGCGGTGGCCACTGCAACCTGGAGACTTACCCTGAATATATCCGGCATCTGAGGAAGTTCATAAACGCGATGGAGAAGCTCGCGAAGACTTCGAAGGCACCCCAAATGATGCCATCTTCGAGCATCACCGAAGTAAAACACAACAAGTGCTTGAGGTTTGGCAAGAGATGAACCATACTGTTGCTCATATAGAAGATGAAGAACTAACAGAAGAAGCCAGTCGAGTGGAAGGAATTTCTCGTTGACTCTGATGCCGCACAGGAAATGCAGCGGCCTAACTTATCGTCGGCCCGTATGGGTTCAGATTAGACAGACTTATGGCTACAGTGTGCTGGAGATGCGATCAAAATTTGTATCCATGATCTGAGTGGAGAAGTCCCGTGGAAACGGGAAAATGTAGCCTGTTCGGTAGTTCAGTTACGAGCTTCTGAGCTCTCTCTCTCGCTCTCGCTCGCTCTCTCTCCCCCTCCCATATTAGTTGTTGTGCAAAAGAATTAATTACTTATGATTGATTGCAAAGAGCATTGTATGCTGCCAGGTAGCATTTTTAGCGACTGGTTAGATTCGGTTTTGTTATATATCGAAGTGTTAAGTAATCCATACATATCTACATCTTTTGCAGTCGGTAATGTAGAGCCAAAGGCTTTGTCAGAGCAACTCCAACAGTTTGGCATTTTTTGTTTCCCATATATTGTTGTTTGCCAACTCCCAAAATAATATGGGGAGAAAAAAAGAAGCCCATCTCCAATAGTTTGCCATAATTCACTTGCCAAAAATTAAAATTGGTCCCACGATCGTGTTTTTTTTTCGCGGCAAAATCCTTTCGCGGGAAACCTACTCATGGCGCTACCGCGTAACGCCGCCCGCGTGCTTCGCTTCATCGGGCGGTGTCTTCACCGATTGAGACACGGCCGCATCGGCCGGACATCACCGTCGTGCGGTCAAGACGTCAACGTAACGACGGCAGCGGCAAGCAAGCAGTCCCGTGCAAGATCCAGACCCGGCAGGAAGCACATCTTCGAGGTATGTATTTCCTTCATAAATATATAGGAGCCCGATCGAGGCTGTCCTCTGTATTTGTGACTTGAACAAATGCCGGCAGCAGAGCACGTTGTTCTTCTAGACACAGTAAACGTTCTACGCCAATATTAGTAGTACTAATCGGATACAAGATACTACTCTTTTTCGCCTTCATGCTTGAGATGGCTAAACAAAAAGTGTTTGATCTTCTCCAATTATCATTCGCAGCAGGGTTAGTCGACATCATGAGTGCTTACAAATCATATCTTCAAAGACAATTGGATGACGATTCATCTTCAGATGACGATGATTATTTCATCATCACAAATGCCGAATTGTACAAACGTTTTGGTCATAAACGAAGACATGGTGGTTCGTCCTCGCCATGTTGTTATTTATCGAGATAGAGAAGGTGGCCATGAAAAATGTTTCAAGATTATTTAGCGGATAATCCGACGACGGTCCACATTTATTCCGTCGGAGGTTGGTGTTCATTCACCTTTGATTAGCCCCGCACTATGTAATTAATTATAATATGTGTTGTTAAAATTTTGTTTATTTTGTTCAGTGCAGGATGAGTAGGGACCTTTTAAACGCATAATGAATCTTTGTTGAGTCACACGATGATTACTTTGTGCAAAAAGAAATGCGCCAATGTACTTGGATTAAGTTGCTTCCAAAAAGTCACCGCTGCATTTCGTATGCTCACATATGGGGTACCGGCTGATGCTACAGATGAGTATGTTCGTATTGGTGAAAGTACTGCACTTGAGAGCCTTCGTAGCTTCGTTGCTGCAGTTGTTGATATTTTTGAAGATGAGTACCTGAGACATCCCGATCAGGCAGACACAGCACGCTTACTGGCACTCGGTGAGAAAAATGGTTTTCCTGGAATGTTAGGGTCCATCGACTGTATGCATTGGGTGTGGAAGAATTGTCCATACGAATCTCATGGTCAGTGCAAGGGTCATGTGGAGAAGCCCACTATCATTTTAGAAGCAGTTGCTTCGAATGACCTTTGGATATGGCATGCCTTTTTTTGGAATGCCCGGTCTCATAATGACATCAATGTCTGCACCGGTCTCCGTTATTTGCAAACCCGCAGAGGGTAGAGCTCAGGTGAACTACACCATTAATGGCCACGATTACACCATGAGTTATTATCTAGCAGATGGTATATACCCCTTGTGGGCAACTTTAGTCAAATCAATCTCTCTACCTATGGGGAACAAGAACAAATATTTTGTCAAAGCACAAGAAGCAGTGAGGAAGGATGTCGAAAGAGCTTTTGGGGTTCTGCAATCTAGGTTCGCCATTATTCGAGGACCAGCTCGCTTGTGGGACACAAAGACACTTGGTTTGATCATGAGGGCTTGTGTCATCATGCACAATATGATTGTTGAAGATGAAAAAATCGTCGACCCTACTGAAAGGTTCGATTATGGTGGTGCAAATGTGGAACCTTCTCGTGGTCAGGCTACTCGAACACTTGATGAATTTATTGATGCTCATAAAAAGATCAGAGACCCGGCAACACATGTCCAGTTGAAAGAAGACCTCATCGAGCACCTATGGAACCATCATCCAGATTTATATTAGGTACATAGTATTTTCACTCAAGTGTAATCGGTTCATTTTAATTTGTTCAGTTTATATTTTCATTGAAGTGTAATCGGTACATTTTATTCTGTTCAATCTTCTACGTGCATAATTGAACTCTCTGTTCTGATAGCTGTAGTTGTCTTTTTTTGCCTCAAAGTAAGCATGAACTCTACTCCAAAACTTGGAACGAGATTGATTGGCCCCATTAATAGGATCTTTGCTAACGTTCAACCAAGCAGAGCATACAACTATATCCTCCTTTGCATGAAAATTCTTTGTTCTCTTAGCCAATCCCTTTGTTCTACGAGGGCCCTCAACACCTTCACTTGGCTGCACTTGCACGCCAATTTGTTGATCTTGAGAAGGAACGTCATGAGTTTCCTGAGTGTTTTCTGTCATCGGAAAGGTGAAGTCGTCCAACCCAGCAACATCAACATCATCTCCTGTTATCATGTTTGTATAAAATCCACCTCCTTCCATTTAGACGAATCTACAAATAAATAAGAATAAATGAATGACAAATGCGATGAACAAATATACATGATCATGTACTATTCTCGTCGGTCCAGTTCGCTCGAGCCCTTACCTCCTTCCCTGATCGTGCTATGACCTAGCTAGCTGTAGTAGACATTTTCTTTCAGTAAAATGCAGTAAACTTGAGTAGTACTGCACACGAAGGGGAAACATAGCATCCGATCCTATACAGTCAACAAGAAAAGATTGCCCATCCGATACTATACAGTCAACCTAGCTAGCTGTAGCAGCGTGGCATTCAGAGGAGATACTTGCCGCCGTCCATGCAGTGGATCGGATCGGAGGAGTACGAATGAAGATACCTGCCATCAACCGGCTAATTGCTAATCGCGCGTACCCTAGCGAACCGTAGTACACGTACCTGAGATTTCTGGGAGCCGCCGGCGATGATGATCCCTGGTAGCCGACCGCGGGAAAGGACTGGAGATCGAGTCGCCTGAGGGAAGAAGGACGCGGCGCGTCTTCCAGGCGTTGCGCGCGCGGGAAGAGAAGGAGTCGGCGCGAGCCTGTGCGCACGGGAAGAGAAGGGCGGCGCGGCTTCCAGGCTTCGCGCGCGCGGGAAGAAGAGGCGGCGCGGCTTCCCAACCCCGATGCGCGATACTTCTCGACGCGGATATTTGCGCGCTTAGGAGGGATATTTGGCAAGTTGGGAAAGATGGGGAAGGAGGATGCCAAACTGTTGGAGAGGGTTTTATCTCGTTTTGCCAAAAATTAAAGGATGGGGAAGCCGGATGCCAAACTGTTGGAGTTGCTCTCAGATGCATTAACGTTGAGTGGCATTCGTCGAGGTAGGGAAGAAAAGGCGCTCAGGGGAAATTTGGCATCCGGAAACAGAGCCGGTCTGAGAATGTCAGACAGTGACGGCATTTTGCCGGTGGATGATGGTAGGGAGACAGCAGCATCTTGCTCCCGCGTGATGCGGTTGGGAGCTGCGTCCTCCGAGACGTCCACCGTGAAGGAGAGGAGGCGTCGGCCGTTGGTCCTCTTTGCGCGCGGGGGGCGACCTGTGCTCTCGCGACGATAGGGTGGGCCACGACGTGAGCAGAACGGACCGCGCGTCGTCGGGAGGAGGGCGACTCGGTGGTGCCGTGCCGTTCGCTCCACTATGCTGGGCTGTGTTGTTTCGCTTCCGTTCTACCTCCCTGCTATACTCGGTGCGTGCGCCCAGGCCTCACGCCGTCACGCGCGGTGCTAGGCCTCGGCGTGGCCGTGGCGCGGCGCAGGTGAGTTGCACGGAGCTGAGCTCGTGCTTGCTCCGTCCAATCCTCGTAAGCGCTTATTCCCGGTGCCCATGGGTGGGGTGCTCAAGCCGTTACACGTCTCTTATCGATGCCCTTCAAGTACTTGCAAGAATAGAACTTACTGCTACCACCACCACCACCACTTTGATGAATAATTGACCATGTTTAATTTGACAATGTTTAATTTGTGATGATGAGTAATTGATAATTTTGTTTAGCGTTGTTATGCGAGTTGTGTCGCGTATGTGCGGATTGATGTTGGTCAAGTTGGACGAATATGTGCCAGAAGAATGTTTTTTGGTCTTTGCATGTGCAGTAGGACCGTTCGTTCGGTTTTTTCGGTTTATACGGTTCGGTAAATATGGTTTTAGTAATTTGGGAAATGTGGTATTTTCCAGAATATGGTGTGGTATCGGTAAATACAATCTTATTTCGGTACGGTATCGGTTAATACCAATTTTACCAAAAATTTGCGCGAATTGCTAAACGTTAATCTCATCTCCAAGACTCCAATTCTCCATTCTAGAATCAGAAATTCAGAAATCAGAATCAGCATGCATCAGAAATAATAAATGAGTAGTACTGAGAAGTTAATTACAAAGCATGCATCAGGAACCAAAAAACAAAACACAAACAGAAATCTGCATACAAGTATCAAGTGTTCGGTGATCAATGTCTGCTGTACAAAGAAAAAATATGGAGAATAATTAGATATTCTCAAAGCTCAGTGAGTGGCCATTCATTTCAAAACAGTTGATACAAATTTAGTTTACCAGTGGGCATATATAGAAATAGAAGTATAGAATATTTATACTGACAAAAACTTTATAGCCTTGATGTACATCAAGTCTCAGATAAAAGTACAAGGGCCTTTTGTTGTTAGAGATCTTGAGTAAACTCCTCTAATTAGTTGTATGTTTGACCCTTTAGTGTTAAGTAGCTACAATATCTTACACAACACAGCCACCTTGGCATTTCAACAAGCACCTTGCGCACATAAGAACCCCAAATTATTTCTGGAAGAGAGATTTACCTTTCTGCTCTAGACGAGGAGGTAGGTCTGCAAGGTGTCCAGTGACAGCATAAAGTCAGAGACAACAAAGAAAATCGGTGGAAGCACTTCACACATTTTAGGAGTAATACACATGCGTAAAGAATTATTGGAGAACTCTAGTTAAAATGTGTGAAGTGTGAACAACTAAAGTTAAAATCGGTGGAAGCACTTCACAAATTTTACTCAGCAATCTCAGAGCACATGAGTATTAGTAGTTTAGTACAGCACTATAGCAAGGATTAGTGAATACCAATCACGTAGACATTCCATCAAGCACATGGTATGCAGCCCTCAGCATCCTCAGTTTCATCGATTGGGGGAGGTGGACGAGCTACTTCCAAGTGCATGAGGAGAAGAACAAAAAGGAGACCTTTTCTTCGACGGTGATCTCCCTGGAGAGCTCCTCCACCTGTCTCTTGACCTCGTGCACGTAGAAGTCCATTCACCCCGGTGAGGAAGTGGCATTAGCGGCTGGAGGAGGTGGTTGCGTCAGATCTGTGCGTGGAGGCGGCGGCGTGGGATGTGCTCGAGAAGGCGTCTGGAGGGGGATGCGGCGCCGAATCTGCACGGGGAAACGGCTGAATGGAGACGAGGCACCCAATCGGCGCGGGGAGGCTGTGCCGGCTAGGGTTGATACCGCGTGCGTCGGGACGTCGGTGCCTGGTGCTGGTAGGCCGAGACCGCAGACGCCGTCGCTGAGTTGTCATGGGCTGTTTGGTTTTATCGGTTAATTCGGTTTTCCCTCGGTTTATACCGGAAAAACCGAATCAGTGAAATGCCATTTTTCCAGATACCGAACCGAATACTGGTCAAACCGGGTTGACTGGTTCGATTCGATTTTTTCAGTTCGGTGTGAAACTGCACAGTCCTAATGTGCAGGTTGGGTGTGGAGACGGTCATGGTCAGTGCCGAGGAGGACCGGGACTAGGAGGGAGAAATATGAGATCCAGGCGGTCGAGGATGTCACGAGGTGGTCGGGCTCACGCTGGAGCACATAGAGATCAAAGGTGGATGATGTGTGGAGAAGATACAGGAGGTGCGGTCTGGAGGCTTCGACACGTGATGAGTTGGAGAAGTTGGAGTTTGAATTTTGGAAAACCTGTGTTAGGAAGGGTTTTGGGTCCCTTATTTATTAGAATTGGATTAGAACTTATGGACTTAGGATAAGCCCAGGTTTTTGGCCCTAGACTATAAATAGAGGTGGGGTTGGAGGCTAACCCCATGGCTTTTGAGATGCAATTTGCGTTCTAAGGTTTTAGGGGTGCCAGGAGGGCACTTTGTAGCCACCATGATTCAGAAATAAAATCTAGATTAATTTTGGAAGAGATCGGCGCGCGCGACGTGGTTGCTTCTAAGCCATCTTCACGTCGATTTGGAAAAGATGAAGAAAAAATACATAGCGTGAGCCGTGATCGAGTTGAAAAAAGGCTCTCGCCGAGACGAAGCGAAAAAATCGAGCGGCGACTGCATGCATATGGCTGATGGATGGATGGATGAATAGTATTCACGATTTTTGAATAAAAGTTCGTGAGTTTTTTAATTCGCATATATTATCCTTTTTCCTGATTTTTTGATTCCTATGGATTCTTCATGCGTTGATTTCTATTTATATATTTTTTATTCTTACATTTATGAATTAGTTTGTATTAAAAATTGATTGCTAGATTAAGAGAAAAACGTTGTTTCTGTTGATCGATCGGATTTTTTTTGGCGCTACAGTAACTGCTACAGTGCTTGCTACAGTAATCGTTACAATGACAGCTATGGGACCCAAGAAAAAATTGCCCTATTTTGTTTTCTATTTTTTATTTTTTTTATTTTGCAGATTAATCGATTAGAAGATAGAAAATTTGAGAAAAAGCTTCAGCTAGGCGTTGCAATCATTCACCCCCTCTGATTGCCATCGACGATCCTACAAGATCCTAGTCCACCCGTACATATCATTGAACATGTCCCCGTCCCCGTCTTGACCTCCAAGTAGAGGTGTTGATTGGTTGGGTTCAAACAGGTTAAACGGGATGGATTTTTAATTGAGTTGACTTTAAATGGGTGGAAACGGGTTGTGTTACCTCATAAAAAAAGATTGGGTTGAATGGTTGATGTGGGGTGAGTTTAGAAATTTCGGGTTGAGATTGGGTTGTGAACAGGTTTAACTCGTGGCATGGACTAATAGGATGACACTTAGATTGTCCATAGGTTTGAACTACCATACTCATTAATTTGCAAAGATTAGCTCTATACACACAGAATCATTTGCAACAAACTTCAATCGATTTCGTAAAACTTTTGTAGTGTGAACGCAATGTTAAAATTCCAAATACCGAAATTTTATGAAAACTTTCTATAAAAACATGTGGGGCCTACATCTATGCCTAGTCTTGCTAATCTGTATAGAGTAGCTCCCCTACACGTAGAATCATCTCTAATAAATTTTAATTGATTTCAAAAAACTTTTGCGGTGGGGACGCGAAGTTGAAATTCTAAATATCAAAGTTTTACGAAAACTTCCTATAAAAATCATGTAGAATCCACGTGTGCGCCTAGCCCTACCAATTTGTACAGTGTAGCTTCCCTTCACGCATAATCATTTGTAATAAATTTTAATCAATTTTATAAAACTTTTGTAGTGTGAACACAGGATTGAATTTTCAAATACCAAAGTTTTATGAAAGTTTCCTATAAAAACACGTGGGGCCCACACATGCACCTAGTCATACCAATTTGCATAAAGTTCTTATATGCAAAATTATCTTTAATAAATTTTAATCGATTTCAAGAAACTTTTATAGTGTGAACACGATGTTGAAATTCTAAATACTGAAGTTTTACGAAAATTTTCTATAAAAGCACGTGGGACTACATGTGCGTTTAGCCCTGCCAATTTGCACAAAATAACTCCTCTACACGTAGAATTATTTGCAATAAATTTCAATCGATTTCATAAAAAAATTATAATTTGAACGTGAGGTTAAAATTTCAAATATCAAGTTTTACAAATAAGTAAGTTGATTAATGGGTTGAAAAGTGGTTTGAACCCATGGGTTCGGGTTGGATTGGATTTAAGTGGAAGATGGTTTGGAATGGGTTAGGTTTAAGTAGAAAGTGGTTTGGGTCGAGTGGGGTTGTGAAAAATCTTTTGTGGGTTAGGTTAGGGTGAGAAGTTAGCTTTATCTCATGTGGGTTGATTTTGAGTTGAGTTTAAACCTATTAGCATGCCCAGGCACGGCACTACTGATATACACAGTTCTTAGCTTACAGGCTTATATATGAGATGATCGCGGACTGACGGACGTACCCGTGACCAATCTTTACCCCCAGAAAGTAGTTAACATGCCTAATTTGGGCACCGCTCATTTCGGTTTGAGTTTCTAATTGTCTTATTTTTTTACTATTCCTAAATTTTGTCTTTTTCTTGCTTTTTAGTTTTTTAAAGATTTTTTTACCGGTTTTTCCCATATTCGTTTGCGTTGTCCGTGATGGCCTAATCTGTTTTTTATTTTTAAAATTTTTAATTTTAGTTACACTAAATAAACCACTATCAGCTACAGTGTAATTTCAGTCAATTATAATGTAATTCCAACTATAAATCAATTTATTTTAACCTAACCATACAGCTCCTTGGTAACGTGCTGCTTGGCGGCACCATGGGCCTTTGATTTTATATTTTCCTTTTCACACGCTACCAACCGATTCTACTACAACTTTACCATGAGCTAGTATGCATGCATGTACTGCTACGAGATCAATCAAGATGCGATCGATCTCGAGGCAAGTTACAGCAACGTGATGCCAAATTGTAGCTACGGTCCGCAGCTACTGTAGTGACGAGAGACTAGTGTACTACGACTGCGTTTTGCGTCGCAATGAATGGCTGTCCCCTGGTTCGGAGGAGCGAAGTAATTTTGGGGTGCCCCCCGCGCTTTAAATGAACTGTTGCAAATACAGGGGGAGGGAGGAGTAAATGTAAAGAAACAGGCAAAGATTGGGCTTGGATCGCATTGTTCTTAAGGGCATCTCCAATGGTTATAGCTAGCAACTAATTATAAAATTTTCACATTATTTATATAGTACACACTAAAACTAGCATTTTAAAGAACTATCTATAAGAGCATCTCCAATGGTCTGAGTCAGCTAGCTATATGCATGTACACATCAGCATATATTCTATGTGGAGGAAAGAGAGTATGCAAAAAAAAAAAACCGAGACAGCTCTTCCTTAGAGCAGGTACAATAAGGCTTAGTCAGCAGGCTATAGCAAATATAATATCCACCAAATCTTACGTGGCAGAGAGAGAAAGGAAGAGAGAGAAGGAAGCTGGCTACTAAATTACAGCTAGCTATAGCACGTAAAAATATGCATTTCACTCTCTCACACGTGGGGCCAAATAGTTATTGTAATAGCTACCTTATTGTATGAACTATTTTTTTGAAGGCTATAGATGAAATGGACAAATGTTATAGCCACTAATTGGCTATACTATTGTACTTGCTCTTAAGCACTAGTCTATAACGTCAAACGAGACAAGCTCTATAAATTCTGTGTGTGCATGTAAGCATCAAATAGCTATCCTTATAGATAGTTCTTTAGAATGCTAGCTTTAGTGTGTACTATATAAATGATGTGGAAGTCTTATAGTTAGTTGCTAGCTATAACCATTGAAGATGCCCTAAGGATAGCTATTTGATGCTTACGTGCACACACAGAAAAGGACTATCATTTATAGATGCTGCCTCGTTTTGTGTTATAGACTAGTGCTAAAGGAAGAGCTGGCTCGATTTTTTTTTGCATACTCTCTTTCCTCCACATAGGATATATGCTGATGTGTACATGCATATAGCTAGCTGACTTAGACCATTGGAGATACCCTAAGTACATATTAAACAGGCATCGATCAAAACATGGCTCTTGCAAATAACCTTGCAAGCTAGGCCAGTAGATCATACCATACTCTTAGGTGAGATGAGATGGCATTTGAAGTGTGTGTGTGTATATATAATTCTATACTTCTGGTAGTACGTACTCCTATTTATTATATACCACTTAAATGATATTGCTATACTTCTTTATCCTTTTGAGTATATTCTAATAATAATTATAAGATACTCTAAAATGAGTTTACATGAAAATTCCATCAAAATTTACTTTTTATAGCATAATTTGTATATATACTTCTTTTATACATGAAAAAGGGTATATAACAAAAACAAAGGACTTCGATTAATTTTTTTTAACTAAATCGTATTGGAATATCTTAAAATTAGTATTCAAGTATATCGAATGTGATAAAAAAGATATATATTCATTTAAGTAGTAAATTAAAAGTAGAAATATATACTCCCGAAACTACGAGCGGTACCGAAAGCGGGCGTAGGCAGTGGCGGATCCAGGAATAGATGACGTCCCAGGCTAAATTTCAATCAAATAATAATCTAACATACTAAAAGCACCTGAATTGAGACTTTCTCCTTCTAATTGCTTGCAACTATGTGAAACAACAGCGAATGCACATCTAAACTTGTCCTAGAGTACCAAAACTATATTACTCTCCCAAGCTGACACGAAGCTACTTTCAAACGGCTAGGAAGGATTAAGGAACATATCTAACCTGTAGCATTTGCCATCCAAACCTTACCCACCATCCCAAATCTCCCAGCAGACCAGCAAATCACATTACACAAATTCTTCCAATTGCAATCAATACTAGATGGTTGATAGATGCCACGCTTTCCGATGTGATGGAAGCTTCACATCTATGGTACTTTTTAGCTTCCAGGGAAAGCAACAAGCTGCCCATAATTCCACCCAAATCTGCATGCTAATCCTAGACACCAGCACCCCTAAGTGAAAAGATTTGGAAAGGGAGCTGCATAAATTGTATATAGTGTTTCGCCAAATGGCAGCCCAAACCGCACAAAACCTCACCAAATCCGCACCAATCAATACAGTAAAGCTCCTCCTTAAGCTCAAAGTGGCAACTCACGGGCGTCCTGATGACAATCCCCTCCTGGATCTTGCCGCCCGGCCCGGGATGCTACTGCCGCCACGGCTGGGGACGACAGCGGGGGGAAGCGGTGGTAGTTGCCGAGGGTGGCGAACCGGAGGCGAAGGCGCAGGTCCGCGAGGGCGTCGCCGCGTCAGGAGCTAGGGGCAAGGGTGGCGACAGCGGACGCGCGGTGCGTGCAAGCGATGGCGGCGGCCGGTGAACCGTAGCGCACATAGGCGAGGGCGGCGATCGGCGGCGGGGGTGCAGTCGCGTGCAGGTGAGGGTGGTGGCCAGCAGTGGGGGCGCCATCGCGTCGTGCGGATCGGGGTTGGCTGCGGATGCCTCTGATTGGAGATTTTACCGAAGTTAGCTAGGGTTTCCTGTCACTTTCATTGACTTGGTGGATGGGGCTACCATCACTTCTGGAGGGCTGAGCGTTGAGTGGTTGCTTGTTGGGGTGAGGCGATGAGGCCTAAGGGCGTGCGTGCTTGGGTTGCTGCCTGCTTCCTGCTAGGCTGATAAATTTTCATGTCTCGAACTGTGCCGGTATGTTAGGTATATCATGAAAATAATATTAAAGGAGATAGTACTTATAGGGTTGTTGGACCTTGGGCTATTCAGCCCGACGCCTAGTTCCGCCCCTGTCTCTACCAAAACGCAGGCAATAGGAGCGCGTGCATGTCGTCGCCACCACCATGGGAACGTAATTACTTACGTTGCTAGCACGTGCGTATGAGATTACTAAAACAGCTGCGTGTGCGTGGTAACGAGTGATCAATGCACGCATGTCGTGCGTACGTACGATCCTGGGAAATGCCGGCCGGCATATCGTATTTACTGACAGAGTACGTACGTACCTATATACATGCAAGCTAAGCAGCTAGCCATTCATCGATACACTAGCATAAATTGCCATGATATATATATAGCCCAAGAGCAAATATTTATGGTACGTACCCACTTGTGTGTATTCATGCATAATTAGTACCAGGGGCGGAGGGCCCGATAGGGCAAGGTGTGGCTTGGGCTATACCTCAAATTTTTGCAATAGACCCCCATATACCCCTCTATCCAATAGCCCAATAATGTAAACCCTAGAAACAATGCTTTCTGCTGTGCTCGGCTGCTCCTGAGATGCTGAGAAAGTGAGAAGCGTGGCGGCGGTGGGAGCGCGCGCTCGGCGGCGGCAGCGGCACCGTGGTGGCGGCGCGCGGCGGCGGGCAGCAGAGCGCGACGGCGGGCGAGGAGCGACGCGGCGAAGCGGCGGGAGGCGCCGGGGGCGGGAGGCAACCGGCAAGGGAGGCGGCCGGCGGGCGGGCGGGACTCGCGAGGAGGAGGAGGCGCTCAACTCTCTCTCTGGCTCTCTGCTCTACTCACAGTGCGGTGGGGGTTTGGGGGAGCGGCTGAAGATATTTTTATTTGAGATTTTGAGGCTTGAGCAATGGATAGAAGGGGAAAGGAAAAATCACAGAGAGGTGAGGCATATATTAGGAGTGTTATTATTTTTTGATAATTGATATGCAATTTACATTTGCCAATTTACATTTTGCAAATTCATAGGTCAATTTATTTGTCTATTTGCTTTTATGTGTTTAGATTTGAAGATCTATTTTAATCGGGGTTCAAGTGTCACAAACCCAAGCACTCGTGAAAGTGAAAATGTTGAAGTGGAGGTGGGAGAGTCTGTTGGTGCTGGACAAGTGGAAGAGCGGCAAGAAACTAGTTGAACTTGAGAGGCATATTGTATTTCCACTTGTTTATCGCCTCATTGAGTTGGCATTGCTACTACCGGTGGCGACGGCATCGGTTGAAAGAGCTTTCTCAGCAATGAAGATTATCAAGACTGAATTGCGCAACAAGATGTCCGATGGATGGCTTAATGATTTGATGGTATGCTACATTGAAAGGGAGATATTTAAAGGACTTCATCTTGAAAAAATTAAAAAGATGTTTCAGAAAAAGAAAGATAGGCAGATGCAATTGCCTAAGTCTCCTAGATGCAATTAACAAGATTAATATTGGTATTTCTCATTTGATTCCACTTGTCTCTTTTGTGTTGTCTACACTATACATAACAATATTAACTATGTTTGCTCTTTCTTTGGCAGATTATTTCCATTGCTATGCTCTACAAGGTTATATGTTAAATTGGTGATATATTATTGTGATCCTTCAATTTTTAGAGGTACTTTTCAATGTCTTGCATTATTAAACATCTTTGTACTTAGATTATTGTTGATGGGTTTGATTAGTATTATAGCTTGAATGATATTGCTTTCGATCTGCTCTATCTTATTTTTTTCTCGTCCTCCGCCACTGATTAGTACACACTACTAATTAAGAGATGCGCGTATACATGACAGGTTTTTTTCATCAAATACACATTTAGGCAGCATACATAGGAGGCCACATGCCAGACGGAGCCTAGCTGAAGATGAGACATATAGGATTAAACAAGATGAGTTTTGGATGATGAGATGTCGTTGTTACGTACCCTTGTTCGGTATCATGTTTCGTCATTAGGGTATGTACAATGATATGAGCTAGTTGTTAGCTCTAAAATAACTTCTATAATGATATTAACTTTTAGCATATAACTCATAACATGAATAGTCCCACATGACATCCTCATGTAATCTTGGAATGTGTGTATGAGACTAGCTCTTAATCAAGAGCTAGTTTTTCTCTCTCTTCTATTAAAATATGAAATAATATATTTAGAGCTAGCTCATAAGTCACTGTTAGATATGCCCTTAGGGCGTCTCCAACAGCTGGCTATTTAGTTAGCTAGATCTGATGTGGCAAGGAAAAAGTAGGAGAGAGAGTAGTCACTAGCGACGAGCAAATAGCTGATCTATTTCACGTAGTCCAAGAACATGAGAGAGGAGCATATGGGTCCAACAGTATAAAATAGTGTTTGCTTTTGTCTCTCACCTCTACATCAACTGACTATATAGCTAGTACTAACTATTACCATTGCAGACGCCCTTACGATCAGTACGTACGGGGATTGCATTTACTGAATCTTTTCATGCATGCCTGCGCGCCGTTGGTTATTTTTCATCTGAGTAGGCGTAGCGTACTACTACTTCGTGCATGATGCACTCACTGGTCATGCATATATGCATAGGGACGAGGGAGTAAAATCGCTATCTTGGCCTGTTCATTTCAGTTTTAATTTATAGTTTTTGGTTTAGTTTTCACTATTCATAAATTTCATCTTTTTTCTAAATTTTTGGTTTTTTTGAACGTTTTTCCCAGTTTTTTTCCGTATTCGTTTGTGTTGTCCGTGATGAGTTAGCATATTTTTTCTATTTTTAATTTTTTTAATCTTAATTACGCTAAATAAGCCAACTTCAACTACAGTGAACTTTCAACCATAAATCATAGCTTTTCAGTCCAACCGAACGGGCTTAAAGTGTCCCTCATAATGGTCGACGCGACGAACGACGCCACAAAAGTTAAGCAATAACCAGCACTGCGTGGTGTAGTAATTAAGTAGGGCTTAGGAGTGCACCAGTGCAATAGTATTTGTAGATTGGGGCCAACATATATGGAGTACTACTAGCTAGGGCCTTAGAGCAAGTTCAATAATAGAGTCAAGTGTTTGGCTATAAGTTAAGTTATAAGAGCCAAGTTATACAATAATTTATCTTCTATTTGTCTACAAAAGGTTTTTTATTATTATGTGGTACCATGTCTCATATTCTCTTTCCTATTTCTCCTCACATACATTTATTATCTGAGCCCACCATTGCATAGGCTCCCGTGCTCAGCTTGTTGCTTGCATGAGAGCCAAGCTCTCATCTCTCTCCTCTCTTCTCTCCTCCACATCAGCAAAAATGCTGACTAGCTTGGCTATAAAATCATTATTGCACTTACTCAAAGCACGGAATTTAAGACGGATACATCAGGCACTTAAATGTATAACAGGATGGTGTTAATTACACGTACTGCATTAATTAAAAAATCGATTAAATTTGTACTAGTACGTACTATGGGTACTATGTAATCACTAAGCTCTAGAGCCCACATAGATTGTCACTACATGCATGGCCCTTGGCCACACACCCACTCGCGAGTATCAAGTTAATTTTATCGATCGATCGGTTTGACCTACATGCATAATGTAGTAGCTGAAACATTTCTCTCTCTCTCTCTCTTTTTGCAACGGGATAATTAAATTGTAAAAGATTATGTACTAGTATATAGTATGTATCCTGTGATTAGGAATTCCTAACAGCGCATCGTCGATCAAAGCATGGAATTTAAGACGGATACATTATGCACTTAAATGTATAACAGGATAGTGTTAATTACACGTACTGCCTTAATTAAAAATCGATTAAATTTGTACTAGTACGTACTATGGGTACTACGTAATCATAAAGCTCTAGACCACACATCCACTCGAGAATCAGGTTAATTTTATCGATCGATCGGTTTGACCTACATGCATAATGTAGTAGCTCAAAAATTTCTCTTTTTTTTGCAACGGGATAATTAAGTTGTAAAAGATTATATACTAGAATATAGTATGTATCCTGTGATTAAGAATTCCTAACACGTGCATCCTGGAATAGCGATCGTCATATATAGAATGCACGCTAAGGTATTGTCCATTCTACAAAAGGTTTTCCACTCGAAGAAAAATAATTAGTCTACGCATAAGAAATGAATATTACTACTATTTAATATTAGTGCTATTTACTAGTACTAGTATCTATTCATGCCCTCCCTTGTTTTTATTTCCTTAAATTGCGAGCCATGAAAGCTGGAATTAATGGCGCTACAACAGTGCCGGAATCAATAATCCATATCGGGGAATTGAAGCTAGCCGCCTAGCTGTCATAACTCTTAGAGTAACACCTGGGACATTGGCTGACGTCAGTGATGTAGCCAATAGTATGTGATACTTGAGCATAATCACCCCAAAACAGCAGCGATAGATATGAAAATTTTCAACGTAGTACGTTGGATTGAGAACTTTTCTGTTGTGCTAAGTATACATATGAATGGGGCTGTAAACTGAAACAACCAACGTGGCAGCCGGCCTGTGAGTTACAGTAGTTCACTTTATAATTATAGGATCGGTATGGTAAATTAGAGGGGTAAATGACTTCTGCAAAATCTTTCTTCTGATATTATCAACTCAATGCAGTGGAAACACAAACTCACCAAAGCCAAGATATAGTTTGATCAAAATCAGCCGGTCTGACCGCTAGGTCACCGGTCTAACTAGGATCGATCGGCCTGACCGCTTGTGTTACGACGGTCTGACCGCTCATCAAGGCAGATGCATAGAACAACAATGCACACGATCTAAAAAAAAGGCTAACTCCTAAACCACCGATCCAAACACAGAAAAATTTGGCACAAGTCCTTCCTACGGATGTTATGAACCTATTCTAATTATGGATCGTTAAGATCGATGCCAAAATTTCAACTTTATCCAAAATAAGGAAGATTGCACTAAAACCAAGCAAAAGAGAGAAACCTTGATCTACATTTGCTCGTGAGTTCTTGATGATTTAGATAACTTTGGATGTGTTCTCACATGTCATAGCAAGCTAGATCATAGCACGAACTCAAACCAAATTGCCCTCAAGATCAAAACCCCAAAATCATCTATCTCTTAAGAAAAACCAGGTAAACACAACAGCTCTTCATAGAGAATAACTAGATGGATGGGATCTTAAAGACCAAGAAGAGATGAAATCCAAGTCAAGCAAATCAAAAGCACAAAGAGTCCATGACACAACTTACTTGAATGAAGTTTGGACATTCATTTCACTTAAAAAGAATCGATTTACAACCACTTCCTTACGAAGGACAGAGCTTTAACCTAGAGCACACACAATACTCCGACACAAGAAAACCCTAACCTCTCCCACAAACCCTAAAAATCCTCTCGCTTAGAGTGCCACATGTCCCAACACACACAAGAACTTATATAGTGGAGGCTCATCACCTCTCACCAAACCCTAACCAGCACATCTTAGTGGATCCACTTACAAATGGAAACCCGGTAACCTACACACAAACAGGTTTAACACTTACACATACTTGCATGCTTTTCAAAGCATACTTTCCACATGGCTCCATTAGCCCTATATGACGCTCCATCCTCTAAAATATGACATAAACCATTTAGTCCATCACTGTGGTTTTGCAAACAATCACTCCAACAGGCATTGAACAATTTCCTCAATTGCCACATACTTTACTCCATGGTGCTTCTCCTCGAAGCAACCACCACACGAAAATATGATGCCCAATGACTTGTAGCCAAGATCGTACGTCTCCTCTAGAGGGCCGTCACTACTTGAAACGCTCCAAGTTTTATGGCACACCACAATATAGTCTGTGATACCCATTTACTTGTCAAAATCATATGTCTCCTTCGATGACTGTCACCATTTGAAACCCACAAGTCCAATTGGCACACCATATGCAGACATTTGCTTTCTCACGATTCTTATCTTTCTCCCATGCTTATTCATTTAAGATGATGCTCTACTCGGACATAGCGACACACCATGGCCTTAGGAGACCTTCTCTAGCCTCGGTCTTGCCATTAATCGCAACAATCACCAAGTGCCCTGAACATCAAAGATCAAGCAATCGCTTCAAATACAAATGACACGTATTTGACTCTCATTAATAAAACAACATATGTATGGACCCACGTCATGACTCACTTTCACATGCATAGACTCCCACCACAGTTCACAGTGTCGAAACCAACTTAGACTCACTCCAACACCAAAGGTAAGTCTGACCACCAACAACCAACTTACTCCTCCCGGTAACTGGGGACCAGTCTGATCGTGACATCCATGCTGGTCAGACCGTCTTACTCTCAATGGGCAGATCGTTACGCAAGGCCAATCAGATCGCTCGTCTGTCTGTCCACCTCTACACAATGGTTAGACTGCTATCTCGTAGACAACAAAAACCCAAGAGCAAATGGCATAAAATCAAACTCAATCTTCGACATCCAAACATAAACAATTAAATATTCATTACACATGGAGTATAAGTTGTCGAGTGTATGTAACATGGTTTAACCCACCAGCGAAATTTGTGAAAGCTTGATTACTTGTTTATATACAGCGGGTGTATCTAAAAATTAGGACTCGCATGCATGTGTAGCTTAGGTGCGTATCTTTGCTCGAGAGAAGGATGCGTATTCTTAGTGCAAACTGAATGATATGTGTAATCATGCACGCAAACTATTTTGATTTAGACACTAAATGATCAACACAAAGTTCTAAAATGTCTTTACATTATTTTGTGTTAATTTGGTACTGAAACAACCAAAACATATGTATGAGATGTGCAAGGTACTATATAGTACGCAGTAATCCAACCAATTAGTTTCAAATTAAGTGCTTTAGATTGATTATGTATATCGTCTTGACTGTCTTGACTGTGTGAAATTCGTGGTCAATGGTTTTTTTCTTTTTGGCTCGTGTTAATCTACTTGTGCTGTTGTCAAATTGGTCAAGTACATATGAGCAGGACACTTAGCCGAGTCGTCAGGAGAAATCCCGAGTTCCCGCAACCGAATCGCTCAGAAAGTGTCCTTGGGCTCGTAGCCACTTCCTCTGGTCCAGTCGACAGCTATAGTCCGATCGAGCTCGTAGATAGATGCCCTTTTAAATTAAAAAGAAACATATATTTTAAACAATAACATCTGATGGCTGCTATCGTTTTGTTTAATTAAGATTCACTTGATTAAATGCTAGATGTTTTGTTTTTTTGAGAATTTCTAGTTTTTTTCCTTAGCGACTCTAAAACGGATGTTATTAATTTTTTAGTAATAAATATATCGTTTTGTTAATTTAACTTAAAAATATATTATTCAAAAACTAGTTACTATGACACATATAGGCTAAAACCAACTTTAAGCAGGGGCGAAGCCAAGGGGGAGGCTTAGTAAGGCTCGAGCTTCACCTCCCCTGGTGGCGGACCCCCCCCCCCCCCCCCGGCGAGAGTAGCCGGCCGACGGTGACAATCCCAACTCAAGCCTCGGCGACGGCTTTAAGCCCAACAAGCAACAAAAAAACTAAAACTAAACTTCAAGTGGTAGCCCGGCCCAGCAAAGTATCTTATTGGCCCACCAAACCAAAACATCCACAGGTGGCGACAGATCCAGATCCAGGAGACAGACATTCACAAACACAACACAAAGCCAGATCTACTGATCTAGCGACTGGCGGTGGTGCGGCGACCCGGCGGGAGGAGTCGGAACCAGGGGCGACGAGGGGGCCGAGCCGGGGCAGGGGGAGCCGGACCGGCGCGAGGGTCGAGAGCGCCGGCAGTTCAGGGACGACGACTCGAGCGCGGCGAGGCGCGAGGAGCCGAGCCGCCGAGAGAGAGAGAGAGGAGGCGCGGCGGCGAGCAACATCTTCGGGCTCTTGGCGGGCGCCGAGGAGTTGAGAGAGGAGGAGAGGGCGAGGCCGGAGCCCGGAGGCAGTTGAGTCGCGAAGGGCCAAGCGCCGGAGGGGCCGGGCCGAATAAAGAACTGCTGTGGCAATGCGGCCTGCGGGCGAATCGAAGAAAAGGGGGAGCCTGCCGACAGCGCGACTGCTCAAGTGGCCGACGAGTGTCCACTGTCCACAGTGATCGATTGTGTGGTGTGAAACTGTGAACTGAATAGAGAATTGTGTATTACTGTATTTGAGGAATAGGGGCAGCCAACAGCTTCATTGCTTAAGGGTAATTTTCTGTATTTTTTTTATCAATTTAGTAATTTAGAGTTTAGATTTTAGACTAATAATTTATTTATAGATTTTGCTATAATGGAGAAACGAACTTTGAAACCATTGATGATGATAAAATCATAAACTGTTTCTAAAGCATGAAGTCGCGTAGAATGCATTTGCCCCGTGATTCAAATTTGTCTCGTGGTTCAAATTAGCTTATTTGTGGTATGTTTCATAATTCATATGAACTAAATTTTCATTATTATTCATAATTTTCTATTATATAACTAATTTAGCAGGAAGGCCCCCTCTAGCCTGTCCTGGCCCCGATAGGCTAAACGGAGGAGATCACCCGTCTCCTCAGTTTCCGTGGGGATCTGACCCCCATGAGAATCCCCGTGAGAGATTAAAAAAATAATAAATTAGCTTTAGAAATTAATAATTTGTTTTTATTTATTAATTTATAATTATTTAGCCATATTTTTAAAAATATATATTCTAACATATAGATTCAAGTTTTAATTAAATATAAAAAAGAGTATAATATCTCATGTTAAAAAACTATAATCTATTAAAAAATACTTTTTTTTTACTTTATCCGGATCAGCAAGGACAACCCCGTTAGTGTAGCGGGGCCCTACCCCCGTTCCCGTGGGGGAGATTAGTCCCCGCGGCCACCCTGACAGGGATATTCCCTGCGAGATCCGTCCTCATAGGGAAATTACCACCCCTAATCGTGTCAACACCATCAATTGCTAGTTACCTTGTTCGTCTATCACATCTTAGACCATACTACGTACTACGCGTAGATGCCATGCTATCTTCATACTACTACTACTACGAGTAGATGAAAGCACATTTAAAAACAAATAAGACAGCTAGTCTACCTATCAAGAGTCAAAACTGTTTTCCATATATTATGTTCTGAATAATTTTCTCCCCTCAAAATTTTCTTGTTCATCAGTCGGCAGAGATCATAACTTTTTTTTTGCCTTGTGTGTAGTACACTCGCGAATGTTGCTATCTTAATTTAAGAAAGATACGATAAGTCATTAGCAATTCAGTATGTTGCTTTTTCTTAAGGTAGTAAAGATTTAGGAGTAGTCTTTTACTGAGGCACATACTCTCTAAATCCCCGGCCAACCCATCAATCATACTAATTGGGAGAGTATAACCATCTACTGTACGCACAACCACCCTCGATCTTATGCTCTGCATGCACAGTTTAAATAAAATTCTGTTGATTGCTGAAATAATCAGAATCACCATACTCAAACACAAGAAGTATCTCTTTGTTGTACACTGCAGAGGATCACATCTGTAGTTATCAGTTGGAGCTTGCGGATGAACGGGGCCCACTTCTGTTGTAGCCTTGCCACCACCATTTTGACGCCTTGTTATATCGGTGGAGGCCCCTGCCCTCAAACATTCCCCTCTCATCTTCTCCCTCCCCAATCACAAGAACCACCGTTGCTTTCTTCTTCTTGCTCCCTTCAATCCATCCATCTCTCTCTCTCTCTCTCTCTCTCTCTCTCTCTCTCTCTCTCTCTCGTGTTCTTCTTGGTGTGGTGAACTGTGGTGGAGAGGGGAGGCGGGCTGTTGAGTCTGTGATTCAGGTGTGTGAGCTGAGCTGGGACAGGTGGCTTGGCTTTGTTGCTTGGCCAACAGTCACTATCTCTGCCTTTGCTTTGCTTGCCCCATCTCTTTTGGCCGGCCGCCGCCTCCAACTCCGCCCTTTTGCTCTTTGCCTCGATAATGATGGGGTGGTGTTGGTCCTGAAGCTCGACCCCCCATTCCCTCTCCCCAGTCCAAAACCACCAGCTGCTTCTTTCCATTCTGCTTCCCCCCTTTCTCTTTTCAGCTATAGTTGGGTAATAGGTCTGTTTGTCCCTTTGTTTGGGCTCTGCTCTGCCTGCTTCCCCCCTTTGCTTTGCTTTGCTGTCCTTGCTGGGGATTGGGAGGCCTTGAAGCCATCTCCCCTGTCCACATCTCGCTCCTTGCTGCTGCTAGCCTTCCTGTTATCGGCTCAATTTGGGTTCCTGATTTCTTGATTGGACTATTGCCTCCAATAAGTTGTCCTGTTGTAGGCTTCGTTTCTTGCTTCCTGCGAGGAACCGTCTCGATTGGTGGTTTGCTGGGAATAATAACCTGTTCTTGGGCCGGTTTCTTGGTTTTCTTTCTGTGAATTGGCTCAAGTTGGGGAGGCTCTTTCGGAAGCTGGCAAGGCCGGAGCAGAGGACGGGTGTGGTGGCGAGGGGGAGGGACCAGTTTCCCGTCGGCATGCGGGTCCTTGCCGTAGACGATGATCCGGTGTGCCTCAAGGTGCTCGAAACCCTCCTGTTGCGCTGCCAGTACCATGGTAAGGACTTATTTCAGCTCAGAATTGTGGTTTTTTTTTTGTTTCGAAGCCAGCTATCATACGAGTACTCGTTGTTAGATATTTTGTTTCGTAATTTTGCTAATCCTCAATGTCTACTAGGACAGACACTAAAAATGCTGTTGTAGTTGTCATAAGTAGGTTTGATGTACATATCATATATAAATGCCGCCTGTAGCTACAGCCTACAGAGGTGTGTGCCTCTTTGTCAATTACATTCATTCGATTATATGATCTGAATTTATGATTTCCCTATCTATCATATGAATGCATGCTGCATTGCTTTGGGCTTTAGGATGAATTCTTGTTATGCAAAATGTACAAGATGTCTCCTATTTCTTCTACAGCTACTTGAAAGAGTAATCTGTGTTTCGTTTCCAGTGACAACAACGAATCAGGCTGTTATGGCACTGAAGATGCTACGGGAAAACAGGGACATGTTTGATCTAGTTATAAGTGATGTCCACATGCCAGACATGGATGGCTTTAAGCTTCTTGAGCTTGTGGGGCTTGAAATGGACCTCCCTGTCATTAGTAAGTCCCAAATTTTATCCCACAGCTAGCCACTTCTCACTGATCTTGATAGTAAGAGGCACTTTTGAGTGAAGATATTCTCGTATCTTCAAAGCATCAATTTAGCACGGCAAATCTTGGACACTGTACTTCTATCCTTCTATTAGGGGAAGGGAAAATGTTCATGTTAACCAATTATTTTCCATGCAGTGTTATCTGTGAATGGAGAGACAAAAACTGTAATGAAGGGGATAACTCATGGTGCGTGTGACTATCTCCTAAAACCTGTTCGAATTGAAGAGCTTAGGAATATCTGGCAGCATGTTGTTAGGAGGAAATTCAGTACCCGTGACCGTGCTAATCTTGATACCTACGAAGAGTGCAGTAAGCCACCAAATGCGGATTCTGACCATGTTCACGGCCAAGTTACATGTGGATCACCTGACCAAAGTGGGAGGCCCAGCAAGAAGAGGAAGGTATACCATAGTGAAGAGGAAGATGAAGGTGAGGAGAGCAATGCTCAAGAGAATGATGACCCTTCAGCTCCGAAGAAGCCAAGGGTTGTTTGGTCAGTTGAACTGCACCGAAAATTTGTCACTGCTGTCAACCACCTTGGAATTGATAGTAAGTAGTCACCAATCGCTTCCTTTTGTGCTGTTACTAAGTTTTTTACTGTGGCTCATGTTACACCCTAATCTTTTCTGTTGATGCAGAAGCTGTGCCAAAAAGGATACTTGAGACCATGAATGTTGACAAACTCAGCAGGGAAAATGTTGCAAGTCATCTACAGGCAAGGCACCCACTTCACTTTCTTTTATTTATCAATACTGTGCTGGTAATGCTAAGAGTTGCAGTGTGTAAATCTGTACCGCAGCTAGCTTCTAGTTTAATAAAAGACACTATCTAAGTTTTTAGTGTACAGAACAAGTTATAGCTAACAGAGATAATTTTTACTGTATCTGGCACTAGTCCCTGAAGAAAATATCATCCATATACTTCCCCCATACCAAATAGTAAATTCTATAGTACGTTGACTGTTTAGCGTTATTACAGATGACCTGAAAGAAAGCCATTCTCACCAGTCACCACCCTGATTAACCCAGAATTATTACACGTTTTAGGCTATTATAACCAGAGTTTGAAAAAACAACTGTGTATTTTCCCTGGAATAATTTGGCTTTACGGTTTCAGTAATAGATCCTGAAACAAGTAAATGAATAGTCTAAGAGGTGAAGAAAAGACCTTTTTTTTTTCTGTAGCACTGTTCTACACCTTTTATCAGATTTAGCAAGCACATGTATCCTGAACCAGAAATTAGCTCTCTTGTTATTCTATATCTCATTCTGAGATAAACTAAAACAAGAATGTGAGGTGTTCTTAAATGTAAACTAAAACACGAATGCGAGGTGTTCTTAAATGCACATTAGAACTTGCTTACCAAGTCTAAACCATTTGCTTTGTGTACCATGCAGAAGTATAGACTCTATCTCAAACGGCTAAGTGCTGTAGCATCACAACAAGCTAGCATTGTTGCTGCTTTGGGAGGTAGAGACCCCTTTCTGCGCATGGGTGCATTTGAAGGACTCCAGGGTTATCAAGCTTTTACCTCTTCTGCAGCTCTATCATCTTTTAGTCCACATGGATTGCTAAATAGTCCTAGAAACAATCCAACAGCGTTTGGGATTCAGGGGGTGGATTCTTCCAGGTCAATTCAGTCTGCAAGTGGCAATTGCACAATGAATCATCCCATTGGTGATGCAAATAAGTATCATCTTAGCTTACCAGGAAACCAACAAGGAAGCTTGGCACAAGGTTTGGTAACATCGCTTGGGCAGGTCCAACGGCAACAAAAGTGGATCCATGAAGAAACCGATGAGCTGTCCACCATCCTTTTTGGGAATGCCCTGGCTAATGGTATGTCTGGCATACTCCATAGTGTCACAAGCAGTTCTTTGCTGCCACCAGACCTTATGGAGGGCACTCAAGCCAAAGGTGGCATCCAGCCATCAATTAGAACTCCCTGCATAAGTTCAGAACATCTTGAAGGTGCTGTTGGAGTTTCTCCTAGTCTCCTGGAATCTCGTGTATCCCTGCAGAGTGCTTTTCCTTTATCTGGATTTTCTGCCAGTGGGTTGCTGATGCATGGTTCATTCGACAATAATAGCGCAACCAAATTGGGTGCTACCTCTTCAGCAAGCACACCTATTTGTCCCTCAAATGAACTTACGGTATCAAGAGATACCAAAGTGGGAGCTAGCTATTTTGGTAGCACGATACTGTTACCTCCAGATACCGAGCAGAAGTACTTGGATTTTGGAGGTGGAAACAGTTTTAGACAGAAGATGGATGAAAGGGATCCAGACAGTCTACTTGATTCGAAGCTCGTATGGAGTTCTTTACCGAGCTATCAACTGCCAAGTAATATTGGAGTCCACCATTCTATGAGCCAAAGATCGAATAATGGCAGCATTAACAGCAGCCTTGGTACCAGAATGATTGGACAAACAAGTGGAAATGTTTCAACAGTTCCGCCACAAATCAAGATGGATGCCCTCGTTTCAGGAGATATGCTGACGCCAAAGAATGCCTCTGATTTAAGCATTCAAAAGCTGCAGAGCGAGCTTAGCTCTAGTGGCTGCAGTTTCGACGGCCTTCTCAATTCCATAATCAAAGTGGTAAGTTTTTTTTTCTAATTCTTTTACTATATGTCATTTGTCTTATGACGACAAAAGGAGTACCTGCAAACTTGTGGACCATTTCTGTTGATCACGAGCTCATTGCAAAAGATACGTATATCGTTCGATGCTGACTCATCTAACAACAATCTTACTAATCCCCATGCAGGAGAAGGATGATGTTTCCTTCAGTGATGACCTGGGATGCGGCGATTTCTATCCGCTCGGTGCTTGCATATGACTGAGCTACCATCTTTGCCTGACCACCTTTGGTCTCAAGTACGACATGGCGGGAGAGCTGATCACCACGAGTGACGCAACCAGCTCGCTCCTGCAACAAGTAGACGGCAGCTCATGATTTACGTGAGTGGAATCTCGTGGCATTCTGGATCCAAGTTATGGTGTGGTGAATGCAAGTTAGGAGAGTACTACTTGTTCTGTTGAGAGGATTTATGGTTCTCTTGTAATTTACTAAGATATTTGGAAGATAGGGTCGATTGCCAACATGAGGTAGAGGGCGGATGTATGGAGCGAACAGCTGCGAGCTTCGATTCTGGGATCCTTCTGCAATTTTCATGTCTACATGTCTTCTCTCATTCACCTGTCGTGACGACTGACGAGACTGACGAAGCTATCAATCCTTTCTTTTTCTTCTCTTTTTCGTGTGTGTGATGATTTTATTCTTGGGCGCTGCTCAATGAGGACTTGACCTGCTGCGTATTGTAATTATTTATTCATCCTCTCTGATTGTCATTGACGATCCTACAAGATCGTGCGAGCAATGTGGCTTGCTAAGAACATCAGGATTTACTTTCTGAAAACATAAACAAGTAGTTTTGGCCAACTCCAATATGCTGAATCAGAATTCCTGATAAATGTCACGTGCAAAGCATAGATATCTCATGTGACTATCAATCACAGGAATGTCAACCTCAGCAAACACACTGCACATTATACAATTTGCATAAACATTACTCGATCCAAGGGGGAAAGCGATGCCCTTGCTGACCGAGGGGTGTGAGATGCAGCTGGTTTGACCTCATCCCTGGGGGTAAGCGTGGCACGGACGCACTGCCGGTGCCATGGCGATGGCGATGGAGATGACATGCAATGCTGGTGCTGTTGATCCATCTGACAGAAGAGAGTTCACGCATGAACCAAGACACTGTTTTTCAGCTTTTCTAGTGAATTCATGCGCAGCTTGGCATGATGAGTATGTACATTATAACACCACAAATACATCCACTTCAAAAAAAAAAAACTGTCGAATAAGCTAAAATTTCTGGCTACCGAAAATTTTCAAGCTTCAATGATCTGAACTTTGTAAGCTCTCTTAATAAACTGACACAGGACAAGCCCCATAAAAAAATTAAATCAGTCATGCTAAACGATCAATATGACAGGTTGAGAGAATAAGCTAAAATTAAGATGATCTAACCTCAACAATTATCTCAGGCTCGGATGCAAACTGATTCAAGCTAAGCCTAGTTTTCCCCCAGGAGATCATCTTCTAGAATCTGCATCTATAAGAGGCAGGTGCAAAAGTAAACAGGTAACTGGTAAGTGAATCAGGTGAAAAGAGGGAGAAACAGAAACTTTCATCTCTAAATGTAGAATTGAGAATATGCTGTCTACTTCAAATTTTCTAAAACTGAGCTCAAACAGCAACACAGGAAAATTACACTCGTTAATAACCTTCTTAATTATGCAAGCCATCAGCCTTAAATACTTTAGCTTTTATCTCCAAAAGGCATATTTACGGAGCTGGCTATAATCCAACTATAAGAAGAGCTTATTAGCAGCAAATCGATCAACAGTAACATTCTAGTTTCCAAAAAAAATTGACTAGAAGGTACATCAAGCAAATGAAATTATCCTGAAGGTATTCAAAATAGCTGCGAAAGATGTAACGTGTTGTCAAAACTCCTATACTTATTCAGTTATTAGCTAAGAAAAAAAAAAGAATGCAATGCACGTATCTTGGATATAGTTTGGAAGAGTAAAACTCGACCTGCGGGGGGGAAGAATCCCCCCGGGCATTGCTTAAGAAGAAGGTCTTCTCACGCGGACCGAGAAAACCCCCGAACCCCTGCTCCACCCTTACACAGCGGCACCATCGCCCGACCTTGTGAGACTACCGGCGGATCCGCCTTAGACCTGTGCTTTGGTGTGGTAGCAGGCGAGGGGATTTTTTTCCCCCAAGCCTGAAATTCGCTCCCACTGGGAGTCGAACCCAGGACCTGGGGGGTGCTACTCAGGCCTCTAACCATTGGGCTAGAGACCCTTTCGCATATAGTTTGGAAGAGTAGATACCCAAATCCAAGTGTTGAAGAAGAACAAGTAAATTCCAAATCCAAGTGTTGCAGAAGAACAAGTAAATTAGCATCAGCATCAATAGCTCAAGACAGGCATACTTATTGTGATCCACATTGCATCATGGAAAAACATGTCCAAGATGAAAATAAACTGCTGATACTTCAAGTTCTGTGCATAGTTGGTACTTGGTATAAGTGACATATATAACTGAATTTGAATAGATTTTTAGCTGAACAAAACTCAAAACCTGTTATCTCTAATTAACTAATGGTAGGATAAATTTGCAGGAACTCCCGCAATTGATTGGCCAGCAGTAGACAGTAAGTAGATAATAGAATTGATGAATAGATAATAGAAGACTATAGCCAAACTCCATAAAGTGTTCATCTTTCAAGCAAGTGAAGATCTTTCCAGGCTGCTGTTGAGGATATTGAATTTTGTTAGCTCCATAAAATGTGACAACAGTATTAGAAAGTACCTCACGTAAATAATTACTGAAATCTGAATGGAGATTGCATCCAGAATCCTGATTACCAAAAAAATGGAGCCAAAAAATGAAATGGTGAGATGTGCTTATTCTCAAGGATAGATTACAGATTGTGGAGTGTTATTCTCCAGAAGGACAGTGTTGTAATTCCTTTTTTCTGGGTGATTAAAACAGCAGCCATCAGGACTAACCATGTGAACATGAGTTCTCTCTCTCTCTCTCTCTCTCTCTCTCTCTCTCTCTCAGTGTTATCAAGTTTATATTTTTGAGTGCTTAGATGTAACCTCACTCTTCTGATACAACCAGCTTCTCCACATATAGGGGCTATACATATCGATGACAAAAGAGCAACAAAATCAAGCATGCTCCTCCTCATCCTCAACTTTTCACTTGCATTCACCACGTTGAAACATTAGATCCAAAATGCCACAGGGTCCAACGACGGATCCCCTAAATCGTGAGCTAGCTTGAACATCTTGCAGGCGCGTGCTCGTTGCGACATGATCCGCAGCTCTCCCGCCTTATTGTACTTAAGACCAAATGTGGTCATGCAAAGCACACAACGGCGCCAGGGTGTGCAGTACCGGTTGATCCCAGGCTGGTGGCGCTTATGTTCATCGTCCTTGTGCATCAGGGACTCAACAAGGCAGAACTTGCTATTGCCCATGTAGACAAGCGTGGCGCCCAAATGCAACGCCGACGTCGTGGCGAACAGCTTATCCTTCCCGAGCTTCCAGGACGGCGGACTCGTGGACTCGGCAGCGACGGGTGCGATGATGTCGCAAGAGCAGAGGTACCCAGCGCCGTCATTCTGGCCGCAAATGTTGGCGAAGAAATATCCCGATCGCTCTCGCACGGACGAACTCACGAAGCTCACGCAACGTTGAGGCAGCAAAACCAATTGAGAAGACACAATGCTCTCTGTTGTGCTGCGCTGATTCAATTGATGCAGCCTTGGTCTCTATTTATATCAAAATACAAAGACCGAGTCCTAAGCTGGACAAGCTAAAAACATCCGAAACATACTCCTGTACGAATCCGAATCATACTCCTATACATACTCCGAAACAAACTCTTACACAATAACGGACGGAAACAGCAGCAAATTATCTAACAAAACTCCCCCTAATTCTGCTGCTCCCTTCTGACCTCGATCATGCCAATCTTGTTGCGTAGCTCCAAAAACCGGACACGACCGAGAGGCTTAGTGAGAATGTCCGCGAGTTGCTTCTCAGTCTCAGCGAACTCGAGGACGATTTGTCCTCCATCGACGGCCTCACGGATGAAGTGGAATCGAGTGTCGATGTGCTTGCTTCTGTCGTGGAGGACTGGATTCTTGCTAAGAGCGATGGCGGACTTGTTGTCCACCCTGAGTCCCGGCGCCGGAAGCTTCTGTTCTAAGAGCTCCTGCAGCAGCCGGTGAAGCCATACGCCCTGACAGGCTGCCGTTGTAGCAGCGATGTACTCCGCCTCGCACGAGGAAAGAGCCACAACTCGCTGCTTTTGAGACTGCCAGGTGATTGGGCTTGTGTTGAGGAAGAAGAGGATACCCGTGGTGCTCTTTCGTCCATCAAGGTCTCCGGCCATGTCGCTATCGCTGTAGCCCGACAAAGCCAGCCCGCCTCCTTCTTCTCTCGGGTAGGTGACGCCGAAACTCCGTGTCCCGGCGATGTACCGGAGGATGTGTTTCACTGCGGCGTGGTGATCTTCCCGCGGATCCTCCATGAACCGACTCACATACCCCACGGCGAACGTGATGTCCGGTCGGGTATGAGTCAGATAGCGCAGGCTCCCCACAATGCTCCGGTAGCGGGTTGCGTCCACAGGCGGTGCCGTTGATGCCTTGGACAGCTTGAGCCTCTCTTCCATTGGCGTGTGACAAGGGTTGCACTCTGCCATGCCGCTCTGCTCCAGGAGCTTCCCAGCATAGGCGCTTTGACAGAGTGTGATCCCACTGTCGCTTTGACATACCTCAATGCCGAGATAGTAGGTGAGCAGTCCCAAGTCGCTCATGCGAAACATGGACATCATCTCGCGCTTGAATTTATCAATGCCTGCTTGCGTTGTCCCGGTGATGATCAAGTCGTCGACGTAGACGCCGATGATCAAAGGTCCTCCGGGTGCCCGCCGCGTGTACAACGCGTGCTCATCCATGCACCTGCTGAAACCCGGTTCTCGGAGGTGGCGCCCGGCTTGGCGTTCAAGCGCGCGGGCTTGGCGCAGCCATACAACGCCTTGCGCAGCTTGAGCACCTTGTGCTCCTCGCTTGTCGATGACGAAACCGGTGGTGCTCGGCGACCTCCTCGGCAAGGTCCCCGTTCAAGAACGCGGACTTCACGCCCATGTGGTGCATGACCACCCTTGGCGCGCCGCCAGAGCCGCAGAGCCGCGACCGACTCAATTCGCGCGACGGGCAAAGACCTCCTCGGTCGATCCCTTCGCGCGCTGCGCAAACCCTTCGCCATGAGACGCGCCTTGTGTTTGGTGATGGCGCCATGCTCGTCTCGCTTCACCTTGAAGACCCACTTGAGCCCGATCGCGCGGTGCGTCGGCAGAAGTTCGACGAGGTCCCAAGTGTTGTTCTCTCGATAGATTTCATCTCCTCCAAAGCATCCCGGCGCCAAGACGGTCGCGTTCGCCGCACAGGCGTGGTCGGCTCTTCGCACTCACCATGTGTAGCTCGGCGAGGCGGCCGGTTCGCTCCAAGAACCGTGTCGGGCACTAGCGGTGCGGGCCGATGATGTCCCGCAACGCCCCGAACGGTGTTGTGCACCGCCGCCGTCGTCGTGATCGAGCTCGGCAGCGCCTCGGCCGTTGGCGACACGAACCGCCCACCCGGTGCGTGATCCGAGCGCCAGTGGTGTGTGCAACGCTCTCCCGAGCGAGGACTTCCACCGATCGGCGATGATCTCGTGTTCGATGACGAACGTGCCCGTGCTAGATGTCTTCTCCAGCTCGCCGGGATTCGCCCAATCCCAGCTGGCCTTCTCGTCGAACACCACGTCACGGGAGACATGGACGCGGCGCGCAACCGGATCGAACAACCGATACGCCTTCGATCCCGGCTCGAACCCGAGGAGCACCATCTTCACGCTGCGATCATCGAGCTTCTTCAGATTTGGGTGAGTTACCTTAGCGTGAGCGATGCATCCGAATGTGCGCAGGAAGGAGACATCGGGTTTCCTCCCGTGCCAGGCCTCGAACGGCGTCATGCCGTACAAGCTCTTGGTGGGTGCACGGTTCAGGAGAAAGACTGCGGTGGTCACCGCCTCCCCCCAAAACTCAGACGGCATCCCCTTTGCCTTGAGCAAACAGCGCGCCATGCCGACGATTGTCTGGTTGCGCCGCTCAACAACGCCGTTCTGTTGCGGCGAGTATGGTGCCGTGAGCTGCCGTGCAACTCCCTGATCCGCGCAATACTGCCCGAACTCGATTGAGGTGAACTCTCCCCCTCGATCAGTTCGCAGAATGCGCAGACGCCGCCCGGTCTCAACCTCGACACTAGCCTTGAACTGCTTGATGATGGTAGGCGCCTGATCCTTGCTCGTCAGGAGGCGAAGCCACATGTAGCGCTGCAATCATCGGCGAGGAGAGAAAGTAGCGCCGCCACCATGAGTCGCCGGTGAGATGGGCCACACAGTCACCATGCACGAGGTCGGCGGTCCTCAAGACGGTAGTAGGTCGCCGCTGAAACGGCACGCCTTTGCTTGCCAATGAGGCAGCTGTCGCAGATCTCACCGGGATGACTGATCACCGGGAGTCCGCGCACCATCCCGTCTTGAGCCAACTTCTTCAAAGCGTCGAAGTTGAGGTGGCCGTAGCGTGCATGCCATAGCCAAGCCTCATCATCTTGCCGCGCCATTAAGCACACCGGCCTCGCAATGTTCAAGTTGAGCATGTACAGGCGGTTTTTGGCGCGCTTCACCTTGGCAAGCAGTTGACGTTGCCGATCGCGAATCCGTAGCACTCCGTCGATCGACTGGCGCGCCACGCTCATCGAGCCGCCAATCGCCGATGATGTTGCTCTTGAGCACGGAATGTAGTAGACGTTGCCGATCGCCGGTGTTCACCGTTCGCGGTGAACAACGACCGCGCCACGCCCGCGGATGTCGACCACCGGCCGTCACCAAACTTCACCGAGCCGATGATGCCCGTGTCGGCTCGCGAAGAGGCCGCCGGCGGTCATGTGGTTGCTTGGCGATGTCCAGATACCACACGCCGCGCTGCGCCGCTCTCCCTCGCACCCGAGGTTCACTTGGCGTGCGTCTCGTCGAGCTCGACGAAAGTTGGCGGCGAGCGCTACGTCGTCGGTGAGAGCGCACACCTGCGCCATGAGCAGCGTCTGATCATCATCATCCTCCCGGGTGAGATGGACCTGCTCGCGCTTTGGCTGCCGGCAATCCTTGGCCCAATGGCCAATCTTGCCGCAGTTGCGGCACTTGTCACGGCCGACGTTGCGCTCGCGCGCGTCATGCCGGCGTCGCGCCACCTCGCCTTTGGGTCGCCGATTGCCCCTACCACGGCGACGCCATGGCCACCCGACTTGCTCGACGATCCTCGCCGCTTTGCTTCTCCTTGAGCGCGCCATCCATTCCTCCTCGGTCAGCAAGAGTTTAGCTTCCGAGGTAGTAGTCGGTGGCGCCGCTCGCGAGATGCAACGATCATCGGCGCCTTTCAGACGCCCGGTGACCTCCTCAATGGACAGCTTGGAGAGATCAAGCATGGTCTCTATGGTGTAGACGACATGACCAAACCGGGGCGGGGCGACGCGAAGGTACTTTTCGACGGCCTTCTGCTCGTCGACGGGTTCGCCGTACTCCGAAAGCTGGCCGACCAGGCAGCTCAAGCGAAGCGCAAAATCCTCAGGATCTTCGCCTTCCTTGAACGCGAGCAACTCAAACTCGGTGCGCAGCTTACGGAGCTTCGAGTTGCGGGCGTGATCGAGCCAGTCGCATAGACTTGACGTAGTCCCATGCTTCCTTGGCCGATCGCTTGATGGCGAAGCGCGAATAATCTCTGCGGGACCGCCTTGAGGAGCCTCGAGTGCCGCACGATCCTCCTGCAGATCGGCGTCGCCATACTCGACGGCGCCCCACAAGCCCTCGCACGAGCATGACCTTCATTACGAGCGACCAATCCGTGTAGTTGTCGCGCGTGAGCATCGGATAGGACGCGCCTCCAACCTCCTGTACCGTCTTCTGGACCACCATGTCGCGGCCGCGAGTGCGACCACGACGAGGGACGAACGGCGAGGCCAAGCGCCGCCCTCGGCCTCCGCGGCGCGGCGACATACTCTGATCGCTGTCGTTTGCTGGAGCCGACATCGCGCAGGGATCGAGTCACCTTGCTCTGATACCAAATGTTGGCGAAGAAATATCCCGATCGCTCTCGCACGGACGAACTCACGAAGCTCACGCAACGTTGAGGCAGCAAAACCAATTGAGAAGACACAATGCTTTCTGTTGTGCTGCGCTGATTCAATTGATGCAGCCTTGGTCTCTATTTATATCAAAATACAAAGACCGAGTCCTAAGCTGGACAAGCTAAAAACATCCGAAACATACTCCTGTACGTATCCGAATCATACTCCTATACATACTCCGAAACAAACTCTTACACAATAACGGACGGAAACAGCAGCAAATTATCTAACAGCAAAGACCAACCCACGCTTCCAGCTCCGTGTCGAAGTAGGCTTGGCCAGTGAAAGGCAGCAGCCAGTCACCGTGGCGTGCCCACTCGAGGCGCTCGGTGTCGAAGGAGAAGGTGCCCTGCTCCACAGCGGACACGAAGAGGGTGCGGCCATCCGGGTGCACGGTGTAGGAGGTGACGCTGCTGACCTTGAAAGGCAGCGGCTTGTTGATGGTGGTCCAGGACCACGGCACCTTGCTGTTGTGCGGTGGTGGGTCGCCGAGGTAGTCGGTGCGGGGGTACAGGAACAAGAAGAGCTTGCCGGCGACGGAGGCCAGGAGGGGCCTGCCGTAGTCCCCGCGGCTGGAGGGCCACGGGCAGATGGCCATCCCCAACGTGTCGATGTCGAAGGCGGGAATGGCGGGGCTGGCTTCGGTTGGCTGCATGGCGAAGATCTTGGTGCCGTGGGCGACAAAGCTCCAGGAGCGCGCGTGCAAGGCCTCCATGCGGGTGACCGGCGGCTCCGTGAAGAGCGTCGGCCGCGGATCAGAGTAAGAGTCGGCGTCGGAATCAAAGGCGTCGACGTCCACCTTGCGGACGCTGTAGCCCCTCTCCCAGTCGTCCAGCACCAGGTAGAGATGCTGCTTCCGCTGCGCCGGGCGCTTGGCGGCGCGGTGGCCGCGCTGAATTGAGCTCTTGCGCTTCGACATATCCGGTGTGCCCGGCGCCTCCTATCTGGCTCGCCTCTGCGTGCAGCCTGCATCTGCGTGCCCTATATATGAGCCGGGAGGGACTGAACATATCCGAATCCGAGTAGGAACATCCCAGCAAATCTTTTTCTTTAGAACACGCCAGCAAATCGGATGCGTACTGTATACGTCAATACGTGTTCGGTGCACCAACTCAGCTAATGCCCAAATCTTAATGCATACAAAGAAGGGTATTGATAGACATCATCCGGATGTTTTCTTTCTAACTATCATCCAGATTTGTGATCGTTGGATTAGAGATTCAAGGGCCACAAATTCTCCCCACCCCCTCTAAAAAAAATTCACCCCCTCCAAAAAAATTCTCCTCCCTCCAAAAAAAAAGAAACGGTCCGAAATATGGATGATTGTTAGGAACTACAAAGAAAATACTACACTACGGCGATATGTTATGATCGATTCACTTGCAAATTAAACGGAACATGTCAAGCAAAACTGGCAATGAGTAACAACACTAGCTACCTACTTTTTCTGCTCTACAAGCCGGCAATACTAGATCCATCTCGGGCAAAAAGTTTTCACTCATTCTGATGAGAAGAGCACATACCATTTGGTTGCCTTTGTAACACTAGCCGACCAAAAGCAAAACACGTATGCAGCCTAGAAACATAGAAGAACAGTACAAACAGTCAAAAAAAATATGCTGAGGTTAACCGTCCATACTGTATCATGTACGTACATTCACAAGGCAATGTTGTAATCCATTATGACATACGGTCGAACCTCCCAATCTTCACCACAAGCTTTGCATTATACTGACGTAGAAGTGCACGGAATCAGTAACTAGCTACTGAATAGTAGCTTGGAAGTTTCAGGCTCCCAGTTCTGAACTTCTGATAGTAACTGAACATTGGTTCTGCACGCACAGCGGTAGCCGGTAGGAGTGCCCTGAATCAGTACATGTTAGTAGCTATTCCCTGCGAAAATGCCCTGAATGAATCAAATCAATACACCTTCTTTTCACAACACTACGCCGCCATGGCAACCTCAACTCCGAAGTATGCAAGTCTCGAAGCTATCAACACCATTGCAATGTAATGTAGCTACGCAAGTCTCTTCAACGTCCACGGGTCACGGGGAACTCTTGCTCGCTTTGCCTGCTCCACCGGAAATTCGCAGCGTTTATCCAATCGGGATTGACAAGAAACTTGTTGTTCTGCAGAGCCCACCGCGCCTTCTCGGTGCTCGGATCCTTCGCGACGACATGGGTGACCGTCGCAACGACATCGGCCGCGCAGACGGCGCCGAGCTGCTCGGCCATCCTCCACATCGGGTGGTCCTTCGCGCAGACCTTGAACGGGATCACCCTGCTGAAGGCCACCGTGCACCCTCGCAGCACCTTGCGCCGCACCTCCCTGATCACCTCCCTGACGTCCGAGAAATGCCCGTCGAGCACCGAGTCAAAGAAGCCCCTGTGGACACGCCGCAGGACGTCCAGCGTCACGGCGAGCGCGCCGTCGCGCTCCCTCTCGTCCCGCTTCAACTCCGCCAAGGAGCTCGTGTTGCTGTAACCGAATTTGCGGCAGGTCGACGTGAAGAAGAGGTACCTGTCCATCAGAATCAGGTTGTCCCTGTGCTCCTCCCAGACCTGCTCCGAGTCGTCAAGGATCACCACCGCGACGCTCTCGGCTGCCGGCACGACGACATCGAGGCTCTTCTTGTTCCGCCGGGTCGACTCGGCGCTCGATATGACCCTTGAGCCGAAGTAGACGCCGTCGGGGTCGAGCAGCTTGGCGATCTCCCTCGCGTAGTCCCTCTCCCCCAACGTGTAGATGTACATCTCGAACATGGCGCTCGCTTCTTGCAAGAAGCCCCTGACGAATGGCCTGAGCTTGGTGAGCATGTGGAGGGAATGGAAGTTCAACCGGAACAGGCCAATGCTGGGATCATCTCTGGTGCGCGCCGTGAATCCATTGTCCTGCTCGATTGGAGAGAGCTCGCGGAGTCCGGTCGAGTTGAGCAGCGTGTGATCCAAGTCCAAGACGAGGATCAGCTTCCTCGCGCGCAGTAGGCTCGCCAGGTTGGCCGCGCGCGGGATGCTCGCCATCCCCGACGCCGGCACCGTCAGGTCGCCGCGGATGGAACCAGCGGAGGCATCTTCTCCTCCTCCGCATCCTTCCTCCTCTGGGTCGTCGTCTTCTTCCTTTTCCCCGCACCGGAAGCGGAGCCGGCCGGCGAATCTACGGCGGGGAGCGCCGCATGCGGCAGCGCCGTCGTCTTCTCCCCCCAGATTCGTCTCGCTCATGGCGGTCGCCGCGGCGCGATCCGTCCGGCGAGGAGAGCGGCGGCCGGGGAGGTGGGGGAACCGAACCGCGACCGCAACCGCAAACGTGCGATGGAAGGCAACGGGAAAAGTGAAATGGGCGCGGCGAGGGCGTACGCTTGTAGCGGCCGCGCCAATTTGTTCCCACCCGCCTCTCCTCAGCCACCGCCGCTCCGGCTGGCGGCCCAACTCCCCTGCATTTTCGGCCCAATAAAATGCAGCCCACTCTCTCACCTGCCATCACCCACCACCCGCCTCCGCGCCCTAATTCGCCGCAACGCCGGCGCTTCTCCCTTCTCGCCTCTGGACACCGCACCAGTGCATTGGTGGCCATGGCGAGGAAGGAGGAGGATGATGGGGTGTCCTCCAGCCGCGTGCCGCACCTGCCGTGGATGCGGTACCCCGTCGACATCGACGCCTTCTCCGGCTGCCCCGTCGCGCAACTCCCTCGCCTCGACCCCAGGTGCCCTCCCCATGCTCCCTGTTTGTTTTTTCGATCACTTTAGCAAGCGATTCACTAGTTTTGGACGCGCCCTCCTAGGCATAGTAGAGTAGAACATAGAGTTACATGTATGGCTTTGGTTTTGATTTAGGGGCGGGGGAGTTGCAGTGCGGATGCTAGTTAGTTTCCATTCTCGTGGGCAAATATGTAAGTTTGTTCTATTTGGCTGCGCGTCGAATTTGTAATACTGGATTCTGCAATTTGTGAGCTATGAGGTATAATTCGAACTAGACAACAATGGCGCTGTGCCATTTCACTGCATAGCTTGTGCCGTTGTGCGTTTTAGGCAGGTTGTAATCGTTCCTAGTGGAAGTTCTCTTAGCATTAGATGCATCCATCGTGTTCAGTCCAAAGTGAACTAGTAATTTCACTTGTTTCACCCGTCTCGTTTATCCCCTCGCTACTAATTATTTAATTCTCAAATGCGTGTATGATGTGATTAATTTGAGAGCTACAAATGAACCTGTCCATTTAATTCTGCAAAAATCGTAGAAATAGCATGTTTGGTCCTGTGATGGCTATGTTTTACTGTTGTAGATTGGCTGAGGCGTTGCAAAGAATGGGAATCGAATCATTTTTCCCGGTTCAGGTAGCAGCATGGCTGGAAACAATTGGTCCTGGTGCTTTTGAGAGAGATATATGTATTAACTCCCCAACTGGATCCGGCAAAACTCTTGCTTATGCCTTGCCTATTGTGCAAATGCTCTCTACTCGGAAAGTAAGGTGCTTACGTGCTTTGGTTGTGCTACCTACACGGGATTTAGCCTTGCAGGTTTGTGCAATTTTCTTTTACTTTCTAGAAACTTATGTCTGCTAATCTATAGCGTCAACAGTTGAATCGGCAAATTATCTATTTCATATCCTTCATGTTAACAAATGACAGGTGTTTTCTATTTGTTTATTTGATTTCAGGTTAAAGAGGTTTTTGATGCTATTGCTCCTGCAGTGGGCTTGTCGGTAGGGTCAGCAGTTGGTCAATCGTCAATAGCCGATGAAGTTTCAGATCTTATCAAGAAGTCCAAACAAGAGCTTTACCCAACTCTTGATGAAGAATATGTCCAAATGGAACCGCAGACTAAAGTTGATATATTGGTGGCAACTCCTGGAAGACTGATGGATCATATTAACATGACAAAAGGTTTCAGTCTGGAGCATCTTCAATACCTGGTAGGCTTATTGGCAACTTCTGTGTCCTCTTTGCATACCTTTTTCTCCATCTCCTTATTCCTCTGTTTACTTACAATGGTTCAAAGTTACTTTAATTTTCTCTGGATCGGCTGATCATTTCCTTCCATGGAGTTGTTCATTTTATGCGAACATTATGTACATGGCAGATATCTCAGCAAGCAAAACTTGCTTCTGTTCAGTTATATTACTAGCTGAACTTGCGTACCAGCTGTTTTGCATACAATGAACGGCGGAGTTCATACCTGATGCATTGATCGGTCCTGTCATACATATTTGAGTCTTTGCAATGTTCCAGGGAAAGATTGAGTGTAGTAGTGTATGTGTGCATAGTGCCATGTAAATTTAAGGAGAATATCATGTACCTTTTTTTACTGACATTATACCCGGGCAATGAATTTTGTCCATAGTGTAGAATGTACATTTTACCTGGCCTGTATCCAAATGCATCACACAATATCTCATATCATGTCTTCACTAATGGCATCAATGCATGACTATTCTGGGGATATTTAGACAACCTAAATAAATTTCCAGATTCACCACTTCTTTTAGATCCTTACTATGGATGTCTTTCAAACCATGCTAGTGTTACCTTTGCTGGCAACATAATTTGACATATGCTGCTTATGTTGTTTTCACAGAATTATCGTATTGATGGGGCCAGTAGTTTGTAGTATTTGTCTACCTAGTCTGACATATGAACTTCAGTCTTAGCATTAGGAGTGTACTTTTCCATCTTATTAGTGCCTCACCGCCTACTTCTACTTATCATCTTGGGATTTCAGGTTGTTGATGAGACAGATAGGATGTTAAGAGAGGCATATCAGTCCTGGTTGCCAACAGTTATCCAGCTTACTCGCTTGATTAATCAAGATCATTGCTGGCTTGACACTGCTGGAAAAACTCTACTACATCCACTGACTACCATTAGAAGATTGTAAGTCCAACTCTTCCTCATTACATCCTCATATGTTGTCCTCTCCCTCTTTTAGAAAGCTTCGCATATTAAGATTATATTCTTTGTACTGTGTGATTCAGTCTCTGGCCTTTCCTGCTATTATTACCATAATGCTTTATATTTCAATTGAGGATTGTATTAATCTACATTATTGCATATAGGGGTGTTGAGCGTGGGTTTAAAGGTAAATGCTATCCAAGATTGGCAAAGATAGTTTTGTCTGCCACACTAACTCAAGATCCTAGCAAGCTTTCTCAACTTGAGTTGCACCATCCCTTGTTGTTGAATAGTGGGAAAAGGCGTTACAGAATTCCTACGAAGCTGGAGTCCTACAAGCTGGTATGTCTCCATCTCTATGTAGCACTTTTACTGGCTATTACCCTCTTAGTGTTGATGCATCCAAGGTGTAAAAGGCTGTTGAAAACTCTGTTGTGCTTTCTCATTCATCTTGGCTATGTTTCTGTTGCAGGTCTGTAAATCTAACTTGAAACCACTGTCTCTCATTGTTCTTCTCCAAGAGCTACATGGGGAGAAGTGCTTAGTTTTTACTTCATCTGTAGAATCAAGTCATAGACTAAGCACTTTGCTGGGATTTTTTGAAGACTTACCCTTCAAATTTAGTGAATATTCACGTTTGCAGCGTGAATCTACTCGAAGGTTAGTTATATTTATTTCCCTTGGGAAATTAAAGTTTATTTTCGTGGAGTTTCACTTGTGACTTGTGAGCGAATGGCCACTAGATTAAGAAGTTTTCAAGTATCGGGCCCATTCTTTTGGACTGTAACTGATGGCTTTTAGCTGCGGCTGATGGTTTTGGGCTGTTTGTGAGAGAGAATACGGAGTAACAGAAACTCATATGCGGTTTTGGCTGATATAAATGAAGTCACTACAGTGTGTACTATAATCAACTTGTAGACCTTGTTTTGAAAAAAATACTCTGTTTGAAAATTAGGTACTGTAGCAAAAGCCAAAAGCCGTTTAGAACAGACCCATCATCTCTAGCTAAATATGCCTTATTGAGGTTCTATGGGTCATACTTTTCAGAATTCAGAGCATGTGAGTGCGAACTTCGTAAAGTATATATTCTATTGATGATGAAATGAGATACGATATGTTGAACGTATTCTCACCTTGTTATAATAGTTGAACTTCTCTCTTGCAGGAAGACACTGGAGGCTTTCAAGGAAGGAAAAATAGATGTTCTAATTGGTACAGATAGAATGGCTCGAGGAATACATATTGATGGTTTAAGATATGTTATCAATTATGATATGCCACCATATGTGAAAACATACATCCACCGAGCAGGCCGGACTGCTAGGGCGGGCGAGTCTGGTTCTTGCTTCACATTTTTAAGGAAACATGAGGTAATGCATTAACAATAGTAGGTAGCTTTTCAGGTACAATAATTGCAGTGGGTTTATTGATTAATTTGCCATGCTAATGTGCATGACATATGTGTAAGAAAGATGCAGAACAAAAATTGATCTCATGAACAACAAGTTGGGTATTTGTTGACTTGGTGGATGCTAGTTTGGTGCTATATGATTTGGTGTAGAGAAATTAGAAATATTGTAGGGGCAATACCTACTGAGCACTGAGTTTTTCTGGTTCGGGTTAGGACTTATCAATGCATAAAGCATGTTGGATTCCATTTTAGAGTGAAACATATGTTGTACTACGAGATGTATAAATAACTATGGTCTGGGAAATCTGCCTCCTTTTTATTACCAAAAGAATGCCTAACTGGATAATACCCAGATTTGGTGCAATCAGATTAATCTCAGTGTAATACTTTTCTTGGGTTGCTGACTCAAATCCTCTGTAGGTCAAAACTTTTGACAAAATGCTCAAGAAGGCCGATAATTCTAGCTGTAGTCTTCGCTCACTACCTGACGAATCAATAGAAACCCTTCGTCCGGTTTTTTCCGGTGGTGAGATAATGATCCTATTTCAGTTAGAATGCTGTTGTCTTATTACCCATATCTTTGATGTTTCATTCATTGTAATATTGTTATTTTTTCTGGCCGGTTTGTTAAAAGCTTTAAAGAAACTGGAAGAGTCTCTCGAATCAGAAGCAGCGAAGAAATCTAAGTCCGGAGATAAAATGCCAGGTGCTTGTAAAAGAAAGAGAACCATCAAGAAGTGAAGTGATAGATTAGTTGAAATTCTCCATAAGATGTTACATGTGCATTTTCTACACAGATTTTGTGAGTTCTATTTTCTCAGATGTCATGCAGTTTCTCCTATTTATCCTTCCTGTTTAAGGGGAGTGTTTAACATGTGAGCGTGGTAAACTAGAAAGAGAACCATCCAGAAGTGAAGTAATAGATTAGTTGAAATTCTCCATAAGATGTTACATTTGCATCTGCTACACAGATTTTGTGAGTTCTATCTTCTCAGATGTCATGCAGTTTCTCCTGTTTATTGTCATGCAGTTTCTCCTGTTTATCTTTCCTGTTTAAGGGGAGTATTTAACATTCTTAAAGTGAGCGTGGTAAACTAGTAATGGACAGCCATATTCTTCTAATGCTCCTTTTTTTTTTGTGGTCAGCATATTTCGTTAATTATTTGATCGACAAATTTATCATTTCCTGTGTTTTTAATATGTCCATCTCCTTTAGGCAATTTTCGCCCATGACAATTCTGCAACTGGCTCAGCATTCATCATGGTTATCCAAAACAAGAGGGGATGGTTTGATGTGTTTGGTGATCCATTTGCTGTGCTATCTCCGAGCAGCTTTCGCCATGCCTGCAGCATGCTGCTCACTTTCGTGCACGGTACACTGAATTTCTCCTGCTTTTACACTAGGGAAAGCATTCTTCTTTCCTTCTGCAGCGCCAATCCATCCACTGTGCTTTTATGGCTAGAGAAGGAATCTACCTCAAAGAAAATTTGGGTACCTTCACATCAATGTACCAGCAGTCGTAACCTTTCAGTTATGCTTTACACTTGGAATATTCCTTTCTTTGTCAGTAACATCGTTTGTTACTCCATTATTTAGTGCCATTAATTTGGAAAATGTCAACTAGCAAATCACGCAAAGGACCGAGAATCTCCCTTTGCTTTCGTTTCGTTTCATTCATTTTTTTCGTAACAGTGGTGAGACCCCATCTGCACCCCTGCAAAATTTGCATTGTCTTGTGGCCCAATGCTATACTTACCTTTTTAGAGCAATTTTAGGGCACGTTCTTTTTGGCTGCGGCTTATGGTTTTTAGCTACGACTTGTGACTTTTGGGCTGTTTGTACGAGAGATTACAGAGTAACAGAAACTCATGTGCGTTTTTTGTCGATATAAATGAAGTCAGTAAAGTATGTACTACAATTAACTAGTAGATTCTATTTTGAAAAAATACTCTGTTTAAAAGCTAGTTACTATAGAAAAGCTGAAAAACATCTTTTAAAAGCTGAAAAGAACAGGGTCTTAGACTACTTTTCCTCGTGTTGCCCTTGTTCATCAAGAGTTGTCACTGCATTTTTTTTTAAAAAAAAAGCACGATCAACGTGGGTGCATCTCCTGTCCGGATCCTTCAATCTGTTCATCGTATCAAGATGTGCACGTATTTCTTCCTTCTCGATTTGTTTACTTTGAGCCAGCCCATCGCGACGTGCGAATCGAAGGCAGGAGGGGAAGAATATTGCAGTTTGCCGTAGCAGCCCGCATGAACATCCCGTATCATTTAATTCTGTTTATCGCCTGCATCGCAATCATTGGCGCTGATCTTAACGGGAAACCTGTGGAATGTCTTCGCCGTCGTATAGCGTACACGGTGTCTCTGTCCAACATCGGGTGTTTTCGCGGTAGCACAGCTGTTCCTGTAGACATTCAGGCCCCTTCGGAAGTAGACGGGAATTAAATTATTTTCTATGACTAGTTACCTGCTTGTGCATTGCAACAAAATTTATTGGATATATAGATAATCATGTTGTGAAAAAGAGCTACTCTGATCAATTAAAAAGTTGAGAGTGATGAGAAGGTGTGAATAGGATGGTTGGAGGAGAAGGACGTACGACCACCAACTCATTCTTTTATAATAGTAATGAAACTTCAGTGTTTCAAACAAAGTCTTTTGTAGCTCGATAGGAATTGAATTATTTTCTGTAAAATTTCCGTGTTCTGAATGAAGTATTAATCTTCAATTAATTTCACATAAATATTTTCTGGATGCATCAATCGTCTGTGCGTGCCTGTTCAGTACACGCTCTGTATCTAACGTTATCTGATGGCCCGAAAAGCGCCTGAATTTCAGCAGTGGATTGGAGAATTTCCAGCTTAAATGTAATTTAAAAAGCATATGCTTTCCCCTGGTCCCCACATAATCTTTCAATTTGTAGACCCAACTTTGCACTTACACCGTTTCAAGTCTTAACAAGAATATGATCAGGACATGACCCCCCTTGGGCCAATAATTTCGATTCCTCCTTACCGCCATCCAACAAGAGAAACGACAGCTCCACGACAAATTTTAACATAATGAAGGCTAGAGATTAGAGACCAGCTCATAGCTCGAAAAGAGAGGAGGAAAGATTTCAGAAAAGCTAGTATTACACAATAACAAGAAAAGTTGGAGCTAAAGGTTGCATGATTAAACACCATTTCCCATATAAACAAACAAAAGGGAGACGAAGGGTGGAGGGAAAAAGAGAGCAGCGCCATTTCACAAATTCCACCCCTAGAAGACACCATTTCTGATTTCTGAACATTGAACCTCCCAAGAAATGTCCCCGACTGAAGGAATGGCCGTTCACTTCACTGTTTACCTCCGGCGCCGGTGTCCTTGATGGTCCGGGAGTCATCACCGCCCGCGCCGTTCACCAACGGAGGCGATGTAGGGCTGCCGCTGTCGCGTAGGGGCCCTCCGGTACCGCCCATCGGATGGATGGAGGAGCGGGGAAGAAGGGACGACGAGGTGGCAGAGGAGATGGCTGAGGCAAGAGAGATTGGCATCAGGCAGAGCCCCTTGCCCTGCAGGTACTGCATGGCGGAGCCCATGTCGTCCTCCATCAACCTTGCCACTTGTTGCTCCGTCACCCGGAGGGGGCTGCCACCATTGTCGCCGTTGCTGTTGCCGTTGGCGGCATTGCCATTTCCACTGCTGCTGGTATCATTTCCATTCCCATTCCTCTGCAAGGGACGCATGTAAATTTGATGCCACTGGCAATTGAGCAAACGACTCAAGATAATAAAAACTGATGGGCATTTTGTTAAAATTGGGGTGGTTGACCTTATAGTAGCTGGGGTATGTTCAGGAGTTGGGATTGTCCTAAGTGGGCTAGTAGCTCCTACAGCCTACACGCTTGATCAGTACCTTGTGCTCACTGAAATTTTCAGGAGTGTTTTTCCTTTTTGGCTCCAGTTCTCGAACTACCAAGTTTTCTTTCAACTTTTTTCTGTTGTGTTGGTACCCACTAATGCTTGATCACTTCCTTAAGCAAAGTTATGGCGCATCTCCTTTTGGTTCGATGCAATTTTTTAAGCATACTATTGTTTTTAGTAGCTCTTTTTGGTGACTTTTAGTCCTCCAAATGCTAACGTTGGAAACCTTGGTAAGGATTTAACATATTTATATTCTATCATATCATATGGACCTCAAGGGGGATACACTTTAGACAAAAAAAAATAATCATTTTTTCATATAAAACTAAAGAAAGTTAAATGGGTCAGAATCAATACACCAACTTTAAAGATGACACAATTATGAGTACCTGTTTGTACCAAACGGATGGTCAAAAGGTTAATACTTTCCCTATACACTTTGTGATATAATGAACATCATTAGAGCATTTCAGGGTTCAACATATTTGGCCCACGCAAGTTAGCTAGTCTGGCTAATACTAACTGTCGATTGGGTCGTTATTGGTGCGCTTGTTTTTCAAAATGAAAGATCATATAATATAGGTACCTCTGATGACATGTTAGCAACTAGAGGGGCAACTGCAGCAGCTCCGCCCAATCGGCTCATGCTGAGAACCTGCACAATTGGAAACATTTGATCAGGAGACAGGGATCATGAATTCAATGTTTCAAGGGCCCAACTGATCAGCAACAATTAGGAACTCATCCAGTAGTAACCTAGGTGCAGAAAAGCAGAATTACCTTGACTTGGAGCTGGAGGAACTTCACATAATCAATTATCTCATCGAGCATCGATGCCTTGTCGATCTGCAAACAAAATTCCATATTGTCATTTCAGTGAGAGTGATCTGTGCCCACTCTAGTTTACGCTATGGCAGCTCCATCAACTAAGATATGACGATTGATATCAGTTTTTATTCCAAAACCAAGAAAAGAACATTCATTATTGCTTCAGATATTCTAAAACAGCAACTACAAGTTGTGCAAAACAAAATATCAGATGTGCCAGTGGAAGCTCCAGAAATATGAACCATGGCACCTGCCGGTGGGACGTGCGCTGTCCATCGACTTCATAGAGAACAGAAGAAGCTGGAACACTAGACAATGCCCATGTCTCCGGCTCTAGTGTTTTACAGCCGTCACAAAGTTCAAGCAATGGTATGTCTTGAAGTTCATACGCGTGCATATACAATATTCTAGGAAACCCCTAATTCATCTGTCATTCCCCTCATGTTATACAATACTCTAGGAACCTAATGGCTAATGAAATGATCATCAGGTCCGTAATTTAATCTACATTTCTATTGTAGCATGAACACAACAGTGGGTATAGGGTACCCTTTCTCCATGAGAGGAGATACGGTTAGAGAGAGCTAACAGCAGGAGAAAGAGCTTGTGTGTAAAAACGAGTGGATCTGGCCTCCTCATACCCCTCTTTAGGGGCTTATATACAAGAATGGATACACTAGTACATTCCTACCCCTTAATAGTTACAAAAGGTAGGAATACGTTAGTACATTTTTTTATACTATTGGATCTATATTATTAGGCTTGTTGTAGGATACAGTCGTTTGGGGCTAAGCCACCCTCACAACAATTCCCCTCAAAATTTGTTGTAGCCTGTAGCTATATATCTGCCATTGAACCAGTTGTGGCCTGATGGGCAGAACACTTCTCATTCCCTTTGGCATCATGTCTGACCTCCTTTTTTCTACCACCAATTAGAAGTATTAATCACTAATCCACTAATCCAAATCCTCCAATGGAGGGCCGACACCCCCCGCCGGGGCGATTAGCTAAGAGTAATGAACCATATGCCTCAAACTACCCTGCTTTTCTATTCCATCATGCACTAGCTATTTTCAATCATACAAACAAGAGAGCATCATACGTTATACTCTAATAAACAACTTACTCTATCACCTAATAAATTTTAAGAAACACTGCAACAACGCGGAAATCATGCGTGCATCTTCAACACATTTCAGGGAAAGCTTGCTACTTTGCTCAAAGAGGGTGCAAAGAAGAAAGCAAAAGGAGAGGAGAAAAGAGAGGAAAATTTGGGTCACCTTGTTGGCATTAGGGACCAGCTCCTGCAACGCCTTCATCCTCTCAGCTATCCTCTCCCTCCGGAGCTGCAAACGAATTAACGAACACACGGAAAGAAAGAGTGAGGAAAAAGACAGGACGCATGCCCATATGAAGAAATATATGGAAGTGACCAGTAATTATCCAAACATTTCGTCCTACCGTTAATACCAGGTTCCTCTTATTACTGAAACAAACATTTCGAGCCAAATTTGCATAAAATTGAAGTATGTAAACAGGTCAAACTAACGTACTAGCTCCAAGAATTGTGGAGGTCTAGGCGCAAGAACACATCAGACATGCAGAGGCATTAAAAAATGGGGAAGGGAAAGGTGGTGAGAGAGTGGCGTACACGTTCGGCGATGCTGTGAGGGTCCGTGGCCTGCCCCCTCCTCGCCCGCACGCGCTGCTGCCGCGGCGGCGGCGCCCCTCCGCCCGACGACGCCCCAGCTGCCGCCGGTGTCGAGCCGCCGCTCGCTGCGGCTCCTCCTCCGAAGCTCTGCGCCGGCATTGATCCGCCCTTCGACACGAAAGACACAATTTTTTTTGTTAGTCCAATTGATCAGCCGAGAGCCGAATAAAAACTTGCGCGACCACTGGTTCTTGGCGTACCTGCCCGAACGGCGGCTGCAAGGCGGCGGCGCCATGCATCCCGGCGGCTCCGAACCCATTGTACAGCGCTTGGTCACCTCCCTGCAAAGCGGAAACCCCATAGCAACACCATCTCAATTCTCAACAACGAGCACAAGAAAAAGGGAAGGCTTTAACCTTTAAAGGAAACCTCGAAGCAAGTAGTAGGATCGTACAGCGGCGTTAGGGGACTTGAAGGCGGCGTCCATGTCCTCCCGCGACCGGTCCGTGAACAGCGGCAGCGGCAGGTACCCCGCAGCGCCGCTGTCCTCCCCGGCAGCGAGGCCGTGGCGGTGGAGGTCGCTGAGGTGGAGCATGACGGGATTGTCCCCTCCGCCGTCGATCTGGTGGTGGCGAAGGCGGGAGGCGAGGAGGGCGGACTCGTCGAACACCGCGGCGGAGTGGTCGTCGGAGGGCGCGCCACCTGCCGGGAGCTCCCAGGGGGACTTGCCGGAGCCAAGGTCGGGCCACGCCGTAGGCAGCGCGGACAGCATATGGTCAAAGAAGTCGTCCTGCGCGCCGCCGCCGTGCATTTCGCGGCCGGTCGGCTGCATGGGCGCGCGTTGGTGAGGTGGCTGTTGCACGGTGAGGAGAGGATTAAGCGAGGCGGGGAGGCTAACGGCGGTGAGGAGAGGAGAGTGAGGAAAGGTGCAGCTGGGTTTGGAAAGGAAAGGAGGTGTTTGTAGTGTGCGGAGCTTTACGTGCTAAACAATGGTGTCCTTTTGATCTTGATCTTTTGGAACAAGCCATGCAAAAGATCCAACACACGGCGAATTTTTACCGAGTGATTGGGTTGGGTGGGGTTTTACATATCAATAGTTACCATGGCCACAAGGAATCGCATGAGATGGGAGGATTGCGTACGTAGGCTGCTTGTGGTGCGTGCGGGCAGGGGGAAGATCACCGGAATCCATCTAATCCCATCGGATTCGGAAGCTGCCGGCCATTATCAGGTGACTGGTTTCGTCGCGGTCGTGCACTCGCCGAGCCCAACATGAACGCTGCATTTGGCGGACCTCTCGACGAGAAAATTGATGATTTGCCATCTTCAAGAATGGGTTTTGCACTTTTGCCACTCTCAACGTTGGCTTCGCAAAAATATCATGTAGTACATTAATCCCTTGATTAGTATGTCATTTCATCCCTTTAATTCATTTTCTTTTTCTTTTTCTAATTTCAGGGACTGAAAAAGATCATTCTACCCCTAGCTAATTCCTCTTCTTTGTAATATCGGGACGGGAGGGTCTTTTTATGGTTTGGTGCCATGCCATGCAACACGTATTTGTGTAAAAATCCATAATATAATTGTTGAGCTAAAATAATAAACAAATGCATATCACAGCCATAGTATTACCTTACAAATCTCAAGTCGAGAATAAAAGGAATTCATCTCACATCCATAGTATGAGAATAAAAAGGAGTTCATCTCACAAATTAGCCAGTGGTAGAAGGGTCTTTTCCAGTCCCTGAAATTAGAAAAAGAAAAAGAAAATAAAAATGAATTAAAGGGATGAAATGGCATACTAATCAAGGGATTAATGTACTACATAGCATTTTTACGAAGCTAATATTGAAAATAGCAAAAATATAAAGCCCATTTTTGAAGATGGCAAATCATCAATTTTCTCCCTCTCTACTCCACTCGACCGGTTCAGGTTCAGAGACTGCGCCGCACAGCTGCACAAGGCCGCTCAGTCCTCACTGGCCGCAGTAAAAAAGTTTTCACGTTCACTTTTTCACAGGTCAATACACTGAAATAGTGAAATGTAGAGCTGCTTAGACTGGTAGCTAGGTACAAGTACCTGACTATGGCAGTACAGTACAATCTGGTTACAGTGATCCGATACGTGTGTCTTAGGCCCAGCTTAAGTTGACTTATGTATTTTGGTTTTTAGTTCCTAACTTTTTAATTTTTTTTTGTATTTTTGTATTGTCTATTATAAGAGAACTTGTTTTTTATTTTTTAAATTTAATTACGTTAAAAAAACCTTACAGTAGTTACAGTAAAAAAAAGTACAAACAGTAAAAAAAAAGTATGCAAAATAAACCTAAAAGCTAAAAGTATAAACCCAAACGAGCACTTAGAATACCTAGCACCACCGTAGACTTAAATCAGTTAACTTGGTAATCTTTAGCAATAATTTTTTAAAAATATTTAGATTGGTCATGCTGAAATGATATGGTTAGACTTACAATAAAAAATATTTTTACAATACCATACTTATACAATATTTCATAAATATATTAGTATAACATTAATATAACTTCTAAAGTGAGATATGGTTATCTATGACAACTTACCACTGATAAAGTGGATCGTATGCCTTAACAGGCTATTCTCGGGGAATAGCTACTTATTACAACGTACTCTAAAATCATTCTCTCAAAACTGAAACTTTGCTCACATCTTATTGACATAACATAGGATGCAAACTTGATTTTGTATCTGTCTTCATTGGTCCCAGAATTAACATATTGTGCATAATTTTGGCTACATAGTATCAACAACTTTAAGGAAATTAGAATTATACGTACAATAAGTATTAGTTTTTTAGCATGGTATTTTCGGGTATGGCCTTAGGTGGTGATCATTTGGGCTTATTTTTAGTGTCTTATGGCTGAAAAGCATTGTAGCTGGCTGAAAAAAACATTGTAGCTAACAGAGGCTTATTTAGCATAATTAAATTTTAAAAAATATGTTAGCCCATTACATATAATACAAACAAATACGGGGAAAAACCAACAAAAAAGCTCAACAAAAAGCCAAAAGTTCAGAAAAAGACGAAATTTATGAATAGTGAAAAATAAGCCAGAAGCTAAAAGCTGATACCCAACCGATCACCCCCTTAAGTGGCGACGAGTTTGCCAGGTTTCATATTAACTGTGTAAGGCATACATATTTATCTAGATTTTTGTTTTGCTAGGCATATTTATAATGGCTATGCTCGAAAGTTTTGGTACTGCTCCACAGGTTTATAAGCGGCATCTGGCTTTTTTGTGCACTATAGTAGCTGAAAAATGCACTATACTTGTTGTGTGCACTATAATGGTTGAAAATGCACTGTACTTGTTGTTAACTTTTTTAGCGTAATTAAATTGTAAAAAAAATAAAAAAAAATTATATCATCACAGACAATACAAATAAATTAAAAAAGTTAAAACCCCAAAAACTAAAAAACAAAATTAAAAAGTGAAAAGACAGAAGCACAAATTCCTTGGATCAGGTTCGCTGTGCAGCCTGTACCACAAACATCGTTCAACCGATGTCCTTGGCATAAATTTTGGAGACAGGTGGATAATGTAAATAGGCCGTGCTAGGACCACCTTTGTCCTGGTTTCGTGCAAGTTATTAGCCAGACTATCGGCCTCGGAGCAAGGCTTCAACCAGTTTCTGTCTGTAACGGACCACAGTATGCAATAACTGTTGTTTTGTTTCAGGTAGTTTTCTTGTGTATAAAAATCTGCATGATTACTTTTATTGATCAGCGGTTTACACATATAATAAACCGGTCGAAAAAATACATGTAATAAACCTCCTTGTTACATGATCAATAGACTTTGGCACTCCGTAATTAACAAACTTGTGCTGTTGATGATTAGTTGAGATGGGTCTATGATCAATAGACTTCTGTTTACTTTCAACACTCCTAAGCAAAAGTGGTGTCAATACGAAGCAAGAAGGTACGTAGCTGCTTACCAACCTTTGTCAATTTTGCAAGTAGTTTGCTTTCCTGCTGTAGTCGGCTTCATCTCATAGTTGCTATTCCTGACCTTCCTGTCCTGTTAGTGGTTTAAAGCCCCGTTTGGCACAGCTCCACCACCAACTTCTGGAGCTGTTTGGAGCCGTTTTGTGCCAAACGGGGTACAACAAAATAGCTCCACCCAAGGAGTCCCTTAAAACTTGCTGAGACAAAAGTAGCTCCTTAGGTGGAGCTGAAAAAAGTAGTTTCATCCAGCTCCACTTGTGAAGTCAAAAAAATAGCTTCACTTGTGAAGTGGAACCGTGCCAAACGGGGCCTAAGTCTATAGGATACTTTCTTAACGGCTTCATCTCATAGTTGCTATTCCTGAACTTCCTGTCCTGTTAGTGGTTTAAGTCTCTAGGATACTTTCTTAACAGTATTCCTTTTTATTGCCGAGTAATTAGGGGATGTTATCGTCAACTATCCATAAAAAAAAATATGTTATTAATCTATATTAACTGGTAGAAAAGCTGGGTCATGACGACGTCTCGTTTTCACTTGTTTTAGATCCTTCCTCCAAGTTAATAGTCCTTGCTTTTTTATCAGGTCTTTTCCTTTAGCTAGATTATGATGCATTGTGTTGTCTTCGTGTTGAAAATAATACCATGTCTTTCTGTTTGCTTTAAATCACTTTTCATGACAATTTAACTTCTGTAAAAGTATAACATAGATGTTTTATGACTACTGAAGATGGCTGAGAGAGAGGAGAGAGAGAGGAGAGGAAGGTGGCAGCAATAATGATTAGGGGAAGGATGCGCCAGGGAGGATGGATGGCTTGGGTCGGGAGGCCGGATTGACTACCGAGACAGGAGAACTGTGAACTTTGTAATTGAATTTGAGAAAAGTGCTTTCATAAGTAAACTTAGGGTATATACAATAGTTAGAAATAATCTTGTATCTAATTTATGCCACATCATCTTTAAAGACAAATATTTCCAATGAAGTGTCTCTAGCACACTCTAACATCAATTTTTTTTACAATTTTCTTTAAAGTGGGGCCCACATGTCATTTTTTATGACCTACTGGCTATCTCTCTCTTCCTCGTGTCGCCTACTCTCTCCCTCCCCATCTCCTTCCCAGTCGCTTCTCGCCGAACACCGCCCTCTCCCCTGGGCGCTGGCTGCCGTCCTCTCCCACTCCACTACCCTTTTCCCTAATACCGTCAGCCGCCACCCTCTTCCAACATTACCAGCCCTCACCTTCCTTGTCGCCCTCTTCCGCACGCCGGATCAAGCGATTCTCCAATGGTCCTTGCGTTCATCATTGCCTAGTCCTTTGGTTGCCGTCCCCAAGCTAGCCATGGTTGTGCGTAGTCCCCACAAACTGCATAGGGAGCGGATGGCTCCACTCCAACAGTGTGCGCCCTCATCTCATGGTGTCTTGTTTTGCATGCACGACGGGTGCTTCAAGAAATATCGTATTGTGCTCACTCTCTCTCTCCTCATCCCCCTTCACGTATGATTTTGCTGATGTGGCATAGCTAATAAATAATTGATATGGTACTACTGAAGATGCTCTTATAGAGACATGTGTTATAAGGCTTATGAAATTGCATCTTATTTTATTGATTCTTTGGAGCAAAACTTATATAAAAAACTAAAGACGTTGAATGTGACGGGACAAATGCATTGCACTGGTCTCTCTCTCTCTCTCTATATATATATATATATATAGGAAAATTACATATATATATATATATATATTGTAATTTTACAAGTTCTTTGTCTCAAAGGACATTTCATAGTTTTAGTGGGTGTTTTAGCACATAATCTGTTACAAGACACAGCATTCAACTAGTTACTCTGATACGTGCCAATGTCAGCGAGATGAAAGACGTATACCGGCCTGTTTGGTTGCTTGCATGAGCTGATGCAGGTGCATGAGCATGGCCAGGCTGAGGAGGGAAGCTCCTCAGCCGCGTTCCTCCTCAGCCTGGCTCCAGTTGTTTTTTTGCATCCGCTCGTGCAAGCTCTCTCCTCTCCGCAGCCAATCAAACACCATCTCCCTGCATGCGTTGGTGCGAGCCACCCGCATGCAGGCAACCAAACAGGCCTGTAAGATCTCGTTGCATGATCAAAGTGCCAGCAGAAATAGATCAATGAGTGAGGGGTGATTTTTCTTTTTCCCGAGATGCGTTGCAACTGTAGCATAAGCGAGATGACAAGATCATTGCAATGGAGGGGCAGGCAAACTACCAGCAAGACGATCGAGGCGTGCGTATTTTATAAGGGGGAGCGGCGAGGGGGAGGACTTTATATATAGGTGCATGTTTTGAGGATTTGAGTAAAACCATACGCTAAAAATAATATGGACGTATGTTGGCGTGGGATTTATGGGTGTAAGACTTAACCTTCATCACTGCCTTGTGAGGATTTGAGGGGTCGATCGAGGCGTGCGTATTTTATAAGGGGGAGCGGCGAGGGGAGGACTTTATATATAGGTGCATGTTTTGAGGATTTGAGCAAAACCATACGCTAAAAATAATATGGCCGTATGCTGGCGTGGGATTTATGGGTGTAAGACTCAACCTTCATCACTGCCTTGTGAGGATTTGAGGGGTTGATCGAGGCGTGCGTATTTTATAAGGGGGAGCGGCGAGGGGAGGACTTTATATATAGGTGCATGTTTTTCGTCCGATTATTTGTGACTGTGACAGCTGATTTTGGCCCTGCCCAAAAGGGTTTAATTTGAGTGGTTTATGGTTGAAAAGCAGTGTAGCTGGTTGAAAAAACACTGTAGCTGACAGTGGCTTATTTGGTATAATTAAATTTTAAAAAAATTAAAATAGAAAAAACAGGTTAACCTATCACGGACAGTACAAACGAATACGGGAAAAAAGAATCGACAAAAAGCAAAAAAAACCAGAAAAAGATAAAATTGTTGAATAGTGAAAAATAAACCAGAAGCTCAAGCCAAAATGAGCGGGACCATTCCTTTAACGTGAGTGTTTATATCAATAAACTGTTTAAAAAAATAGTTATGATAAATTGTTTCAAAAAATAATAAATAAACTAACCCGTTTATTTGTTTGAGTAAAACCATACGCTAAAAATAATATGGCCGTATGTTGGCGTGGGATTTATGGGTGTAAGACTCAAACTTCACCTTCCTTGTCGCCCTCTTCCGCACGCCAGATCAAGCGATTCTCTAATGGTCCTTGTGTTCATCACTGCCTAGTCCTTTGGTTGCCGTCCCCAAGCTAGTCATGGTTGTGCGTAGTCCCCACAAACTGCATGGGGAGCGGATGGCTCCACTCCAACAGTGTGCGCCCTTATCTCATGGTGTCTTGTTTGCATGCACGACGGGTGCTTCAAGAAATATCGTATTGTGCTCGCTCTCTCTCTCCCCTCATCCCCCTTGACGTATAATTTTGCTGATGTGGCATAGCTAATAAATGACTGATATGGTACTACTGAAGATGCTCTTATAGAGATATATGTTATAAGGCTTATGAAATTGCATCTTATTTTATTGATTCTTTGGAGCAAAACTTATATAAAAAACTAAAGACGTTGAATGTGACGGGACAAATGCATTGCACTGGTCTATATATATATATATATATATATATACTGTAATTTTACAAGTTCTTTGTCTCAAAGGACATTTCATAGTTTTAGTGGGTGTTTTAGCACGTAATCTGTTACAAGACACAGCATTCAACTAGTTACTCTGATACGTGCTAATGTGGTCAGCGAGATGAAGGATGTAAGATCTCGTTGCATGATCAAAGTGCCAGCAGAAATAGATCAATCAGTGAGATGTGATTTTTCTTTTCCCCGAGATGCGTTGCAACTGTAGCATAAGCGAGATGACAAGATCATTGCAATGGAGGGGCAGGCAAACTACCAGCAAGACGATCGATCCACGCACGCATGGCGGCACGCGTCCTGGTGGATTCTTGTTCGGCTACCTGAGCCGCGACTCGTCCTTGTGGCGGGCGACGAGGTTGGCGGTGTCGCGCCACCAGCGCACCTCGCGCTCCTTCTCCTGCAGCTTCCTCTGCGCGCGCTCCAGCGCCGACTCCAGCTCCGCGATCCGCTCCTCGTGCCGCGACTGCAGGAGCTCGTGCAGCCTCCTCTCCAGCTCGCGGGCCGACACGCCGCCGTGGGGTGGGCTCTCCCCCTCTCCGCGCTCCTCCTCCTCGCTGTCTTCGTCTTCCTTGCCACCGTCGTTGTCGACACAGGTGGGCGAGTGGCTCACGGAGGTGGCAGCGCTCTTCGCTTCAGTCTGCGATGATTGATCAGAACTAAGCATAGCATCCCTTGTCAAATTTGCCTAGAGCACACTGCACACTGTAGAAACACAATACCTCGAGTTGATGATCTCGCCGAGGAATCGCGCATTCCTCGTTGTTCGAGGTGAATTGCAAGCGCGTGAGTTCCGCCTCGAGCTCCGCTTCCATTTGGTCCATCGCAACGGTAGCACAGCGCCCTGCATTTCCGCCGCCGCACGCCGATGCGGCCGTGAGCGAACCGTGGGACAAGGCCGTGTCCGCGTCGCCGGCGAAGACGATTGGCTCGTTGACGACGCTGGCGCTGTCAGTTTGATCTGACGCGTTGGAGCGGTTGCGGCTCCGCTCCTCCGCCTTGATGTCCAGCACGAACCGCTCCATCTGGGCGCGCAGCTCGACCATCCTGCTCAGCTCCGCCGCGTTCTTGGAGAGCAGCAGCACCAGGCTCGCGCCCAGCCCAAGGCTCGCCGGCGACACCTCCTCCGCCGCCTTCTTCTCTGCACGATAATTAACCACAGTACCACACCATTAGTCATTTTGGTTACGTGAAGCTAGTGACACCAACAGCTAACACCGGTCACGAATTCACCGGTTCGCCATAGAAATTTGGACACTGTTGGACCCCTGCACATGAAAAATTCCGTTTTTGGCCCCGTTGCAAAAAAATTCCGGTTTTGGACCCCTATTGAGCGCGGGATCGCCAAACGCCGCCACGTGGGCCTGCGTACGCGCCCGACCGCGCGATCTCACGGCCGAGCGCGCGACCGTCCGCCCCACCGCGCGATCACACAGCCGAGCGCGGGACCGTCCGGGACTTGTCTCAATGCCTCTTGTTCATTGTTTATTACGATTTGGGAGCGACGCATTAATGGCTAAAAGTGGGTGCAACAAGAGGTTACCAACCTCAAGAAAACACTACCCAGATTCATCTAAAACAAGCATATAATATAGCATGTTTTTACATTGTACAGGCGTACAACATGTCATAAAGAAATGGTGTCACATCCGCCGTGTGATCGCGCGGTGGCCCGGACGGTCCGCGCTCGGCCGTGTGATCGCGTGATGGGCGGACGGTCGCGCTTCGGCCGTGAGATCGCGCGATCGGGCGCGACGCAGAGCCCACGTGGCGGCGTTGGCGATCCGCGCTCAATAGGGTCCAAAATCGAATTTTTGCAACGGGGCCAAAACGGAATTTTTCATGTGCGGGGTCCAACGGTGTCCAAATATCTTCGCTATAGACACGCACCCGAGAGCTCGAGGCGACTCGCGAACCTCGCTGGCGCCCACCACCTTCGGCGCGCGCGCCTCGCCTCCTCCTTGGTCGCATCCTCTCCGTGGCGGCGTCCTCCTGGCGCGCCGCTGGAGCGATCCGAGGAGGCGGCGGCGCCGAATCCGCCGCCCCGTGGAGGATGCGCGACGGCAGCCGACCGACGCGGCGAGGGGCACTCGCGCGAGCCGCCGCCGGTCGCGGCAGTCGAGGAGGCCTTGGTGAGGAGGGCCCCGACGGTGTAGGGCGACGCCGACGAGGCCGAGAGGCGCGGAGGCAGTGGCAGCGTGGGCGCCGTGCTCCTCTCCATCGCCATTAGTGATGGGTTTAGGAGGAATTTCGGAGGATTCGACGGGTTTGGATTTCAGGGGTCGATCGAGGCGTGTGTATTTTATAAGGGGAAGCGGCGAGGGGGGAGGACTTTATTATGGGTGAAAACGGGTCGGGTTAATCCCGATCGATCCGGCACCGAATCCGACTAGTACCGAATTCGGAGAAAAAATATGGGTTAGGATATGGTAACAGCAATATCCGTCCGAATCCAATACATCTTCAAGTTTGATTTCAAGTTAGTGCTACTATTTGACGTTTCATTTTCTTTTGCAATGGTAAAATAAAATCTTCCACATCAGCTATTAAATAGTAACATCAAGTCAGTGCGTCCTACTCCATTTACTGCACTGTATGCATTCCTTACAAACAAGTAAGGGTGCAAACGAATTGGGTTAATCCCGACCGATCCGACATCGAATCCGATTGGTACCGAATCCGGAGAAAAAATATGGGTTAGGATATGGTAACAGCAATATCCGTCCGAATTCGACCCGTTTTCACCCCTTATACTTTATATATAGGTGCATTTTCTCGTCCGATTATTTGTGACTGTGATCCCTGATTTTGGGCCTGCTCAAAAGGGTTTATTTTGAGTGGCTTATGGCTAAAAAGTACTGTAACTGACTGAAAAAACACTTTAGGCATGTTCTTTTTAGTTGCGGCTTATGGCTTTTGGCTGAATTTTTTGAATTTTGGTTGTTTACGGTACAGATTACGGAGAGATCGATACTCACTTGCGATTTTGGCTGGTACAGATGTTAGACTTTTAACGTGTACTACGTTTAACTTGTAGACCCCGTCTTGAGAAAATACTCCGTTTAAAAGTTAGGTACTGTAGCGGCTGCCAAAAGCCGAGCGGCTTGTGCCCTGCCGAACACCCCCTATAGCTGACGGTGCCTTATTTGGCGTAATTAAATTTAAAAAAATTAAAATAGAACAAACAAGTTAACTTATCACGGACAGTACAAACGAATACAGGGAAAAATGACAAAAAGCTAAAAAAAGCCAAAAAAAACCAGAAAAAGATGAAATTGTTGAATAGTGAAAAATAAGCCAGAAGCTCAAGCCGAAATAAGCGGGGCATTTTTCCTTTAACGTGAGTGTTTATATAAATAAACTGTTTTAAAAAATAGTATCGATAAATCGTTTAAAAAAACAATAAAGAACTAACCTGTTCATTTGTTTGAGTAAAACCATACGCTAAAAATAATATGGCCGTATGTTGGCGTGGGATTTATGGGTGTAAGACTCAACCTTCATGGCCAATTACTCCATTTTCCAGGCAGTCTAATGGTGGGATAGGCGAAGGTTAAAACCTTTTTTTATTTCTTCTTGAAAAATCTTTTTTATTTGAGAAAAACAGAAAATTGAAACTGCTAAGGTGACACTGATATGATACAAAGTCAGGTTTAGTTTAAAAACTGAGAAATTTAAATTTCCAGTTACGGTACGAGTGTGTTCTGCCTTCTTCTCCACGGTTGCAGCAGCTTGCCTTTTCAAAATCTCAAACTAGGAGCTTGAGGGAGGCGCAGTTTGAGCGGTCAAATTCCAGTTCAAACATACTACTACTACTACTAGCTAACGCGGCGTCCCTATTCCCTTTTTTGTGTTCTGAACCCGTGTGTTCCTGAGACGTAGCATACATCGGTTAAATGCATGAATCTCACAGCATAAACAATGAAGAAACAGATATATATGCCACACAAACAGGAACACCGAGGGAACAGGGAAAGTGAACAGGAAAGCCTCGTTCACTACTAGGAGGGTTTCAAACCTGTAGTGCGCGTTTTTCTATGAATTCGAAGAGCACAGCAGCAGCACCGATCGCCTCTGCGGCCCAAAACTTGCACTTCGGCATTCTTTCAGTTCGCGAGCCATTTGGCCCGTGTATGTAAATGACGAAGTGGGCGGTAGGTTCCCCTTCAATTCCTTCCTCAACTCATTTACATCTCCAGCTAGCCTCGTCGGTCTCGCAAATGAGCTTCTTTCAAATTTTCAATTCCATTGGCTCGCATCCGTTCATCGTATGATCCGCAGTGCTATGCATTTTGATGCACAAACTGTAAAAAAGATACCATATCAGTACACGTTATAGGTGCACACCGGCCGCCTTCAGATATTTGAATTCGTATGATCAGCTACGTACTACCAATGAATTGATCTGAATGCTACATACGTTGTCTCCGTGATGCATGCATTGAGGTGCAACGCCCGTGTGATCTATGTAGCCTCTGCATGGGATGGCAACCCAGTACAATTCAACTCTGCTACCTTCACATGAGCAAAATCGGTCTCGATTGGGATGCAAATCTTGTGGAGACGATCGAGTAGTTGACCTAGCTAGCTAGCCGCTGCTGAACTACGTGCAACTCCTACGAATAATCCTCTTAATTGTCAGCGTATGCTTGAAACAAAAGAAATCCCATCACAGTCGCCAACGTGTAATATACTGTATCTATCGAAGGCGTCGTAAGGAGCTGCACAGTACTATAGTTCTGACGACAATCTAGCATGCATAGAAGCCGGGTACAATAGAATTATTTTTCGCCGGGCATAAAAAAACGAGAATACTTAGAAGCAACTAGGTATTTCTTTCATTAAGAAGAAAAATAAACACATATATTCGTATCAAAGAAGACTTGAATCGGACGATGAAGGTGCACATCTACATCTCCTAAGCTCAATTTCTGGCCGGCCAAAGGCACCAACAAGAGATGTAGCTGTACGGAATGATGGATGGTCGTTGGTTGCGCGCTCGCTCGCTCCAACCGTTCATGGGGAATGCGTGAGCCACCTTGGGCTTCGCTGATTTTAGTTTAAATTTTAATTTTTTAGTTTATTTTGTACTGTTTTTAAATTTCGTTTTTATAACGTTTTAACCTTTTTTGAGTTTTTTTGCCGGTTATTTTTTTCCATATTCGTTTGTATTGTCTGTGATGGACAAAAATGTTTTTTCTATTTTTAATTCTTTTAATTTAAATATATCAAATAAGGCATCATCAGTTATAGTAAAATTTTAACTGTAAACTATTTTTTCAACCCAAATGAAGGGCACTTTAAACTGGTCGTAAGTTGTTGCGCCTTGTTCGCCGCAATAAATCGGCTGGTGAGTTGGTCAGCGATCTCCCAGGGATTCCAATCATTGGCAGTTCATTTTGTACTATTTTTAAATTTCGTTTTATAACGTTTTACCTCTATTCTTAAGCTTGATAGTTACGACAGATGACACATGTCGTTTACCATGCTACAGTAGCTCGATTGAGCATAGGCAAATCGGTAGGCAATTAATTAGTGTTAATTAATCATGATTAACACTAATTAATCAACATATTTCACTATTGCAGTCGGCGGAAACGTCCTACCGAACTAGGGTTCAATGGTCAATTTTGAAAAAAAAAATTGGCGAATTGCAGTGCCATAACTGAAGATGCATCACCTCAACTGATGGTGATGGTAAGAAGAGATTTCAGAGTTCGGACCGGACCTGAAACGATGCATGCTAATCCCCTAGCCCCAGGAGCGTGTAGCTACACGGCATGATCACCAGGCGGGCACACACGTATGCGAGCTCCTACTTCTGAGACGATCTCGGCATGAATATCCTCTTCCCTCACTCGAGAAGACAAGAGATGGGCTGCTCGATGGCTGCAAACTTTGGAGTGAGACCGTTCGGCATACATGTGGACAGTTTTCTTTTTTTAGAAAATGGAAAAATTCTGGCATCTGCAACCGCACACAGCCAAATCTTACAATGTTGTCAGCTTATTTGCTGACCAAAATAAATAAAAAGAGTGTACTCAAATAGGAGAAAATCATATGCAAAGTCTATTATTACTTTGCCATTCATTCTTGGCAAACACATCTAAAGCGATAACCTCCAAAGCTTTGCTTGCCAATCATATGTGGACAGTTTTCTTGGACTTGCAAATTGTAACATCCCAAAAATTTAAATTTGAAAAATATGAAGTTTTTGAATTATTTTTGCAATATATTTTATTGAATTTGGAGTTTATGATATTTTCTGAAAATTTGGTTGAGGTTCCAAGAAAGAAATTAACACCAGTGAAGTCATAACAAGGAATATGCTAATGGTAGAGAATTGAAATTTAAAAATCGAATCTGAAAAGATGATCCAGAAATTGAAGGGAGAAATTTGACTTAAGGTATAAAATCTCATTCTGGAAATAATGACATACACAGCAATATAAGGAATATATAACAACAACAACAACAACAACAACAATAATAGTAATAATAATACAAACTATCATTTAATAGTTGAAAAAGTGAATCTTAAATTCTAAATGCCATGCAAAAATTTAAGCCCGCAGTAATTTTGCAAATTTCAAATCCATCATCAACTTTTTGCTCTTGCTTCATTTTCTCCCTATTACATGTGGACCCCACTTCCCATTCCTCTCTCTCCTCTTTTCTCTCCACCGCCATGTGGCCCGATTTTTTTCCTTGCCGACCGCGCCGTCGGACCCCACGCAGCGCCCCTTCTTCCTCCCTCTTTCCTCCTCCTCCCTTCTTCCATGGACAGTGCTTCCACGTCGCCCTTCCTCTCTCTCGCTGCGCCAAATCTCGCCATATCTCTGCGCTCGCCTCACCGTCCCCTCCGCGCAAAGATCGCCGCTGCATCGCTGCTCTGGCGCCGGAAGGACAACTCCTCCGCTTCGCCGCCGAGCCCCACGCCCGCCGCCGTGCTCGTGCCTATGCCCTAGCTTCATTTCCCTACGCGCGTGCGCCGATATAAAGGAGCTGCGCGCCTCCTTCCGTTCCCGCCCTTTCTCCCACAAGCCGAAGTTCACCCGAGTACACCGCCGTTGCCGCCTCGCCGCCCGGCCGCCCGGCGAATCTCCATCGCTCTAGCCGCATCCCGATGTCCCTCCGCCCCCCGAGTACCTTCCCTCCCAGTTAATTAGACTGAGGTGCGCCCAGCTCCCCGCCGCGGCCATTTTTCCCACCGCCGGCCACCCGCGCCTCCATCACCGCCGCCACCTCCTCGGTCAACGTCCCTTCAATTCCTCACATTGGAAGCATCCACTCGATGCCCCGAACCCCCTCCACCCGCCGGCTGAGCTTCCCATCGCCGGAGTTTCTCTCCCCGTGGCGACCTCCCCGCGCTGCCCATGGTCATCGCCGCCAGCCCTCTCCGGCACCTCTCCGACTCCAAAGGCTGCTCGGTAAGCATCCATACGCCTCTCTCTCACTCATGCGCGCGATATTCCCTTCCCTCTCCTTCCCGGTCGCCGGCGCCCCAACCCGTCCCCGCCTCCGGCCGCTCGGGCCGACACCGGCCACCCCCAACGCCACCATGGCCCCTGTTGACCTCACCAGCATCTTCACCATCCGCAGGGGAGCCATTTTGTGGGTCTTCGGCGCCTCCCCGGCAGGCATCACCGGCGGCAACGCTACTGGCCGCGCGCCCCCGGCTCCTCTGTTTTTGGCTGGTGGCTTCCTTATTGGCTCCCATTCCCCACATGCTTTACCAGTCGGGCTTTTCCCCAGAAGTCATGAAATACCGAGCGGTTTGCTGCCTAGCTCGACTGCGCGTTAACCCCTTTGCCCTCCGGTCCTGGGTTCGATTTCCCTACCTCCCCTGTTACTTTCGGTTGGTTTTTGCCGGCCAATTGCTCAGCAGATTCCAGTACCGCCTACCTAATCATATTTTGTATTCCCAAGTGAATCAAGAAACACTAAGGATCCCGATGGCTAGACCGAGAGCGCTAAAGGTCATTCGTTCTTCAAGGTCCCTGTTCGATCCGTGAGCTCGCACTTTTTCATTCTTGAGTATTTCATTTTCGTAGCTCATGGTAACTAATAAAAATCAGGAAAATTTGGGAATACTCTAGGAACACTAATAATATTTATTTGAATATAAAATCAGAATGAAATAAGATGTAATATCTGGTTAATTATTTTATGAGCGATTACCATAGCTTGAGTACTTAATGAGATCCAATTATCAATTAGAGGCATTTTATAAAATGTGATTTTTGTGTAATGTCCAAATTTAATAAGGATCCTAAATAACGTATGTACATATATACGTATACACATCCAAGTTAAGTTAAGTTTGGGGTCACCAGAAATTTGTATAACAAACATAGAATTACAAGACTATGAACAAACAAGAGATTAAGGGAGATAAGTGAGGACAGTTTAAATAATTAAATGAAAGCTAAAACAGAGGTTTAATTAGAAGTAGTGGTAGAAACATAATTCCAAATTTACAAAACAACGATCAAAAGGCTTCCACGGTGAAAAATATCCAATCAAGGGGCATAAATTAAACAGAATATTAAGAGTATGTGGATAAAGTGCCCACCTAAATTAGAATGCTTTCAGAATATATATATATATACACTAAAATAACTAAGAAAATGGGGGATGATATGTAATATTAGTAAAACTTTTGTACTTAACATATGCCCCATTAGTAACATAGACACTATCATACTGGTTTTAAATGGTAGCTTTAATTAATAACAATAATAACAAAATATAATCAGGTGTAAGAGACTCGACTTACAGAAGGATAAAATATCAGTATCAGTAATTTTCGAGAGCACTCAAGTTAAAAAGGTACATAAAATATTACGCCACCGGATGCTATAAACTCAGGCTCTAAGATTAAAATTGGTAAGCTAAAGAATTTATACATCACGTATATGATGTATGCCCTGAATACTAGCACTCGACAAAACACACCAATTCATAGGTTTGACCTAGCTCATGGAACTTTCTTAATAACCAATAAATAATAAAAGAAATTATTAGTAAAAAGATCGAGTCATCGCATTCTACCATCGCCTTGGCTCAAATCACCCTTTAATTCATAATAAACAAAAGTTGAGTTTATTCGGATTTACTTGGATCTTTGAGTAACTTGCTTTTATTTGGGTTCGATCGTCGCGCGTAGTTAGAAACCGAGTCCTGAAGATTCTACTGAGCAGCGAGGATGAGATCGATGCGAGATCAGAATTGAGGATCATCGCATGATACAACCTTGTGTGAGCTCAAGTCTGCATGTAAACCGCGCCAAAGTAGTCAATACTTTGATCATGTTGAACCTACATTTTCCGCAAATTATTTCGTTTAAATTATCAAATTGCATGCTGTTATTTTATATGCAAATCCATGTTTAACTTAAGATCTTAGTTATATGACCATTGTTTGCTTGATTAATATTACACCTCTTTGGAATATTTGAATGTGTGAACCTTGTCGCCGTAGCAAAATTATAGTAGTAATCTTTCGAAAATAAGTCCCTAAATATATGCCATGCTTAGTATTGCTTAGATAATCATGGGCGCGAGAGCGCCCAAGCATCACTTTTTAATACTGAGAAAAATTGATTGGGCAGTCATGGTGGGAATGACTGGTATATTTTGGTATGATTATTTTATGCTCCCAAAAATCCCAACTTGATTAAATATCTGGGCGGATTGATTCGAGGGTGTGAGTGTGGTGCAGTGGATGCACAAAGTGGGTTAGTGGTAGACCGCCCAGATACCACTAAGGACTGAATCTTGTCATGTCAACCCGTGTAAAACAGTGCAACCACAAGTCTGTAAAGTACAACTTGGCTAAGTAGACTTATCGAAATCCCGGACTCATCTCACTGGTAGTGGATTGATGGGGTTATGCTATGGCAAGGGGGCCTGAAGGGACACTGTAGGGTGAAGTTTCTCGATCGTACTAGCGCAGAGGGGAGGAGCCCGTGACGCTAGTAGCAGTGAGAAACATCCTGCAATTAGATGGGACCCATCGCAAATGGGAGAAGCCCATATAGTGGGATGAGAAAGGGACTAGATACTTTGAAAAGTCACCGTGATGGTCGCTCAACCACACTTCTAAGGAATCGTGTGGGGCAATGAGTTGATTGTCTCTTGTGGTGAAAGTGTACAAACTCGCAGAGTCAAAACTATTCGAATAGCCGTGCCCACGGTCAAGGGCGGACATGGGAACTTAACCGGATATAGTTCTATTTCAAAATGCTTTGTGGGTGGGAATGGAAAAGTGAAAGGGCGATGGATCGCCCTAGTTTGGAATTGTCTCGGTGTCGCCCCAATGTAAGTTAAGCGGCTATAACGCTGAAGAATTGCTATATGGTGCAGATACCATGTAACGGTGGATGGAATCTAAATCACTATTAATATTGCATGTTCCTGAACATTACGCTTTTGTTCAAAATGCTAAGTCTTAGGAATTTTTATATATAATTGTATTCAAAAGCACTCTTCGCAAAAATAAAATAAACCTAAGCCATTCTTTGGTTAGCCATACATGTTAAATATTGCATTCTGTGTGTTGGCTCACGAGCACGGGTCGGAGTGCTCATGCTCGCTTTGCGACAAAATTCAGAATCAAGAATCACATCACCACGCCTCAAAGAACAAGATTGGACAAGATGGCGAGAAGATGAAGATGTAAAGGGCTAGGTCGCGAACCTCCGGTTGGTCGCTGTGGGCATGTCTGAAGGTCCCACTGCGTGCTTCGTTCTTCCGCGCTGCAATTTAATGATTTCGCCTAATCGCCCATGAGTAAGTCTACTATTAAATTTTACGCTTCCGCATGATATGTATTTTGATATTCATTACTGTAACTGTGAGCACTATCTACTGATCCAGGGAATAGTGCAGTAATCACAGAGGAATCCGGATGTTAATATCTGGGTCCCTACAGCGATGGTATCAGAGCATATCGACTGCAGGTCGTGACCTAGTTAGCCTGGCCGTTAGTTTCATGACTAGAAATATTTCTTCGAAATGTTAGTTCTAAAAATATAAGTTATACTGCTCATTCTCACCTCTCTTAGATGATTCTCTCTCATCTATATGCTACCCTAGCCATTTTACTTCTAAAGCTCCCTTACCCCGAGGTTAAAAAAAAAGGCGGTACTCTTGTAATTTTCTATAAAAACCCACTCTAGGCCAAGAATCATGATGCTTAACCCTGAATCCTAATTGTTTTATCCTTGGGAGAAACGATAGTATGAATTTGGATAAATAGAATGGTGGAACTTGAATAAATAAATCGCTAGATAGATAACTTTTAATTAAAACTAAAATGTAGGGACTTTCTAAGTAAAGGTATATATATAAACATCTGTATGAATATAAGTAAATAAGTGGTCAGAGAAATGCGGATAGCATGAATATAGCCCACTAGTAAATATAACAGTACAATTCTTGCATTCACCGTAGAGCTTACTAACATATATATGCCATCGTTAATATGTAAAAGGATAAGATATTAGTATCATTAGCTCTCAGATGAGCATTCAAATTAAACGATCATTATAATATACGGGTGCCGAAATCTAGTAGCCCTAGATCCTCAAATACCAAAATAATTTCAAAGACCTATACACACTCTAAAGTAAACATTTAACCATTAATACGAGTTGCTCAGATTGCTAAAGTTTAGACTAGAATCAGGAATAAAGTTAAGCATAATAGTAACTAAAGCATAGATAGAATAATAATAGTACCATTAACTAAATATTAATACTAGAGTTGGTAAATAATAATGATGAGCATGAAATAACAAGATATGGCCCATACAACTGAATCTAAATTCAAGTAGAAATAGGTTTAATGAAAACTGATGCTCCATAAAAGGTCACCCCATAAAATGCTATATACCTAGACTCTAAAATGTATTTTGTAAGCCAAAATACCCTGAAAAGTAACGCTCAACAAAATAGGAACTGTATGATCGGTGGATAAAATAAATAAAGATACTCGCTGTTTGGAGTTTCCGATGGCAATAATACCGTGACTAAGTAAGGAAGGAAGAAAGCGTATGTACCATCTACAAAAGTGAAGGTTAAATAATCGAGATCGATGGAATCTAAGCCTTGTGTATAAAAAAAAATCATATGGGAGTGAGTCAAAACATTGATGGATAATTGGACATTGGAAGAGATTAGAACACCTTAATAAAAATATACGTATACATATGCAAGTTTTTTTTTTCATTACCAAGATAATTACAAGAGTGAGAACTAATTACCTTCCAATATTTTTCTCTTCTTTCCATGGATTTCACGAGAAAATTTTATTTCCCTTCTCATAACCCTACTCCAAATTTTAGGGTTAGGAACGTCGGAGATATTCGTGAAGATAAGGTGGGTTCGTTCTAAACGAACTATGCAGATGAACCTTGTGCCCCTTATGTGTGCTCCCCGAGTAGACGATGTATTGTTGCAAGATTCTATTTGGCCCTGTGCACTGCCTTCTTGTTCTCGGGCGTTACATTTCGCGGTCACAGGAAAAGAGTGTTTTAAAACTTATGTGATTTATGTGCCACCTGACTTTTGGGAATACCCTTTAAAAATTGAAATGGGTTTAGGTGCTTTATCCCCACGATTCTATTCGTATCTCATGCTGTTCCCTCTCACCTTTCTGTTGAAAATCCCCTCAGTACCACTAAAGCAAAGTGATGGATCGCCAAAGGCCAAGACTCGAGACTTTGTCTTGCTAACACCCTCTCCTTACCCACTTGGACCCATAGATCAAATCGCCGCCAACTAAACAGAATGACAAGGAATGCGTCGATGATATGAAGAGAAAAGACCTTGCGCCTACCAATGCTCCGTAGACTAATCCAACTGTGAAGATGACCATCATCCTGGTGAGTGCCCTGTGAGTAATGTCACATGTACTCTTTGTGAAGGACAAGGCCACTGCCCCCTAAGATTGCCCTTGAACCTAATGCTGGCTAAGCAGCCGAAGTACAATGGATGAGTCTCCACCTCGCCACAAGACCCATCATGACTGGAGCAAGCAGAGACGAATAATAACTAGTGACATTTATTTTAAGGGGGGTAGCTCTATGAGACAGAACTGTCGCAGAACTACTATGATGTATATGTTGGAGGTGCACAACCTGGACTCAGAACTAATCGAACCAGTACAAGAAGACTTACAAGACCAGGAACCTTACCGTAATAAGGACAAAAGACCACCATGTAGATATGTTCATCGTCACCTCTGCATTCCCGAGGCCCTCTACCCCTAGGACACAAACCATTGCTACCCACCCATCAATATGAAATTCTACAACCGTATGTCTAGCAGATGATGCAGCTACTCTGTTCTACAATAACGTGAAGACAACAATATCAAAGAGCAAGTAATTGGAAGTTTATGACCTGTCCAGGAAAACAAGGTATCTCTCTTTCCTTTTGACTTCTCCAAGTGCTAACCCCTGTTGTGCAGATTTTCATCTCTCTGGGAAGCTAAAGAACCATACGTCGAGCAACACACCGAAACCCATTGCTAGCCAATATAACCCACCTCCATTCTTCTGCTCTACCGTAATCTCGGGGTCGAGATTCTTCTTAAGGGGGGTAGATTTGTAACATCCCAAAAATTTAAATTTGAAAAATATGAAGTTTTTGAATTATTTTTGCAATATATTTTATTGAATTTGGAGTTTATGATATTTTCTGAAAATTTGGTTGAGGTTCCAAGAAAGAAATTAACACCAGTGAAGTCATAACAAGGAATATGCTAATGGTAGAGAATTGAAATTTAAAAATCGAATCTGAAAAGATGATCCAGAAATTGAAGGGAGAAATTTGACTTAAGGTATAAAATCTCATTCTGGAAATAATGACATACACAGCAATATAAGGAATATATAACAACAACAACAACAACAATAATAATAGTAATAATAATACAAACTATCATTTAATAGTTGAAAAAGTGAATCTTAAATTCTAAATGCCATGCAAAAATTTAAGCCCGCAGTAATTTTGCAAATTTCAAATCCATCATCAACTTTTTGCTCTTGCTTCATTTTCTCCCTATTACATGTGGACCCCACTTCCCATTCCTCTCTCTCTTTTTCTCCACCGCCAATGGGCCCGATTTTTTTCCTTGCCGACCGCGCCGTCTGCACCCCACGCAGCGCCCCTTCTTCCTCCTCTTTCCTCCTCCTCCTTCTTCCATGGACAGCCGCTTCCACGTCGCTCTTCCTCTCTCGGCGCGCGCCAAATCTCGCCATATCTCCGCTCGCCTCACCTGTCCCCTCGCGCGCAAAGATCGCCGCTGCATCGCGCTTGGCGCCGAAGGGACAACTCCTCCGCCCGCTTCGCCGCCGAGCCCCACGCCGCCGCCTGCGTGCTCGTGCCTATGCCTAGCTTCATTTTACTACGTGCGCGCCAGATATAAAGGAGCTGCGCGGCCTCCTTCCGTTCCCCCTGCCCCTTTCTCCTCCCACAAGCCGAGTTCACCCGAGTACACCGCCGTTGCCGCCTCCTCGCCGCTCGGCCGCTCCGGCGAATCTCCATCGCTCTAGCCGCATCCCGATGTCCCTCCGCCCCCCGAGTACCTTCCCTCCCAGTTAATTAGACTGAGGTGCGCCCAGCTCCCCGCCGCGGCCATTTTTCCCACCGCCGGCCACCCGCGCCTCCATCACCGCCGCCACCTCCTCGGTCAACGTCCCTTCAATTCCTCACATTGGAAGCATCCACTCGATGCCCCGAACCCCCTCCACCCGCCGGCTGAGCTTCCCATCGCCGGAGTTTCTCTCCCCGTGGCGACCTCCCCGCGCTGCCCATGGTCATCGCCGCCAGCCCTCTCCGGCACCTCTCCGACTCAAAGGCTGCTCGGTAGCATCCATACGCTCTCTCTCACTCATGCGCGCGATATTCCTTCCCTCTCCTTCCGGTCGCGCGCGCCCAACCCGTCCCGCCTCGGCCGCTCGGGCCGACACCGCCACCCCAACGCCACCATGGCCCTGTTGACCTCACCAAGATCTTCACCATCCGCAGGGAGCCATTTGTGGGTCTTGGCGCCTCCCGGCAGCATCACCGGCGGCAACGCCATCGCGCGCGCGCCCGCTCCTCTGTTTTTGGCTGGTGGCTTCCTTATTGGCTCCCATTCCCCACATGCTTTACCAGTCGGGCTTTTCCCCAGAAGTCATGAAATACCGAGCGGTTTGCTGCCTAGCTCGACTGCGCGTTAACCCCTTTGCCCTCCGGTCCTGGGTTCGATTTCCCTACCTCCCCTGTTACTTTCGGTTGGTTTTTGCCGGCCAATTGCTCTGCAGTTCCCAGTACCCGCCTACCTAATCATATTTTGTATTCCCAGTGAATCAAGAAACACTAAGGATCCCGATGGCTAGACCGAGCGCGCTAAAGGCTGTTCGTTCTTCAAGGTCCCCGGTTCGATCCGTGAGCCTGCACCCTTTTTCATTCTTGAGTATTTCATTTTCTGTAGCTCATGGTAACTAATAAAAATCAGGAAAATTTGGGAATACTCTAGGAACACTAATAATATTTATTTGAATATAAAATCAGAATGAAATAAGATGTAATATCTGGTTAATTATTTTATGAGCGATTACCATAGCTTGAGTACTTAATGAGATCCAATTATCAATTAGAGGCATTTTATAAAATGTGATTTTTGTGTAATGTCCAAATTTAATAAGGATCCTAAATAACGTATGTACATATATACGTATACACATCCAAGTTAAGTTAAGTTTGGGGTCACCAGAAATTTGTATAACAAACATAGAATTACAAGACTATGAACAAACAAGAGATTAAGGGAGATAAGTGAGGACAGTTTAAATAATTAAATGAAAGCTAAAACAGAGGTTTAATTAGAAGTAGTGGTAGAAACATAATTCCAAATTTACAAAACAACGATCAAAAGGCTTCCACGGTGAAAAATATCCAATCAAGGGGCATAAATTAAACAGAATATTAAGAGTATGTGGATAAAGTGCCCACCTAAATTAGAATGCTTTAGAATATATATATATACTAAAATAACTAAGAAAATGGGGGATGATATGTAATATTAGTAAAACTTTTGTACTTAACATATGCCCCATTAGTAACATAGACACTATCATACTGGTTTTAAATGGTAGCTTTAATTAATAACAATAATAACAAAATATAATCAGGTGTAAGAGACTCGACTTACAGAAGGATAAAATATCAGTATCAGTAATTTTCGAGAGCACTCAAGTTAAAAAGGTACATAAAATATTACGCCACCGGATGCTATAAACTCAGGCTCTAAGATTAAAATTGGTAAGCTAAAGAATTTATACATCACGTATATGATGTATGCCCTGAATACTAGCACTCGACAAAACACACCAATTCATAGGTTTGACCTAGCTCATGGAACTTTCTTAATAACCAATAAATAATAAAAGAAATTATTAGTAAAAAGATCGAGTCATCGTACCCTACCACCGGCCTTGGCTCAAATCACCCTTTAATTCATAATAAACAAAAGTTGAGTTTATTCGGATTTACTTGGATCTTTGAGTAACTTGCTTTTATTTGGGTTCAGTCGTCGCCGCGTAGTTAGAAACTGGAGTCCTGAAGATTCTACGGAGCAAGCGAGGATGAGATCGATGCAGACCAGGAATTGAGGATCATCGCATGATACAACCTTGTGTGAGCTCAAGTCTGCGATAAACCGCGCCAAAGTAGTCAATACTTTGATCATGTTGAACCTACATTTTCCGCAAATTATTTCTGTTTAAATTATCAAATTGCATGCTGTTATTTTATATGCAAATCCATGTTTAACTTAAGATCTTAGTTATATGACCATTGTTTGCTTGATTAATATTACACCTCTTTGGAATATTTGAATGTGTGAACCTTGTCGCCGTAGCAAAATTATAGTAGTAATCTTTCGAAAATAAGTCCCTAAATATATGCCATGCTTAGTATTGCTTAGATAATCATGGGCGCGAGAGCGCCCAAGCATCACTTTTTAATACTGAGAAAAATTGATTGGGCAGTCATGGTGGGAATGACTGGTATATTTTGGTATGATTATTTTATGCTCCCAAAAATCCCAACTTGCTTAAATATCTGGGCGGATTGATTCGAGGGTGTGAGTGTGGTGCAGTGGATGCACAAAGTGGGTTAGTGGTAGACCGCCCAGATACCACTAAGGACTGAATCTTGTCATGTCAACCCGTGTAAAACAGTGCAACCACAAGTCTGTAAAGTACAACTTGGCTAAGTAGACTTATCGAAATCCCGGACTCATCTCACTGGTAGTGGATTGATGGGGTTATGCTATGGCAAGGGGGCCTGAAGGGACACCAGGTAGGGTGAAGTTTCTCAGTCGTACTAGCGCAGAGGGGAGGGGAGCCCGTACGCTAGTAGCAGTGAGAAACATCCCGTGCAATTAGATGGGACCCATCGCAAATGGGAGAAGCCCATATAGTGGGATGAGAAAAGGGACTAGATACTTTGAAAAGTCACTGTGATGGTCTGCTCAACCACACTTCTAAGGAATCGTGTGGGGCAATGAGTTGATTGTCTCTTGTGGTGAAAGTGTACAAACTCTGCAGAGTCAAAACTATTCGAATAGCCATGCCCACGGTCAAGGGCGGACATGGGAACTTAACCAGATATAGTTCTATTTCAAAATGCTTTGTGGGTGGGAATGGAAAAGTGAAAGGGCGATGGACTGCCCTAGTTTGGAATTGTCCTGGGTGTCGTCCCAGCGGTAAGTTAAGCGGCTATAACGCTGAAGAATTGCTATATGGTGCAGATACCATGTAACGGTGGATGGAATCTAAATCACTATTAATATTGCATGTTCCTGAACATTACGCTTTTGTTCAAAATGCTAAGTCTTAGGAATTTTTATATATAATTGTATTCAAAAGCACTCTTCGCAAAAATAAAATAAACCTAAGCCATTCTTTGGTTAGCCATACATGTTAAATATTGCATTACAGTGTGTTGGCTCACGAGCACGGGTCGGAGTGCTCATGCTCGCTTTGCGACAAAATTCAGAATCAAGAATCACATCACCACGCCTCAAAGCAACAAGATTGGACAAGATGGCGAGAAGATGAAGATGTAAAGGGCTAGGTCGCGAACCTCCGGTTGGTCGCTGTGGGCATGTCCTGAAGGTCCCACTGCGTGCCGTTCTTCATTCCGCTGCAATTTAATGATTTCGCCTAATCGCCCATGAGTAAGTCTACTATTAAATTTTACGCTTCCGCATGATATGTATTTTGATATTCATTATCAGAATCGTGAGCACTATCTACTGATCCAGGGAATAGTGCAGTAATCACAGAGGAATCCGGATGTTAATATCTGGGTCCCTACACAAATGCACAAGATAACTTGAGGTTGTCTTGAGACAAGAAGCCGAGCCAGAGCCAGAGGTCATGCTCGGGCGCAGCCAGCGCCCACTCGCCGATGAAAGCCGAAAGTACCTGTTGAGCTCGCCAAGGTCTCTCGGCCTATTCCTAGTTGGCTTTGTTTTCAATTTTCATTTTTGTTTTTGTAAACCAGCGAGGTGGCTCACACATTTGCGTGGTTACATTTTTTATGTATCCTTCACATTTTCGATATTGATATTCTTATGATTGAAAATACAAGTATAACAACTACAGTATATATCAAACTAATCAAATACCAAGGAAATACAATATTGCGATGTTATTTCTTCAATAATACAATTTCACAGCTATTACTACTCCGACGCATCACTACGGCAGTCAGCAATACCCAACTCCATCGTAGTGTGAACACCCGCTATACGCATGATAATGCACCTCAGTTACCGGGTGGTGGCAGTGCGCCGTTGTCGTCTTCAGCAACGGGGTGTACGCGCCGAAGCTTCTTCGCTGCCGACACCTTTGACCGGCGGACCCCCAGGTGAACACGAGGACGCCCACCGCCAGCACGATCAGTAGGACGGAGATTGCTTTCTCGACGCGGCGTGGAGATGGACACGGTAACAGGTGCCGCTGTTGGTAGTGGCGGAGGTAAGGGGTGCTGGTGCAGCCATGGCACCTCGTGATCTAAAAATTTGTATTTTAGCTCTATAGATTTCCAAAAAAGCAATAGGATTACCATTGATCCATCGTCGTTGCGAGAAAGATTGTGACTTGACGCCTTGCCATGTATATATGGATGAGGATTGATTCAACTGCTTCATTGCATTGCATGCTGGCTGGCCTTGGGCTTGCCCTCGGCTAGAGGTGGGACTTGGGCCGGGCTTCTTTGGGCCAGCCCGAAGCACGGCCGCGGACGCCCGCCCGACACATGACGGCCGGCGCGGCGCGCACGCACGAACGGTGGGCGGGCTGGGCTTCAAAATCCGACACGGTGGCGACGCGACGGCGCACGCAGATCGGGCGTGCTTGGCGGCAGACGGCACGAAGAGCACGGTTGGCCAGAAACTATTTAAAATTGATTTCTTAACTATAGTAAATTGTACTCATAACTCTCCTTGAGCTTTTCTATTTGACTAGTTGGGTAGGCCTATGCTAGATTGTCGGGCGATGTCCACGTACGCCATAGTCTAATTTGCACCAAGATATGCATTCCATTGGACTAGATGACCAAGTTCGAAGGTGAAATGGCATGAGACAATAGAATCGAATTTTAAGTAGGTTTTTAATAAAGCGGATACAAGAGAAAGGAAGATAGCGGCCACCGCTACCATTGTCATTGCCGCTTTTGTCGTGTATAGTTACTTTGGCTGGACTTGGTGCACGCACGAACGCCATGACGGTGGGCTTTGGGCGTGCTTGGGCTCGACCAAGACGAGGCGGCGACGGCACGCGCGACGACGGATGATCGGGCCGAACCGCACGGCACGGTGGCGGCACGGTGGGCCGGGCGCGTGCGCGCGGCGCGGCCCAATTCCCACCTCTACCCTCGGCTATGCCAATGCAGGAAGCCAGGAAGAGAGGTCCATGGATCTGTGGTCTCATATGTAAGCGTGTGTATCACCCGGTGGGCCACGCGACTCAACTACCCTGGAGCCTGGAGGAGTCCGATCTGAGTCTCAACGGCCTGATAGGTAATGGGCTCAGCCTAAGGAATTATCCACGGAAGCAACCCATCCCCACATCCATTCGAAGAAGGGATCCCTCATCTCGTCCCTGCTGAGAAGAAACCCTCGCCGCCCCTGGTTGTCGCCCGCCTCTTGCGTTCCCGTTCTCCGTCTGAAACTCTGCCTTCTGCCACCGTCACATTGCTCTTCGCCCTCGGATCTCCGCCTTCGGTGAGCCCCCGTCCTCCCCGGAAATGGTTGGTTAGTCTTCGTCTCCTCTTCTTATGTGATGAGGAGGCGAAATGGTTGGTGAGGAAGGATGACATAACGTCGCTCGCGCTCCACGTGTGCGACGAAGGAGAAAGGATATCGCGGCGTCGCTCACGCTCCACACATGGGACACAAGAGGAAGGATGACGCAGAGTTACTAGCGCTACACGCAACACAGGAGGAAGGACGGCGCTGAGGTTTTGCTCGCGCTGGGAAGGACGGCGTCATGTGCGCGATGGAGGAAGGAGGGATAGGGATGACGAAGGATTGTGGCTGGAGAGGAAGAGCGAAGAGTAAGAGATGATGGATGGTTGGATGCTATACCGTTCAGATCAAGTCCAAACGATATAGCGTACTATAGTTGCTCTCATGAAATACACACACTACAAGTTAATCACTAAATAAACAACATAAAATTCTAATCTAAACTACCAATGCAATCAAGTAGAGAGAAAAAACTCATGAACCTGGTAGATATTGGCTCAGTCGATGGGCAATCATGAGGAAACAGGCATACACATGGCCCATGATGGCTATGGTGATCTCCCACCACTGCACCTTGCACCTACTACCAAAACCTCTCTCGATTGTCAGCTACCGATGACACGCACCTCGTCGCCTCACCAGAATCTTGCTCACCTCCACTCTGTTGGCCACTGGTTTTCACCGCCACAGGCACAACTTGGTTTTGTTTTGTTGGGCGCCGCCGTGCACCCATCGGGAGAGTAATTGGGTCTATCAAGGAGAGTGGCAATAGGCCGAGAGAGCAAAGCTGAGATGAGAGAAGAGGAGGGGTTAGGAATCTGTGGCCATGGAGCCTTGGAGATGAGAGAAGGGGGATTGGGACTTGAGAGAAGGGAGGAGGGATTTGGGTGAGAGAAGGGCATAGTGACGCAGCCGTATTAGGGGTATGTTCTTTTTGGCTGAGACTTATGATTTTTTTGTTGCCGTTTGTGACTTTTGAACTGTCTGTGCGAGAGGTTACAGAGTAACAGAGCGATTTTTGCCGATATAAATGAAGTTGGTACAATATGTACTACAATCAATTAGTAGACCCCATCTTGAAAAGACACTCGTTTAAAAGCTATTTATTGTAGAAAAGTCAAAAACAGAAGCCAAAAGCTGAAAAGAACAGAGCCTAGGTCTTCGAGAATCGGGAATGGGAGGGTTTCAAGGAAGGGTTGGGAGGGGCTAGACCCAGCTTTTAGCTCGTGTTTTCCATGAGGAGAAGGCCTATGGGGAGCGGTCATACTACGCGGTGGTGGAATAATAGGTGAACTATGATAACTCGCTACTTCTTTTAAGTAGTAGAAATTACGATATGAAATAACCACTGAATCTTTTTGCCCCGTAATTATGTAACTGCATCTTTTTTAAAACAACTATATAACTGCATCTTCACGCCAAGTGGACGGTCAAAACCGCTCTAGTAACAAATGTCAATGTCGATTGCCTCTTCTTCCAAATCATGCTCGTCCCTTCTGATGGATACCTGTGACCTTCGATTTGTTGGTGTCTGCTGGCCACGGAAAACCAAACTGATGTGCTATTAGCTAGCATCAAGGTAGCGGCCCCCACGATGCCGTTATGCACCACATAGAAATGAAATGAAATACTGTACTATAAACGTCCAAAATTCCTCCTTTGAAGCTTTCTAGTACAGATCAAGAATTAAAATTCCCTTGCAGACAGTTGACATGCATCCAACCCCTTTGCGCACAGCGCAAGCTCGTGGAGTAGGCCACATTAACGTACAAATTTAGATCACTACTTGGACGTTGCTACAGATTAAAAAAAAGTATATTATCTCAATATATTAAGTTAATGTTGTTGGAATCAGTCTGTTCAGTCCACACTTTTGACTCCGCCTCTGCGTTTGGTCGTGTTATGCTTCCGTGCCCTTAGCTTTACGGTGCACTCGGTAGAGCTGTGTTGTTTTTTCTTATTAGAGAAATTTTATAGTGGTAGAATTTATTTTTTATTGTTTTTGTGTTTTTATTAGAGATATTTTGAGAGGTGCAAAGAGAAGTTAAAAGAGGGACAAACCACCACTTAACTCCCTAATTTAAATAGTAGAGATCAACGTTATTAACCAACAACTGTCCATCTTAACTTGAGCTTTCAGCCGCCTTGAAAAAGAAAATCGCTTATGTTTCCTTGGAGGTGTTATCCAAATCTACTCAGCGTTTTTACTTGTAAGTAGCCTATTGAGTTTTTTTTTGTGTTACTAACCAATTCACTCGAAAGTTTAAATAATACTTAGAAGGGATGAATTTTAAACATCTCAGCTCAAATTTTCATTAGAAAGTAAGAAAATTATCGTTGTTCGAACATTGCCTTGGCCTCGAGGAAAGCTAGGCTCTCAGTAAACGTGTCAACATATTCTTCTTTACGTGCTGCTTGGTTAAGGCCTTCATGTGCCACCAGACCTACTGACTGCTCCAGTGAGTTGTGCACGCAGCTTGGCGGCAAAATGCTAACTACCAACCACCGAACCCACCAGATCCCCAAATCGCACACTACTCACCCTCGCATCATGTGTTTCTCTGTTAAAAAAAAAATCTTTCGTGTCACTTTAAATCTTTAATTGGCGTAGAAATTAGAGCACCAAACAGAAAAAAAACCCAAAAATTGTAAAGAAAAATAATTGCGAAAGCAACTGACGCTTCCTCCCCGGTAAGAAGAAACTGACCTTTTGTTTCTAACGCAACAATTAAAATAAACAGTGACCAGATTTACTCAATAAACACCCTTTCTAAAGTAGTTTTTACTGGTACATTCTGAACTTCTTTTAAAAAAGGAAAAGAAACTGAAACTTGGTTCATTCTGAACTTCTTTTAAAAAAGGAAAAGAAACTGAAACTCTTGAACACGCCCATTATATGGTCGACCCAAAATAAACTTACTGAAAATCAAACAAAAATATGTCATGAAATATATTTTGCCTATCAATAATTATCTATTAAATACCAAATAAACATATTTTGAGATGGAAATAACAAAAAATCTTAAAGCAAGGGGCAGAGTAAAAGAACTTCTAAAAAGAGGTTAACAGCAGCGCCTGAAAATAATTAATTTAGTCAAACGCCCATGCTTATCGTCTTCCTGCTTCCTTCTCCTCCTCGACCAACTCGAGTCCTCCTTCCCTCTCCCATTTTCAAAATTACCACCTAAATCAACTAAAACAAACCTCTATTTTCTTCGTGCTCTTCGATCCCAAAATCCCTGATCCGGAGTTCTCCGAAAGAAGATTTCTCGGAGCCGGAGCAGTTCTTGATTTTTTTTTTCCTGCAATCTTCCGCTACATTGCTGCAATTAGCGCCCCAAACCCGCAAGGCTGAGCAGTTCTTGAAGGTGGAATTCTCGATATAGCGTCTGCTTCAGGCTTCAGTCGTATTGCAAGTTGGCGACCCAAAATCCATTGTTGGAGTCCAGCAGCTATTGGAGTTCTTGCTGACAAAAGTTGGTCCAGATATTGGAGTTGTTGATTTGGCCGAGCCATGGCGCTATTCCGGAAGTTCTTCTTTAAGAAGCCGCCCGACGGCCTGCTCCTCATCACGGACAACATATACGGTAATGGAGTTCTTTCCTTTGCCTTGCCGTGCATTTAGTTGCGTGCGGTAGACTAATTATTTTTGCCCTAGCAGTTTAGTAAAAGAAAGAGGTTTCAGTTTGATTGATATGGTATTGGTTGCTAAGTTTAAGCATAGTTGAAATGTTGAATTGTTGTGGCGAGCATAGCACAAGATGATGTAAAAAGAAAAATCAGAGAATTTCCGGGTCAAGAGTTATACAGTGTTGGGTGGTCAAAACATATTTATTTGCTCATTACAATTTAAATGAGGTAAATTGTTTCAGTTTCTGTTACCTTCCAAAAAATGCTTTATTTTCTCTTCATTAATTGAATTGTTATATGAAGAATTCAATACAGAGCTGAGGATTGGCGTGTGCTTGACACATATAGCTTTTATTTGTTTCAGTTTTTGATCATTGCTTCTCCATGAAAGTGCTGGAAGATGACCACTTTGAAGCACACATCAGAGGCATTGCAGCACATCTTCTAGAAAAATTTCATGATCACTCATTCATGATCTCGAATTTTGGGACTCGAAAGGAAGAAAGCCATATCTACCACATTTTATCTGAGTATGGTATGACTGTTTTGGACTACCCAGGCCACTATGAGGGGTGCCCACTTCTTACCATGGAAATGGTCCACTGCATCTTGAAGTCCAGTGAAAGCTGGCTCTCTCTGGGTCAGCATAACTTACTGCTAATGCACTGTGAACAAGGATGCTGGCCTATTCTGGCTTTCATGTTAGCTGCTCATTTAATATACCAGGGGCATTATTCGGATGAGCAGAAAACGCTGGATATGCTCTACAAACAATCATCTTTGGAGCTCTTGGAAATGTTTTGTCCTCTGAATCCCATGCCTTCTCAAATGAGATACTTGCACTATATTTCGATGAGGAATGTCATGCTTGAGTGGCCTCCAGCTGATAGAGCCCTGACATTGGATTGTGTGATTTTGAGGATGGTTCCAAATTTTCACGGTCGAGGTGGTTTCCGTCCAATATTCAGGATATATGGCCCAGATCCACTCATGCCCCCTGATCAGACTCCTAAAGTTCTTTTTTCAACTCCAAAGAATAGCAACCTTGTCCGTTTTTACTCACAGGTAATTGTCTCTTTTCTGGTCATGTATTATGGTTCTTTTGAAGTGGATCTGTGTGTCATCTGTTGTCTTCAGTATTCTAATTGTTAAAGCTACTGCATAGTCACATTAATAGGCTTTCGTTGATGGTCTTTTGAAATCTATGGGCCTGTTCTTTTTGGCTTTGGCTTATGGCTGTGGCTTTTAATTTTTGGGCTGTTTATGAGGAAGAGTACGGAGTAACAAAAACTCACGTGCGGTTTTAGTTGATATAAATGAAGCCACTATAGTATGTACTAAAATAAATTTGTAGATCCCGCCTTAAAAAGACACTCCGTTTGAAAGCTAGTTACTGTAGAAAAGCTGAAAACAGTTTTTAAAAACTGAAAAAAGAGGCCTTATATTTTTTTTAATATTTTAAAATTTTTTGTAATATTGATTTTCTGGACTAACCTTCACCAAAAAAAAACTGACCATCTCTGAACTTAGGCAGATGAACTGGTGAAAATAAACCTTGAATGTCATGTCCAAGGTGATGTTGTCCTAGAGTGTATCGATTTGTATGAGGATCTGGATCATGAGGAGATGGTATTCCGGATCATGTTCAACACGGCTTTCATCAGGTCAAACATCTTGATGCTTAACCGTGATCAAATAGACATGTCATGGAATGCAAAAGACCAATTCCCTAAAGATTTTCGAGCTGAGGCAAGTGTTTATATCAAGTGGCAAACTAGCCTATTTCTGTTTATACATGAATTTTTACATGCAACTTCTGTTGATGCTAGGTTATCTTTTCTGATATGGATGCAACTACTTCACACGTGACAACAGAGCCTGTTAGTCATCAAGAAAAACAAGGACTTGGTATTGAAGAGTTTGTTAAAGTGCTAGATATCTTCAATCATTTGGACTGGTTGGATGGAAAGAGGGATACTGCACTTGATTCACCCCAGCAAAAGGCCTCAGCCACTTCCCAAGGAAATATAGATGCATCCCCTCCTGGTGAGCCTGAGACTTTCTTTGATACTCAAGAAGAACTTGACTTTGATAATTTCTCTGGTGAAATCAACTCTTCTGCTCTTGTGCTGAAGCTTCAAAATGGCTTGGGTATGCTTGGTAGCACAGAACATAAACAAGGCCCCCTACATTCAACTTCAATGAAAGTTCCATCCAAATTACAAACAATAGCTCTAGCTCCTCCGCGAACACGGCCTCCTTCAGTGTTGTTGTCACCTTCTAAGGTTAAGACGCCAAAGACCAGTGCTTCATCAATGACACTATCTTCAAGTACAGTTATAGCCCAACCGCCATCCTCACCAGTTCAGCCGCGGCGACTGATGTCTGATTCTGCAGTGCAAATTTCATCTGAGACATCAGCTGAGAAGTCTGGTTCGCAAACTCCAATACAGCATGAGCCTTCACCTCTTATGGTAAATAAATCAGCATCAACAGCATCCCTGATACCACTGTGCACACCTCCCCCTCTTCCTCGCCCACCACCCACCATTTCATTAGCCCCTGTTCCATCTACTTTACCCATAAACACTAGCACAAGTATGATCAGTGTTTCCCTTAGATCAACCATGCCTTCCCCTTCACCTCCTCCAGAACCATCAGTCTCTCCACAAATTTTTGCAAGAACTGAAGAACTGGTTAAATTACAAGAACCTTATGGGATTCTTGAGAAGTCACTGCCTGGTAGTTCTACAGCTTCCAATGCCACCACATTGTCATCAGCTTCTTCATTGTCCATAGAAAAGGACTCTAGCAACGCAAGATCATCTTTACCTACAGTTACAAGATCAGATCCTGCTCCAGCGCCGCCGCCGCCACCTCCTCCTCCTCTAAAACCAGCCACTGTGCTGTTTCCTTTGTCATATGGTGAAGAGGTGACAAGCACTAAAAAAATAGTTGCACCACCTCGTGTTCCACCTCCACCACCACTGCCACCAGCACCATTTTTCAATTATACACATTCATTTACTGCATCTGCAATTTCTGCCCCACCAAAGAGAGCCCGATCTCCAGCGCCCGAGCCCCCGTCCCCACCCCCCTCATTGGCCAAATCACCATTTTCTCCTCCACAAGCACCGCAGCCACCACCTCCACTACTTAATAGCCCTAAAGTTTCATCATCTCAACCCCAGTTTGTAGACAAAAAGGCCAGTACAGCATCCAAATATCCCTCACCTTTGACCCCTAACTTTTCACAAACTGTTGCAGGGCTGCAAGCACCTCCCACTCCACCGCCACCTCCTCCTCCATCTCAAAGTAGCTCTCTTGTTTCTTCATTTCCATCCACAAATAAAAGACATGACATTGCAGCCCCTCGTCCTCCTCCACCTCCCCCACCATTGCATTCCGGGTCATCTCATGTCACTTCTGCACCATCTGCAGCACCTCGTCCTCCTCCACCTCCCCCACCATTGCATTCCGGGTCATCTCATGTCACCTCTGCACCATCTGCACCCCCATTACCTCCTCCGAAGCTATCTAGGGACAACAATGCTTCACAAAAGCCATCAACAACCCGACCACCACCACCTCCACCGGGTCCACCTCCACAAAAGCCATCAAACTCTTTGCCATGTAAGGGAAGTGTTGTTGGTTCTACCCCTCCCCCACCTCCTACATTCTCATTTGGTGCAAAGGAGCGTAGCACAGCCCGGTCAAGAAGTCCTAGAAGTTTGCGTGCCAACCAGTCATCTAAGAGGACACCACTGAAGCCATTGCACTGGGTGAAAGTGTCAAGAGCAACACAGGGAAGCTTATGGGCAGAGACACAGAAATCTGATGAAGCATCTAGGTATCAGAACATTTTTTACGGCATTCTTTGTTAGTTGAAATGGAATGGGTCTGGCACTTTAACATGTTAGTCCATGTATCTCTTCACCAGGGCCCCGGAAATTGATATGTCTGAGCTTGAAAGCCTTTTCTCAGTATCCATGCCAAATACGGAGGCAAAACGGCAACGCCAACGTCCTTCTGTTGCAACGAAACAAGAAAAAGTTCATTTGGTACTTCTATTCCATGCCTCTTTGTGCAACTGTTTACAACTAAGTAGTGAGATGAAAATTTTAAGTGAAAAGTAAATAAAACTACACTTTTGTTGTGCAGATTGACCTTCAGCGCTCAAAGAATTGTGAAATTATGCTGAGAAACATTAAGATGCCACTGCCTGATCTGATGGTAACTAACATCATATTTAATTGAAGGGATATTATCTCAAGATAGCAACTTTGTCAGAGTTATTAGGATTAGCCTCTTGACAAGTAAAAGAAAACTGGCATAGTTGATGCATAGCATTGCTGAAAGATCAGAATAGCTTGACTGAAGTGAACATTAAGAATAAGTCACCTGACAAACCTGGTTTTTGGGGTATCTTAATAACTTCTAGTCACAACTGTTGTCGAAAATAAAGTCATTTTACATTCCAACAGTGTTTGGTTACTGTAATGGACTAGTGAATAGTGATTATGCTGATGATAGTTGAGTTTTTTTTCAGGGTTCGGTGCTTGCCCTTGACGATTCCATTGTTGATGGTGATCAAGTAGATTATCTAATAAAGTTCTGTCCAACTAAGGAAGAAATGGAACTGCTCAAAGTACATTTCTACTCAGCATATTCCTCATTGAAATATCATTAGGCATACTAGCAGAATTTCTTCTATCAGTTTCCTATAGATTGATTGACTGAGCTTTTTTTGCCCCCACTTTTTCAGGGTTATACAGGCAACAAAGAGAATCTAGGGAAATGTGAACAGGTCATTATTTTCTGTGCTATTCTGTTTTGCTTGGCTCATGAATTATGCTCGACAACGATCTAAATAACAAACTGCATAGTTCATTTTGAGGGAGATACACATGATCTTAGTATGAGGCCATATAATCAAACATGTTGCACCATGCATTGTGAAAATTTTAGATGGACACAACTTTAATATGCATATCTTGGGAAATTGCATGGTAAGATGGTCATTTTCTACAATCTCGTTGCCAATGCCAAATATAGCTAGTTTACTGCTAGGCCTATTTTGAACAGTTATCATTTCCATCATGTAACATATTGTTTGTTTCGTAAGCACTAAATAAATAACTTCACTGCTGACTTTCTTCTGTGTTTCTAGTTCTTCTTGGAAATGATGAAAGTGCCAAGGGCGGAGTCGAAACTGAGAATTTTATCCTTTAAGATAAAGTTTCTTACACAGGTCAGAAGAACAATGCATCCTTGTGAAATGCTTTCGTCCATGGAGTTGTGTGACTGTTCTCTAATGAATATATGAGGTTTGAATTATTGCCACATCAATCTATGTTCTTTCAGGTTGCAGATCTGAAAAATAGCTTGAATAGCATCAATTCTGTTGCTGAAGAGGTACACTGTAGTCAATTGACATCAATTCTTATTCTTTGACATGTTAACATGTTCGTGTATAATGTTATTTGGCCAGGTTAGGAACTCTGTTAAGCTTAAGCGAGTGATGCAAACAATTCTTTCTTTGGGGAATGCATTAAACCAAGGAACTGCAAGGGGTGAGTCAGCAAGCCCAGTGCAAGATTGATATTTTTACCATATTACTTTGCAAATAAATAATCTAGCATGGAGGAACACAGTGCATAGGGTATCTCATTATCGGTTGATATCTTATTCTAATTTTATCATATAGATGACTTACATTTTTTATCTAAAGAAAAAATCGGTTAAAAGAAATTTAGAGCATACCAACTGCCACAAGTGAAAATATAGCTAGGGGTTAAGACTGCAACATGACTGTACAGCAGCAATTCCAACATTCTGATTTCCAAATAGCACGGTCAATTTCACTATAGCTATTATATATCTTGCACTGCCATTTTGTCTGAAACTCACCTCTTTTGTTTTTTTTAATCAACTGGGAAAATTCCAGGAATATCTCCCAAGAAAAAAAACTCATATTTTTGTTACTTTCATTTGGACAAGAGTGAAAAGAAATAATTATAATAATTTGTTTGTAAGAAACCTTTTGAAATTGATAGCAGACTGTTGATTCTATTATCGTATTCTCACAAGTGTCCAATTTCCAGGTTCAGCTGTTGGATTTAGATTAGATAGTCTTCTTAAGCTCAGTGATATACGGGCACGTAATAATAGGATGACTCTCATGCATTATTTATGCAAGGTATGGTACTTAATTTCTATAATTCTCTTTATCGTGGTTTCCTATCATAAGAGCCAGGTTTTAAGGATTGCCTGTTCATTTATTTTATGTTTTCATTTTTCAAGTATCACTTAAATGTTGCTTGGGAGTTGAGAGGCTAATTGCTGCATAGCAATAGAGGTTTCACGCACAGAGATCTGTATCTCCAAGATTGACGATTCTATTGCTTCCACAGGTACTTTCTGACAAGCTTCCTGAAGTTCTTGATTTTGACAAGGATCTCGCACATTTAGAACCTGCCTCAAAGGTAGCTTAGATCTTAATTCTAGGTCCATTCTGGTTTTGTTCTGCTCACTTACAGTATGGTGGAAAAACAGATACAACTAAAAGACTTAGCGGAAGAAATGCAAGCAATAACTAAGGGACTGGAAAAGGTTGAGCACGAATTGGCAACATCTGAAAAGGATGGTCCAGTGTCAGAGATATTTTACAAGGTTTGTTACCCCTTTTCTTAATTGCTTCTTAGTATTGATTGTAAATGAATTTTTATATGAAATCATAGGACCAGAACCCACCCAGTTCTTTGTCTGGACTGTTTGTTTTGCAGTTAAGAAAATGGTTAGTAGTATTTAGTTCTTGAAAGAATGGAACTCCAACTTCCGCCATAAAATTCTGCTGCCTTCCTGTGGATGTATTTTTGGATAGCTGGGAGTATAAATGTAACTTCGTGATTTCCAAATATTCTTTTAATGTAAAAGGTGCCATTAGAGTACATAGTGATAAAGCTAATGATTTCCTTAGATGCGGAAAAGGAAAGCTCATCAGCGACACCTGTCAAACCAAAGGAAGGCACATGCATTCTATAATTTTATTCCTTGTTCTTTTATTTATATAACTAGGTTATTAAAACCGTAACAATTGAATGCAATTTTGCACTTTGATCTGTACGTAGGTCAGACTTAAGATTTATTGTATGTTTAGTTTTTTTCCCAATTGCCCAATTGTTACTATAAAAAAGTCATACGGAAGAACATGAAGACACCGTCATAAATTATAACAATTAACCAGTTGGTTAACTACCATTGGCAAACTATTACCATATTAATTACAATACTCAGAAGAGCTTTCATTTCAGAAATTGAAGGAATTTCTTGCTGATGCCCAAGCTAAAGGAAGGTCATTAGCTTTGCTTTACAAGATCGCGGTATGAAAAGACTACACTTGTCAATATCTTGTCGCATGCATTCACGCTAGCATGTGTTTTGTGCTACATTTTATTATTTTCCTTGCAGGGAAAAGTGCGATTCTCTAGCACATTATTTTGGTGAAGATCTATGCGGTGTCCATTCGAGCAAGGTATCTTCTTTTGAGCTAAAAGGCTTAATTATTCTGCAAATATACAAATCAAAGCTTAATGTGTCCAAGACAAAAGGGAGTAAAGGAGATGGGAGATGTTTCTGTAAGACGTGAGAGAAGATACCATGGATTTTAAAAAGCTAATTCAGTTGCAGTCATCATGTTCCAACAACGATGCACTTTGTTTCCCATACTATCGCTTGTCGCGATTGGATATGTTATCGGTACTATCTCTTTTTTGGTTGTACCAATCGAACTAAGGCACGTACACTTCCAGGATTTTCTGGCAGTTTTGACTGGAAATCATCTGAGCTCCTGCAGTTTTTTGTGTGACTTGTGCCTTAGCAAATTGCATCTACCAAATCTTTAGATCAATACCAGTTTACTTTTGGATGTCCTGAACAGTTTATGTGATTTCCCCTTTCTGTGGACAGTTGTCTCTACTCTGCTAAGCTTCGTGAAAACGTTTGGGCGAGCCCATTCTGAGAACCTCAGGCAGGTGGAGCTGGAGAAGAAAAGAACCCAAATGGAAGCAGAAAGAGAAAAGGTGAAAGTAGCTGCTCACAAGGACTTGCTGGAGCCAGGAATTTCAGATTGATGGCTCATCGTCGAAGCCAGACAGTACGTATTTCACTAATTTCTTGCCATGACAGTTGGTGACCTTAGCTTCACGACCAAGAACAGCGTGGCAGAAAGTTTTGTAGCGCTATTTTCTAACCATGTGGAAATGGAGGTGAAAAAGAGAAGTTGCAGTGTACATGACAGGTATACACATATGGAAATGTGGACATCCATTTTTCATTATTATATCAATATGACAATCAGTAGGCCCTTCCCTTCAAACTTGTTTGTGCTATTATTGGCTCTTACAGTTTTGCCTTCCACGGGAGAGACGACTCAGGAAGTCTCTGTAGTCAATACGACAATTCACTTAGCAGATAGCCTTACAGTGTACCGGTTCTTAGTGTACATGGGAATGTACAGTTATTGGGTTATTTTGGAGAATTCCCTAGGTGACGAACAAATTTTGTAATGCCGTTTCCATCCATGTCAAATATTTATATTTTTCACGGAATCACTACTACGGAGTAAAAGCCGGATTTGGCACTGTGGTGTATGGTATTTACAAAACTAGTCGTATGCGTATTGTATTTGCAAAAATGACACTTCGCAACGCCAGCGAGATGACACGTGATGAGGCCACCGGCGGTAGGCACCTGCTGCCCCACAGTAGACGGCAGGCAGCCTACCACCCGGTGGGGATGGCAGGCAGGCCTGCCGTCCGGTGAGGGGGCGGCAGGTGATTAAGTCAGCTGATTAGCCGGCTTAATTATCTACCCTATGTTTTTGTGTTTAGTGTTTGTTTGAATTTTTAAATATATCAAATGAGCCCAAAAAACTACAAAAATTTATGTACAGCCTCTCGACACAACGTACCTCACAGTGTAATTTTTGGGTAATTTTATCCGTTGTGAATGTTACTTGAAAATTCATACAATTTCGATATTTGTACAAGTTTTTACATATAGCAAATAAACTCCAAAAATTACGAAATTTTATGTGAAGCCTCCCGACATAGTCATAGTTATTATGTATTTTGTTAGGAATTTTATATGGTTCGAATTTACCATGTTTATTCGTTCGAATTTACCACGTTTATTCGGATTAATTTACAAATATTTCACAATTGTTTTAAATTTTATACATTAGGAATACTTGTACAAGTAAAAGTAACTATAGTAGTAAAAAAATGCATCACACTGGATGCATATATGGCTCACCCATCTGAGCCACTGCTACCTTCTCGTCGCATCTGCCTCCCTATATGTGGCCTTGTCTTTCGTTGAGCACGAGCATGTCCCGTAGAGTACATCAGTCAGTCCAGAAGGGTCTAGGGCCAACCCCGAACGAGATACGTCATACCAACCCTAGGGTCCCGGATGTGGCGGAGCCCACATGGTGCAAATGACTGGAATGCCCCCAGAAGTAGGCCAAACCCTAAGGATAAAGTTGTAACTACACTGGCCTTTCCCTCTCCCCCTATAAATAGAACCCTTTGTAACGGGAGGGTGGAGACCACTCTTGTAACCCTAAGACACTCCTCTTGAATACACTTGGTGGTTGTGCTACTTCGAAATCCCTTCGCACCTGCAGCGGTTTCCATATCTGACCGGGGGTGCTTCTAAGTTTACTGTCCACACTCATATCGACGACAATGACCATATGAGGACGCTTTTTTTCTTTACTTAGGTGGCGGCGTGCTCGTAATGTGTTGGACCTTTTCTTTTCAACTTTCTAAAAACTATTTTTTTGGTTTTTTTACATTAACTAACTTTTAAATGGAATGCCTTTTTAAGATTGGGTTTACAAGTTGATTGTAGTACATACTATATCGACTTTATTTATATCGACTAAAACCACACATGAATATCTGTTACTCCATACTCTCACACGAAACCATACGCTACAAGCAAAAGCCGTAGTAAAAAAGTACTAAAATCAGGCCCATAGGAGCTCACCGACAACCCCGTCTTCCCCAACTTCAGCCGAAAATCACTGCCACCATCGTCATTTCTTGCGCACTATGTCCTAATCCAATTCTTCTCTCCTGGAGCATCTCCATACATACCCTCCTTAGTCCTTCCCCATCTTAGATTTGGCCACCCTTTCTCCTAGCTCGCTATCGTTGTTAAGCTTGCTGCGCCTCGGGTCACCACCATCAACCCTCCTTGCCTCATCTCCAACCACACGCGTCCACGCTAGTGAGCCCCCCTTGCCAAGTAGATGCTCATGGTGTGCTTGGATTTGTCTAGTAATAGTTACCGGGCTAGTTGCCATGGTGATAGTGCCGCCGCCACTGCCTTGCGCGGCCCCGTCGCTACCGTAGGTCACTGTACATCATGCCTAGAGATGGTAACGGGTAAATACCCATCAGGTATTGCCATTCCATACCCGTACCCACTAGGTGTAAATTTACCCGTCGGGTTACCCGTATCCGCACGCGGGTAGGAAAATTTACCCATACCCGTACCCGCGCGAGTATTACTACCCGACGGGTAACCCGTACCCGCAAGCATACCCGGTTCAACACATAAGAATATCATCAATTTAGACATTCATTAATCATACATGCCAAGCACAAAAGCGTCTAATGATCAAAATTAGTACATCACATAAATATACTTGACATGACCATATCAACATATGACAAACAAATAAACAATCAACAACAAGTAGATAATAAAATTAACATTTGAGTGGGATGTCTAGTTGTCTAATGCGGGTATTCATTACCCGCGGGTAGGCGGGTATGGGTAGTATATACTCACACCCGCACCCGCCTACCCGGCGGGTAGAGGATTTCGCCCAATAACGTACCCATGGGTACATAAAATTTTCCATACCCGTCTCTTTATCGGGTAAAACCCGTCGTGTATTCGGATATCGGGTACCCATTGCCATCTCTAATCATGCCGTCGTCGCCCGTAGGAACCTCGAGACCCCGATGACCCATTTTTGAGGTCACCAACTGTTGCCTAGCTCAACTGAGTCATTGCTCCAAATGCTCTATTAAAGAGAGAGAGAGAAGATTTAGTGTAGCCAGGCCCACCTATTAATCATTGTTAAACTATCAATTGGAAATTAAATTTGAAAATAAATTAAATATAGCGACCGAAAGGCACTGAGTCTTTTTTGAAATTTTTTCTCTCCCTTTAGCTTAGAAAAATATAATAGTGCCATTGGTGTTCTACGATAAAATTACATCTTTTTATAAAGTATGTTATGGTGTAAGCATATTTTTTTTAAATATCTGTCGATAAATAGTGACGATTTACGTTGTGTTATAACCAATTTCCGTGAAGGGAGACCCCGAGCTCTACGCTACGCTACGCTCCGAGCACACGCCTGCCGTCCCCGAGAACATAAATTAGTACCAGTGTCCTCCTGCGCTTCCAATACAACTCCACACGCAAAGCGTTCTCTCACTGACAGGTGGCTCCATACCCTTGATATCCCCACCGATCAGCCTCACGAACGCACCAACTCAGGGAAGCCTCGCCGTGCGCGGAGCGGCGGCTCGGGGAGTCATATCCGGAGCGGGTGACGCATTCGAGGGCGTGTCGCGATCGGACGGCTGGGAACGCAACCGCAGCGGATATATACCTCGACTCCGCCTCCTCCCATGGCTTCCGCCGCATCCACCTCCGCCGTCTTCGCGTCCCGCCTGCTCCGCCGCTCTTCGCCGCGCCTGCTGCGCCGCCTCTCGTGCGCGCCCGCGGTCCTGTCCTCTCGCCCCTCGTCTTTCGGCATCGCCCCCCTCCGCCGGCCGCTCGGGCACCGCGCTCGGATGGGACACACCGCCGCCGCCGCTGTGGCCCCCGCGCTCGGCCTCACCAAGCCCAACGCCGTCGAGCCGCCTCAGGTTCGTTGCCTGTTTGTGTGTGAGCGAGTTGGATTGATGCTTAGTGCTTTGAATTGCTGTGGATTCGTCTGCTTAGGACTCCCTATTTGTGGAACAGAAAAGTTGCTACCTTTGGTTGACTTGATCAGGACTTTCTGTTGAAGCACTGAAGAACTGCTAGATCAAGATCAAATTAGTGTTTTCATATGCAAAATTCGATCTCTGTTTAGATTCACCGATTTGCTCCGTACGAAGTCGCTGCTTTTACTGCAAGTGAGTTCAACCTTCGCTCTCCTCTTGTTCTTGTAGGTTACCTTTGCCGCTAAAGACATCGAATTCTCCGATTGGAAGGGAGATATACTCGCCGTTGCGGTCACAGAGAAGGATCTGTCCAGAGGCTCGGACTCCAAATTCGAGAATGCCGTGTTGAAGAAGCTAGACGATCAGCTCAGCGGTCTCCTGTCGGAGGCCTCGGCGGAGGAGGATTTCACCGGGAAAGCCGGACAATCGGTGGTTCTCCGCCTCCCGGGGCAAGGTTTCAAGAGGGTGGGTCTGATTGGTCTAGGCCAGAACGCCCCGTCCACCACCGCAGCTTGCCGGGGCATCGGTGAATCCGTCGCATCAGTTGCCAAGTCTGCTCAAGCAGCCAGTGCTGCTATTGTTCTTGCCTCCCCCAGTGGGATCCAGGAAGAGTTCGAACTGAACGCTGCCACAGCAATTGCTTCTGGTACTGTAATGCTCCTGCACATGCTTTTTTGATAGGATGGTTATGGCATGCATTGACTTGATGATTGTTTGTCTGTCCATTTGAATTGCAGGAACTGTGCTCGGATTGTACGAGGACAGCAGATACAAGTCTGAGTCGAAGAAGGTGCATCTTAAACAAGTAGATCTTATTGGATTGGGTTCCGGTCCGGAGGTGGACCAGAAACTTAAGTATGCCAATGATCTTTCCTCAGGCGTGATATTCGGGAAAGAGCTTGTGAACTCACCTGCGAATGTCCTTACCCCTGGTCAGTAGGTCTTTTAGTCAAACAGTGAATGCTGTTAATCGATTTCGTTATGGTATTTATTTTATCGCAATCCTCACTCGTTGTCCTTTCAGCCGTGCTTGCGGAGGAGGCATCAAAGATTGCTTCTACATACAGTGATGTGTTCACTGCCACGATATTAGATGTGGAGAAATGCAAAGAGTTAAAGATGGGCTCCTACTTAGGAGTTGCTGCAGCTTCTGCAAATCCTCCTCACTTTATCCACTTGTGCTACAAGCCCCCTGGTGGGAATGTCAAGAGAAAGCTGGCTATTGTTGGGAAGGGTCTAACTTTTGACAGGTTCGTACTACTTTTACATATTTCGTGGATTATTACAGTGACATACATGATTGAAAATACATATGTCATCTTGGTATGCTTTGTGATGATGGTAGAACTTTTTTGTTAAGTTATTAATAACTGCTAGTTCTTACACTTGATTCACCAATTTGTCTGCAGTGGTGGCTACAACATTAAGACTGGACCAGGCTGCAGTATTGAGCTGATGAAGTTTGACATGGGAGGCTCTGCAGCAGTATTCGGTGCAGCAAAAGCTTTGGGCCAAATCAAGCCTTCTGGAGTAGAGGTACTTTAGTTTTCAGTTACTTGTATTAGAACCTCTATCTTTTAGCTTATTTCCTAATGATTTCCCTTCACACAGGTTCATTTTATTGTTGCTGCCTGTGAAAATATGATTAGTGGCACAGGCATGAGACCTGGTGACATTGTGACTGCTTCTAATGGGAAGACGATTGAGGTATATTTCTATCAATACATTGTAAAACACCAGAATTTGTGTGATCCATGAAGCATAGTAATAATGTGATGATTATCCTGCTTTTAGTAATATTGTCTATGCAGGTCCTATATCATATCATATTGTTCTTAGGATCCAGTTTGTCCACTCGTTTATATACAAATGTATTCATTTGTAAATATGATTATTCAGGTTAATAACACTGATGCGGAGGGAAGGCTTACACTTGCTGACGCATTGGTCTATGCTTGTAGTCAAGGTGTTGACAAGGTAAAGAATTATTTCTACAGATGCCAGGATTGCTGTATAAGGTTTTTTATGCAAGAATCTGCATTGGACATTGCTGATATAGTTGTAATCCTGATACTCAATTCCCTGTTCTAGCATCGTGGGACACTAATATATTTGCTAGGCCCTATTTAGAGAAACATGATCTGTCCAATTCCATTATTCCATTTGGATGGAAAAATATTTTGCACTACAATGAACCATATTTTGTGCTAAATGATTTATACAGTCAGTTGAGCTTGTCATCTCTAGTGGAAGATGATTGGGCATAAGATATTAAAATACAGAAGTTGCGCCATTCATGGTTATGTAAAATATGGTTTTCATTTTATTGGTCTATTTCTGGACTTCTTATACAGTTGTAGTCTTTTGGAAGGCCTATATGGACCATGTCTTGCGACTTTGCAAGTATCTAGCTTGATCTATTGACTTATCCGTAATTATCACATGCAGATTATTGATCTGGCAACACTAACTGGTGCCTGTATTATTGCACTTGGGCCTAGCATTGCTGGTAAGCTTAACGAAACACTACTCATCTGCACTCTTCTCCACCAACTATAATTTTTAGTGCTTCCAAGATGGAATAGCGGGTTCTTTTGTTGTTTCGTATACTAAAAGAAATATGTTATATAGGGATTTTCACACCAAGTGATGAACTAGCCAAGGAAGTCGCCGCGGCGTCTGAGATATCAGGAGAGAAGTTCTGGAGGATGCCACTAGAAGAAAGCTACTGGGAGTCAATGAAGTCCGGTGTTGCTGATATGGTCAACACCGGCGGTCGGCAAGGCGGTTCTATTACTGCTGCACTGTTCCTTAAACAGGTACATTATCTCTTTGCTATGCTTAGTTGCTTACTTTGAGTGTCCTCCTTGAATAAAATTTGAGCATTGTACTATACTCTATAGATGTGCTTCTTTCCTTGTCGCGGATAATAGGATCAGATGTTCATTGGAAACAAAAAGTCGCAGTTTTAATTGTAGGTTTACCACTCTTCTTAAGACAGAATTCCCAGCATATTCTAATGGAGCTCATGCTTGTCTTGCAGTTTGTCGATGAGAAGGTTCAGTGGATGCACATCGACATGGCTGGGCCAGTGTGGAACGACAAGAAGCGGGCAGCCACCGGATTTGGCGTCTCCACCTTGGTGGAGTGGGTTATCAAGAACTCATCTTGAATAAATTAATTCCCTGCTTCCCAAAGATATACGCAGAAGGAAGGAAAATCGTGTGGTGTTCTTTTGTACCAGCTGGGAAGTATTTTATAGTTACAAACTGCAAAGCAGCCACTTTTGGCATATGAAGTGGGAAAAAATAGAATAAGAGAAAAAAAAAGGTTCTGTTGCCTTTTGAGTCGGAGTGTGTTGGATTGATGAGAAAAAAGGGCATTGCTGTTCACAAGTCGTGCCGTGTAACAATTCTCTTTGTCAAGAGAAATAACGTTGTTCCTTTCACTTGTGCTGTCAAAACATAGCGTGTTCGATTGTACTGAGTTGTGATGTGTTTTTCTTTGGTCGCGACCTCCGCTGCGCACAAAATCGCTTTGCTGGTGCGGTACGAGGCTCTGTTCAAAAGGGTTTATTTTGAGTGGCTTATAGTTGAAAAGCACTATAATTGGTTGAAAAAACACTGGAGCTGACGGTGGTTTATTTGGCGTAATTAAATTTTAAAAAATTTAAAAATAAAAAACAGGTTAATTTGTCATGGACAGTACAAACGAATACGGGAAAAAAGAACCGACAAAAAAGCTCAAAAAAATTTGAAAAATATGAAATTGTTGAATAATGACAAATAAATCAGAAGTTTAAGTCAAAATGAGTGAGGCCAAATAAGTCGGGTAACAAGCAGAAAAAGCGTTCATGTGTCTGGGCTTGTTTATCGAACGTTCCTATGCGTGCAACGTCTTTCTCAGTGCGTGCGAGGTGAGCACGTTACGTAGCTCATGCGACCCACGAGGTTGTACAACTGTATGACGGAGGAAAAAAAAGGGTGAATGACAATTTGTAATTTAAGAGTGGTTGTTTTTCTGATATTTGGTAATATTAAGAGTTAAGTTCGCTAGGTAACAACTGCTTTGCAAGCAAGGGGCATTGAGGCACTTGGTAAAATCTAGTACTAGCATTCAAGGGCTCCAAGAATTGCTTGTTATTACATCGGCATGAGCCTGTTCTTTTTCAGCTTTTGATTTTTCTACAGTAATTAACTTTTAAATGGAGTGTCTTTTTAAAATGGAGTCTACTAGTTAACTGTAGTACATACTGTACCAACTTCATTTATATCGGTAAAAACTGCACGTGAGTTTCAGTTACTCTGTAATCTCTCACATAAAAGCCACAAGCCGTAGCCAAAAGTCATAAGCCTCAGCCAAAAAGAATAGACGGTAGATTAAAAACTCGTGTTGATTGATGTGTCATGCTGCATTGTCACAATACTATGGTTTAGCCTGCTTGTTCTTGCCTTTTCTGTTTCAGATTGGCCAGATTTTGTTCATACTACTTAGATGGGAGCACGGAGCACCATTATGTTGTTCCTAATATTGCAGTATGCATATAGTCATTCTTAGTTAAGCAGTGCATGTCACGCTTCTCGTAATTTTTCTTGAGCTTGTCGTGTCAGCAGCTCAGGGCATAGATATGGTTAAGCCAGAATTGTTGTTTCAGATTATATGTGATGTTTCTTGCCGCAGCTTTTGTTCTTATGGTAGACTCTGGAGATAAGGCTCACTGGACAGAAAATGATATGTTTCCTTTCTTGTCCCCTCATTTTGCAGATAAGACCTGAAGTACTGCTGAAATGGGTAGCACAGAAGTCCCAATGCCCGTGCAGACACCTGCAAATCCAACTGTGAGTGAAGTGTCGGCTGCTGCTGCTACTCCTGCTACTGACTCGAAGCCAAAGAATAAGAGATGCTGTGCAAGCCCTGATACGAAGAGGCTGAGAGATGAATGCATCGTTGAGCATGGGGAATCTGCATGTACAAAATGGATTGAAGCTCACAATAAATTCCTTCGATCTGAGGGGTTTAAGGTCTGATTCTTCTCTGGTCCTCTTAAGGAGAAATTCTATTGTGTCCCGATGATACAAAGCGGATTGTATCACGAGCCAACCGAACGTCGACATGTGGCGTGCAAGACAATATTTTTTTACTGTTTTGTACTGTAGCAAATCAGAAAAAATTTCCTGTTTTGCTACAGTAGAAAACAGTAAAAAATAATTTTTTATTGCTTTGCTACAGTTCGAAACAGTAAAAAAATAAAATTTTTGCTTCTTGCATGCCACGTGTCGACGTCCGATTGGCTTGGCTTGTGACACAATCGGCTTTGTATTACGGGAGCACAATAGAATTTTTCCCAAGGAAGACGTCTACTTTTGCTTCCATAGAAGTTATGTAGCATGTGATTTGAGATGCAACTGGGACTCGTAGATTAGTTGTCATGTTTTTGCATGTTGTCCCTGTAAGTTCATGAAAAATAAAGTCACTTATGAGCGGTGACTGTATGGTTATGTTGAGCAATTTTCTTAATGTTTTTTTTGGGTGTGCTTTGTATGGCATGGAAGATATATTTTCTTGATGTGAAAATTGCTGGTGATAGACACATTGACAGCGAGAGGCTTCAAGTTTATTTGCTCGTTATCGCAATGCCCATGGTTTCCATGGCATAACCATCCCTATTCTCTTCTCATCCTTTTCCCAACGCCAATCAATCACTCCTCACCTATCAACTACAGCCTATCGACTAGTTTATTTTTCTACCTGCAAGCACTCCACATCACCCTCTCCATCCATCTTTTACAGATTTCACACTTGTAGCTAGACATCAGGTTGCTACATTAGCTCATGGCAGCAACCTTCAGGATTTTGGCAATGGTTCGCCTGCCAAGAACGACTGGAACAACCTGAACGCCCTCCTGGGCTGAAACAATGGCACCTCATGCCCTGCGCCTCTCACCGACGCAAATGTGAGACCCTCATACACCTCAGACCATCCTCCTACCTGCACACATGTATACCAATGCAAATAAGTTACAGTCATGACAAGATTATTGCTTAAACTGCAAAATGCCAAACAGCAATGCCAACTTCATTACCTGTCCTGCTGAGTACCATGGGTACCAGCGGATCTTAATCTTCAGGCCAAGGTGGCTGATTGCGAACCTCGTAGCGGTCACCGGGACAACCGAATCCGTGTCGCCACTGCATTTGTCAGTGACAAAAGATGATGTGCACTGAAAACTGTTCTGCTGCATCCAAGGAAAACTTTGTTCATTTCAGATTCTTCAACTTACCTGAACACCCATATCCTAAGCCCGGCCTTCATCAGCATCTTGTATGTCGGCAGCATGGAGAACTCAGAGTCTCGCCATGTCTTGATGAGCACATCACTGTAAAGTAGTATTAGGAAATCCAAATACAAATGCATTGTGACTCCCCATTGGTCCAATCATAACAAGAATGAAAAGAAAAATAGGAAGTGCTAAACAACACTCGAGTGTTTTTTTGGACCGTGAGCATTCATATTTTTCTTTCATATATGCATCCCCTTTAAAAAAATATGAGTGATCCGAACCACAAAAAAAAACTTGAATCCCTCTTCTCCTATGTATACACCCCTCTAAAAAATGTAAATGCTTCGAATCATAAAAAACACTCGAATCTCCCTTCTCTCATGTGTGCACTCCTCTAAAAAATCTGAGACTCCAAACTAAAAAAAACACTCAAATGCTCTCTAAACACCACCAAGAAAAATTGTCTAAAATTAAGTAATCGAACCTGCAGGCAGTCCATCTGTAGGGAATCCCTGTGGTGTTTGCGTGCATGGCCTTCTGCACATCCAGCCTGTTGTAGTACTTCTCGGCGTAGGTCTCCGTGCACGGATCGTAGCCGTAGGATCGGCGGCGGATGAGGGTGTCCTTGAACCTCAGCACGGTGGCGTTGGCCGTGGCGGTGGCGGCGCAGGACGGCGTGTAGATGCTGTACTGGTCGATGTCCCCGAACTCGTGGTTCATGGCGTAGCTCATGGCGCGGCTGCAGAGCCGCGAGACGTTGGCGCTGGTGAAGTTGCACGACTTGAGGATGGCCCTGTAGGTGCGGTCGGAGATCATGGCGTGCGTCCACCAGTAGGTCACCGTGCCGATGTTGTCGTAGTAGTTGTCAGTCACCGCATTCCCTACCTGGGAGCACGATGGCCATGCATGCATGGCTTTTATCAGGGTAAAATTCACATTATCAGGGTGTGATCTGCAGGTAAAATTCTTGTTTGATGGTAACTCACAAGGATTCCCTTTAGGTTGATGAAGGGATATGGTGAAGCCTTGTTGTGTTCAACAATCTTCCTTGCCAACTGGGGGACGTAGTGGCCTGGAATGGAAGTACTTGTCAGATGACACTGATAACAATTACTGACATGGTGCTAGAGTGAAAGTATCCTAAATTTTCTTCTGGCTCTGTGGGAGTTAGGTTAATGACAGAAGAGAAACTACACCGTGAATTCCCAATCACACACGCACTCACCAGCGTAGCTTTCTCCAGCTATATAGAAATCCCGATGTCGATACTGCGGGAACCTTGACATCCAACTAATCAAGAACTGCAACGCATCTTGAGCTGCATCACATTCCCAAGCACATGAAGTGAATCGAACATCGCAACGTGTTAGACCATATGGTGATCGTGATTAAAAATGATGATAAATAATTGATATTTAAATTGCTTTGAAATTTATGTTTACAAAAGTTTCGGTCGATCGCAGCCAAAGGTCTTGAATCCGAGTGATCTAGTTCAGTTCTAAGTTGCTCCGAGTGGTGTTCGTTGGCTCCTAATAATTATGGTTGCTTCGAGTGGTTTTGTTTTGCTACGAGTAGTTTCGGTCTCGTATAAGTGGTTTTCATCTGCTCCTAATGGTTTTGGTCTATTTCGAGTAGTTTTGAACCAGTTCGATTAGGTCCAAGTTGCATTTGATGGTTTTCAAGCAGCAACGGAGTATCAGATGGTGTTCGACTAGCATTGGAACATCGGACGGCACTTGATTGGCGTTGGAGGATCACACGACTGACTTCGACCTCAAAGAGTGATGGCCCAGCTGATGTTTACGACCACTCAGAATCGTTTACGACTACGTAACTTTGACGACGATGGACTACTGCGGTTTTCAACCACGGCAGTACGAGCAATGCAGCACGACTATGGAAGAACGACCACGTCTGTTTCGACTACGCCTGGCTTTGACCACAGCAACTTGGCTACGGCATTCCAACCACGACAGACTTTGACTACATCCGGCTTCTACCATGTCCGATTTCGACCACGACAGAACGACCACTGAAGGTAAACGTAGCTACAATACTTTTTATGGTCATAGCTACAATACTTTTTCATGATTGTAGATTTTACTGGTCGATAGTCGAAGGCTTTGCAGTCAATGGTCATAGACTTTGCGGACTGCTATTATAGTAGTAGACTTTGCAGTCTACTATCGTTGTCTTCAGTAGTCGAAGGCTTTACAATCAGTTGTCGTAGGTTTTGCGGTTGATACTCGTAGGCTTCATTATTGGTTCGAGTGTTTCACTTCTTGTGATCTTCGAATACTTTGAGTACTCGTGTTAGACCAGTGGGATGATTGGCTGGTGCTTGGTGGTCAGGTGGTCGTGGTACTCGGTAGTCGGAAGGACTCGTTACTCGATTGTCGGTGTTTAATTGTCGTGGGTGTTGCGATCGATTGTCGGAGACTTGTGGTATTTGATCGGTACTCGATAGTTCTGGTCGGTAGCGATGCTTGTTTATTTTGAGCGGAGCGATGGTAGTACTTGTGGTTTTCGAGTACTTGTTGAGCTAGCGGTCGTATTGAGTCGTCTAGAGCTGCTTTTCGGTAAGCGATGGAGTTTGTGGTCGTGGACGACCTAGTTGTTGGTCATGGATAGTTTTATTCTTGTCTATAGATGGACAAAGGTGGTGTGAGTGTGTGTGCTGATGTCTATCAAGCTGTGGAGAACATTTACAGGAGAAAGTTTCTTTGGTTTTTACATGTGCAGGTGAGCGTGAAAATGATCATGGTCGGTGACAAGGAGGACCGGGACTAGGAGGGGAAATCTGAGGTCCAGACGGTTGAGATGTCATACGAGGTGATTGGGCTCATGCTAGAGCACGTGAAGATCAAAGATGGATGATGCGTAGAGGCATAGAGATGGTTACAGTTGGTGACGAAGAGAACCAGAACTAGGAGGGGTAATCTGAGGTCTAGATGGTCAAGATGTCACGCGAGGTGATCGGGCTCATGCTAGAGCACGTAATGATGTGTAAAGAAATTATAGGAGGTGCGATCCTAGAGGATTCGACATGGGAGTTGGTGATGCGTGATGGAGATATAGGAGGTGCATCCTGGAGACTTCATCACGTAGTGAGATTGGAGACGTTATGGAAGGAGTCTGTAATAGGAAGGTTTAAAGATATGGTAAAACTCGTGTTAGTAAGGGTTTTATGTCTCTTAATTTGAGGAAAAGATAGAGTTGTGTGTTTGTGTTTGAGACGGACACGGCTTGGGCGTTAGCTTATAAAAGTAAGAAGAGACTAAATACTAACGTGTGGTTTTGTGTTGTTTTTGGTGAGGCTTTTGGGGAGAAAACTTGTGTGGGTTTTTAAAGGGCTTTTGTCGAGAGAGCTTTTAGGGGTGTCGTGAGGGCACTTTGTAACCACATCCATGATGCAGAAATAATATATCAGATCTATTCCAAGAAAAGTTTGCTGGCATCGGCGATGTGTTTTCTGAGCATCTTTGTCTTCTGTCTCCAGCGTATACTCGTTTGAGCGATCGAAGCGTTCGAGCGGCTGAAATCTTCAAGCGAAGGGAGATTACAACTATATGCATCGGCGGTCGTAGCGAGCGATTGAAGGGAGCGGTCGGACGATCATAGCGTTCGTCCAGCACGGATGAGCGAACCATCGTCTTGCGGTTGTAATCTACATTCGATAATTTAAATTGTTTTTCTTCTACTTTTAATTTTGATTTCAGGTTTTAAAAAATGAGACAATCATTCACCCTTTTTTGATTGTGCCATATGATTCTACATAGCAATTAGTGATGCAGTAGTAGCTAGATTTATACAACAATCCAAAATGGCTAATGGCGGATTACCTGTTCTCTGGTCGCCTGAAGTCTTGAAATCCGAGGTGGTGTTCGAGTAGGAGAAGCCAACCCCGGCCGGCGATTCCAGGAAGAGAAGGTTTGCTTCTGCAACAACAAATTTCGCCGTTGTCTTCATCCGGTGCTTCATCTTTAGGCATAAGAATATGAGGTTACCTCACTCACCTCTGTTCCATGAGTACTTGTTAAGGTAGAGCCCTGTCCCGTTTGGTTTAATCCCGAATGGGCCAATCTCTTCAGATGCACCATACGCCACCGAAGAGCATCCAGGACCTGGCAGAAGATCAACAGTGGTGAAACGGGTGTTTCTCCTGTTAAAATTGTTCCTTTTCCTTTCACTTTTTAAAATTGTTCCTTTTCCTTTCACTTCCGATCTTCAGTTATTTGCCATGAAAATCCAAGATGCAACAGGAATCGCCTAATTCCAAACGGAAGAAAACATGGGATCTTTTGGTCTTACCGACACAAATTCAAAACATTGTTGATATGTCAAATCGAAAATGATTAGAACATCTGTGCAGCAAGTAGAACCATGCAAATCATAGTCACAGGGCATGGATGACAGGGCCACAGCCCACAGAGATTCAGAGTTGACCTCAATCATGACGTTGAACAGATCCATAAATCAAAGAGATACTAGTCGTAAACAACAGTTTACAGTTACTATTTATAAGTGAATCAGCTCCATGAACATAGTTACACTGCAGATGCTCCAAATCTTACAAAACAAGCATATCCTAAGGGAAAAAAAAAAGAGTAATATGAGAATCCATGAAAGGGTCCAACTCTCATCAGAGGCGTGCACCGGCCGTTCTGTACCCCAGCCCCATTCCCAAAGCACCAAGTCAAAAAAAAAAAAAAAAACGAACCATGGTGCCAGTGGAACCCAATGTGCATGTCGCAGTGTTTTTTTTTTCCTTTTATGTGCAAGGAACCCAAAGCCAGGAAAAGGCCACACTTGCCTGCATCTACACGCACACAAACAGACACATTTGTTCATTTGCTGTGCCTTTGCAATGCCAATGCAGAGGCTACATCCAGTGTGTGATGATGACCAGAGATGAAGCAAAGGGAATAATAAGGGAAGTTGTAGCAAGTATCAACAACAGCGAAAGATTAAGGTCGTGCTCCAACCAAACTTCTGGTTCGAACTTCTTAATTTTATCTTTTTTTAGATTTTTTGAGTTGCTTTTTTTTATCTTTTTTCATCTTTATTTATTTGTATTTTCGGTGATGATATAACTTTTTATTCTTTACTTTTAAATTTTAATTAATCTAAAAAATTAACAGTACCTATAGTTTATTTTCAGCCTTCATAGTGCAACTTATAAGCCCAATTAGCACCACCTAATAAAAAATAAAACAAGGAAAGTGGTGGCGCCTTGCTTGCCGTTGTAGCTTTTGGGGCCACTCGCAGACATACATCTGATCTGCTCCTTCGGGCTCTACGCTTCATCATTTCTTGGCCCCTGGCTTGCGGCAGCGTGCTGCAGGCGTTGCAGCCACATGAGCTGAAGCACCAGACTCTGGCTAAGATTGCATGGATCTCAAAGGATTTTTTGAAGGAACGAAGGACGGGTTCATTCATCAGACTTCAGGGGCCACCATTCCTGCCGCTGCTGCGGCTTACGGCCTTCAGAACAATTCTGAATCAGTCAGTGAGATGAGTTCTGCATCATCGCGACATATCCGGAGGATTTCTTACTGTTGCTGTTGAGCGCATATACAATAGTTAGTCTATCTCTTAAAGGCATCTCTAGTCTATATTTTAAAGTCATCTTTAAGACTTTTATCTTACTTAAAGATAGCATTAGAGAGAATATCTCCAATAGTCTAACTTTAAAATCAATTTCTCTAACTATTCTATATTATTTTTATCATATTTTTATCTCATACTTCATTACTATTTATGTTGGTTTTTGTGCTTAGATTGTCTCTTACATAAGAGAGGTAGACTATTCTTTTTCCTTATCTCCTCTCTCTAAATTTAGAAATATGATATAGTTAAGAGATATCTAAAGTGGCATAATTGAAGATGTCCACGCAGGTGTGCAGCAGTGCAGTGCAGTGCAGCGCAATCAGAAAGGCATTTGAATGTAGAGTCCTGCAGCCGTTTTTACAGAGGGAGGGAGAGAGGAGTTTTACAGCTAGGGATCCACGGCGAGAGGCGGCCAATTATCTCAGCATGCAATCGACCATAAAGTTAGTGGATTACTGGTTACTGATGGCAGTAATTAGAAGAGTCTAAACCAATTTGCTTATTCCTTGCGAGCAAAGGCTAAAATGACCACAGCATGCATGCACTGTAAACACAATCTCAGTGCCACGTGCAGGACAAGAGGAGATCTGGCGGCGAAGAATTAATGTCGAAAGTCCAAAGGGTAGGATAACAATTCGTCAGCTTGAACAAGGAACATGTGTCTTGTTCACAGCTGTAGTCAACTGTAAATATCTGGAGAACAACGTGTATGGTAGTACTCCACATATATACAACCACCTACACATCAAACCGGTGTCTCTGAAGTCCAAATCAACCTTAGAGCAAGACTAATAATATAGCCTTCAGCTGGCTGTATGGACACTTACAGCCCACTTATCAGCTCATTCATATAGTAGTTGTAGCCAGCTGAAGACTGTATGACCCACCCCTTTCTCTCACAAAGTTTCTTGGTTCTTGTGCTTCAACTAGCTGTAAACTTACAGTCCACCTCTCTTCTCTCTCCTCCTCTCTCTTCTCCACCTCAGCATATAGCCAACTAACAGCCTCTTATTATACTTGCTCTTACGAACCTTAACATGTACAGCACTGTACGTTCATGGCTGCTGTGGCCCCACACTAGTTCACAACCATCTTTATTTTCAATTCATCACAAAATCCCGCTTTAATTCTCTCATCTTCTCTCCACCTCACCAACAGAAGCAGCTGAGCAAGAGCGGGCAGACAGACAACAATGGGCGGCCGGACGCTGTGCGAAGAGGAGGAGGAGCACAGTGCAAGGCAGGGCGCAACCGTGTGGGAGCAACGGCATGGCGCGGAAGCAGGCAGCAGCGGACGTGCGCAGGCGTCGTGGGATGGGAGGGGAGGCATGTGGCACGGGAGCATGCAATGGCCAGTGAGCACGGTGTCGGTACAGAAGGAGAGCAGAGCTAAAGGCGGTGCAGTGCACAGGTGCAAAGAAGAGGAGCGTATGCGGGAGTAGCTGGCAGCGCAACGGGCACGCACTGCACACAACTACAGATCATAACAAGTTCTAGATTTTGATTTGCCGATTTGTACCGTACTTTTGGTAAATTTCAAATTTATATGCTAGAATTATGATATTACAAAACCATTATACAAGAATATGAAATTATACATGTAAAATATGTATCTCTATTATAAATTTTCTAGCTCCGGCTCGACCGGTACAATCGATGCTAGATCAAGGGTGGGTCCAGAGTTCACTGTGAAGAAGGTAAGCCAGTTCACTTTACACCGAGTACAGTTCCTCTGCTAGGAGTGGCTCATAATAATGACCGAGAAGCCGACAGAATCAATACTACATGCATATTGTTACGTGAGTACGTATTCAAGTTTTAGCACTCCAAGGTACATCTGGTTCAGCTACGAATAAATTCGTGAAAGTGATAGTAATATATATACTCCTACCTATGAATGTAAAAGAAATTAATTATGTGCGACATAAATATATGAACAAGGTCGACAGTTTTGGCAGAGAGTACTAGTAATGCAGGCAGTGTGTAGTTTGGTTGGGTTAGTTGTTCATGTGAGTAAGCATGTCCTTAGTTTATTAAGACTTCTCTGCCAGAGATCACATTCACAAATCACAGTTTATTAAGGTGCCGTTCGGTTGGGCTGAAAAAAGTGGTATATGGCTGAAATTTTACTGTAACTGGCTGAAATTACACTGTAACTGATGGTGACTTATTTGGTCTAACTAAATTTTTAAAAATTTAAAATAGAAAAAATAAGTTAACTCATTACGGACAATGCAAATGAATATGGGAAAAAAGAACCAGCAAAAAAGCTCAAGAAAAAGCCAAAATGTCAGAAAAGGACAAACTTTACAAATAGTAAAAAATAAACCAGAAATTACAAACTCAAGGTGAAATTAGCGCGACCTTAAGACCTCTCTGTCAGAGATCACATTCACAAATCACAGTACATAGCTAGGGCTTATTTATTGTTACCTACGGCAAAGAACCAAGCATGAAGTTTCCAATCACTAGGGGTGTGTTTGGTTGCCTGCATCCCCTTCATTCTGGATGGGTGGATCCGTATAATCTGAGAAAGAGCCTGTTTGGTTGCCTGTATGAGCGGATACAGCCTGTATGAGCGGATGCAAAAATACGCCCTCATCCTGGATGGGTGGATACGCTCAAAATGAGCTTCACTAGCCATCCTGGATGAGTGGATGCAGTGTATCTTATGCGGTCCCACGTGTTAGCCTCTCGTGTTTGGTAGATCGCATCCGCTCGCATGAGCAACCAAACAACATCTCAGTTTTTTTGTATCCGCTCATACAGCCTCACCAAACATCTTCTTTTTCTGAAATACGATTCCACTCAGCCTGCATCCACTCATCCAGAATATATGATGCAACCTCCATCCACGAACCAAACACACCCTAGGTGACCCTAATGGTCTCTCTCCACATCTCTCTATCCTATGCTTTCATACAAAAAAAAAGCAAAACAAAAAGGGCAAAGGGGCCAAAGGATATAATTAACTTGTCATGTTGCAGGGCAGGCAGCAGGCTGCTCCTGCTACTGCTCGCGCTCTGACTCGTGAGCTGTTATGTTTGTTCAGGCATTGGTCATGTCTTTGCACCCACATTTACTCCCCTCCATTTACTACACACTCTACCGCCCCCCAAACAGCAACCGCTTGCTCAATCAAACCTCCCTCGTTATGATCAAACACATTGTCCTTTACCAAGCCAACAAGATGTCAAAGTGAAGTCTTAAGTCTCTACTCCATGTTGATGTTGGTTTCAGATTAATAGAGCTTGCTATTCCACGTACATGTGCTACACTTCTACTGTTGGAGTGACTCAGAAGAGAATGGCGCTTTCCGTTAGCTATCTGAGCTAGGAGTGTGTGCGACAAGAAGTTAGAACTTTGAAGTGTGTGTCAAAAGCTCTGAAAGTTGCTTTGCTTGATCCTTTTAAACTCCAAAAGCTAGTAAAAGTAAGAGTAGCTCATGAAAAGAATCCAGGAATGTTATGTTAATTTGGTCAACACGACTTGGAGATAGGATCATAGTAAGAGTGATGAAGACCAACAAGATACTAGTGTAGTGCCATCTATGGAAAGAAGATCGATGCAACGAAACGGAACAAGCATGCACACGCAGATCAAACGACACATGAAGAAAGTAGAATCGATGGCACTGACCTCCGTTGAGCCAGAGGACGAGGGGCTTCTTGGCCGCGTCGCCGGAGGCCTCGGTGAGCCAGTAGAAGAGCGCCCGGCCGCGCGCCTCGTTCACCGTCACGTACCCGGAGAACTGCGGGAACGTCACCGGCGGCTGCCCCGGCAGCCCCTCGACACGGTCGCGCGCCCGCTCCTCGCACTCGCCGGCGCCGGCGCCGGCAGCAGCAGCACCTCCAGCCAGCCACACAACCAAGATGCTCGCGACGGCAATTCCGCCGGCCATCGCACCAAACCGCCGTTGCATTGCACGTACGTGCGCGCTCCAAGAAACTCTCATCAGAATGTTACGAGCTGTGACTGCGCGCTTCGCATATTAATCCTTGGAGCGAGCTCAGGTAGCTAGTGGAGTGTTGAGGTGGTGGTTGCAATAATGGGGCATGCATTGGATCGGGTGAGATGATGGATGCCGCGAGCTTTGCAAGCATTTAGGCTCGGTCTGAGGAGAACGGCGTGCATGGCCTGGGGGCAGAGGACGGAGGGCAGGTGACCTATGTGCTATGCTATGGTATGGTAGCTGAGGGGAGCCTGCGCCACCATTAATACTCCTCCGACCTTGGCTGGCTCTGGCTCGCGTGCTTGAGATGGGGACGAGGAGGAGAGATCAGCCTGCCTGGGTTGGGGCTGGAGAGATGACCAAGGCCATCAATGCAATGCAATGCAGTGCTCTACACTCTACTGCACACTGCACTACACTGATCTCTTCTCTTTCCCCCCTCCTCACGCCACCGCATTCTCAATCTTGAGAGGTATTTGTATGCTCCACTGCAAACAGAAGTTGCACAATTGTTGATGGTATCTGTGAAAAGTATTTACACACACATCATTTTAATAGAGTATAGCTTGTTCTTTTTAGCTGTGGCTTGTGTCTTTTAGGCTGTTTGTGCGAGAGATTACAGAGTAACAGAAACTCACATGCGGTTTTTGGCGATATAAATGAAGTCAGTAAAGTATATACTACAATTAACTAGTAGACCATATTTTGAAAAGATACCTCGTTTAAAAGCTTGTTACTGTAAAAAAGCCGAAAAACAGTTTTTAGAAGGTGAAAAGAATAGGGCCATAGAAGCAAGCTTTTTTACATAGCTTTCCCTTTAATAGAGTATTGTCAATGTGTAGGATAAGCAAGAAACTACTATATGGTATGTACTAACTAAACTAGAAATCCTGAGGCACTTTGATAGGTGGTACCTAGGTAATTGGCCGATCACCGGTACATCTTAGCCAAAAGAAGACAGCAGAAAGCAAGACTGACAGGGCACGGAAGCATATGTTAGATGAGATCGATCGCCTAGGCAAAGAGCAAGAAATAGAGTCTAGATTGAACTAACAATAGCCTGTAATTGGCTACAAGATTACTACGAGCACTATTTTACTCGTGTTTATTGCACTTGGAAATTACTGTGCGCGCTGTGTCCTGATCTCGATCAAACACATATACGTGGAGGTTGTCGTCGCGCTCAAACAATCCGTCGGATTTCCCGGAAGATACCAAAGTTCACATGCAAGATGGCGTAGCCGGATAGCAATGACGACCGATCGAGCGCGAATCTTCCAATCCTATTATTACTTCAAGCCTTTCTCTCTATTCCTCGAACAAAATAACGTTAGGTTGTGTTTAATTTAGGGATAAGATGGAATGGGATGATTCTGTGTCTGGTTTTGGGATGGGATGATCCTATTTTTTGTTTAGTTAGGGGGATAGAGTCATCCTTGTTTTTTGTTTGGTTGGAAGGATAAAGTGGGATGGAATGGTCTCATCCTTTGTTTAAATGGAAGGATGAAGGTGGGACATGTGTGGCATTTGAGTTTTTTTTTTAAAAAAAATTGAAGGCTATTGTTGATATGTTTCTACACATAAGCCTTTGAGTTTTTTTAAAAAATTTTTTTAAACAAAACAGTACTTAAAAAACAAAGAGGTGGGATGACTCTGTCCCATGAAAAAAAGAGGATTGCTTGGTCCGGATCTACAAGAAATATTCCTAGTGGGATGTCTTTGACTCTGCTTGTCTCCCATCCAAACACCTACAAAAACAGATTCATCCCATCCCGTTCCACCTAGTCTTTGCAACCAAACATATGGACTCTCTACTGTATTAGAGAGCAACTCTATTCCTCGAACAAAATAACGTTACTCTCTACTGTATTACAGAGCAAGAGTTGCACAATTCGTATCCTCCTGTTCATGCAAACTAGTCGATCTCAGTGCACGAAATATATATAGTGGTGCACGGTTGTACTTGTACCATATCTTACTCGAGCGATCTTGTAACACGAGCGATTGCAGGATTTGACACACGGCGCCGCCTGCGCGAGATTAAAAACAATATTTCACGTCACAGCTCTGGAACAACTCGATCTGATGTTTTGACAATTTGACCTCATGACGGCCCAATTATTTTGATCTGTACCCCTGTCCGGATCATATCCCTTCGCATTGTCTGACCCCCTGCGACTGCGAGAAGCAGATAAAGAATGATGCTGCTGCCACCCGTCATGTCTCCTCAATGGAGTGCTAATAATAATATATAGAGCGGGTTTTTTTAAGCCATCTTATGTATGTACTATTTTCAGTAATTAATTTTTAAATAGTATTTTTTAAAATAAGATTAATAAAAAATTATAGTAAAAATATATTGAGTTCAGTTGTACCGGTTAAAATCGTATGCGATTATTTTTCTCTATGTACTGTTTCTCGCGAACAGCCAAAATTTAAATATTTAAGCCATAAGGTATCAGCCAAAAAATCCATCCATAGTATCATTATGACTTTGTGATGGTGTACTACTCCTATATGATTCCTGATGAAAAGCATAATTATTGGACTTGTTAATGAATCCATGCATTTGCTCTGGCATTAGCGGCCTAACAGTTTGTTGAATGGAAGTACTCACCTAACATCTCTGTTGAGAGGGTTGTCGGGGCGTCCTCTATGTGCTTGATTAATGGTGCCTACCTTGAGAGGGGTCTCCCCTTCCGACGTGCCACTGAACTTTTTATTTGCAAGGCAACACTGCACTACACAATGCACACCTATTCTACTATTCACTATAGTAAACCTGACCACCTCCCCAAGGTAGATCCTGCTTGCCTGGGGCCTCGCACTGTGCCAAGAACGCCATGTTTGTTTTTGTTCTCTGAACAATGCCATGGCACTGTGTGCCTGTCCCATTGTGTCCGTAAGCATCAGAGAACTGACTATAGCAAACAGCGTCATTTCCTCCATGCTCCTGACCTTATTTGCCATACTTTGCCATTTGGATGATTGACAAGGTGCCCTTTATAACTGCGTTGGACACATGATATAATTAGCTTAATGCCAAGCTACTGAGTATAGTACATTATAGACAATTATTAAGCTCAGGTTAGGTTAGTACACGGTACTCTCTCCAACACAAGACAAGTGAGACCGTAGATAGGCCCCTACATAAAGGATGTGCGAGACTGTAATGAGCCGTATGCTATGGTGATAGATGTGGATTGCTTTGAGGGGGGCAGAGCTGCAATGCGAGCCCTTCAATTGAAGTTGCATGGTATTGATGGAGGCCGACCTGTGTTGAGGATAGGAAAGGAGTAGGACCTACAGATTTCTCATTTCCGAACTTTTCGGATAGCTAAAACCTAGACTTTTTGCTTGCAAAGGCCAAGGGAAATAGAATTCTTTATTCTTTTGGTCCCTGTGCCATCTTTTTTTTACAAGTTTGGCTCCTTTGCTATGTTTTTGCGAATTTGGCCTCATCCTCAGCACGGACCTCTTCCCGAGCACAAAAGAAGGGGTGCTCAACGCATGTCTCCTTCCGCGCTCCAGGAGCACGGCATGCCCTGGCCGGGCATGGTGGTGGTGGGCCCCACTTGGCTTCCGTGCTACGGGAGAGGCGGCATCCATGCTCGACAACTGCAGAAAGCGGCTTCCGCGCCCGAGTCCGCGGGGAAGAGCTTCCACACGCGTGGATATGTAGCCGTGTAGGCCTGGTGACTTGTGTATCATAATCTTTTTTGCATGTCAGTTAGTACTAGCCATCTATCACCAGTATTATCTAGTGTTATCTCTACAACAACGTTGTACGAATTTGGCGTGCGGGAGCTCTTTCCCATGGACGCTAGGCACGGAAGCTGCTTTTTTGCGATCGCTGGGCGCGGATGCCACCTGTTGCGCTCCCGTGGCGTGGAAGCTAGGTGGGGCCCGCCACCCTCCTAGGTCTCGTGGTCGTGACGCTGTGCTACGCTCCCGGAGCGTGGAAGGAGGCATATGTCGCGCGCCCCTTCTTCTGCACTTAGGAAGGGGCCAAGTTCGCAAAAACATAGCAAGGAGGACATATTTGCAAAGAAGATGACAGGGGGGCCAAAGGACTAAAGAATTAAGAAAGTAAAGGGGCTTCCATTTCAAGTAGTATAGAAAGCGGGTCCGTATGCCGAATGTTTGGCACAAGAATTCAATGCCATTTTATTGATGTGTTCTCTTTTGAGAATGGCATTTTATTGCTAGACATGCATGCTCATTCCAAGAAATTTAGTATTGTTCCCACCAACATATAGTCCATCCAATATAACCACCCTTTAAACGGGTGGAATCAGTGAGCTCTCAGAGCTCCCCCATCCCTGATTTTGCCAAAAAAATCTTAAAAGTTATTGAAATCGCAGTGACACCTCGATCGAACCAACGGTCCAGGGTTTGCACGCATCTTTTTGCATAAAACCCCTTGTAGTTTCTTAGAATTCCTCTAAGGTCATGTAAGCTCTACCCGTCCGATCGCTCCAAGGGCACATCCGGCCGTCTGCGCGTGCGTTCTAGGCCTAGTGCCCAAGCCGTGTCATTCTCCTCTCTCCTGATCCCCTTGAAGAGGCCACCGCCGCCTCCGCTCGCTCTCGCCTCGCTCCGAGCTTCCCTTTCGACCTCGCCATCCCTAGAGTTGCCATCACCCTGAGCCCCGTCTTCCTTCTCTGAGGCCCATCAACGCCCAGATCTGGTTGCACCACCACTTCTCCGCCAATGTGGCAATCACAGTACGCCCATGGCCTCGACCTACCACGTTGTTGTCGTCCCCAGCCGGCCATGCCCCCAAACCCTACATCGCTCGAGGCCACCCTATCATCGCTGATTTGTCATCCTGGACCGGCAATATGGCTGGTGGTAGCCAGGAGGGCGTTAGCCAGTGCAGACTATAGCAACCAGGGCTAATTTTTTAGAGGCAGCCATGTTGCCTTTGTTGCGTTTGGATAGTTTCTCATATCAGTTCTTTGTGTTACGAATGCTTTGTTGTGCTGCAGATACGGTTTGGGAGGAGAATTTTCACAAATTTGTTTGCCTATTGTGTACTATTTATGAATGAAATAATTGCTTTCTCTTCTTATTATATGCCTGTGAGGCAATCTTGGCAGAATTGTCAGAATTATAGATTGCCATTCTTTGTACAGGCAAATTATTGCCACTTAATGATTGGATAAAAAATAGCTTCTTTATGGGACTCCACCTTAGATAAAAATAGATGTTCTGGATTAAAAAAATCATTGCTTCACAAAGGTCAAGTTCTAGCCATTGGTGCTTCTTATATCTTTCAGCTTACCTTGTGGTGATCAATTGATCCATCCATGCACAATTCTAATTCCTGTCCTGGTGTTTTTTTTTATGATTTTTTCTGGTGGTTAATGGACTAATGGCTTATAATTCATTGGTTGTAACTTTTATTTGCAATATTTCGAGTACATACATATGTATTGAAGTTTTAGTAGAATATATTTTCAAATTTGTGAGAAGAAACAACTATACTATCTGTAGGATGGTTCAGAGATTATGACAATAATTCTTATTTATCTAACGGTTAGAGAATGTGTGGACACAAGAACTGTATTTTGGTGCCTTGCCACTCTTTTATGTTATTGTTCTGAACACACTCCTGTATTTTCAGCTTTAGTACTCATTCTGAATACTCTCCTATATTTTCAACTTCAATACTCATTCTGAACACTGTCCTATATTTTTGCTCTAGTACTTGTCGATGTTTTAATATCGATCTTACATATGATTTGTTTGGATTCGGAGAAATTCTTAGAAGACCCGGTGTATGCACATGCAGATTAGAGACACAGAAAATTTATCCAGGTTCGGCCCTTCTCCTGAGAGAATAATAACCATACGTCCTGTGTGATTGCTAATTACTAGAAAGAGGAATTACAACAGAGAATTATAAGAATGGCTAGCACTATCTCCTCATTCGATCTGAATGTCCATTCTTTCTCTCTTTGATGTTAACCTTTATACAGCCAGCGAAGCAACGGTAGTTGTCCCACGCCAGAAGACGCCTTAATGCTTTGGATGATAACTGCCTGACGGAAGTTACTGTAAGAGAAACGTAAAAGGCCGCTCGTCATGTAGCGGTTGTTATCAAAGAGAGATCGTGTGCGGTTATTAGATAAACACACATTCTAACTACCTTATCAGACGAACCCAGAATGCGGTTGTTCGCCGTAGATAGGTCGATTAGAGATAGATTTGTCGCATGAATTCCCACGACCAAAAAGTAGTCGTAGTAAGACTTACAACTGATAGTCGTAGAAGGATCTACGACTAAGGAGTAGTCGTAGTAAGATTTACGACTACATGGTCATATAAGGACTTATGACTAAGGAGTAGTCACAGTAGAACTTACGACTATATGACCGTAGAAGATCTTACAACTATACTGCCAGACTTACCCCTTACAATAACGGGCATATTCAAGGAATATAATGACGTAATAATTTGAGAATTATTCTATTCTCGTCATCTAGCCCTCTAACTTCAAGTGAAAATAACTTATTCAACCAAGTATGGTCATAGATAAAAAGTGGTCGAAAGCAAAACCCTTCTTGACTCTTATCGACCAGGAATTGGCTTGGTTGATTTAGTGATTTCACTTGGGTTATGAAGACAGATAGACATCAAATAGAAAAAATGAAATTGATTTCCCTCGATTTGTCCGTCGAATCGGTTCCCAAGGCGAACGCTTCGTTCCCGAGAGACGTAATCGACGCATTGGATATAAAAACTTACCGAGGTAACATTTAGTTTTTCACTTCCCCATTTGCTTCAATTCATTCGAGCTCTCCGCCTCCAATTGATCTCCATAATCTTTCTCAATCTTGCACAAATCCCTTCTAATCACCCGCAAGAACGACGAAGTCTTCATCAACCTGGGCTGAATAAGAGATGGATCATACCAAGATAAAGGCATTAGAGACTGCGGAGAAGATCCCACCGTGGTGATTCGTCAAATGGATCGAAGCCGTCGGGGAACGCTGGCCAACCGAACAAATCAGAGAGATTTCAGTGTTCTAGACGTACTGTGAGTGTGGTCTCCGTCCCCCTGCTCAGCCCTTCTTGATGGCCGTTCTTGAGTATTTTGGGGTTCAACTAGTGAAGTTGGTTTCTAATTCAATGACAATGCTTAGTGTCTTCGCATACCGATGCGAGGCGTATTTGGGTATCCCAGTGAATTTTGAGCTCTTTCGGTATTATTACGAGATGAGCCGACAAACAAGGATGGCTGGGAGTTATGGATTAAAGCTCCATGATGGTAAGACAGAGCTTTACATCCCCATGTTTGCCCGATCTTCATGGCCAGGATGGAAGAAGAGGCAGTTCTACTGGGAGACGACTAGTGAAGGCAGCCTCTCCTTCATCGGGAAGGCCGCCGAGAAGAATAGTATTTGGAACTCAATCCCCAAAGACATCACAAGAATAGCCCCCTACATCTCAGCCATTAAGGAGCTGAGGGACAAGGGGCTTACGAGCTGGCATGTGATGAAAGACTTCATCACACGCCGTATTAGTCCTTTAAAACATCAAGCACATCCTATGTGGATGTACTTGGGAGTCTCGGATTTGACCCGAGACTACGAGAATGGTAAGTGATACAAGTACTCGTATTCATAACCAGGTTATATCTTCTGAGTACTCTTTATCGATTTTCATGTTTATTTGTTTAGACCTTTATATGGAGGAAATCAATTCTCAAGTCAAGGCTATCTACGAGAAGCCTCCATCGCTTTAAGTGGAGGCTCCTCGTATTTTGGTGGATGTTTTTTCTTAAGAGAGGGAGGAACACTTAAAGGTAATCAAAAAATCGACTTCATCTTTAAGACTTATTAGTCGTAGAGCATGACCAAGTGGTATCTTCCTCTTCTGGAGAGCGTAGGCATGAATTTCTGTCAAGACAATCAAGGGGTCGAATTGGAAAATAAAGGCTCCTCCGGGCAAAAGGCGTCGACTGGTTAAGTCAGTCAATAAGAAAAGGGGGAACACACTTGCTGCTGTCCCCCTTAAAATTCTTCCTCCGACTGTTTCGAGTGCTCCTATTTAGCAATTTATTGCGAATATAGGTGCGGCAAGTGAAATAGGGGTGGCCATATTGAAACAATCGACTCCTACGATCAAGGTACCCTTCTATTACAATATCAAAACTGACTCAATTGGCCTTTCTGAAGGCTTTATCAAGCGTCTTGAAAAGGTAAACTGGAAGAGTTTTATGTCTTTGTGAAGAAAATTACCGCGTCAGCAAAACCTGTGATCGAGAAGGAGATTGGCCCAATGATCAAATCTAGTTCCGACCATTAGGAGGGACTAGAAAAGGGAAAAACAACAACTCTTGCTGTAGACCTTCGACCAGACATGGTCAAGAGGGCTCAAGACTCTCAGCCGGAGGTAGTTGAGAAGGTCCTCATTCTTTCGCAACCAGACGTGGTTATGGAAAAGAAATTGAAGAAGCCACTTTCTGGGAGAGTTTCTTTCAAATTCGCGCTGAAAGTAATAACTCAAAGATATAAAAATGCAAGTACGTATACTGTATTTTACCTTTGTCTTTTCAACTACTGATTCATTTCTTACGATTGTAGTTCGGCCTCTTCATTGCTTAAGGATGCCTCTACTGAGAAACCTCTTACTGCTCTGCCCACCACCGAAAGGACGGTGGAGAAGGTGGTCGAAGAAACGACCACTGTAGCAACAAAAGCTGCGGCCAAAACTGCAAAGACTACGACCACTGAAGTGGTAGTAGCAAAAGGTGTCGGAGAAGAAGAAAAAGAGGAAGAACAACCTAACATCTTCTCCTCGTTTTTTAATCCCCCCTTTGTGGTAAGATCTTCGTTTGGTCAAGCTCAGATCCAAGTTTCACACCCCAAAGATCTTTCAAATAAGGAGTACATCTTCGATGACGAACGTCTTGAGAAGGTATGATGGAGTCGGGTTGAAAAGCTCGACCTACTCAGAGATTTTGGACAGATGCTCAGAATTTTGCTCGTAGGAGTATAAATATGAGTATTGACAACTCGAATATTCATACTTTGCCTTTTTTATTTTTCACTGTCTTTCCTTATCCAGAGAACATTAGAAGACATGGCAATGTACCTTTGGGATAGTTCACAATTGCATCCTCTTCCTTTTCTGATTTCAGGGGATGTTCTTCTACACATCATATAGCTAGCATGTGCATATCTACATGCTATGTGTAGATTGAAGTCTTCTACAGCCTGAACATTTCACATTTGTTCTGCCGCCTATTCGTTTGCCCCACCTGTTAATCGATCGGAGTTTCACTGACAGGGGGGCAGGTGATTTGCACACATTGGTGGGGCCATCGTACCATTGACGGTTGGTAAAGATTTGTGTAAACTGAACGGTACTAGAGACTGTTCCTTTCAGGTCTGAAACTGAATATGGAACTACCATTCCAAAGAGAAATTTGCAACCAAGTGAGATCAAACGTATCTTAATTCTGAAACCCCCCAAGCTAGCAGCAAAACATACATCACTTCTGAGGTTTCTATTTATATGATAGGATAACATCATATAACATAAGGAAACACAAGAAAGGAGGGGCTCAGTATGGTTTGCATGCAAACACAATGGCACTTTTATTTAGTGCTTCCATGGCTCAACTTTCAGCACCATGAAGGTTCATGAGATCATTATTTCTTTTATAGAAAAAAACATGGATCATGGAAGTACGCATGGTGTCATTACTCTTTGAAAGCCTGAAAGGCGAGGCACACCCAGATGCACAGGGCGCCCCTGTGCCCACAACACATGCTCGCATTCATCTCCAAATGCAGGGGGGGCAGACAATCCACATGCAAGCATGCACACGAGGCCCTGAAAAGAGGGCTTTCCTTTTGGAACGACATGGAAATTAACTGGTGAATGGTCGGAGAGGTAATGAAGTGTTCCTTTTGTTATGTTGATCAGATGAACAGCATTTCAGACGTGGTCGTGGAGGCAGAATCTCCATAGTAGAAGTCCTCGTTGCTATTAGCATTGGCATGGACTGATCAATCGAGAGATTCACGCACGAGAGACAAGCGTTGTTGGACTGACGAGGACAGCCAGGTCTGCTGGACCTTGTGGTCTGTCCGCTCGATCAGTGCCCTCTTGCTCTCACAACTGGCAATGCTAATTCAGCATATGCGCATGTATCTGGGACTGGGAATCATGTTGCATGTCAATTTTCTCTTGTATATACGCGAGAACATTGAGCTGTGTTGATTCCATTCCATGTCGTCCAGGTTGTACAGTTCCTGAATGCATAGTGCATAGTGCACAAACTGGGAGCTTGACATGACAGAAGAATTCCCCTTTTGCTGTTTCTGCATCTCGCGCACTGTGTAAAGGATTCATCGGACAGCAAGGGGGTGGCTGGATGATTGAAATTTGCAAGTAGTTAGGAGTTGGTGCGTTTTTAAAGAAGGAAACATGTACGTACGCTGCACATCTTGCACGTTGCATTGCACGGTGGACAGCTTGGATCCTGACGTACGATTGGAGGAATTCTTCGTGAAACATGCAGCTAGAATTGCTGCTGCGCGGCTTGGCATGCGAGCAATGATGGCCACTGGCGAAGCGGCATGCGTGTCTAGCTAGCACCACTGTCTCTGTTTGGTCCCGGCAGCAGCTGCTGTTACCATGCATGTTCAAAACCACTGTTTGAATTGGTTGGTCCCAAGCTAGCAACGGCATCACTCGTGGTGGCAGCCTGCAGATCGTGCATGTACATCGTGCGTCAATCACTGCGTCAATCCCGGCGAGCAAGTTGAGCTACCTTGATCGACCATCGACCTGTGCAGATCTGAATTATTCTGACTGCATGCGTGTTGCATCCACATCCACTGCTTCAATTGCACATCCGCGGATCTGCTGCATGCATGGATGCCTCGGCTACTAGCTCGTCGAACCTCCGCTGCTGCAATAGCGCCAACCAGTTGCCGTCACCGTCCTTCTGGAGCCGTACCGTCGGCCGCAGCGTGCCCTTGATTTGGCGTTCAATGTGCCCGGCCGGGCAGCGCGGCGCCCCAACTCATTTTCCATCGGCCCGCGCGCGAGCGGCAGCCAAAGGCAGATTTCCACCGAGCTGCTGCTCAGTGGCGTCGTCGTTCTGGAGGCGGCCGTGCTGAGGAGTAAGCTAGTCGCTGAAACGTGCGTGGACAACGTACGACCGAGGCCATGCGCCGTGCACTCGTGCCTGGCGGGCGAGGGAGCGGGCGGCCGGCCGGCGACACGGCGTGCGTTGCGAGCTAGCGTTCCTGGAGTCTGCGAGTGCGACGAGATTGGGCTAACCGGGCCAAGTTGGACTGGATCTCCTCTCTGTGTCGCTCACTCACCCAACAGCGCGCGAGGCCAAGAGAGAGACTTGGGGTGAGGCTGAGGCGTGAAGCTTGTTTCTTTTCTTTTCGGGAGGAAGGAGGCTTCGATGCAAATTACATGTACATATTGGGGAAAATATTTCAAAACAACAACTACTAGAAATGGAGTAAATAAGTTAGGTTAGTTAGTAAACAGACAGACTTGTATTATTAGTCGTACTATTAACTGGTACAAGAACGTAGCGACAGACAGCCTAGCTAGCTTTTGGAACATATATAGGAACCCATGGTTATCCAGCCTGCACAGATCCACTTATCTATCTATATAAACAAAAATAATTGGTGATATTTAAAAAATATCATTTATTTTGTAGGCAAGAAAATCTCATAATAATTTTAAAAGAAATCTAGAAATTTTCACATTAACTAAAAGAAAAGCAGAAGGATCTCCACTATTTATTTTGGTGGGTTCAGATTATAACAGTGCAGATAAATCGTATATAAATATTAGAATTATATAGCAAGTACAATTGTATTTCCATCAAAGGAAGTAGAGTTGTATATCAAAGACAACTATATCATAATATCTAGGCATGCAATTGTGCGGTTAAATCTGCTAGTTTTTGTAAAAATAGCTCCGCAACTATTATTTTGGTTCTTGTGCGTGATATGCAGTGGCTGCCTTATTACACGATAATATGTGACACAGGAGTTGCATACTTTACGTATCACAGTATGAATGTATGATACGCCATGCGCGTACGTACTCTGTGACATAATCCCCACATTGACGACAAAAAACAACAGGACGTGCGCTTAAATAAAACATACTTATAGCACGGTCTCGATTATAAGCAACCCGGCTTAAGATAAGAATATGGAATCAAGCGTCCACCGAAACCGCGGATGGCACGGCTGCTCGGATGGCTCTAACCTCCTCTTCGTTCTCCTCCTCGTCGGCCTCGTACGCGCTGCTCTCCTGGATCCAGAGATCGGCGAACTCGCAGTCTTTGTACCGCTCGAACCACGGCCCGCCCGACGTGTAGTGTATCGCGCGCGGCGCCGTCCCGGCCACGTCGGCCGGGTCGACGCGGTTGTGCCCCACGAGAAAGTTCCACACGAACGGCACCTCGCCGACCTCGGCGTCGTCGAGCCACATGAAGCGGTGCAGGTACGCGCCGCTCCGCGTGCTCACGGCCTCCGGCGTGAGCGCGGCGCGGTTCTTGGGGTGGCCGCAGTTGAAGAGCACCATGGACGACCAGTTCTTGCGCGGGTACACCGTCTGCACGGCGCCGTCCATCTTGGTGGCCTCCTTGGGCGCGTAGTCGTGGTGCACGCAGAGGACGGCGTAGCGCGGGTCGGCCAGGCGCGCGAGCTCCGCGACGTCGGCGACGAAGAGGAAGTCGCAGTCGACGAAGAGCGCCCAGCCGCGGTAGCCGGCGAGGTAGGGCGTCAGGAAGCGGGTGAAGGAGAACTCGGTGCTCTCCGTGGGGTCGCGCTCCCGCCAGTACAGCCCCGCCGAGCGGAGCTCCTGCTGGACGATCGGGATGACCTCCAGCGGCACGGAGGAGCGCCGCAGCAGCGAGCGCCGGCACACGCGGTACGCGATGTCCTCGCGGGAGTCGTAGCCGACGAACACGCGGAATGGCTCCGCAGCAGCGCCGGCGCCGGTCATGAGGTGGGAAGGTGAGGAAGACATTACTTTTGTACACGTACGGATAAGTACGCACGTACGTGACTATACATGCGAGGGAGATAAGTGGAGTAGAAGCTTAATTTGCTCTTGATGCTACGAATGAATAGCGGGGTGGCGCTTTTTAATAAGGGACCGGGCCTTGGGATAGTGAGTGCATCTCCAAGAGATGCCCAATAAATTCACACTTTAAATCTCTTTTTACAGATCCTAACCACGATATAAGGTCCTAAAATAATCATTCCCTCCAACAGATACCCTAAACTAGAAAAACAATATTGGAAGCCTAGATCATCCTCTATAACTAGAGAGCGAGAGCCTATTTTTTGGGTGTGTTCTATTTTTGGGAGTCTATTTGGGAATCTGTTAGAACTACTTTTTACCCTTCAACTCTAAAATTTAAATATTAAGAGCCATATAAAGTATCTTTTGGAGATGCTCTGAAACAGTACATGGCGACGTGCATGTCTGTTACTCGCTTAATTGACATTATTAAGACAAAGCTAGGTACGTAGGTTCTAGCATACGCTTTGCTACGACAAAATCGTACTATCTAGCTAACGAATTTGTGAGCTTCAACGTTATGATAAGCATATCTTGCAGCAAGTTCTGAGATTAAAAGGTTTTTCTTCTGCTTGGTGTAAGTGGATCGAATATATTGTAAGTGGTGGCAGTGTAGGGGTTAAAGTGAATGATAATATAGGCAAATACTTTCAGACTAGTAAAGGTTTGAGGCAAGGGGACCCTCTTTCTCCAATTTTGTATAACCTAGTAGCAGACATGTTGGCAATTCTTTTAGATAGGGCAAAAGGCAAGGGGCATTTTAGGGGTTTAATACCTCATTTGGTTGATGGCGGTTTGTCGATTCTCCAGTATGCGGATGATACTATCCTTTTTTTTGGAAAATGACCTCGATGAGGCAAAGAATCTTAAGTTAGTTCTAAGTTCTTTCGAGGAGTTGTCGGGCCTTCAAATAAATTTCCATAAAAGTGAGGTTTTTTGTTTTGGGGACGCTAAGGCCAAAAGTGCCGACTATGTTGAACTTTTTGGGTGCAAGGAGGGATCTTTACCATTTAGGTACTTAGGTCTCCCTATGCATCATAGAAAAGTTTTGAACAAGGATTGGAGGCAAGTCGAGGAAAGATTTGAGAAAAGTTGAGTAGCTGGAAAGGCAAATTACTTTCAATAGGTGGTAGACTTGTTTTAATCAATTCAGTTCTATCAAGTCTCCGATGTTTATGATGTCCTTTTTCAAGATCCCTAAAGGGATCCTTAAGAAACCGGATTATTATCGATCCATTTTTGGCGTAATGATGGGAATGAAAAGAAATATAGATTGGCGGTGGGGTATCCTTAGTCAACCAAAGTGTGTGGGGTTTGGGCATTTTAAACTGGAAGTGCGAATTGCTTTGTCTGTTAAGTAAATGGTTGTTTAAGTTACTAAATGAAGATGGCCTCGCAATGCCCGATCAAGAGAAAGTATTTGAAAGGTATGACCTTATCACAAGTAGTAAAGCGCCCAGGACTCTCACCTCAGAGTGGTCTTCGAAGTCAAAAATCTTTTCTAGAGAGAAGCGTGTTTAAGGTTAACAATGGGCAACAATCGAGATTTTGGGAAGACATTTGGATTGGGAAGGAAGCTTTAAGGACGAAATTCTGATTTGTATAGAATTGTTAGAAAGAGGGATGAGACAGTTGCTCAAGTTCTTAGTCTTTGCACCGCTAAAAGTTTCTTTTAGGAGAGCTTTAGTAGGTGAAAAAGGGCTTCGTGGCTTAGATTAGTGAGGATGATAGTTAGGGTAGTTCTGAATGAACGGAGGATGTGCTAGTTTGGAATTTACATAAGAGTGGCTTTTTCTGTTAGGTCCTTGCACAGAGACCTCATGGAAAGGAATGGCATTCGAGAAAAGAATTTATTCGGAAGACAAAGATACCACTTAAAATTAAGGTGTTCCTTTGGTTTTGAAGAAGGGAGTTATTTTAACAAAGGATAACCTTGCAAAAAGGCAATGGCAAGGAAGTATTAGGTCTTTGCTTTTGTCTCTAATGAAAGCATTCAAGATCTCTTTTTGATTGCCATGTGGCTCGGGCCGTTTGGAATGTGCTAGTCATTAGCTTTGGATTTCAACCACCGCCATTGTTGAGATGATGTTTGGTTCTTGGCTTAGAAGTTTTTCTTTAAAGCTTAGAAATCAGATTTTAGTTGGTTTAGCGGCTTTTTGCTGGGCCTTGTGGTTGAATAGAAATGACGCCGTTTTCAAAAGGTCCAATACTTACTCTTTTGTGCAGTCATTTCGTGGGGACTTATTGGATCAGTCTTGGTCGCAATTATCTAAAGAGGAAGCGAGAAGGGAGCTTTTAAGCGGTGGCAAAAGGATAGAGAGAGTGGCGTTGGAGTTTTTTGGCGCGTTTGGTTGGAGTACTTGTTTTAGATTGAAGGATTAAGTCCTTTCGGCTTGTGCGCGGTGCTTAAGTTCTTTTGTATCGCGGTTGTGTTGTAATGTGGACTTTGTTTTGTGCTGCTGTTTGGCCGTAGTCATTCCCGTGGAATGATCAAGGCCGGAATATTATAAAATTCCGTTATCTAAAAAAATATCTAGCTTACGATCGACTATCGTAATGATAAAGTAGGATCGAAGATAACAATAGCGGAGATAAATAATATCTTAAATTTTTTTCTTAAATATTTAATAATCATTCAATTTAATAACCATAAAACTATGAAAATTAGGATGAGAAACCACCATAAACTAAGACAAACTACTAAAATTTTAGAGAGAAATCAGCAAAATTGGTAGTACCTTTCTTACAATTGTAATACTACCTTTGTGCGATACTACTGTTTTTATAATTGTGGTACTATCATTTTTCGTTAGTACCTTTGTTTGCACTACGACACTACTTTTTTGATAGTACCTTTGTTTACACTGCGGTACTACCTTTCCTCGATGAACAGTAATTTCAGCATAATTTTAAAACCAATAATCGATGGAACTTTTGATCTGTAGACCCAAATGATATGAAATTTTGCAGGAACCTTCTCTAAGATATTGTGAACCGATTCTAACAAATGATCATGAAAATCAAAACCAAAATTGAGACCTTTTTCAGTTTGTTGGAGGTTGCACCAAAACACAAAATCGGTGAATACAATTTGCTCGTGGGTGGATGATGATCAAGATGGGTTTAGATGTATTTCCATATATCATAGTAAGTTAGAACATTGAAGAACATGACCCAAAAACCCTCGGATCAAGAAATCACTTGAAGAGGACAAAATCAAGTAAAAACGGGTTTCTTCATGAACTTGCTATCAAATTGTCTAGATGATAGGAGATTGCTTTCTAAATATTATTCCCATCTCAATCATGTCCTTGGCACAACAAGATCAAGAAGAGGAAAGACAAGAGATCAAAACCAAACGAAACAAGAGCAAATCAATCAAAACAAGAAATAGACAAGGAGATCATCAAATATTAATGTATTGCCATTTGAAGAGGTTGATTTTATAGTCACTCTCTCTTAGAGTACAGAGAGCACACAAGGCATTCAACAATCAAACCCTAATCCTATACATGAAGGCACAAGAGAGATTGGTTGGATGGTTAACCGCATGTCCCCATCCCAACCCCCTTTTATAGGTGGGCAACCAGCCACCTATTTCCCTTAGTGGATCCTATCCACTATTACAATGGGGGAACCGGTTAACCTCCCACACATGGGTTTTACTCACACAAGCTACTTATGCACACTTTTCAAAACGCATAAGTGCATATCCGCTAAATCCTTAGTTTTGATCTGTCTTGATCAAACTAGCTCCACCTTGACCTAAACCGCTTTCTAACGTGTCGCCCATGTACTGCGGTTTGATCTAAGGTGGTTTCCGGTATTTTGGTCAAACTACCAAAACACTCTATGTTAAACCGATCATCACCATCCTTTGCAAGCAATCGTCATGCTTGCCACATGTAGATGCACCATTAGCTTGTCATGCATCGCTAAGTCTCTCCTGTCTCGGTTCCACCGAACCACGGCTCACTTGGACCATCCAAGCCTCATGGTGCAATCACGTCGTTCGAACTTGCCTTTAACATTTCCCGTCTTTTTTGTGGTATGCTTGAGCTCACTGTTTCACCCCACATCCTTGATCGTTCTGAGCCTCAATTTCTCCTTGAGTCTAGCCCTGATCCAACAAAACTTCTTGCTCACCAGGAAAACAAACACGCAGCTACTACAATTGACCCGCACCGTTCGTTTCACGTGCATAATTGCATATATAGACGTTTGGCATAGTATCTATTTTAAGCAAACGAGCACCTCAGAAAAAGGACAATTTCTCTGTAATAATATATATAAGCTATGAAAGCAAGCGGCAACTTAAATAGACGGATGCAATCGCGTCGAATGGACCAGCTGGAGCTCGTGCGCCAACATCCGGCGTGCCAAACGGTGTCACTAGCGGTAGCGAGTGACTTGTAATCGGAACCACCAACAGGGGCGCAGATGCTTTGATGAGTAGACCACTCCATAATCAATGGCATGGCAACACGGCGCCCATCCCCATGCATGTATACTGTTTCGGCACTAAGCTCCGATTCCTGGCTGTGCTCAATAAAACTTTTTTTGAGTGGCTTATAGCTGAAAAGCACTGTAGCTGATTGAAAAAATACTGTAGCTGACAGAGACTTATTTAGCATAATTAAATTTAAAAAATTAAAAATAGAAAAAACATATTAGCCCATCACGTATAATGCAAACAAAAACGGGAAAAAAGAACCGGTAAAAAAGCTAAAAAAATTAAAAGTTCAGAAAAAAAGATAAAATTTATAAATAATAAAAAATAAGTCAGAAGCTGAAACCGAAACGAACGGGGCCTAACGTCGGTGATGGGACGCAAAATTTGTCACGTCCCGACCCGTCGCCAGACAGTACACAGTAGTTCGGTTGTCATACGAACAACGATGTGCTTGCTTGGTGACTCGGCGTCTTAACGCTGCATCGTTTGCATGGCTGTGTATGTGTGCCGTTGGTTGGGGGTGGGGAGATCAGCCGTCGGTATCGATCTATGGTTCGCGCGTCGCCGTATAAGAGCAAGTGCAATGATGCTGACTAGATTATTTCTAGCGAAATTCACGTCAACACAATCTTATATGGAAGAGAGACAAGAAGAGAGAGAGGCAAGCTGCCCCTCATGCAAGAGATGACCTCTAGCACATCATACGAGGACTTAGAGGCGATGCTAGTTCTTACAGCAAGTACAATAAGAATTAGGGTCGTCTCTAGCGAAATATTAAATGTTTAAGTGCTTTAGTAAAGGTAACCTCTACTCAACTTATTGTATTAGCTACCTCTACATGAGTCATATGTACTTTTTTTTGTTTATTTGACTAGTCCTAGAGGTGGCAGCCACCTCTTCTATTGTACTTGCTCTGAGCTGGCCCGTTGATCGCTTCCATATTATCGTGCCGTCGCTCCCAATGTCAGCGTCAGCATGTGATCGCGTTCCTGCGCCTGACACTTGCACCGAGATGCTTGGAGAATCCGTTGTGTTTATAATATCATGTTACAAGTTGAGCATGTGAAATATCCTGCAGAGATTCTTGGTATTTTTTATGGCATTGTGATCGCTCCGTACAATACCGATTGGTGGTTTTGTTTTAAGCGCGCAGAATATTGGTCATGTCATTATTCAGCTCTGAGCATCTGTTTTTAATTTTTTATAATAACTAGCTTTTAAATAAGGTATTTTTTAAAGATGAAGTCTACTAATTAATTATAGTATATATTGTACCGACTTCATTTATATCGGCAAAAAACGTATGTGAGTTTCTGTTACTCTATAATCTCTCGCACGAACAGCCCAAAAGCCACAAGCCTCAGCCAAAAGAACAGACCCATTGATTGATGATTTGGTGCAACTTCCATGTTCTAAAGTTCTGAGAATTATATTTTTTAACCATTTCTCCAAGGCAGAATAATTGCCATTGCAGGTGTAGTATACATAGTACACTACACATAACTCACAAGGCAGTTGACCTAAAATTTTTTCCCGCGAAAGATACTCACATAAGGTATCACCATGAGGCTGTCGCAAGAAAAATAATGGTATCGCTGAATTGATCTTATAGAATTTAGTATATTATTGAAGTGACCTAAAAAAAAAGATGTTTCTATACATTGAACGTTCGGTCCATAACTTATCTGGTGAGCTCCGCCTCTCTATTTCTTCTTTGCTTTCCCACCACTTCCTCGGCTGTCGATACGAGACTGGATAGTAAATTGTAAGCACCTCCAATCAGATTCGAAGACTGTCGAAGATGCGAAGGAACTCAAACGAGATGCACACACAATGACCAAGTATATTCAATATAAGTATCTAGTGTTACAAGAATGTTCTCCCCTTCTCCACTTACAAAGAGTCCTATTTATAAAGTAGAAGGGGAGACAAGTGAAGTTACAAGTTTGTCCTCGGAGTCTAGTTTGCTCCTAAGGGTATCTTCATCTTTTATGCCACGCAGGTCCTGCCATGTCCGAGAGGTCCTGGGGTCGGCTTGCTCTAGACACCCACCGAGGTTGGCTCGTGGATTTTGCCAAAGTTGGATTGCAGACTTCGTCCGGGGTAGACTTTTGGACCTCATCTTGGGTCAGCCCCCGGATCTCGTCGAGGGTTGGCCTCCGGACTTCATCCAGAGCAGACTCTATATCTTAGCCAAGGTCAATCTTCGAGCTTCGTCTTAGTTTCCTAGACTCCGTCTGGGGTCGGACTCTAGACTTCATCCGGGGTTGGTCCACGGATCTCATTTAGGGTAGATTCCTAACGTGTGACGCCGCACTGAAGTTGTAGCGGGCCCGAGATAGTGTGGGGACCCTCTCTTTACATGTAGTGTACACAGTACACTACTCATAACTCACAAGGCATTTGATCTAAACTTTTTTTCATGGAAAAGATTCTCTCAGGGGGTATCACCATGAGGCTGTTGCATGAAAAATAATGGAATTGCTAGGTTGATCTCACAGAAATTAGTATATTATTGAGGTGACCTAAAAAAAGATGTTTCTATCTATTGAATTTTCAGTCCATAACTTATTTGGCAAGCTTATCCCCTCTATTTCTTCTTCGCTTCCCCACCACTTCCTCTCTTCCTCCCTTCACCACCACCTCCGACGATGCCTCCACCCTCTCTCGCAAGCTCTATCCCTCTTCTTCTTCCTCTCTAGCACCCTCTTGCTCTGCATCTGTGGCCTTCTTCCTCTCCGGCAAGCTTCGCACGTCTCCACCACCTGCGGCTAGCAGTGCCCTCCCTGCCATGTTCCTCATCCCTGCCACCCCACCCTAACCCATCTCGTCCACTGTTGTGCCACCGCGGCCACCGCCCACTGCCCTCCTCCAATCCCATGGCTGGTAGCCCCCTCCCTCCCTATATACCATGGGGTCCCAGTGAACCTCTCCTTAACCGCGGTGAACAGAACCCTAACCCCAACCCCAACCCCTCGCTGCTAGTTTCTCGCCATTGCCGGAGATCCCGTCGCCGGGGTTGGAAAAGATAAGTGATTTGTCCTTTTGTTGTCTGTATTTGTCCTCATCCTTGATATTTTTGCATTGGTTCTATAACTATAAATCTCATATTCGATAAAATAGCAAACACACCAAAAACAACAGGGCACATATTTATGGGATGTCACTGTGCAGGAGGTTCAATGGATCTATGCCTTCTACTAGGCCTCTCATTTGCTCATTATCCATACCACAAAAAAAGAAACGAGAACAGAACCACAGGGAAAGCACCATTGCAGCTAGATAAGAGAGTCTCCCACAATGGTGCCGGGACCACTTCAGCCCGTGACTGTCTTGGAGCAATGCCATGTCTCGCCGTCGCCGGTGCCGGCATCCTGGCAACCACGGGTGCTTCCGCTCACGTTCTTTGACCTCGTCTTCTGGGAATTCCCGCTCATGCAGCGCCTCTTCTTCTACGACAATGTCGACCTCCTCGACGTCCTCGAGTTCCTCCTCCACGAGCTACCTCTGTTCAAGAAGTCCTTGGCCGCCGCACTGCACCATTTCTACGCGTTGGCCGGGAAGCTGACATGCGGGATACTGGAGGGCACGGCGCCCAAGGTCGTGTTCTCAGACAACGACTCTGTTCACCTGACTGTGGCTATCGGCGGCGCAGACTCCTATGACCTGGTTGGCGACCACGCATGCGACACTTGTTGTTGTGTATACTCGGTGTGTTCGAGTACTATAATCATAGTCGAGTACTCATGTGTTCGAGTACTGCGTGGTTGTGTGTTGAGTACTCAGTGTGTTCGAGTACGTCGTAGTCGTGTGTCGATACGTTCGTTACTCATAAGCGTACTGTAGCAGTAGTTGTATGTCGATAGTGGTCATAGCACAGTAGTCGTAAGCTATAGTCGACGGTCGGTGCTCGAAGATCTGTATGATCGAAAATGCGGTCGAAGAACTATGGTCGATAAGTTGTGGTCGGTGAAGCAGTCGAAGAGAAGCTATGGTCGTAGATGCAGTCGAGGTGCTGTAGTCGACAAGCCGTGGTCAGTGAAGTGGTCGACAGTGCGTGGTCGAGAAGCTGTGGTCGTAAGGTGTGGTCGAGTCTTTCGAATGTGCTCAGAGTGCTAGTCATGCGGATTGTGGAGAACATGCCGGACAGCAGCGTGGTCGAGTCTTTCGGTCGTTTTCTGCTCCACTAGCGCTTGGCGGGGGCACTCTCGCGTTCGACGGGAGAGGCGCCAATAATTGTGCTGTTCGTGCATGCAGAATGTTTACTGCTGTAGCGCTTGTGAATGTCGACTCATGGCACCGTACTTAACACGGGTCGTTGCCTAGCTACCTCCTCCTCTACTCACTGCTGATTCAACTTCAACGTATGGATTAGCCTTCAGAATAGCAACGTATGGGTCGTTTGCTTGCGTGCTTTCCAAATGAAGAGACGCGATTCTTTTTGCTATTCCTGCTTTGATTTTCATCTCGAAGTTACATACATCACCAGACCCGAAATATACAGCAGAAATATAACCAAACCTGCAGCTAGCCCTTCGTTACAGCAAGATTCTTTGCAAATGGTTCAGAATTCTCCAAGAAATATTAAAAGCTTTCTCAGTCCAGTAGAACAAAAACTGAAGCCGACAACAAATCTTGCTACAGAAATAAGGACCGTGACACTGACAGGCGGTGGCATTGATCGGCGAAAAATGACAGAAAAGGACACATGAATGAAGCGACGTCTGCAGCTATTTAGAACGTGGCCAGCAAAACGTTGAAAGGTTTCAGACACTGGCGAAGCGAATAAGCGATAGGGCAACCGCTGCTTCGCTGGAACCCTGGTGGCCGGGGAGACTACCGTGAATTTTGGTCAAAAAGTAGCTCTATTGATCACCAAAATACCAAATACAGCCTCTAAACCAGCGCATTTCCATTTTTGGCCTTCTCCCCACCGCACAACCATTGTTCATAGTCTGATTATGCGGTCGAGGACCGCATGACCACTGTTCACAGTCTGATCGTGCGGTCGGGACCGCACGACCACTGTTCAGCCGAGTGATGCGGTCCGCCACCATACGGTTTCGGTTATTGTAGCAAAATAGTGCGCTCGGGTACCGCATGAGCACTGTGCACATCTCATCCACCCGCCAAAAGCTCCCTCTGCCCATAACACGTGGCAATCGTGCGGTCCTCGACCGCACGACCACTGTTCATCCGAGTCGTGCGGTCGGGAACCGCACGATCAGACTATGAATAGTAGTCGTGCGATCGGGGACCGCATGATTGCCACGTGTCAGCGCCAGTGAAGTCGTACGGTGGGGAGGGGGGCAAAAACAGAAACGCACTGGTTTAAAAGCTATATTTGGTATTTTGGTAATCAACGAGGCTACTTTTGACCAAAATTCGACCACCGCCACCAACCTTGCAATTCATTGAGCGCGGGAGGGAGGCTGCCGTCCGGTCCACTCACTCACCAAACTTTGCCCAAACAAATATTGGCCATAGGTTGCATCATCTCATCATCATCGTTGCAAAGATGTCCATTCGTAGACAGACAACTAGGTTAAAGAAACAGCAACTACGACAACGAATAAGCAAGAGTCCAACAAATGTAAACAATTCATGATACTGCATACACTTCATAATTGATTCACTGACCGAATAACCATCCGAACAAGCAACGGCGTATCCAATGCACGCTACAGTATTGCTGCTCGTACCTATAACTGGACTCCTGCACTGTTTCTGTATCTACGCACGTGCTTTCTTAGTCAGATCATCCAAAATAATAATAAGAGTAAATTTCGCAAAACTACATATTTATTGTACAAAATATCAAAAAAACTTAAGAGTTCTAGCATCTATTTCGCAAAACTATGTATTTTAGGAATTGGTGTATCTCAAAGCTGCAGATTTAAACATGCTTCGTAACTTACAGTAACTAGTAGTGTGTCCGTGCTAACGCTATGGTAAAATACAAAACAAGATAAAATTTGTAAAAAGTAAAATGAACAATCAGATTCATTAAGATTCACGTCTCATATATTGTATAACTAAATATTTTTGTCACATAATGAATGTCACATAACGACTGATCCTTTGAGGAGGCGACAACATCATTGGACTCACCCACCGACGACTTTCTCCATCCCCACATTGTTTAAACTTGAGGCTACAAAGAAAACAAATATTTTTGTCACATAAAGAAATATGAAACACAGTAAGGAAATAGGTGTTTGTGGACTATTTACTTACCACATCACCATGCTAGGACGTCTTTATACACAATATTTTTGGTGCTCTTCCCTGAGGCATCTACTTCTTTCTTTGGTTTGGCCAAAATTCTTGTCGTTTGTCTTGATACACCCCTTGATAGCGCGATATAAAGCTGTTCATGTGAGAAAATAGGCTCTGGAAGGTAGATGTGTCAGGGTTGATATGCGGGGATGGGATCTGGACTTTGCCCCAGTCCATTCTTGCCCTTGCCAAGGTGAAGCCTCCCATTTGCATGAAGTTTTTGTCTAGAGCAGCCAATGCCAAAGTGGATAACTTCCTTGGTCAGTCGTGATCTTACAGAGATCAACAGCATGTAGCACACATCGTCTCAGTAATTACCGTGGCAAAATGTACTCAGAACTTGTTTTGTAGCTGTTCTACATAGTTTGCCTACATCTTTTGCTTTGATTACTACGGCTAGGTGTAGCAGTATTTCACATTTTTGCTGTCTGACGGGTTGCGACTTGTGAGTTGTGACTTGTAACGGTTCTGCTCCGTTAGGCCGTGACTACTCTTCAAAGTTCAAGATTATTACTTCCATGGCATGTTTTATTACCAGAAAGCGAGTGTTCCGAACTCCGACATCGAATTAACTGTTGCAATTGTTCGATCAGATCACAATTCAAAAGTCGATCTGATTTTAAGAGACCGCTTCTGTGCTTACGAGTTGTATCTAGCATGGTGTTTTTGGTCTAGCGTCCTTTTGTTGGCCCTCATCTCGATATACAATGAGCATTCGAATAGTTGAAGGCACGGGTTGTGTTCCTTGGAGCAAAGGGAGCAGCACTTTAGATATACAACATAACCTAACTGTTAAGTTGCTTCCCTTGTGATTGTCTACAGGACCATCATGCGAGGCATTCTGCAGAAACAACACTTGCAGTGTGCTTACATTTCTTGATATAGTTTTATGGCTCCAGGGAGGGGCCTCAAGCCTGCATGCGTGGACTTGAACCTAATCAACCATTCATAGTAGACTTGTAATGGTTGTCATCGATGGTCGAATAAAGGTGGCCAAGATCAACATGTTCATGAATGATCGTCCTGGGAAAGAAAACAGGATTATGAAAGGAAGCCATATAAATTTCAGAGGGAGGAAGTTGGGGAGGTGGATACCTGAGGACTTCATCTGATATTTTGAGACGGCTTTTGACGTCATCCAAACTTACTCCATGCTCCGTGTCTCTCAGAGAAACACAATACGATCATCATCACTACTATCTAAACCATAGAAATTCTAACCATAATATAAAAGGCTTGGGATATCGCACTTTGACACCGTGAGCTCCAAATGTACATGAATGCAATGCGTAAAGTGATGCGTGACATCATTGAAGTTGATTACAGAGCCCGACAAGAATTCATAAACATAAAAAGGCTAATATACAGCAACAAACTTGTATTTGTAATTAGCCCTTTGAAAAGAGTTTCCAGTTCAGAGCATATTAGCCTTTTTTGGGGAACACCAGTGGTATAAATTATATTAAAAACTCGTGTATTGCATGGAAATCATTGATATAATAATACAAGATACAATTTTCTACTCGTGATATGAACACAAATGATTTTATTAGAAGAAGCATGTGAAAGACTATCAGATATCTAATCTAATCACCGATTTCTGTTACACTTGGACAAAAGTGGTCGATCAAGAAGCATAACATCACACAATATTGTAAACTGTTTCTAGCAAAGACATTCATATTCAGGAGTATTTATGCATGTTAAATTATAGATGATTATTCATATGAGAAGGTAGAACTTTCTTCAAACTTGTTGTCTAAAGAAGAATCATATGGGAGGCCATTGTTTATCTATTTAATGACACCGTTATAATCGGACAAAAATGGTTGACTGAACAAGCGTAACATCAGATGATATTGTAAGCTTTGTTTAGCAAAGGCGTCGATATTCAGGAGTGTTTGTGGTTGTTATAGATGATTATTCATATGAGAAGCTAGAACTTAATTCAAACTTTTTGTCAAAAGAAGAATCATATCGAGGTCAGATATCTATTTAATGATTTCCGTTACAATTGGACAAAAATGGTTAGTTGAATAAGCATACCATCACAGGATATTGTAAGCTTTTTCTAGCAAGTACATCCATATTCAGGAGTGCATGTTAAATTATAGATCCAAAGCAATTATTAGCACATCAAGCAACATGTGTGGGCAGAATCATCCGCAATTAACTTACATAAGTGCTGGGTCATGAAAAACACCCAAGACCAAGTTGGACAAATCTACTCCAGTAGTATTTTCTGATGTAGGAAATGTTGGGGCCTGAGGAAATAAGGATGAAAATTTTAGACAACAGTTTGGTTTATCTTAGTAAAATGAGATGATGCTTCGAAAAGTACACGATTATTACGGTGTGGAGCTTGGTTCCATGTCATATCATTCCTAAGCATAGCTTGGTTAGGAGTTATTGTTGTTGTATTAGCATTTACTTGGGGCTGCAACGAAGACCCCTATCAAAAATTAAAACCATTTAAAAACATAAAACCACCGTAAAAAATTCATATAATAAATTTAAACTCCTAGACATAAAGGCTTGGGATATCAGTACCTTTGACCTGGTGAGCTCCAAATGTACATGAATGCAATGCAGAAAGTGATGCGTGACATCATTGAAGTTGATTACACGCCTGACAAGAATTCATAAACAGTAAAATAAATATAAGAAAAATTGATGCTGAAATATCTTAAATGAGTTTGTAAAATATTTGTCCTGGTGCAGGTTAGCCTCGCACCTAAAGCAAAGTTATCAACAATTCTACCCAGAAAATCTTGATACTACTTTTACATACATCATATGACAACATACTTTCAATCGATGTAGCAATACACTGTATGAATAACAACGCAACATTACATGTTCATTAACAAGGACATTTCAAGAAGTTAGTCGCAGACTCAAAGAATGACAAACTTGTGCATGAATACTACAATATTTATGATTCTTTATATCCAAGGGCCCCAAAGATCACCCTTTTTAATTCTATCGCTTCACACAAAAAGGTTAACTATCAACGAAGCCACCTTTATGATCCAAAGCAAGAGATGAAAGTCGGTGACATGATTCGGTGAAATATAGCAAATAGTTTCCACGAAGTTCATTAATATATACTCATAGAGGCAACCAATTATTGGAAGTACACATCCCAAGTTATTAGACAAGAAAGATTAAAGTGCTCACCGCATGAGTAAGCAACCACATGACGCTTCCCTTGAAAACCTTCCGACCACCATTGACAATAACATAGTCTCTATCCCTTATAAAACCAAAACAAAGCAAAGCTATCAACTCGTGCACAGAGAACTGAATTGCCAACATACCACGCTTAATTTGTAATCCTTACTTGACGCGGACATTTCGACCACAAGAACATAGCGTTATAGCATTGCTATAGAAAATGATTTCAAAATATTATGTATCTTCAGTTTGAGTAGTATATATTGCTAAAAGATCAATGATCAAAGTTGTTCATTTCGATAGCAGAGGCAAGATTATTAAGGAAATTGGGAACCCTAGAATCAGAGCCTAAACATTGAATCCCCAAATCAAGTTCCCATTTGAATTCCCAAGAGCGAAGCAAGATATTACTCGAAACTTAGAATTCCCAAACAAGTCGGGATCCGAATTTGCATGATCGAACCAAAATTTTGACGGAAACCGCGAACCCTAGAAACCAAATTCTAGCATGGATTACCCGGATGACGATTGGTAATCCCCAGAATCAAATCGCGTGACTGGAACCAGAATGTAGACGAAATCGGGAACCTAGAAAGCGGATTGAATTGAGGCACGTGAGAAGTTGGAGGTCGGATTGTAGCAATTGGAGAGCATAGAAGCGAGTTGCGGAGGGGAGGCGAGGAAATACCTGCGCTTCGTCGTCGCCTGTGAGGGGGGTCGGAGAATGAGAGGACGGACGAGACGGGGGCCTCGGATCCGGCGGTGGTGGGGAGGAGGAATATAGGCGCTGGTCGGGATCGCTCCCGGTAGGAGCAGCGCCTCCCGCCCCTCACGGGAGATCCATCTCAATCTCCCACACTCGGCCACCAAACTCACCAAATCAAAACAGCCTCGAAGCTCCGCACCGGCACACGCGCAGGTGGAGGAGGGGCGGCGGGCGAGTGCGACGACGGATCTGGGCGAGCGTGAGCGGCGAGGCGCCGAGGGTCGAGGCGAGCGGGCGCAGGCGGCGGCGAGCGGATTAGATCTGGGAGAGCGGGAGGAGGAGGCGACGGAGCGCGGGGGGAGGAGGCGGCGGCGTGGGGTGGGGTGGGGAGGAGGAAGAGGAGGCGGCGGCGCGGGGTGGGGAGGAGTAGGCGCGCGCGCGCGGGGGAGGGAGGAGGAGGAGGCGCGCGCGGGGTGGGAGGAGGAGGAGGCGGCGCGCGGTTGGGAGGAGGAGGAGGAGGCGGCGCGGGGGGGAGGAGGCGTGCGTGGGCGCGGGGTGGGAGGGAGGGTCGGGGGTGCGTGCGGGCGCGGTCGGGGGCGCGGGGTGGGTACCGGTTCAATGATGTGCATGAACCAAATGATTTTGACCTTAGGATCTTCAATGAGTAAGAGAATAAGGTTTGAGAAGAGATCCAAGTCATTCATTTGTATGGAGTTGGATTATTTAGGTACACAAATCTGGGTGGACTTAGATTAGGCATGACTGTGGGGGTGGTTGAGGGGGTAGATTTAGTAAAGATAATTTTGGTGTATTATAGAGTAGGGTAGACTTGGACGGACTCCGTGGTCTCACCGGCCCACATGGCAGCCTCACGCCTCGAACCAGACTTCTCCTCAGCCGTCATGTGCCGCATGTTTCCTGGCCAGCTAACATATGAGAGAAAGCAGCCCGAGCCCTTGTGGGCTTTGCCCTGAACCACGTAATGCTCCAGACATGCACGGCCTCTTTACATTTAAACATCGACACTGCATTTCTCCACAGGCCCAACAGCATTAACTTGGACCTATTTTATAGAACCAGCCCAGGCCCTATATGAAAACGGGCCCACTTAAGCCCGCGAGTTAAAGGCCCACAACGGGAGACCCATTTCCCCCGCCTGCGCCTACCCCCTCCACTCGTTGGGATTCCCCTTCCCTTCTCGCGGCAAAAACCTCCGAAGCAGATAAGGCCACCGCGGCCACCCACCCCGACCACCGCCACCGGCCATGGTCGGCGTAGCCGCCGGATTCGCGTTCGCGCCAGCCGTTGCCCGCATCACTTACAGGCCTGCCGCCATCCACGCCTTGGCTCCCTCCTCCTCGGCGCGGTTCCCGGCCAGGTCGTGGAGGTGGGCGCGGCTCGTCGTGGCCGCGCGCTACTCCTCATCGGACGAGAACGAAGAGGAGGAGGACGAAGAGGAGTTTGGTGGCGGTGGGGGATGGGGCAGGAGGAACCGCGGCCCCGACCCCGACTACGACCCCTCCCTCGACATCGAGCGTATCGAGTACGGACGGCTTTCTTGCTGCTGCCCTGGTTGGTTGTATATGTCTTGCATGGTGCGATATCAGAAACAGAGTGCTAGAAATGTTAGGTGCTTTCGAATATTCTGTGGTACTAAGGTTACTAAATTTGAGAACTTGTGTTCCCAAATGCTTATATGTTCTGCGCAATTCCCTTATTAATTGGTTTTGCAAACTATTGCATAAAAGAGTCTGTTCTCTTGGGAGAAAAGAACTTGGTGTCATGGTTTGTGTTAGGCCGGAGTGTGGGACTGTGCGGGCTAGTAATTCACTGAGAGGTGGGAGTGTGGGACTGTGCAAGCTAGTAATCCACTGAAGGTGTTGGGGAGGAGGGTGGTAATGGTGCAGGCCTCTAGGAGGGGAATACCAACTTAGGAATTGTGCTTTAATACTTGTGGTCCTGTATTTTCTTCAGCATCTACTCAAGCATCTACTGTGTTCAATTCGCTCTATTGACGTTTAAAACTACTTCCCTTTGTTAGGTCGTCAACCGTAAGGCTGTTGGATGAACAAAAAAGAATGGTAAATCACATATCCAATTATGTATCGTCTCATATTTTAGATTTAAGTATTGTATGCAGCTCGGCCTATGCAGTTACCTGTTTATTTGATAGTACCACTTTATTCTTCCTCCCGCAGGTTGGTGTGGTATCTGTAAGCGAGGCAGTTCAAATTGCAGATGACAATGATCTTATACTGGTACACTATTTATATCGTAAGCTTCTAGCATTTTTCGCCAAAACATACATTTCAACATAAAATTATACAGACGAGAGCAAAAGGCTGTTCATTAGCAAGTGCATGTACAGGTAATTAGGAATAGCCTGTTATTAATTAGAGTAGTTAAAATCTTGGCTTTTAAATAGGAAAAGTCATGTTATTAATTAGAGTAGTTAAAATCTTGGCTTTTAAATAGGAAAAGTCATGTTATTAATTAGAGTAGTTAAAATCTTGGCTTTTAAATAGGAAAAGTCATGTTATTAATTAGAGTAGTTAAAATCTTGGCTTTTAAATAGGAAAAGTCATACCTTGGTAGTGCAATGCTGATTGAAATGACTTGTGAGTTTTCATACATTGGCATAAAACATCTGATCCCTTAAACCAGCTATTTTACCACATTTTGTTCCTAAATGAACAAAATCTGTAAGCAGTGATAACCAACCAGTAAAAATAATGGGTTTTCATACCCTGCTCAGTGCTCTCTCTGCAGGGGCATGTTATGGTATTGAGACTCAGAATTTTCTTTCTTTCTTTCTTCTATGATATATCTTTCCATCAAGGCATTACATGTATATATAGCCATTAGGCCAACTCATTTCTACTCATTACTCTATCCCCTTTTCCAGCTCATCTCCTGACAACCTCACCCAACTTTCTAACAAACATGACAGCCTCACCACAACTCTCTAACAACTTATCCTCTCTCTTTAACCCTTTGTTGTGGACATGGCTTTCTTGTTACGGCGAGTATAAACCTTGCCAACAAAAGTGTCCACAACACTTCCGCCTCTGGAGAAACACTCGTCCTCGAGCCGAACGCGATGCGCCTCTTTGAATTCCTCGAGCTTCCCCATGTTGCTTCAGAATCTGGGAGCCCACCCAACGAACCAAGAGCTCCTGACACCCTCGTTGAGGCGTGCACGGACGGCCGCGCCGGTAGGAACTGCACGGCCGTGAACCACCGGCGGAAGAGGCACCACCTCTGTTGGAGGGTCGCCATGGAACGGTTTGAGGAAACCACATGGAAAACATCATGTAGCTTGGCTCGGGAGGAAGGCGGAGGCGATAAGCAACAGGCCAACACGCTCCACTACTTGATACGCCATAGTAGCGTGAGCGAGCTTCCTCCGCTTTGTCCACAATGCCCGCGGTGAGCGGTGATGCAAGCGTAACCATACCCAATCATTGGTGGCGAATCGAACATCACGGTGTTGCCGATCATAGGAGTGCTTCATATGGTCCCGGCATGCAAAGCAAGCGGTCCCGATTTCCGCCAAGAAGACATCCTGTTCGCCACCGCTTGTCGATCGCCGCCACTCGCGACAAGCCGGATGATAGGACATCATCGTCGAGGCGACGACCATATACGACGGAATGGAGTGGTCGCGCGGTTGTTTGGAATGAAGAGTTATAGCGAATTCCGCCCAAGGAGCCAACGGAGCACCTGCGCGACGGTCGGCGTGGCGAGGCACCGAGGTAGACGCCAAGCACACGGTTGGTGACCCCGATTGCCATCATCACCGAGGATGGAAGGCGAGCCGAGGCGCACTCGGCTCCGGACAGTACAAGAGCTCCTTCCGAAGTCGCCGTGAAGACGGGTCGCGGCCGACTATGGAGCAGGGGATGCCGTGAAGCCGGACAATCTGGTCGAAGAAGACGCGCGCCACCGAAGTTGCGGAATACGGGTGCCCAATAGCAATGAAATGCCCGTACTTGGAGAAGCGATCCACCACCGTGAGCACCACTGATTTGCCGCTGACCTTGGGAAAGCCCTCCACAAAATCCATAGCGATGTCGGCATCGAGGCGGGTACCGAAGCTAGGCGGTAGAAGACCATTTGGATGAAGATGCTCTGTTTTGTTCCTCTGACAGATGGCGTAGCTTTGGACGAACTCGCGAACAAGCCGATTGGTATGGGGGTTGTAAAATGAGGCGCGGAGACGATGCAGAGTCTTCTGGACACCCTCATGTCCTGCGCCATGGGCTGCGGCAAGAATGGCCGGCCAGAAGGCCGATGAATCGGGCATGAATATGTGGCCGCGGTGAAGAACAAGTCCATCCACCGCCGTCCAGGACGCACCCGCAATGCCCTGAGTAACCTCCGTGCGCTTGGCGATGAGATCCGGAAGCTGCTCGGCCTCACGGCGAAGGTCGGCGAAGAGTTGGAGATCAGGTCGGGTGAGGGAGTATACCGCAGCGCCCACCGCATCTTCATCACGGCGCGAGAGAGCGTCAGCAGCTGCGTTCAACCGACCAGGCTTGAATTCCACCGTGAAGTCGTACCCGAAGAGGCGGCTGACCCAAGTATGCTGCGGGATGGTGGAGAGGCGCTGATCCAGCAGGAACTTCAAGGCGAAATGGTCTATGCGCACTGTGAACGGCCGTGCCCAGATATAAGGTCTCCAGTGCCGCACCGCCTTGACCAGGCCGATTAGCTCCCGCTCATAGGCAGCCAATTTGGCATGCTGGGGGGCGACCGCTCGGCTGAAGAAGGCGATAGGGCCGGCGCCTTGGTGGAGCACCGCCCCGAAGCCTGAGCCAGAAGCGTCGCATTCCACCACGGCGGAGGAGAAATTGAAGCCGCAGGACCGGCCCCGTGGTCGAGCGACCTTGAGCTCCTCGGGCGTGAGTCGCCGCCGGAGACCAACAGAACGCGTCCTTCTTCGGCAAGGATGTCAGAGGAGCCGCCATGACCCCATAGTTGTTGATGAATCGCCGGTAGTAGCCGCGAGGCCGAGAAACCGCGGCGCGCGCGGGTGCGCGCGTTGCGCCACTTCGCACACCTCAATCTTGGATGGATCCATGGCGACGCCTTCCGCCGAAATGATATGGCCCAGGTATGCCACAGAGCGTCCCGCAAAAGTGCATTTGGAGCGCTTAAGGAAGAGGTGTGAGCGCGGAGTGCTTGAAGGGCGGCGCGGACGTCGGCCGAAGATGCTCCACCATGACGAATCAGAATCGAATGTCGTCGAAAAATACCGGGACCGATCGCTGGAAGGAAGGGTCGCAGCACTTCATTCATCATGGCCTGGAACGTCGAAGGAGCGTTGGTTAGTCCGAAGGACATAACCACGAACTCGAAGTGGCCGTGGTGAGTACGAAAAGCCGTCTTGGCGATGTCATCTGGATGCATCCGAATCTGGTGATAACCGCTCCTGAGGTCCAGCTTTGTGAAGAAGGAAGCCCCCTTGAGTTCATCCAGTAGTTCGTCGACGACGGGTATTGGGAAGACGTCGCGCACTGTCTTGGCGTTGAGGGCCCGGTAGTCGACGCAGAAGCGCCAACTAGCGTCCTTCTTACGAACCAAGAGCACCGGCGAAGAGAATGCCGACGTGCTCGGGCGGATGAGGCCTTGTTGCAAGATGTCGACATTGCCGCCGAGTTCATCCTTCAAAGAATGAGGATAGCGATACTGGCCGACCACAATGGGGCCGTGTCGAGAGCGGCGTGATCCGGTGGTCCATATGACGTTGAGGAGGTAGGCCAGAAGGAGCTTCAAACAGATCGGCGAACTCGGCCAGCAGAAGTGATAACAGATCCAATCGGGCCATGGCACATAGCGACGGCGGAGATGGAGCTTCCAGGCCGCGCCATTTGACAGGATGATCGTGCCGCCAAAAGGCCATGGTATGCTGCTCGAATTCCCACAAAATTGGTCCGAGCGTCTTCAGCCACTGGCAGCCTAACACGAGCTCGTAGTCTTCCAATGGCAGGACGTAGAGGTTGATGAGGAAGTGTTCATTGTGAATGGCAACCGGGACTTGTTGGCAGACACCTGGTGATGGTACGCGATCTCCGTTCGCGACGCCCACCGTAAGTCCCGGCCGTGGCTCCATTGTGAGGCTGAGGCGAGCGGCCGTGGCAGAGGATATGAACGAATGGGTGGAGCCGGAATCCACGAGGCGCGCGCGAATCGTGTCGTGACGAGCGGACACGAGAGGCGCATTGTATCCCCCGTCTTGATGCCAGTGAGAGCATGGAGAGAGATTTCAACTTCATCTTCGGAAGCGTCATCATCTTCCCCGGTACCCTCCACAGGCGCATTGTCGTCCAATTCCATCAGATAGAGCCCTTTCATCGAGCAACCGCTGATGTGCTCCTTGAGAATTTCTCCGGCAATTGAAGCCGACCCATCCGCTCTGCGCTGTGCCATCTCTTGTGGCGTCAGGCGCTTGAAGCGGGTGCCGCGGCCGGCGCACTTTTAACCGGAGCCGGTGGAGTAGGGAGGGGCGCCCGACCCCCTGGCGCAGCCGAACGTGGCGTCATGGTCGCCGCTGGCGCCGCCACGCGATGCGACGAGAACGAGCGCGGAGGCACCCTGGAGCCGCTCTGGTCGTCGTCGTCGTCGAGTTCCAGGCGGCGTTCGAAGGCTCGTGCTAGCGCCATGGCGTCGTCGAGGGTCTCTGGGCTCTGGAGCTCCACATCGGTCTGAAGAGGATTCCGCAGGCCTGCGGTGAAGATGTCGATCTGCTGCTGTTCGGTGACATTTCTGCAGCGCGCCAGGAGAGGAAGGAAACGCTCCTGGTATTCCTCGACCGATCCCGTGCGGCGGAGCTTCATGAGGGCGCCGAGCGCGTTGCCAACCGCGGCCCGGCGGCGTTGCACTGCCGAGGAGCCGAGGCCGTGGGTACTCGCGATTCTCGCTCAGCGGTAGTACCAATCCTGAGCCGAGCCCTCCATGTAGAAGGAGGCGAGCCAGACCTTCTCTTCCTCTGGCGTGCGGTGGGCGCGGAAGAACTGCTCCGCCTTGTGCAACCAGACGATGGGGTCGGTGGAGCCGTCGTAGCGCGGAAACCGCAGTTTGTGGGAGGACTAGTAGGGAGGGGGAAGCGATGACGGCACCTCGGACTCGGGCTTCGCCTTGCCCTTGTCGGAGACGTCGCCGAGCTCGAGCCGGGTGGTGCGAGGCGACACCCGCGACCCGAGGCGCTCGTCGTTCTTGTGCGTCGCTAGATCCTCTTTGACCGACTGGATCTCACCGAAGAGCTTCTCCATGGCCGATTTGAAATCAGCGGCAGAGAGAGGGGACGCCATGATCAAGCGCACGAGGGAGACGGAAGAGGAGTCGCGCGGCGGAGGAACAGAGGGGAAAGACGCTGAAGGGGAGAGGGAAGGCGATAACGAAGGGAGAGGAGTGGTGGGAGAGCACGAGCGGCGATCTGGTGCGAAGGAACACGCCCGCCGATCTGGTGCGAAGGACGGCGTGTGAAAGCTTTGGAAGAGAAAAGGCGTGATGGACGAGAGTGGGTGGGGGGCGGCTCTGATACCAAATCTGTTATGGTATTGAGACTCAGAACTTTCTTTCTTTCTTCTATGATATATCTTTCCATCAAGGCATTACATGTATATATAGCCATTAGGCCAACTCATTTCTACTCATTACTCTATCCCCTTTTCCAGCTCATCTCCTGACAACCTCACCCAACTTTCTAACAAACATGATAGCCTCACCACAACTCTCTAACAACTTATCCTCTCTCTTTAACCCTTTGTTGTGGACATGGCTTTCTTGTTACGGCGAGTATAAACCTTGCCAACAAAAGCGTCCACAACAGGGCACTAGCTTTGCAATATGCATTCATGTTTCACAAGATATGTTTAATTTTAGCTAGATCTTAATTAGGTGGCATTCATTATTAGTGCTGCAATGTACACCAAATTAGGATCGCTGATACTTCATTTATTTCAGGCAATTTTGTCACTAGATGGAGATCCTCCGGTACTCCGACTCTTTAAAGAGAAAGATTACAAGTATGTTACAATTAACACCAGACCAACCTGTATTTTGGAGGTTCTGAGACAATGTTAATTCACATAATCACATGCCATCATTTGTCATTATGGAATTAGGTTAAATGATAATGTTCTTTTAGATATCTTTTAGGTTCCAATTTGTAAAACAAGGTTATGCATTGCACTAGATGCAAACCGCAAGAGGTCTTTACAAGTTTTCTCCTGATTGTGTCAAATGAACGTGCCGTAAGTAAATCAACTATGGTGTCAAAACGAACATGACATGATTGTTCATTGTTAAAGTAAACAATGTCCGGTGACTCCTGTCCTGTCTGCTGGGAACCTTACCTCGCCTCTTTGTCAAATATGCACATGGAACCTTCATGTTAAACCAATAATACGCTTGTCTCCCAATCTCCCATCAGGTGGTCGTCCATTATACTGACAGATAATTTTTGTGTGTTCGATTTTTGAATTTGTTTGAGTTCTACTGCTAGCAAGGTTTTTCCTTTTAAACAGTAGCATGCACAGTTACACAGCTTTTTAATTCTGATTTCTTCCCTTTAGGATCATTTGAATACATTGTTGTTGGTTCTGTACAGAAAACACAAGTACGAACAGCAGAAGAAGAAAAGAATTCAGCAGAAAAGATCTGTTGGTAATTTTTCCTAGCTTGAGTTTTTCCGCCTACATCAGTAACAATGCAAAGGTGATGAATTTTAATGTTTACTGGTGTTTACTCTCTGCAGCAAAACGTATGGGCTTGAAAGAGCTGAAAATGGGGTACGGATCATGTCAGTTTTTCTTTTAGCAAGTTACATGGCGAATAAGTACCCGTTTTGTTTCAAATCAATCGATATTCACTTTCATGTCTAAATTGTGGTGAAGCTACTTAATGAGACCGGAAGGATAAATCTTTATAGTTTCACCTTTCATAGCTGAAGAAGCTTCTGGTGAATTGAGGGAATTAGTTGTAAAAATTGGAACTATTAGGATGACTTGGTTGGAGCTTGCCTGAGCATTTCACATAATGAAATTATGAGAATTCCGTAGACAGATTGGTTGGAACCAAGGAAAAAACCGCCGGTTACTGGAAAAACTGGTGGGAACTGGGAGAAAAAATGCCCAATTTTTTCAAAATTAAATTTAAATTTATGACAGTATAATGTATTTTTTAGGTTGGTTTAGACCTTTTTTTTATGTTGGATTACCTATTGTATGAGCTAAATATGCTTCAATAGACATCAAGCTCCTTATGTATCACTTGGAAGAAAGATTTGCACTATATAGTCAAACTAGCAAGGAGAACCTTTTATATACAACATCAGGCTCCTTACAAATTTCTAACTAAACATTAAGCTCCTTATGTATCAAGCTTGTTACTTCATTAAATACTTTCTAATTAATATTTGTATTATTCTAATTGCTAATTACCCATAACCAGTTTTCTTTGTCTTTTCCAGTTTTTGTAGCTATTTTTTTGGTTTTTGTGCGGTAACCGGAATTTTAAAACATCCTAAATTCAAATTTTAATATTCGAATTTCAACTGGTTTTTTGGTTACCGTTACCAGCCGCCAGGTGGGAACTTCTCTGGTTCCGAGATTTGTATCTTTGGTTGGAATCAAGGTTCCAAATACCGCTACCGGGGTAAATCCTGCTGGGCCAGAAAAAAAAAACCGGTCGAATTTCACGCGCCAAAATTTGAATTTGAAATCGGTAACCAGAAAAACCGGTCAGTAACTGCCCAAAAAACCGGATAAAAACAGCTAAAAACCCGAAAAACCACTAAAACTTGGTTTTTCAAATTTGAAATTGGAAATTCCTAACACATTCATGGCAAAAAGTATGAAATCAAGTACGGGAGATGCATGGATCTTCGTAATACATTCTATTAATGTTAAACAATGTAAATATCATTAGAGAAACTAATTTTTACATTCAAAAGTTTAAGTTTAAATTAAATAAAAAATTGACAGTTTTTTTCTCCCGGTCGGCATCGGTAAAACCGGTTACTGCCGGTATTTGGAACCTTGGTTGGAACTGTCCTGAGCTATTTCACATAATGGAGTGGCAAAAATTTTCTAGACATGATTTGTTTGTGGCATCAGAAGACTTCTAAACAATGACTGATTATTTGCTTGCCAGGTACAACATTGACATTCATGATTACAGTGTGAGGCTTAAAGCTGCAAGGAAGTTTCTTAAAGCTGGTGACAAGGTGATAAGAATTATGTTTGTTTTGCTTTTTTGTAGTGTTAACTTCTTACTTGAGACCACCCTTTCAGGTTAAGATAATGGTGAGCTTGAAAGGCCGGGAAAACTTATATAAAAAAGAAGCGATTGAACTTATCAGAAGATTCCAAAATGATGTTGGTGAGGTAAGCTGGTTATTCTTTTTTTTTTTCATGTCTGGAATAAAGATCACAAATCTGCCTTTTATTGTTTGCAATCAACTCATTCATCTACAGAGCAATTGATCTTTGTTCTTCACTTTTAGCCATAGTACTGAATTGGCCAGTTGCAAGCTTTTAATTTTGTTCATTGTATTTCAGCTAGCGACAGAAGAAAGTAAAAATTTCATGGAGAGGAATATATATGTGGTTCTTGTGCCCAATAAGGCAGCCATACAGAAAGAACAGGATGAGTTGAACAAAAAGGACACTGTGAAAGAACAGACAGACCAATCAGAGGACCAACCAGACGGGGATGAACCTGTGACAGAACAACTGGAGGAAAGTAAGGAGACTAAGACAGAAGTCTCAGCAAATGTTTGATTGAACTGTAGAGGCCAAGGGTGTCTCTGATTTAATAAGGTATTCTATGCTTTTAAACAATACTGCCTATGCATTATGTCCAGATTTGTACTATGTATTTGAATATCCTTTTGGAACAATAAAATAGGGGCTAAAAACTCACTTTGATAAATCTATTTTTATTGGATTCTCTGTTACAAAAGATAATGTAATATGTAGATCTCACATCACTAAACTTTGTTCAACATGACAAGTGGAACTAGAGGAGCAGGAAAGGAAAGAAAATATAACTGGAAAATAATAAAGGCATGCATTGAGAAAGCCAACGCATGCAAAGCCTGCTTGGGATGTTTTTTTGTCACATGATCATAAACAAATATCTAGACCAGCACTAAAGCTATAAGTTCCTAAACATAGTTTGTAAAGATATGCATTGAGAAAATCAACACTTTCGGAACTGGCACCAAATGCTTCCTTTCATATGATCCAATACAAATGTTAATTAAGGTCAATAAAAATGTCTACTATGTTTCATTGTTTTTGCCAAAGTGCCAAGTGAGAAGGAGCAACCAAGCCAGCCTGGGAGCACCCATGGCACCCTAGTTAGTGTTCTACCCCAGCCTGTATAGCATGTGGTAATATTTGGACTGTACTTGTGGATTCGGGCTGCTATGTTTTAGCAGCGTACAGCCGTTGTCATTGGACTATGGTCGATTTTCTTTGTTTTTGAGTGGACCACGATAAAACTTACGCCCTGCTTATTTAGTTTTTTGGTGGTTTACGGCTTTTTTATTGTTTGGTACTATAACTAGTTTGTTTTGCACTATAGCTTTTGGTGACTTTTTTGTGTAATTAAATTTAATAAAAAATTAAAAATAGAAAAAATAGATTAGCCCATTACAGACAATGAAAAGGAAAACAGGGAAAAAAAGACAAAAAAAGACCAAAAAAGCCATAAAAAGATGAAATTAAGAAACTAAAAGTTAGAACCCAAAAGCGATGAGCAAGGCCACTGTAGTTGCTGGTGACTTTTTTGGTATAATTAAATTAAAAAAAAATTTAAAAAAAGAAAAAAAGATTAGTACATTACAGACAATGAAAAGGAATACGGCAAAAAAAGAAAAGAAAAAAAACCTAAAAAGTCAGAAAAGACGAAATTAAGAAACTAGAAGATAGAAACCAAACGCTCAATAGAGAAACTGAAATAAGCAGAGCTTGCTCATTTCGACTTCTCTGTTGGGCTTTGGCTTCTAGTTTCTTAATTTTATTTTTTAGCATTTTTAGGATTTTTTTGTTTTTTTCCTGTATTCCTTTGTATTGTCTGTAATGGACTAACTTTTTTATTTTTAAAATTTTTAAATTTAATTACGTTAAAAAAGCCACCAGCAATCATAGTGTAAAATAAGTTAGCTACAATACTAAATAATGAAAAATAAGATATAAACCATAAAAAAGCCCAAATGAGCAGCCTAACACGTTTATCCACCTTTTCTTTATCCATCTCATACTCGCTTCTTAAATGCTTCACCGACTCGTTATCATCTGTACCATGTATCAAGTTTATTATAATATGAATGGTTCTAAAAGAAGTGTATAATATTAATGGTGCTAACCGTTCATTTTTTCTGGAATTCACTTGCCTGATGATGGCAGGTACCAATACTATAACTGCAGCTGTTCTTGTAAATACAAGTCTGGAGCTATTTTACTCGGACCACATACGTTAGCCTCCGTCCATGAAGTATTCACCACCATCCTTGCCTAGGCGTTTAGAACAAGGCCTGGTGATGTCAAGAAGCTGGAAGCTGCCATCTCAACATTCCTGCATGATACTTGAGGTTTAAAGCCCTGGATCATCTTGCATTGAACAGCTGAATTTGGCTGTGAATCGTGCGATCAGAGCATGAGTCTATACCAGTAGTGATAATTGATAAGAAAATTGCTTGTATTGTCCGGCACGGTGTAGTTGGCTACACGGTTTTGTTTTTGCGTTTTGTCGTTCCCAATCAATGTTGTAGAGAAGATCAGTTGTATGATCTATTCATTAGATGCTTACTTCGGAATATGACCTTTGCCTGTAAGAATCTAATAAGAGGGTGTTGTGCAATTTTTCTCTGTATGAAAAGTGATCTCTCCCTGATTTGGCGTGTTTCAAGTTTCGAGTGGACATTTGTAAAATATTGCTGCTGGGTGGAGTGGTGTGCGTGCCTGTGTTGTCTGCCTTGTAGATTCTGGGCACTTTATAAGGCAAACCATTCGATGGTGGCAAGGGTTGGGAAAACCAAAACCATCGGTAACCGGTTTTTCCCGCGGGTACCGGAAAATAAAAAATTGATCTAATTTTTTTGAAGTGCATTTATATTTATGAGTCTTTGTAACTACGTAATATACCTTTTAAGTTGGTTTAAACCTTTTTTTTGTACTAGATTACCTATTGTATAAACTAAATATGCTTCGAAACGTTCTAAATTCAACATTTTCTTGTGTTTCCTGGTTTTTAGCGGTTTCTCCGTTTTTTTACGGTAACCGACCAGTTTTTTGGATTACTGGTTTCGAATTTAAATTTCAAAACTTGAAATTTGACTAGGTTTTCCCCATTTTTCCGGTTACCGGCTAGGAACCGGTACTGGCCCCCCGCTAGGATTTAAGCTGATACCGAGTTTTGAAACCTTGATAGCGGCTCTCCTACCTACCCTACCCACCTGGCAATGTAATAAAAGCTGTGCTCGGTTGGGTTGAATTTTGGTGGCTTATGACTAAATTTTCACTGTAGCTGGCTGAAATTATACTGTAACTGATAGTGACTTATTTAGCATAATTAAATTTTAAAAAACTTAAAAAATAGAAAAAAAACGGATTAGCCCAGCAGGTATAATGCAAATGAATATGGGGAAAAAACCAGCAAAAAACTAAAAAATTCGAAAAGTAAAAAAAAAGATAAAATTTAGAAATAATAAAAAAATAAGTCAAAAGTCTAAGTCTAAACATGCGGAGCCAAAATCCTTGAACGGAGACTGGGAATAAGTCGGGCAGGCATGCAGCGCGAAGCGAACGCGCATGAGAGGAGAGCTCGCTCTCCCGGGCTAAACCACCACCACCACCACCACGACTCCAGTAATCCTCCACCTCGGCTGGGCTGCACGCACGGCTTCTGCTAGGCCGCGCGGACACCAATGCACCGAGACTGGGAGGAGCCAGCTGAGAGCGGGGCGCTTCTCGAGCTGCTCATTCCGCCATGGAAGCAGGGACGCGAATTACGCTGCTCACAGTTTAGCTGAACTAGACGCCACCATATGTTTGGTTTCTCAAGCCTCCGAGCTTTATTGATGTAAAGGTGGTAGACATCCACTACGAATAAAAGTCGCGCTTTCTCTCTCTAAAAAAAGGCCCAATGATTCCTCCCGTTTCTGAAGAAGCCGTATGTCATGATATCCGCGCGGATGAAATATGCACGCCAAATTAAGCTTGCTGCATCAAGCACTGAATCACTTAGCTACTATCTTACTACAAAATGGCGCGATGCACGATCGATAAAAACTACTGATCTGCATGACAGCATCAACGCTATGAACAATATGATACAACAAAAGTCAAAAAAGGAGAGGAAATGCCCCGCTATCATCATGCGCCCCACACCTCCAAAGGGGGCAAAAATATTTTTAAAAATAGGTGCTAGCCACCAGCCTAAGCAATGCAACACGATTCAGTACATTCTCTGGGGACCAAACTATGTTCAGCAATCAGCATCAATTGTACTAGTTTCAATGCAAGTGCAGAAAAAGACGAAATTTATAAATAGTTAAAAATAAGTCAGAAGTTAAAAGCTGAAGTCCAACCGATCACCAGTCATGCACCAAAGGCTGCCGGACACTTATGTGCTTCCATGCGCAGGCAGCATAAAACAGCGCATGCACAGACGAGCCCAAAGGCAGGCAGCACACCTTAGACCCAGTCCATTCAATATCACCTAAATCAAATTAGTCGTACAATTCCAGCAAATAAAAGCTGCTGGAAGCACTGAAAAGAAGAAAACATTTCAGAAAACTGAAACATTACCGTATTCCCTTGAAATAGTGATTACACGTATCGGTCAGTATCAGGAATCTGTCATCTACTACTCTGTGTTAGGTTAGAGGTTCTGGTTGCCCTTGCTTGGATTGGGAGCCTGCAATAAATAATCTCCTAGTGGAAACTCTGCTTGTACTACAATGTTACGTCAATATAAGTAAGATGCGAAGGTACACCGAAGGACAGAACTGCTTTAATTTACAACAGGCTTTCGGTTTTCTGCACGTTGAGATCATCAGTTTGTAGGCTGCTATAGAAATAACATTGATATTGACAGGCTCGTCATCATGGGTTAATCCCCTATTTCGTGTTGCTGCACTTCTCTTCCATGTAAGTTGTACAAATAGAAAAGGACATGGGGAAGTAGAAACGAAAAGAAATGGGGGGAATACCTAACAAAGGAAAAGAAAATGAAAGTGGGGGAAAAAGAAACTAGAAATACACATATGCACCGTACAGTTACAGAAAACTAATGAATGGTGTTACCTCTATCTTCTTAGTTAGACATGCAGGGCATTAAGTTGTTCACTCTGTTTCTTGTATGAGTTGTGTCCTTAGGCTGGACTCTTGGACCTGTTCAGAGGAAGATAAGATGTAAGTTAAATTGAACAACAAAGCACATCCAGCTGGAAGATTGGAGGAGCAGCCTATGCCCTACTGTAGTCTGAAGATGTAGCTATATTTTATATTTCATCAGAAACAACAATAGGACCATGGTTTTCAGACACTGATCATATAACATTTGCTTTATTAATATAGTGCACTCAGTGATCAAATGAATAGATTGTTGGGACTATTAACATTTTTTTTGTGCAAAACTGTTTCCAGCAAAAGTGGAAAAAATACCATGCTTATGTTTCAGTCAGTGACTCAGCATCACATTAGGATCTTATTGAACTGTTTCAAGCATCTGTGACCTTTGAAGCTTTCAAAATCAATTTATTTTTTTAAAAAAATCATATTATCCTCTGCAAGGATACTGATTAGGAATAGATAAAATATTTCATGTATATGATTCCTTACACAGTTAAACAATTATATTTGATACATGCAACTAGCACTCCACAGACAATGAACCAGAGAAATGATAATGATATGAATAAAAAAAATCAAGCTTGTACCTGTAGCGTTGCAGCTGTAGCCAAGAGTTCTCTGTACTCATTAAGCATGGTACTTTCTTTTGTGGCAACAGCCGAAAGTTCTGTAACTAGAGTGTGTGTAGACTGTAACTGCAGAACATAAGTCAATGGTTAGAACTGAAAGTCATTGTTCTTTACTGGGAACGCTTAATTACCACACAAGATGTTAGTAATTAATAAATCAATCTACAGAGTGGCAAAGCATAAAAAAGCATCATCCACTTTCATATTAGTGCCAGAACTCAGACGACAATTTCCAGCAATTTGGCAGTGCAGATTCTGCAGGAAGGAACAGCCTGGATAGTTGAATTTGCATAAGAGTAGTTAAATTTCCTCCAAGCACTAACATGGTTTCGCTGATCAATGCACTACCAGCTTGGCCAGAACTGGACTGGCCAAAAATCTAGCATAATGCCATCCACCATCTTACAAGTATCATCATTATGGCCCCGTGATACCACAAACAAAACTATCGCAACTAAGAATCAGAACCTCCAGGACATCTATTGCAATAAAATAATTGAATGGTTGTCTGCTCAAGCAATGCCGGTCTGCCTATGCTATTTACAGATATATTTTTTCCTAACAACCAGTACAACAATCACAACATGTCCTATTATTCTATTCACATCTGCTATGATTAAACTTGCATGAATTGAAATACCAAGTTAGAATGGTAAGTATATGTTCATATGTCATTATTTCAGGACAAAACAAGTTAGTTATTTGAATCTTCTGAAACACATCAATTTTCACCAAGTTATCATGCAGCAATAGCAGTAAAAGGTTTTTTTACCTTCGATAGCAAATAGCAAATGGATGAGCCCATTGCTTGCATAATGTCAACTGCTGAACTGACAGCGTTCTTAACAGTATGTACATCAGCCTGCACGAGGTACACAATAAGCATCACTTCACATTTCACAGATAAAACAGCAAAAATTAGTGCTCAAAGAGAAATCTGTTATCATGTAGACAAGATAAAACAGCCTTCCCCCAGGAGTCATGATACTTAAGTATTATGTTTTCTAATTTTAGCAGAACTTCATGAGAATGTCTTGGAAAGAGAACTGTAGTTACCTTTGCTCCTCCTGTAACTGGAAGACGCAATGTACTTGCTCTAAGAGCTTCAATTGCACCGGACAAAGTAGTAGAATGCTCTGTTTGTAACGCTGCCCAGTGATCAAGGTGGTCCATCTGCATCATGATAACAAAAGATGCAACAGCGATGTCAAAATTAAAAGGCAACACAAGCTTTAATACAAGTAGTTTTAGCTTGCGTGAAAGAATAGTGAGCATATTTCCACAAACAAAGAAAGCATATTTCCACATACAAAGAAACGCATATTTCCACAAACAAAGAACCCATCTTACAAGAACAACATGTCTCAACCAACCAGATATGATCAGAAAATTTCACATTTATACTCTTATATTTATCCAAAAAGGCTAAAAACATGAATTCCTTCTGCTGCTACTTCAGTGAGAATGCATTTGTTCAGATGGAAGAAAGGAATTAACTAATGTTTTAAGCAGAATGCCACATTGCAAGTTATTCTATAATTCGTTCTACAATCACATTGCAAATCTTAGACTAATCATCAAAAGAAAATAAATGCCCTGCATGACCAATGAAAATATCAGAAACCTCAACAGATCTTACTTGCTCTTTCAACACTATTCCCAATTTGACTTCTTGCCTTAGCCTTTGTACACAACTCCTTTTCATAACCATAGATTCACACATCCTTGAGTTAGCATCCCATACGCTGTAGAGCATAGTCTGCTTCAAATGAATAAATAAAGTAAGAAAACAAACTCAGCTTATGTACATCTTGAACACATATAAGAATGAGGATATCACAGAATAAAACGAACTTGGATTTAGGCAAAGCTTTAGTATAGCACTTTCTCTAATTTCCTAACAGGATATGGCAAAATAGAAATCTAAGATAAACAGGCACTGATACCATCATAAGTGTGATGGTAAGAAGTAATGCTACAGAATTTACCTCAGCACCCATCTTCTCAATTGATAGCATTTCGTCCACGTAAGCATTTGTAAAACGCCATTGCAAGTACCTATTATATAGGAAGCGCAACTGATGGGCATCTTCCATGTGGCTTGGGCTCTTCTTTCCCCTTGTAGCATCACCGATGTAGTTAAGAATAGAAGAGGCAGCATCGGATCTACCAGAACTACATGGTGAGACAGGTGTTGAAGGTCTAGTCCTTGATGGGCTCGGCAACCTCCTAGAGGCAAATGATGATGTTGAAGAAGCCTTGATTGGTGATGAAGGGTGTATTAGACCACGCGATGGTGAAGACAATGTCCTTGCCAACCGCTTCGGAGGTGCAAAATTTTCTGAAATATTTGAAGGCGCATCTGGACTTGAACCAGCATTCTCCTCTTGACTTTCATTTCCATCGGCAGAACCTGGGCTCCCAACATCACCTGACAAAAGTTGAGGACCTTTTACTCTGTTATCAGCAAGAGGCATTTTTCTTGGCGAAACTCTACATGGTTGCACCGTTGAAGAGATTGGTTGTCCGATTTTATCAGTCAGATCCATGCTTCTTGACATGGCATTAGCACCGTCTGGTCTCAGTATTCTTCTTGTAGAAATCACTCGTGAAGATATTGGTCCATTACATTTCTCAGAAAAATCCATACTTTTTGACATTATATTAGCAATATCAGATCTTGCTGTTCTTGGCGACATTCCACGTGATGGTGCTGACATCGTTATGGGTTTCTTATCTTTCTCAGCAAAATTTATGCTTTTGGATATAGTATCAATGCCATCAGATGTGAGTCGCCTTCTTGGAGAAGTTCCTCGAGATGGAATCTTTACCGAGATCACTCTGCTATCTTTTTGAGTTGCCTCCACAGTCTGCGAAATATTCTTAGTGCCATCAGAAACAGGTCTGGTTGGTGATCTCTCTTGTGATGCAATGGACAAGGAGGCTGCACCTGTGCCTATGTCATCAGAATCCATGCTTTCTGAAATGTCACCAGTACAACCATCTGGGGTTCCTGTATTAACTTCCTCAGAAAAATCGATGCCTTTTACTAGAGCATTAGTACCATCAAATCTACTGTCTGATGTCACACCAGGTGCAGCTGACGAGATAGATTGTGCACTACCTATGTCAACAGTATCCACAACTTTTGATAGAGCATTAATGCCATCAGAGGCAAGCCTGCCTCTATGTAGAGTCCCACGCAATGCACCTGATGAGGTGGATGGTCTGCTACCTTTGTCAGCAAAAGTCATGCTTCTCGATACGGCATCGATAAAATTAGAGGTAACCCTGCTTCTGGGTGAAGTCCCCCGTAATGCAGCTGATGAGGTTGATGGCCTGTAGTCTTTAGCAGCAAAATCCGTGCTCTTCATTAAAGCATTGACTCCATCAGAGGCAAGTCGTCTTCTTGCTGAAATCCCTCGTGATGCCACTGATGAGGTGGAAGGTCTGGTATCTTTTTCAGTAAAATTTGTGCTCTTTAATACAGAATCTACACCATCGGAGGCAAGCCGTCTTCTTGGTGACACCCCTCGCAATGCAGCTGATGAGGTGGCAGGTCTGGTATCTTTGTCAGCAAGATCCATGTTCTTTAATGTAGCGTTGAGACCATCAGACACAAGTTGTCTTCTTGGTGAAAGACCTCGCAGTGCAGCTGATGAGGTGGCAGGGTTGGTATCTTTTTCAGGAAGTTCCATATTCTTTGATATAGTATCAAGACCATCAGACGCAAGGCGTCTTAATGTTGAGATCCCTCGAGATGCAACTGAAGAGGGCACAATTCTGGAGTCATTTTCAGTGAAGTTGATGCCTTTTGAAATGGCATTGATACCATCAGATGCAAGCCTTCCTCTTGGTGACATACCTCGTGACGCAACAGATGAGGTTGATGGTCTATTTTCTCTATCAGCAAAATCCACACTTTTTGATATAGTACCAACATCATCAGATACTAATCGAGTTCTTGGTGAAATACCTCGCGATGCAGCTGAAGAGGTTGATGGCCTGTTAGCTTTATCAACCAAGTCCATGCCTTTTGATATATCACTGATACCATCAGAAGCAAGCCTTCTTCGTGGAGAAATCCCACGCAATGCAGATGACGAGGTGGATGGTCTGTTATCTTTTTCAGCAAAATCTGTGCTTCTTGATATTGCGTCAACACCATCAGAGGCAAGTCTTCTTCTTGGGGAAACCCCTCGAGATGGGATTGATGAGATAACTGGTCTGGTATCCTTCTCAGCAAAATCCACATTTTTCACAATAGCATTAACACCATCGGAGGCAAGTCGCCTTCTTGGCGAATTCCCTCTTGATAGAGCTGATGAGGAGGCTAGTCTCTTATCTTTTTCAGGGAAATCAATGTTTTTTGATATAGCACCGATGCCACCAGACGTTGATGTTCCTCTAGGTGAAAGTCCTCGTGATGAGGCTGGGGAGGAAACAGGTCCATTAAGTCTCTCAGAAGACTCTGTAGTTTGCGATGTAGTATTAGACACACATGATACTGACACACTTGGTGAAATGCTAAGTGATGAAACTGTCGAGGAGAGTGTACTGTTATCTTTTTCAGTAAGATCCATGATCTTTGACAGGGCCCTTGTGCCACCTGATGTAGCTGTTCTCACTGGAGAAATCGCTCGTGATGGAATTGCCAAGGATGCAGGTTTGACATCTTTCTTCCCAATACTCATGCTTTTCCACGTATCAGCTGTGCCATTTGAAGCAGGTGATCTTCTTGGTGAACCCCCTCGCGATGACACTGACGAAGAGACCAATCGATCGATTTTATCAGCAAGATCGATACTCCTTGACAAGGCATTTGCAGCGGATGACAGCATTGTTCTCTTTGGTGAAACGCCGCATGATGAAATCGACGATAGAGCAGGCCTACTGATCTTATCAGTGAGATCCACGCTCCTCGACATTGCGCTCACAGACACCCTCCCCCCCTTCATAGCAGGCCAGCGATGGTGGTCAATCACCTTAGCGTGCGGGTTCTCTGACTGCTCAGTGGCACTGCTCCCTCTCAACGGGCTCCTCTTCCTATCAGCAGCTGTTGCATCCCTCGTCTTGGTCTGATCTGCAGAAGAGCTACTAATCCTCCCCGCTTTTGACTCGAGTTGGAAAGAACAAGACAGACTCCGCATTGACGGCCACAACCCATCAGGAGCCCGGCCACCAGACAACCTTCTCGGAGCACTTTGCGTCTCTGAGACGGCATCACGCACCGGAGTGGAAGAGCTGAAGGACGAAGAGGACGGGCTGGAAGGTGCGGACGACAGCGACGTCGGGGCAGAGATCCTGGACGGGGTAGTCGCCCTCGAGCCGCCAGAAGACTGCCTCGATGGGGTCGCCGGCCTCCGTTCGGTGGACTGGGACCTCTTCGCCTGCGACCCAGCCGCCGCCGGGGCCGACGGCCGACCGGCATTCGGCGACGGGTGCCTCCTCGGGGTAGCAGGCGCCAGCGCCGCCGCCGGCATCTCCCCAGCCTTGCGCCTCACCGCTGCATCACCGTGACCATTAGCATAATTCTTCTCCGCGGGCAGGTCAGATTTACGCAGCAGCACTGCCCCCGGTGCCCGAATTTCGCAGGCGTCCATCCGCGCAACCACCAGCAGGGCTCAAATCCACCCGCATTGGCAGCGCCAAGAAGCCACCGCCAATCCACCCGTCAGCATCTGCCGATGCAATAACAAGAAACAATCCAGTGTCAGGACACGAGGCCAGCCAAGAACCATCAGTCTCGCACAACAAGTAAGAGAATTCAAGAACCCGGAATCGCGGGGCACGAACCAGATCGAAGGCTGGGCAATGGGATTCGGTGGGTAAAAAAGCGGAGGAGAAGAAAGCGAGAGCAACGGAGGGTGGTTTTCTGGAATTGCTTTTATTTAATATTTATTATGCGTAGGAATTGGAGGCTGGAGCGTCTCTTTCGGGAGCGGGTTGGGGGTGACAGTCACTCAAGGCTCAATTGGTCTCCACCTCACGGGAACTCCACGTCCAGCTCCTGCAGGCCAAGTAATGGCGAAGCCAACCTGACTGCTGTCACAGAGGCAGCTCCAGCTCGAGAGAGAGAGGGAGGGAGGGAGAGAGAGAGAAGCGGATTAATTGGGTATGGGGGTGCCCGGTGGCGAAGGCCACTAGGGGCTAAGGACGACTAACTAGTGGCTTAATTACGACGATTAGTACAGGCAAATCCTCATTAAAGTACCGTTGCTCCAGTGGTTGCCTGCCCTGCCGCGAGGTTAAGCTGCAGCGTGGGACGCCATGTTAGTAGTAAAACTACTGCAAGTGGGAAGAAGAGGAGCTTTCTGGGGGGTAAAAAAGTGGTGGTAAAAAGGCGGCATCTTTACGCTCATTGAAGCCAGGAAAAGAAGAATTCGTGGTGCAAAAAAATTTGGCCGTTGGAACGATCCCAACGGCTAGCGAGCGAGCGGCAAATTGGCGGGCCTCGTCTCGTCTCGTCGCTGTGCAAAATGCCTAGGAAAAACGACGCGAAAACTCTGTAACGCAGGGAGACAGATGTTCCGAGAAAAAAAAGAGAAGAAGACAGTGGCGTTCGTTCGTTCCTCTCGTTGCATGTCTGTACGATCCGGACAAAAGTTGAGGGGAAGAAAAATTCGACGGCGGAAGATTCCAAATGCTAGCAACAACCAGCGGCGCGACCCAGAGTCCCAGACCACGAAATCCATGACGAGCTACGGAGCGAGGCGAGAGAGAGAAAAAAAGGGGGGGGAGAAATTTAGCGCTTCCGTTCACGAAAATTGGTGCCGAACAGGACAAGGGCGCTTGAAAGCGGCGAAACATTTCGCCAATTCCAACGCTCCCGGCAAGCGATCCAAACAAAAGCACGCACGCAGCTTCGGCTCCTAGGATTGACGCGAGAAACAAAAGAGAAGCGATCCGATCCTGACCTCGTGTCTCCACGCCGGAGAATCGCGGCACGCCGCCGCCGCCTCGCCACGCCCGAACGGAGGGATCCAATCCCCCGGCTGGAGGGCGCGAATTCGACTGGGAGACCGGAACGAGGGAGTGCTTGGGGGAGAGAGGCCGGCTGGTGTGGCCGGCTTCCGGGGAAGGAAGGAAGAGGAGACGAGGGAGACGGACGGGTCTCGCGGTTCCCCGCGAAAGCAACGGGGAGGAGGAAGCCCCTTTTTTTCTGTGTTATGGGACGCGTAGTAAATGGAGGAGTTAATTAATTAAAGGTTAGAAACATAAAAGCCGGAAACCCCGGTACAATTTTCACTTTCCACTTTTCCTTTTCCTTTTCGTTTTCGCTTTCTGCTTGCTTGAATGCTTCTCCTCCGATGGGTTCATCTCACTCACTGCTATGGAACTGTTCTTTCGGCTGCGATTTATAGCTTTTAGTTGAAATTTTTAAATTTTAGCTGTTTGTGAAAGAGATTACGGAGAGAGATACTCGCTTGCGATTTTTGTTGATATAGATGTTAGGCTTTTAACATATATTACAATTAACTTGTAGATCCTATCTTGAGAAAATACTCTATTTAAAAGTTAGATACTACAGTAAAAATTAAAAACCGTTAGATTCGAAGAAAAAGAACAGGCCCTACTACATGAGGAGTTGAGGACCATGATGCTGTGACTTCTTTCCCTTTCTTTTGCGGCGTGCAGTGATTAATTATTGGGTTTGATGATTAAGTGCTGGGTAGGATAATTAATGATGAATAAGCACGGGACGGGAGGATTAGCTACTAGGGACGAGTGAATAAAAACCGTTGAAAGAACTAAACCAGACCTGATTAAATGGGCCTTCTGTATAGAGTATGATCTAATTAGACCTGATATAGCTGACTCAAATAAATTATCATACCATATCATATCAGCTCACATATTTGTCCTCTGATCTAGGCACAATACGAAGAGTGGTCAAGCCATATCGTGTGGCCCAAGCAAACTTAGTATAATGGGTCACAAATAATTTTATTATTAGTCACAATTAAATTTTACGACCAATCGTAAGTATGTTTATTGCCAATCGCACGTAATTTTATTGTCAATCACAGGTAATTTTACCGTCCATCCATCCGCACTCAGAAGAGTGTAGTAACCCTACATAAATAATTTTGCTATCATTCACAAGCAATTTTATTGTACTGCTACATAAGAGTTACTGCACTCTTCTGAGCAGATCTAGCCTCTCGAGAGGGTTAAGGGGAACTAAATGGTGTGTTGTGCCATGTCTCAGCATGATACTGTATAGACCATACCAGGTCGGCTCATCATGTTAAGATACTGGCCCAAACATAGCACATCCTATTTACTGTTTATGCTATACCTAGATTAAACTAATATGACCGTGGCTTAGACCGACGCTGTTGACCACGGCCATTTTGCCAGGTTGAAATGGAGCACGGCCATCCACAGCGACAGCCTACGATACGACCACCCGCCCACCTATTGAGATTGTACCATCGTTTGCTATTGGGGAGAAGAAAGTCCTCCCTCCCTAGTGATAAGCACTTTCCTCCCACCCTTTTTTCTTTTTCCTTCTTCCTCTAGGGTTTTCACTTGGCTTCTAGTTGTTCTTGAGATGAGATGAACCTGGTTTCACACTCGAAAGAGAATTTTGTTTCTAAGCGATGCGCTCACCTTACTTTTGGCATTGATATCTCACTGATAGGGGCTATATATGCTTGTATGTGTCAATGAGATAACTCAGTGGGGAAATCCAGGATCTGCAACAGTGGCGGAGCCGGGATTTTGATGATAAAAGGTGCGAACTTAAGACACGTTGTTAGATCGATGAGGCAGACTAGAAGGAGGATGAATAAGTGGTCTAAAAAATATTCTTTAATTAATTATCAATTTATATTTGGCTAAACCAAGTATAAGATGTGGAAACTTAACTCAAATTGGTTTAGCATAATATTTCTAAATTAATTATATTCATCTAAGTGCACCAATACTCTAAGACTTATGACAAGATTTGTAATCCTAGGATGACAAGCAATCAATTTAATTCTATGAATATAAATTACTTGAATGTAAATTAAGTACAAGAAAATAAACCATAATTGACACGGCTGCTTTTTACTATGGTGTTCGGAGACTTGCCGGTCTCCCCTACTCTATGTTAAGGTTGGCCTAAATGAATTAGACCAGCTCTACGAAATAAGGCGAAACATCTCAATCTACTAGTGGTAGCTCTTTCCCGCTCCGGGTAGGTAAGTTCTAACCTTCACAACTTTGTCAGGTCTTCTCACAACTTTCTTTGAGAAGATCACCGCACACGATGCCTCTAATGCCGTCTACGAGTCGACAAACTCTAAAAAGTAATAAGTCAAGCTCCTCGCTTAACTCTTGCCATGTCCAACGAATGCACAAGCTCGAGTGGAGATACAATCCACCTCTAGATACAACATATGCAATCTAGAGTATTCGTCCTACTCATAAGGTGCAACATATGCACAATTGAGAGGAAGATCTTACACTAGTTCAAGAGAGTGAAATGGAGTGCCAAAAGTTATTCTCTAATCAGCCACAAGGGGGTATATATACCTCACATCTCGAAACATATACCTCACATCTCGAAACTAGCTGTTGGGATAGGAAAACAGGATAACCAGAAGTACCGTAGGCAAACGATCGGTATTTTTGCTCCCCTCAGCAACGGTAAAAAAAACTAGCCGTTGCAGGAAAATCTAGTAGTTTCGTCATGCAAAGTCTGGTACTACTAATCATCGGAAGTACCGTAGCACTCGTGTGGAACTATTGATTTCTTCGAGGACGAGAAGACTCCACACAGGTGTCTCTCTGGAAAAAATGTACCGCTACACAAGCCAGTTGTTCCATAAATCAGAAGTACCGCTCATTAATCGGACCGCTCACACAGAGCCGATTGGGCCGCTCACATAGAGCTGGTCGAAAGTACTAATCGTGGACTATACTGGTCCCTGATCACATCAGATGGTTCGACTACTCAGGTCTCCGACCATGTTGTCTGATTCGACCAAACATATCTTCGACTATGCTAGTCTCCTACCACGCTGGTCTTCGACCACGTTATCTGGATCAACCACATAGGTGATGAGGACATCCCTACTATTACTATGTCGTCTACTTCTCTAAATTCTCCAAGTATTCATGAAGCACCAAAAGGTCCAATGAATAGAGTGAGAGCTAAACTTTTAAATAAATAGGTGAATTTATTTCTTAATGAATTTTCTTGTATTGATGAGGATAGTATTCTACCTTATACAAGCTCTTTGTGTATTCTCAGGTTTAAACACATTGAAGACTTTGGAACCAAGAAAGAGAAGGATGAAGCCAAAGCTATGGAGGAGCACCAGATTGATCAAGTTAATGTGGCCAAAAGCTGGAGAGATAAAGTCTATGCGGAGACAAAGCAAAGTGCAAGGGAGGAAGTGGTTTGCTCATGTTCTAAACATAAGGCATGAGGTAGCCACTTATCCATGTTGAGTCTATTCTGAACATGAAGCTTGTTCAAATTCACGACCATGTCTTGACCGAGCCATGCATTTAGTCATGTATTAGTTATTTAGCAAGTTGAGCTGGACCGTGTAAAGCAATAGAAGTACAAACTGATTTACGAATAGGAGAGGAGCCAGGTAGTGTCTGGCCAAACTGGAGTTGATTACGGACTTGACCGAGACAATCACCTGCCGGCCTAAGGCCCAGGCCATGTGCATGTGCGGATGAAGAATGCCATATATAGCCGCCGCCTGCATAAAAATGGGGGACTAGATAGTTTTGGAAGAACAGATTGCGTGATTGTTTTGGATCTTTTGTTAGCCAAATAAATACCAATGGAGAAATTTGAGAATTCTTGTTAATTGAGATCGTTCAACCTTTTTGCTGGGAATTGGTAGCACGATAGAGCTTCGCTTGGTTGTCGTGAAGTCTGGCACATGTGTTCTTGCAAATTAAAGAATGTTTATTCTTGCATTGATAACAGAGGATCACTACAATTCAAGAGAGAGCACGTGAGTATCTTGATCCTATGTCAAGAATATCAGGCAACCCCTTATCAATAGGTCTTCGACTATGCTAGTCTCCTACCACATTAATTTACCTATCTAGATCACTTTATTTGCTAACAAATTTTGCTTTCTAGACTATTTTCTATGGTGCAAATCCGCTTTAATCTACCGCGAGCAGATTTGAAGTCGTCGGCACAATGCTTATTGAAAGACTACATGAAAAGAGTAGATGTTGATTGAACTGTAGATTGAAAAAAAAATCAAGAACCAAATTGCCAACCATCCGCATGTGGCCAGGCCGCCGCTTGCCGTGCGTGCCCCGACCGTCGGCTTCCTGACTGCTCGCATGCACCACTGTCGGCTGCTCGCCATGAGTGCCCCGACCACCGACTCCCTGAGTGCCCCTATGCGCATCAGCTATTTGCTCACCGTGCGCCACAGGTCGCTGGCCATACATGGTCGTCGCCACCCATAGCGGTTTGGTCATCGTCGCTCGCCGTGCATGTCAGTACCGGCCTTGCATGGCCACTGAGCCGCCGCGCCTCACGTCGCCCATATGCACTGCCGAAATCACCGTGCGTCACGCGCCCACATGTGCCGCCGAAGTCATCGCCTCGAGAGCCTCCCGCACGACCGTTGTCGCCTCGAAAGCTGTCATTCGGCTGTGTGCCACCAATCGCTGCCAAAAGGTGTGCTGCTGCTCGGCCCCCGAACTACCGCTGCGTGAGCCACTATAGCTCATTCCAGCAAACCGTCGCCCACCACCACATGGGGCATCGCCTGCCTCCACACAAGATATCACCGTCGCCTGCAGTGCCTAGCCCTGCACGGCCGTCGGCTGTGCCGTCGGCCCCCAGTTGCCCCGCACTTCCATCGTTTGACCTTGGCTGCCCCATGCCACTGTCATTGACCCCGGCCACAAGCCAAGCCGCCATGGCCCGACCAGCAGTCCACGCCGCCCTACGCATGAACAGGGGTAGGGAAACCCTACCCCTTCTCGCATTTGAGCTGGCCGGTTGTGGGCCAGAAAGCCATGGGTCGGAGTGGGTTGAAAGAAAAGAATAAAAGGGGAAAGGGGGCCGGCGTCTAAATTTTGCAAATAAGCCCCTGGAAATTTGGTAAATTACATAGAAAATTTTCTCAGAATTGAAAATTTGTGGATAAGCCCTTGGAAATTGTAGAATTCACTGAAATTTCATATTTCGACATAAAAGGGCCTTAGAAATTCAAATTTTAGATTGTTTTTAACATTTGAAGTATGTTTAGCGCTGTTATTATTAATTTCGATGTTTTCCTGTATTTACTTACTATTTTGATTAATCATAATTATTTATGTTTGCCTTTAATGACAGAAATTAACACTAAAATTATAGAAAATGCATAGAAATTGTGAAACATCATGAGAATCTTTTTGTACAATTGTTAATTTATTTCATGCATATTTACCTGTAGTAAATTTATATATTTTTCTTTTATGCACATGTAGATGACTAGCATCACGAACCAGGAGTTTGAGGAGCTGGCATAGTATGGCCAAAACTACTTGACTTGGGCTTCTGATGTTGAGATCATACTTACAGCCAAGAAGCTCTGCGCTGCCATCGGACCATAGGATGCCAAACTCACACCTGAGGAAAATGATTAGGCACTTCACTTCCTTAGGCATCACCTATGTCTTACTCTCAAGAATGAGTACGTGGTAGAGAAGAGCGCGCTAACATTATGGACTGCACTAAAGAAGCGGTTTGAGAAGCTAAAGTACACCATTCTTTCTCAGGTATAACAAGAATGGATCTAACTGAGGTTCGCTGACTTCAAGACGGTTGGAGAGTACAACTTTGCTCTGTGCAAAATTTGTACCAATCTTCAACTTTGTGGTAGGCGGATCATAGATGAGCAGATGATTGAGAAGACCCTCTCCACCTTCCACCATAATACAGTGCAGTCTACGTACAATTATCGTCAAGACGGCTACAAGGAGTATGCTAAATTGATTGATATTATGCAGGTTGCAGAGACTTAGGATGAAGTTCTTCATAAGAACTTTGTCGCGCAGCCACCTGGGAGCTTCGCTGGCCGTGAGGCCAACGCTGAGAGCTACAAGATGCGAAAGCCTATAATGAAGAAAAAGAAAAGGAAGGGCAAAGCTGCAGCCTAAAAAGGTAAGTCAACTGTTCCATAAGAAAATAATGCTAGCAAACCAAAGTTGGATGATAAGTCCTATGGTCAGCAAGATCAAACCTGTTATAAGTGTGGCAAGTAGGGGCACTGGTCGTGGATCCGTAAAGAGGCACAATACATCGTCAATGCCTTCCAGGCCAAGAAGAAGAAGGGAAGCAAAGGACAACATCAAACTCACTTTGCCTTTGTTGTGGGGGAGAGTTCTCAACAACTGCCTGCACCAATGGAGATTGACTCCACTCCTGCAGCAGCACCTCCTCTTGACATTATAGCTATCGCTACCATGATTTCCCAATAAGAGCATCTCACCTTGGTCATGGGTTGTATTACCTTTAGATATTTAATCTTAATGGCAGTAAAGCTGAATTTAGAAATGAGATTGATGGATGTGGAAACTGCATACCTTTACGGAGACATGGATTCAGACATTTATATGAAGGTGCCTGAAGGTATCCCTGTCGTGAACCAAGATAGAGCACATAGATGGCTGTATAGTGTGAAACTCATAAAATCAATATATGGACTTAAGCAATCAGACAGGATGTGGTATAATCGCTTAAGCAACTTCCTATGCAAGAAAAGCTACACGAACAATGAGGATTGTCTATGTGTATCGGAACCTTGGAAGATATAAAGGAAGCAAGCTTTTACCTGGAGTCAAAGTTTGAAATGAAAGATTTGGGTAAAACCACATATTACTTAGGCTTGCAGCTTGAGCATGTCCCGGAAGAAATATTAATACATCAATCCGCATACACTCAGAAGATGTTAGAAAGGTTTGACTTTGAAAAGGCATACCCTTCGAAAGTACCAATGGCCGGGTGATCTTTACAGTAAGACAAGGATCCGTACCGACCTAGAGAAGAGGGGAAGGAAGTCCTTGGACCGGAATTCCCATACTTAAGTGCCGTAAGAGCACTTATGTATTTAACAATCTGCACTAGAACAAATATCGTATTTGTCATAAGCCTATTAGCAAGGTATAGTGCAAAACCTACCAAAAAGCATTTGTAGGGAATAAAAGACATTTTTCGATATCTCCAAGGAAGCAAAGATCTTAGGTTATTCTATATAAAGAACAAGATCTGAATATGATTGGCTATGCAGATGCCGGGTACCTGTCAGACCCGTATACAGGTAGATCACAAACAGGCTATGTATTCCTATATGGCGGGACCGCAATTTCATGAAAATCGTTTAAGCAAAGTCTTGTATCAACTTCAATGAACCACTCGAAATTTATAGCATTGTACGAAGCCGCACAAGAATGTGCTTGGATTCGACAAATGATTCACCACATCCAACAGTCATGTGGATTGAATATCGTGCAAGCTCCCACAATTATCTATGAAGATATGCGGCTTGTATTGCAAAAGTGCAAACGGGCTACGTAAAGAGTCATCTCGCAAAGCATATCAACCCCAAGTTCCTCTATGCTCATAAATTGCAAAAAGATGGGCGAAATTAAGATACTGCATACTAAGTCATATGAAAATCTTGCAGATTTATTCACTAAGTCACTTACAACATCTAATTTTGAAAGATGTGTACGTAGAATTGGAATGATGAGACTTAAAGAAGTGCAGAATTCAGGAGAAGATTCTTCTCGAGCTCACTATTAAAACTTGATCACGAAGATCGAGACCCAAAGAATAAATCCTGTAGATAAAATGAAATTGGGTGAATTGTACTATGTTTTCCTTGATAGGTTTTCCTGAAGTTTCTCGGCTAAGGTTTTTAATGAGCTAATTCGTGCAACACAACATAACATGTACTCTTTCTTCAAAATTTTTTCATTGTATTTTATGGAGTTTTGATGAGACATGAACGTGTCGGATAAGTGCCTAAGAGGGTGTTGGAAAACCTAGGCCTAGACTTGCAAGCCTAGCTTATAGTGGGCACATCTCTACCTAGTCTATAAATAGAGGCTCCAATCATTAGATCTTATACTTAGAGAAGTAAAAAAGCAATAAAGGAAAGGAGTTTCTCTATCCTTTGTGTTTAATATTTTACTATCTTATACTAATCTATAATTGATCTACCTCTTTATATAAAAATTTTAATTGAACTAAACTTACCCCAACAATGCTCCCCCGCCCCAAAAATAGTTGAGCTGAACGAATTGACTCGTCACATGTTTTGCTACCTGCACCTCCTAGATGACAGAGCCACGTCGCAACCTGAACTGTGGGCCCAGCGCGTACGTCACACATTCGAAGCCTATATAAGCCGCCGCCTCCTAATCCCCTGTTCTCCCCTTCCTCTCCTCGCGCAGAGAGGAAAAGAGGCCTCCCCTCCTCCTCCTCCCCCAAAAGAAAATAAAATAAAATAATAAAATTTAGGGCTTTATCCACGAATTTCTTGTGATCGCGCCACCGATTCGCCCAATCCAATGCCGCGCGCATCCGGTGCACCGACCCCTCCAGCGGCCGCCGCCAAGAATGGTAAGAGCGCGACCAATCCCATGGGGGTTTTCGGGTTCTTGGGTTTTTTTCCTGGTCTGATGCTGTGTTGATCACCGGCGAGTTTTTGCGGCCTGAGATGGTGGTTCCGGTGCAATGTGATGGCCTGTTCAAGAAATATCGGTTCTTGGTCGGGGATTTCGTTTAGATGTGCTTCCGGCTGATCGGTGTAGTCGCGTAGAGCCTTTTAGGCGTATCGATACGGTGTACGGATTGTTGAAAAGACTCATGATCGAGTCCTGATGTTACCTACATCTAGTAGTTCCAGTACTAGGAATAGAGAAATATCCTCGGGGAATGAGAAATCGAGCCCTGATTTTGGCTTCGGAAATTTGCCACCCCGGTCTACATCGATTGGTTCTGTAGGTGTCTTGAATTGGGATACCGTGGTGTTGGGGAACATCAGGATAAAACGTTGTCCTTTTGATGGCTTTGTTTTGCACGTGAATTTTGTGAAGCTGCGCAGGTCTTACCTGGATTGGGTTACCGTGGAATCGGGAAAATTGAGAATCAAATGTTGTTCTTTTGATGGTTTGTTTTGCGTAATAATTCGTGTAGCTGGGTTCGTGCCTTTGCAAGGAAATCGAATTTGTTCCATGGGAATTGGTTATAGGATTGTTAATAGGTGGTTCTTGAACGAACTGTTTATTTTCTTCAGGGTTCAGTCTTGTTTAGGTTTGGTTCGGTCCTTTTCATATATGGTTGAAATGTAAGCGTGCAGGTGAAAAAGAAATGTTGATGCGCTGCACGTTAAGTTGTTTCTCATCCGGTTATTTCGCCTGATATTTAGTTGAAACATGACGATTTCTTGTTTATTTGGTGTAGTATCTTAATCTTGCGGATACATTAAACTCACCTTTGCGACAGTGTAAAATGTCTTGTATTATGTTGTGTTGGTGCATTAAATTTGTGGAATAGTGTGCAGAAGTGTAATTTCTTCATGCTGTAATCCCTCTAGATGTTAATATATCAGGATGCTGCGAATTTGTTTTTACCCATCATGGAATAAGTATTCAGATGTTGCATCTCTACTATACTTGGTACAATGCCTTTGTTTTGAAAGTTGTTGCATCTCTATTCTCTACTATACTTGATGACTGTCCTAGCGATTTGTTTTAACAGATTACTTTCTTACTTAGCAATTTGTTGTGACAGCTGTTACAAGATGGATTTGTGTGTTGTTTCTTCCTCATCTTACATAGGAATTTGCATTGTACTGGAGTTTGCAATTGAGAGTTAAGACTGAATTCTGTGCAAGTGTCAGCCTTTGTTATAGGAACACCTATATATTTTTAGGAATTGTTTTTCGTTTTACTCAAAGTTGCAAGTGTCATAAGGTGTTGTGATTTTGTTTGCTAGGAGATTTTCCTAATTTTTTAAACCATCTTGTTCTCCTCACTTCAATTTAATATCAGCCAATAGTACACTATGTATGCTGTTTGATGGAGTATTCTAACCTTTTGCTTTGGTTTTCATTGCAGTGAGCAGCAATGCTGGCCACTCTTGCAGCACACCTGCCTATCAGCAGGCATTTCGCCCTGTTACTCGGTCTATGACCCGTATGCCTGATGCTATTGCTGCTTTACCTGATGTGAAGGACGGAGAATCTGCTAGCACAAGCCACCATAAAAGTACTCTAGATGCTTGCTTTAGCATTCAATCCGCTGCCTCTCGACCAACTGTGACCCGTGTTCGGACCCCTCATAAATTGACTTCATCTGCTTGGAAGCCTCTTACTCAGCCTGCTGTTCTGAGTGAAGAACTGAAGTGGGCAAGCATTCCTACAACTAACCCTACTGCCAAGCGCTCCAGAGTTGCTTCCTCCCAGGCTGCTAAAGATCCAACCAACAATTCAGCTTCCAAAGCTAATCCAAATGTTCCCAGTGGTGCGTACTAGTGGTTTCTTGAACTACCTTTTATCAGTCATATTGTATTCCAAATTTTGATTTAACTTTATTTTTGTTCCAGGAAAAAAGAACAGAAATGAAGAATGCGTGAGCCTGGTTGATCAGTTGGATGGTGCAGTCATCCCATCTCCACCAAAGAAGCTGCAAAGGGGCAAGAGCTCATCTGATGCAGTTTCAAAAAGCAAAACTACAACCAGAAGCCAGGGTGCTAAATTAGCTGCTCCACTGCCTATGGGGAAGTCACAAATTGAAACCGGAAAGAATTCTGCCAGCGTTTTGGCAAAAGCGGCTTCTGCTAGTGCAAGTGATGTCAGTCAATCAGTTGACTCGGTTGTTCCATTGCTTGCACAGCAGCTGCAACCCGAGGCTGCAAAGAACTCCAATGTCATTACAGAAGCTATTGCCAATGGAAAAGGCCAAGTCAATCAGTCTGTTGCTCCAGTCATTACAGAAGCTATTGCCAATGGAACAAGCCAAGTCAATCAGTCGGTTGCTCCAGTCATTACAGAAGCTATTGCCAACGGAACAAGCCAAGTCAATCAGTTGGTTGCTCCAGTCATTACATTGCCTAGACAGGACTTGCAAACCGATAATCAAAATAAGCTTGCCAAGGTACTCATGACCACAAGCCAGGTCCCGGTTGGTGCAACGGGCCCATTGGTCGCACCAAAGCTACAAATCGGGAATGTGAAGGACTCTTCCAATGTTCTCTCAAATCCTGCTGACAGGAGGGCGTTGTTAATCAAGCAGCAAGAGCAGCTGCTGCAGCAATATAAATTGCAGAATTCGCAACCGCAGCTCCACATCAAAGGGCCAGGTAAGGTTTTTCAATTTGTAGAGGGTTTGTTCTTTTTTGCTGCGGCTTGTGGCTTTTGACTGATTATGGTACAGATTACAGAGAGACAGATACTCACTTGTGGTTTTGGCTGGTACAGATGTTGGGCTTTTAACGTGTAGATCGTTTAAGTTGTAGACTCCCGTCTTGAGAAAATATTCCGTTTGAAAGTTAGGTACTGTAGCAAAAGCTAAAAGCCGGCTGGCTTTTGACTTGCAGAACAGGCCCTGTACCTAAAGAACAAACAAGAAAGCTAGAAACTCCGAAGTGTTCGTTGTATTTTTCTATGTGAGGCAGAGATAGTTTTGCTTGCTGACTTGATCATAATTATAATTGCACCCATTGCAATTTCAGCTCTGTTTTCGGATGATAATGCGCCACCGATGGAGCCACTGGGAACGAGGTGCCAGCTCTGCAAGCTCGACGTCGCTTTCCAGCCACAAGGGGACGCTGGTCATGATGCTGCTGCTCCTCCAGTGGTGGCCGTTTTGGCATGCCACCATACATTCCACAGCAGCTGCATTGAGGCTGTTTACGGCCTCGCCGAGCCTTCCCAGTGTATCGCCTGTCTTGATGTTGTGACAGCGCACTGATCAGTAATCAGTAGTATCAATTTGTCTGGATGACCTATGATACACGGTAAAAATTCCTTTTAGAATGCATATAGAGGGTTGATGTCTCATCTCTGTTGGTAGAAATATTATAGGGTATATGTGCCTCAAATCAAAGTTGAATGCCCCTTTTTCTGCTGGCTCTAGGTGGTGTGATTAGCAAGTTTTGCATTTTTGATAGTGAGCTGAATCATGGGATACCGTTGACTTGTTTTCTTCTCTGATTTATTGCTCGGAGCAGCAGGTTCTCATGGATGAAAGGATGTGAGATATGGAGCATACGTCCGAATCTAGCATTCTGACCTGGGCTTGGTGTATATACCTCGCCTGTGATGTACTGATCTGCCAGGCCTTGTCTGAACTCTGAAACAGGCAAGCCTATACTCGGCTAGGAGTTTTCTGGGCCCAGTTTTTGTATTAAATGTCAATGCAACATGAGAGAAGACGTACTAGTGGGTCCGAAAAAGAAAAGGCGGAAGACGGAAGTGTACTCGGAGCTTGGTACATGTTGTTCACATGGTCTCTGCTTTCGCATTCATGGCCTGCATCTGCATGCATGCTGGTGTCACTGTGCCAGTGCAGCAAAATTGATGATGAAATTGGGGCACGCATGCTGGTGGCCTCTAATTTTTAGCTGTACGTTCTGGACGGATAGAGGAAATTTTGTTAATCTTCCTCTTCTCTCTTTCCTGGCATATATTGAGTGTAGTAAATGGGTCTTTTAAGACTTGGCATGCAACGCTGCCAAACCAAGCCCAAGAAATGGAGCTTTGTACTGACTGTTTTTTTTTTCTGTCTTCTTTGTTTTTTTCTGGAGAGGGTACTGACTGGTACTGATATACTATTGCTCTGCTCATTAGAGTAAGAGCTTCGGACTTCTCGCTCCTACTTTTTACTTTCATCTTTTTCTGATGATACGATTTTTCTTTAGAACTTTTTTCTTTTATTCTTTTTCATGGAAATATTTTTTTCATTTTTATCTATTTAAATTTAATTATGCTGAAAGGCTATTAACCGCTATAGTTTATTTTTAGCTACTATAATGTAAAATAAGATATAAACTAGAACTTTTAAATCTAAATGAGCACCATAAAAAACTGATAGCCAGATTAGTACAAGTTGAAGTTTTTAAATCTAAATAAGTGCCATCTAGCCAGATTAGTATGGCTGAGTGAGCTTGCTTCTCAAAATCCCACAGCTACAAATAGTTTTAAATCGATTTTCACTATCTTAATATGAATAGTAAATATAGATAGTTTTAGAAGGGATAATAGGAGCTACGTGAAATTGCATATTAGTGGAACTAATTATAATCTTTCAATCGGTTCCAACGCACAAAGAATCATCGAGTTAATTTATGATTTTTTAATTTCTTTATATTATTTGAGACTTTGTCTCTAATATGAATATTTCTACTTTAATTTTTGCTATTGTAGATTTTTATGTTTTCTATTGTATAATATTTTTGTAATTTTAAATATCTATTTTGAAATTTCTAGGTCCGCCCTGCCGTGAAGTACGCCGTTTTCTGTAGTCGTTACGTCCTTCAAAAGAAAAGTGCCAGGAAGCCAGCTACACGGCCAAGAAACGGGAGTAGCTTCCAAGGCGACCCCCCTCGCGGTCCTAACTACCCACGGCCAAGAACCGCAAGATAACCCAACCGAGAAGACATCAAGCACCGAGAGCACCGAGAGAGGGGGAGAGAGCGAGCGAGAGAGAGGGGGTTTAGGAGCCCAGGTAGCAACCAGCAAGAGAAAACTGGGCTAGCTTGGAACAAAGAAGCAGAGGTGAGGTTTTGATTATTTTATCCCTCTTGTTGTTTAGACATGGTTCTTGTTTCCTCATATCAAGCTTAATTATTCATGTCAATACAAACAGGAGAAATCAAGGCCAAGGAAGCTGAACCGGGTACCAGCGTTGTTGATGCGAGATTTTAGCTGATGGATGCGATTCTTTGTGCTGCAGGAAAGGAACAAACCATGGAGGAACCGTCTTCGGCTGATCCCCCGAGAATTTTCTGGAAGTCGAGGAGATCAGCCTCAGGTGCTTATTACTGGAATTCCTACCTACAAAGCAAACATAATAACAAATCATGGTGATTTGCGCTGCTTTTTTTTAAGAATAAAGGAATATCGTTCTTCTCACATATCCATCCTTCTCTGATATCCTCTTCTTGATTCTGCTTAATTTCGGTTCAATTCTTTGCAAGCTTCTCTGATATTTTTCTTTGCAAGCGTCTCTGTATTTGCTGTTCAAAAAAACAAAATTTATACAAACCGTAAAGCAATTGGATTTACAGTTTTACACCTAACCACTAGCAAGTAATCCCGGCTACTTTAGAACCATCTAAGTTTTCTTCTACGAAAACAATTTCCCCCTTTTTGTTCATCAATTTAGCACGGTAGCTGGTGACCTGGAACGTCCGAGTGAGATATTTCGTGAGGGGATAAATGATTGCCAGCTCACAGAAACGATATAATTATCCGGACACGTTAATCACGCACGGCCGGTGCTACTAATTATTTGTAATGGTAATTAATGACCTGTTTTGGTGGTTCGTTTGGTGTAAGTTCATGTGGAGGGGACCTGTGGCGATTTCTTACATGGAGATTGTGGCCCGCTTCATTTGCTTGTCTTTACCGCCAAGATTCTGAAACTGCAGCTGTCGGTGCTGTAGCTAGTAGTGGCCGTCCGAATATGCTTGCAGCAAGAAATCATATTCCTTTCAGTAACTTGCTGTTATGGAATGAGATTTGAGTGTGCTTACTGCTGTGTGGTTGCTTATGTGCCTCTTAATTTTTCTGACAAACAGCTATGCAACAACAGCTTAGTTGTAAGGGCGATAAGACTACAATTTGGTACTAGATGACAGAGAAATATATGGTCTTGCTTGAGCTGTACAGATTAATTATGGCATAATAGGTTTCTCCATTTTGTATCCCATGACAGCAAAAGTCATTCTTGCTAACTTATCAGTAATCACAGTGGAAGGACTTCCATCTGACCATGTTGTAGTGCTAATGGTCATGTATGCATTAGATTTTAGCTGGCGAAGTTCACTGAACCACTCAATCTGACTAACATGTATGTTCCAGCCAATGGCCGGAGCTTGCAACAAGAACTTAACAAAGATGCCGCAACCGAAGAAGTGAACGTTTGTCAGGATCAAGAAGCAGCCATGAAGATTGACGATGCAAGTGCAATAACTACGGCCAATGATGTTCAGCCAGACCCAAAAGCTAACTTATCCGAGAAGCGAAAGGCGCTGTTTGAGCCTCTGGAGCCGATCAACGGCAAGCGCACCTCTGCTGAAATGTTGCTCCCGCCACCAGACTTCGAGCCTGCGTCATATCCTAAGGGATGGTTGGTTGGCAAGAAACGCAAGCTTGTCAATGTCGATGTGGTGGAGAGCATGAGGAGGATAGCAGTCCAAGAAATGAACAGAAAGGTTCATGATCTTTCTGATAGTTTACACCACATACTAGCATGATATCATGCTGCATGCAATATTATTTTTCTAGTAATTGCACCGATGATCAAGGCCTGAAATCAAGCCTGAAACACTATCCTTAATTTACGACATGTGTATTGCTCTAGTGCACCTAAGGTAAATTATAGGCAATTTTGTTGTTCAATATGTGAAGCACAAACTGATACCTATATTCATGGGAATGGTATGGCAGGACCGTGAGATCAATGGACTGAATGAGCAGCTAGAGGAAGACTCCCGCGTGCTCGAGCTTCTGCAGAAGCAGCTTGCGGATGAGCGCAAGAAGCGGGCGGAGATAGAGAAGGAGAACTCCATGCTTCATGAGCAGGTATCCATGCTGATGAACATGCTTGACGAAAATGAAGCCTTAGACGAGGAAGGAGAAGCGCCACCACCCGATTCCTTTGATTGAGCAGTATGTGCCATTTCCGACAACTACAGCTTATACATCTCTAGGTACCAGTTTCAGAGTAGCCTAGAGGTCTATCGATATTGTGTAGAATTCCATTTATCCTATTTTCATGGTTTGATTTGTGTAGACAAATGCATGATTCCTTTCTAGGTTGCAAATGCATTTGAGACACTTGCGACATATTTTATTTGAATGGAAGTGTATGTACATGTTATATGAGTTTTTCCTCCCTTGGACACAGATTTTTGCCAGCCATTGTGCAATTAGGCATCTCTTGTCCAATGCATCGAAGTCTCTCTCTCTCTCTCTCTCTCTCTCTCTCTCTCTCTCTCTCTCTCTCGCTCGCTCGCTCGCTCGCTGAATGCATCGGAGTCTTGTTTTGTTGGTTAATATGGGACGTTAGCTTACATCATTTATATATATACGGCAACATCTCAATTAAACCACTACAACATCTAAATTGAATTTGGCAGCAAGCAGTATCCAATGCTTAGAATAAGGAATAATTTTCATAAAATGCCACTCTAAAGATCTTGGGCTTCAACCGAGCTATCCACACACTAGTGGCCATGGACCTCGGCCTTCGATTGGTGCGTGTTGACGCTAAGGGCAAATCCAACAAAATGAACCATTGTGATCGCCAGACTGGCAATAATATTTCAGATATACTATTTTTTTTCTATGCAACTAGGATTGAATGCAAGTCGCTAGATTTGCTTAACCCAGCGATATAACTGTAAATCAACTCTAGTTAATATAACGCCCCGTTTTTGGGAACAGGAACATCGTTACCTTCTGTAACAGTCCAAGAGTTCAGTTACGGATAGAAGTATCATGCCTGCTCACGAACATTTCAAAAGTTAGTTTGATTAAAATAAAATATAAAGGTCAACTTTGATAGCTTTAAGGGCATCCAAGCCCAAAATTTACTTACACTCAGAAGATTCAAAGAAAATTTTCACTGGAACGTTTGAATGCGGTCGTAACCCTAACGCAAAAACTTACAACATTCTTTCTTCTTCTGATCTCTGTGTTGGTGGAAAAAAAACAAGACTGAGTACAACCAACTATACTCAACAAGTCACATAGGGAAATGTTGTATAACTATTTGCCAGGATTTTCATGAGATGGGGATATAGTGGTTTAGTATAGTATTTGTGGATGCAACTTTATTTGCAAACATAGTTAAATACAAAAGAACAATAACTTCTTAAAGAATTGGGGTTTCAAAACTTGATTACCAAACTTCAACATTTCCAAATCTACTTATGCGTGGCTAGTGGAATCACCCATTAAACACTGTTTTATTTACCGGAAGCACGACGTATTCGAATACCATTAATTATGACTCTATAGAGTTGCCCAGTTTTACCCACAAGATCTCTTAATTCCTGCGACAGAGTTAAGAAAACAAGACTTTTCACTCCTTAATTATTTATATAGCCTCTACCCAGTAGTTGCTGTTTCCCAACAAACTCGCGTGGCCTACGGCCTCGCCCAATTCGAAGCGGATCTATTGTTGTTAAATATGGTTTTCCCCCTCCCATACCACAAAAACTCTCTCAATCTCCCTCCACCTTTTGTAGATATTCAATCGAATTTGAGCAGCTACTAAGTCAGGTTTGACAAATCAACGCTTGTGGTTGAGCAATCACTATATTCTTTACTTGACATAAGGTTCTAGTTCTTATATTTTTCACCGAGACAACTTTCATCCACAAACCCTTGTTTCAGTACCCGTCCGCACTACCACTTTCCGATCCAAACCTCCACCCTAAAATAAGGTCATAGGACCCAGCCATCTCGTGGCTTTCCGTGATAGCTCCTTATCTCATAACCACTTTTAAAATTCTACCGGCAAAGTGCAAAGTCTCTTAGTAGTATAAAATTGTTGAGTTTCTGGTTTACCATGATTATTTAAATAGTATTTATAATAATACTTAGTCTTATCAAGGTGAATATGGCCATCAAATTAAACTGAGCTTTATCAGGTGGTAGGATATTAACTAATATCATGTCATTCTAAACATTTATTGTATAAGAAATAGCAGTGCGCAAATAACCTAATGAAAATACTGATAATTAAATAATTGAAGGAATATAGGTACAACATGATCAAGGACATGTGAATTGTCTCCTTATCCAAAGCTCCTGTGGTCTTTAGGTTGGATACTCGACTTCTTTAACTGCTCTTGTAGTTTTCTATTGACCAATTCGCCGGTCTGAATACTAGCGTGAAAGACAAATGCAAATGAGTTTCTGCTTTGCACAATGCAAGTTGGGAACAAAACATAAATAAATAACCAAATGACACGAGGAAAATATGTTTGGTTGGTTAGGGTTTAGGTTGCGCTTGGTTTGGCTGAACGGAGTTAGGATTGGGTTAGATAGATCCGAGATGGTCGAAGAAGTATACAAGTGTTATTTGGGTTTCTGCGAATAGCTGCGAGTATGGACAATATTGGGTTTTAGGTCAGAATATCATCTTGGTGGTTTATAGCTTCATCGAAGTCTAGGATGATGAAACAAAGCTGGGTATAGTGTAGACCGACTCAAGACGATCAAAATAGGTATATATATATATATATATATCTGTGTGTGTGTGTGTGTTTTTAGGGTTTCGATGAATAGTAATGGCTGGAACAGTATTGGACATAAGTTTGAATCGATATCGGGGTGGGCTAGAAAAGGGACTTCACGGCTCAAAACGATTAAGACAGGTGTGTGTGTGTGTATAGGTTTCGGTGAACAGTGAAGGTTTGGATTGCGTCGGGTTTTAGAGTTTGAAGCAATGTTTTAGTAGTTGAGTTTTATCGGTGTCTAATATGGGAAAACGAAGCTGGAAAATGGGTAAATAGGCTCGAAACAGACAAAATAGACATATATACATTTTAGGGTTTGGATGAACCGTAGTGAATATTCACTGTTCATTGCGAGTTCACACTGTTCATACTGAATTCGGTTGCTATAGTGCGGTACAGTAATGAATAGTGAACTAACTGACCCGATCTGCTATTAAAACCAGCCTTTTACTGTTTCAGCCTGGGTCGATTACCGTTGATCACCTCCTACCTCCTTATGATCACTGTAGCATCGATTCTTGGTGCTACGGCAACCATTCTTGGTGCTACGGTGGTTCCTGAAGAAAACTCATGGCATGGACGACGAAAGCACGATTGTTTGAGTTTCCTTGGGGTGGGGTTCATGGTATAGCTAGCTCAGGTTGTGGTGGCTTGGGTTGGTGCATCCACGGCGCGGTGGTCTCGGCCAATGGAGAGAGCAATGACCGACGGCCTATGGTGTCGGGGAAGCTAGGGTAAGGGTGGCAACGGGGTTGAGGGGCTATGGAGAGGCTACTGACCGTAGCAATTGAAGCATAAAGGAGGCGGTAATAAGAATTGGTAGGAGGGCTTACCGAGGTCAGTGGTGAAATCTAGTCGGAGACGAGGAAGAGAGGAGTTGGGGTGTGGCCTAGGGCTAATTGGATGCTAATGCAAGTCCTAGGAGGGATTGCGGGCTTAAATAGGCGCTCTGAGGCGGTTTGACATAGTGCAACCTCCACATGGAAGACGACACGTGGCTGAGGCAAGGGAGGTGCAGCAAGCTTCAGCGGGTTTCGGTAAAGGCGGTAAGGAGGTCGGCAGTATTGGTGGCATCTCAGCTAGTGTGCCTTCTCGACTAGCGAGGCACGGCGGTCAAAAGAAGCAGGCGGTCAAGTCGGCAGTGAGAGTGGAGAGAGAACAGAGAGGCAGTGGTGAGTGAATTTGGTCGTGGCTACTTCGACGCATGGTCAGGGGCATGTCAGAGCGAGGCAGTTGAGGTGTACATGTGTCTAACGATTGACCAAGAACTGAGAGAGACAAAGGAAAATCGCTACGTCCTCTAATATTTTGCCGTACGGGAAATAGTGACTATCGGCAGGATTTTTGCACAGATGGTTGTAGGGTGTGGTGGGAGCAGCAAGGGAAGTTGCTAGGGGATGGAGAAGGTACTGGAAAGAGCTAAGAATCGAATAAAATCAAAACTCAAGGAATTCAAATCCTTTTTGGATTTTTTTGGTTTGTTTCAGTAAACCCCAACTCTGCCGATGAATGGGAGGTTAAAGAGCTAGACAAGGAGGTTGCACACGAGTTCGACAGTGTTGGAGAAGGGCCGATGGGTATTCTAGTCCTTTTGTGTAGGAAAGGGAGAATCGGATAAAGGCTGAAAATATAATGAAAAGTGATATAAGATGGCTATTTTCTATCTTTACATTGACATTTTGGCCGAGTTCTTTTGGGCTTAAAGTTAATTTATATTTGTACTGTCTACAGTAACTAACTTTTAAACGGTGCATTTTTAAGATATGGTCGATAGAAAAATTGTAGTAAAAAGTGTACTGAGTTCACCTGTACCAGCCAAAATTGCATGCGATGATTTTCCTCTGTGTACTGCCTCTTGCGAATAGACAAAATTCAAATATTTAAATCATAAACTATAAAACATCAATCCAAAAGAACTCACCCTTTATTAGACATCGCTAGAGAAGAAAAGTGGGCATTGGAGTTTTAGCACTATTGATTAACCTTGTGATTTGTATGATGGATTTCGACTCGACTTGTGACTTTGAGGGACCTTTTCCCGCTCGCCCCCTTGCCCGTTCAAAAACCCAGCGGCGCGAGACGGCGGCGGAAGAAACACCAAAAAAGTCCCCCCAAAACCATCGGCACACGATGGCCACGGATCCGAGCGGGCGGCGGCCGCGGCACCACCCGGCGGTGAACGACGTCCTCTCGACGCTCGCGGGCGCCAGCAACACCCTCGCCGACGTGCAGCGCCGCCTCGACCTCGAGTTCCGCGCCTCCTACCCCGACCATGTCAGTAAACTAACACTCCCCTCCTCATCCTCTCTACCCCGAGTGGCTGATGGGAATTTGTTGTCGCCGCGCGTCGTGTGCTGCGCTGCGGTTTTCAGGCGAACCCGGAGAAGCTGGTGGGGCGGGTGAAGCGGATCCAGGAGGAGGTGGCGGCGCTTAAGGACCTCTGCCGCGACCTCCTCGCCCAGAAGCAGGTCCCCGAATTCATTTATCCCCAATTCCTATCGATCACCAAATGCCTTCTTCTAGGTTTTCGCGATTGATGCGGTGGTTTCCTGTTTGCCTGCGCAGGAGCTGATCGACAGGATGCGGACGAGCCTGGCGGCGCAGCGCGGCGCCACGCAGCGGCTGCTCGCCTCCTCCGGGCTGCCTCTCATGACCGACGCCGATGAGGCCGCCTACGCCAACCTCAGCCAGGTGACGTCATCTCACCCCTTTTCTTCTTCCTCACCTTCCCTTCCATCTCGTCAAGAGAAGCTAGCTACAAATTGCAAGAGATTTGACGAAGCTGTGCGCCACTCCCTGATTTGCTTGCAGGTAATCGATGAGTGGACTGCCCAAGTGAGGCCAATCACAGGTTTGTTTCCCCTACTTCGCTTTGTTCTTCGTTGTAACGCTTGTTGTGGGTGGATCAGTGATGGAAAAATGGTAGTAACTAGTCGTTTTTACAGGGGGTGGCGAGGACGAAGACACAAATCAGATCCTCTTCTCCGCAATCGTTTAGCGAGGGAGCGATCAGAACCTCAAGCAGATTGGCTGCAAGTCAGATTGCGAAGCCGTTTCAGCAGGTTGATCCGGATTGTGGTGATCTTTTTTCTGTGCGAACAGTTTGTGATGAGCTTTTTCTTCTCTCTGTCTCTCTCTGTGTGTCAATAGTACGTGACGAGCTTGTCAATAAGTGTGTCGTGGAGTACATCCCAGAAATGCAGTATGGATTTCTTGGTTTGGGATGTTGTTCTGTGCTTGAGATTTCTCTGTGTTTAGCTCTGGAGAAGAAATATCATCAGTGCATGTTACTTCAGGGTGGGTTCTTTTGGGCTGTGACTTATATCTTAAATTTTTTTATTTTTATTATTCGTAAGAGGTAGTATGCAGAGGAAAATAGTCATATACGATTTTGATCTATACAGCTAAATTTAATATATTTTTATTATAATTTTTCTGTTAACTTCGCTTTAAAAAAACATACCGTTTGTCGTCCAAACATGTTTTGCACTGCATTTGTCAAGTTGACTTGATTCATGAGTCGCCTTGTTCATCCAGTAGTGCCAGAAGCTACAGCAACCTTGTTCACCCAGCGTAGGTCAGAACTATTTGAGTACCTGTTCTCTTTGTTTGTTGAACTAGAGTAGTCTTTCATTAACTTAAAGAGTATGAAACACGACACTTAGTATAGAGGTTCTATGTTCTCTCTAAAACTAAATCGCACGTGTAGTGGTTCTATGCCCTCAAAAAACTTCGCACCAATTCTAAAGCAATCCAGTATTGGTAATCGCGCCCTAGATTTGCTTTAACTTTGTGCCTTTTCACATTTGGGAGCACAAGTTTCTGGTAGGAATAATGCTTAGGAGCTCGAACAGGAGAATTCTAACCTTGGCCATTTGATGGAATTTAGAAATAGGCATATCAAGTACCACAAAAGCAAATGTCACAACTCACAACTGCTTACGCTCTTGGCTGTCGCAGGCTTATCTTGCCCACTTTCATCAGTGTCTAATGGAGTGCGTGGCGCACCCCAAACTGAAGCTGCATGCAGACGGGCCCATATTTGCAACAGATTCACTGAAACGAGAAACCACGGTGTCCATGTTGATCGGCGAAAAGACTCGCGTAGAGCCACAGATGCACAAGACTGACCATATAGCGTGGTTAGAGATGGCAATGGGTATAAACCCGCTGGGTTTTGCTATCCCAAACCCGTGCCCATGAAAGTTGGACATGCCCGCTAAAAAACCCATGCCCGTGACGGGTCCAAATTTTTGCCCAGACCCATGCCCACTAGGTTAACGGTACCCATGGGTCGTCCGTCGGGTCAGTAATGCGAGCTGCAACAATGGTTAATGAAGAAGTTAACCGGACATCTTCGTTGGAGCCGGAGGGCAGCGCTATGGCCAAGGGCCTACTGCTGTGATGTGCGTTGGCTGCGGCGTGGGGCGCGGGTGAATCGAAGGCGAGGCGACGACGAGGGCGTGCGGGAGGACAAGCGTGTGGCGAGAGTGGCGGGAGCAGGAGCGGGAGCTGCTGGACGGGAGAGCGAGCTTGGAGACTGCCGGAGACCGAGCACAGAGCGCCAGATGCGCCGCCGCTGCGGCGGCTGTTGAATTGGGGTGGGGACTGGGGAGAAGTGAGTAATGACCGTGGTGAGTGCTAGCTAAGGTTAGCCGTATGGGTAATGGGGTATTGCCGCATTGGATTTGGGGGCTTGGGGCTAAATGGCTAATGGGCTGGTTTGCCTGGGAGGCTGGAAGCTTGAGTTTATAATTCCTATGGATCGGGTTTATATTACCCATGGGTTTACGGGTTTGGGTACTATAGGAACGTACCCGAACCCGCAGACCCGATGGGTTGGGCTTTTTGCCCATTAAGAGACACATGGGTTTGAAAATTGACTTAGACTCATGCCCTAATAGAGTAAAAACCCACCGGGTATCGGGTTTCGGGTACCCATTGCCATCTCTAAGCGTGGCAAAACTGCGAAGTTCAGCAGCAGTCTGATAGTTTCCTCGCGAGAATACAGGGGTTCCTTCTCGCTAATCAAAGACAACAGTAAACATCTCTCTCTCAAGGGGGAAAACACCGTAGTAATCAGGCAATGACGCTAACATTATTCTTTCTGAAAAAAACTGTTCGTTTATTCATGTTCTTTTCACTCGCTTCGCTCAATATGGATCAGTATATTGTATTTGAACAATTGATGATTTCTTCCGGGTGCAGTGGGAAACTGAAGCACCGCACCTGCTGAATTGCTGCCCCCTAGTGATTACCTGATTGCAAACAGCTTATTTGCCGTGCCGAATATAGGAGCGATATCAACAGGTACCTGTAAATGAACATAAATAAGGAAATCAGTCCATGGCCCACAACATATGAGTATAAACGAGGAAAACATCACACAAATCAAACATTCAGCGATAAGCTATGTGCAATTTTTTTCATTGGGTCTTCGAATTTGCTATGGAACACAGCAAAATTAATGAGTACCTGCATGTGTTCTATTTTCTCCAACGCCACACGCAATGGTCGCGTCAAGCTTGCACGGGATTGGAGAAGAGACTGGGCAGCAGGCTTATCGCCCTTTGCCTGTATTGTCAGGATCTCTCTACAAAGGCTCTCAACAGCATCCTCGACCTTTGAGAACACAAATTCTGATGAGAATTGACAGCAGAATAAATTGAATAATAATAGGTTCTTTGAAAGAATTACCTCTGTAAAATCAACTGAGAATGTTCCGTCAGAATGCAAGATAAATGCCCCTTTCTCATACAACCAGTTAAATTGCAAAGCTTGCCCTTTTCTGCATTCAAATAATAACAGTTAATTCATCATCAAGAGCTGAAGGCACTACGAAAGTACCATGAGAAGTATTCTTCTTTTGTGTGTGTGTGTGAGTCGTGTACAAACTCAGGTTGCTAGCAGGGAAGATACAGCCTTACCCGTGAGCTTCTTCCAGTCCAAAGCGGATTGACCGGAAGCATCCAGCCAGGAAAGAGACATACATGGATTTTGATAGGCTCTTAGGAAGAAACCCCTGAAAGAACATAGGCAAATGAGGTATTCTGTGACCCAATTTAAGCAGTACTACCAGTATTGTATAAACAAGGATATAGGCAAACAACCAATTGGTTTATACATTCCCAATAAATTCATTACAGAAATAACAGTATTTGAATGCCTGGTCTGGGCTAACTTTCGTGCCATGATAACCTGATAATTCATGAAAGCAACTGACCTTCTTAATAAGAAAATTAAGTGCCCATAGACCAACTATATCAGCTTTTGCCTCCTCCAATGCTGAATGAAATTCTTGAAGTTCCTATACATTCATGAAGAAGGGATGAGGAATCAGATCAGCTTTGTGGCATCAGATATAGGAGATGCCATGAAAAAAATGAAAACAACTACAAATTGCAACTGCATCGGCCACCATATTTAAATGCTTTATGTAGCTGTCATGGCCATGGGCCATGCATGGCACCTAGAAGGCTAGCCGATCAGGATCAAGCTAATTGATCCTCTTATCGTTAGGTTCCTTCTTGTTAAGATTAGTAACCTTTTGTTAGGATTCTATCTTATCTTTACTATTTGGTTAGCTTGGTTGTTAGGAGTTGGACACTATCTATATAAGAAGGCATCCGGTTGTTTATTGAGTTAAGCAAGAATTAAGAAACCAAGTATCTCCCTCACGTCTCTCTATCTCCCTGCCGAAGGCTCCTTCCTCTGTCTTCTTGCTACCTCTCAACCAATCTGTTGCTATTTCTTCAATTCTTACCCCAGCTACCCTCTCCCAAAACCAGTCCATAACAACTTGGTACCAGAACAATTGATCCTTCCCTGTGACTTCTGTTACCGAGCTATCACAGACATACACCATGCCTTCCACCAAAAATCAGTTCGACGTTTAGGCCCTTTTGTCGCAAATGACAACTATGATGGATGGGAAGCTCAACACCCTCCTTGATGCTAAGTTCAACGTGCACCTCGCGCCGCTGGCTGCACGTGTGGAGGCACAAGAAGAGCGCATCACGGCCTTGGAAAACGTTGAGTTGTCTGGTCAAGTGGAGGCGCAGTCGGCGCGCCTTGCTGCATTGGAGGTTCCATTGCCAGTGGACACCACGGTGCAAGACCAAAAGTTGGCGGAGATCGCGCAAAAACAAAAGGTGATCAATATGCTCCTCTTGGCCATGGAGAGGCCAACCCTCAACTTTGGTGGCACTACGTCTGTGGGGGCTGCTACGCAAGCAAGTGCACCTGCCATCTATGCCAGCGTCGGTCGGAGAGAACACTGCGGCCACGGCCAGCAGCTTGCTGCCCATGTCGACATCACAACAGTTGGCCATTGTGCAAACATGGCGTCGACCACAACCACCAAGACTAGGTGCTAAAGCCGTCCGGGTGCTAAAGCCGTCCGGGTGCCACGCTTTCATAAGCTTGAGTTTCCTATCTATGATGGGAAGGAGGATCCACTCAGGTGGTTAAATCGCTACGAACAATTTTTTCACTGCCAGCGCACCATGGAGAAGGTTTGGTAAGCGTCGTACCACATGAAAGGGATAGCCCAACAATGGTACCACCAGCTGGAACGCGATGAAGGCGTGCCGATATGGCCATGCTTCAAGGACTACGTGCATCTTCGCTTCAGACCTCCAATAAGAAGCAACACGTTAGGAGAGCTCACTGGCCTACGCATGACGGGAACGGTGGAGGAGTTCCAGGAGAAATTCCTGGCACTACTCTGTTGCGTGGATGCCCTTACTCCGCGACAAGTATAGCTATTCACAGCGGGACTGTCAGACCTCATCCGCATCGACGTAGAGTTGTAGAATCCGCAGGACCTCCACACGGCCATGGGCTTGGCCCGGGCATATGAAAGTAGGTGCCAGCTGATGCATGCCGGCCGACCCTGAAGCACAGCTCATCCTCGAGCTGTCTTGTGAGGAGGGGCGAAATGTCATGGCCATGGGCCATGCATGGCGAATTGAAGGCTAGCCGATCAGGATTAGGCTAATTGATCATCTTATCATTAGTTTCCTTTTTGTTAAGATTAGTTACCTTTTGTTAGATTCTATGTTATCTTTACTATTTGGTTAGCTTGGTTGTTAGGAGTTGGACACTATCTATATAAGAAGGCATCCAATTGTTTATTGAGTTAAGCAAGAATTAAGAAACCAAATATCTCCCTCACGTCTCTCTATCTCCCTGCCGAAGGCTCCTTCCTCTGTCTTCTTGCTACCTCTCAACCAATCTATTGCTATTTCTTTAATTCTTACCCCAGCTACCCTCTCCCAAAACCAGTCCATAACAGTAGCTACTAAAGACATTGAATTGCATTACAATGAAATTCTCTTTTGGTTAAAACCATTAAGTGCAAATATTCCATTATAAAATATGGTATGATTGTGGTCATTGTCCATAAACAAAACAACCTACCAACACATTCTTCTTGATATGAGGTCAAAATCAAATGAGGGAAAAAGAGAGTCCATCCCACTCAAAATGTCAGTTAAGCATATTTGAAGAAAGTGCACAAAATGGATCAGAACTGCCAAAAGAGATGCAACTAACGCAACTAACCAGCATTCAAAGTTTAACGAGTGAAGATAGATAAACAAGCATGTCATTGTTTTTACATGGTTTTAAGTACTTGCAAAGTTATTTGTCATCGGTCACTGAATATGAAAACATTACAACCCGCATTTTTCTAGCAAAATGTCCATCTATACAACTTTGATCATTTTCACATATTTGTCATACAAGAAAAATTCGGAATGGTTCTATTACATCAAAAAAAAGTTGAAGAAACCAAAAATCTTTTGAGGGGAAAATGGAACATTTTTTATTGCAATTGAAACAAAATCCATGCAAGTGTTTCTTTTTATTGCAATTTGCATACATACCAATCTAACTGTCGACTTTTTACCACTTGGAAGGATGATGGAATGGGGTCCAATTCCATGGCAGCACTCATGGCAAACAATATGTGTATAATAAGGCTCAAAATCAACATAATCCTTCTGCTCCTCTCTGATGCAGGCATTGGCTATAGGCTTCAAGATATGCTTGAACCTGAATAATACATAAAACTAGAATTGTCATAGCACGAACTCCCTTACTTTGATTGCCACTGTGAAGTGTGAACTACCTAAATTGCCAGTTAAAATTTATATATAAGAATTGTAAAGGGGCATACTTGGCTTCTGAAATGTTCTTAAGCATAACCATCGAAGTTCCTCGTTCATTCACAATCCGCTCGTCATTTGGCAAATTGAAAGCAATAGTTTGTGGACCTTTCACATCCTGTAACAGCAGTCCTTGTTTAGTTCATCATGAAGCTGTTGGCCAAGGATATAAAACCATTCGCAAAACAAATCATTTGCAATACATCTACAAGTTCTTGACTCTAGTGCAATACATCTAAAAGTTCTCGACTCTAGTCAGCCTACTAATTATGTCCAGAAGCCCAGATTTAATTGAAAAGGAGAACAAGAGTTAATAGTTCCATAACTCTGATAAAATTACATACTTCCAGTGCATTGAAGCAGTCAGTGTTGATGAATTCTGGGTATAATCTAGTCAATGTCAGCATGACAATAACTTCAAATTTAGCAAAAGGGATGGTGTAAAGACCAAAGATATCAAAAGAATGGTCTAGCCAATCGTTACCGAGACAGTAATAAAGATAGGGCAAGATGAAGTGATTCAAGTAATATAACTCAAATCATTATACAGCATTAAACACTTGGATGACACAACATGCCACTAAGACAGTAGTAAGAAAAAGATGCAAGCTACAAAAATCCAAATCCAAGTAACTGTGTGCCAACCATGGAGACAAAAAATAGTGTTGGCCAAGGAAACAAAAAAGAAGCATTCCTCTCATAAAATCCTAGTATTTCATCCGTTCTCATTAAATCTTACATAAAGAAGTAGAGTTGCTTAGTTCTCTCAGGGATTTAAGGACATAAGTTTCTTGTCAATTTTACGTCAATCGCTAAGCAGAATGGGAAGACAATCCTAATTTTCTTTGTCTACAAATATCCAAACTTTTAGTACCAATGAGGCAATGAGTTCATAGCAAATAGAATTGTAACAAAAAACCTAGACAGTCGTGAGAAAAGAATTAGCAAGCACTGATTGAACTAGGCAATCTCAAGGCAGCAAGAAGCAGTTGAATGTCACAAGCAACATTAAAACAAGAACATACCCCAGAATTGTAAAGAAGATTGATCACGCGAATTGGAGCAGAAGATACATGGTCTGATTTGTAAATATTGTCCAGTGGAAGATTTTTCTCCAAATCCTGAACTCAGATAAATTTGATGTAAATCAAAGCTTAATATTTTTATTAAAAATCAATTAGGATTACCTGGAGTTTATCACCAAAGAGTTTAACTTGAGAAGTTGCTATGTCATCCCTTACACCAACAAATGCTTCAAAGGTTGCCTTTGGAATAGTAGAAAATACTAGTAAAAATGATAAAATATATTGAACTCTATAGATGTCCCTAATTGTAAAGCATGACCACTGGCCATATAATCTGAATGCTAATATTGCCTAGTGCGGATAAGCTTGCACCTAACTGATATCAAAATCCTAAGTTTTAAGCCAAATAATATGGGCAATCTCAGCATTATGGTATGAAAGAGAAAATGACTATAGCATAACTAATGGAATACTATAGCATAGCTAATGGAAGAACAGATAATCATAACGCACAGAAGATACACATAAATCACATTCGAATACAGGACAATTAGCCCTTACTCAACAATACTGCAGACTTGTTGCAGTACATTAATGAAGAGCAAGCATTACTTAAATTGCTAAAAAAAAGATAACCTAAGAGGACAGAAATGAAACACTTTTTCCATGTAGTGTCTGGTCTCTGGTGCACCTTCAATGCTAGACTTGACCAACAAACAAAGAAATACCAAGAACAGGTGGGACAAGGATCCTGGGAAAAAACCCTATAGATCTTAGAAAAAGAAAAGGAAAATACCTTATAACTAAAAAGGCCATCTTCATATGTCTCATATGGGCCAATGGTGACATCTAAGTTGGAGTCCTGGAAACAAAGCAGGAACGCCAAATATAGAGGTAATATGAGCAAATATTGATTAATAGAAATCAAATCTTACTGCTAAATATGACAAATATAACCTATTTTTCTTAAATAAAATTAGCTATATTCACTCGAGTAATATTTCAACAAATGAATAAATAGTAAGGAAGAATTTTCTGAAAAACTTTTTTTATTATTTTCAAGATTCAGTAGAAAAATATTTTTAGTCGTCTGGTAAGCCTTTAAATCATAGTTAACTAGCCCAGTCATTTTTTTTGTAGATATTTGCAAATGATTGAGACCTTCCAAGGCTCATAAATCATTTTTCTCGAATACGCAGGAGAGCTGAATATCATTTCATTAAGAAGAAGAGATTACAAATCACAACACGCACACCAAACACCAAACACATTAAGGCCTCGACATGTTTCAATAATAATCCCCAGTAGGCCAGGACCCACCAGTCCAAATTTCGAATGCGATTATGGAAGGTAGAAGACAAAATGTACTGTAGGATATTCAAGAAAAAAAGAATCAAGGCCAGTGAGAGACCAGTAGTGAGAAATGAATGAACTAACAACACTGAAAATTAGGATTACTAACCAACTCCATCCAAGCTATGTCAGATTCATAGTAATCATTTGAAAGGAAAGCATTTGCCTTGGTTCTGAGCAAATTCTTGAGGCTACAACAAGATAAAAGCAAATAACTCTTCACACAAATGGATTAGAACTTCAAAAGGTGAAAGCTGTTACATTACTAGCTTACCTTGGAGAATCAGAACACTCTGATGCTTTATGAAGAAGCTCAGCAGCTTTCTCAAGGGATGATTTATACTCCTTGGAGTATGGAACAACAAAAAGATCATCTGAAGTCTTGGTTTGGTTTGATTCATCTGACTGACCTACTGATGAAGGCAATAAAGAGTCATGCCAAAAAAAAGATCATCTGAAGTCTTGGTTTGATTTGATTCATCTGACTGACCTACTGATGAAGGCAATAAAGCATCATGCCGTTTTATGACAGTAAAAAATCCAGTTGCATCTTTTTGTTCCTTATCAGTTAGTCCACTTTTCCATAATTCAAACTCCTACAGCCATACAAAGAATATGCAAAATTGACCCCTTTTCAGTCAGTGCAGAATCAAGTGCACATCAAATTTGCAACTATACTAAGCAGACAATACACTGAACTGAACTTTGCAGTATACACACTTACACAGGCAATTTCTACTGGATATTTTAAGCATGGGGAAGCAGAGGACAAAAGTGAGTAAATGTGACTGTACCATTTTGTTCATATCAGGAGGATAGAAGTTTGCGCCAGGAGGCTTATCTAGAGGAAATGCTGCACGATACTCAATCCCCTTCCATCCTGAAACTGGCTTAGTGGCATCTGTGAGTAATTTCACAGCGGAATCTGCAGTCGATAGAAAAGCCTTATTTTCGTCAAGGCAGGACCTGTTATGGAAAATATCAAAATGATAAAATATATCAAGATGCAATATATAATAGTTATACATAAATCAAATTACACTAAGATGGGTTTGAAACAAACATACTAAGTAGGACTAACCAATGCAGTGAATGATATGCCTATTTAGCAAGGAAGCCCGATCTCAAAAAAGGAAGAAAACAAGACCAACATGAATAATAATGTAATTTGGGTTGCACTTTGTCATTCATCTCCACAGCCGATAAAATTACTACTCAGCCAAAAAGCATGTGTGCATATGCTGCCTTTTACAGTTTTACTAACAATGTTATGTGTACTGAAATCCAATATCTTCATTGCAAGAGTCCAAAGGACACGTACAAAATTCACTCGCCAAATTTAGGTAATCAATTTCTTTTTATGCCCCGTTTTTGTCCGCATGAGCTTGTACCCGTTGTGGACCAAAACATGGCTCACCGCTTCAAATATAGTTCAAAATGCTTGCCATGATTTCATAGGGCACGTAGGAAGTGCACTCGCCAAATTTTGGTAATCAATTTCTTTTCATGCCCCTTTTTTCCACACAAACTTCTAGTGCCCGCCATGATCCATTGTAGACCAAATTTTGGCTCACTAACTAGGAATGGTTCCAAATGCCTCCTATAAAGTCATTAAGCACGTAGGAAATAAACTCGCCAAATTTTGGTACTCAGTTTCTTTTTGTGCCCTAGTTCATCCACACGAGCTTCTGGTACCTGTCGTAGACCAAATCTTGGCTCCATGCATTGAAATGTTTCAAAATGCTTGCAATGATGTCATGGGCATGCAGGAAGTGCACTTGCCACATTTTGGTACTAAATTTCTTTTCGTACTCTTGTTTCGTCCGCAATGAGCCCATCGTGACCCATCATCGACCAAAACATGGCTCACCGCTTTGAAAAGGTTCAAAATGCTTGCCATGATTTCATGGGGCGCGTAGGAAGTGCACTCGCCAGATTTTGGTTATCAATTTCTTTTCATGCCCCATTTTTGTCCATACGAGCTTTTGGCACTCATCATAACCCGTTGTAGACCAAAATATGGCTCACTAACTAGGAATGGTTCTACATTACTCCTATGATGTCATAGCGCATGCAGGAATGCATTTGCCAAATTTAGGTACTCAATTTCTTTTGTTCCCCAGATTCATCCGCACAAAGCTTTTGGTATCGCCGTGACCCGATGTAGACCAAAACCTGGTTGACCGCATCATAATGATTGAAAATGCTTGCCATGATGTCAAATGGCACGCAGCAAGTGTGAAGAATCTAGACCCACCATTATGAGTTAACAGTATGTTTTGGTAATTAATGACAACTATATTGTGGGACTAATATTTTTATTAAATTGGATGAATTATGTCCTATGGTGATGGATGACTTGAGATGGACTCATGTGTTGATCATCATCAAGTCATGTGTTAATGATTAAAGTCAATAATCCAGATTTAAAGTGAAGATATTCGTTATCAAACTTCAAGAGGATGTGCAAGGCAAAGATATAACTAGTATAAGCTAAGAATGTGTTTCTTAGTTATTTTGCCGGTCATGATGTTTGGTGAAAGATCGGGTAGCTAGTGTAGGTTGTTATACTATTAAGATAGGTCTTGACTAGTAGCTTGAGTATGTCATATATCGATAGCTTATTTTGCTTACTCTAGCTCTACATAGTATGTTGCTAGTATTTACGAATGTGTTTTGCAAATAGCTGAGACTCATACATAATCATTGTCGCATGTGACTTATGCTTGCGAATGTATTTTGCAAACGGCTTGAGTCCATATCCCCGATCCTTGTGACATGATTACAAAAATGGAAAATATTTTTGCAACTTGTTGGGGATCATGTCCTAGCTTTTGTTTTGTATGGTACTAAAAATTTGCGGATGTATTTTGCGAATTGTTGAGTACATGCAAATCTAGCAGAGATGCTTTCTCCTCTTGAGAAGCCTGATCGGCCATGTGCTGATCTGACCAGCAAAGGAGATCTGACCGTTTGTTGGTCGGTGGTTGGTCTAACCGGCCCTCTCACAGTGGTCTGACTAATGGAGTGGTCCGATCGGGCTGAGGCTTTACCTTTTTTCTAGAGAGCATGTTTTCTATGCATCTCCGAGGTTTTCGTCGAGCGGTCTGACCGGACCTGACAATCTGACCAGTCCCTGTGTGGGTGGTCTGACCGGCCTAGTCTGTAATGGCTAGTTTTCTAGTCGTTGCAGTGGAGGACAATCTGATCGGCCATGTGTTGGCTGTCAAACCGGTCCAAGCTAATTTTTTCTGGAAATCAAGTCCAACGACTAGTTTCTTGGTGTGGCGTATAAATACTACGTTGTGATCGGTTGAGCAAGGTTGCTGGTGCCCTATTCTTCATTATTGAGCTAAGAACAAGCCCTTTCACCTCTTATGTGCATATGTTGCACTTAGTGAGCTTGAAGAGAAAAATCTTTGTGCATGTGTTGCACTTGGTGGTGGATTTCGTAGCCCTGGAGTTTGGCTCTTAATTTGTTCAAGTGAGTGTCTTCGACTTGTTACTCGCCATGATCAAATAGGGTACATAGGAAGTGCACTGGACGACGCAGCGGCAAGGTTATTAAGGCGGTAAGGCGAGGTAAGGCGACCCACCCCCCTCACACCTTTTAAGCGGTAAGGCGTGAGGCGAGGCGACGCCTTACATATGTCATAAGGCGAAGAAAATGGAGTTTTGGAGGACTAAATTCAAAGAAATCTAAAGAGGAGGACCTAGAAGGACTTGATTGTAATTTCGTAAACCTCTGAGGACTAAACTGTAAACATACCAAACACACTTAACCCTAGAATCCTAGATCCAGTCGACCGCAGCCCCAGATCGATCGACCGCCTCTCTCTCTTTCTTTCGCGCGCCGCCTCTCTCTCTCTCTTTCTTCGCCGGCCTCTCCCCTCTCGCCACTCCGGCACTCCGCTCCACGTCTCCGCTCGCCGCGCGCTTCCCTATCGCGACGCCACCGCCGCCATCGGCGGCCGGAGACGGCGACGCGGCGCGGCGGCTCGAGACGCCGGCGCGCGCGCGCGGTCGCCTTAGTCACGAGCGGCAAGGCGGGGGCGACGCCTTGCCACGCCGGACCGCCTTAGCGCTTAGGCGACGCTTAAGCGTCGCCTAAGCGACGCCTTAATAAGCATGCGCAGCGGTTAGATCGACGTTTTGTTTTTTTGTCTCTTTTTTTAGCTAATACAAAAGATTCGGCCGAAACTTCTCAACCAAAAAGATACAAATGGCTTCGGCTCGAGTGGCGCCGAGGCGACAAGCGGGCGAACGGCGACCGACAAATCATTGGCCAGCAGAGCGGCGACCGGCGGCTTGGGTGGTCAACAAACCGAGGCGGCATCGGTCAAATGAGGTGGCGTTGGGTGGTCGGCCGGTCAGCGAACCGAGACGACGTTGATCGAGCAACGGCGACGTCGGATCGAGCAGGCGACGGCGGCCTGGGCGGCGCTGAATCGAGTGGGCAACGATGGATCGGGCGGCCTAGGCGGCGGCGGTGGCTTGGGTAGCAGCTTGAACGGCGGCGACCTAGGCGCTCGATCCGGTGGAGACAACGGCGGCCTAGGCGGCATCAAAGGCAGCGGAAGAACAAGATCAAAGCCCTAACTCTGATATCATGTTATGAATATTGTATGTGTATTTATAAGGCCCAAAGGATAATATATATAGGGAGTACAAGGGGAATATACAGAGGAATATGCCATATGCAGATAAGGAAATCAAGGCATATAAGGAAATAAATAACAACCCTATTCTATTCTTAACACATATTACACACTTTAATATATACATCAATATAGCAACACCAAGACATATTAACAAGGACCGGAGAAAGTCACTCTTAAGCAAGATGGCATACCACTAATCTGAATATCAATATTAAATAAACAAAGAAAACTTAAAGTAGTCAATATAGGTGAAGAAACTTTCATTGAAAAAGATATTACCATGGACACTTATTAATAGAATAATATGCCCACTTCAAGTTATCAAAGGGAGAGGAGTCAGCACGTGCTTTCAGCCAGTCTCTTAGCTTTCGGTTGCTATTCCACATCTAATTGAGAATCAAAGTAGTAAGGGATTGCAGAATTAAATTAAACAATGATTATTTAAGAACTATGCAATACAAAAATAATGATTATCGAACGAAGATAAGCTTTCCTAACTTATTGTACACGATGCATCCAACCAATAAGAAATAGAAATAGTATCTGAACAAGATTTGATGAAAGAAGTTACCTGCTCATAAAATATGTCATCGATAACTATTGATGCTTTAAGAATATATCCCAAGGCTTCCCTGTCTCCATCAGATAGACTAGTGAGCTGCCAAAAAAAAGGATCAAAAAGTCAAGCATTCCACAAGAAAAGCATGTTGTATTATATAATATACCGGAAAGTGATGAATCAATATCTCCTTCATTTCCTTCTTGCTATTCAAACTAAACAGTATGATCTTGATACATGGGATCTAACTGTAATTTTATGTTAATTAAGAAAAAATCCTATGCTCTACATATCAGTGGCATTATGTACTGCATGAACTGGAGAAATACTACTGCATGAGAGTATGTAAATGTGCTTAAGAAACTATATTTGAAATTTAAGTCCTTACATACTATACATTATAACAGATAATTTACAAATTTATGATGAGGTGGATAGTGTACTTAGCATCTGATATTCTAATAACTAAAGCTATTGAAGGATTTGTCCTGGAAAAGGTGAGGAAGAGTTGGTAGATGCCATCCACTGATTGATAGTCTGTTTGACACAATATGTCATCCCTTCCAACCACCACCACCAGACCACCACAATAAAATAGACAATATTCAAATCATTTGTGTAATTGCAGAGTAGAAAGAAGCATAATTGATCCTTATAATGTCATCAGTAGCACATCCATTACATGAGCTAAAAGTGGCATCTCATGTTCTATAAACTCAGGCAACGCATACGTAGTTGCTATGTGGATATATGAAGCATTTTTGTGTGATTTCCTTTTGCCATATATATAAGTTTGTTGGTATTGACTATCGAGGATTGCCAACTAGACAAGGATAATAATACTGAAACATATATAAATATGAATGAAATGAATGGCCAAAGCTACAGGATAATTGGGGGAAAAAACTAACCTCTGGCTCCAAATGGATGGGAGCGTAACGGCTAATTTGTTTTTGTAATGTTAAACAGCGAGAGTCGATATTGTCTTTGTACCTACAAACATGGCATGAAAGGTTTAAGCAACATAATTTTGACAAAATTGTAGTGCAACAGGGAAGGGTTAGAATCTATTGAATTACTAAAAAGTGGCAATTGGCAAAAGAGGAAAGACAAAGAACTCATTCTTACAAGTTCCAAGTCTGTTGACTAGTTAACAGGGAGCACATGCTACTTAAAACATATAGTGCTAGGTCCTGATTGACCAAGCACTAGATCTTAGTTAAGAGGGGCCAAACAGGATAGCCCCATCACATGACTTATTAGGAGCAGGGCTAGGCCAAGAAATGTTGAAGTGCCTTTTAGGTGATGAAATCTTCAAAGTGCTCTAGAAGTTCAGAATAAATAACTCACGCTACGAGTTAAACAATTTTACATCACATTTTCAATTTAAGACTCCGCGTCTCCACCTGATGAGTTAAAAATGTTGACCATAAATTTAAGAACCTAGGGTTGGCATCCCAGCAATCCCAATACTCCAAATCCGCCACTCCAGCTTCTCGATGATGCAACCTAAACCTGGAGGTCAATTTGGATCTTGGACTTCATTTAATTGTCATCAACACCAAACTGACTATTCGTTAATTAGAAGCATGTTGGTAATAGTAAATTCCGTATCAAACACACTCAAATTCTATTTCAACTCTTCCAAAACGAATAGGATTATCTCCTTGGACAATGAAGGCCCACAAATTGACAATAACATAATTGGACAAAGAATTATGCTGCTTACCTTTCTTCTATAATATTAAATAGTTGGCCATATTGCCCATTCACATCGTAAGGCACATATTCTCCACTTTTGTTTGCAAGGCAGCTCTTGTACTCATCACAACGCATATACCTAACTGCAGATACTTCACTTTCCTACAAGTTAAATATTCTACAATCAATTATGAAAAGAAAAGGTACAAGCAGTGAAACAAAGACAAAGCATAATAAATAGTTATATCCTGGACAATTCCTAAAGCCTTTTTTTGGTCATGTTAACACAACTTACTTGCTTATATATCTTTCCTTACAAGCAAAATGGCGGTAACACGTAAGTACAGACTTTTTCTAATGCTCAAAACTATTGATCTTGATTATAATCAACAGACAAACATATGTGATAAGGCAATTATGTAAAGTATTACTGTATTCTCACTTGAAGAGTGAAGGCCTCGAGTGGAATTGGAGTTAAAGTAGTGACAAGATAAACATCATTATACTCATTGTTGGTGTATGTCCCATTGTTGATAACACTGCAGAATCAAAGAATTGGAGGATGTCATTATTTAAGGAATAAGGCCTCTAAGATGCATATCTCAATAGCATGAAATTCATGTGAAAAATAAATGTGATGAAATACGAATTAGCAAGTCTATTAGTATACTGATGCTTAGTTGAAATGGTAAAAGATCCACCCGCAGTTATGATCAGAATATGCTGCTCTACCATCTTAAAATGATGAGAATTGTGTCTCACATATGTTGCAAGAAGATAATGAACTACAGGGTAGACATACTAACCATTCCTGAAGAAAAACAAATATCAGCTCAAAAGCATCAATTGGAAGCTTGATCCCTAGTTCTTCATGGAGCTCCCTCCTGATGTTCCATATCAGATGCTACTACCAATTAGAACTCATCATTTGAATACAAGAGTTACCTAACCTAGCATAAAATCACACTACAGAGTAATTGGCCAACAAATGCAAGCAATTCAGTGACCGCATGGAATAATTAGCATAAAGTACAAGCAATATCTCGAACACTTTGTAACAATGTAGAGCAGATGCCCAATCATTCATCCCGTATGTTCAATGATTTGTAACATCTGCATCGATGAGATGAACAGCAATACTGCACAGAATAAAAGTCCCGCAGATATAAGCGAAGGGGTACCATGCCCATACGCAAACAATTTTGAGCAGAGTTTCTCGATGATGCTAAATCGGCAATACGATTCCCCGTGCGGCATTCAGATTTAGTATTTCGTTATTGCAATACGACTAAGCGCGAGGTTAGCAAGCTCACTGTGCAGAGGAGAGGGAGGAGTCTCCCGCGGAGATGTGGCCGGCGCTGGAGATGTCCCACTGTCCCGGCCACGAGTCCTTGCAGTCGGCGCGGCGCTGCAGCAGCAGCTCCCCGGTGCTCTCGCTGTAGATCCACACGTGCACCGCCCGGTGGTAGTCGCCGTCCCTGTGCACCTCCGACCTGCGGAAAACAAGCAACAGAGGCGGCGGGGGAATTACGCGGTCCGATCGAATCGAAACGGAGTGGCAATCCAGTCGAGGTGGGAATCGGGGCGTGCCTGGGCTTGGAGACGCCTGTCTTGTCGCCGGCGGCGGTGAGGACGTCCAGGCGCTCCTCCGGCTCGGCGGCCATCTAGCAGCAGAGGAGGAGGCGGCGGCGGCGATCGGGCGAAGTGCTGGGGAAGTTGCGGAGACTTTCGGGTTGGATTGTGCGGATCGGTCTGGTTTTTCGTTCTTAAAGTTCAAAAGAGTTGTGGGAAGAAGCACCGGTTCCCTTCAGCTTATTCTTTTGTCCTTTTTTTTTTGTCTTTTCAAAGTTTTTTTTATTTTTTACAGTAATCATTATTTCTTTATTAGACTAATAAATCCCGACACAAAAGAATAGATCCTTAGCTTTTGGCTTAGAAGTCGAAACAAACAGATGATTTTGACAAGTAATTTCTTAAAGCCGCTTCACCAAATGGCTTCTCAAGCTCGCCAACGCATGCACCGTCCATATCAGTATCTTTGTCATCCACCATCGTATCAAAAGACGCACCCAAAAGCCATCAACTGTAGTCTAAAAGGGTATGATCAATGGCTTATGACTTATGGCTTCCTCCAAACAAATAAATGGGATGGCTTCATAGCCGTCGTTTCAACACGGTTTATTATGACAGCTTTTTGAAGCGGTTTATTGGTATTCGGTTTATTCACACAAACGCGCGTACTAGAACCAAAAAGCCATCAACCGTAACCATAAGCCATCAACCACACCAAAAAGATCGGTCAAAGGTGAGGGCAAATAGGGACGGGGGCTTTTGGAATCCAAGCTTTCAAATGTTTGCAGTGGGGTTATGTGGATTTTCTGGTTTTGGGTTGGACTTTTCGAATTCAAAAAATTCTCTTGGTATTGGATGCAGCTAGTTGCATTTTTAAATTCTCTCTTTGAAATATAATCATGTACATATTTCTATCTCGTAACTCATGTTTGAAAAGCCCCAAAATTTCAACAAAAAATTTCCTTAATTTTTGCTGCATTTTTGAGTGAATTTTGAAAACTTTCCTTTTTGGGAAAGTTTTCCCCGCCGCTGCTTTCCCTTTTCGGCCTGGCGTCTCCTCCCTCTCGTTGGCGCCTTCTCCCTTTCCGCTTCCTCTCCTCCCCTGCGTCTTTCCGCCTCCGCGCTGGCGCCGCCCGATCCGCATCTCCCGCGCGGCGCGCTTCCCGCCTCGCCTCGCGGGTGCGCGCCAGTGCCCTCGCCGCTCGCGCAGACGCTGCGCGCGCTGCTGCGCCGCCTCGCGCCGCCTCCTCGCGCGAGACGGCGCGCCTCGATCCTCTCGCCAAGGCTGCCCCGACCGCCACGGTCCAAAACTGTGGGCACTGCGCCGCGCCGCGCGCAAGGCCGGTCCCGGTCCCGCCCCGCCCCTCCCCTCTCCGCGCGCGCGCTCGCCCGCGCCGCGCCACTGCCCCTCGTGCCGCCCCGTCGCCATTACTCTGTGCAGAGCTAGCGCCACCCGGCCGCCGCTCCATTTCGCGGAGGAGACGGCCGACTGCGCCTCGTTGACCCGAGGCCGCCGTGGGCTTCTCCTCCACGCCTCTCCTCCGCTCGGTATAAATACCCCACCTCGGCCCCTCACTCCTTTGCTTCCCGAGCACCCCAAGACCCCATTCGCTCCCACTACTCCCGCCTCCCCGAGCCGCGATTGAGCCTCACGCCGAGGCTCCGCTGCCGCCCTCCCTCGCGCGGTGGCCCCGGAGCCAATCTCCCCTCCTCTCCCATTTCGCAATTGCTCCCGCCGAGAGTACCTCCTCCCCTCACTGATCATGTTGATGCTTACTTTCGGACAGGTGGTCGCCCGAGGAACGTCGTCACCGTAGCTCCCCCGCCGACCGAACCAGCTCCCCGTGGCCAGCTCTCCTCGAGGCTCCCCAGCTTCCGCCGCCACCGCCAATGTGAGCCCCTGGAACCCCTCTCCGTGTAACCGCGACCGTTTGGCCTCCCACGCCGCCGATGACCTCCCTCGCCGCCAAATAGCCGAGCCGCCCCCTTCTCTCTCCCGCCTTCTCCGTTGGTCCCCTCGCCTCCCAGTGCCCAAAATGAGCTCCCTGTGTCAAGCCCTACCCGATGGTACCCTCTTTGCCTCGGAGCCATCGGCGTCGCCGAACGCAGAGCACCGCCGCCCGCCTCGCTCGCGCCGCGGCCGGAGGAAGAAGACGACGATGTGGCGCTATCCCCGCCGCCCTCCTCCTCGGCGCTTCTAACGCCGACCGCCGGATCTTCCGAACCGCTTTCGCCGCGTTCCCGCTTTGCCGCCGTCCGATCTCCGCCGCACCATCCGAGCCCTCGCACGCCTCGCATCCTCGCCGCCGCGCCGCCCACGCGGCGCCATCGGTCCCGACGGGCGACGCGCGTTGGCCGCCTCCTCGCCCGCACCATTCCGCGCGCGCAATCGGGCCGCGCTGGCCTTCGGCTGCGGGGCGTTTCCGCGGCCGCATCAGAGCCCCGGCCGCCTTTCATCATGGCACCGAATTTCCAGTGATTTAATCTTTTCTAAAATCCCAGAAAATCCAAATAAATCCTAGAAAATCACAGAAAATCCCAAAAATTCCCAAATTTCACCACCTTGCTCCAAATAATATTCCAGACCCATTGGTGACCTCCTTTTCCACAGATCCATCCCAAATAAATTCCTAAATTCCTCATTTGGAGATTTATGCAATTTACTCCTTTTTAAATAGTTTATTTTCCCTCGCTTGATTAGTCTCAAGCTGGATTTAATTTGTTTTATATGTTTGCGCTAGTGTCTGAGTCTCCGAAGTTCATTGCAGCCAGAGAGCCAGGAGGTTCTTCGCTCGAGCTAGCGAAATCATTCGGATTGACGGCAAGTCCCAAATCCATTGATCATATTGCAACCCATGATGTTTATTTATGTTAATATGCTATTTGCATTATGTTAATTGTGAAATGTTAGTTTGAAATAAAATAAAATGTTTAGAATGACTTGTTATGTAGTTAATCCTACCACTGTCAAATGCACTGTTAAATTTATAGTCATGCCTTTGCAACCCTAGAAATAATTATCTGTTAATCTAGATAAATGTAGGTTATATTCATCATGCAAGTCTTACACTAATAAGGTTGTGGCTGTGGGCCAATAGAATTTGAAAAACCTGACTCTAAGGTAGGGTGGTATGGGACACCGTATCTTAGAGCGGAGAGTGCCGGCGTGCACAAGGTAGGGTAAGGAGTGGGGAACCGCGAGACGGTCTTCGCCCATCTTTATCCTAGGGTTTGGAGTAGGGTAAGGGTGAGTGGGAAATCGCGAGACGGTCTACGCCCACCGCTTACCTTAGGTTGGGTCGCGAGCCTGGCGAGGTTGCGAACCATGAGAAAATATAAGGACTGAAACCCTTACGCTGAGCAAATGTCACAGTGATCGCTCAACCACAGGAGTTGACTTGTCAACACTTGTCTAGTAGCTGCTCAACTCGATTGAAATTCTACAGGAGGTTTAGCAGTGAGGTTAGGCAAGCCACGTGTGGGTGCCTAACAACAGTAGAGTTCACTCGAAGCGGACACCGTTTTTCTCTTGTGTGTGTGTGTGGGAGTCAGACCCGAGTGAATTCTACCGGGTAGAGCCTATATAAAGAGTTGAGCAGTGAAACGACCTGGCTTTCTTAACTCTTTAGCGGGAGTTAAGGGATCGTGTGGGTAAAGCTGAGCAAACTCTGCAGAGTCAAATAAATGGTATTCGAATACGCCGTGCTCCCGGTTTTTGGAGCTGTGTCACTTGGGTGATTCCAGCAGCAAAGCTTAAGTAGTTTGTACATGCTTTAACTTATTTAGATTGGTTAATGAACTCTTGTTGAAAACCCCTGAGATCTTGAGAAGTAGTTTTGGACCGTCTTATTAAAATGATTGCAAATAAAATTGCATCCACTCAAAGTTAATAAACCAAGTATACTCCCTTCCTTTGATGTTCCGTGCATGTAATAAGTTAGGGTCCCTTTGGGACCTGCTGAGCCGGTTGATTGGCTCACGGCTTGCTTAATCTAATCTTTAGAGGATCAAGACGAAGGTGGAAGTCTCCCCGTCGAGGAAGTCCCGGAGGATCTCTTCTTCGACGAGGATCCTTGGCTCTAGGTCTTCGCCGCGCTCGAAGCGGATTCTGGAAGTCTTTTGTAATGTAAATATACTTTGGGCTTGCACGCCCCGCTGTCTAAAAACTGGATGTTAATCCTTATGTCAAATATATGCTGGACTTTTGTTGTAAGCATGCAATGGTATACTCTTGCGCGATATTCCATAACTGTTCATGTGTGAATAGTTACGGGGTGCCGTGTCCGTACGCGCCCCTGGAAACGGGGGCGTTACAATGTTATTCATTGTAAAGCTAAAAAGAATTGTAGGAGGATGTCATCTAACTGTAGTGAACTGCTTCCCTCTTTCAGCTTGACGATTTCAAAATTGGAAGTTGTGCCATATTTTGAACTTTTTATTTGCTAAAGTGACAATCAATTCGGATGCGCGACTCAGAGCCTGCTATATTTTCTTTCTTTTGTTATCATGTAAAACTATGTTAGATTTCAATTTGCTTAATGAAATGAAAATATTTGGCCGGATTCTTTTGGACTTAAAATTAGTTTATGTTTATACTGTCTATAATAACTAGCTTTTAAATGGTATGTTTTTTAAAGCAGTGTCAATAGAAAAATTATAGTAAAAAGTATACTGAATTTAGCTGTACCGACTAAAATTATATACAACTATTTCTCTTTACGTACTGTCTCTTACGAATAGTCAGAATTCAAATATTTAAGTCTTACGCCATCACCTAAAAAATCCATGGCGCTCAGAGCAAGTACAATAAGCTGAGTAAGCAGGCTATAAGCTTATGCCATGTCAGCAAAAGTCTAGCTGGAAGGGAGAGAAGAGAGGAGAGAGAGCGTAGCTACCGATTAAATTATCGCCGGGCGATATCACGCGCTGTAGCCAATGTGTCGCCCGCGCTGGCGTTTGGAGTGGCGATATCGATCCTGGGCGCCGCGATTCCCCACCCAGCGCAAGGGTTGCCGTTTTCCCCACCCAGCGGCGGCAATTCCCCCCAGCGCGCGCGCCCCCAACCCTAGCCGCGGCAATCTCCCCCCGGCAGCGCGCGCACCCCCACCCTAGCCACCCCCCGCAGTGCGCGCGCCCCCCTAGCCGCGGCAATCCCCCCCTGCGCGCGCGAAGCCGCTTGCCGCCAACCCTTGCGCGCCAAATCCTCTCCCGCCTCTCTAGTTTGTGCCTAGCCATATTCTGCTCGCTTGCGCCGGAGGGATTTCTTGGCCCGACGCATCGAAGAGGGACTGCTGATGCCTCTTCGGTCAAAGAGGGAGGTGGCTCCAGAGCCTTCGGCCACCCGGCAATCTCCGCCAACACCGAACTTGTATCCCCCTTGGTTCCCCATGCCACCACCACAACTCCCAGGCTCATCTGCGCCAAGCTTGTTCACCGCATCACAGATCCGGCCGCTTCCCATGCCAGGCTGTTGGGCTAGCGCGACCAATAGTGGCGGCAGTGCATGTCCTCCCAAGATGTCCGATAAAGCTGATGGCAATATTGATCTACAAGAATGGTGCGTATGTGTGAACTATTGTTCTGTGAATTGGTAGATGCCCCTATTTCCTAATAGACCAGCGCTTATTGCATTGTATGTGTTAAATTAGTTGAGTTTTACTTTAAAAAAATCTCAAGACTCGGTTGCTTACTGCCAGTGAATGTGTTCTGTCTACTGCTAGTAACTGAGAATGAACTTATTGTTTATATTTTTTCGCTAGTAACTGCCAGTGAATCCTCTTCCTAATAGATCAGCGCTTATTCTCATAGGAATGTGTTCTGTCTACTGCTAGTAACTGAGAATGAACTTGTTGTTTCTATTTTTTCGCAGGGGAATTGAATCTCGTCCGCCCGGTGGTTTTCTTAGTTATTTCAGTAACCCATCGAACCCTACAAAATATATGGATACAGGGAGTCAGTCCCAGCCAATCAATGATGATAATAAAAATAATGGGGCAGATTTCGCGAGGACTGAAAAGCGATTGGCATGGACAAAGGACGAGGACTTAAAATTGGTGTGTGGCTTTTCTGTTTTGGTTTGATAATGTCGTGCATGATACTACCATGACTACTTCTAATTGAACACTTTTTTCTAACAATGCAGGTAGGAGCTTGGTTGAACAACTCAAATGATCCAATTGAATCAAACTTTAAGAAGAATGAACAATATTGGAAGGGAGTTGCTGCTGCCTACAATAGCTCTATCCCTTCAAACCGGACAAGGCAAATGAAGCACATTAAGGATCGCTTTGGTAAAATCAAGAAGAAAGTCGGGTTGTTTTGCGGCGCATGGAAGGAGGCCAACTCATTATATGCTAGTGGAGAATCTGATGTGGACCTAATCGAAAAGGCACAAAAATTATATGAGGCAAACAACAATGAAGGTCCATTTATGTTTATGCATTGTTGGAATGTGCTTCGCAATGAACCAAAATGGCATGCGTATTTGGACCGTGTTGACAAGTCAAACAAAAGAAAGTTTGAGGATGAGGTTGGTGTGGCAGAACTTAGATACACTGTTGATAATGTTGAAGATATCCCACGACCAATAGGGGCCAAGGCAGCTAAGGCATCGCGCAACGGCAGGGGAAAAGGCAAGGCACAAGCTTCCATGCTTGACATAGAAGATGAGCTCCGTAGGTTTGAAGATATTGTAAATGGTGCAAAGGAAGGTCGGGGTGAGATGCTGCAAGCTCAGAAGCATGCTCACCTAGCAGCAAAAGAGCACAAGGAGGCTGTTATGTTAGAAACATTTCGAGATCTGGTGAATAAAGACACATCGGGATGCTCAAGATGTGAGATGTGAGCATGTCTTTGGCTTTGAAGAGCATGAGAGAGAAGTTATTTGGAAAAACTGACTAAGGTTAGTAGGCCTGATGATTTATTAGTTCATTTTCTGTGTTAATACATAGATATTCATGTGTTGCTATATTTTCTGATTGATAGACTTGATATATTGAATTCAGCACACTATTAGTTCATTGAATTCAGTAGACTGATAGCATTGAATTTAGCTTACTTTATTTCTGTTCCTTTCCATGTCATAAATGCCCCTGGATATCAAACTGTGTTGGATATACATGTCTTATGTTCAATTGTATTCTGCATGCAGATCTGATGGATATACATGTCTTATGATCAATTGTATTTATTCTAGTCAGCAGTCCAAATAAATATCTAGTCAGCACACAAATTAACATGCAGTCAGCACACAAATTAACATGCAGTCCAAATTAACATGCAGTCAGCACACAAATTAACATGCAGTCAGCACACAAATTAACATGCAGTCAGCACACAAATCTGCATGCAGTCCAAATTAACATGCAGTCCAATATAACATGCAGTCCAATATAACATGCATCCACTTCTATATAATGCTCTACCTCATCTCATCTCAATATATTTCAGTCAGCCCACCAATCATCCCAACAATGTCAGATTCATCTTATAGTTCAGATGATTCCGACGACCAGCACCCATCCAATATCATTAGAGAGTATATAGCTGAGCAGAATGTGATAGATTCCTTTGCTACGCACATTTTGGCCAAGATCAGGGCCAAGTTTATGGCTAGATTATCTCAGCGAGGAGGTGGCTCAGGATTACCATTCAGAGATCATGCCGCGCCACCAACGCCTTGTAGATGACTACTTCGCAGAAGAGCCACTGTACCATGATAGGATGTTCCGTACAAGATTCCGTATGCGAAGAAATCTCTTTCTTCGAATTGTGGATGCCCTAAGTCAGTGGTCACCCTATTTCACTCTAAGGGCTGACTGTTCTGGACGCACAGGGCTCTCACCGCTGCAAAAGTGTACAGCAGCAATCCGCATGCTCGCATACGGCACCTCAGCTGATGCTCTTGATGAGTACTTTAAGATTGGCAAGAGCACCTCATTGGAGTGCTTAGAAAAATTTGCACAAGGGGTGATTGAGATCTTTGGCCCGGAGTACTTACGGCGCCCCACATGTGAGGACATGGAGCGTTTACTTCTTGTCGGTGAATCACGTGGCTTTCCTGGGATGTTAGGTAGCATAGATTGCATGCATTGGCGGTGGGAAAATTGTCCAAGAGCTTGGAGGGGTCAGTTCACTCGTGGTGACCATGGAGTGCCTACAATCATTCTTGAAGCCGTTGCTTCACAGGATCTTTGGATTTGGCATTCATTTTTTGGTGTTGCTGGGTCTAACAACGACATTAACGTGTTAAATCAGTCCCCATTATTCCTTGAATCATTGAGAGGGGAAGCTCCACAAGTTCAATTTGTCGTCAACGGAAAGAGTATAGCAATGGGTACTACCTTGCGATGGTATATACCCGAATGGGTGCCTTCATGAAGACGATACCGCGCGCCCCAAACGGAGAAGCATAAGTTGTTTGCCCAATGTCAAGAAGGGGCAAGGAAAGACGTGGAGCGTGCTTTTGGGGTATTGCAATCTCGTTTCAACATCGTGCGACGTCCAGCAAAATCCTGGAAATGCATGGTTGTTGGGAGAATTATGCAAGCATGCATAATTCTCCACAATATGATAGTTGAGGATGAGCGAGAGGAGGTTACTATTCCAATTGACTTGAATGACAATCTAGGTGCATCTATGGTTCTGCCTCCTGAAGTAATTAGTGGTGGTAATCCTGTTTTTGCCGATGTGCTACGTAGAAAAGCTTCTATCCGTGACCGCTCAGTACATACCCAGCTAAAAAATGATTTAGTTGAGCATATTTGGCATCGATTAGGCAATATGCGTCATTCTTAATCATGGTATTATACTAAGCATATACATTTTTCCTATTTTCTGTCAGATGTGAGTATCTTAACTTATCTTTTCATCTTTTTGTTTCAGGTGTTTGCAGTCGATGGAGTCCTTGATGCAATGGTGACCCGTGTTTTGTCTGAACAAAAGGAAGGATGCAGCCAGTACTATCAACAGCTTGTCGTTTCCATGTTGCAGCCAGTACTATTTTGTCATTGTCAGTTTAATGTGTTTTGAGCTGTAATCTCGTATCACTATGTTATGTGAATTTCTATCCTGTATGTTGGGTGGGTAAGCACTAGAAAGTGTTCGTGGCTATGTTGTTAATTTCTATCCTGTTATGTGCTAATTTTAGCTTATTAGAAAATGTTCGTGGCTATGTTGCTATCCTGCTTGTCTGTATCGTTCATATTATTGTCCAGTGCATATGTTGCTTTGGCGTGTTGAATTGAAGCATATTTGCTTCGGTGGTTGTTCAGTGCACAATCTGAAGAGCAGCTAAAGATTCATCTTTTCTATGGTGTCTTCTGCAGGCTGAGATACATAAACATTGAAGAGGTGAGTTTCTCCTGCAGGTAAGCAAAGTAGAAAGTTATTCATTTGGCTAGCATTACCATGCACAAGCTGAATAAAGCAATACATGTTCTTAGATTCAGACTTCTGATATTCTTAATCTACAGTATTCTAATCCGAATTCAAGAAATTAAGTGTTACAAGTTTTTTACTTCTTTTCCGACTGAGTAATGAATGTTGGACAATCTTTTCAAACAGAAGATGAGGCTGACAATGGTTGCGGCAAGTATGAAAAAGATAGTCTGGATAGCTAAAACTATGTGTTTATTGATCTAGTGAATGGTTGAATACACTAGCAACATACATGACCACAGAGATGATGATTACTACTGATCTGCTGTCCATACTTGCTTCTAATAATTATGTGTTTCAATATAACCAATGTAATAGCTATCTTGTTGTATCAAACTTTCTCCAGCTAGCTACATATGAGGTGGACAAGTATTGTAGCTAATAGCTAGCTATATTATTGTACTTGCTCTCATGCTCACCGAATAAATGACTACGCACACGTGTGCGTGGAGTGAGAGCTAGCACGTACTCGTGATATGTGCGAAAACCATGCTTCGACGTTCACGCTCAATTAAATGAGTATACACACTAGGATGCCCACTTGGATTGCGATTGGGATATAAGGTTCTATTTGGCACAGCTCTAGCTTCAAAATCTATACTGAATCTGTAGTTTATTGACTAAATTAAAGTGATTTAACTATTTTTATGTACTATATAATATAAATGAAATGAGTTATGTAAATGCACTTAACATGTCTGTAACTCTAAATTCAGAATTTTCTAGAGTTACAGATGACCAGCTAGAGCTAGAGCTCTGAAAAATGGGGTCTAAGTTGGGATAAAAAGTGGTGGCTGGTGGATTCAGACTAGGAGATGAAAATTTATAATCATATTGCTTTGTTTGGTTTGTATTAGATTTGGGATTGTATATAATTTTAGATGACCAAAATGACCCTCTAAAAAGGACCGTAAAATTGTGTATTATACTCTATTACGTGGAACACGTAGAGCTAGAATACACTTTGGAAATATTCTCTTTTCTATTCCATCTCAACCTCTTCTTAATCCAGAATGAAGAAAAAAGAAAAGGCAAAATTGCAATCGAAAGAGCAAGCAAAACACAATCCAAGCTTAAAGGCCATTGAAGGTCAAACCATCGAAGGATCACAGAATTGGCTATAAGCCTTGGTGGCGGGCTCAATCGCTTAAGGGCGGCCTCGACCTTGGGCTCCATAGTGGCCATGGGTTGGGCTTGGCAACCTCGATAGGCGACAGCGTCGCAGCAAGCTCTTCGTGTACCTCAGTAGTAGGCTCGGCGGCATTATCGACGATGGTGACAAGTCCAAGCGTAGGGTGCGACGATGAGCTTGACAAAGGCCTTGACGGACAGGGCTCCAACGGCGACGACGATGTTGAGGACATGTTATTGTGTCAATTCTCTTCCTTCCCCAAGGCCTGCTCTTCCCTTGTGTTGAATCGATGCGATATGCTGAGGCCTCCATGTCCTATTCCAAAACCCTCATCATTCCCAATCCTGGATTAACTCATCCCACCCGACATTTACCATTGCCATCCCACGTACCCCCATCAGTGTCGTGAAAACGAAATACAATAGTCGGGCAGACAAGGTACCGCCAAGCGATCAATTAGAATATGGACGATTAATCGGAATTATGCAGACGATTTGGTGTTCACACTCATATATGTATGTATCTGATGATAATGCTAGTCTAGGAGATATTTAAATGCATTCTACTAACATAACTATCAAATATACATGTACTACTCTTCAATTGTACCATGATGACTTCATTACTAACTCAAAACAATAGCAAGATCAATTGGATAACAATTATAATTTTGCACCAAAGTATGACTCGCAACAAGTTTATGCCATAGTTTAAAAGCATGCAACATCACAAAAGACTATAGTAGGCTAAGCAAACACAATGGCGACCAAAAGAACTAGGGTTAGGCGAGGAGGAGGAGCACGACCACGGCAATGGGAAGGGCTCTGGGGCTAGGGCTTGCGGCAGAGGCTGCCATGGCTTCAGAGCTCGCAAGCTTCGGGAGCTCGTCGCATTGCAGAGAGAGCACGAGCAATGTGCGCGTGTGTACTGTGTTGGGGAAGGAGAGGAGATGAGACGACGATTTAATTAACTGGGAGGGGGATTAGTGTTGGGGATAGTGGCAAGAGGATTAATGGTAATGGCCATGCTTAGGGCCTGTTTGGATCGCCTAGAACTAATTATTAGTTCACTAGTTGGTGGACTAAAAAATAGGTGACTAAACTTTAGGTGACTAAAAATTAGTCAAGTGCTGTTTGGATACATGGACTAAAAGGTGATGACTTTCATGGGCAAAGACATTTATACCCCTATATTTATTAGTGTGTTGCATGTGGAGTAGTAGAGAAAGGGTAGCAGGGGTATTTTCGTCTTTTGCTGTTTGGTACCACCTTTTAGTCCACAATTAGTTCACATTTGCCAACTAATGAACTAATAGCTAGTTGGGGATGAACTAAAAATTAGTCCAGGTATTAGTTCACCTGTTTGGATGGACTAGACCTAAACTTTAGGTGACTAAAAATTAGTCAAGGGATCCAAACAGGGCCTTAGTCGGAGCTAATCCCGTCGCCGACAGTTCAGTGCGCATTCGCTGACATGTGGGGTTACAGTTCGTGGACCCGACGTGTCAGGTCCGGTGGTTAGCAGTTGCTCGGCAGAATCCGGATTGGGAGTAGGGTTCGTGGTCGTAGCAGATTGACGTGGACTGCTGCTATAGTTCCGAGCCCACCGCCGCTGGCGAGCGATATTGTTTTAGGTTGTAATCACGAGCCGAATGGGAATGTTGGTTGGTTAGTTAAATCATGCGGTGGGGGGAGTGTGAGGTGGAGGATATCGCTAGGCCTGGGCAAAATACCCGCTACCTGATACCCGTACCCAAAATACCCGGACCCGAACCCGAAATATCCGAACCCGAGGTACCCGATCTCAAATTCGGATAGCGATTCTGATTACCCGAAATTAGTTTGGGTAGTTCGGGTAATATCCCCTGCACCGAACTATCCGAATTGTTCAGTAAATTACCCGAATTGTCGGAAATTAGTCGGTTTTCAGAATTCGGGTATATCGGGTATACCGAACCCAACCCGACTATCGGGCACCAAATTGCGGGTAGTGTTTTTGGGGCTAATATCGGTAGCGCTTTTATTACCCGAATTTCGAATTACCCGAATTACCCGACCCGAAAAATTCGGGTAACCCGAACGCCCAGGCCTAGATATCGCCTAGTACGCCTGTCAAATGCTTCTTCATACAAGAGATATATGTCCTCCAATATTTATTACACACCAAGCACTTCACTAATTGGTTACAATTCTTCTTAGTAAGCGTGATGTGCTCTCGAGCTGGGTCTACGTGTTAGGGGTGATGTAAAGTAACTCCCCTTGATCCATTGAGGTCAATGGTGGAGGTTGAGAGCTTGAACCTGCCATCTCTACTGTAATACATGAACAAGGTATAACATAACTAATTGGTGGCATTACCTAAAAAAGTGATCAGCGAAAAAGTATTGATGTAAAGTCATAAAACTAATGTGATAAAGTAATGCAAATGTCCAGTCCATTTGGCCTTCTCATTAAGATCATCTTTTCTTTTGGGTCGCGAACAGCTGCATACCCAAGATCTTAAGATTAGAATCGAAGATAGTTCATGGCATTTATTGTATCAAACACCACATTTGGAGCTGACAAATTAGCTCTAACACACATCCGCAGCCTACACTCACTCGTACGCTAGTTTTGGATCATGTGCGATCAAGGAACAGAGCAAAGGACATCTAGCAAATCATAACACATGTGAAGAAGCTACTAGAAGCATGAACATCAAAGTACCAATTAAGATACAAGAAACCAAGTACCATCGGCCTCTTTTACAAAGGGCGTTGGAGTTTTCCAGCCAGAATAACTATAGTTTGCATCTGTTTATACTTTGGAAGTGTTACTTTTGTTAGAGAGGAAAACATAAAAGTACTTCTCTTACTTGAAACAAAGAATGTGTCATACCAGTAATCCAAGACAAAGAAGTGGCTGGTGTTGTCGCCTTCTTCAGAGATGAACTTCAAGACTTCACATTTGATACATATTTCAACTAAGGAGAAAGAGGAGATCAAGAAATTGAGAGATTGCAAAAGGAATCAATGGAGAATAAAACATAAGTCTCAAGGGCGCATGATGGCTGAGGACCGGCGATCTGGACTGGAAGCGATGCAAGGAATTGGAATATATAAGGTCTCCCTGGGCTACTATTAGGATATTTGAAGCTATGGGCTAATGGACTCTTGGGCTAATTTTAGACAGTTTAATAGGTTTATATGGGAGGATGGAGCGTAGCTCAGTTGGCTACGAGCATCTGGCTCACCTATGTTCAAACCTCATGTTCCACACGCGTGCTCACTGATAGAAAATGGGTCTACATGTGTGTGTTAAGTGAGATAGCGCTACTCACGCTCCAGAGAATGTGGAGCCTCCAATTAATTCTCTAGCGTGTGAAGGTGACACGCATACGTGTGCGGGGTTATGTGCCTCTACCTTGTACCCCTAAAAAATATGTTTATGTGGCCGATTAATTGTTTGATACGGTCGATTACGCGTTCAAAAGCGTTAATGTCCCACAGATGCATATATGCGTGAGACTTTGCCCCTAGTATCCGCATAATTGGGTGACTAAATGGTTGTATCAACCGATTTTCAAAACGTTGGTCCCTACACAAACCCAAACGCTAGAGAAATGAGGTGGCCAAATGGGCGACCCAACACAGCACACCACGGGTCCATGCAGGTCCATTTTTGCACAGGTCTGTTTGGCCAGTTATTTAGTTGTGTCGGGCCGTGTTGACCCATAGGCTGAGGCATTGACCCAAGCACAATCCGATAGCCTCACAGGCTATGCCGGACCAGCCTCGGCACAGTTAAGGCGATGTCGGCCTATTTAGCTCATCTGACATAAAAATTGAAAATGATAAACAAAATCCAAGAAAATATATAAAAGTCAAAAATACAAAATAAAATTATATAAACTTAAAATAAAGTTCTTATCTGTTCCTATCTTCTTTCCGGACTTCCCACCACAGTACCACACCATCGCCGCCTCCGCCTCACCCTCGCGACGCCCTCCTCCTTCCCCGTCTGTTCTGCCGCTGCCGCTGTCCTTACTAGCGTCCACCTCTGTACGGTGGTCCCGTGTCGACTCCGCCAACCATCCTCCGTCGCGACGTCGCCCTCCTTCCCTCCTGCTCTCGCCCCCTACCCTCCTCTCTGTTCTCCCTCGCGAGCTGCCTTGCCCGCGATGGGCACCGCCGCGGCGGCCATGGCGACGCACCACCCCCACCTCCGCCTGCGAGTGCGCGCCGCCTGGGACATGAACCCAGGCGCCGCCACCGTCGCCGTGCCCAAGCCATCCAAGGCCAAGGCCAAGACCCCGCTTCCGCAGCCGCCAGCGACGGCGACCACCCCGGCCCGCGTGCCGCCTCCCACCCAGGCCGACCTCTTCGCGCGCCGCAGCGAGGGCCAAGGTACCATCCCTCCTCTCCGCTTTCCCGGCCTGAGTGCTCAGCTTGCTGTGCTTAATTAGCACTGTAGTAAGGGAAAACTATTGAGTGTCTGAGCCGCTGTTTCTAATGGATAACCTTTGGCAGGAAAACAACCTCCACTTCTGTACAATCTAATAAGCAATCACATAGAGTTTTTGACTTTGAATTGCAAGCGCAATCACATAGAGTTTTTTATTTTGAATTGCAAGCGCAATAGCATGATTGGGTCATTGGGAAGTGAGAAAACAAGCAGATTATGTTACTTATTAACTTCATTTGATGAGAACTAATTCGATTTTTCATTTGTCTCACTATTGTAAGTGTTAGTAGTGTGTAGTTGGTACAATAATTACTTATAAGAGATCTGAATTTGATCAATAGCTTGTTGGTTGGTTTGTAGTAGCAAAGAAGAGCACATACATGGGCTTTGAGAGGTGGTGGTTACCACCCCCGCCAGAGGTGAAGAAGCCCCAATCGCTCTACAATGCGGCGTCGTTGGCATACTTGGGGGACTGCATATATGAAGTGAGAATGGGTCAATCCAATTGGGATTTTTACACACTGAAATTGTTATTATGTTACATGTAGCTCAATCTAGTTCTCACTTTTATTTGTATTGGATTAGTATGTAAGAGATATGATGGTGACATATAATGGGTGCTAATTGTCAACTTTAAGCTTGTTTGCTGTAGGATGATCTAATTCTTGCTCTTCAATTATACAGCTTTATGCTCGGAGGCACTTCTTCTTTCCACCACTAAGCATCAATGACTACAATAAGCGTGTGATGGATGTTGTGAAATGTGAATCACAGGTCTGGATTTGGCTCTTCTTCATCTTCTAATCAAACAGCATAGATAGGCCAAATGCTTCATATGCTAGTCATTGTGATTGTAATGTTCAACTTATCTTATTATCTATGCTTATTCATCTGTATCATGGCCTACTCACAGACATTCTTTGTGCATGTTAATTGGCATCGCTTCCTATGTGTTACTTCAGTACTACTATTTTAATTGATGTAGTTTTATTTTTTGAAGAGCACTTCTTTTGTTTGTTGTTTCTCTGTTCTGCTACGGGGCATTCGTACTGGCTTTTGCTGAATAGCTTTTGGCTGAAAAAATGTCTTTTAGAAGGGAACGAGCAGTGCAAAAAGTGAGGAAGAGATGTGTGCATGTGACGGGAGAGAGATGAGTGGGGTGGGTGATGCACCTGTGACCTTCTACCTTATCTCTAGAGCGAGACAGTAACGAGAGGAATAGAGAAACCGCTTCGAAAAGTCGGGTGATTGTATTGGCTTTTGGCTTTTCTAAGGAGAAGCCAATACGAACAAGGCACAAGAGAATGCTTTGTAGTATCACAATGTCAGGCATATTTTCACATTAATTGTCACTGTTTTCCTTGCTTCAGGATCTGTTGCTGAACAAACTTCTTGGAGAGGATTTTCTAACTCAAGGAGAAAGGTAAAACAGTAATTCTAGCCTTCTACTAGATGTGCAATCTATATTCATGTTATAATTCCTATCAGGAAATATTATGCTCTAGCCTCCATATACATGACTGAACTTCAATGGGGTGTTAGCACTTTAGTGTTCAGGACTTGTAAATTCATCTGCCTAGGACTAGGAGTTGCCTTTATACGGCACCCCATATGTTTCTTTTTTCTGAATATTGTATAGCTTGTGAACAAATATTGTATTGTTTGATACTCTCTCATCAGTCCAATGCCTGGGACCTATGTGAAACATGTCCACCACAAGTACCGTGAGTTACTTAGGTAATCATGTTCTGTAGGGACATACTTCGTTGGGGAAGGAACATTGTTAGCAGCAAAACTCGTACCAGAAAACGTGCAGGGATTGCAGTCTACAATCGAGCATCTTCACTTGAAACACTGGTGTGTTCTACTCTAAAACAATTAATAATTCTGTGCACCTAATATTTTAGAATTTTTTTTCCATTCTAAGCTGCAACTTGTGTTGTACTCCTCAATAGTAACGACTAATCCTCATATTGTCTTTGTTGAGAAGACTAATCCTCACATTGTTGGTGATCTTTCCATTATTAGATTGGATATCTTTACCTCACAAATTTCAAGCGCTTGGAGCAACTGATGTTTCAATTAGGCTTCACAAGTGGTGCTTCTTCACAACATATTGCAGATGAGCTGCGCTCAAGCTTCCAGTAATGCATCCTTGATTTATTGTCATATAATTACGGTATTTTATCTGGAGCCGCTGTTACTAATGGATAGCCTTTGGCAGGAAAACAACCTCCACTTCTGTACAATCTCAGCAACCCGCAGTGCAATGAATAGTTTCGGGATGTAGCGAACTTGGTATGATCTGAACAGGGGTTTCTTGGGTGACCCAACGACTGATACAGGCATGCGTGACTTGTGGTATATGTGATCCAAAAGTGACACTTGAATGAAAGATTAGTGATTGTTGTTTGTCTGTCAAACAAGCTGGAGTGAATTGAGCAATATATGATGTCTGCATACTGGAGGCCGTGCAAGAAAATTGCTTAACGTCGGGGAGGATCTGATGATTTTGATCTGTCGATTGTGAGGTGGCAAACAGTTGTGTTACTACTCGTTAAGGGTGATAGGCCATGGGTGTCACTGACACCCGAGCATGGTTGCAAGGTCTGTTGAATGATTTGATGTCCAGTGCTAATGGAGTTGTGCCAAACTTTCAGGTGTACCCTGTGCTATCTGCTTCATGCTTTCGGGACGCTTTATCGTATACTAGGGTCGATGCTCCATTGATCTTTGAATGGCAACTCAAACTTGTACTAGTGCATCTAAGTGTTCCTTTTATTTTCCATTTTGCGAGTTAAGTGCTTGAAAATTAGCAATTGAGTCTATGACAAACAAACTCTTCATTTGGGAAGATGCTCATCTCCTTGTCAGAAAGTAGGTCATGCTACAAATAATTTTTCTTGTGATAAGATCTTCCTAAAATCCCTTTTCTTTCAATTTTTTAGTCCTTTTCTTTCAGTGTTTGTCGGTTTCATGTGCTCCAATTCCATCATTCCCAATTCAACCACAAGACCCTGTCTAGACAGGAGGATTTATTCCCGCGAAACATATGGTGTTTTATTTTTTAAAAAAACTATATAGTGTTCTACGAATGTATAAAATATTATACCCCATAAACTTATCGTACAAAAATTCTGAAAATGACAAAATGATAAAGAGTATAATGCGTTGAAATGTGCAGTAACAAGAACCCGTTTGGAACCCATGAATTCTAGAAACGCTTGGTGTATCCAACCTCACATGAATCCTACAAACATCACGCTTCCTAAACAAGGCCCGCCCTGCTAAGCCCATAGAAGCCAGCCGAAGAGCTTAGGGCCTTCTCCATGGCGGCCCGGCCCATACCCATTATCGCAGCACCGACCCCTTCGCGCGGCAGCGCCGCCGTTCCGACGCTGCACCCGTCGAATCGTTGGCAGAAACGAAACAGCGCCGTGGAGGAGGAAGGAAGCCTCTCCGCTCTTCGCCCCCTTCTCCACGCCTCCCGATCCTTCCGGAGTGGTGACCCATGGCGGGCGAGGGGGAGGACGAGGCGGCGGCGATCGAGCTGCAGCTGGAGCAGCACCTGCAGGAGCAGCGGTCCTCCCTCGCCGCCGTCGACGAGGCCCTCGCTGCCGACCCCTCCAACGCCGGCCTCCTCGAGGTACGCCTCGGTATCACCTCACTGTCAAACTCCTGAATCGTACCACGACCTCAGATTGCAAAAAATTGTGAGTCCCGGTTAACTCCCAGGGACTGGGGATTCTAGGGGCCTCCCTGGTTTGTAGCAGTAGGGGCTAGGGGGCAAATACGAATACCCGGCTTTCTGAAGCGGATTCCCCGTTCCTCTCGCTCCGGAGATAAAGGCAACGGTTACGGGCGCATCACGCATCACAGTCCTCTCCCGTCTCGCGCACGAATCTGCAGCCAATATGAACAGTGATGGTTAGATCGACCAGAGTGGTGCTTGGATGGATTGCTCGCTTGTTCACCGTGTCGATGGTGGGATTAGCTAGTCTGTGGTGGGCTGCTATGCGTAAGTTGCAACAAGAGTGGCGTTTTGGGGGAAGGATAATTGGTATATTGGCTTTGCATTGATAATCCTGCTCGGCTGCTCCTTAGTAAGGCGTGGCATTGTTCCGGTGTGATTTGTCCGGTGGCAATAGTTGCAGGGGTTGGATTAGCTAATTCATGTATGGTCTCGATGGCAGCAGCTAAGTTGAGAAATTAGAAGAGGCTAGCTGGTAATTTTTGTATATTAGAATATCTACACATTGACTTGCAGTATTGAGTGCAGTAATAGCAAGAGTTGAGTGATATTTCGCATCTTAGCTCATTTCTTCCAAGTGCAGTTCATTGATGAGAGTTGCTGCATGACAGCAATACATGTAGGAGAGAAAGATTATTAGCTTTTGCATTTTCCATTCCTGAGAAGTGTAGGTAACTAGGCATATCTGCCTAATAAATTTTCAGAGAAAAATTCTGGACCTTTTTTGGGATATTTCAGATCATGGTGTTTCCTACTTTTGCATTTACACTTTTATTATATACAACTTAAGTTAAATTACGTACTGTTTTGAAGGTGCATGAGGAACTTCTTGCTACAATCAAGGATGCAGAGGAGGGACTTCTCCATTTGAAGCGTTCTAGATTAGTGAAGCAAATAGATGAGATCTTTCCAAATCAGGAATCAACATGGCAAGCACCAGAAGTTACTGTTGAGCCATTACAACCAGATGATGTTGAGCCAGAACCATTGGAGCAACAGGAATTTTCAGTTGGATCTAAGTGTAGATTCAGGCACAAAGATGGGCGCTGGTATAATGGATGCATTATAGGACTTGAAGGTTCAAGGGATGCAAGGATCTCATTTCTGACACCCACATCTGAAAACATGTCAGTGAGTCATGCAATTTGATCTGTCATTTTTATACAAATATTATCTTTTGAGTGTTACCAGCCATGCTGCCTGGTAACCACCACAGTTAACCCCTTACCGGCTGATATGGTTGGTAACTTGGGTATTGGCAGCTATATCGTAGTGGTATACCAGCCAATAGGAAAGCAATTGGTCACTTTTTAGTATGCACTCTTTTTTTTAACCTTTTCCTTCTTGAAATATGCTTATGTATATACTTTAAGTAATGTTAGGACCTGTTTAGTTATTTTGTTGAATGCCCTTGGACTATTGCATGACTGAACAACTATTTGGAAAAAGGATTTCTGATTGTCACAAAATATGCATTGTTGGTTTTTCCACTGAACTCAACAGAAGCCTTCCTGCTGTTAGGTAGAATGAATTCAATTATCTACTGTGTACACGCATAACTGAAGCAAGCCCTTACTAGGCTGCAGAGCCGTACAGAATGAAAGCGATTGTATATTGAAGTTCTTCCTCCATTAGTTTTGGTCAAAACTCCCTTCAAAGCAAAGCGACATTACAATTTACATGTTTTGTTTTTGTTAGGAAAACTATCTGTGGATTTTGCATATGCTCAGTACTTATCTGTTTAATGAAGCCATACAGCCATCTGTTCTGAAATAAATCTCGTAACAAAGACTGAGCGTATAGCACCCTCTTTCACCTTCCATCCCACTGCTACCCCAAAAAAAAAATGAATGAAGGCGGGAAAAAACCTAAGAGCAGGTCATTGATGGGTACCCTGGAGTGACCTTTCTGTCAGCCATAACTTTCTGCTGGTTAATATGAATGTAATGCACAGAACATAAGGGCCATTGTTATCAACAAACTAACTAATACAAGCCTGCCCGTAGTGCAGATGTGCAAGTTCTTTCTACAGCAACGATGTCGGTTTGGTAGTAACTGCCGCTTGTCACATGGTATGTAAACTTATTTCACCCTTTGAAGGATTAAACCCTTTCAAATGTGCTTTGTTATTGAGTTATTGTTTCTTTGTCTTTCACAAATCAATAATCATGCCATGTACTGGTGTAGACTTCATTAGATGACTTGGTCCTTCAATTGTTCACATTGCATTTTTGGTGAATACTGTGTCAATATCCACATATTTGCTGTGTATTGACTTTGCCCCTTCAGGCAAAGTGGCATGTATGACTAATTCAAAACTTATCCTCAGGTACTGTAACTCCTACTTCATCCTTGAAACGGTTCAACCCGACTAGATGGCAGCAGTCCTTGGCAGGCTCCAGCATACTGGCAGCTTCTGGGCATCATTCTGGCCTTTGGAGGAGAGCTGAACTTGAGTCATGGGACGATGATCTGAAGCTTGGCCAGGTTGTCTTTCAAGATGATGGGAGTTCTGCAAGGCTTCTAAGTGATTCTCTTTCTATCTCGGAATATGCTGGTATAAGCAACGAAGACGATGAAGGAAGCTTAAGTGAGGAAGAACCCCCGAAGCAATCACTTGATCATGCAGTCGCCGCAAGCATGGATGATGGAACTATAGGCTGTGGAAAAAGGCGCAGTCGGGGTGGTAAAAGGAAGCGCGAGAAAAGGTTCGCAGAACAGGCAAGGGCTGGTAAAGCTGAAGAAGCAGAGAGGTCTGTCTTCAGCGTTCAGACACCAAAGTTAGAAATAAGTCATCAGGGGAGGCCAATGGACATGCTAAGGAGGACAGAAGATCCTTGGTCGCGTAGGATGAAGTGAAAGAACTGAGGAGTCGTGTTGAGAAGCTGGAAGAAATGATGAAGCGAAACCGCAAGGACAAGGCAGTGTATGAAGCAGCTGCAAGAAAACTGGAACAAACACGGAAGGCACTCGCTGATGCTGAAGCAACTCATGCTTCAGCAATCAACGCGGTTGCTAGAAAGGAGAAAGAGAAGTGGTTAAAATTCTGATATCAATTTCATGTGTCAGTACTTCTTTTATTTCCGTTCTGATACCTGAAGGTTCTGGCGATGCAGGCAACTTACGATTGTTTGCTTCCCTCGGCTCTTACAGTACCCATGTATGACTGTCGTGTTTTAGGAGCTCTTGTAGTAGGAGGCAAAGGATGTGATACCTAGTTGAGAGTTGGTTTGGCCCATTATAGAACCATTTCTTCATAGTTATCTGAACCCACAAACATCTGGCACAATTGGTCATTTGCATATCCGATGGATGAATGCTTTGCCTATTCAGATGTATGGAATCTACCACTCCATGTACTATCACGTAAGACTCACAGCTCGTGAGTTGCTGAGTTCAAGTTTTCAAGGTGGTTCTTGCCTGCTTCCTTGCTAAATGATATGATAGTAAACGTTCGTCACTCTAGTCTATTGTTTTCAAGCTGCGCAGCTGGCTATAAGAAAAGGTTGACTGCCACATCCCATTCGTTGAATTAACGGCAGGTCACGACCAGACAAACGGCGCTTTTTATATTTGATATTTGTTGCAGCTGGTATTTTTTTAGTTACGGCTAATAGTTTTAATTCAAAATAAAGAATATTAGCTGAAATAAATAGCTTTAAAAGGAGGATACGAGCGGTGAAAAAGTGATAAAGAAATGTGTGTGAAAGGAATAGAGTGTGTGATATATTTATAACTTTTATTTTACCTCCAGAGCAATATGGAAGTGAGAAAGTGAAAAGGTTGCTCGACGAAGCCAAGTTTTTATATCCTGAAGCAGAAGTATACACAGACCCAAAATAGGATAATTTGAGGGCTCGATTGACGAAAATTTGGGAGGTTGTCTGGCTCGGCCACCTTGTCCGGTCCAACCCAACCAACCAAACCGTCCGTCCCGGCGGCCACCTAGCCGGGCTCGCGCAAATAACAACATCGCAATCGAATCCGCCTCCTTTCCCAATCTTTTCCTCGCCATCCCCTCCCCAACACGCGTTCCCCAAAGTTCCCCAGAAATCCCCAAATCCTACGCCAGCTCCGAATTCCTTTCCGATCGATTCGATCTGATCGCCCGCCGGAGAGAGCCAGCCAACCATGTGGGCGGCGTCGTGCCTGGCGTCGTGCTGCGCGGCGTGCGCGTGCGAGGCGTGCCGGACGGCGGTCGGCAGCATCGGCCGCCGCTCCGCCCGCATCGCCTACTGCGGCCTCTTCGCGCTCTCCCTCTTCACCTCCTGGGCGCTCCGCGAGGTCGCCGCGCCCCTCCTCCAGTCCATCCCATGTGCGTATACGCAAACCCTCTTCCAGTTCCCCCACCAACAACACCCAATCCCCTCCCCCGATTCGATTTCTCTCGATTTGATCGAGATTTCCATGCCGTTTCTTCCTCTTGTGCAGGGATTAACCACTTCCACAAGACGCCGGACCGCGAGTGGTTCGAGACTGACGCGGTGCTCAGGGTCAGCCTCGGCAACTTCCTCTTCTTCACCATCCTCGCCGTCATTATGGCCGGCATCAAGGACCAGAAGGACCCCCGCGACAAGATCCACCACGGCGGGTGGATGGCCAAGATCTTCTGCTGGGCCGTCATCGTCTTCCTCATGTTCTTCGTGCCCAACGGCGTCGTCAGCTTCTACGGTGAGCCCCTTTCCACCCATGCAGTTGTTTGAATAATCACTCTGTGTGATACATATGGTGAACACAATTGTGGATATATTATAATGACATTTTGTTGGAACATGACGCTAATCTGCTCAAAGCAGCATAAAGTAGACAATAATAAACAAAAAAGAATAAACCATGGGAGAAGCAAGGTGCCTTCCTTCCCCAACTCTGTTAAGAGGATGCCAATAGGAGATGGGCACTGGGAGCCCTTTAGGAGTTGCCTAGTTGATGTACTGCACTTTTGATTCCCTGCGCTACAAAGGGGTTTCCTATCACACTTTCTAAACCAAAGAATCTGTAAGTAAGTTTTGAAGTCGAGTTAGTTTCAGATGGAGATCACTATGTCAATAATGCGAAATTGTAGACCTACCAATGTGCAAAACAAAAGGTGGCTACATGTATTCTGTATTATCAAGATGAATACTATATTTCCAACAATAGAAGTAATTGCAGGTGTACATATTGTAATAAATTTCAATGTTGTTCAAGTGGCATGTGTCGTTGTGGTTGAGTTGTTCAGTGAGTATTCTATTTAATTGTGGAGATATAAGGTATGGTTTGATTTAAATTTGGAAAACAGAGGAAAGGAAATTGTGACAAAAAGTGGTACTGTTGCATTTGGTCTCAGATATGGGATTTATAGTGGGAGGTCTATGTTCTCAACAGTTAATGCCTACTCTTATTGGTCTTTTGGGTCTCCATGTCCTTGGCTTCATTAGTTGTGTCCCATTTGGATTAATATTTGCTCTGGCTATTGGGTTTGAAGATACATCAACTATTGATATTGTCTATTGCATACTTGCTAGTTTATTTGGTAAAGAAATCAACATGAGTTGGCAGCTTGATAATTTGCCCGACGAGTGATTGATTTATGGAAAAAAATTGACACTGTCTTTATGGCTTTCTTGTTCAATCTACTTTTTGCTTGCTGTAACCTTTCCCTAGTCAATGGAATTTCCAAACCAACAGATTGATGATAGGCTCTGCTGTTTCTTGAACAGTTAGCGTCGCTAATCTGCTTCGGACAAAGCAATATTGTCAGATTTGGTGTTATGTAACTTATGTTATTGGCCTTATTGGAGCTGTGTGATCATCATTTTAAAATCTGGGATGCTTACTACTGTTCTTTGTTTTTGCAGAGTCGATATCCAAGTTTGGATCTGGACTATTCCTCCTTGTTCAGGTTGTTCTTTTGTTGGACTTTGTGCATGGATGGAATGAGAACTGGGTCGCTAAGGATGAACAGTTCTGGTTGGTAGCTGATTTTTGCCCTTGTTTTCATTCAGCTTCCATTAGTTTATAGTGAGCTTCTTTGATTTCTCGAAAATCTGTCATTGTTTCCTTCCTGTTTGTCACTGCAGGTACATGGCTCTCTTGGTTGTCTCAGTTGTGTGTTACATTGCGACATTCTCTTTCTCGGGCCTACTCTTTCACTGGTTCACTCCATCTGGACATGACTGCGGACTCAATCTGTTCTTCATTGTCTTCACGTTGATTCTTGTTTTTGTATTCGCAATTGTTGCCCTGCACCCGAAGGTATTGTCTTGTTCCTTGTTATGTATTTTCTTATAACATGGTTTATGCGTAGTATTTGGTGTATCCGGAATGTGTTGTCTAAGTTTGGGCCATGAAAAGCTGTAGGAGGTGTTTGTGCATTATAATAAGGAAATGCTATTCTAGATATGGTCCATGGATCTATTTTAGTATTTAGCTTGTAACTTTTCCACCCACAATCTATTGCTTCTATTACATTTTGGTTGGATATAGTTCCTTGCTTGTACCAGTGACAGATCGGAATTTTATGATTTTGGCAGATCAATGGTAGCTTACTGCCTGCATCAGTTATCGCCCTCTACTGCACCTATCTGTGCTACAGTGGACTTTCCAGTGAGCCAAGGGATTACGAATGCAATGGGCTTCATAATCACTCGAAAGCTGTGTCAACTGGTAGCCTTACATTGGGATTGCTAACCACCATCCTTTCTGTGGTCTATTCTGCTGTTCGTGCTGGCTCTTCTGCAACTGTGCTCTCAGCACCAGACTCGCCACGTGCTGGTTGGAATGCCTTCTCTGGCTACTGAACTAATTTTCCACATTTACGCAGTATATGTTGCTAATTCACGTTGCCCTTTCTTCAGGCGCTGACAAGCCATTGCTCCCCTTCAGCAAGGCAGATGAGGAAGAAGATAAGAAGGACGTGCCAAGGCCAGTAACATACTCCTACTCTTTCTTTCACCTCATCTTCTCCCTGGCAAGCATGTACTCGGCGATGCTCTTGACTGGCTGGTCGACCTCAGTTGGTGAGAGTGGAAAGCTTGTTGATGTTGGGTGGCCGTCTGTCTGGGTCAGGATTGCAACCCAGTGGGCAACGGCAGGTCTGTTCATCTGGTCCCTTGTCGCTCCGCTCCTCTTCCCCGATAGGGAATTCTAGATCGATGGGTTTTAACTGCTAAGAGTGCTTCCACTTGGAGCGTCTATCTTGTCAGACGTGTTTACTGTCATAGCTAAGTTGCCTATCTATATTTGGTCTGTAATGTATACCGTGAGCAAACCCATGGCAAGAAGTGTTCGTGCGATGGTTATCGAGTCTGTCTACGTATTGACATGTGTGACATCAGGTATTGTGCCAGACTGCCAGTACTTAAAAATTAAAATGTGGTCGTTGTTTGTATATATTGGAGTTGGTGTCTCTCCAACTCTCTCAGATCTCCAACTCTCCCCTCCCACCGACGGGCGGCGTGGCGGCAGCTACCGTCCATTGCTGGCTCCCTGCATCCATCCGCCTAGCTGGATATATCTCCACCATGTACGCCTGGGCCCCCCCAATGGCTACATGGAGGGAGGGGCTGTAGGTGGACATCATCCTAGGTGGAGATTTGCATTTCGCGTTGGCTTACCTCAACTGGATGGCGCATTGTAAGATTGCAAGTGTGAGAATGTAAGGCTTGTAGTATGCTGCATATCATTCAAGTTTGGCTATCTTCTTTTTGTGATACGGTTTATAGGTTTTAGCTGTGGTTTATGATTTATGTCTATATTTTTTGAGGTGATAGTAGTTAGCGTCATCTACTAACATAGATGATGTACATGATTTTAGACTCGAGAAGCTGTTTGAAGAATTCATTTCAAAAAGATATCTCATTTGTTTTGATTTTTGGATAAGTCAAAAACCTAAAAAGCATGGCATATCGTCATGCAAAACAGTTATTCCCAGTTGATTGTTGCAATGAGGCACGTACATTTGCATAGAACATAGAAGTTTCTTGCAAGACAAGTAAATAATTATGAGAATTTTACAATACATTTAACTGATAGCAATGGATAGTAGCAGAAATCAAATCTGATATCAATGTTTTAAGGGCGTTATAACTTTTCGTACACGCTTTGCTTGTCCAGCATGTCCGCAAGCCACCGTCTCATCCCATGCGCGCGCCTTTCGCCTCGTACACACGCTGCCACCTCGTACAGGCACCACTCAGTGTGGCAGAGGTGGAGGCACGCATACGAGACGAGGCGTGTCCAGCATGTCCGCCAAGCCACCGCCGATGAAGGAGATGCGCGCCGCCATCTCATCTCATGCGTGCTCCTTCGCCTCAGTGTGGCGGAGACGGAGGCGGAGGCATGCATACCAGACGAGGCGGTGGGGCACACCTCCTTCCTTGATGGCGGCGTGGCGCACCTCCTTCCCTGGCGGCGCCATGACGTACGAGGCGACGACATGCGTACCAGGCGGTGGGACGCACCTCCATCCTTGGCAGTTCCTTCTCGTACAAGAAGGAATGTTTCCTTTACGATGCTACTTATCTCTGGAATCTACTATCGTACTATCGGGTGAAGTATAACGGTATCCTAACTAATGTATTTTATTGGATTAGAAGGAATGAACAACTCATATTAGATTGAGGCTTTGTTCTTCTTAGCTTCTAAAAAAATACTTTTTGATTTTTCTATAGTAACTAGCTTTTAAACAAAGTATATTTTTAAGATAGAGTCTACTAGTTAATTGTAGTACATGCTTTACCGACTTCATTTATATCGACAAAAACTATTTGTGAGTTTCTGTTACTTAGTAATCTCTCACACAAATAGCCTAAAAGTCACAAGCCATAACCAAAAAGTACAGCCCTGAGTGTGCCGTAAAAGAGCTCAAAATTATATCCGTCTTATCAACTTCTGCTAAAACGAAAAAACGTTACTCACAGATACAAATATACAAGGGAAAAAATAAAGAAATATCTGGGCCAATCTACCTGATCGGTATAATATCCACTACCAGCTTATTACAGTCTTCTGTGTGTCCTAATAAAGTTGGTTGTAATCAAAGAAACCACCGAGCCACAGGCATACCACGCCGCGGCGAGCACGGTGGCGGACGCCAGCAAGACGGCCTTCCACTGCCTGGTCGCCGCCAGGATGGCCGCGGCCACGGCCGCCGCAGCAAGGGTGGCAAAGACATTCTTCAAGGAGGTGTACTTGCTGACGGTCGCCCTGCACCCCTTGCAGTGCACGACGTGGCGGAAGTACCTGTTGGTCGGGTTGGGCGCGTGCTGCGTGCCGATGCTGCCCTTGGCCGGGAACGACGCGGAGATGCCCGCTACCGCCCCCGCCGGTGCCTGCTCCACGACGGCCGGCACGGGCGGCGGCGACAGGCTGCTGTGACCGAAGTAGTAGGGCATCCCGTGCCCGGCCCTGTCCATCCACCTCCGGTACTCTGCCACCCAGGTGTCCGACGACCGGAGGTTGAGGTTGTTGGAATCACACCAGGAATTACTCACCTAAGGACACTGAAATTACAAGAACACGCACACATACAAGAGCAAGCCTAGAGTACTTCAGAGAGGATACATGCACTCACTATTGTCCTGTACTACTTAACTCAAAGAGAATGGAAAAACAAGGAACATTCAGAGATGAATAGAATGAACCTGAGCGCTATTTTCAGCTCTGCCCAGGTCCTCCTTTTGTACTCTTATTAATCACTAAAAATAGACTGTTACATGCAGGAAATGTCAAACGAAAAAATCAAGCCTTGATCCAAGTACTTCGGACATGCAGATCTCAACTGCAGTCTGACCGAGTGCAGCTTGTGACCTCATATTCACGCAGGTTTGGGCAGGCGTGCTGACTTTTTCTCTGTATAGCAGCTGGTCATCCGGCAAAGTTTTGATTATTTCCAACAATCTCCCTCCTAATCAAGACTTTGCCATGCCAAATCTTTCACTCCTACTCATGACTGATGACCCGGCCATCCTGGCTACTCGCCATCGGTAATTATTTTCTGCACTGTTATCTAGGATCAATCCGCAGTTCAAGTGGCTCCCGCTACTCCGGACTCTCCGGTTCTCCCGCACCTAGAATAACTCCGTGCGATACTACTTGGTACAATCTCGTGCACACCACCTGTTGCACCATACACACATGCAAATATAATAAAAACTAAGTCTAGACTCAATTATTTGCTAACATTCCTTCTACTCTAGACTCAACTAAAGCAAAGCCGGTTCATCTTCTGTGCACACATGAGGTTCACCTGATCCCCACGGTCACGCTTTGGCTTGCGGCACTCGGATGCATAGTGCCCGTAGTCACCGCAATTGAAACACTTGATGTGGCTCTTGTCGCGCCGTCTTGGAATCGCGACCACCGCCTTGTCTTGATGATCGAGCTTCCCACTGGGCTTTCGTGAGAAGGAGATGCTCTTCATTCCCGCTGCTGCGATGACGGTGTTGCGCGCTCCTCATACGCCTTGAGGAGCCAACGACCTCCTCAAGAGCTATGTTGTTGACGCCGCCAAAATACTCGATCGTCGTTGCAATATGGATGAACTTGTCGGAGACGGCTCGTAGAAACCTCTTGACGACATTCTTCTCTTCTATTTTCTCTCCAAGTGCCTGCATCCGCCAACAAGCAAGGTTACCTTTGTCGCAAAATCGTCCACCGATTCGCATCGCCCATGCTGAGATTTTCAAACTCCCGGTAGCAGCGTCTGGATCTTCGCTTCCTTGACTCGATCAGCCCCATATGCATGGTGCGGAGAGCTGTCCACACCTCCAAGGCGTGTTCTTGGCGCAACTTGCATGAGCGCCACATCGCTCAACGCCGGGAGATGATAGCCATGGCCTTCTCTTCTTTCTTCACATCAACAGCAACATTCCTCGTGGGCTCAATTGCTTCCCACACGCCTTGCGCCTTCATGAGGAATTTCATCCTCGTTGCCCAAGTGTGTAGTTCGTCTTGTTCAACACCGGCACGGAGAGACATTCCTCCTCCTTGCTTGCCGCCGCGCCGCCTCAACGATCGACATCTTCTCAAGCCGCAGTACTTGGGCATACACCGCTCAAGAACTCAACCTCGCTCGATACCAAATGTTGGAATCACACCAGGAATTACTCACCTAAGGACACTGAAATTACAAGAACACGCACACATACAAGAGCAAGCCTAGAGTACTTCAGAGAGGATACATGCACTCACTATTGTCCTGTACTACTTAACTCAAAGAGAATGGAAAAACAAGGAACATTCAGAGATGAATAGAATGAACCTGAGCGCTATTTTCAGCTCTGCCCAGGTCCTCCTTTTGTACTCTTATTAATCACTAAAAATAGACTGTTACATGCAGGAAATGTCAAACGAAAAAATCAAGCCTTGATCCAAGTACTTCGGACATGCAGATCTCAACTGCAGTCTGACCGAGTGCAGCTTGTGACCTCATATTCACGCAGGTTTGGGCAGGCGTGCTGACTTTTTCTCTGTATAGCAGCTGGTCATCCGGCAAAGTTTTGATTATTTCCAACAGAGGTAGAGCTCCTTGGTGGGCAGCTTCTCCCGGAGCAGCACCTCGTTCTGCGAGGAAAGGAAACCCATGTCCTGCTCGAACACCTTGCAGGCGTTCTGGTGGAAGTACCAGGCGGGGAACACCTTGGCAAGCGGCGAACTGAAGGTGGAGCCGAAGCGGACGAGGAGCATGGACTTGCCCTGGCCGGCGGGACGGCAGAGGAAGTGGGCGGATAAGCACTGCTCCTTCCCGTCCTTGTCGACGAACTCGAGCGTGTTGGTGAGCACGCAGGGCGCCTCGAAGCGGAGGAGGTTGCGGAGGTGCGGCGTGCGCGTGCGGCCCCAGTAGCCTGCGAACCCGCGCTCGGTGCGCTCGGTGACGTCGAAGAAGAGCGGCTGCGCGTCCTCGCGCTTGGCCGTCCAGTCGGTGCGGTCGTGGGAGATGGGGACGTGGGCGGGGTCCATGAGGTTCTCGAGGAGGATGGAGTGGTCGTAGGGGAGCTCGTGCACCGTGGAGAGGTCCGTGAAGCCCGGCCGCGCGTACGGCTCGAACCACGGCAGCTTCCGCTCGTCGGGCGGGTTCGCGTCCGACGTCCACACCCACACCACCCCCTGCGAGTCCCGCACCTCGTAGTTGCGCGCGCACGCGTTCCGGGGGATCTTGGCGCCCTCAGGCAGCTGCGCATGCATGCAAGGCACATACACTAGTGCGATCCAATCCAATTCTTACCTACCTCACTTGCCTAGGAGTGGTACGAACTATGAAATTGATGCGTAGGGTGTAGATGTTGTACCTGCGGTATCTTGACGCACTTGCCCTGCCCGTCGAACTGCCAGCCATGGTAGAGGCACTCCAGCTTGCCATCAACAAGCTGGCCTTCTGACAGCTTGGCTAACCTGATCGATGAGCATGGTTGGATCATGTGTTATACTACAGGCTACAGGCTTAGAAGCTTAGAACTGAGACGAAAAGTCAGAAGGCCCAGTTTTTCTACACATTTCAGCCGAACCGTTGGTTCGCTATGGAAGTTGATGGCGACGACAATTCGATCGAACACTAACTTGTGCTTTGCCTTTTACTGATTCTGAGCGGATCGAGTTGAACTCAATTACAATTGTTTAGCTTGAACAGTGTAGATCTCTCATCTTGAGCCCATCGAGGCTCAGCTCAAGTTAAACCGTGACAACACAGTAACACACGTGATCACTCGGGACTCTCAGTGAAAGAAAGACGTAATTATCAAGGGGTGTTGATAAATACCATCCGGATGTTTTCTTCATAACTATCATCCAGATTTATGATCATTGGATTAGAGATCCAACGGTCATAAGTTCTCTCCCACCCCCTCAAAAAAAAATCCCCCCTCCTCCAAAACTGAGGGACCATTGGATTTTTAATCCAACGGTCTCAAATATGAATAATTGTTAGGAAAAAAACATCCAGATGATATGTAGACACACCCATTATCAAGATTCAAGAACAGCGCAGTAAAATCAAGGAGGGAGAGAGATGGAGGCAGGCACCTGTGCGGGCACCGGTCCTCGTGGCAGCGGAGCACGCCGTCCGCGTCGCGGTAAAGCACGAGCTGCCGGTCGAACACGGTGAGCGGGAGCGCCGCGTCGTCGGGCACCTCCTTTGACAGGTACAGCGGGTACCACTCCTCCCTCCAGTCGTACCGCTCGGCCGCCGCCGCCTCGTCTCCCTCCTTGGGGAGCAGCACGCCGTCCTCCTGCGCGCCGGTCTCCTCCACCACCGCCGCCCAGCACCTCCCGACCCGCCTCCGCCTCCTAGTCCCACCTCTCGGCCACCGAACGCCATGGGCTGCTGTTGTCACCGTCGGGTTCTTGAGACGTGGAGTTGCGGTGGAGCAGACGGGGAGGAGGAGGAGGAGAGAGGACAGCTGTACTGTGGTAAGAGGCGTCATGTTTGGTTTGGCTGGTGGAGAGAGCTCGATCTCAGGATAAAAATCGGTAGTTCCAGCAGCATGCAGACGACTCCTGCTACCGCTACGGCTTGATGTCTCTGTCGTGCAACTGGCGAGTGCATGCACATCCTGGAACTCGACGATCTGGACAAGTTTCGTCGGTTCGAATTGCTTCTCTGCTCCTTTTTACTTCATGTTTTTATTTTTTTACTTCTAGATACAATTTAATTAAATGTGATTTGATCATTATTTTTTATAACTTTATGCTAAGATATAGTAATAAAATTATAATATTAGATAAATATTTTGTAAGATAAATCTAATAATATAATTTTTATATAGTTAATTTAGATAATTTTAAATTTATAGATGATCAAACTTTAAAAAGTTTGATGAAACAGATCCTATCTTTTTCTATTCCGACTAGGCCAATTAAGGCTTAGCTTGTTATTACGGAGCACTACATTCGGATACGTTAACCAGAAACTTCCTTTTCAATCTGTAATAATAGCAATATCTTACAAGAACTAGTAAGGATTCTCATAACACCACATCACTACAATAACAAATTAGCCCTCGCTAAGTAGTAAGTACCACTTCTGATACACTGACATGTCATGACGGCAACGAAGAACATTTCAGGCGTGTTCGACCTGTCAAATAAAGGCCCTGTTTGGCACAGCTTAGCTTCACTAATAAAGCTGTTTTTTTTTGTTTCAGCTTCACGAGCAGCTTCACCGATGAAGCTAAATCTGTTTTGGAAATCTGTTTGGCAAAACAGCTTCACCAACAGCTTCATGCATGGCTGAGAGAGGACAATTGTCCAAGATGCCCCTGTCTATCTGACTTGTTCTAACATTTGGAGTTGTATGTTTGTATATGGTCATATGAATTAAAAAAATAATATATTTGAATGAGTATGAATTAAAACATTAAAATAAAAATAATAAAAAATTAAAATTATTAGGAAGCAATATTAGTGCCTTGTGTTATGTTTCGTGAACGGGAGAGGTGAACGGGATGGACTAGTGGCAAATGCGTGTAATTTTGGTGAACCAGAGGGGCAGTGGGTTCCTAGGATCATGGGCTGAGGAGAGAGGCTGTGAAAGCTACTTTTTTCAGCTTCACCTCTCCCCATTCCTTTGTGAGAGCAGAAAAAAGGAGCTTCACCCATAAAGCTATTTGTAAAAAAGGTGTTTGGCAAAAAAACAACTCACAACAGTTTATGAAGCTGTTGGTAAAACTATGCCAAACAGGGTCTAAATATATGCCACGGCTGGTCCGGCCCAACAAGCTAGGGCATGATTATCCCAGACCAGCCCCTCATCATTGCTCTATAACGAAGCGCACTACCCTTTTATTAATGGCTTCGCCATTATTCATCCATCGTTGCTACATTTTAATTAATCACAAACTGTTTGCGCTGATCTTTTTTTCCTGTAGCGATAGGATCTGCATCTCATCTCTAGATGACGATGGGCTGAGTCGAGTTGATGTCGGAACTAATTTGTCCGTTCAGAATCGTCTACGATTCTATTATACTATTCTCTGAATAAATGGTTAGTGCTTACAAATATGTTACTATATATTAAGTTCACATCATACGAGGAGCGTAAATAATTTAGCAATAAACTTACATATTAGCCAATCAGGCTAAAATCATTAGACGACAGCAACGGAAGCAAAAACTCTACATAGGTGGGATCCCACGACACGCCCACATGCAACCAACTGGGGTTCATAACCTAGTTCTTTTTTTTTTGATAACGGAAACTTTATTAATAAACCAAGAGCAGTACATCAAGGTGATACACAGTCTTGGAATAAAAAATTTCCAGCCTCTACCTCGCACAGGAGGCACATAGCTAAAACAATCAAATCAAAGCATAATCTAATGACTATCAATCCGTAGACTAGATCGCCACCCATATGCCCGGGAGTAGATATCCTTGGCCACACGGTCCAAATGTTGTGAGGCCGCCACAACTAAACCTTGTAACTCCGTTTTGTGAAGGATAGCCCATGAACGGAGTCGATGAGAAGTTGCGAAGATAACCTGCAAGGGAGAAAAAGTTTGTTTCTTTTCAAAAATAATGTCATTTCTGTGTAACCAAATTGACCAACAGATAATCTGCTGCCCCAAGCGAACTAGTGGTTTCAAGTTTTTGGTTACACCCGTAAGCCAACTTCCAAACATATGTGAGACGCTTTGGGGTTTCGTTATGTTGAGGATATTTGAGGATACTCTGGATCGCTCTAGCAAAGCGACAATCAAAAACAAGTGCCTAATTGTCTGCGTCTTCGTGACAAAAGCAACATGTTTTGCTTCTGTCGATTACGCTTAGCTAGATTATCTTTAGTTAACACAACACCTCTTCGTAAATACCACGAAAAACTTTCAGTTTGAGTGGTGCCTTTAGTTTCCATAATTTTTATTCAAATTAGGTACAGTTGTAAAGATCATAGCTTGATAGAATGATTTCACCGAGAACTGTCCATTTGGGTGCAAGGACCAATAAACACATCCCGTCCTTGAGACAATCAGTATAGTAGTCAAACGAGGAAGAAGATTATTCCACGCCACTAACTTGGACCAATAAGGTCACGTCTCCATGATAGGTTTGGGGATCGGAGTTGAGCACTTCAAATGGTTATGAATTTTGGTCGTACAATATTATAAAGACCGGATCTCGATCTTTTAAAGTAGCGTGACCTAGCCACTTGTCCTCCCGAACCGCACTTGTGACCCGTCCTTAATAATGAAAGATCCAAAACGGAAGAGTTCTTGTTTAATCTTCAGAAGACTGGACCAGAATTGGGAGTCTCCTTGCTTTCTCTCAACTTGAACAAGTGGTTTAGTGCTTAGGTATTTGTTCTGCAAGATTTGTTGCGTGTACCTTCGTCGTGAGAAGCTTAAAAAGCCATTTACCTAGAAGGGCACTGTTTTTCAAATGCAAATCATGAATCCCAAGACCACCTTGGTATTTGGGCTGGCATATGATATTCCATTTAACTAAACGATATTTCCTCTTTTGGTCATCAGTTTGCCAGTAAAACCTAGATCGGTAGTAGTTTAGTTTTTTTAACACCCCCTTAGGTATAGCAAAAAAAGACATCATATACATTGGAAGGCTACTCAAGACCGAGTTAATAAGTGTCAGTCTACCACCTATCGAAAGGTGTTTACTCTTCCAACTACTGAGTCTTTTCTCGAGCCGCTCCTCAATTATCCTCCAATCCGAGTTTTTAAGTTTTTTGTAATGTATGGGAATTCCAAGATATCTTAATGGAAAATCACCAGTCTAGCCTCATCGTTTTCCAACTCTGTCGATTCCTTTAGATAACCGCAAGGTCTAACTTTATCCTTCTTACTGACTTAATAATGGTAATTGAGCAACGATGAGTAGAAAGATAATCAGTAAGTAACCACACAGAATGCAATAATAATATATGCAAAGCTGTCAAGAGAGGCTTGAGGTTTCTTTCATTTGTGAAAATGTCATCATTTCGAGATACAATTGTAGCCAATTCTTAAGATCTAGAATTTTTACTAAACTATGTTTTTAAATATTGTAAGAGTACGCAATAATAATAGTAGTGTAAATTACATCCACCTGCTACAGCGCATGGCTAGTTTTATTATTAGGGTTATATCCGCCCATTATAATCATTGGGTTACGTCCAACGGGGCAATTCAAATTTAGGTTTACATCTGCACCGCGAGTTTTTGTCAGACCCAGATTTTATAATCCGGAATCTACTGTGTTTAGCTGCACTATTCCCTGGATCAGTAGATAGTGCACACAGTTACAGTAATGGACATCAAAATACATATCATGTGGAAGCGTAAATATAATAGTAGACTTACTTCATGGGCCGATTAGGCCGAAATCAATAAATTGCAGCAGCGGAAGAACGGAGCACACGGTGGGACCTTCAGACATGCCCACAGCACCAACCGGAGGTTCGCGCCTAGTTCTTAACATCTTCATCTTCTCGGCCATCTTGTCCAACCTTGTTGCTGAGGCGCGTAATGTGATTCTTGACTCGAATTTTGTCGCAAAGCGGCGTGAGCACTCAGACCGTGCTCGCGAGCCAACACAGAATGCAAGATATAACATGTATGGCTAATCAAAGGATGGCTTAGGTTTACTTTATTTTTGCGAAGAGTGCTTTTGAATACAATTATATAAAAATTCCTAAGACCTAGCATTTTGGACAAAAGCATAATGTTCAGGAATGCAGTATTAATATCGATCCAGATTCCATCCACCGTTACATGGCATCTGCACCATATAGCAATTTCTTCAGCGTTATAGCCGCTTAACTTACCACTGGGACGACACCCAGGGACTACTGGGACGACACCCAGGCACTACTGGAACGACATCCAGGAACAATTGGGACGACACCCAGGCACTACTGGAACGACATCCAGGAACAACTGGGACGACACCCAAGCACTACTGGAACGACATCCAGGAACAACTGGGACGACACCGGGACATAACCAAAACCGGGGCTTTACATTGTTCGCTACTTTCCCATTCCCACCCATAAAGCATTTTGAAATAGAACTATATCTGGTTAAGTTCCCATGTCTGCCCTTGACCGTGGGCACGGCTATTCGAATAGTTTTGACTCTGCAGAGTTTTGCACACTTTACCCACAAGAGATAAATCCACCCGTTGCCCCACATGATTCCTTAGCCATGCGGTTGAGTAGACTATCACAGGATTGTTACAATGCATAGTCCTACTGTGGTTACGCCCGCTAAGGTCTATCTTCGCCTGGCTCTGAAGATGGTTCACGAACAAGGGATTGAGCTCGGGTGGCTTGGTTCGGCCGATCGGCAGTCGCCGGAGTTGGGGAAGAAAGAGGGAGCCGACGGGGAAATTAAGCTCTACGGTTCAATTGTGGCAGAGAAGGGGGAAAGGGATGTGTTGCGGCGCGTTTGGAACTCACAGGCGCTGTTTTTATAGCCGGGAGAGGGGGATACATGGCGAGGCAGTGCCGGCCTCCGCCCTGCTCACGCCGGCGAGGGGAGGTGAATCAAATCTCCCCGAGATTTGGTGTAAGAGAGGAGCACAGGGTGCTTTGAATTTGCCGCGAGATGTGAGAGAGAGGAGGATTGGCCGCGCTAACGCGAGGGAGAGCTGGCGAGAGAGAGGGCTGCGTCGCGGCCGCGTGGAGAAGAAGAGGAGGAAGGAGAAGGAGAGCGCGGGCGGGGCCACCGGTTAGAGAAAGAAACTGGCGCGCGGGGGCCGCGAGGCAGCGGGAGAAAGAGCAGGCGAGGCACGGGCCCGCAGCGCAGTGAGACGGGAGGCGCGGGTGGAGGCGGGTCCACCGGCCAGCGGAAGGAGGGGCGCGAGAGAGTGGGGTCCGCTCGCCAGCGAGAGCGGGCACGCGCGAGAAGATGGGCCGCGGGGCGCTGGCCCATGCGGAGAGGAGCTGGGCCGGGGTAACGGCCGGCCCGGTTTTTCTTTTCTTATTTCTCTTATCTCTATTTTCTTTTTATTTTATTTGGCTTTTGCATTTAAACTTACATGCATATATATATTTTCATTTGCACATATGTTTTGAGATATATACCTATATACATGTCTTCACTTTTCTCTGATTTTCGTGTAGGTAGCCATTTATTTATTTATGTATGGTATTCATGCGTATATATATATATATATATATATATATATATATATATATATATATATATATATATAGGAAAATTACATAAGGCACCATGGTGCCTAGGCACCAACATCCGATACACGTGTATGATTGATAATTTTTTTGAGTTTGGGTATGGAAATGTTTTATACCCTTGATATATTTATGGTAAGTAAGTTTTGAACTCAGTTCAAATTAGTTTGAACTACTTTTGAGTTCAATGCAACTACAGTGAGTATATACCATAAAAATAGTTCAAACTAATTAAACTGAAGTTGAATTTAAATTTTTTCGGAGTTTGACATCTCAAATATACTTTTTTATGGGTATATGAAGATACCCACATCAAACGTTGCGAATCTCGAAGCAAATCAACGGGTATTGATATTGATATATATATATATATATATATATATATATATATATGTCCTTATATATACCGTTATTCCTATGAGTTTGCATATAGGCATAAATATTAACCTCCTTTAATTTGCTTTCCTTGTTATTTATGCTATTATTTAAAATGAGAGCTTTATATTTAAACCAAAATTTCTCGCATTCCTTTCTGGATCATCTTTTCAGACTCTTACTTAAATTTTCTAATATTTAAACATGTTTGTTCCTTTCTTGAAATTCTTTTATTTCTACCAAATTCCAGAAAAATACCACAAAATCCAAATTCCAGTAGAATATATTGCAAAAATATTTCAAGAAATTCATATTTTCAAATTTTAAATTTTTGGGATGTTACAGTTTTCATCCCACCCATAAAGTTTTTTTTTAGAAAATAGACACTAACTCGAGTAAGTTTCCATGCCCGTCCATGACCGTGGGTATGGCCGTTCGAACAATTTTCACTTTACAGAGGTTGTACACTTTACCCAAAGAGATTATCAACTTGTACTGTCATAACGCTGCCATTGGCGTGCAACCAAGAGGATCACCATGACGCCTTTACAATATTTTGCCTTGTCATCATCTCAACCAATGGGTTTATTCCTTTCAATGAAGGATCCATAGTTGTGAGGGAAGTTTTTCGGCAGCACAGGGGGATCGCACCTTACTTTAAGGTGTCCCAATCAAGCCAGCTCACATAGACCCCAACTTGCACTAGTCATGGAGTTGTGAAGGATGTTCCCCGGTAGCACAGAGCGGAGTGCACCTTATACCATGCATCCCACTCGAGCCGGATCAGAATTCGCATGCACCATCTCCACCCTCCACTATTCAAGACAACTCTAAAGTTTGGTAAATTAGTTAGCAAAGTCATACTCATTATAGACTTATGGGTGCACTGTTTTACATTAAGGGATCATCATAAGATTTAGTCCTTAGGGCTATCTGGACAGTGCTATCATAAGCCACATATTCTCGTGCTACATTCACACCAGCTACTCTTTTCATCTGTCCAGATAGGTAAAGTATGGTCTTAAAAAGTATCAAACAAAGTTACCTCAATATACAAGCCATTTCCCCTCTAATGGCTGCCCAAAATCAGTTTTATGTTTGAAGAATTATTGACAGAGCAATTTAATGCCCTTAGGTAACTAAGCAAAATTAAGCATGATGCTTAGATACAATTTATAACTAGTATATTTACCATTAATTCTAGAGTGATAAGGGTTTATGTCCAAAGCTAAGGAGTGGAGTATGATTAAGCAATTATCCATAGGAATTTAACTATGAACAAAGTATAAATATAATTTGCATAACAAAGTAAAGTCTGCAATTTGATATTTTCAAATAAAATAATTTGCATTCAAAAGGTATGTGCAATATGATCAAAGTAATGACTTGCCTTGCTCAATGTACTGTGGCCTTGATCTTATTCAAAACCTTCTTAGTCGGTGGTCTTAAAACTCTTGATCTTTGTCTTTATCCAAATCTTAATCCCACTGAAGTTATTGCTTCTTCAGGACTCTAACTTCTAATTACACGATAAATGATCGAAAAACCAAATAAATTTAGAGAACTTCAAAAGTCCAAATAAATTCAATTGAGCTTATTTAAATTTTGCCATGATTGAGAATATGTGAGAAGATTTAATGAAATATGGGATGCTTGATAACGTCAAACGAAGTTTGAGTGAATAATGGAAACAATGGAGAAGCTCCGCCGAGAAGGATATAAAGGGTCGACGTCGAAGGAACATTCGCACGAATATTCTGCTTCGGATTAGCACATGTCTAGACATCGCTGATTGCAAGATACCAAGGTTTGATTTTAAATTTAATAGTTCTTTTATTATTTTATATTTATTAAGCAAGTTTCATGAGTTATATTAGACTTAAGAAAGATATGAGAGTCCACCCGAGAAACTGGCCATCTGGCCTCTTCTTTTCAACTTCTAAAATCTATTTTTTGGCTTTTCTACAGTAACTAGCTTTCAAACGTATTGACTTTTCGTGGTGAGTTCTACAAGTTGATTATAGTACACATAATAGTGACTTCATTTATATTGACCAAAATCACACACAAATTTCTGTTACTCCATACTGGAACGTCCCAAAAATTTAGTTCTTATTTGTTAGAGTTTTTCTAAATTTTCTTTTTTCCTTTCATTTTAGCCTAGAGTTGAGAAAATACACCATGTATTATTTGTAGCCCCATAGTCTTGTTTTTTATTTTTCTTAGTTCCCGTTACTTTGTAGAATTTACTAGAAATTTCCAAAAATATTTGGGCTTTATTTGCTATTTTCTATGCTTTTTTGGAATTTTCTGGCATTCCTAAAAATCCAAAGGAATATGAAACCCTAAAAAAAATCCCTGGACCAACACTTGTCTGGCCCAACAGGGGTGTGGTGTGACCACTGCTCGGCCGTTCGGCCACGCGCCGCGGTTGGGGCAAGTGGGAGGTGGTGAACGTGCCGCCGTGGATAGCCTCGCGGCCGTGCGATCGTTGGCGTCTCAGTTCTTGAGGGCGCCCTCTCTGAACACGGCTTGCCGGCGATGGCCAGTGCACGTCTTCTGCCTCTTCTGCCGGCCGGGCTGTTTACCGATGAAAACTAAGCAACGTCTCACAAGTCTTCCGAGGCAAGAAAGTTGCCCCGAGGCAATCAAGGATCAAAATCTGACATGTTCGTCGCAAAGAAAAAAAAAGATGAAGAATTACGGCATTCTATTTAGATATTTTTTTTCACGATTTCTGTTAATTTTTTCACATGTTACCAAGACGAGATTGGCTGGATCATTGAGCTGCATGCAAAGTAACCACGGAAGGCAAGGGCTCATCATTATATGCAGGCAGATAGTAGTACGTGTGTTTCGTCAAGCATGGGTCATGAGCGAACAGGTGCGCACAGCAAATAGTACACGCATCAAATCCGCGGTCAATTGAGAAATGATGCGCAGATTTTTCGTGGTCACTCGTCGACACGGGTTGCAGGCAGCTGCTAGCTACATGTGCTACAGTAGGCTTGCCCCAGCCTGACAATTCATTTCGCTCGTAAAATAACCCAGCACGGCCAGCAGCCCATGCAGGCTTCGGCAGCTGCTGCCCCCCGTCCCGTCCCCAGCCCAGCCTATCAGACCGTAGTACTAGATTGAACACACGCATGTGTTCCTGCCTTCCTGGACTGCACTGCAATGCAAACCAAGAAAAATCCATAGGGAGTCGATTTGGTAAAGCAGTTTCTGCGAGGTTCATGCAGAATTCCGGCGTTCGAAACTGAGCTCCAGTTATGTCGAACGAGAAGCTGGCTCTATTGATAAGTGGAATTCATAAGAATGCAACGTTAGGTCATGAACAAGTTCGTATTAAGTTGTTTTACACGGAGTTGTTTCGATTCCCACTGATAAGGACTCTATTGTATGCTCTTGTGATTTTGTGGGAAATGCGGCGAGTGCAGTAGGAATTACCGATCGCTTGTTACTCACTGAATATCGGATGCACTGGTTAACAGCAGCCTGCCCACTAACCATATTAGTATGCAAAGAAGAGGTGCGCAAGGAGATGGCAAATTCTTGGGTACACATCACTCATGACTCTAACCTGTTCAAATAGTACTAGCAGGAAAACGGCCGCTTCTTGACAGCACGGGCGCAATGCTAGCTAGCTTCACAGCTGAGCTGCTTGTACTCTTCTTGACAGCACGGGCGCAATGCTCGCATCTCTCTCTCTCTCTCTCTCTCTCTCTCTCTCTCTGGGGGTCAGTCACAGATAGCAGCAGATGATCGCTTTTAACTTTAACCACGCCAGTGTGCGCCTTACTTTACGACCAAATTCTCCCAAGCCCAAGCGCCTGCGTACGGCCAGTGGCCCAACGGAGAGAGACGATGGTAGCCTATCCGCATCACACGACCAACCTTGCCTCTCTGCTTGCCTTGGAACTCTCCTCCTATCCGTTTGTATATAAGCCAAGCTAACGTAACACTGCAGAATCCAATGCAACGCCACAGTGCAGTGCAGCAAGTGCCATTTTCCAGCAGCAATATTGCATTGCAGCCGCACCATTTCCGGATTCCCAAGCACCCGGCTCCTCCTCCCCTTCCGGGTTCCAGACAGCAAAACACAAAGCAGGAGACACAAACCCATGTATCTCGGTGACCTGCCTATACATCCACATACGTACACATATACGAAACACTAACCGTATCAGTATCAGTACAGCACACATTGCAGAGCGCATGGAGGAGGGTAGCCACTAGGGTTGGTGCCATGCATCTGTTGGTCTGTGCACATGCAGATGCAGTGGGCAGCAGAGGTCGCTGTCGCCGAGCTCATTTTCAGTAGTCAGTACAGTCCACATTCATAATCACTGTTTAGGCCCCAAAGGTTTTATAAACCTGACACGCGACCAATGGGTCTTAACTCAGACGGTGTTTATGATCATTGATATCATCGGCGTCAGAGGGGCCCACGCATACATGGCCGGCCCCACGGATCAGGTGGGCACCCAGTAACAGCAGCTACAACCAGCTTAGCTTAGCATGGCTAGGAGCATCATCAGTCCCAGACGCATGCGACACCGGTTGATCAAACTGAGGCGACGGCAGGGGCGGATGTAGGTAGTTGACAGTGGGTGCGGCCGCACCCACGTGAAAATCGGAAATCAGTGCTAACCTCTAAACTTTCACCTCTTTTGCACCCCCAAGTCCAAAGTTATGCACCCAGACCGTGGGTGCTGATTGCTCAATTAAGTTATATTATTGCTTAAACATTGTACGTATGTATACATATACATGGCATGAAGGAAGTGCCGCACCCCCCTCAATTTTTTTTTTCTCTAGCTCCGCCCCTGGCGACGGCATGGGGGGCGCGGACAAGAGGGGCAGAGGGAATTGGGAGGCTAAACAAGCAAGAGGTGGGCCGATCCCACCCACGGAAACGGCTAAAAGCGCATGGAGGAGGGTTGGCGAAAGCAGGGACGGCTCCATCTCCGTTTTCATTCTGCCTCTCCGCCTTGTCCCTCTTGGATTTTGCTTCTGGACGTTTGGAACAACTCATCATGGCAACACGAACCAAACCCAAGCGATGTGAATTGGAAACAAGAGCGGCAGAACATCACATGGTGATCTCAACAACACAACAAGAGGACAGGACAAAGCTAGGACATTTTTCCATACTTTCACGCAGCTGCTTTTTTGTTCCTTTTTCCTTTCTGCCAATCTTTTTTCCCTTCCATTCTAAATCGGGCATACTACCACCAACAACAGTAAAAGAAAATTACACAACAAAGAGTATGCAATGAATTCAAGGAAGAAAAGGCAAGCACGGCAAAACAAGGGAAAGAAAAGAAAGAAAAAGTGATTGAGCCTATTGTGCCAATATCTTACTACTCCACAAGTGGACAGCACCTCAGGACAAGGAGAAATCAGATCTCCCACACCCTCGTCATCATCCCCTCCTATCTTCTTCCTCCCCATCATCGCCATCCTCCTCTTCTTGTTCATGCAATGCCATGGCCTGGCTGAAGAGCACGGCACCTCTTGAGCCTCCTCCACTCACACACCACACTATACACAAAATGGAGAAGGAAAAAGCAACAAAGGGAGAAGGGGACAGACAATGCAAGGCGGTGGTGGTGCAAGCACCACCAGATGCTCTCAGCTCTCGTAGTTGTTATATATCTCACTCCATCCCTTGCTCTCTCTCTCTCTCTCTCTGAAGCTATCTCTCCTGCTAGCTTTCTTCCTTTCTGAAGCTTTTTTCTCGCTTTCTTCCTTTCTCGTGCTTTTTCTTGTGTAGCTCTCCTCTCCCCTCCTCCCTCTTCCCCTTTATGCTCTCCCCCTCCTTTGTCGTGAGAGGAGATCCTCCACCTCCTCCCCTTCCTCTTCTCAGCTGGGCAGCGGGTCCACGCGGCCAAATCTCCTTTGGGCTGGCCTCTCCTCCTCCAAAGCCGCCGCCGCCTCCTCAGCTCCTCCTCCTCCTCCTTTTACTCTCTCCTCCATGCACCTCCTGCAGTAAGCTCAGCAAGAAAAAGGCGGTTGTAAGAGGCCAAGAAAGCTAAAGCAGGACGCTACCTTTGAACAAGCCAGAGCAACAGGGAGGCAGTCACAAGCACGATAAACAAATCGACGCGCACAATAAACAAATCGACATGCAATGTTAGTGTACTGGATACAAGGACGACATGTCCAAGACCATACTTTAGACCAAAGATCATACACACGCAGGAAACGATGATGAGCTGAGCAACCAAAGCAGCAGCAGTAAATTTCTGCTCACCAACTTTTCCTCTCCTCCTGTCCTTCCGCTGCAACTGCAACCCGGCCACCCTCAAGTCTCAACAAGTAGAGGGGAAGAGGCCTCCTTCCACACTACAACTTGCCTCTCGCTCGCTCGCTCGCTCTCTGCTGCTCTCTTCTATCTTGGAAGTGTCCAATCCACACGAATGCTAGTGTTTGGCTTTGCCGCTGAGGCCCTGACCTGAAATAGGGTGCCTAGATCTGTGGCCGAACACGAGACGGCGAAATGACCGGACTACCCATGAACCGGTCGAACCAGGCCCGACGTCTCGGAGGGGCAGAACCGGGCGCGCATCGAAGGGCGTAGTCCCCCGGATTTTACGTGTCCACGGCGGGGAGCTCGAGCCCGAGCTGAGTCGTACCGGCTTGGGGTGAAAACGGGTTGGATTCGGACGGATATTGCTGTTATCATATCCTAACCTATATTTTTTCTCCGGATTCGATACCAATCGGATTCGGTGTCGGATCGGTCGGGATTAACCCATTTCGTTTGCACCCCTACTTGTTTGTAAGGAATGCATACTGTGCAGTAAATGGAGTAGGACGCACTGACTTGATGTTACTATTTAATAGCTGATGTGGAAAATTTTATTTTACCATTGCAAAAGAAAATGAAACGTCAAATAGTAGCACTAACCTGAAATCAAACTTGAAGATGTATCGGATTCGGACGGATATTCGGATTCGGACGGATATTGCTGTTACCATATCCTAACCCATATTTTTTTCTCCGGATTCGGTACCAATCAGATTCGGTGCCGGATCGATCGGAATTAACCCGACCCGTTTTCGCCCCTAGAACCGGCCGTCCCTGTTCCGCCCCCAGGAGGCACGTGCGTGGGTGTGCCCCTACTGTCAGCCCCCACCCCGGCGGAGCTAGCCGCTCTGCACACTGCAGTAGTAGCTGTATAGCTAGCTGGCCGGCAAGTTCACAGTACTAGTACCACTAGGCACTCACTGTAGGTAGCATGCAGTTAATGTGAGATACTAGCCCTACTCACCCGTATGCTCTCGAGTCTCGAGATAGCTAATGGTAATGGTAAAATCAAGGGCAAAATTTGGCCATGCATTGTTCCTGTGTGTGTGAGTAATGGTGGATAGCAGTGGCAATAGTAGATGTTGATTAGCAGGTTATTGCGATGGTATATATATATATATATATATATATATATATATATATATATATATATATATATATATATATATATATATATATATATATATATATATATGTCGTATCTCACAACGTAGGGAGTATCTCGCTTAATGAGTGGTATGTACATGTAGTATACGAGTATTTAAAATCATATAGATGATATGAACAATTTTTCAGAGGTGGTATGTACATTTTTTTTAACATACTCCTTTTTTTATGTACATATATAAAGGTATTTACAAAATACGCTAAAAACTATAGACTCCCTTGCAATTTTTTTATGTGGTTCACATTAGAATATCTTATAATTAGTATACGAGTATACCTAAAATGATAAAGGAGTATTTCAAGTTTATTTAGGTGGTATATTAGAGGTGGGTGTAATTACACCGAGAGTAAAAAGTATTTTTCATATATATATATATATATATATATATATATATATATATATATATATATATATATATATATATATATATATATATATATATATATGCTGAAAAGGGTTGGAGACTGGGATATGGGACGTGGCTTATGGTTTAAATTTTAAAATTCAAGTTGTTTATAAGAGATAGTATATAAAAAATAGTCACATATAATTTTTGTCGGTATAACTGAGCTTAATACATTTTTACTATAATTTTTCCATTGACCTTGCTTTAAAAAATGCACCGTTGTTAAAAAGGGTTGGAGACTAGGATATAGGCTATGGCTTATAGCTTAAAATTTTGAATTCTAACTGTTTGCAAGAGGTAATAAGCAAAGAAAAATAGTCGAATGCGATGTTAGTCGATATAGTTGAACTCGGTAAACTTTTTATTATAATCTTTATATCAATCTCATCTTAAAATATACTATTTAAATATTAATTATTATAATATAAAATATAATTATAAGTTATAGATGAAAAACAAGTCATCGGAAGTAAGGATGTAGGCGGAAGCGCAGGCCGCTGCGTCGGCCCATGTGCCCGCCTGCCCCAGGCGACCGCATCCCAACAACGGGCGCGAGCGAGCGGCCACCAGGTCCCCGGGACCACGTGCGGCCTCACTCACCACCCCAATTTTCCACTCCTCTCCTCGCACTAGAACACCCTGTTAGCCCTCTAGGATCTCCTAGGGTTTAGATCTAGGGGGGTCTGTTCGGGTTCGACTGATACACGGAGAGAGAGATCATAAGGGTTAGGGGTACCGACCGTCCGTCGCGTTGGATGAAGAGCCGGCCATCGCTGGTTCGTTGGTGAGGTCTGCGCATGGGCAGCGACGGTCGGGGAAGAAGGAGCAGCGTCTCCCTGGCGGCGGTGATCGGTGGCGGTGGTGGAACTTCCCATCGCTGGAGCGCCCCCTTTCCGATCGGTCTAGAGTTTGTCGGTGGAGTTTGTGGCGGCACGGTGAACCTCGTCGTGCGTGCCGCCCCGGCCCCCACCTCTATTTATGTGGCGCTGGCGACAGGGGCCCACCAGCCAATTGGACTGGGTGCCCCCGATCAGGGCGCGAACAAGAAGGGGGCATTTGGCCGTTGGGCCAAATGCTTGAGATCACCCTAACACACCCAACAGAAAGGAGAGAGATTTATGCAGTACCATTTCATCGTCCTGCTTGGAAAAAGGCCAATAGAGGAGATAGATTTTTGCATGCATGGTTAACTACTCACCCCTGCTTAACCCGTGTGAAACAGCCATGGCTCATCGTGTTGGGTTACATTCTAGCAACAGTACAGCAACATGCACCTGTCATCGCAAAGCCAGTGCTTTTGTTCAAGTGCTGGCTAGCTAGAGGCTGAGAGAGTTAGTACCACTACAGGGCTCAAGTACTCCAGCGCTGTCGACGTTTATGTGCAAGAGACAGCGCTGGTCGAGACCCAACAAATGGAAAACGATCCGTGTCGACGTTTGGACACCGAGAGAAACCAGTTGAGTTGGATTGAGTCGGATTGGATTGTATACGAATGCGACATGCTACACGTACGTATGCTTCGCTTGCTTGCTTTCTGCATTAAAACCGTTCCCGGCCGTGCGTACCGTCGTGTTACAGGGGCAGGGGTGGTTTGGTCATTTCCGCAGACGTAAAAACAGGAGGGCACTATCGGGCCATTAGGGGTGTGTTTGGTTCGTGGATAGAGGTTGCATCGTATATCCTGGCTGAGTGGATGCAGGCTGAGTGAAATCGTATTTCAGAAAAAGAAGATGTTTGGTGAGGCTGTATGAGCGGATACAAAAAAATTGAGATGTTGTTTGGTTGCCTGTATGAGCGGATGCAGTCTACCAAACCTGAGAGGCTGACGGACCGCATAAGATACACTGCATCCACTCATCCAGGATGGCTAGTGAAGCTCATTTTGAGCGTATCCACCCATCCAGGATGAGAGCGTATTTTTGCATCCGCTCATACAGGCTGTATCCGCTCATACAGGCAACCAAACATGCTCTTTCTCAGATTATACGGATCCACCCATTCAGGACGAAGGAGATGCAGGCAACCAAACACACCCTAGAGCATCCACAATGCGGTGCTCCGGCCGAGAGCCTTGCAAAGCCACCTAGGCTTGGATACCAACGAGGAAGCAAGATGCTGTCTCGCGGGGTGTTAGAATTGCCTGTAGGAATTGCAGGGGCTTGGACGAGAGAAGATGTGGTCGTGACGGAGAAAGGAAGAAAGAGAGGGCAAGGCACCTTGTGACGCGATAGGCGAGATTGGCGGTGGCTAGAATTGGGCAAGCGAGGGCGACAGTGACCACGTCGCGAGGATGACGACGCTAGATGGGTGACGAAGGCAGCATTAGAGCCACACCGCAGCCGAATCCGGGAGGGGACAAGGTTGGCTACGGCCGAATCTGGCCGGATGAGGGTGGCGGTGGTGATGCTCAAGGCCGGCAGAGGAGACTAGATCTGGACGCTCGAGGGTGGCGACAATGCTCGAGGGCAACCGGATCTAGATGAACCTGGCACAGGAGGAGCGAAGAGGTCAAGGTGGAGGTGGGACGCTGGTGACCTCCGACCAGCGAGAGGCGACGAGATTTGCATGGTGGCAACGGTGATTGTTGCTGAGAGGGAGCAACAGCAAAGGTAGCCAATAGAGCGGCGGCGATCGTCGATGGGAGGAGAGAGGGAATGTGGATGCGGGAAGCAGGAGAGAAGTAGTACGGTGGGGACTGGTTGAGTAAGGACCAACCGAGTAAAAAAGGTATAAAGTTGAACAATATAATTAAAGCTACCACTTCAAACCACCATACACTGTGGGAGGAAAATTATTTATGTGGTGTTTTAAGCTGATATGGCGGTATTCTTTCTCATGAAACCACCGCCTTATGGTAACCTCCACTGTGAATATCCTCACTGTTGTAGTCAAAGCTTAGAAGCACTACTCTTCAGTGCCCTTGTTTTTTCTTTTTCTCAAGGATTTTGAAGAACCATAAATTAAGCACTAGACTTGGTGTGTAAAGGATTCTACAGATTGGATTGGAGCCCATAACAAATATACTCAAGAAGCAAAGCAGCCATGATCATCAGAATGACGAGATGATTGACAAAAGAGCATTGTCGCGGTAAAACACTACTAAAACGTCTAAAAGAACCAACACTAAAGTACTAAACATATATGAACACGAACAGATACCATATCGCGTACTACTAGGAGCAACCATATGCATCTCAAAAAAGAAACATCCATATGGGTGGACATAGCTAAACTATTATTAAGGAGATCATGATTATGCAATTAAAATACCTGTATTGTTTACTCTCCGCTCCTTGCATTGCCACCAATCAAGCAGCTAGCTTCCTGATCGAATGGCGCCTTTGTCAGAGAACGGTGCGTGATTATCTGGAAGGCTGTAACCAAAGAGATGATATCGATGCAGGAGTAGGTTATATGGTGGCGCGAGTGCGATCGACGTCTCGCTGGATGCATCCATCTCTGCATGAGTTGCGAGTGCGTGTATACATGGAGTGACAAGAAAGACTGTAGCAATCGATAACACCTACTTCTCAAACCACCACCACCACCACTCAGAGGGTGGCACTGAGGCAGTCTGCGGCATGCAGCTGGTCCTCGGGAACAGTGCGCGCCTTGGGGTGCGGGGAGCTAGCGTCCGGCCGGCCGGTACGGCCCTAGGAGAAAAACTTGGCCGGACTGGACCGGACAGAGACGATGGGCTGCAGCCGGCAGGTGGCTAGGTAGGTCTCGTCTTTTCCCTCACTTATGGCGCTTCTGCGTGCTCCGGCCGGGCTCCTGTGCGGGCGCGGCCATTGACGACGACCGGTCTACGGCACATGGCTGTTGTTGCGTGCTGTCATGTTCGTCTATGAACACGGCCATGCTCGTGCGTGCAAGTTCTTCCGCTGCAGGCTGAAGAAATGCGTGCAAGTGCTCCCTCCGACTCCAGGCAGTTCGTATTCACTTCTGATTCAAGTTATTATCTGGCGAAGTTAAAAGCCAACGTAAACACTCAAGCATCACGTGTTACACTTCTTCCGATTTCGTCTCGAGTACACATCTCTCTTCAAAGAAAACTACTTCGGATTGAAAAAATTTCAGAACCCAACGAAATAACCGAAAAAGGCTGAAATTTCATAATTTCGTCCAAATTTTTGGACGAAATTTTCAAACATTGTTTGAGTTTTGTGCCAGAATCTGCACGAAAATAGAACGAAATCCATCCAAAATCTGGATAAAAAAATGACGAAATCTGAACGAAAAAAATGATGAAATGGCCCAAATTTCGCATGCAAATTCAGAGTTCCACGCTTTCTATCTTTATATTCAGAGTTCCACACTTTCTATCTTCAGTCTTTCAGAAAAAAAAATTAAAAACGGCAACCTTTATATCTTCCTTTTCCATGCTTAACAACCATTGTTACCGACTAGCAAGATTAATAGAAGGCTCAAGAATTTAGCAAGCGGTTATACATTCTGACCAACTACAAAGGGATAAGGAGCAGCAGAACCAATTGATCAAATGAAATCTAGTCCTTTTATACAAAATTAAACTCAAGATAAATGTGCGCAAATAAATAATACGGAGAACACATGACTGTATTCAGCAGAGAGTTGAAATTTATACTACTGTATGGTGGTGATTGGTTGGGCTTCGGCTTCTGACTTCCGACTTATTTGGCACTATTCATAAATTTCGCTTTTTCTGAACTTTTGGTTTTTTGTTGAGCTTTTTTGCTGGTTCTTTTTTTTCACGTATTCGTTTGTATTATACGTAATGGGCTAACATATTTTTATATTTTTAAATTTTTTAAATTTAATTATGCTAAATAAGCCTCTGTCAGCTACCGTGTTTTCAGCCATAAACCACAAAAAAAAAAGCCCAACTGATCACCATATGGCTAGAAATGGTGACGCAATAGGATAATTTTACTCTGTTGTTAAAAAAGGAATAATTTTACTGTGATAAGGAGAAGGTAGCACTCTACAAGCAGTTAATAAGACTCAAATGTTTTGGTATGATTCGACTCGTAGTTATAACGTTTTTGACAGATTAATTACCAACTCTTGACGGCGACTTCAATTTAACCCGCCGTCGTCTATCAACGATGCGAACACATGGACGATGGGTTCACTGACGCGTAGGGGTGTAAACGGAGCGGATATTTCCCGACCGACCGTCCGTCCGTTTAAATTCGGATACAATTCGGAGCATTTTTTCGGATATCCGGAATTTTTGTCGGATACGGATACGGATTCGGATATTTTTTGTCGGATACGGATACGGATTCGGAACAAACAGTATCCGACGGATACGGAGCTATTCGGATAATTTCCCGGATAGTTACCGGATTATTATCCGGTAACTATCCGAATAACGTTAACGGCCCGGCCCAATGCATCCGACGGACCGAGCGACGGCCCACTACGGCGAACCCTAATCCCTGCCTCCCTGCATCCCTGGCGAGCGGCGCCCAAAATTGAAAAATTAGATCGGGAATTTGGGTTCTCCGCCCCACGGCCGCTCTCGCTTCGCGACGCGCGCTCTCCGCCGCGACCGCGCGCCGCCTCGCCCCGCGGCCGTCGCGCCTCTCGCTTCGCGGCGGGCGCGCCTCTCCGCCCGCGCGCGCGCGCTCTCCGCCGCGACCGCCGCCGCCTCTCGCTTCGCGGCCGCGCCGCTCTCCACCATCTCCGTCCCGCAGACGCGCGCTCTCCGCCCTGCATCGGCGCGCGCTCTTCGCCATCTCCGTCCTCGCAAACCGGTGCCGCCTCTCCGCCATCTCCGTCCCCGCAGACCGGCGCCGCCGCCCGCCCGCCTCTCCTCAGTCCTCCCCACAAGCCGAGCAGCCGCCGCCGCCGCCGAGAAAGCGTCGACATTTGATAAGGTATCATCATTAGGACTGATTGCATTTGATAAGCTGCTATAGGGTCGAGATTCATAACGTATTTTCTTCCTTATGTGCCTATGGATTTAACTTCAGAGAGCCTATTTGATAATTATCATTTCATAAGCAAGATGAATTGCTTTTGTAGCTCTGGATGTTGGAATTAATCGAATGATATTGCATTAAGAAATCGAAAGACTTAGACCTTGAATGATCGGCTATTTAAACTTTAAACTCTTGGCTTGCTGTGGACCTGTGGTAGGATGCTTTGCCATGACAGCTGAGCTTAATCACCAAACTGATATATGCACAGCACTGCTGCAAACAAATGTCATCTGATTAATCCTTGTTCTTAGAATTGTATTGCATGCATATATTACTACATTTCTATTGCTGTATCTGGATCTGGGACATGTAACTATCAGCCATGTAAATATGTAATCAATGTTGCACTGATTTCATAATATTAGCAAATTTGTAATTCTTCAATATGTCCATTTGTTTCGGACTTTTCACTTCGTTGCGTAAGAATCTTTAAGATCATCATACAAATTCTCGTCAGTTGCTTCCAGATTTAAGGTATCTATAGAAAGTTGATCACTTCTGTTTCCTTTCAGTCTTTGAAATGTGTGTTTACCATGAGGCTTTCCTGTGATTGCAGTGTTTATTTATGTAAAGCTGTGTTTATTTGCTCCTATATCCACATCACGCTTTTAGGTATTGATGTATAATGTGGCTAAAGTAAAATAAAAAACGAAATAGAAAATAACCGTATTTGTTCACAATCCTACGTGATTATTTCAGAGTTCTGGGGTTTTGCCGGTGAAAGCACTGCCCCTGAGATGTGATAATGCATAATCTTCTTCTAATTTGGTTGTAGGATATTGATAATTTGAGATGGCTGCTGCAAGTGGAAGTGCGAGCATTTGTGCAAGCACAGAGCATCCTCGCGGCACTTCCACGTTAGTTGGTGCGGGCCACTCAAAGACCAACACCATCGCCACCGAACGCCCGTGCATTGATAACCACAGCCACGGGAGGTGAAGAACATGTGGTTGTTGATATGGATGAAACGACTTGCACCGGAGAAGTTGAGCCTGCTGAGAAGAAGCAGAAGAGGTGCACCTCAAAGGTTTGGGACCACTTTACTAAATATACAGTGACTGTTGACACACCAAAGGGTGGAAAAGAGAAACAACTTTGGGCACAATGTCATAAATGTCCTCATAAAGCTCGATGTGAGACCTCAAGGGGCACGAAGGCTTTATGGAATCATTTGCTAAAGCATGCCATAAAGCTAGGCCAGCAACAACTCCAATATGAGAAGGGTGATGAAGATAGTGCAGGAGTTCAGATATTCAGGTATGATGCCGAAGCTAGCCTCAAGAAGTTCTATGTGGCAATGGTTATGCACGAATATCCATTTTGTATGGTAGAGCATGAGTACTTCATTGATTTCATCAAGTCTCTACGTCCTGGTTTTTCATTCAAGTCCCGCATAACCACTAGGAAAGAGATATTAGAAATGTTTGGAGATGAAAAGAAAAGGTTATATGACCAATTAAAATCTCTTTCTTGTCGGTTTTCTGCAACTATGGACATGTGGACATCTAATCAAAATAAAGGTTATATGTGCATCACTGTGCATTGGATTGATGATAATTGGCAAATGCAAAAAAGAATAATTAAGTTCATTCATGTCAAAGGGAATCATACAGGAAGTAATCTAGCAACTGAGTTTATCAAGGGTGTCATGTCTTGGAATATTGAGAAGAAGTTATTTGCTCTCACTCTAGACAATGCATCATCCAATGATAAATGTGTTAGAGAAGTTGTGATAGAGCTGCATAAGCGTTCTCCCTTGATCTGTGATGGTGCATTTTTTCATGTGAGATGTTTATGTCACATACTAAACCTTGTTGCCCAAGATGGCTTGAAAGTTATTGCATCTTCAGTCCAAAATATTAGAGCTACTGTTGTTATTGTGAAGAATTCTCCATTGCAATGGGAGGAATTTCAAAAGTGTGCAATAGAATGTGACTTAGATAATACATCTGGTCTTCCATTGGATGTGCCTACAAGGTGGAATTCAACATTTGAAATGTTGTCACAAGCTATTTATTACAGGAGGGCTTTTGATAGGCTATTGTACTTGAATGAGGGTAAGTATGATAAGTGTGCTCCATCAAATGAAGAATGGGATATGGCAGAATCATTATGCAAGTGTTTGCAGAAATTTCATGATGCTACCAAGCTATTTTTGAAATCAATATCCAACAAAGAAACTTGTTTTGGTGGAAATTTTGTGAAATTAAGTTAGCACTTATGATTGGTGTGAAAGTCTTGATGTTACTATTTCGTCTATGGCGAGGCTATGAAAGCCAAATATGATAAGTATTGGGACAAGTCCAACATAGCTCTCATTGTGGCATGCTTTCTTGATCCTAGATATAAGAAAAAGCTTGTGGAGTATTTCATGGGAGGATTTATCATGAGAGGGCTGCCCATGAAGTTAGTCGCTTTATGGATGTTGTGACCAAATTATTTCAAGCTTACATGTCCAATACATCCAAGCTTCAAGCTCGACCCTCCTCAAGGACCTTCTCACCACTTGGTGATCCCGACTTGGGCCTTGATGACATTGAACGATTCTTGTATGAGGATGTCGCACAAAGACATGGTAATATAAATGAACTTGAGGTATACATGCAAGAGAAACCAATTCGATGGGTTGATCCTACTGGTAAGGGTGCACAGTTTGACATATTATCATGGTGGAACACACACCAAGGAAGTTTCTGTTCTCTCACGACTAGCTCGTGATGTGCTAGCTATTCAAGTGTCAAGCTGTTGCTTGAGTCGGCTTTTAGTCTTTGGTGGTCGTGTTGTTGATCCATTTCGTAGTCGATTAGAGCCCGAGATGGTTGAGGCTCTAATATGTACAAAAGATTGGATATCTTCATCTAGGAAAGGTAAATAATAAGTCATTTAGTTCACCAATTGTACCGCTTACAACTTTTGTTTATTAACCTCATGTTATTTTTGAATTTTAGATTGCAAGGAGAAGATAGCATCACTTATTGATGAGTTGGATTTGGAGCTAGATGATAAAGAATGTGCTACCACAAACATAAATGAGAAGGTTTGGTAATCCTACACATATATACACTAATAACACTATTACTGCTTTCTCTAGTTTGATGGTTATTTACTTCCAATGAGTTAATGACATACTGACAGGACAGTGAGTAGAACTGAACTATACAAGTATTAATTTTGGGTTTCTATTCTTCATTTAATAATTTTGGATTCCAATTGATATTTTATTGTAGGACGAGATAATGACCGAGGTTGAGCTCCACTGAAACATGGTTAGAGATGGCTCGCTGGCTCGCTGTTGGCTTTTTGCTAGACAAAGATCTGCGTTGTGGACTTATCATGTGATGTAAATGTGATGAACTATGATGAACTAGTGATGTACTAGACTACTTTATGAGCAATTCGTACTTTGAACTATGTTGCATGTAGGCATGTAGCTAGTTAGCTACTAGACTACTATTTGTTTAACTAGCCTCTACAATTTACTTGCTAGTTGCTACTTTGCTAGTTAGAATTTACTAGTTGCTTAATTTGTCTCTGTCATCGTGTAAAATTTGCTTCCGCGCATTATCCGACTAAATATTCGTGACCGAGACTAACCGTATCCGAAGCGGCATGTATTCGATCCGTATTCGTGACCGAGAATATCCGCATTCGTATTCGTATCCGGCACTATCCGTATCCGATTCCGACTCCGACAAAAAATATGGAAACGGATACGGGATGAGCAATATCCGTCCGTATCCGATCCGTTTTCACCCTACTGACGCGTGCGCTGTACGGATACAATGCCCTGCGGATTATTATATTGCATGCGCCGGACCACTACAGAAATCAGAGTCAAAGCCATTTTGACACGTTTTCTTATCGTATTTATAAAAAATAGCTATATACATACCGTATTTACAAAAATATCTTTTATATCTCATCTGATGAGGGGGTGACTATGCGAAGAAGGCGACGCGTGGCACCTGCCGTTCCGTGAACAGATGGCAGGCGCCTGCTACGTGCCCACGGGACGCCAGTTGATTAAGCCGGCTAATTAGCCAGTTTAATTACGTGCATAATTCGTAATTTATATTTTTTTAATTTGTAAATGTAGCAAATGAGCTCAAAAAATTATGACAGTTTTTGTGGAGCTTCCTGAGGCATCGTGGTATATTGTGGAATTGTTTTGCAATTTTTTGAGGCAATTTGCTACTTCTAAAAATTCTTGGAATGACGCATAATTAACCAGACAATTACGCAGTTATGCGCCATTCTAAGAATTTTTAAAGGTAGCAAAATGGCTGTGAAAAATTATAATTTTTTGTGGAGCTTCCTGATACAGTGTGCTATGTTGTATAATTTTTACATAATTATTTGCACCACTTTACTACCTATAAAAATTATTTGAGTGGATCGATAATTAAATAGATAATTAAGCACTAATAGCCGGGCCTAATGACCTGCAGTCTGGCCACTGGCGGCAGTCATTAGCCCCACCATAGTTCTTAATTACCCATTTAATTATACAATTTAATTATTAAAGTGGTGCAAAAAATTGTATAAACATTATACAACGTAGCACACTATATACGGAAGCTTCACAAAAAATTTCATAATTTTTTATGGCCATTTGCTACTATCTCTAAAAATTCTTAGAGCAACGCATAACTGCTTAATTGTCTGGTTAATTATATGTCGTTCCAAGAATTTTTATAAATAGCAAATGACCTCAAAAAATTGCAAAACAATTACACAACGTACCACCATGCCTAAAAATACTCCACAAAAAATGTCATAATTTTTTAAACTCATTTGCTATATTTAACAATTATAAATTACAAATTAGACAGGTAATTAAGCCGGCTAATTATTCAGTTTAATCACCTACTGTCCCATGGGCGGGCGGCAGGCACCTGCTGTCTGCTCACGGGGTGGCAGGTGCCACGCGTTGTCTGCTCTGCGCTGCCGTCCGCCCATCGGACAGCATAAATGACATTTTTGTCAATACAGTGCTCATACGATCATTTTGGTAAATACGATGCGAAAACATGCCAAAAGTAGCTTTAACTATAGAAATCAGCCTAGCACAAGTAGGAGTATTATTATACATATACATGCATGGCTCGAGGAGATCGGAGTAGATTAGTAGATTGATTTGTATACTAGTACTAGTACTCCTACACTGCAGGTGTGTTGATCTTAATAAGTCTCGTTATTCATGATTAGATTAAAGAAATTGCTGGACGGTGGATATGATAGAGTAATAATCTGCGAATTAAGCATTTCCTTAGCTAGCTAGCTGCCGAGCTCAGGACCACTCGAGCAAAAGAGCAGGTCAAAAGCACGCGGCATTTCCTTCAGTACTCCAGTACCGGGAGTAACAGATTACTGCAGCTGCAGCTTTCTATGCGAGCATCTCGAGGAGGCCCCCCGCCGGCCTAGCGTGAATCTCGATGCGGTCCTTCCCTCTTTTCACAGCCTCTGCGGTTTACAGAGGGCTTGTCACTGACGAACCTCTCTACTGAATTCACACGAAGATGAACACAGCAATCAGCCCAGAAATCATACTCCTTTGAAATTAACATCAAATAAGGCTATGTGCGATCATGATCCATGCTACTGGGGCAACCAAAACCAAGAGGCAATCCAAATCCTTAGTCAATCGTGCCGTCGGTTTCTTTCCCTAAACCGACGATTTACTAGGTTATGTCCACTCGCTCAAATCCACTCATTGTCAGAATCAAGGCAGTGCCAAAGTCGATGAATGGAATAGAAAAATCAAGAAAGGTAGAGCAGATGGGGAATGGATAAGTAAATGTTAACCATTCTCCTGTGTGAGGGTTTTATAATTGGAGTCATATGGACATCGATCTCGCTTTCTGATTGGCTGCTTTGATTTGGTTCCTCGTGATGCCGCTTTTGAAGCGCAACTTCTTGGTAAGTCTGCTCCCTTCTCCATTTTCTTGGCTCCAATGCAGCCCACCATCCACTCATGGTTGGGTTTTAGGCTTTTAGGTGTATCTCCTTTGATATCTACCCGCAGCATTTTTCTCTGCTACGTCTTCATTTTCCAGCAGGAAGTTTGGATGAGGGGATTACTTTGGAAATTTTAGGGTTTGATGCAAATTCGAACTAAATCATAAGGATTTGGATCCAAATCCTCTCTATCCAAACTGTCCCTAAAGGTAGAAAAGGAGCAAGTGATGTGTAGCGAGTAAATGCATTTTTTACCACGCTTGGAGTAATCTCTATTTTCCTTAAAAATACAAATTGGTGATCGTACACCCATTCTCCCATAGAAAAGTAACACTTGAAGTTAGAGATATTTACCTGTACAGTGCCATCCACCTATGAGTTTACCACACGCAGTGGGACCACTTATGTTGCTTCGCACGCATCCCAAGAAACTCACCACCTTCCTCGTTCTGGCAACCGCTTTCCCACATTGTTGTTGATCCATCCTCGCGTCGGCCCAAAGCTGTCACTGCTTGTCTGCGTTGTGGCTTGTAGCCGACACCGTACCCTCATGCCCGTACGTCGCCTCCACCAGATCCGCAGCGTGTGTGGCCGCCTCAACCTATTGCCCTTGGGCGGCCGCCGTTGATGTCACCAAGGTGAGATGCTACATCAGTGGCCGTGTCAGCGCGGGCGTGGGCCGCGGTCTTTGCACGGCCATAGCGGTCAATGCAGTTAATTGTGGCTGTTGGGGAAGGGGGAGGAAGCCAGTGAAGAATGGCACTGGTGATGGTAATCATTGTCAAGGATGATGGCGAAGCTGTCGAAACCAAAGAGGGCAACCCTGTCAGTCTAGGGTTTCATAGAGCAGTGGGTACGAGAGGGAGCCGGTGTGGAAAATCGATGGGGGGAGGCCAGAGCAGGCAAATAGGAAGCAGTAGGTACCGTCGACGTTGAAGGAGACCGCCAGATCTGCTAGGAGTTAAGGTGGTGGTGGAGATAGCCGAGGATGGCAAGGATGTTTGGAGGAACTGCCAATGGTGATGGAGGCCACCAGTGGTGACGCACGCTAGGATTGGGTGCTAGCATGAAAGGAGGCGGCGACAGGGCTAGCCAAGGCCAAGAGTGGGTAGAGGGGACCAAGGAGAAGGAGGCCGAAGGCGGTGACAGGGGTCACTGGAGGCAGCGGATCTGAGCGGCAGCAGTGATGTGAGAAAGGAAGCGAGAGAGATGGCGGGGAACAAGGGAGAAAGGGAGGGAGACGGCGCAGTGTGGGAGAGTGAGAGAGGGGGGAGGTGGCAGAGGGTTAGCAACATGACGTGGTCGGGCCAAGCAGGCTAGCTTGATGGGCTAGGCTTGCCCGACTGGGCTGGAGCAATATGTGGGTTAGGAATTGGCCCAATAGTAGTAGTGCATCTTCTGACTTGTTATTTTTAATTTATACTACTTTTCCACACCTTAATAATCCGATGTGAATTTAATAACTGAAACTATAGAAAATATTTACCATTAAAACCTGGTCAAATTAGGAAGAATCTGCACCTAGGCAGCTAGTGGCGAGGACGAAGACAACATTTGGTGGTGGGGAAGACAAGGACCCAATCCCGATAGCATTGACAATGGGGAGGCTAAGGCTTGTTGGCGGTACAAACAGGACCAAATAGTGTCGACACTGACGAGGGTGTGGCCCAAATTGGCTGACGGTAGCTAGAGGGGGCCGCGGTGAGGGTAGTCGGATGAGGGAGCACATGAGAGAGGAGAGAGTGCGAGATGGCTAGGGCATATCCCAATACACATACACATGTACAATATGATACACATACCGCATACACATGTACTACACACCAGGTGTTGTCAGTGGTGAGGTGCAGGGTGAAGTGCATGACGATGAAGAGGTGCACGGCGATGTGCTATCGGCAATGATGTATGACGACATTGCTTGGTGGCTAGCTCAATAGTCAACATGCGTTTGGAAAGTGATGACAAATGTGGTTTGATGATCGAACAATGATGACGAGTTTAGCTTGCCTTTTGGGCCTTATAACATGTAAAGTGATTCTTTTATTAAATTCCATAGCAACGCATGGGCACTCAACTAGTTAGCAAAAGTAGATGACTTGCATAGAGTGAGGAACACCTAAGATTAAAATGCATCTTAAACCAATGGTTCCTACTAGATGGCTTTAAGAATCGTAAGATTTGTGCCATGGACCCTAATACTAGGGTTGTAAGAAAAGCTCGGAGCTTGTGAGCTACTCGAGCTCGACTCAATCTAGGTTCAATTCGAGCTCACCTCAACTGGAATGCGAGCCAAGCTCGAGCCTAGTTCAAAGCTCGCGAGCTTTTGATGAACTGATCTTGAATAGCTCATCAGGCTCGTTAACTTTCTAACCCATCTCGCAATAGATGTCATCACCCATTTTGAACGGCAAGCATAAAGCATCTTAATCTCTTCCTTCCCCAACTCTTCCCCTACTCCTCCATTGTTGCCTCTCCTTCTATGACGCCCACCATCATGGAAAGTCACACCAACCTTAGGCCTTGCCCTAACGCAGCGACACAATGCCCCTCCTCCGCTGCTGAGGCGGCGATGTGTCTCTGCCTGCTATTGCCTTCCCCGTCTCTGCCCCCTGACCTCCCGCCGCCGTTGCCACCACTAGGGATCTCCACCGTTGATAGGTCACCACCAAGGAGTCATCGATGAGTCGACGACCTCTCTCTTCCTCCCCAACCCCTAGGCTTGAGTAGGCAAGTCCACTATCCACCCTCTCGCATCTCACCTCCATCGTCTGCATACCTGCTTCTTCCTTCCCAACCCAGTGCCTATGCCACCACCACTACACCACCTTGACTTCTTATCCTTCGGCAGCGCCGGCCATGCGCATCATGCACCACCGCCACACTAGATCTAAGGTCATCTTCCGCCTCCTTGATGACCTTGCCCTCACTGGCGATGAGATTGGCTCCGATCTCAACTGCACTGTTGAGACCTCCTCAACATTGGCGCCTAGCCGCCTCTCCCTCGTTCTAGCCAACCTAGCGATCTCCGTTGAGACCTCCACCCCTCCTCTGGGACTAGATCTAAATACATATGATTTCTCTATCCCTCTATTTTTTTCGTTAATGTGAAAGGTGAAGATTTCTCTACCCCAAAATTGTTTAAATCTTGTCTCCTCAATTGCCAGTTGTGTTCCTTTCAATGTGTAAGAACCATGTGTTGTTGCCATAATATCGAGCTTATTCGAGTCGAGCTCAAACTTGTTCAAGCTTTGGGCGAGCCAAGCTCGAGGTCCAACCTAGGCTCACTCGAGCTAGGCTCAAGATTGCATGGAGCTTGAGCCTACTTATCTAGGCTTGCTTGAGCCTAGCTCGTTTACAGCCTAACCTAATACCACCCAACATCGCCTCCACCTCATATGTCTCCTCACTTCACCTACCGCTGCTATTCACCGCTTTCACTTGTGCCTCCCCACTGCCGACGTCGACAATTTCAACCGCTCCTACTTGCTACTTAGCAAAATCCAATAAGCAAACTCGGTACATGTTTGTAATGCAAGAATTTCACTAGGAAACAGTTCAATTTCCCTATAAATTTGAAAAAAAAATCTTGTTTTCCCAACTGCAAATCGGGGCTTAAAAGTCTCTAATTGAAGTTGTTGCCTGTACTTTGTAGCACGGTACAAATACGAATCTGCATAGACGTCTAACTGTAAGAATAGACGTCCAAGCTCAGAATGTTCATGAAGCGCAAGTTCCGCTCTGTACATGAGAAGTTTTTGGAAACCTCCTGCTCGGACCCCTAAGCTGAGGAGATCAGGAAGATCAATCACTCTCCAGCTGGGGGCTACAAGAAGTTGGAGCTGCTCGTGGCGGATGCTCTGGAGGAGTAGACGCCAAGGGTTACCTGGAGCACAACGGCGATGGTACCATCAAGGTCTCCTCCGCGCGCCGCTCGCTGCCGTGATGCATCCACCTACCTATCCAAGCATGTCGAATCTTGCTCAACTCTCCATATCTAAACCAGGCTGTCTTATATGTGATTGATCGAATCCTGTTATTTTGCTCGCCGTTTTTGTTGTGTGATGCTGCTATTTCCATTCTGCTCCTCGTCGCGTCGTGTGGGTTTTTTTCGTTAATCAATGCTGTTCGATCCTGATGCCTGTGTTTTTTTTCCTTTTAATATTTTGCTAGCCTGCGCAAATCCTGCTTCTCTGCTTAGTGATAGCAATTATATATAGTGGGGTGGCAATTTCTTCTTCAACCTTAACTGATGTTTGTGTAGTACGTAAGCTAGATTTGCAACCTGTCAATTGCAGGTACTGTTGTCAGTTGTCACCGAGCTCGGCGGCCCTTTCTCTGATGGCACGGTTGCAAGTCACCTAGGGCCTGTTTGGTTCATGCCTAACCTTGCCACGCCTAACCTTAGTCGAGTGTGGCGTGCCACACTTTTTGTGGCGTCCAAATTCCACACCACACCTTAGACAAAGTTAGGCAAAAGATTGAGTCTATGACGCGTGGGCCATATGGCTAACAAAGTGTGGCAAGCCACAACTGTGGCAATGAACCAAAGACCCACCTAAGAAATTGTGGCGCGGCTAAGGTTAGGCATGAAAATTTTGGCTGCCAACCAAACAGGCCCCTAGTCCGAAATCTGCCACAGAGATATGCAAGTTGCTTGCGCTGTTTTTATGTACTTACTGTGTGTTAGGAAACTAGGCCTATGGCCAGAGTCCTGATATATTTGGGCACCCCACCGTAGACTATAAATAGAGACGTAGACCCCCTCATTATGTACATATAAATGAAAGCAATAAAGAAAGACCAGGAGTTCTCTCTATCTCTCTCTGTGTGTTCAATCTATTCTTCTGTGATTTTGTGATTGATTCGTTCTTGTTCTATACAGAGGAATCGCTCGGACTGGTCACTAGCGACGGTTCCTCAACACGTTATCAGCACAACTTCGCTCCGGTGAACGAGGTAATCATCGAAGCACAGATTGAATTTTCTAGATCGCTTTTGAATCTGTATTTTCTTTTCGCGTTCTAGATTGAAATTCTACGGTGCAAATCCGCCCTAATCTACCGCGAGCAAACTTGAAGTCGCCGGCACAATGCCGATCGGTAGATTGTGAAACAGGGTAGATGTCGATTGCACTGTAGAACGATGCAAATCCGCCCCAAATCTACCGCGAGCAGATCTGAAATCGCCAGCACAATGTCGATCGGTAGATTATGAAACGGGGTAGATGTTGATTGCATCGTAGGTTGAAAACTGAAATTTCGCATTAGTTTGTTGATTCCGCATGATCACTGTACGAAAATTGGCATTGATTTCCTATTCAGTTCCTGCACAGCATTGTAGATTGAAAAAAAAGAGAAAAAAAGAAGGGCAGTGCATAGCTCGACTAACACGCACGGCCACGGACCCGCGACGGCCGCCGCCATATCGCATCCCCATCGCCGCGCGCGCCGGCCGTTCAGCCCCGCGATGGCTCCGCTGAGCCCGAACGCCGCCGCAGACGGCTCGCTTCGGTCGCCGCGCACCATCGCTTCCTCGCACGGATGCCGCCGGCTCGGCGTCGTCTCGCGCGGCTTGCGACGCGGCGGCTCCGCACTGCCACCCCTTCGTGGTCGCCCGCATGGCGTGCCGCCACCGCCGCGCCGCATGTGGTCGCCGGACCGCGCCTTGCCGCCCCGCGCGACGCCTTGCACCGCCGCCGGTTGGCCACCTCGCCACACTCACCGCCTCGCGCGGCCCGCCACGCCGGCTTCCCGCCGCGCGCATGCGCGCGGCCCGCCGATGCCTCGGCTTCGCCGCGCTGCATGCGCGCCCCACCAACCGATGCCTCGGCTTCCTCGCTGCGCCAAAGACGCGCGCGCCGCCTCGGCTTCCCGCCGCCGACCTCTCTCCGCCGGCCAAGTCGTGACGCTCGCACCACCGGCCGACCACCGCCGCTTCCGTGGCGCCATCCGCGCCGAATCGCGCTCGGAATCGTTGTCCGTCAGGCGCCGGCTTTACCGCCGCCCGCCTCCTCGCCCGTGCGCGTCGCCGCGCGCCACTTACTCGTTGCCGGCCGGCCGCCGCGCGCTCGCTTGATCGTTGCCGCGCCGCCAGAGCCACGCCGCCGCGCCGCCTCTCGACGGCCGCTCGAGTCGCCTAATCGACCGCCGGCGGTGTTGAGCGCCGCCGCCAATGAATGAAGGGGTAGGGTTTCCCTACCCCCACCGGGGGATGGAAAGGCTGCGGGCCGGCTGGGCTGATGGGCCGAGTGGCCAAATGAAAAAAAAGGGGGCCGAACTTGACCCGGTCAGAGGGGGGTAAAAAAAACTGAAAAGGCCCTTCTATTTTTACAAATTGCCGAGCAGTCCTAAAGAATTTCATTTGGGTCCCGAATTCTTGCAGAAAAGGCTTCGTAATTCCGAAAATTACATATAAGCTCTCAAATTTACGAGCGGGTCCAGAATTTTTAGAAAAACCCCTCTGTAAATCAGAAAATTGCGTGAATTTTCCTCTGAACTGGAAAATTGCGTAAAACCCTCTAGAATTGCAGAATTTGCTGAAATTTTATATTTTAGCATAAAAGGACCTCGGGAATCCGAATTTGGCATTATTTTTAGCATTTGAAGCATATTTATTTATGCCATTATTATTCTTTGTATTTTCTGTATTTATTTACTGTTTTGGTTAATTGTAATTGCTGAAAATTGCTTTTAATCACTGAAACTAGCAGTAAAAATTACAGAAAATGCATAAAAAATCTGGAATATTGCGAGAACCTTTTGTACCATTTATTTACCTGCAGTGAATTATTCCGTGCATGTCTACCAGCAGTAGACTTATACACATTTAGATGACTAGCATCACGAACCGGGAGTTCGAGGAGCTGGCCCAGAATGGCCAAAACTATCTGACATGAGCATCCGATGTCGAGATTGTACTTGGGGGCCGGAAGCTCCGCGCAGCTATTGGATTAAGCGGACGGAAAGACGCTCAACCTACACCTGAGGAGAATGATCAGGCACTTCATTTTCTCAGGCTCCACCTCTGCCCAACTCTCAAGAATGAGTATATGGCGGAGAAGAGCGCGCTAGCACTCTGGACCACACTCAAGAAGCAGGTTTGAGAGGCTAAAGTACACCATTCTTCCTCAAGCAGAGTAGGAGTGGATCAGACTGAGGTTTGCCGACTTTAAGACGGTCAGGGAAAACAATTCTGCCTTGCACAGGATTTGTACCCAAAAACAGAAAATTGAGAAAATCCTTCCACTCCAATGCAGTATAATCCACACGCAATTATCGTCAAGACGGCTATGAGTAATATGCCGAATTGATTGATATGATGCAAATTGCGGAAGCTCAGGACGAAGTTCTCCGCAAGAACTAAGTCACTCAGCCATCTGGTTGCTCCACTGGCCGTTAAGCTAACGCCGGGAGCAACAAGGTGCGAAAGCCCTTGATAGAGAAAAGAGGAAGGAAGGGTAAGACCGCAGCCCAGAAAGGCAAATCAGATGCTCCACGTGAGAATAAGACTAGCAAGCTAAAACGGGATGGCAAAGGGCACATGAAGCTCACTCTGCATCGATTGAGGGGAGCGTTTCGAGCGGTACGTCTACGATGGTGTTTGAGACCATTACGACAGCATCACCCCTCTCGACCTAGCAGCAGCCAACGCCATGATTTCTCTTGAAGAGAATGTCACCCCTGAGAAAATAGCAGAAGAAGTCTAGTGCACTGAATGCATTTTAACTTTAATTGTCATTTATTTTGTGTGGAAGAATATGTTAGAATTTGCATGGATGGTACTTAAGAACTGTTGTTTTCTCGTGATGGTTGGATGATATTTGAAGAATTCATTCATTTATTCAGTTTATGATGGCATGATATGTTCTGATATTGGAGTATTTTATTTATGTGTTGATTGCCTTCTCATACATGTTAATAAATACCCTATATTAGAACACGTGTAGCGCCCTATGGAGGGAGTGTGCTTAGCCAGCAGCGGCACAATGCATATCATCTTAAGAGAGAATAAGTTTTTTCAGTCGATTCGTAAGAGCACTGGCAGCCTTACGACAATCGCCAGAAGCGATTCATGTATAATTGGTTCGGGAAGAGTCACAATGGGCACAAATTTGATCGTTGAAGAAGCCTTATTGTACCCAGAATCGGCTAGAACTCTTCTAAGTTTTAAGAATATTAGCGCCAACGGTTTCCATGTTGAGACTAAAGAAGAGTACGGTAAGAAATACCTACTCATTACGAAGCGCGAAGAGAATGGAAAAGTGCATTAGAAAAACTTCCTTCAACTGGAAACTGGGCTATATTATACCAACATTAAGGCACCCGCAGCCTGCACTGTCCCCGAAGACAGTATTTAGAAGCTCTGAACTCTTCTGTCTTTGGCATGACAGATTAGGCCACCCAGGTCTTAGCATGATGAGAAACATAATAAATAACTTACATGGGTATAATATTAATGTAAAGAATTTTCCGAATCATTAAGATTTTGTGTGCCCTGCATGTGCCACCGGGAAACTAATAACTAGACCCTCCACTCTGAAAGTGAAGGATGAAGTCCCTGCATTCCTGGAACGCATCCAGGGTGACATTTGCGGTCCCATTCAGCCCATCTCAGGGCCATTTAAGTATTTTATGGTACTTATTGACGCTTTCTCGAAGTTGTCATATGTGGGTTTTGTTGTCCACAAGGAACCACGCCTTTGCAAAATTGATCATTCGCATCAGAAATGTGTTTCCTGAGCATCACATCAAGTCCATCAGAATGAACAACGCCGGTGAATTTACTTCAAAGGCATCTGATGATTATTGCATGGCGATGGGAATTGCAGTCGAGCACTCGGTACCGCATGTCCATACCCAGAATGGTTTGGCAGAGGCTTTAATTAAGAGATTTAAATTTATTGCCCGACCCTTCTTGCATAATTGTAATTTGCCAGCAACATGTTGGGGACACGCAGTCCTACGTGCAGTGAATCTCATCAATCTTAGACTTTCGGCCTACAACATCCATTTACCTATGCAACTAGCGCAAGAGTCACCATCGAAAATTTCCCAACATTAGGGGGAGGAAATCAACCCCTTGATAAAGAATGTCGGGAAATTACGTGGTAAGCCTAGGGAATCCATGCAGATGACCCGCGCACTAAAGAAGTCCAGAAGACAATCGATTTGCAAGAACTAGCAAATCAGCTGTCTGATCACTTTAGTGATTTGAAGAGCGTGACTAAGTCGCATGTGCCTGCACGCACTGCACCGGAGAGGGTTGAAATACCAAAGAAAGCAGAAGGTATCCCTAATCTCGTCCAGAGACCTCAGAAAAATAAAAAAGAGGACGAGAACTCCGGTTCCTCGAATCCTTAGTAACCGGGGACGCCTGGTGAAGAAGGATAAGAAGGACTTATCATAGCTGATCATTGAAGTCCCCCAGAATGAGAAGGGGAGCCAGTTGAGACCTGGCACGAGTATGACACCTTCAGAAAAGGGCATACCGGATCTGAATATCCCCATCGGCATGGATGTGTGCGCACACATCGGAGCCGAAAAACTAAAGGGACTTGCCACCGCAATTGAAAAAAGCGATGCGCAAGGTGAAGCTCCAGAAGAAGCCACTCATGAAGAAATAGCTATAAATTATATGCACACGGGAGAGTCTCTGAATAGGACAACAGCTAATATCGATATCTACTTCGCAAAGAAAATTGCCACCATCATTGATCTTGATCTCGAGTCTACATCGCTCGCTGAATGTAAGAAAAGATCAGATTGGGAAGATTAGAAGAAGGCAATAGCAACTGAATTGCTATCTCTGAATAAAAGAGAGGTGTTTGGGCCCGTATGCCGCACACCTCCCCACATACACCCCGTTGGGTACAAGTGGGTATATGTTCGAAAGAGAAATGAAAGAAATAAAGTAATGAGATACAAAGCAAGGCTGGTAGCCCAAGGTTTCACTCAACGTCCTGGAGTTGATTATGAAGAAACCTACTCCCCAGTCATGAGTGGAATTACCTTTAGATATTTGATCTCAATGGCAGTGAACTTGAATTTAGAAATGAAATTGATGGATGTTGTGACTGCATACCTTTACGGTAACTTGGATTCGGAGATTTACATGAAAGTCCCTGAAGGAATTCCTCTCCCGAATCAAGATAGAGCAAATAGAAATATGTACAGTGTGAAACTCAGAAAGTCACTGTATGGACTGAAACAATCTGGAAAAATATGGTATAATCGCTTAAGCGACTTTCTCTACAAGAAAGGCTACACGAACAATGAAGACTGTCCTTGTGTATGTATACGGCAATCCCAGAATGGATTCTGTATAATCTCTGTGTACGTAGATGATCTGAATATCATCGGGACAACCGAAGACATAAAAGAAGCAAGCTCCTACTTGGAGTCAGAATTTGAAATGAAAGATTTGGGCAAGACCAAGTTTTGCTTAGGCATGCAGCTTGAGCATGTCCCTGAAGGAATCTTGGTACATCAGTCGACCTACACCCAGAAGGTGCTTGAAAGGTTTGGCTTCGAGAAGGCATTTCCCTCGAAAGTACCGATGATCTGTGAGGTCTTTACAAAGAAGAAAAGATCATTTCCGACCTAGGGAAGAGGGGAGGAAGTCCTGGGACCGGAATTCCCATACTTGAGTGCAGTGGGAGCACTCATGTATTTAGCAAACTGTACTAGATCGGACATTGCATTTGCTGTGAACCTCTTAGCAAGGTACAGTGCAGAGCCCACCAAAAGGCATTGGCAGGGCATAAAAGACATTTTCCGATACCTCCAAGGTAGCAAGGACCTCGGATTGTTCTACAGAAAGAATCAAGACTGAACTTGATTGGCTATGCAGATCTTGGGTATCATCGGACCGCATACCGCTAAGTCACAAACAGACTATGTATTTACGTGTGGTGGAACCGCAATTTCATGGAAATCGTCTAAGCAAAGCCCGTAGCTACTTGACGAACCACTCGAAATTATAGCACTTGTATAAAGCCGCACGAGAGTACGCTTGACTCGCCGAATGGTTCACCACATCCAAAGATCATGTGGGATGAACATTGTGCAAACCCCACAATTATCTATGAAGATAATGCCGCTATGTTGCACAAGTGCAAACGGGCTATGTGAAGAGTCATCTCACAAAGCATATCAACCCTAAGTTCTTCTATGCACATGAATTGCAAAAGATGGACGAGATTAAAGTATCGCATACTAAGTCATGTGAAAATCTCGCAGATTTATTCACTAAGTCACTCCCGCATCTAGCTTTGAAAGGTGCGTGCGTGGAATTGGAATGATGAGACTTAGAGAAGTGCGAATCTGGGGAGAATTGTCACAAGCCCGCTAATAAATCTTGATCATGAAGATTAAGTACCCAAAAATAAAGTCTTGCAGACCAAATGAATTTGGGTGAATTGTACTCTTTTTCCCTTGACGAGTTTTCCATGAAGTTTCTCGACCAAGGTTTTTAACGAGGCAATTCGTGCATCGCAGCATCACATGTTTCATGTACTCTTTCTCCAAATTTTTTCCACTGGGTTTTTATGGAGTTTTGACGAGGCATGAGCATGTTGGGTGAGTGCCCAAGGGGGAGTGTTAGGAAACTAGGCCCACGGCCAGAGTTCTGATATATTTGGGCATCCCACCGTAGACTATAAATAGGGACCTAGACCCCCTCAGTATGTACATATGAATAAAAGCAATAAAGAAAGATCAGGAGTTCTCTCTATCTCTCTGTGTGTTCAATCTATTCTTCTGTGATTCTGTGATTGATTCGTTCTTGTTCTATACAGAGGAATCGCTCGGACTGGTCGCCAGCGACGGTTCCTCAACACTGTGCAAGGTGTGATCCTGCTCTGGGGTGCTCGAGCTTGGTGGTCCTGGGTATGCTCGTGGTTTTCCTTGTGCATTGCAATCATTTACTTGTTATTTGTAGGAATCCATACTACTTAGGTTTTTAGTTATCCATGGAAATTTGTTGAACTAGCACATACTTAGGCTTTCGGTATGTGATCCAGTGTGCCAAGAAGAAATTGGATGGTATTTCCCAAAATATACATCTTTGCAATGCTACTAAGCAAAATTTCCCAATATTTGTGGTGCTCCCAAAGTTCTCCCAGCTAGCTAGTTTGAAACAACGACGACATCGAACCAAAGAAAACGAACGTGTGTCAAGGAATTCATTGAGCATAGACAACTTTTTATTCACTCGCATAACGGTGCTCTGACAAAAATCAGCGCCATGCCATATAGATCGACGCAGCATTACAAATCTGGTAACTAACATCAACAAAAATTTATCACCCTTCTTTTAGATAGGAATAATAACTGAAGCACTGCTGCTTTGTTGCAGTGCCCTACTAAATATCTTTTGTTGTTTTTCTTCCTGCTCTCCTATGCAAAAGTAGCCACTTAAACCACCCACCACGACAAACCCTACGCAGCTCGAGTTCAAGCAGCAACATCTCCAGGCAATCACACTCGTGCATCAGGTCTGTCAAAAGAGAAGCATCTATATATTAGCATGCTGAAATTTACATCAGTAGAAAGATGTCTTGTTATTAGGGATTTCTAGTTAGGTGTCCTCTCTCCATTTTTCGTTTTAAGATTGTTGAGAGAGTACATAGAAAATTTCTATGGAGGCAAATGTTGGCACCTGGGTTGCCTTTGCTTTGAGCCTATGTACCTCATCCTGTGAACACAATAACCTGCAGCGCTCCAAACTGTCAGGACTGAGCTATTTAATTTCTTCATGTCTTTGGTTTAGAAAATTCAGATAAAAGATAATTTACCGCCATTGCAGCTCCAAGATCTCATTGATCATTTCCTTCTCCTTTTCATGTGCTGCTTCCAACTGAAAAGACAGTGGGTTATACTCTACTTACCGTTTACCATAGTAATAAAGAAAAGAGATAACTTCCGGTACTGGAATGACAGAATAAATTTTGAAGAGCTCGCTTCGAAGTTCACCATAATGGTGGCTTGCTAGTTTCAGTAAGTTTATTGTACGTTTTGGGTGATAATTTAGTGGTACCATCGGGACTTATTGACTTTTTTGTGGAATCGTTGCAGTGCTCAGTAGGTATCCGTGATTCTGACTAGTTGCAGAATTTGGTGATTCCGGTTCTTAACCATGTTTGGTTGTATTTTGAAAAAATACCCTTGCCTTTTCAATTTTGTATGTCTCAGCATCACTCGAAATAATGGAAAATGCCATATGTACAACCTACAAAGCAGTTTGTTTTTGTACTTGGTCATAACTAATTGGTATGAACTATTCATCAATGCTTTCCAGTTTAGCTCAACCGATCACAGATATATAGCTTACTATCTATTTACAAGTGAATGTACTTTGAGATTCATATTGGACATGTTCCTGTATAGCTTATTAAGAATCTTAACTCACCATGGATCTGTCAACCGATAACGCAGATGATGGAGATGTTGAGCGACTTGTCGAAGGGATGCAAGCAGGCGATGCCAAATCGCAACCACTTAACTGCTTCATCGAATGAAGTATTTGTTCCTGCAAGCCAGGACAAGACTACAGCATCAACAGAGCAGAACATGTTCAGGCCTTAAATTTTGGGTTGTTTGGTGGGTGGGACCGTGGGTGTTCCTATTTTTTGTGAGTGCGTGTGGGTGGGGGGATTTACCCTCTGAAGCATATTTGTCTGCAAAACATTGTATAGCTGCATGTACAATGAGCCACCAATAATGCTTGATGCAGCCTCAGCTGAAGGTGGTGTACTTAATGTCGGAAGGTGAGAAATTGCCTTCATAACAGCAAAATGACATGTACATTAAGAAATATGGAATTGTGAATAAAAAAGTGGAAGAAAGAGAATTTCACAAACACAACAACAATTTTCTTTGCTTGGTGGCTTTTTTAAGCTGTAAAAATGTCCAACCAACAAATAGGAGAAGTGCATGATACGATTTTCTCCTTGTCTTTCTTTAGAAAAAAAAAGCACTATTCTCTGCTTTTTTTCTCGAAAACGCAGGAGAGCTGCGCATCAATATATTAAGAAGAAAGCAAAATGGGACAAGAACCCAAACAACACAACACACACACAAACCCCAAAAAACCCCACACAACTCTAAACACACACACTCTGCTGCTGCTGCTAGGAAACTAACGCGCCCGTGACAAAAAAGATCACGACCAAGGAAGATTGGGCGCTAACCACCCGGAGCGAGGGCATCCAAGAGGGATAATCCTCGAGCCCCCGCCAAAGACCACGACCTTCTATCATCTTCAGCAACAGCAAGTGCACCTGCAACACTTGGGGCTGCTCCATCAAAAACGCATTTGTTGCGGTGTGCCCATAAGGTCCATGCTCCCAGGATTATGAGAGAGTTGGTTCCTTTTCTTAGCATGTCACTAGCAGCATTGCTCACCTTCTCCCACCAAAAATGAAAGGATGTTTCAATGGGTTGCGGAGAAAAGGCTTGGAGTCCAATTCGAGAGAAGAAACGGAACCAAAACTCTCTTGCAAAGACACACTGGACAAGGAAGTGATCAATTGTTTCCGCAGCCTGGTCACACAAAGAACAGTGCTCAGGATGAGGGAGCCCACGGCGTGCAAGGCGATCCGCAGTCCAACATCGGTTGTGAGCCACCAACCAAACAAAGAAGCGACATTTGGGCGGTGCCCAAGTCTTCCAAACTCTTTCACAAGGCTCAAAAGATGTAGATCCCACAAAAAATCCCTTGTATGCGGTCTTGGCCGAATACTGCCCATCAGAAGAGAACCGCCAAAAATGTCTATCTTTAACATCCGGTTGCAAATAGAAATCCGATAGGACGTCCCACAGGTGGAGGAAATCCACAATTACACCAACAGTGAGAGCCCCTTTTATGTCAGAGATCCAGGTCTGGTTGGTGAGGGCATCCTGGACAGTTCGTTGTTTGATCCTCCTTTTAGGAATGACGGCAAAAAGACGAGGCGCAAGATCTACGATGCATTGGCCATAGAGCCAACGGTCTGTCCAGAAAAGGGTTTTTGTTCCATCCCCAACTTCGGAATAAACAGCCACTGCGAAGAAGGCTCTGACTTGCTCTGGGACATGAATTGGAAGATTAGCCCATGGGCGATGCGGCTCCGTTTTTTGTAACCAGACCCATCTCATTCGCAAAGCCCAGCCCAGAGATTTAAGATCTGAAATTCCTAAACCTCCAAGTTCTTCAGGAAGACATACCTTACCCCAAGCCACGAGACAGTGCCCACCTTTTGCATCTTTGCGGCCTCTCCAAAGGAACCCACGCCTAACTATTCTCTGCCGGGTTCCTTCGCTAATATTCATGAAGCAGTCTGGTTGCATTTCTCCAGTACTCAACAAAGGGTGAGATTATAATCAGGGGCGGATCCACACCCCAGGCAGGGTAGGCTTCAGCCCGGGGTGTGGAAAAATATCTAATGTACAGCCCGGGTAAATTCAGTTCAGTCTGGGTAATATTTTCATGGTCCAGCCTAAATAGCCTAGATCATTCCACCACTGAGCCCAGGGCGTAACTAAATCCTGGCTCCGTGATTATAATGCAAAATTAACATCACCTATGGAACATGCTGATCCAACCAAAATTAGAAATCATTATGGAAGAGGACCACTATCGAGCTAGTTTGCTCAGGTACATTGTTTGACAACTGTGATTGGCTAGTTCATGTAAGAGAAAACAAAGGCAGTTGAGTTCAGCGTTCAAACCCCTACCTGGGCTTGGTTACGAAATGGGCTGATCTGGTTTAGACCTATTATCAGGTGGCCTAATCTACATCAAGTAAGTTTCATACATTCAAGCTGAAACCAAGTAATCCTGCGGTGTTGGGCTCACATCAAGCGATCTTTAACTGGAGCCTTGAGGCAGGTTTTAATGTCAAGTCCCTCTCGAGGACCAGACCGTTAAAGCAGAGGTGAGCCAAAACTGCCTCTCTGCACTGTTCATGATCCATTTATGCACCCAATATATTAGATTGTTGCAGAAATTATTTTATGTTGCAGCGTGGCATAGGTTGCAACGTGAAATTTTCCCAATATACCATATAGGGGACCACTAACGTTGTTAATCAGAAAACAATGATCTTCCTGCATTCTACGAGCATGCAAAATATACACGATTCCAGTCCCCAATAAACAGATTGCACCAGTTCTTGAACCTTGAAATATGGTATAGGATAAAGACTAATAACCTGCATGCTGTGACACTTTTGTAGGCCAGATGGGTGGGCCTGAAATGAAAAATCATGTCATCTCTAAGTTGACCAAATATGCACTGAGTACTAATGGCTCTCAATTACCTTATCCAACTCAACATGCCCAGGTGTAACTTTAAAACGGCCCCTTTGTTGTATAAGTGGAGGTTTCGATCTATCATCAGGGTCCTCGACATTTGATACTGCATTAAAATGAAGCATGTTAAAGCAATAAGCAGAGGCCAGGTTTCTGTACCCGTGGGAACTTATTCTAATTTTCCCAGGCTAAGTTAGCCTCTGTTTGGTATTTTGAAACATTAAAAAAGAAACTGAGTTCTTGGTATTGGGGAAAAAGAATAAACACACTGAGTTTTCAAAAAAGAGTAAACAGACTGCAGGGATAAATACATTTCATTACCTGATGATTTAGGTGCCTTAGACTGCAGGGATAAATACATTTCATTACCTGATGATTTAGGTGCCTTTGGAACAGCTTCAGAAGATGGTTCATCTGCTACATGCAAGGGCCCTCCATTACACTTGTCACGGTTATGAATGTTAATTGGAATTTGCTGCTTAGAGCTGAAAGAACCAGATATATAGTTACACATTGTGGCAACAGCTTCTGAAGAACACTACTATGGCAACAGCTTCTAGAAGAACACTACTATGGTAACAGCTTCTAGAAGAACATTACTATGGCAACAGCTTCTAGAAGAACACTATAAGGCCCAGTTTAGAAGAGAATTCCTGTGGGAGTTGAGCTATTTCCTATAAAATTCCGGCGTTCCAAACAACCCCTAACTGTAGGTGGAAAAATGGAAGAACACTGGTTCATAGGACAGCAACTCCGGTGTTGTGGTAAAATCATGTACCTTTTTGTTTATTTTCATGTAATGTCCTTTTTCATAAATATATGTCTTTAACTATTAGTTATGATGTCATACTGTCATGAATATGACTATACACTACTTTTGGTTTTTGCTGCTTATTTACGAGACAAATGTTTTAAGGTTACTTTTGGTTTTTCCTGTCTGTTTACGAGACAAATGATTTAAGGTTTACAGAACGGTATGCAATAAATGGGAAAACAAAGTACACTCATGCGGTTGTCATTTTGAATAGGAAAATCATTCTCAGACACTACTGCTAGGAAATACGCATAAACCCAAGCAAAGTAACTTGTTTCAAGACTATATCACCATCGGTGGCACTGTTATCTAGTTGAGCCTTCATAGACAGTTGCTGCAAGCTGCAATACCAACTCAAACAGTCATCTTATCAAAATCTTCAGACACCAAAAATACATATCCAGAATGTTGGGGATCAGATCACTCAAAAGAAGCAAGATGAGAGGACAAAGTAGCTTTAGGACACTATTTTCTTATTCCTCTCTACCAAAACATACAAATACATGAAGCCTAACAAGCTTCTCATGAAAGGGAAGTTCTGGCTTATATGAGGCATCTACAAAAAAACACACACACACAGCCAACTCTGGCTTTCTTCTTCTTTTATAGATACATTGAACCGACATGCAGACAACACCAATTAACTAGCTATTTGACTAAGGAAAGCTAAGCCCAACTCATGTCTGTAGTATAGTCTGGTTCATTCTCATGAGTAGTTAAATTGATTTTGGCTTTGTGTTATTAATTCCAAGCTTCCAGCTTAAGGCTATTGCGTTGCCAGCACAATTCGAGTCTTGTTTTGCTAGAAACTTCAAGTGGCATGCACTCAAAGCTGCATGTCGGCGGCTAGCTCCAGAAGACTCTTGATTGGCTCATGAGGCTGCATAGTTTTAAGTTTGTATTCATAAGAATTAGTAGTGATATATATTCTTGAAGTTTCAAGTATACATTGCTATTTTTTAACACTCCCCTCAATGCATACTTGCTTTCAAAGTTGTCTTGCAGACCATTCCGAGAGCCTCTTGAAATTTCTTGAACTTTACTTTGTTGAGACTCTTTGTAAGAATATCTGCAACTTATTCTCGATATTTCCTCCGAGAACTTTTTCTCTTATATAATGATAGTGTACTTCTATATGTTTCGTCCTTGTATGAAAGACTAGATTCTTTGCCAGACATATGGATGATAGATTATCACAGAGAATCCTTACTTGATAGTCTATCGGTTAGTAGAGATCCTTCATCAGTTGCTTAAACCAAGTGCTTTCTTGTGCCGCTGTTGCTGCTGATCGATATTCTACTTCAGTACTCGATAATGCCATGGTGGCTTATTGCACCAAGATACAGCTCCTAATCCAAGATTGAAGAAATATCCAGTTGTTGATCGACATGTGTCGCAATCTCCAGCATAGTCGGCATCACAGTATCCAATCACTCGGCATCCTTTTGTTTTATTGTATAAAACACCATAATTAATGGTGCCTTTGACATACCTGAGAATATGTCTAATTGCACTGAGGTGAGGCTTCTTTTGACTTGGTCATATACCGACTGATAATTCCAACAGCATAGGAAATATCTGGTCGACTAACTGTGAAATAGATAAGACTCCCGACCAGCTGCTGATACATAGTCACATCCTCTATATCCTTTCCTTCCTCTTCTCGTAGATTCATATTAGGATCCGTAGGAGTAGAAATAGGCTTGCAATCAAGCATCGCATATCTTTGAAGGTCCTTTGCATATTTTTATTGACCTAAAAATAACCCCTCTGTATGTTCCACCTCAAGTCCAAGTGTTTCAACTCTCCAAACTCTTTCATTTGAAATTTAGCTGAGAGATTTTCTTTTGTCCTCTGTATCTCCTCATAATTTTCTCCTGTGATGATTTGCTAGTCTACCTTCTTTAGCCTTCACAAACAAACTAGAATATGATGAAGCAACTTTAAATCCACTTTGTACTAAAAACTCTCCTATTTTCTTATACCAAGCTCTTGGAGCCTGCTTCAAGCCATAGAGCGTCTTCAATTTGTAGACATACTTTGGTTGAGTCTTACTCTCAAAGCCTTTTTGTTGTTCCATATAGATGCCCTTATCAAGCTCTCCATATAGGAAGGCATTCTTGACATCCATCTGCCACAACTTCTAAGACTTGCTAGCAGCCAAACCAAGCAAGACTCAAACAGTTGTGATCTTTGCCACTGGACTGAATATTTCTTCGTAGTCCAGCCCATATTGTTGAGTGAATCCCCGAGCAGCTTTATACCTTTTGATTAAGCCATCTGTACGGATCTTGATTTTATAAACCCATTTACAAGATATTGGCTTCACATCCTTTGGTATTGGCACTATTCACATCCTTTGGTATTGGCACTAAGTCCTATGTTTGATTTTCTTTTTAGTGTCTTAACCTCTTCCTCCATAGCCCTCCATAGCCTTTCGTCACTTAGAGCCTTGTGCTGCTTCCTCGTAAGAAGATGGCTCAATAGGTATAGCCTCATCAATAAGGGCAGCATTAGCATAACTAGGATTGAGATTCCGCTTCCTTGTAGATCTTCATAGTTCATATACAGGATCTTCAACTTCCACTTGATTTGGACGATATTCCTCGAGTACAGGCTAATGTTCGCCAGTCTTCCATAGACTCTTGGACTTACTGGGTAAGCTACCTTCAACTTCACTTGGAGTTGATGCTAGCTCCTCAACTTCTGGCTTAATTTCTTCTAGAACCTCATCCAAATCTTGGGATTCAAAAATCTCGAACTTCTTGGGAGTCCACCATGAAGAGGCTTTATCAAATACAACATTTCTTGAAGTGTGGCATCATCATAGCCAACGAAGATGCACTGAATCGCCTTCTTGTCAAACTTACTCCTCAAGTGATCTGGCACAAAGATACAGCACACACAGCCAAATACTTTGAAGTGGCTAACGACTGGCTTATCTTCCACAACTTCTCATATGGTGATTTAAATCCCACCTTTATTTGTGGTGGCCTATTAATCACATAAGCTGCAGTCCTCATACACTCAGCCCAGAATCTTCCTAGTACATTCTTAGCATGTAGCATACTCTGATAGGTTTTTGCAAAGTGACGATTCTTGCGTTCCACTACTCTATTTTGGTTGTGGAGTATTGGGGCAAGTTAATTATCTTTTTATCTTATGCTCCTTGAGATAGATAGTAAACTCATTAGATAAATATTCTCCCATTGTCATTCTTGTCAAGTTCACTTTCTATTTTCTTCTTAAATCCCTTGAACTCCATAAAAGTTTTAGATTTCTCTTTCATAAAGTAAACGCAAACATACCTTGAGAAGTCACCGATAAACATCACCATATACCTCATGCCTCCAAGTGATATTTGCTTGACTAGGCCAAACACATCTAAGTGTATGAGCTCTAAAGGTATTTTGGATCGATATTCTGACTCTTTGTATGGCAATTAGTGAGCCTCGCCATATGGACAGACAGCACAGACTACGTCTGTCCGGATGTCCAAATGAGGAAGTCCTTTCAACACGTGCTTCTCCATCATTCCCTTCAACTTACTGTAGCTAACATGTCCAAGCCATGCATGTCAGAGATCTTTCGAATCTTGTCCACATATACTGACTTTGCAGAGAACACATAAACAGACTGCCTTCTCCCTTACATGATAGGTGTGCCGATCATTTTAACTTTTCTAAAAGTAGCAACTTCTTCAAGTCTGAAGAGTATATAGTTCCCTTTTGTTGTAAATTGAGGCACTGACAGCAGATTCTTTTTCAAGCTTGGGACATCATAAACCTTCTTAAGATGGAATTGTTGAGGACCGTACATTGGAACAACTGTGTTTCCGATATGAAAGATGGGTAGCTTGAGTTATTGGCTATTAGCACCACTTTCCTTCCCTTGTACTCACTCATATTTTACAGCTTCTTATCATCACTAGTCATATGATTGGAGCAACCAGAATACAATTCAATCTTATTTATAATTTATCCCTAGATATGTCGTTGCTACAAAAGCTAATGCTTCCATGTCCTCCTCAAGCTCTTCTTCTTCAACTTCTTGAGAAATCCAACTTCAGCGTCCCACTCTTCACTTATGGATGCTTCTAAAGTGATCTCCTCCTCCTTTGTGGTGGGCAAGTTCACTTCGAATCGCCTTCTCGGGTACTGGTAATCTCGAGCAAAATAACTCTTCTTATCACTATTGAAGCAACCACCATATTGTTTTCTCTCATTTTTCTCTTATTGTTGATATTGTCTTCCTTGTTGAGCTCCCTTGAAAAGTTGCTTCTCTCTCTTGTATGTTGTTTGCCAATTTCTGTCCACCTTGTTTTGGACCTCCATGGTCCCCGAGGTGAACACTTCTTGTTAGTGAAGAGTGCCCCCTCTTCTTCCTTTTATAGTAATACTCCCTATCTGCTTGGCTAACTCTTCTTGATTAGCCAATAAATTCTCCAACTCCACCAATGATAGCTGGAATGGCCATCCTCTCACTGCGGACATAAACCCGTTGTACTCGGGTCTTAGACCATGGATGATTATCCTCTTCATCCTTGCCTCACTAATTTTCTCATCTGGCTCAATCTGAGATATCTCACAGCAAATATTTTTCATCTTCGTAAAATACTGACTAAGAGTGTCTTGTGAGATACCTACAAGCTTATCCTCAAGGAGCTGAAGATGTGCCTCATTCTTCTTGGAGAACAATTTTGCCAAAGTCTCCCAAGCCGAATGTGATGTCTTTTCATCACAAATGTGCTCCAATAGGTCCTCCTCAATTGTTATCTTCAGCAAAAACAAAACCTTACTAGTCTTAATGCACCACTTCCGCAAGGTTTATACATTCTCCTGTGGTGAAGGAGTTGTCTCAATGCCCACAACGACCTCTCATAGATCTTGACCTTATAGGTAGGACTCCATGTAGATCTGCCAATAGCCATAGCTGTGGCTATTAAGCTTCTTGATCCCACTGCTTGCTCCAGCAAGATCTACCATGGCGACTGACGCCTGGCGTCATGTAAGCTTTGGTCCCAGACCAAAGAAATTCACAGTCCCAGACTATGCACCGGCAGAGTCTTACCTTAGCGCCACAAATACTCCTCTCGATCCTGACAGTTCCGGACCGACTGCTCTAATACCAACTGTTCAGAATCAGATCACTCAAAAGAAGCAAGATGAGAGGGCAAAGTAGTTTTAGGACACTATTTTCTCATTTCTCTCTAGCAAAACATACACATACATGAAACTTAACAAGCTTCTCATGGACGGGAAGTTCTAGCTTATATGAGTCATCTACAAAAAAACATACACAGCCAACTCTAGCTTTCTTCTTCTTTTATAGATGCATTGAACCAACATGTTACAACCGACATGCAGACAACACCAATTAAGTAACTAGCTATTTGACTAAGGAAAGCTATGCCCAACTCATGTCTATAGTATAGTCTGGTTCATTCTCATGAGTAGTCAAATTGATTTTGGCTTTGTGTTATTAATTCCAAGCTTCCAGCTTAAGGCTATTGTGTTGCCAGCACAATCCAAGTCTTGTTTTGCTAGAAACTTCAAGTGGCATGCACTCAAAGCTGCATATCGGCAGCTAGCTCCAGAATACTCTTTACTGGCTCATGAGGCTGCATAGTTTGAGTTTGTATTCATAAGAATTAATAGTGATATATATTTTTGAAGCTTCAAGTATACATTGCTATTTTTTTAACACAGAATATTAACTTTTTTTATTGCCAGCACTTTTATAACGTGGTAATAAAGATCTTTCTGTCAGCACTTTCGTAACTTGTACATTCGTAGTGGGCCTAGAATTCTTTGGCTCATCAAGTTTGGCCTAAAATAAAACCAGCATGTTTGGCCTAAAATAAAACCGGCATGTTTTGGCTCATTGAAACTATGAAATGCAGCCATTGATCAACTGAAACTGATTCTAGAACAAAATTCAAATCATTGGCAAGAAGGTGATTGTTCAAATGTAGCATGCATTCTTTTGTCTGTAAAGTAGAACAAACCTCTCTTTGGATGAAAGAAATCCATCTGATGAGCAAGAACTAAAAGAAAACTTCCTTTCATGAGATGAGCTGGTTGGAACAGCATCGGAGTCTTTCTCTTGCAAGTCCAAATCACAGCTTTCCATAGAGTTATGTTTCCTGACATGGCCATTTACAAGCACCCCAATTGTAGTCCCACGCATAGATGCGCTCCTGGCAGTGGAAAGAAGTGAAAAGCAATTTTCTGAAGTGGATAGTACAAGTGTACAACAGAGGTAGAATATATAAGTTGGCATTGTCATCATTCCAATAGTCCGACAGAAAATAATATCTTGTCATTTACGAGCAACAATATAAATTTGAAGAAATTTAGAACAGATCAAATCTATTACCTTGATAAACAAACGGAGCGTTCAGGAGATGAAACAGTTGACTTATCATTGGTCATCACATCATTTTCCTACCAACTTTGCTTGGTGTTAGATGTAAGAAAAGCTTTATGCTAGGTTATAAATTATAACACCAAACTTTGCACAGGAACTAAAACTTACGGTGTCAATATCATACTTCATTGAGAACTCTCTTGACAAAAGAGATCCATCTGATGCTCGCTCCTGCAAGTTGTTGTCCAAGTCATAGAAAGACGATATATCTGAATCTTTATATGATATACTGTCATCGCACTCTGTAACCTGACAAAGGGCAAATAAATTAAACCCTTGATGTGAAATCAATGACTAAAGAAAACATATAGATGCTAGATGCCTACCAGTGAAGCTTGAGATTTAAGGTCATCGATGTCGAAGTTCCAGCTACTGATACCCCTTTTGTATTCATCCTAGCAATATAAGAAATAACAGGGATTAAATGAATAATGAGAAAATGGTTACGATAAAATAATCATTTGGGCACCAAGAGGGTAAACAAAAAAGAAAGAAATGCCACAGAATCCTAAGTTCAGAAAAATGCTAAGAATATGTTTTTTTTTACAATGCTGTCAGACAGTTCCAAGTTCTAACCAATGTTGAGATAGTAGGGGATTGATATTTCCCCAAAAGCAAAGGACGTTTGTTAATATGGAAAGCCAACTATGGGCAAGGAAGCAAGTTGCAAGAATAAACACTCCCGTAACACTTGAATAAAGAGCATATTGCAAGAAATTTTAGAGATGTCAGATGGTATCATATTGTGTATGTGTGACATGTAGCCAATCTTGAACTCTATCGTCTCTGAAGCTATATGAGTGACTCCTCTGACCTCTTTCGTACAAGGTCTTAATGCCAAGACCTCTCCAATGTCCCAAGTCCCAACCCCCGCCTGGTTTAATTGTAAAGTTACAACCTTCTTGTTTGTCATTCTAAACTACACAAATTCTGAAACAAGGTCTTATTATATGCTTTGCACATTATGTTTTGAGAATCATTGGTTTACATATGTTTTTTAGAACATAAAAAATATATATGCAATGCAAACTTTCATTAATCCTTGGTTAAAGAAACCAACAAAGAAGATGTGCATAATTTGTTCTGCACTCCTGCTTACCAATGCTTGATTATTTAATGTGGGTACCATCTATGCAAGGCATATCAAAAGGGGGTGACGCAACAGAAAAGAGTTGCTCAATTTACTACTCCAAGAACAAGGCCATTTTCGGGAATAATATATCGGAAATTTAGAATGAGCACCTGCGAGATTTCTTCTTTCTTTCCATCAGGCATTTTCTTCTGAGCAAGTAAATCTTCATCTTTTTCCTGCATTAATGGTTAAGCCCCTGATTTAACTTCGTGAAGAACATTAGCTAGACAAATAGTTATGCACCACTTAAACCATGTTACCTTCAAAGCTTGATATCTGGCACCAAGGCCTGGCAATCCCTCCAAAAGCTTTCGAGTAATGAAATCATTGGAACGAGCTTGCTTGAAAAAAGGTTGCTTCATCAATTTTTTTGCCGTAGGCCTTTTTGACGGGTCTTTAACCAAACACATAGCAATCATTTGCTTAAAGTGCTGTTATTAGAAATCATTGTTAACAAATAGGAACTTTATCAACATAAAGAATACAGAAGTGAGAGGTCCTGTCAAAGATATTTACCCTTGAGAATTTCTTATCTCTCTCATAGTCAAGACCTGGGGGAGCATTTTGAAGTGTCATAAGCAATACCTGACAAAGTACATGAATGATAGCCTTAGAAACACACATCATAAGAGAAATGGGATTGCTTCAAAGATATTGTAATGGTATTTGTTTGAGTATACCTTCATGGGAGGGTACTTCGAGAAAGGAGCGTGACCATGAGCAAGTTCAAGTGCAGTGATTCCAAAGGACCATATGTCTGCCCTGTAATATATTTGTCAGAAACAGCTCCAATTAACAAGCAATGGTGAAAAAAGTATCCGGATATTTAACTAGTGACAAATAAAGTTTGTAGCCTACTTGAAATCATATCCATGTAGCTGCTCCATAACCTCTGGTGCCATCCTAATACATTAAAAGGGTCCACAGATGAACATGTGTGAAGAAAAGCTTATTTAGCAGAAAGGAAAGCATATTTTGCTACATTATGAGAATGAGTACCAGCAAGGAGTTCCCACAAAAGTATTCCTAGCCCGCTGTCTGTCGCCAGAATCAAAAAGGCAAGCAGAAACCCCAAAATCTCCAAGCTTAACTCCACCGCGAGAATCAACTAGGATATTTCCTGCCTGTTGCCAAAAGAAATAAAAAAGAAAACAACATCAATATAACTTGTCTGAAAACAACTAAATAGGAAGTTGTAAGAATTTGATATATCCATGTAGCGGTCAGCAAAGGGGAGCAGCGGGCCCTTCAGATATATAGACACAGTAGGGTGTGAATGTGCATTTACCTTGACATCACGATGTATATGCCCGTGATGGTGAAGATACTCCAAACCTTTGAGGACTTCACGAAGCACAGTTGCAATGACAGCTTCCTCGAAACCATCTGGATAGACTGATTTCATTATGTGAAGGCAAGACCCTCCGGCCATGTATGGCATAACCACCCATAACGTTTGGTTATGTGTAAATGAACAATGTGCCTTGACAACGTTAGGATGGTCTATAAGAATCATCGTCTGAGCTTCACGCATGATATTGTTCTGCATCAAGCACCCGTGTTGGTCATTTTAGACACAATAAAGTGGCAGGAGGTAATTAGAAACAGAGACAGAAACTTGAATAGGATCCATCAAACTGCAGCGGACAATGCTAGAGCCTATATATATGATTGCCTCTATATAACCTCTTTGCACCCTTACAGTTTACCACTATCGTCCAACCCGGATCCTGAGTCAATACAAATTTGAGCTATAAGACAGCAGAATTACCCCACAAATATGAATCCAAACACATCATTCTTCTAAACACATTACAATCACAATCTGCATGTAGGGCTCGGCTGACTGGTCCACCAACAACATGATGGACAATTTGACATGTGTCCGCGGATCATCTACTGCGCATGCGCGTACGGCGTACCTAACCCGTTAATTCGAGATCACGTAGACGCGTACGCAAATTTCGCGCTAAGAGGCATCATGCAACGAACGAAATAGAGATTGTCGGGCGAAACAAAAAGGGATTTAGGTGAGGAAACGAAGCGCCCTTACCAGATCGCTGTTGGTGCGCTCGAAGTCGAGCACCTTGACGGCGACGATCTCGTCGAGCGGCCTGCAGAGCGCGCGGTACACGACAGCGCTGACGCCCTGCCCGACCTCCTCGTACAGCTCGTAGTCGTCCACGCGGATCGGGTACTTGCGCCTCTCTCCTCCTCCCCCTGCCGCCGCCTTCTCCCCCGAGCCGGCCATGCCCACCTATCAACCTCCTCTCCGCCTACCCGACGGCGAGCCGAGGCCTCCACCGCCGATCCGACGCGATCGCCCGCCGATCGATCGAAACGAAGCCCTACGTTCGCGGATTCCGCGCCGCGGAGGTTGGCCGACGAACGAAACCCTAGGATCGATCGCACCGCCACCGCGCTAGAGCGTACCGGACGGAGCGGTAGAATCGGAGGGATTGGTAACGGAGGTGGGCGAGGGACGAGGAGAGGAGGGAGACGTGTGAAGGGTCGCGCGTTGCGGAGGAAGAGGAGGAGGAAATGGAGAGGTTAGGGTTGGTGTGCCCGTCGCCGAAGCGGGAGGCGGACATTTGTATTGAGGGAGCGCGCCACTAGGTTGGGTGCGGCTCAGGCAGTGGTGGATATCGAGCCAACTCCTCGTCTTATCGAGCTTTTTCTAAAAATGACACAGTTTGATTTAATATCATTTTACATATAATTTAAAAGTATTTTTAGAAACGAGCTAACGAGCCGAGCCGAGCCGAGCTTGAGCAAAATTCAAATTCATTTGAAATCAACTCATTTTAATGTTTAACCAATTAACAAGTATAATTGAAGTAATTTTGAACCGAGCCAACGAGCCCCACTAACGAACTTTTTTTCCACCCCTAGGCTCAGGTGCTGGGGGCACAGCACATAGCGCGTGCGGGGTGCCCCCAGCACCCGCCACGTGTCCCCCAAGCAAAAAAAATCTCCGAAAAATTCAAAAAAAAATACTTACAAAATTCGAAAAATTGTAAAAAGTACTTTTTTAAAAATACTTTTATCAAAAAGTATTTTTAAGTACTTAAAAAAATACTTTTTAATAAAAGTATAAATCAAAAAAATAAATACTTACAAAAAATACTTTTTATACTCAAAAAAGTACTTTTTACAATTTTTCGGATTTTGTAAGTATTTTTTTTGAATTTTTCGAAGATTTTTTGTGCCTTGGAGGACACGTGGCGGGTGCTGGGGGCACCCCGCACGTGCTATGTGCTGTGCCCCCAGCACCTGAGCCGCACCCCACTAGGTTGAGGGGCGGGGGCGGGACCAGCAAAGGGGTGACGTGGCGTAGTGCGCTACGTGCGTCACGCCTTTGAGATTTGGGATTTTGCGCTACGAGATGTGATTATCCTATGCCTGAATTAAGATTTAAGATTTTGTGGTGCTAGCCAGTCTCCAAACAAAAACACAGCTGAGAGCCTGAGAGCAGTGGTGAATCTAGGATGAAAAATAAGGATGAGCTGAAAGAGCATGCATTCTTCTACCGGATCAAATGCTTAATTCGCTTCCTCTTTATCCTTCTATCAATCTAAGGGCCTGTTCGGTTAGTGAGAAGCCGCCGGCTTCTTGCAGCCACTACAGTACCTAACTTTTAAACGGAGTATTTTCTCAAGACGAGGTCTATAAGTTAAACGTAGTACACGTTAAAAGCCCAACATCTGTACCAGTCAAAATCGCAAGTGAGTATCGATCTCTCCATAATCTGTACCGTAAACAGCCAAAATTCAAAATTTTCAGCCAAAAGCCATAAGCCGCAGCGAAAAAGAACAGACCCTAATAGCTCTTTGAAATTATTTTTGTTGATAGAAGTGGAGGATTCGTCATATCCATGAAGAGCTTCACCTTGCGCTATGAGATATCTTGCGCAATATAAAAATGCAGTCAAATGAATTTTGTATATAATTTCGGCCTCGTTACAATAAGTGCTCACTTTATTTGATACACTTGACCGTTGATTCTGAATGTCGTCACACTCACCCCTTATGATATTATGGAAATTATTTGGACCACCAACATATTTATTAAAAGCATCTATAGCCGTCTTCCAACAAGAGAACCCAACTTTTGTAAATACATCATTACCAAATGTGTTGGGTTGTGACGGTTTCTTGAAAAAAAATAATAGAAACAAAAAAGCAACATCCTTTTCCACACTATATTATAACCAATTAAATTTATTAAACCATGAGCTTGAGTTGGACCATTCAACAAATATGTCATCCTCACTTCATCTCTAATTTCATTGACAAAATCTGCTATAGGTATGCGATGCATTGGATCGGTAATAATTTCATCCAGATTAAATTCTAGTCGAGGCTTCTTTGCTAGAGTTGTGCTCTCATCAGCTGAGGGAGTACTACTTAAATTGCTTGTGAAATAATAACACAAGTTCATTTCTCCATTATTGCAAACCTACAAATTAAATGCTAATTGAGTATATGCAACAGTACCACACTATATTCTAACAATATCACACAATTAGTCGAGGGACTAATTGAGGAATGAGTTGCAAACCTACAAATCGGTTGGACTGTTAGGGTAATGATATCGATACTCAGTAGACAATAGCAATAGCAGCTTCAGTCCTCAAGTCCTTTCCTCATTGTCACTGCCTCAGGCCTTAGCGCAGAGCCTACGACGGTCTGCGGTCCGGCCTCCGGGCTCCAACCTCCCCGCCTCCGGCCTCATCGTCTCCTTATGATGGCGCAACCCGGCCTCCGCCTCCTCGCCCCCGGCTTAGTCGCTCAGGCTCAGGCGCTCAGTGGTCAGTGCCTCCCTACGGCGCACGGCCCCACCTCCCAGGCTCAGGCGTGGGGCGCCTACGCCTCCCCACCGCCCACCTCGACGCCTCCAGATCTACTCGGCACCTCCCTGCATCGGCTTGAGGACGACTGCACAGGCAGTGTCGCGGGCTTCAGACCTTAAGCACGGGTGAGAAAGAGCAACCTTAGTCTTTACTCCTCACTACCTCCATGCCTAGGTCAATTGATTGGGGATTTGGGGGAGCAGGGAAGGGAATGGATTGGGGATTTGGGGAATTTTGGGACATGGGAACATAGTACCATGTGGGTTCGGTGGGGATGTGGGCGGACCATGGACGTGAATTGAGCCTGACTTCGCTGCTTTTTCGGCCTTGCTTCTTTAGTTCTTGCTCTTACTTTCTTCTTGTTTGCAGTTTACTGACTTGCAGCAACGCCAACCATAGTAGGTCATAGCCGTAGCCCGTAGGATCGCGTCGGGGGAGCCAGGAGGAGGGAAGATTTCTTTTTTGCGATTGCCGTTTCTTGCAATTTGTCGTATCATCCATGGAATTAAACCTTGCGATTTGAAAACGGTAGAGATGGCTGAGTTGACCAAAGCAACGAATTGATATTTGCCTCTTTCTCGAGAAAATGCCATTCCTGCAGGGATTAGAAAAATGTCTTCCATCTAAAAAAAGGAAACATATTTTCCCAAATCAGCCAAAACAATTTCATTGCTCCATAGCAAATCCACCTACTTCATGCAGCTACGTTCTCTCCTTTCGGTGCCTGTTCAGAAATATTACTAACAATACAGAACGGCATCCTAACAATCCGTTGTAGTCTAGCTGGTTAGGATACTCGGCTCTCACCCGAGAGACCCGGGTTCGAGTCCCGGCAACGGAATTTTTTTTTTCAAAACGATATTTTTGAAAACTTATGCTACTAGACCGGCACGGTGAACTAGTAAAACTTATGCTGCTACACCTTTCTTCTATGCATAATGCATTTGCTACAGCAATGAAGACGCATAGCTAAAGACAATATGACATAATTTTTTTCCCTGCGGGTCTTCGAACAAAATTACCTATCAGACATGTTATCTCTGCTAGTGCTAGTTAATCTTCAGCTTCAATCCCCCTCTGTAGTTCTAGACACTTGGCCACTTGGGTCAGCTTCAATCCCCCTCTGTAGTTCTAGACACTTGGGTCTGTTCCCTCCCATTCGTACAAAAATATAGGCATGTTTGATGAGTTCGGAATGCCAAATTCCACAGGGTGATGGCACGCATCAACACAGACGCGCGTCGCTGGGACGTCTTGGAAGCCAGCGGCAAGCGTTGGTTTCCCACTCGGGCAAGCTGCACTCGTGTGATAAACCCAACCGAAGTGGTGGATAACTGGATGAAGAACTTGCCAGCCTCTCTGACGGGCTTGGATCGCAGCTCACGTGAAGGATGCACGCAACGCCCATACGCTTGACGCTTCCATCAGACGCTTCCGAGATGTCGCCAGCCAGAGCATGCATGGGATGGTAGATATCTAATCCATTAATGGCCGTGAGGTCGAGCTGGAAAGGCAAAAGCTAGCAGCTGAACGAATAAGATACTGTGACCCTGAAATCTAAACAAAGTCTGTTACGACTTTACGGAAGCCTCGACGGGAGCCAAACACCTCGCTTGACCCTGTACGTGAACACGCAGACTTCTGCTTGTTTTCCCGTTCGCTAGTACGCAGCGCCTTGCTTTTGTATGCGAGGAACAACAAAAACACTCGGAACTTGTCGCTCAACTCCGCGCGGACTCCACCGTCTACTCCCACGATGCAACTTCCGTCGGAGCCGATCCCGCCGAGTCACGTTCACGTGACGTGATGGAACAATGCTTCCACATGCAAAAACAAGCAAAGACAGATTCTTTCCTGGGAACACCTTCCCTCTCTCTTTTATTTGTTTCTTCTCAATGCCTCAACCAACTCACGTCCTCAGCACGTTGCATGGCTTTATACAGCCCTTGCCAACCCGACTCAGAATCAAATACGGCCATGCACACGGCAATACAAACTCCCACACGGACATGCATACGGCAATACGAACTCTACTCGGAAACTACTCTCCACACACGTATGACTCTAATACGGACTCACGCACACACGGCAACAGACTCGTAACTAATACGTATACGTATTCACGGCAAGAACGCGTACACATATACGAACTCAAATACTGAAACTAGATTACTATAACAAAGTCGGATATCTATCTATCTGGGAATGAACTAGCTCATGCGTCATCACAGATTCATCTATGAATGGCGTCGTGCAGGTTATGGCTGAAGCTAGAATCGCATCTACGGCCTCGTACTCTACTACTCAACCTATTGCATCCATTTCTACCATGTACAAGAGGGCATTGACGCATTCTAACCCACAGAAATAAAACAAGTATACTAAACAACATGAACATCTGGGGGAGGGTAGGGCACCACTGCAGCGGAAGAAAATTCTCTAGGAGAAGAGTGTTAGCGTGGCGTGTTGCGCTACAGCAGCATGCGGCTGCATGCCTGCATGCCTGACGTCCAGATTCACGCGGGATCGGTGGCCCCTGAAGATCGCTTTCTCTAGCAACAAACCAACTATATTTGGTTAGGGGCTGTTTGGTTGCCTACATGGGCTGATGCAGCTGTATGAGCGTGGTCAGGCTGAGGTGGGAATCTCCTCAGCCACGTTCCTCCTCAACCTGGCTCCAGTTGCTTTTTTGCATCAGCTCATACAGGCTCTCTCCTCCATGCAACCAACCAAACACCATCTCCTTGCATGCGCTGGTGCGAGCCACCTGCATGCAGGCAACCAAACAGGCCCTTAGTGAATATCTTGTGTTTGTTGTCTGCTTTTGAGGCTCTGCGTGTATATGTAACCACCAATGACCAATCAATGAAATTCATTGTGTGATCTTCCAAAACACTTCACGCTTTCATGGTATCATGAGTGGCTCGCATCCTGCAACCCTCGCTTCCGCACCCTAGCCGCCGGCGTCTCATCGCCCGCTGCTACTCCTCCTCGTGCCACCGGCCATCTCGCGCCGCAGCGCGTTCTACCTCTTCCTTTCCTTCCCCGGCACCATGGCCGGCTCTCTCAGCGATGAAGTTCGTGAGCGGTTTGCTGATGAGGCGAAGCGCTCGCAGAAGGCCGCCGAAGACAAACGGGCACGCCTGGCGGCCAAGCGTGCACGCCATGAAGGTGAACGTGCGCGCCTCGAAGCCGAGTTTCAGCGCCTTCGTGACGTCGTACGTGTTAGATTAATTGGGCTTTGTCCATTATTAATTTAGCAATTAATCAAATGAAATTCCTAGGCCCACATAGAAAAACTGTTTAGTCTCATATGGAGAGTTGAATGAGAATTACACCACTTTAAAAGGTGGAACGTGGTAACCCCCTTGTGGAATTGGAGAGAGCCAATACACACGCGCGCTCGCCGCTGCCGCTCGCCACGCCACGCCGAGCCGAGCCGTGCGGTGCGTGTGCCGGTGTGCGCGCGTTTTCTTTATCTATTCAAAATCGAAATGCACCAACTCACGATAAATAGTATTAATGAATGGTGGCGAATGCAGTGCGATTACTAGTGGATTATGGCTGCGGTTACTTTCGAGTAATGGCTGCTGTTACTAGTGACTAATGGCTGCAGTTACTGGTCTCTTCGTTTTTGCTGTTACAAAAGAGGGCTCTCCTCTCCATACCAAAGGGGATACAAAAGAACAGTACTCGGTCTTTGTTTTTGTTGCTGCTCTCTGCAATCTCCGATCCAGAACTTTGCGCGCACAAGTTTCTGGGCGAGTAGGCCTCCGGAACTCCGTCCGTTTGTGTACCCGCACGGGTAGGCGGGCGATCAAGTTTTTGGGGAGCGCATCGGCGCGACTACTCAATCTGCGACGTCTACTTCTTGGTGGTGAGCCGTTCGTGGGATTGCACTGCGAACATCTTCCTGCATCAAGCCTCGTCCTGCATCACGCCTCGATCGACTACTTCGAATAGGCCATCATGTCGACTGATGGTAACGGCGCCTCCGGTGTCTCCGGCACTGGCCCCGCCCGAGGGTATAATCTGAAAACTTTTCTGATGTATTTGTTTCTGTGCGCTATGAATATGTTAATAGATGTTTCTGTTAGCTTGTTCGTTAGCGAATATGAATACATCGTTGATAGATCACTCATGCATGTTTATATCATGTTTTATATGCTGAATTTCTGGATTAAAATATGCCAAAAATTGACTAGATTTCAATCAGAACGCGCTGCGCTCATAATGCCCAGCAAGATGCACTGGAAGCTGCCACCATCACAGCCCTCCATGCACAAGCGGTGGCTGTTGTAAACATCCGCTCACTCATCCCCGTCGTCCTCAACAGCAAGTCGCCGAACTACACCACGTGGTGCGGCCTCTCCCTCCTCGCCGTCGGCAAGTACGAGCTCTCCAATCACGTCCTCTCCGACATCGCCTACCCCGACGTTCCGTCCTGGGTTCGCATGGAGTGCACCGTCCTCAACTGGCTGTACGGCACCATCTCCAGCAAACTCATCCAGGTCATCATGACGCCCACATCGTCCGCGCGTCATGTCTGGCTCGGCCTCGAGGAGCAGTTTGTCGGCAACAAGGAGACACGGGCGTTGTATCTCGACGCGGAGTTCCGCACATTCTGCTAGAGCGATCTCTCCATCTCCGACTACTGCAGCAAAATGAAGAGTATGGCCGACGCCCTCGGTGATCTGGGCGACCGTTCTGCGCGGCCTAAACGAGCAGTTCTCCTACATGGCCGCTCTCCTCAAGCAGACCAAGCCGTTCCCATCCTTTGTTGAGGTTCGCGCGGACCTAATGCTTGAGGAGCTCATGACGAAAAACAAACCCACCGAGTCCTCCTCTCTCTCTCTTCCCTGCATTTGCGCATTGCTTATTTCGACAATTTCTTTTTCCTTGACGAAAAATACGTCTTTTTTCATGCTAAGGTTCTTTGTTGGATTGCAGGAAGCTTCAGCACCCGCACCAGGGCGAGTTCGCCGTCTGCACGACGCCCCCCGGATCGCTCGATTGCAGGGACCCCTTTGACCTACAGCAGCCGCAGCTTGGAGAGTGTTAGAAATGTTCTGCGCATGCATTCTTACAGGCGCTTGATTTGACGAATTGGTGTTGCAATCTGTTAGGGCCAAGAATGTTGTATGGGAACATGGCCAGCCATGAGGCATTTTTCAGGAGGAAGCAGGAGGAGCAACAACAGGCGGCTGAGCTGCAGCAAGCCATTGAGCTGTAGGGCCGACGTTAAGACCGAAAAAATTAGAAAAAGACTCAATAGTTTAAAAAATATGTAAATTTCAAAAAGATACAATAAATTAAAGAATTGTACAAAATACATATTAAATTATAGAAAAAAGATACAATAAATAATATAAATCTAACAATGAGATTTATTGATGTTAAAATGACTGCCTTGCTAAAATTTTTGCTAAATAAAAACTCAACCCAAGAAAACCTCATCGGCATCTTGATTGCATTTTCTGCTATCTAGATAGAGATTGTTGAACACGTGTTCCAACTCCGTATCCACCATGCAGTGTTGAGCTCGCGTATCAGCTTGTTCCCAGTCTTTCATTATGAGAAATACTTCCACCATCCAGTCATCAGTCTTGTTCTTCTCTTCTTCAATATTCTTCTAGAAAGACAGAAAGCAAACTCAAAAGAAATCGTCAAGACAAACGGTTAACACATCCCGTACTAACATAGATAGGATATGTTAACTTATGCTCGTGCCACCAGTCCAAAATGTTTAAATCCTCTATGTGGTGAGGCACGTGATCGCTGTACAAAAAGACTGATAGTTCCTTGTGGGTCCTGGTATGAATTACTCCACCACTTAATGATGTAGAGCATGATCTTCTGAAGAAAAAGATAGTGTCCCACATATTTGTCTTCTTACATGTGGTGGATGCTAGTGGATGTCGTTACAAGTAACCTTCTTAAAACTTATGCTCATACTTGTAGTAAACTTCAGACAATTATGAACAAACAATTGTAAAATAATTAGAATAATCTATCCCTATAGGATCACCTATAATTGAAAGAACATTAATTAATACTGCAATTTTAGCTCTTGGATCTAGAATAAATGCAAACGCTCATAAGTACAGAATCTCATTCCAATACTTTAAATATTTAGCTTTCATAGCACACACAAGCTCTCGTAACTACGCCATGTTATTTTTTTCAAGTGAACAACAATCGTAAGAATATGATGGACAATTATCAGAGATGTTGGATAGTACATTCCGAATAAAGCAATAATGGATTCGTAAAAAAGTTCGAGAAATGCTAGCAACTACTCAACAACATACCAGTGTTGCTCAGTCAGTAATGTATTGTCGGTATAGCTGTGATAGTGTGTGTGGATAAAAAGAAAAAAATATGGACTTATAGGGTAAAAGATTTTGTAGCATGAGATAAGTTGAGTTCCACCTTACCATCATTTCCACAACAAACTTTCATGTACGTACACCAATCACAATGCAATAGGTCTTATATACTGCAATTCGTTGGTTATAATTATTTACAAAAAAGTTGTATTTGCGAAAAGCTTAAAGATAGGGATCAAACCTCTCCAAACCATTCTTAACTATAATATTAATAATATGGTAGGTGTATCGTTGATGTAGCAAGAATGATTCAATGTATGTACCAATAAGGGAATGAGAATATCCATTGCCCTCAAGTTTGCTACAACATTGTCCTGGGTAATTACAAAAATTTTATTTATAAGACCAAAATCTTCCATGACTTTGATGATACATTCTGCTATATTCTCATCCATATGTGCTACACCAATTAGTTTGAAGCATATGATTCTCTTTTCCAATACCCAATCATCATTTATGTTATGAGTGGCTACATTGAGATAATTCTCCCCAAAACGACTATTTCATATGTCCGAGATCAAAGCCACCGAAAATGTACAGATTTCAAAAAGTTCTTTAATTTTTTCACAACCGTTGTTGTAGTATGTAACTAAATCTCTAATGGTTGTCAAATCTAGAATTATGAGCAGTTCTAATGTACTTTTCGAACGCATTTGACACACCAAAGTTTAAAGTAAGATCTTGCAATGCAATTAAACAAGCTAAAGATTTTCGAGCAACCTCGGAATTATAATCCCAATTACGTACCATGAGGTTATATATCAACTGCGTATGTCTCACGGTGATGCCTTATTTTTTCACATTTTAGGACATGCTGTGCAAGTACCCGGTTCCATCTATAGACTTTGCAGATAATTATAATTCATGATGACATATTTTACAAACAGCAGCTCTTACCTGATGTTTGGCCGACAATTGTTTCATGGCCTTACCGAAATCTGCCCACACATCCAACACGCTAAGTCTAGACCTCTTTGCTCCAGTGCTTGCTGACGTAGAGGCACTAGCGGAGCCTGGCGATGGTAAAGCCACGGTCTGCTCAACAGCGGTGGTCTCGGCCATTTGAGGTGGAGACGGAGATGACCCAAAGGATGCAAGATCTTTCAGATCAATTTCGTTCTCGCAACAAATTCATCAAAATGTTCGATGAAAAATTTTAGAAATGTGGAAAACTACAATATAAATACATAAATAAAATATTACATATTTTATATCATAATAAAGAGAAATAAGAACTGTCGTAGGGGTGGCCCCCACCTAAACCCAGCAGGCCTGGTAGGAAGTTATAAGGCCCAGAATAGGCCACGTGTAATAACACAAATACCCCTGAAGGGGAGGATCAGCTGTAAGGGCATAATTGTAAAGGCACTCCCCATGTGTATATATATATAATACCGGCCATGGGGAGAGGGCAGGCCATCATACTCATTTCCACCACTCTCCACTACCATCTCTCTCTGTTTGGTCTGTAGCCACAACAAGAACAATATAATAACATGAAAATTAGTATTGTTACCTCTTTACTTGATTGTACACTGGACTTTTTTTTTGGATTTTTGGCGAAATTATTTTGAATTTTGCCAAATTCTCACAAAGTGTGTCGTAATTTTTACAAGAGAATGAGAAGAGGAGATGGCTGGTTTGAGTTTGGATAAATGGAGGGGGTATGTTGCCTATTTTTAGAGAAAAAAAATTAAGATTTTTTAATTTATTCATATTTTTAAATTCACAAACGATCGTAAAACGACTATAATTTTAAAAGTAGACCATTATTGTACTAAACGGACCAAATAAACTGTACCTATCGTGTCGTGTCTATGCCTAACGGTCGGTCTCGGAGCCTGATAAGCTATGTTCATAGGCTACGCATTTCAAATGGGCCAAATCTTGTGATAGATCATGTATATCAAGTTGGTCGTGCCGGCCGAGGCGGCAACCCAGGTAATCTAACCCCTTCATGTCAGTGCCGACCCAGTCTGTCGGTCTTCGTGCCATACGGTGATTTGGACCGTGCCTAGGACGGGCAGTTAGGGGAAAGATGCTCTGCGATCCGTGGGTACACTTTGACAGCAATCGGAAAGGGATCGTAAGGGGAGGAGAGGATGAAGAGTCCTGGGGTATTTCCTTCCCACTGCACCAAGGTGGACGGACGGACCCAGCATCATGCCAAACCAACGAATCACATCACGAGACTAGACTCTCTTCAGTCTTCCCCCAAGAAAGCAACGCAAAAATGATTTTTAAACATACTGCTCGTACTGAAGTGAAGTAGTACGATTCATTTCTAAAATCACTAGCGACTAAGTTCTCGATTGAGTGAAAACATAAATAGTGAAATTGGCCGTTAAAGCTGCGTTGGGTATCCTGATGCCTTCATTTGTTAAGCTGTAGTTTTATTTTTACTCCAAAGATCAAACCGTCTGGTTAAACCCTTGTTGGTCCTTTCGGAACGGTGCATGCACATCGGTTTCAGGCTGCAGCATGTCTCGACTCGACACGCGTGTCCGCATCTGGCCTGGGTCTGTGTCACACAGATCGGACAGACCACGGGCCAATGGGTTCCGGACTCGTGCGTCGAAGGGAAGGGCACGGGAAAGCCCCCCCGTGACACAAGGAGTTTCACCCGGTACCTTACTTTTAATATAATATATGGCCCTAGCTTAGCTTAAGGTGCCGTTAGATTTGGCTGAAAAAATAATTTAGGCAAAAATTTTACTGTAGATGACTGAAATTACATTGTAGCTGGTAATAATTTATTTGACCTAACAAAATTTTTTAAAAAAATTAAAAATAGATAAAACAGATTAGCGCATTATGGACAATGCAAACAAATACGGAAAAAGAAGCTACAAAAAAGCTTTAAAAAAATAAAAAAGACAGAAAAAGATGAAATTTATTAATAGTAAAAAAATTAAATGAGTGGGTATCCCACATGACACACCTTGGTGAGTCGGCTTTCCCTTCTTTGCCAGATGCCCGGCGCACATCCTCCTCACCCCTCTAGCTTAATAGAGTAGTTTGAAGAGAGAAGAATAGATGATTTGAAATTAGAAAAATTTGTAGATTTTTATGGATTTTAGATTTACATAGTGCTTATTTAGACTTATAAACTTAGATTTCTTGAATTTTTTCCCCGCTTAGATTTCTTGAATTTTTTCCCCGCTGTAGCGACCGTTAGTTGTAGTAGTCGTGAGTTTTTTAATATAATTAAATCTAAATAATAAAAAAGTTGTACCATTATAAATAATACAAATGAATAAAAAAAGATAAAAAAGCTTAAAAAGTAAAAAAAAGACGAAATGAAGAAGCTACAAATGAGAAGTTCATTAGAGTACGACCTTAATCTAATGTCTAGAGTCTCTTATGGATCGATCCAATGGGGAGAAGTTTGTGAGGTTACATTCATTGGATCTTCTTCTGTGGCTGATCTATGCACGCATGTGTTTGGTGCTACGGTAGCTTGCTACGTCAGCACGTTTTTCCAAAATAGAAAGCCAACTTGGCGCGTAAACCATCTTAGGCATGTTTGATACGGCTACGGCTTATATCTTTTGGTTCAAAATTTTGAATTTCTGTTGTTTGCGATAGAGATTACGGAAAGAGAGATACTCGCTTGCGATTTTGGTTAATACAGATGTTAGGCTTTCAACATGTATTACAATTAACATGTAGACCCTATCTTGAGAAAATGCTCCGTTTGAAAGTTAGTTATTGTAGCAAAAGCCAAAAGCTGTTAAGAACATGCCCTTAGTTTCCGGTTTAGACTTAATTTGATCTGATATTAAAAATAGGGGATGTAAAATATCTAGCTTTTTAAAATCGCTCCATTGGGCTTTTAGCTTCAACTTATTGCACCGTCTAGCATTATTCTATACTGTTTGAGGCTTTTTTTCTATACTATAATTGATGTTAATTTTTTCCTGTATAATTTAATTTTAAAAATAAAAAGTTACGTGAGAATACAAAGAAAGAAAGATGAAAATACAAAAAAGCCAAAATATTAAAAGCCAGAAAAATATATAATTAAGAAGTTAGAAACTAAAGCTTAAATCCAATAAAACGAGGCCTTACTCAACTTGTCTTTTTTGGTGGCTTATGATTTTTTTTATTATAGTTGATACTAGTTTTTTTTAATATAATTAAATTATAAAAAATAAAAAATAGGTTACCTTATTATGGATAATGTAAAGGAACATAAAAAAGTTAAAAAGTCAGAAAAACTAGAAAACAATAAAATTAAGGAATAGTAAACTAAAAATGAGATGGTTAAAGCCGAAACAGCGGGAAGTACTTGAAAGTAGAGATGTAGGTCCCGTTTGGCACAGCTCCACCACCAGCTCCTTGGAGCTGTTTTGTGCCAAACGGGGTAAAGCAAAATAGCTCCACCCAAGGAGTTCCTTAAAACCTGCTGAGACAAAAGTAGCTCCACCCAAGGAGCTGAAAAAGTAGCTTCTCCCGGCTCCACTTGTGAAGTCAAAAAAAAAACAGCTCCACTTGTGAAGTGGAGCCGTGCCAAACGGGGCCGTAAAATGTGTACCTTTCCTAATGCCCCGTTTGGCACAACTCCACCACCGGCTCCTGGAGCTGTTTGGAGCCGTTTTGTGCCAAACGAGTAAAACAAAATAGCTCCACCCAAGGAGTCCCTTAAAACATGCTGAGACAAAAGATATATACGAGATGGAGCTGAAAAAGTAGCTCCACCGGCTCCATCCGCAGCCCGCATGCCACGCGCTCTTGTACTTTCGTGAATTTACGCGATCCGCCACCGCTCTTCTATTCTCCTGCCCGTTCCTCCTTCGGTCTTCTCGTCTTCGACCGTCACAAGGAGCGCCGCCATTAAATATTGGTTGCTAATACTTTGTGTTATTTTAATTTTTAATTTTTTTGAATTCAAATTTACTCGGATGAAAAGTCATGTAGAAACATACAGCTCTTGATGTTACTACAAGCCAAATAGACAGGGGTATATTGGACAATTGATATCTCTCAACCATGCATGATAAAACAGATAGAGTTGTTTTGCCAAACAGTCTACCAAAACAGCTCCAGTTTGTGGAGCTGAAACAAAAAAATAGCTCTATTTGTGAAGTGGAGTCGTGTCAAATGAGACCTAAGATTCACGGGACTTGCTCTGAGCCTCGACGAGCCAGACCAGTCGTTACACGGCAGAGTCCCCACTTCCCCAGAACAAGAGCCGTTTTGTTCGTCCTCACCCCCCTCCTCTCCTCTCTGCCACAGCGCATGCCATCCGTACTATTGCTGCATTGTGCAAGTGCACAACTCAATATCAGCGTTCAAGTATACTGCTAGTAAAAGAACTTTTAGAAGCACAACTCAATTTGGCAATGGAATTTTTTTTCGGTTTGCTTGTTTCGTAATTTATTTCTAGTTGACTCGTGGCAACTCTTCATAATTAGCTCATGCTAGATTCTCAAGAACAAAACACATTCCAATTCTAGGCAATAAAGAAAGGTAGTTTGACTACAGCTCAGCCTCAGAGTCGAGCACAAGCACGGCGTGGACGGGCCCACCCATGTGGTCCACGTGGGCTGCCAGAGAGCCACAGCCATGTGGCCCCACGAAAGCAGTAATGCCGGAAGGCTCGCGGCCCCACAGCCAGTGCCAGCGACCGGGCAAGGCGGGGAGCCAGCTGGCGACCACCTCGCGCGCTACGAGGCGCCTCCCCCCTCCACATGGGAAGCGGCTCAGGTGCAGCCGTGCAGGGGCCCTGCAGATAGCTATGTACAGGCGCGACACGTGTTGAGAGGCCCACTACTTACAGGTCTGCCACGCCCCGCCCCGCCCCCTATTTCTTCTCCCCCCCCCCCCGGTCTCCGGTAGTAATTGGAACGGACGGCGAAACAAACCAGCGGATTTGAAATTTAACCAGCAATTACGTAAGCTAATCAGCATCGTTAGTTATTTAGTTAGCACCAACACCTCAGCTCAGCATAGCGAGATTACATAAAAGAATTTGAGGAGATGGGGGAGAGAAACCACTTTACAGAAGGATAAGAAGATAAAGGAAAAAAAGAATGATGAGAAAATAATAGAGAAGAGAAGATGCCCTCCATTGCTGTCTTCTTTCCCCCTCTCCTCACCAAGAAAACAATCTTCCCAGTATTCCTTTCCCTCGTCAAAGAACACCCTAAAGTATTTCCCCAAAAAAATGGAAATAAGAATGTTAATGTTTGATCCGGGAGTGGTAGCCGCCGCTTCCAGGCCAAAAGAGGGGAAAAAAGAATCAGCAGAAGAATTAGGATGGATTATAGTCACAAGTTCTTGGATCCCCTGGTGTAGCCGTAGTAGGAGAGGTACCACTTGACGAACTTCTTCAGCCCGACGTCCAGGTTGGTCGTCGGCTTGTACCCGAGCTGCTGCCTCGCGAGGGAGATGTTGGCGTGGGTGAATGGCACGTCGCCATTGCCGGGCATCTCAATCACGTTCTTCTTAGCCTTCACGCGGAGGTGCTTCTCCAGGATGGACACCAGGTTGGGCACCGTCACCGGGGAGGTGTTGCCGAGGTTGAAGATCCTGTAGGGCGCCGGCCCGCGCTTCCTGCCGCCGGTGCCGGTGCTCTTGCCGGCCGTGTCCAGGGCGCGCAGGCAGCCCTTGACGATGTCGTCGATGTAGGTGAAGTCGCGGGCCAGTTCGACGTGGTCCTTGCCACGGTACACCGTGATGGGTTTCCCCTGCAGGATGTTGCGGGTGAAGGAGAAGTATGCCATGTCCGGCCGGCCCCAGGGCCCGTACACGGTGAAGAAACGTAGTCCCGTGATGGAGAGACCGTAGATGTGGTTGTACGTGTGGGTGATCTCCTCGCCGGCCTTCTTGGTGGCGGCGTAGAGGGAAGCCGGCTGGTCGGTGCGGTCGCGCTCCGAGAAGGGAACCTTGTCGTTGAGGCCGTAGACGGAGGACGAGGATGCCCAGACGATAGCCGGCTGGGGATCAGCGTCCTTGCAGGCCTCGAGGAGGGTGACGAGGCCAGCGATGTTGGAGTGCACGTAGGACGCCGGGTTCTCCATGGCGTAGCGCACGCCGGCCTGCGCGGCAAGGTGGAGCACGTGCGTGAAAGGCACGACGTCAAAGAGCTTGGCGAGGAGGCGGCCGTCGTTGATATCGCCCTCGACGACGAACACTCCGTGCGAGGCGAGCAACGCCTTGCGCGCCTTCTTGAGCGAGGGATCGTAGTACGAGTTGAAGTTGTCGATGCCGACGACGCCGTCCCCTCGCTTCCGGAGCGCGAGGGAGCAGTGCGTGCCGACGAACCCCGCCGCGCCCGTCACCAGCACCGACATCCCGGCCCCGGCCGCCGACCCTGGCGGCCTCCTCGGCGCGGCGGACGTGCGGATCTGTCGCTCCCAGTGCAGACCACCCCATGAGGCGGCGAAGTACTTGGATGAGGTGTCGACGAAGGACTGGAAGCTGAGGTAGGATGCGGTCATGGCGACGAGGAAGAGCGCCCAGAGGAACATGGTGCTGGTGGAGGCGAAGCATCGGTGGAGCTGCCGGTTCATGGCGCCGCCCGCCCTCTCGATCTTGACCTTCCCCGGCGTGGACGGGAACAGCTCGTCCTCCAGCACCCGCATCTTCTTGGCCGCCGCGCCCGCCGCCTTGCCGTGCCCTCGGCTGCAACCCAACCCAAACAAGATGCCAAAGAATCCCCGGATCCAAACAAGATGCCAAAGAATCCCTCCTCCCCGGACGACGCAACCAGGCAACCTGGTAGGATTGTTTCGGAGATCAAACCAAATCGCGGTGCCTTTCGTCTCCGGCTAGGATGGGATCGCTCTTGCGATTGCGATTATTCGTTTCCTTTCCTTTCCTAGAGATGATCGATTGATTTCTTCGGGAATCCCGGTTGGAATTTTATTCGGAAAGGAAAGGGCAAAAGGAGGGGGCAGGGCCGCAGGGGCTAGATGCCTAGATGTGCGCCTGCCTAAGGAAGGCGGTGGAGGGGGCGGAACCGGATATATAAATAGGGGAAAGGGACGGGAGCGCGTGAACGCGGTGGAGTGGGGCGGTGCCGCGGCCGCTGCTGCGGCTGGAACCGGCTTGAAGCAAGGGACCCTTTGGTGCGTGCGGGCCGCGCCTATTTTTGGGCGCGACAGGGGGATGCGGGTGCGTAAGGAGGATGGATGTATCTCTGGCTGGCTGGCTGAGGACTGGGTTCTTTTAAACTGTAATTTATAATTTAAAATTTTGATTATTTATGAAAGATATTATATAGAGAAAAATAGTTATATATAATTTTAGTTGATATTATTAAATTTAATATACTTTTTACGATAATTTTTTTATTAACTTTATTTTTAAAATATATACTATTTAAAAGGTAGTTATATGAAAAAGTAGTCATCCATTATATCTCGCTATCTCATTATTTTTGGGCTTATTTATTGGGTCTTGGTTGTGTTTGCGTGTGAGAACGTGAAATGTGATTGTCATTGGTGAATCGCCCGCGTGAGGGGAGTTTGAAGAGAGTGGAATACGGATCTGCTGCGCCTCTGAAATAAATGGATTTCATCCGATCTGAGAAGGCAGCGTCTAGGATATGAACAATGTGTTGTTATTAGAGAGGATGGGTTCCCGTGCGACAGTGTGATCCGTCTGTAAAAAGGGACACGCAATTTTTAGGAGATCAACAATTTATTTGCGCGAACACCTAAGAGCAAGTACAAAAATGCTGACTAGGTCGCCTCTAGCGAAATCCACGTTAACACAATCCTAAATGGAAGAGAGAGAAAAGAGGAGAGAGAGGCAAGCTGCCCCTCATACAAGAGGTGACCTTTGATATATTTATGCAAGTATTAAATGTTTGAGTGCTTTAGTAGAGATAACCTCTACTCAATTTATTGTATTAGCTACCTCCACATGAACCACTTGTACTCTTTTTGCTTATGTGGCTAGTCCTATAGGTGGCAGCCACCTCTTCTATTAAACTTGCTCTAACACGTCATTCTTCTTTACACTAATTAACGATAGCTCCTTTTGCCCCCACTCATTTTGACTTAAACTTTTTATTTCTGACTTATTTTTTTATTATTTCTAAATTTTGTCTTTTTTTACTTTTTTGAGTTTTTTTACCGGTTCTTTTTTCTCGTATACATTTGTGTTGTCCATAATGGATTAACCCATTTTTTCTATTTCTAATTTTTTTAAATTTAGTCACGTCAAATAAGCCATCGTCAGCTACATTGTAATTTTCAGCCAGCTTGTGGGCCTATTCTTTTTGGCTGAGACTTTTGGCTTTTGGGTTATTCGTGCGAGAGATTACAGAGTAACAGAAACTCACGTGGGTTTTTTCCGATATAAATAAAGTCGGTATAGTATGTATTACAATTAACTAGTAGACCCCATCTTGAAAAGATATTCCGTTTAAAAGCTATTTACTGTAGAAAAGTCAAAAGCTGAATCTAAAAGCTGAAAAAGAATAAGGACATAATATAATTTCAGCCATAAGCCAGCTTATTTCAGCCCAACCGAGCGGCACCTTTGTTTGCTGCTCGGATCGATGGACAGCCCTGCAGATCATTCCGAATCACCATGCTATTGGCTGCTAGCACTTGTGAGGGAACATAGCTTTTCATGCCATAATATTTGGGCATTACTAACGCTTGCACGTCCGATGTGAGTATTCCTATCGTATGATCTGATACAACAATTTAGATTAACATATGTAATAATTTAGATCCACGTATGCAACAAAATGCTTCACAAAAAATATCGATGTTGCACTGGTTATTAGTAATTATTACACATATAAAATTAAAATATTGCAACAAAACAACAATTACCTCACATGGTAGCCGAAAAATGGTGCTTTGCGGAGCGAAGGCGTGCAAATTAACTAGGATGAATGCATGGACGACAACGTACTTGGGCGTGTGCGGCTTCTCAGTCCAACTGCGCGGTGACCACACTACTCTAGCTTGGCAGCCAGCGACGGCACGTAGCAGCGCCACGGTGGCAACTTCCTGTTCATCCTCCTCCCCTACGGGCAGCACGGCGGTCAACGCTGGCTGCAACTTCAGCTTGAGGTCGATGGCATCGGCAAAGCCCCTCTTGCTAGAGCTTCTCGATGGGGAAAAGCGAGCGAAAGGAGGAAAGAAAGAGAAGGAAAAGGAGAGAGGGAGAAAAAATAGAGGAAGGACTGTTGGTGGGAGGAGTTGTGTTGTGTAAATGGAAGCAGCGCGCGGGAGTGGAGACGTGTCCGATGCGTGATGTCCCATCGGACATCAGATGCATATCAATTCCCTAATATCTCTTTACTTCTTGTTGCGTAACCCCTGCCAAGCAGACCAAGACGATTGGATGCTCACCGTAGATGGTCGCAGCAGCAAGCTCATGTTGCTTACGTTGCGAGACATGGGCTAGCTTTACGATTTGGTTGGTCAAAGCCTATCATGATCTGTAGTAGGGATGTGCATGTGCCTAATACAGATACCAACTTGGCAACTTGTACATTCTGCTGCGCCTGTGACGCATGCCGTCAAGAGGAAAATATACTGCTACTGCTAGTGCTAGATCGGGTTGTGTTGTGCAGTATTCTAAAGTTTAGGCCCATGCTTCTTTATTTGGAAATGAAACTGTGATCTAGATGGATGGTAAAAATGGCCGGTTGATAACGCCGAGATGGGTGGCCATCGTATACCGCACACGGGGCTCCGTTGCCGCCGGTTTGCTACCTTTGTTGGCGGCGACGGAGGGCTCCGATCGCAGGACAAACATGACTTGACATCCACCAGACTGCATCGGCGAGAGCTACCTAGCGATTATCGTGTTGGTGAGCTTTGGTCTACCTCCTTTTCTGGATTACCATAATTAATGGGTTGGACGGTTGGTAGGTAGTATGTTAGCAATAAGCTATTCGCATGGTTCTAGTTCCGACATCTGGTGTACAGAATATTATGGGTATGTTCTTTTTAGCTGCGGCTTATGGCTTTTGGTTGAAATTTTTGAATTTTGGCTGTTTATGGTACAGATTACGGAGAGACCGATATTCACTTACGATTTTAGCTGGTATAGATGTTAGGCTTTTAACGTGTACTACGTTTAACTTGTAGACCTCGTCTTGAGAAAATACTCCGTTTGAAAGTTAGGTACTATAGCAAAAGCCAAAAGCCGACCGACTTTTTGACTTGCCAAACAGCCCTATAAAAGGAGCACACGTAGACAAACGAAAGGAAAAAGCATTGTAACATCGAGGTAGTACACGAAGGACTACGGCACCAAAGCACGGTCCCTTGGCTTTTTGGGCGTCTAAACCTACAAAAGGGCCAATTTAGGACAACTGAGCTAGCTAGCGAACCTTAAAGTAAACCTACAAAACAACTTTCCTAGATACTCTTCCTTTTGTTTGCTTTGCCTTCTCGAACCTTTCCCTTTACCTTGCGGCACAAGCATGTATCCAGGGTGATGGTGACCGGTGAGAGACCGAGGGGTGATGGCAACTGGTGAGAGGTTATAGCGGCATCTTACGTGCGTCGAACGGTTGCGTGATTCTTCTAGTCCAGGTAGTCTCCTCAATCCTCAGGATGAGATCGGCTGCATCACACTCGCAACCAAAGCCGAAAGGGGACTAGAATTCTCGAGGCAGAAATGTCTACGGCGCCATGCATATATGCATGTGGCAGGTTGCCACATGCACGGCAAAGCGCCATTGATACCTGGCCCCGTGGCCCGGCACGTAGTGGTTGCGTTCTTGGGCTCGCATTGACTCGCGCGTGGACAGAGGGAAAGCAAAGGTGACAAACCGCGAGGGAAAACTAAGGATCGTGCGTGATGGTGGACGAAACAGGCGCAGTCGCTGTCGCCGGGACGGCACTTGCCTGCCTCTCGTACATGGTCGTGCACACGTGCGACGATCGAGCAGGACCGTTCCTGCCATTTTGGAGACTCCGGGGCATGACAAAAGTAAGACTCTTCGTTCTAACATAAATATATAACAATACCTTTTTATATCAATTGCAAAAACTAAAGTTTAATACAGTAATCATTAGACAATACGTCACAAAATACAAAGTACTTATTGGCGATAATCCACTAGCACGTTAATATTATGAATAAGTCTTATAAAACTATAACATGCTACTGAGAACAAAACAATTTAGGAGAATACTACATTAGCCAAATTAAAGTACGCTAAGGTGGAGTCATGAGCCATCATCTATCAACTGTCGAACAAGCAAATGAGTTATGAATAGAATGATCATAAAAACCAATTTTTCTAACATTTCTAGATACAAAGTCATTGATAATAGTATCAACATCAATCTGATCTAACATATCCTTCTCAATGCATAAAATGACTAGACCATTCAACCTTTCATGTAGCACTGATGACCTCAAATAGTTTTTCAACTTGTCTCTCTTAAATCTAATGGATATCTTTATGTAAGAAAGAAACTGATGTTACAAGAAAGTCCAAGGTTTTGTTCCAGATAGTGTAGATGTTTCGTTGGAGACTTGGAGTGATATTTAACAGATAATCAATGAACACAAATTCAGTAAAACGTACCATGTATGCAACGGCTATATGAGGGGATTTCGAGTAAAACTGTTGCAAAATAAAGAATTGAAGACGAATTGGTTGGGAATCGATGAATCGGGCTCTCCTCCTCCATTAATGGCTACAACGGTAGCGTTTGTTTTGGGGAAGAGAAGACCGGAAGTGGAGTGGAGAGGTCAAGGGGCGCAGGCGGTGTGCATGGTCGATTGGATCTGGTGGATAACTCACTGAATGTGTTTTCTCCGTGAATGTCCATGCTTGGATAGCATGGATATTTAGGGAGCGCTCAACGCTAGATGCACAGTATAGACAAAATAGGCCATTATTTAACTTCGTCAGCTGACCTAACTAATCATTAATCAGCTATATTTAGTATTTAATACATATGTTATATCATACATGTGTGTGTGTGTGTCTATATATATATATAGGACGAGTGTTTCATGCACCATGGTGCCTAGGCACCAATATCAATACCCGTTGATTTGCTTCGAGATTCGCAACGTTTGATGTGGGTATCTTCATATACCCATAAAAAGTATATTTGAGATGTCAAACTCGAAAAATTTAAATTCAACTTCAGTTTAATTAGTTTGAACTATTTTTATGGTATATACTCATCGTAGTTGCATTGAACTCAAAAGTAGTTCAAACTAATTTGAACTGAGTTCAAAACTTATTTACCATAAATATATCAAGGGTATAAAACATTTTCATACCCAAACTCAAAAAATTATCAATCATACACGTGTATCGGATGTTGGTGCCTTATGTAATTTTTATATATATATATATATATATATATATATATATATATATATATATATATATATATATATATATATATATATATATATATATATATATATATATATATATATATATATATATATATATATATATATATATATATATATATATATATATATAGGAAAATTACGTAATGCACCATGGTGCCTAGGCACCAACATCCGATACACGTGTATGATTGATAATTTTTTGAGTTTGGGTATGAAAATGTTTTATACCCTTGATATATTTATGGTAAGTTGTTTTGAACTCATTCAAACTAGTTTGAACTACTTTTGAGTTCAATGCAACTACAAAGTGAGTATATACCATAAAAATAGTTCAAACTAATTAAACTGAAGTTGAATTTAATTTTTTCGGAGTTTGACATCTCAAATATACTTTTTATGGGTATATGAAGATACCCACATCAAACGTTATAATCTCAAGCAAATCAACGGTATTGATATTGGTGCCTAGGCACCATGGTGCATGAAACACTGCCCTATATATATATATATATATATATATATATATATATATATATATATATATATATATATATATATATATATATATATATATATATATGGGTTAGGGCCTTAGCCTTCGTGGACCCTAGGCAGACGTCCTTGGTGCCTAGGCCTAGGGCCGGCCCTGCGATCGAGTCGGAGCGTGCGCAGATCGGGCTTTCGCAGCCAGAGCGCCCGAGCGGTTTGCGGCCAGCGTGCGTGCGGCCGAGGAGGAAATCGCGCGTCTATCATGGGCTCATGGCACATTGGCGCGCGGCCGCGGGTACAGCAGCAGCGTGGGCGTACGATTTGGGCTTCTCACGTCATGCCCGTCGTGAGCTGCGTGGAGTAGGGCGCCAAGTTGACGTTTCGTAACAGGCCTTCTGGGAGTTTTGTTCGAGCGGGCCAAGATGACACTTAAATTGGGCCGTTTCGCCACTCTGTGCCCTTCTCTTGGCCATCATGTGACTACAGATAGAAATGCAAATATTTTCTCAAAAAAAAAGATAGAAATGCAAATAAAGCGAATAATTATTGTCCAACTGATTAACCGAAGGTTTATGGAGTAAATATAGAGGAGATAAATAGGCATCTAATATTATTCATGTTCGACTCCGACTTTGAAAAAATATTGAATAAGATGTGAGAAGAATGATATATATCCGTATATATCCATATATAAATGATATGAAGAAGTGTGTTGTGACTTCACTTAGAAACAAGATAGCATATAGATGAATTGCCACATCTAAATATGTGGATAATACTGAGTGTTCTTCATTCGATATCTCAGCGATTAATCTCTCCGTGTTCGTTCTGATTGTACCCTATTGTCAAATGTCCTGTGTAAGAAGCGGATAATTTTTGTCCGATTAACCGTCTGAATGCTTATGGAACAAATATGGAATAGAGAAATAGGTATCCGATATTATCCGTATCAAACTCTAGGGCTGGGCATTCGGTTTTTTCGGTCTATTCGGTTCGGTCTATTCGGTCTTTGGAAAATTCGGGTTCTAAAAAACGAGGACCGAATTTCTCAGAAAAAAAACAAGGACCGAACCCAAATAGACCGAATTTTTTGTTCGGTCTATTCGGTCCACCGAATTGACCGAAATAAGATGGGGACCCTTGTCACCCCTCAAAATCAGGTTATTTGGTCTATTCGAGTTCGGGTTATTTGGTCTATTCGGAATATTAAGTTCATGAATTCAAGAGACATATCAAATAATTGGTTATTTGGTCTATTCGGTTTTGTAGGTCAAAACCGAACCCAACCCAAAACCGAATTAAATGAAAATATTGATCGAACCGAACCCCGAAACCCGAATAGACCGACAATTCGGTCTATTCGGGTCCGGTTCGGTTCGGTTTTCGGTTTTCGGGTTTAAAGTGCCCACCCCTATCAAACTCTGACTCAGAGAAAAAAAAATGCAGAATAGAATACAGGATGAGCGATATCTGTCTGTACCCGCCTGGATTGCACCCCTAGCTATAGGTCTTATTTTTTTTAGCTTTTGGCTTTTGTTTTTTTCCAAAAGGCAAAATAAACAAGACGATTTCTTGAGGCGAATTCTTCAAACGGCTTCATGAGCTCAAAACTACGAATGTTGTTTGCGTCGATGTCTCCACCGTCTCAAAAACAGAGACAAAATCTATCAACTATAACTAAAAATCACCAGTTATAGTTAAAAAAAAATATGACATAGGTTAATTTTTTCTGTTCATCGTCAAACACGACAAGGCGCTCACCGTTGGATCCTGCTAGTTTTGCCCTTTGTCATGTTGTTATTGTCAAAGGGAAGTTGTAGTACGTAACAGTGTACCTATCTGCAGTTAATTGCTCGTCGGCCAATGATGATGTCCCTTCGATTTGGCAGATCAAGGTGGAAAACGCCGCCGGGCGACTGGCGATTCCCGTCGGCGAACCACACCAAGCGCTGCTTCACGTGCTACATCGGGCACAACAAGTCGGTGTTGCCCCGGTGCATACATCGAGTATAACCCCTTGCTGTAACTATCCTCTTAAGAAGAAGTACTAGTGTTACGGTGTAGTTAATTAGCTTTCTGCCTCTTAGCTGACAAGACAAGATGGATGGCTGCAGCCTGCATAGCAGCCAAGGGTGAAGGCTCTGTGGAGCATCCCCAAGCACGCCAAATGCTACAGATCCCTCTGCCCCGGGAAATGGGTGAGAGATTAAAATCAAGTTACAACCTGCATGCACGTTTGTGTGTGTTCTACTTCTACCGTATAGTGGTTTTTACTTCTTAGCTTGGATAGTGGATACAATTTACAGTAATTCTATCGTGGAAAATTCTCATCTTGGTTGACTCTGAGCTAGAAAACTAGTATGTCTGCTACAAAGATAAATTAGAAACCCTGCACGCACCATGCCGACAGAGTCGAGCATGTGTGGTCCGTGAAGAGAAGGAATATAGCGTCGTGCGTGGTTCCTGGACCGCGTGCACTGACAAACGGCAGGCATATACTCCATCGATCCAAGTAGCTAGCTGCTGTCCACTGAACTGGTGCTGTTCCTGAAAATGACGAAAGAAACACGGCCATTTTATACGGCCTCGTGTGACGCATGCACGCAACGCTGCAGTGTAGTCCAATGTATTTTCAGTATTTTGACTGTTGCGCTTGGATCTCACTGGCCTCAGCTGGTTTCTCTTCCGTGAATGCATTTCTGTTGTGGCAAATCCTGACATGCCGTGCTTTGTACTGGAATTCACTGATTGAGAAATGGAAGGAAGTCAGGAACAGAGGGCAAACGGCACTTTTCCGGGTCCTCTCTGATCGGCGATCGCTTCTACGCATGCAAGTATGTCCTACTCTGAATCTACGATGCATGCGAGCAGGTGCAAAATTAGGCCGCGATCAACATGGCTGCCCAACAGTGCTTATGGCTTATTTGTCACTATTCATAAGTTTCGTCTTTTTCTGAATTTTTGGCTTTTTGTTGAGCTTTTTTGCCGGTTCTTTTTTTTCTCGTATTTGTTTGTATTATACGTAATGTGCTAAAAAGGAGCCAGAATTATATATAGTGGGGCGGATAAGCAAATACATATAGTATAGTATAAATTTCAATATATATATATATGTGTGTGTATATATATATATATATATATATATATATATATATATATATATATATATATATATATATATATATATATATATATATATATATATATATATATATATATATATGTGTGTGTGTGTGTGTGTGTGTGTGTATATAGGATTCGATCATATATTGAAACACCAAAATATCTATTAAATCATTAATTATGCATGTTGTGACAATTTTGCGATGAAAAATATAACGATAAGCATAAATGGTTAAAGGAACTAACATGTTTCAATTAAATTTTGCTCTGCGCGTCTGAATTGCATCGAAGTCATCAATAAGTTCATCCGTCGTAAACTCCATTGCAATCTCCTTTTCAATGTAAGTTAATAAGCAATCTCTTAGGAACCCATCTTCCATCTTATTCTGTAGCCTGGTTTTAACAAGTTTCATTGCAGAAAAGACACGCTCTGTCGTTGCTGTGGAAACTGGTAGAATTAGAATAGCCTTCGGACGGTCAGGCTCTAGAACTCCCAGGTAAACAGACGGTTGGACTACTCTCTACGTACATGGGCTTGGGCCATATGCACAGAAGTAATTTTTTGCACCAAATATTGGGTGGGGCCATGGCCCCTGCTGGCCCTCCCCTCCCTCCGCCACTGTGTGCTAACATATTTTTTTATTTTTAAATTTTTTTAAATTTAATTATGCTAAATAAGCCTCTGTCGATTCTGATCTTTTTTCACCAAATACAAGATGTTTTCAGCCATAAGCCACGAGCTTTTCAGCCGAACCGATCACCCCCTTAAGTTCTTCAATTCGCATCGTGATTACTCTGAAAAAATTCGCATCGTGATTCGTGAAGCGCGGCTTGTATATAGACCTGTACCAGATGCTGACACGCACTTTCTTCTTTTGAATCATCAATATCAGGTCCTGATCTGATGCTCTGCTTCTGTACACTGTCATGTATATATATGGTTTGCAGTTTGCACCTAGCTAGCTCGATATTCTCCTATTCGTCGTAAATGTGCCCGTGTGCCTGTGTCGACCTGGTCCATCGTACTACTAAGAATTAATTAGCCACATACGGATTGATCAGTCAATACTCCGTCCGTTTTCGATTCCTCGTCATTTTTGATCGAACAAATATATTTAGACAGCTATTTTTTACATTATAGTAAAAATGCTCTAACAACTAACTATTTTGATAAATAGTTACTACAAAAAGTAGTAAAGCCATATATTTTTGCTATCTGTGCAAACTCACGAGCAAAAATTTATATTAAAAATAGCAGAGTGCTAAGTATTTGTGAAAGGAAATTTTGATAAAAAAAATACCAAGTAAACAGAAACAGAGAGGTAGTACATGATTTCGAAATGCCACCACGAACTGTTGACCTAACTAAAAAAAAAGCTATTAACACGGTGTGCTAATCAGTGCATGCAAGCCCAAGCATTCTGTTTTTTTAAACGAAAGACCAACCATTCTGTTGATTGGTAAAACACAAATCATGCAAGTTAAGAGCAACTCCAACAGTTTGAGATTTTTTGTTTCCCAAATCTTAGAGTTTGGCAACTCTCCAAACGTTATGACAAAGGAAAAAAAGGTCAATCTCCAATTGTTTGCCATAATTCACTTGGCAAAATTAAAATTGGGCCCACAAAATTTTTTTTGCTGCGGGAAAACGCCGCCGCCCTCGCGTATCCTCCGTCGCGCCAAAAGGATCAGAGACCAGGAAACACATTTCAAGTTGAAAGAAGACCTCATTGAGCACCTATGGAACAATCATCCAGATTTATATTAGCTACATTATATTTTCATTTTATTGTTAGGATCATTTTAAGTTTTGACTCAAGTGTAATTAACAGTTTTTTATAAAGTGTTATTGTGCTACCTGTTTATCATTACATACCTGTCTTTGATCATTACATATATATGTGCCTTGAATTGTCATCGCGGCACATATCATGTGCCGGCAATCCTTGAATACAGGGGGCACATATATGTGCCTTGAATTGTCATCGCGGCACATATCATGTGCCGGCAATCCTTGAATACAGGGGGCACATATATGTGCCTTGAATTGTCATCGCGGCACATAGAATGTGCCGGCAATCCTTGAATACAGGGGCACATATATGTGCCTTGAATTGTCATCGCGGCGTGGTCTCCTTGGATGTCGATGCGTGGCAAGCAGAGGATCGCCGCCGCCGTCTACAATTCACGTGCTCAGCCTCAGACTTGCCGCGCGCGGGAAGAGGCCGGGCGGCACGCGTGGTCGCGATGCGGAGTCGGGGCGAGCACGCATATATCCGCGCCTGTGAGGGAATTTTCCCAAGTTGCCAAAGATGGGGAGGAGGGATGGGAAACTGTTGGATATTGTTTTTTGTCAATTTGCCAAAAATTCAAGAATGGGGAGGAGGGATAGCAAACTGTTGAAGTTGCTCTTAACTCCATGCATGTGACAATCCATACACCTGTGAAGGCAAAGTCTGTATTTTTATTAGCGTTTCATGATCACACAACGCATAGATATATAATACACGCGACGGTTTTCACATGCATGTACGAATATATGTACAACCTCTTCAATCTTATTGAGCGTTTTTTCTCTAGACTATCGCGAATTCTGTTCTCTGATACAATTGTGCGTTTCTCCGATGCTTCCCATCGTCTCTCGATGGATATTCACACGGTTATATAGGACCGGGTACGTTGGGTTAGAGGAGAGAATGACTCTTTTAATTTTTTTCTTAAGTATCAATAATAGTATGCAGCAAAAATATAAGCTCGCAAAGCAAAGACCTATAATCCACTGAGACTCTATCCCCAACTGGTTGAACATTCGGTTCCTTCCAGTTCAACCGCTTGCTAAGAAATAGTGCAAACTACATTGCACAAGATCTAAAAAAAGATTTAACTCTCAAATCATTGATCCAAATGCAATGTAACTTAACACAAATATTTTCTAGGATATTAGGAATATATTCTAATTATGGATCGTGAAAATCGATTAAAAATTTTGACCTTTATTCAAAACAAGTAGAGTTGCACAAAAAGGGTAAAAGAGGGAAATCTTGATATACTCTTACTCATGAATCCTAGATAATCTAGATGATCTTAGATGAGTTCTCACATATCATAGCAAGTTAGATCACAACACGAATTCAAACCAAAACCCACACAAGAGCAAAAATCCAAAAGTACCTCTCTCTTAAGAAAAACCAAACAAACTAAAAAAACTCCCCTTAGAAGGTGTTTAAATAGATAGAATCTGATCTCCAAAAGATATCTCTATCTCTTACATATTCTTGACACTAGGAAATCCTAAGAAGAGAGAAATCCAAACAAAAAAGACAAACAAATCAAAAGTACAAGAAATGATCCATAGTACAACTCATTTGTTAAACTTTGAATGTTTATTTCACTTGGAGAGAAATATTTTACAGGCACCCCCTTAGGATGGCAGAACTCTAAATCTTTAGCGCACACATACACACATATAAAAGGCTCAAACACAAGAAAACCTTAACCCTATTCTCTTCAGTGCTAAATGTTACCTCTTTCCTCAACACACAAGACATATAATGGGTGCTTCCACCTCACACCAAACCTTAAACAACCAGCCACTTCTTAGTAGATTACACCACTTACAAATGGAAAAACTCAATAATCCACATACAAACATGTTTTACATTATACACATTGCATACTTTTTAAGGCGTGATGTTCACAAGGAAAAATACATGACCTAAACCATTTTGCCCAACACCGCGGTTCTGCAAAATGTCAATCTACCTGGTATTGAAAATTTTTCTTAATTACCACTCATCGGTCTTTACGAAGATGCAATGCCCAACGCCTCATCACTAAGACTGTACGCCTGTGCCATAGCCGTCACCACTTGAAACATCCGAGTACTATGACACTCCGTATTACACCATAGTCTATGATGCCCAATATCTTGCCACTAAAATCATATGTCTGTTATGAGAAACGTCACCATTTAAAATGCATAAGTCCAATTGGCAGACCACATACTCGCATTGTCTCTTCATAGCCCTTGTCTTTCTCCCATGCTTCTCAGCTTGAGATGATGCTCCACTCGGATTTATATAACACGCTATGGCCATTAAGCCTTGGTCTTGCCACTGGCCGCAACAATCATCAAAACACCTGCGCACCAAAGAATAAGAATCAATCCGAATACAAACGACATGTACTTGACTCTCATTAGTAAAACGAATCATGCATGGACACACCATGACTTGCATTTACATAAAAACCCTATGACCAACAACTGTATAGACACCGCCATGACTAACAACTCCAAACAAACTCAACTCGGCAACAAACCGGAGGGCCGGTCTGACCATGGCCACCAAGCCGGTCAGATTGCCAACACCACTCCGGTTAAACCGCCATGCAATAGCCAGTAAGACCGCTCCTCTTTGATTGTATCGTATTTCCAATGTCACTACTACCACACCAAATCTCAGACCAAAACCTCTAAAAGACATTCTCTGTAACATATTTACCATCAACAAATGGTCGATACTATTACTTCAGCACATTGGTCAAACTGTCGTGTAATGACCAGTCAGACCGTCACACCAGGGCTAGTTAGACCGCTAGCATCAGAAAGTAATAGATCAAAATGTAATTTCTCAAAATCAATCTTAAACAATAAAAACAAGATATAGACATGATCAAATACTCATCACTTTTGGTGAACTGTCACCGTATGTTCTTACATGTTCTCTTTCGCTTCCGACAAGCATCTCTACCCGTCCCCATTGAATAGATATTATTTAGGCCAATTAATGTTGAGCCAAAGTGGTGTGGGCAGCAATAAAGCTAGCTAACAAATTTCTTGCGTGTGATCTCGTATGCTGAACAGTGAGAACCATATATTACAACTGCGGGCTTGAGTGTGTACTAGGATATTGATCAATGGATATAGGCTCAAAACAAACTACTGTGCCTCTGATCATTACTAGGATTCCATGTAATGGATAAGGTTTAGGGATTAGAGTTTTTTTTTTACAAGAGTATGCAGTGAACAGAAGAATAAGTTGCATTGACAAGGAGTACATACTGCTTCTAATTTACAGAGGATCGATGAGATGGCAACATGGGTCAGGTTTTCAACTATCGTAAGAAACAATCAATCCGTTTGTCACTACAATCAATTAACTCAAACATGCTGTTTATTTCCATCCTTTCGCGCGTTATTGTGCCTTGGATCTATCAGATTGTGAAAGTGGACAAATGCTAGCTTCAAGGTAATGTTGAAGAGTAGACATGTCAAATTGAATTCAACCCGGCCATAGAACTCTCTAAAGGTTGCTATATATCTATAGCTAAATGCAATCATAATATATGACTATATTACATATTTGATACAAGTGCCCTAACAAACAATAGAGGCAAATTAGTAATTGCGAGGTTTAATTTAAGAAATCAACTGGGGGATGATAGTGGTTCCCAGTTCAGAAAAGTAACAAAAAAAAGTTCCGCTAAAGCTAATATCGGTAAACAATAAATTAGTGAACCCTTCTTTAATTATGTGACCAAAATTCTACGGCTCAACTTGTAACATTATGACATGAAGATGAAGATTTAAGAACCAACGTTCTAAAATCATAACGGAACAAACGAAAAGAATTAAAAAAAATGGTAAATTTAAGGACCAACTTGTAACATTGTGGTCAGCGTTCTTTGTGAAAGTTGAGAGACTAATGCTACAATTTTGGCCATGCATGTGGATACAACAACTCTTTCTTCCTTTTGGATATTTCCTCTCATATAACGGAACAAACGCTATAATATGCTTGAGAGCATTCCGGATATATAGCACTACATACAGTGAAAACATCACAAAAGCTGTTTCCTCGTACGTACAAATTTAATTATTACATAACTTACATGCACCGATGCACGGCTTGCTTGTACAAAAAAAGGAACCATATATACATAATACTGTACTTAAAATACACATACATGATCCTTAATCCTCTTAACACCGCCATGATGATCTCAGTGCTAACAAAGAAGCACGAGTCATAAAAGGTGGAGTAGAAAGGAGAAAAAACCCCCATATCTTACAAGCATTATCCATGAACTCTGAATGAAACACCTTAATTTTCAGTTCCTCCTCACTGCTTCTTCCGCACTGCAACAAGAAACAACATTACATATCAGCACAGCATGCGTGACCTAATTCATGCTCTACACATGCAAAACTCATGCGCCATGCAGACACGGTGAGGCAAGAGAAGAGGAATAAGATATCGATCGACTTACTAGGGTTTCGGAGCTTGAAGAGCCCTCACCAGAAGCTGCATTATATCGACCTGAGCTTTGAGAGACCTGGCATAGTCTAGGGTTTCACCCAGCAACGTGCACTCATCCAGCGCTTTCCCTCCCGGTACGATCTCTTTCAACACCCTGGTCCTCTTCCTCACCATGGCCCTCGCGAGGACGCCGGCCCCGCCGTACGCCTTCGCCGTCGCCTTCCTCGGCCTCGGCCGGAGGCTCCTCCTCAGGACCTTCTTGCAGATCATCTTACTGGACGACGGCTTGAGCTCGGAAGGTGGTTTGGCTGAACGGTGCGTGCCCCGAGTCCGCCGGTGGGCGAGCTCCGCCGCCAGGGACCGGCTCCAGCACGGCGCGCCGCCCCTTGCGGAGGCGAGGGCGGCGTCAGCGGCGTGCTTGATGGCATTCTTCCTGTCGTGGAAGCTCATCTCCCTCGACACAACGCCACGCTTCCTGAGCCCTAGAAGCAGGTTCTTGAGGAGCGCCTGCTTGAATTGCTTGGATCCTTGCATGCCTAGGCAGGGTGAAGACATGAGCTAGCTAGAAACAGGTAACTGAAATGGCCGGCAATGGAAAAAGAATGCTATCATGAACTTGACATGTAGCAATAAGCTACTAGTTGCGTATGTACTACAGGCATATGCGCATTGGCATGCTGATTATAAGCTTGTGTATATATGTACCAGAGGCTAATGATGCTGTTATTGGAGGAGATATTTGGTGTGAATTGGAGAGAAAGGGAAAGGGAGGGTTGTTAATATGATCATCACAAGATGTGGGCAGTGCGAGGAGCCTGTGGTTTTTTCATTGGCTGGGAGGCGAGGAGAGAGGAGGAGGTGGTGGCCCTGAATGGCGAGGAGGAGGAGACAGTGCACATGCATGCACATGGGAGTTCAAGGCCCGCGTCCACATTGGCATGCCACACTGAGTTAATACTCGGTGTAGCAAGTACTTGCGACGTCTCCCAAAAAAAGCTTAGAGAGGTCCCGTGTTACGAGCAGCCTTACGTTATTACGTACTACACTTGCAAGCTGATAGCATGAATGCCGTGTACGTACATGGGAATTTCAGCGTTAGCTAGTACGCACAGTTGTTCACTTGATCGCTGTCTGTTTCATATATAGGTACGTATACACCAAGTCTTGATGTGAAAAAACTCAGGTTAGTCGGGTATTAGACTTGCAGCCTCTCTGTGTAGCACTCACTCTAACTGTGTCCTGGTGCACATACGAGTACAACATCAAACATGCTTGCATGAGTCTATAGCTTTACCAGGGATGTGTCTAGAGAGAGTTAATAATTAAGCTCGCTCCATGAATATGGTGATAAGCTACACAGTAAACATATAGGTCATACTCATAGCCCTTAATTAGCGGGGGTAGCTATTAGCTAGGCATCCGTGGCATAATCCCTCATATTATGAGTGCGTTTGGTGGCACGCATGTGGCTGTCCAAGGTACGCCATTAACTTAGTTATACTTTCGTTTCTTTCTCCTCTTGCGTAAAGAAACTCCCTCTCACCAAATTAAACCGTACGTGTTAACTAGAGATCATTGTTCATAACGTGCTGATTTGCTACTATATGAGCAAATTAATTAAACTGGCTGGTCGCACAAAAAAGAAAAAGTATATAGAGCGATCGCTTTTTGGCGCAGTACAAGTGCACAACAACTATAAATGCATGGTTCTTGAATTGAATCTAGTTCAGTAGCTAGCTAACACGTACCACGACGCAAGCACTCGGAAACTTCTGCTTGGTTGGTTCATGTGGCATGTGTTTTGTCTCGGACTGCAAGCTTTGCCTTGCTTTAGAGAGTGATCGGTTGGACTTCAGCTTTTAGATTTCGGTTTATTTTTTACTATTCATAAATTTTATCTTTTTCTAAATTTTTGGTTTTTTGTTGAGCTTTTTTGCTGGTTTTTTCCTGTATTTGTTTGTATTATATGTAATGGGCTAACATATTTTTTATATTTTTTAAATTTAATTATGCTAAATAAGTCTCTATCAGTTACAGTGTTTTTTCAGCCAACTACAGTGTTTTTCAGCCATAAACCATCAAAATTAAATAAGCCCAAAGGATCACCACCTTACCTCGCTTCCGCTTGAAAGGGATGGGTGGCATATGCATGCCATGGCTGGCATGATCCGGGAAACATGCGCCGACGAGGTGGCAACTGTTCTGTTCACCGCCCTCTCGAGGGATCTCAACGCACCAGCACCACTCTATACACTCCTCCAACCAACTTTATAAGCCGCGCGGCGCGAGTAGGAATCGATATTTTACCGTATTCCACTCGAATTTCCAGCCGTTTCCCGTTTCTGGTCTATGCGTCGTCGCCATGGGTTTTTTCTTTGTCTTTTTACTCTAGCGGGCAAGCTTCGTCCTGGCTCCTCCCGTGGCGAATTAGGGTTAAAACTTTTGAAGCTGACCTGACGGCGGTGCGGCGAAGCGACAGTAGCACTGCCAATCATGGACGTGGTGGGTGGCAGCGGCTAGGGTTAGCGATGGGTGACACGAAAGTGTCGCGGGTTAGATGCCAGATGCAAAGTAGAAGGTGTCGGGGTACGAGGAAGGTCGGCGAAGGGTTGGGTGGACTCGTGCTGAGTTAGGTTTCCGGGAAGTTAGTCGAGGGGAGGGGACGAACACATGTCGAGGATCTAAGTAGGATGGTATTTGACGTAAAGTCCAAATTTTAACACTCTTCACCTCCTATTCGAACTGTTTGGTTATAAGACATAATAGAATTAGTCACCCACCCAACACAAGCATTTGTATCCTATTCCTCTGTTTAGGTTATCATTCATGTTAATTGCAGATAGACATGTTCATAGGTGACCCGGACCAACCCAACGATTTTTGGGCTGGGGCCCATTCTTTTTTACCATAGGCCCAGCCAGAAGGCTAAAAAGCCCAACAAAATAATAAAAGATTAATATTTTATTCCAAAAGAATTAAATAATAAATATTTTAGTCTTTGTGCTTCGGGCCTTGTTGGGCCGGGTCGGGCTTTTCCAAGCCCGGCCCGGTAAATGAACTGGTCTTATTGCATATGTATACCTACGTACGCAAAAGGCAAGTTCGACAGCCATCGCCGGCCTCTACCAGTCTACCACATGGCATGAGAACATGCAAATCGAATTCCTTCTTAGTCCTTTATATCATATAAGGACATATAAATCACAAAGTATTATAAATAATGTTATAAAGTTCAAACAAGCACCGATGAACGGTGCTAATACTATGCATAATGCATGTAATGAGAATTTGACGGCACAAACAAGTAGACTGAGAGACCATGCAGAAGGTCTATAATATATTTGTGATGAATAATTGGTATTTTGGTTGAGTTAAAAATTGAATTTCATAAAAGTTTTAGAAAATTTAGATTTTAAATTTTGCTATCAGGTTTCAGACGGTCTAATCAGACCTAGGATAGTGGTCAGACCGGTCTTGACCTATTTGTTAGATTTTGTGCCCGACGGTTTGACCGCCATGGGGAGAGCAATCAGACCGATGCTAGGCGGTCTGACCGACTGTGGCACGGTGGTCGGACCGGCTTGTTGAGAGTAGACATGTCTGATGTGTCCAAAGAGTTTCTGGAGAGGTCAGACATGTCTAGGGGTACACAAGACATGTCTGGAGTGTTGATGAAAGTGGATATTGAATTGGTTTGAGTGTGAGCACGGCATATGTGTCGGTGTTTGGTTGTGTTGAGTTGCATGATGCACTGCTTTGATTAATATGAATCAAGTGTATAAAACTTGTGCTCGAGATGGTTACTTGATCTATGGATATGCATGTGGCTTAAAGAACGTTAGCGGTTGTAACATCCTAAATTTCGGATGTTTGAAATTGTGAAGAATTTAAAACTTTTATTTGCATCTCATTGGCATTTAAAATCTTATCAAAAATCTTATTTGGTTTTTCTCAAGTTTTGTGCTAAGCAAAATAATAATCAGAAATAATTCTCATATATAAATAATAATCATGACGATAGAAGATATGGAATAATTTAAATGTGAGTTTAAAACTCTTAAAAACCAAAATCCAGAAATTGAATTAAATAAAAATCCATCTTCAATCAAATTGACCCGAGAACTTCAACTCGGATTCAATTTTGAGTTTTTTGAATTGGAAATAAAAATTAGAAATATGAATTCCAAAATCTTGTCGTAACCATCTCCCTCGTCACCATAGTGCGTCGTCGCATCTGACCCTGCCCTTTTTGACCCACTGCTCGATCGGAGAACGGTGAAGCACCACTCGGACCGCTGCGCCACATCTGCCAAGGTCAGCCACAGGGCACGCCCATCAATCGTGACCAGATGCCACAACTGCCCTTATTGGCCACAACCTCACCTGGGCTCCCGCACCGAACCTTCCTTCTCCTCCCCTGTTCCAGCGTCAGTCACGCCTGCTCCCGTGGAATCACCTCGCCATGCCCTGCCTTCGTCGAGTCACCTCGCAATCACTGTGATGCCCATGCCCTGCACGGTTGCACAAGCCCATGCGCCCGGCCAAGCCATGGCCGTCCTCGCGCCTGTGGGTGCATGTCACACGGCCATGCGCCGCTTGCATCGACCACAAAATCTCGGACACTGCACCTTTGTCGTCTACAGTGCACATCAACCGACACCCCATCGCCATCACCTATACCCTGCACTGGCCATCCCGGCACCCAATGCCTGCTGCCATGCTCCATTCAAAGCCCCCACGTCGTCCAGCCGGCTCAGCTCCTATAAAGGTGTATGCATGCTCTCATCAACCTTGCCTCATCCCCCTCTCACTCCCACCTCAAGGAATTGGCTCTTAGGGCCTCACAACTCGCTTGCTGCCCTATCTTCTCTAGCTTTGGTGAACCGGTGATCCACCGATTGAGACCACCTCGGACCAATTACTCTTGGCCAAAGCGTCTCCAGAGCACCACGATCTCGAGCCTGTCCTTGGCCGAAGTTCCCCGTGCCGCCGTAGCCTCATGCCGTCGCCCTCCCTTGGAGCTCCTTCCTATGTGCTGGCTACTCGGTAAGTTTCACTACACCCCATGAATACTCATGCTCGCCTCCGATTCTTCCCCCTCCCCTCCGGCCGTTGCCGCCCCAGTGGCCTCCATGCGTCAGTAGCTCAAGCCGCCGCCGGCCCTCCCTCAGCGCTGCCTGGCTCGAGCCACCGCCTCCCTAGGCATCTTCCAACCCCCGAGGTTCCATTCTATCGCTCATCGTCTCCCCTTCGATCTCCCATTGCCGCTACCGCCCTACATTGGCTCGTGGAACTAATCTTGACTCCTACTGTGCAGTTGTGGTCAAAGTCATGGTTGGAGTAGTCGAAGCGATCGTGGTTGAAGCAGTCGAAGCAACCATGGTTGTAAGCCATAGTCGATAGAGTTGGTGGGGTCAATAGATCCGTAGTTGATAGAGTTGTGGTCGATAGAGTTGGTGTGGTCGATAGAGCCGTAGTCGATAGAGTTGGTGTGGTCGATAAAGCCGTAGTCGATAAAGCCATGGTCGATAGAGTTGGTGTGGTTGATTTGATTCTCTTCAATTTAGTGAGCCACAACCCAAAAACTTTATGATTTTTGATTTGTTTAGAATCATAATGCCTCGAACAAGTTTTATGCAAACTTTAGAAGTGTTTAGATGAGAATTAAGTAAGTTCTTGATATTTGAGTTTTGATCAAGGGGTTTTTAGGTTGGAAGCAGAAGGTTATTGATTTTGTTGGTTTAGACCTCTAACTTTGCTTTGTGAAACGTAGTTAGAGTAATATAAATTTGGTGATTTTTATAGTTACTTAAGCAAAAATTTTAAATACCGTAAATCTTTTTGGAAAATCATTCACCGCTTGGATTCCTGAATCGGCGCTATAGGGGCTGTTTGGTTGCCTGCATCGGGGTGGCTCGCACCAGCGCATGCAGGGAGATGGTGTTTGGTTGCCTGCATCAAGGTGAGAGTCTGCACGAGCGGATGCAAAAAATCAACTGGAGCCAGACTAAGGAGAAACGCGGCTGAGGACCTTCTCTACTCAGCCTGACCACGCTCATGCAGCTGCATCAGCTCATGCAGACAATCAAACAGGCCGATATAGACCCATTCAACTCTGTCGGTCACGAACTCACGATAACTCATACGATGCCTGCACAGGACTGAATCATGGCATGCCCCAGTGCAGGAGCGAAGCCAGCACAACCAATCTCGGTTTCTCAGGACCAATCAAATCATTCCAATGGGCGAGTGAGCTCACACACGCCGGCGCATACCGATGTAGGGATATTTTTTACTGTAATTAATGGTTTTTGCTATATTTTTTAATATAGTAATAAATAATGAGAAATCGATATAAAAGATACACATAATTTTAGACTCAAAACACTATTATAAAATTTACTTTAAGAAACAATTATATTTTGACCTTTAGCCTTTTAAATTCGATCAAAAGCAAAAAAACAAAAAGCTAAAAACAAGGGCAAGGGAGTCATGATTGCAGGCTCGCATGTAGCCATCGATCTATCTCTTTTCACCTCAACGAGATGGATCACTTGTCACATCGATCCGAGCCACCCTTCATGCATGCATATGCTGAGTGGGTTCGCGGAACAGCGCTGCCAATTAATGCACGCGCACAGTGCGCCAACGAGCTGCTCTCTGCATGCTTTCCAACAGCTTGCATGTTTGCTATACTGCTGCTGTATTTCTATCCCTGGATAGCCTCTCTTCCGAGAGATCAAGATCATTTAGCAATAGGCCAATAGCATACCTAGCACATACTAACAAGCATGCAGTAAATTGCTCCCTCCTCCTGATTGCTAATAGTAGCAGCTGCAGCAGGAATGGCACCATAAACTCTCCTCCGGAACCCTGTATCTACGGTGTGTTTATTTAGGCTTAAAAGCTTAGATTATACTTTTTTATTATAGTTATTGAAAATACATTATAACTGCTAGTAGCTTTTTAGCGTAACTAAATTAAAACTAAAAAAAGGATATCATCATAGACAATGCAAAATAACAAAGAGAAGAAAAAGAAAAAGAAAAAACTCAAAAATAAACAAAAAACAAAAAAAATTAAAAAGCTAAAAGCCACAGGCAGAACCTCAAATGAGCAGGAGTATCACCATACCTCCATAAAAATTTGCGTGAATTTATGGCAGTCACTGCCTACTAGTTAAACTATATTACTACAGTAAGGATCTCACATGTTGTAGTATATGTGGAGCAATACAACAATTAGTTACAGCGAAGGTTTCCTAATTAGAATTTGAGTGTGTAAGACTAGAAAAGCTATCCAGATATACTAGCTAAATACACGTGATTTACTACGAATAAACAAAATCATATTATTTCAATATGTTGAGTTGACATTATCGAGATCGATCTACCCAGCCTACGTTGTCGGCTCTGCCTTCGCGCTCAATCATGTCATGCCTCCATACCATTGGCTTTGTCAGACACTCGGTAAAGCTCTGTTATTTTTTGTTAGATAATTTGTTTTTAGCTGATTGTTTTTCTGTTTTTGTTAGAGATTTTTAAAGAGGTAAAGGACAAGTTGAGAGAGCACATAAACCACCATCACTATCATCACTACTAATTTTTCCTTTTAAACAGTAGAGATAGAGCCGTAGAGATATTGCATATATAGGGCCATAGGCAAGCTCCAGCTGCTGAGCTGCACCAAGGCTTCCATCAAAGCCCGCTGAACTCTCCCAACTACCAGATGAGAGAGGCTGCGTTCCGTGCTACAGATCGGTCGATTTTTAATATGGCATACCGAGAAAGACAAGAATCTGCCGGCCATATACATCTCTTGCGTGTGGTAGTCGACAACAAATGCGATGCTCTTTTTGGTGTGTATGTATCCTCTGGTAAGAGGAATCTGAAAAGTATGCAGCAACACATCAAGGGGCAATACTGCCAGGGTCCCATGAAGCACTGTGATGATGTGATGTAGAAATGATGATGTTGGCACTGCTAATATAAGTATTATGTCAACAAATTTGAGCTACATTAAACAGGTTTTTCTTTCTGAAAGAAGGCATAAGATAACCTGTTTCTTTGGATGCAATTGAAACTCTGAATGCCATTCAGTAAGATCTCGTGCATTAAGGCAACTATATGTGTCAAGCTTGTCATAGTACTATAGTAGTACACAGCACAGTATAATCCTTATATGTACTATCCAAATGTTACTTGTCATATATCATCATGTCAAGAACAGATCAACAGAGGCCAATAGCTTTTCCTGCATGGCTGTAACATCACGTTGCGGACAGTAACTCCAACGCCATTTCCTCTCACATCAGGCATTGTTTCTCTACCTATTTTTCATTCCAGGGGAGCCTGTGGACATATCCCTTTTTTTTCTTTGCAGGTTGAACAGTACATGGGGAGGAGAGGTACCATTAAGCCACTTTGCACACCTATAGCAGTGTTAGCTCATGCCCATTTACTCCTCCCAGCTGCAGCCTGCAGGCAGTCTCCCGTTTCAACCCTATAAAGAGGTCCCCTCCATCTCATCTGATGTCTTATAGATGCAACTTGGGAGTTTAGGTCTGTAGAAATTAGACACAACATGCCTTCTGTCCCCCATAACATCCCTGTTTATTCCCCTTCTCACTGTACTACACTCGGTTCTAGCTTATGGTGGCTGGCTGTCCTGATCTCATTGCTTTCGGCTAGAGCTAGATGGTGCAACAATAAGAGTGATATGGCTTATGGGCGTAAGATTTGTATCTAGCACGTAGATGGTGCTATCCTCACTGAGCTTTTTTATTTTTGCTTTTGTAAATGAAAATTTTAGTTATATTATGTTTATTCATCCTCGTATCACTTTAGTGTAGGATGTTTGCGTCCACCATCTTTTTATTTCTTGACCTTGCAAGACCTTCTACAATTGGTTTTGCACCATTATCATCAGCACATTTATCCTAGATCCTCATATGCCATTCTATCTTACATTTACTTCATTCTCTTTTATTTTTCTATCTATCCCTCCTGAGCTTGTAGTTGTGTAAATGATTAATTCATCTATGATGAACTTGTACATACATGCAAGTAAGCTATCAAGTTATTACACTGAAAAGTATGCTGTGGGAACTTTGTGTGCCATACTATTACTCAAGGAGCCGCGGTTGTTTGCATTGGCATGTGTGAGTTTAATCTCTCTGTTAGTTATCTTAATCTCTCTGCTAGCTATTTTCTTTTCCACTCGTTGTCACCGTTCAGCTCAGCTTTTGCTTGAACAACTCTACATTGAGCTCATAACGGGGGCAAAAAGGTGCTCATTCGCCACCCATGTTTGATGCTTTGTATACCTGCACACTCACTGCAAAGTGTTGAGATGAAATGTGATATCGTTGTAACTGTTTAGCAAGAGGAACGATGCATGGAAGCCGCGATGTCACTCGCCGTAAGGCCAAAGTTGTGCATTCTCATGCTTGTATACCAGCTCCAGCCTCTGCTAGCTCCTGTAGAGTTGAACAACGAGCACTCCATGGGAGTGGGTCGCGCTCGCACCGTCGCACGGCCCGCACGCACGTTCGAAGGTACGTACGTGTGGAGCTGTCCGATCTGCCATATTTCTAGCACAGTTAGCTAGTCCTACGGCAAGCCATGTAAAGCCAAAATCCTCGCCGGCCGGGTCTCCTTACCAATGCATGAGCCAACGTACGCACGCACTTCACTAGCTGGACACGTGCCAATGTGCCATGCGCTCGCTCCATCCTCTCCTTCCGTCTAATCCCGCAATAATGGCTACTTAACGGTAGTTTCGATGCTGCGTAGAACACGATGCGCTTTGTAATGTATGACGAAGATCGTCTAATGATGCGGCGGACGTCGGATGAAGGTGAGTCGGAGCGCGTGCGCCGATCGCCGAAACCGAGCAGTGGTGGTGGTACGGTGCCGCCGTCCTAACAAGCAAAGCCGGATTGGGGCGCGCGCGCGCTGCCTCAAGGCGGCCACGAGCCCACGAGGGGTGGCGGCCACATTCACGACACCGCTGCCCCTGCGATGCCACGGCGCCCAAGTCCACGCCGCGCGGTGCCGGCCGGGGGACTGGTATTTCGGCAAACCGTACGCTCGGCACACGAGAAAACGCAGCGCCGGGCGCGGACGCGGCGACGTTTTTCAGGCCTTGTGCCCCGTGCCGTTGCGGCGCTCGGGCGAGCTTGGGGCCGCCGCCGACTTCGGCCGTGCCCACCAGGCCACCAACGCCGCTGCGGCTGGGGCCGCGGCTGCTTTGAGCCCCGTGAGTTCCGCAAAAAATTGCAACAGTTCAGGTTATTTTCCTTTGCTACAGTACTTAGGGCATGTTTGGATCCCCTGCTCTAAACTTTAGAGCTCTAAACTTTAGAGTTAAAGTCTCCAAACAGGTTGTCTAAAGTCAGCTCTAAACTTTAGCCCATCTCACATTAGAGCTTTAGATCTCAAAACTGAACTAAAGTGCTCTAAAATTTTTAGAGCTCTAAAGTTTAGAGCAGGAGATCCAAACAGGCCCTTACGCTGCGGCCTGCCTTCAAAAGTGCAAACTGCTATTGGCGATAATACTAACACCGATAATTACTTGAGAAAAAGTTCCCGTTTTAGTTGTAGCCAGTTCCATCATGTAAAGTACCTTCGCCACATCTAAAAGATTACGGCCAATGCAATTGCCATTGGCAGATCTGTTATGCAGTATCAGTATTTTTTTTTATCGAGGGGAAAGATCTGCTCTGGAGTATCTTTATGACAGAAAACTGGCAATAAACAAATCGTACGTGAAGAGCAGCGCATGGACAGTTATTGGAACCGCCGAAAGTGCAAACAGAGAAGCATGCACGGCTGTACCAAGTGCCAACCACAACGCATGATCCCTTTGTGCTTGCCACTCCAATGATCTGAGTCAGCTAGCTATATATATATATATATATATATATATATATATATATATATATACATATTAGCATATATCCTATATAAAAGAAAGAGAGTATACAAAAAAAAAACAAATCAGCTCTTCCTTAAGGGCATCTCTAATGGTTATAGCTAGCAACTAACTATAAGACTTCCACATCATTTATATAGTACACACTAAAGCTAGCATTCTAAAGAACTATCTATAAGGATAGCTATTTAATGCTTACATGCACACACAGAATTTATAGAGGCTGCCTCGTTTGGCGTTATAGATTAGTGCAATTTCTCCAATAGTACTAACTTTTAGCACATAGCTCATAACATAAATAGCCTCACATGACACTCTCACATAATCTTGAAATGTGTGTATGAGCCTAGCTCTTGATCAAGAGCTAGCTTTTCTCTCTTCTATTAAAATATGAAATAATATGCTTAGAGCTAACTCATAAGGGCGTCTCCAACAGCTGGCTATTTAGTTAGCTAGATCTGATGTGGCAAGGAAAAAGTAGGAGAGAGAGTAGTCACTAGCGACGAGCAAATAGCTGATCTATTTCACGTAGTCCAAGAACATGAGAGAGGAGCATGTGGGTCCAACAGTATAAAATAGTCTTTGCTTTTGTCTCTCACCTCCACATCAGCTGACTATATAGCTAGTACTAGCTATTACCATTGCGGACGCCCTAAGTCACTATTGGAGATGCTCTAAGAAAGAGCTGGCTCGGTTTTTTTGCATACTATCTTTCCTCCACATAGGATATATGCTGATGTGTATATGCATATAGCTAGCTGACTCATCCAATTGGAGATGCCCTAAGCATTAGTCTATAACGCAAAACGAGATAGCCTCTATAAATGATAGTCCTTTTCTGTGTGTGCATGTAAGTATCAAATAGCTATCTTTATAGATAGTTCTTTAGAATGCTAGCTTTTAGTGTGTACTATATAAATGATGTGAAAGTCTTCTAGTTAGTTGCTAACTAGAACCATTGGAGATGCTAACAGGAACAGCTCTCTAGTATTGATTCAAACAAAAGTGTATCTCGGGTGATGCATTCAAAAAGTAATGGCTCTGCATTTCATTGCTTCCCGATAATATACAGCAATACAAGGTTATTTACAAACCAGGATAGGAATAGTTACATGCTGCTCTCGGATATCAGCAGGGAATTGGGACCGGCAAGTTCATATCACAACGGTGAAAATCGGACCAAAGCAACCAAAGAATAGGCAAAATAGACCCCTCCGAAAAGGGCACAAAAATGAGGAAATACGATATCTATCAGCTACCAGCAGCAACAATGGGATCAAATGTTGGGGGCCATGCTCTCCTGCTAGCCTCTCCTTGGGAAGCCGAGCGCCGCAAGCTAGGTCCGAATCTTGAGCATCTTATAAGGCACGGATTTGTATCCATGGCACCCATGCAAAACGATGGGTTAAGCTTCATTGCCGGCAACCGTTGACAACTCAAGGAGCGGAAGGAAGATGAGCCCATTGGTGGCATGCGTGCACACTGGAACTCAGTTCGGTACAGGTGGGTGGCCATTGAGGCAGTAGAATCGGAGTTCACGGCTGGGCATGTCGTGCAAAATGACAATGAAAGGCTGTTTCTTGGGAGTTCTCTTATGGGGCTTGTGCCAGGAAGCATGGCGAAAGAGATGATCGGATGTCGGCAGAGGGGGCATGGTATGGCGCCTGCGGGGCTCACTGATGTATAGCTAGTTGAGCAAAGATATAGAGCACATCTTGTGCAAAATTCATGTTTGCATCCTACATAGTGGAAAAGGTTCAGTATACCATTTGCTGATATTGGTTTGTTTGGTTAAGCTAGCAGTTATTAACAGAAAGCAAGAGAACCTGCTTGCTTTTGTACTTTGTGTAGTTATTGAGGTACTAAGTGAATATGAACATGAAGTGTACTTCATATGGCCCTCATGCTAGTACTACTTTAATGTCTCTTTTTGAAAGAAGAAACTTTTCCCAGTAAAAGTCCAGTTAGCTTCAACTACAATTGCAGGTAAACAAAATGCAACGTACCTTCTGCAGCAACAGAGCAGCTCCCTTCTAAGCAGACAGCACAAGGGTCAATACATACAGGTGACCGGTTTAGGTACCTCCACCCACACTCCCTACAAGATAAATTGACACGGAACTATCAGACATTACCAATATTAGCACTGCATAATAGTTCAACATGATTACATGAGGGCCTGTTAAAATATTGGAGTTCCTACTTATTCATACTGCATGGCTAGGGACAGCATATTGGTCTAATCATGTCATAGGAAACCAATAATTAGGCAAGTCAATAATTACACACACGAATAACACCACATGACAACATATAATAAACATGCTCAATTCTTTAGTACTACTTTTCATATATGGACTAGAATACCAGAAAAGGGAGCAAAAACTGATTTAGCAGCAGACTGACCTGGCAATGCTCATGATACTCATAAGTGGGAGGCACAAATATGGAGAAGGAATAGTGCGTATTTGACCCTCTGGTTCTTTACTTAGAATTTCCTCAAGAGAGTTTCTATGCCATGAACGAGCTACCATTAACGGGGTCCAGCTGCATAAGGCAAATGAACATTATGCTTTAACCAAATCATAATGTTAACAACAACAAAGACAATTAATTGGCTATGGATCAAAACTTCAGACTCATACCCACTAGCATTCTGTGCAGCAAGGCTGGCTCCTCGAGCAATAAGAAGCTACATTGAACAATTTCTGATTAGCAGATATTGAGAAAATCAGTCAAACATTTAAACAACAAAAAATGCCTTCAGACTAGCAGAACATACTTGACAACAGACAGCATTTCCCCCACAAGCAGCATAATGGAGTGGGGTGCTACCTGCTCCTGCCAGATGGAAGCAAAGGAACTTATAAACAGTATGAAAAACTAGATAACAAAATGACAGTCCTAGAGTTCACCAAATGATATAATATATCTAGATATATGAGAACAACAGCAAAGTACAAAGCTAAAACCTAAAAGACATAGAACTGCAGACAGTAGTAGAGGAACAAATTGGTAATACATTCCAAGTGGATGAAGGATTTTTTTCCATTCATGGCACCCCACCATCAGTATATGTATAATAAAGTACATATGCTATGCAAGACAATAATTGAAACAACTTAAGACATGAGCTATTTAAATTAATTTGCTGACTATATACGATGTTCCAATACTGATCATGTTAAGCACTCAGAACAGGAGTGTGCTATCAACAGCAACAGAGTTGAGAAATAACAAATGCATAAAGGAAAGTTACTATTGAGTTGAAAAGCAACAGTAAAAAAGAACAGGTGCAAATACCTGTCAAGTCAATAGTCGTTCCATCTTCAATGGTGACCTCAGAAACAGATGCTCCCAAGTCCAGTAACAATTGTACACACTCTACGTGCCTGTTTAACGCCGCCATATGAAGTGGAGTTAAGCCTCCATCCGCCTTCTGATTTACCATCTTGACCAAACCACCGCTAAAACAGATGTATCATTGCATGATTCGCTAAAATAACCCATAACTAATGAGAAACAAGCACAGGACTCAACATACTCATCGTCAAAATCAGCAGCTGAACCTTCTTCAGATGATGTGTGATTTGTCAGGTTCCATAAGTTCGGTATGCTTGGCACATAATCTGCAAGCACAAGACGAAGGCATCGGGCATGACCATGCAGTGCAGCAAAATGGAGAGCAGTTCCACCATTAAGATAATCTGTCCTGTGAACCTAAAAGACGTTTTTCCATCTCAGAACCATATATACAATCCATCACAAGAAATTTTGCAGTTGAATACCTAGCAAAATACTCACGTTTGCATTGAAGAGCATCAGTGTTTGAACAACCTCCCAATGACCATATTGACAGGCTTGCATCAAAGCAGTCTATACACAACCAGAAAAGCACACACTTAGATTTAACATATTGACCTATGTCATCTAGCTTGCATAACTCAACACAAGCAAATGTACTGGAAACTGAGCTTACCTGGCCCCTGTAATTCCTAAGGTTGATTTCGACACCAGATTCAAGCAAGAGAGAAACTATCTGAACATGAAAGCAGCTAACAAATATAAATCGAACTCCTGTGCTCATATATTCAGACGCTGATACTTTAGCAGACAAAAGGCATTACCTCATGGTGACCCTGTGCCGCGGCGTAGTGCAGCGGCGAGTTGCGGCCGCCAAATGTGGAGTACCGGGCTAGCCTAGGGTTGTACTCGAGGAGGGCACGCGCCTCCTGCAGATCGCCGTCCCGGGCAGCTGAGACGAGGCGCTCACCGGATGCCGAGCACCCAAAGGAGTTGCCCACAAGGCTGAGGAACCCCATGGATGCCCAAGATGAGGCCTTCACGGCACAGAACCCTTTCTTCAGCGCACGGGAAGGCCCCGTATCAAATGCTCCCTAAATTTCTCAATCTATGAGGCTGCCGCAAACCGCATTCCAGGACGATCACGAGATAGGATCAAACGCCCAATTTGGGCATGTGGACGATCTTAAACCGGGGTCCAGAAAGGTCTCATTTTTCCTGCAAGAACGCAAAATTTGGCAAGAAAAGCAACATGTTGACTGAAAATTTCAGCATGATACCGACAATTTGCAACGACTCGTGCAAAGAATCGGCGCAAAAAAGCAAGCTTTCCGCAATAAACCAAGTAATCAAAGTTTAAACGCTGCAGTGTTGGGGAAAGATCGCAAGAACCCACCTCGGGAACTGCCCAGGATCGTTGGTCCCGAGCGAGAAGAACGGGACCGAGGGCGACAATTCCCTCTAAATCGGGCCCAAACCTCGCAAGAAAACAAGAGAACGGAGGGGAAATCGCAAGCGGCCGCCGCCTCGAATCCTCAGAGCCCACCCACGATTCCAGCGAGGGGGCTGGATGGGGAATCTTGGGGTAAGGGCAAGGCGATTTGCAAGAACGCAAGCTTCCAATTGGGTGACGGCAAGGAAGGAGTGGAAGAAATAATGATCTGATGGAGACTTGCGACGTGGCCAAAATCTCCACAGCCCAGGCCCCTCTGGTGTATACTGTGTTGCTCCAAATCTTTGATTTTACACAAGTATTTTATTTTAGAACAGCAACTAATTAACGAGCTTACTAGGAGTTTGAAGAGATAAAGCAGATTGGCAATGGCTGCTGCGGGAAATTTAACTATTTGCTACTCTTAAGAATGCCACCTATTTAAATGTCATGCTTCTTCATTGCAATTAACAATTTGCCACTCTTAAGATATGGTTGACTAATTTTTTGTCACTTTCGAGCGCACTCTTATGATTCCGTGGCGAGCGTCGTAATATTGAGAAATAACGGGGAGCGCGCGGGCGGCGGCGCGGGGACGGAGGCGGAGCGCAGCGCGGCGTGGGCAATGGGAGGCGCGAGCGAGCGGGCGGGCGGGAGACGCTGACATGGCATGATTTGGCGCCTCGTGGGCTCGAAAGTAGCAAAAAATTAGTCAACCACATCTTAAGAGTGGCACATTGTTAATTGCAACGAAGAAGATGTCATTTAAATAGGTGGCATTCTTAAGGGTGGCAAATAGTTAAATTTCCCGGCTGCTGCAGGGAGGCAAGGGGAGGAGTTACTGTTTACTTTAGATTTTCCAACGTGAAAATTACTTTGCATTTAGTTTTGGCTGTTTCATATTTAGTACTGTCCATATGGATTTAGCACGTGTGCTCCACTTTTTTCACGATATTTATGTGACTTGAGAAGTAAAAAAAAATGTGGACGACAAAGATCAGCTTGGGTGTCTTACATAGTATGTTTGTCCTTTCAAGAAGAACTTCTATATATATTGGAATTATTCAAATGAATATAATTGTTAAGACAGTTCTTTCTTACACCAAAATTAGTTGCAGAATGTTTTTATTGTAGGTCTATTGATGTGTATAGAACTTAGGCTTTTGTTTGAACACGTGATTCGATATGATTTTGGACAAAAATATCCATAGGAAAAGGTCTTTTTTATATAATTTGGGTAATTTCATCCTTGAATGGGTGGGGATGGAAAACAGAACCTTGCACTTGTTCATATCTGTCCTCTAACACTTAGTTCCGCTCATTTGGGCTAAAAAATTATGGTTTATAGCTGAAATTACATTGTAGTTGAATGTGTCTTATTTGACATAACTAAATTTTAAAAAGTTTAAAAATAGAAAAATAGGTTATCTCATCACGGACAATGCAAATGAATACAGGAAAAAAAGAAACCGGCAAAAAGCTCAAAAAATCTAAAAACTCAAGACGAAATTTATAAATAATGAAAATAAGTCAAAAGCCAGAAACTTAAGCCGAAATGAGCGGATCCCTATAGAAAAATGGTCTACATTACGAAATCGCCAGTTTATATTCGCGCTTAATTTTAAAATATTCAATTGCTGTATCTTAACCATCCTATTTACAGAAGTCCAAGATGGATTTCTCCAGCATTGAACAAAACATTTTCCCAAGTAACAACTTGTCTTTTTATTTTGAGTAAGGTGATTGTCCAATGACATTTGACTTGCTATAAATAATGCAAGCTTTTGGGTGTGTTTTTTTCGACTGTGACTTATGACTTTTGAATTTTGGTTATTCGCATGAAAGAGAGAGTATGGAGAAAGAGATAGTCACATACGATTTTGGCTGGTATAACTAAAGTCGGTACAATATCTACCATAATAAACTGGTAGATGCACTCTGTTTGAAAAGCTAGTTACTCTAGTATAAGCCAGAAATCGAAAAGAACACGGCTTTGTATACAGAGTGGTACATAGGTATACTCGTTTTCTAAAACAAAGCTACAGCATTTCAATAACTCCGCTAGAATACCAACCTAAGTATACCTAACTAAAGAAGAAGATGAGGCAATATACCTAACCAAAATAGGGCCAGGCCATTGAAAAGTAGTGTTGCTTTGGGCTTTGGTGGGTTCTCACTTCTCAGGCTGGGTTCACAATCCCCTTGGCCCTGATCACCAGCCAGTAGGCAGAAAGCCATGAGTCAAGCACAGCTCTCTACAATCCCTCTTGTCCCTTCTCCTTGTAAACACCATCCATTCTAAAGGAATGATCCGCTTGGACTCGCATGCTTCGGTTGCATCTCCTTAGAACTGTATACATGGCAAGCAAAGTAGCAAGCCCACTCGGTCCCTGTGCTGTGCAGAAGAGAACAAGATTAGCAGCTAGCAAGTCAATTTTTAAACCACTAAAGCACATTAGTTCTCCCTATGATTTATGAAGGTGCCAAATACCAACTAATCAAAGGGGCTCCGCTGCCACTAACCACCGTTTTGTTGTTGTACTGCTAACAAGCAAGCACAAACAAGTGCACATCGAATTTGTGCCACGGCTAATGGTGGTTGCGAGTGTGTCACTTTTAGCATCAAGCGATCGACGAGGGTGTAAATCTGGGGCGGTTTGAACGTATGAATTTCACAAGAGCATCGCAACAAACTACTCCTATGTTGTATCCATGTAAATAATGTAAAATTCCCGCTTTTCAAATATGGCGTGTAGTATATTTGACATTAAGAAATACTTACTCCGCATATACTGTAGTCCGGTACCCCCAACAGATAAGAATATCACTGCTTTTTCTTATGTTAAACTACGAAAACTACAGTTTGAACACAGTAGTAGAGAATCCCAAGATCATTAAACTCTGCTATTACTCCTCAAACAGCAATTAACATTGATGCAAAAACAGGGTTCCCATTTCGCAAGGTCGCATGGGGGGGGGGCCATGAACTCGAGGAGAGAATGGAAGTCTTTGGAAGGCTCATGGATCGCCTTTGTTTTGGGCGCGTCGACCCCATTTTCGCCGGCACGAGTTCTGATGCACAGTACGAGAGCTTTTCCAATGTCATACCCCCATAATCCGTGCATGGAGAAGCTCCCCACATTGTTCTTAGGCAGAGCTTAAGTGGCCTCAACAGTAAGCAGTCTCAGAGCAAGCACAATAATGCTGACTAGGTCGCCTCTAGCGAAATCCACATCAACACAATCCTATGTGGAAAAGAGAGAAAAGAGGAGAGAGAGATAAGCTGCCCCTCATGCAAGAGGTGACCCCTGATATATTTATGCAAGTATTAAATGTTTGAGTGCTTTAGTAGAGGTAACCTCTACTCAACTTATTGTATTAGCTACCTCCATCATGAGCCACGTGCACTCTTTTTGTTTATTTGGCTAGTTCTAGAGGTAACAGCCACCTCTTCTATTAAACGTGCTCTTAGCACCGACCAACCATGCAGCATTGTAGTACTGTTGCTCCTACCTCCATGTCAGCTAAAGGTATGTACAATAGTGCTATCTTTGATTTTTTTACATCATGTCCATATTATCTAAAAACAACAAAAGAGATAATCTCTCCAACACACTATCTCTAGCACACTTCACAATACATATTTTTGTAAATTCTCTTTCTAGTGGGCCCATCTATTAGTCTTTCTATGCCATCTCTCACCCCCTAGCCACCCACCAACACCACCCCCTCCCTCAGTCAATGGAGTCGTCTTCTTCTTCCTCTATCTACCATCGGAGTCAGCTTCCCCGTCCCCCCTTCCCCTCTCTCACTGAACCGCCTCCAAACCCTAGAGCCTTTCGGCCTCCATAGGCCCCCTCCCTTTGCCTGGCATCGGTCTCATTGGGTCCCTACTTGCCCATTGCTCTCCATAGGACAAGGCGGATCTGGCTCGTCGAAGGCTAAATTTGGTCAGATCTAGCTCGCTAGAGCACAATTTGTTAGATTCAAGGGCAATCGATCCACCATGCCTTGAGGTCGTTGTCTTAGTCATCGTGCTTGCCTCCGTCATGGTCCTTGTCCTCCTACTTCGCCCCCACCATGGTCCTCGTTGTCTCCTCCATCGGCGCAACTCACGAGCAAGGCTGGGCCCACAAAACACGTTGCAAGCGGATGGCTTGTACTCCAATAGCACGGGCAACACAAGCTGTCTTTAGCACACTCTACCCTTCACCTCAGTTGCGCTCCGATGTGGCAAGGTCAAAGCGATGGCTAAGGTTGACTATTGGACATGCTCTAAGGCTGTCTGCCTATGGCACGTCTAGTCCATATGGGAGCATGTCTTGCTTTAATCTTGGGACATTAACCATGCTTACAAATCAAACTAAGCTTGAGCACGACCAAGATTAGTAGATATACGAGCTTTATCTTGATCGTACTTAAGCTCGGTTTGATTTGTAATTATGGTTGGTTTATCGTACAAGAATCACAACAAATAATGCAGCTCAGGTGATGCAAGACTCACATACTACTAGTATTGTTGTCGTTTACTCCATAGTTACGTGATAATATACGAAGCTTTTTGCATCACATAGCAATAGTAAAATTTTTGCTTTTTAGCCTAAAATTTAAAAGTTTTTTACATATAGACCTCTGGAGAAAAGATTTACAAAAATAGACCCTCACCACGGCGCCTAAGCATATGGCGCCCATGGTACATAGCACGGCGCCATATGCTTTGGTGCTGCGTGTGGCCACGTAGGAGCACGGTGGCATAGCACGGTGCCAAAGGACATGGCGCCATGCCGTGCAACCACAACGCTAACGGGCATGGCGCCGTGCTTCGGGACTTAACCCCGAGCGCGGCCCTCAGCCCCCTACCCCCTCAGTCCGTTCGAAACAGAGATAGAGAGCTCCGCCGCCGCCACTCTCTTCCCCCTCCAAATCCACTCCAAGCCATTGATTTTTCTCGCGTTTTTTCTTCCAAACCGAGCAAGCAAGGTGAACTCCCTCCCCTCCCTTGATTTTTTTCCAATAGATATGGAGTATTTGAGGTACATTTCGTGGGGCAAGACTTAAAACCCTAGAAGAAATTAGTTCAATTTGGCTCAATTTTAGGTTAGATTTGCAATAGATATGCGTAATGTAAGAGTAGTAATGTGTATAGATTCGTTTTTAGGGTTTGATTTGAGTGAGATTGATGAATATTTATAAATAGGTATGTTTTTAGGGTTTGATTTGAGTGAGATTGATGAATTTATAAATAGGTATGTTTTTAGGATTTGATTTTAGTGAGATTGATGAATGTTTATAAATAGGTATGTTTTTAGGGTTTGATTTTAGTGAGATTGATGAATGTTTATAAATAGGTATGTTTTTAGGGTTTGATTTTAGTGAGATTGATGAATGTTTATAAATATGTATGTTTTTAGGGTTTGATTTTAGTGAGATTGAGGAATGTTTATAAATAGGTATGTTTTTAGGGTTTGATTTTAGTGAGATCGATGAATGTATATAAATAGGTATGTTTTTAGGGTTTGATTTTAGTGAGATTGATGAATGTTTATAAATAGGTATGTTTTTAGGGTTTGTTTGCTTGTTTAGAAATACGTATGTTTGCATGTTTAGAATTAGGTAATATTGGTAAAAGTGATGAATGTTGCAGAGAAATTAGCGATTAGAGATATTAGTAATTTAGTTTATCCGATATGGTATATCGGTTTTCGTTAATAATTATAGCATCGTTCCAGTCAGGTTAGCGGCGTTAGGTCTAGCGGGCATAATTTTGTAGATATTTTATTATTCTTATCATTAACGTTTTTTTGAATGCACAGGATGGCGAGGTACCGGCTGCTAGATGAGTATGTGTTTTCATCACGCAGCTAACTTTTATAGCATTTTTCAGGAGATTCCCATACTTCGTCCTCGAACCCATTATGGGTTCAACTTGATGGCCTACGACGACCGCTACACCTCGCTGCTTCGCCGTGCTGGCCTTCACACGATCGCTAACCTACTACGGCGGGGCATGCCGGTCTTCAACCCCGCAGCTTTGACCGCACTTGTCGACAGGTGCATTATCTCTATCGGGTCCATTTGTTTTCGTTTCTATATTCTTACGTACGCAACTAATTCTTTTCTCCGTGTACTATTAACAGGTGGAGGCCAGAGACTCACGCGTTCCACCTTCCCTGTGGGGAGATGATCGTCACGCTGCAGGACGTGGCGATGATACTTGGACTTACCATTAGGGGACAGCCGGTGGTCGGCCCGGCGGTGTCTGAGGGCTGGTGGGCACGTGTGGAGGCCTTTCTGGGCACGTCATTGCCTCCTGTCCCAGAGAATGCCAGGCGAGGCCCCGTCTCGGGGGTCCATATTTCATGGTTGCGGAATACCTTTGGTGCATGCCCTGTGGGCGCGGACGACGCCACGGTGACCTACCACTACCGCGCTTGGGTCCTCCACATGTTCAGGGCCGTGCTTTTTTCGGACGCCACGGGGGACGCTGCTTCGTGGATGTACATCCACTGTCTCCAGGACTGGGCCGACGCTGGACAGTTCAACTGGGGCTCGGCGGTCCTAGCATTCCTCTACCGCCAACTTTGCGAGGCCTGCAGACGCACGGCGCGCACGTTGACGCTCGGTGGCTGCGTCTTCCTCCTGCAGGTGTGGATGTGGACATGTATTTCTGTGGGACACCCTCGAGTGTTCCAGACGTAGCCTTGGCATCCACAGGGTGTGGATGACCTCGGCCCCACTGTGGCGTACCTGTGGGATAGCGTCTCAGTCCCATTCGCGACCACTCAGCGAGCGTACGTGGATTTCAGCAACGAGCTGGACACCCTGTCTCCCACGATGGTAAGAAATTGGTAATGCATATATTTTTCCTACAGTTCTTGGTTTTTGTACATGGCTAATCTTGTGTTTGCCCGTGTGTTCGCTTACTAGGTCTCCTAGGAGCCTTACTCCGAGCCACAGGTTGCAGCTTTACCGCTCAGCACCATGTGCCACAGGGACTACCATATTTGGAGGATGAGGTGTCCGCTAATTTGCTTCTATGCCGTGGAGATTCACCTCCCCCACAGAGTTGCGCGGCAATTTGGCCTCGTGCAGTTCTATCCCCCTGAGGAGGTGTCGACATCTGTTACTTTGCACAAGTAAGTCACATTTTTTGTTTCATTTAGAATTCTATTGGTTCTTACTCTAACACCTATTATTAACATCTTCTATATGTACAGGTTCGACAGGGTCCGCCAACGAAAGGCGACGGACTTCGCTCATCACCACCGAGAGTACGTCCAGTGGTGGAGGAGGATGGAGGAGAACTGCGAGCGGGACAATACCCCCCACAAGAACGCCAACTGGGATTACTTGTCACGGTACCACACCGCCACCCGCTACTGGTGAGGCGATGAGTGGGTGATGTCGACTACGCGGACCTCGCTTCGTCCGAGGATGAGGACACTGCGTACGACAGGCGTGCGAGGGAGGGCACAGTGGTCGAGGCCGCTCCGATTCTTGATCGAGTGGTACGGAAAGCGTGATATTTGTAATACTTTGGTTCAATATGTTAATCTCGCACTTACTTATATTTCCTTATTTTTTTAGGGGACTTCTCTGCGGACCTCGGTGCATGAGATCGATGAGGCTCTCAGCTACCCAGCTGGCGCCCCGGACAGCGAGAGCCGCCTGAGGGACTTCTTGCAGGTACGAATATAATTCGTTAAGTTAGAGCCATTCAGCATGTATACTATAATAACATATCATTACTTGCAGAGACTTAGACGTCGCATCGGTCGGGCAGCAGCTCGTTGTGGTTGCCACGCATGCACGGACGTCGCATCACCACCGGCGGCCTCCCAGCACTCGGGTGCCTTAGCCGCTGCAGCCTCGTTGTCACACGTCGGTACGCGCCAGTCCATGAGGAGCTCGTCACGCACTCGACTTTCGATCGAGGCGATAGCGGCGGCGGCGAAGCGAGCAGGATGATGAGGAGGAGCACGAGGACGAGGAGGCATCTACCCACGACGAGATTGGGATGTTGCAGATGCCCGACGCACCATCTACTCAGGCTTCGCAGCGGCCTCGTCGTTCGGCCTGTCCCCCGAGCACGTACACTCCAGGGACTGATGCCCTGGCCAAGGGCAAGGGAAGGGCCAAGAGGCAGTGAGAGTGACTATTTTGTACGCTGAGACGTGTTATGTGATGTTTTGAGACTTTTGATAGTTATGTGATGTTATGTGATATTTTGAGAATTATGCGATGTTGTCATTTAAGTTGTTCAGATGTTTTTATGTGTGAATGTATATGTATGTGTGTATGTGCATATATTTTGTGGAAAAACAGCAAGGTTTGATGTTTTTCCTGCAGGTGTAGCTACCACGGTGCCAAAGAGTCTGGCGCCAAGCTGTGTATATACGGCGTCAGGACCTTTGGCGCCATAATAGGCGCTAAAGACTCCAGCGTCGTATATAAACAGCTCGGCGCCAAAGGGTTTGTCGCCGTGGTAGCTGGACTTGCACAAAAACTGCAAGTTCGGGCTAAGTCCCAGAGCACGGCGCCATAGTCATGAGCGCCGTTGGTACATATCACGGCGCCATATGCTTTGGTGCATGTGGCCACACACGGCGCCAAAGCATATGACGCCGTGCTATGTACCATGAGCGCCATATGCTTTGGCGCCGTGGTAAGAGTCCATTTTTTGCAAATCTTTTCTCCAGGGATTTATATGTAAAAAACTTTTAAATTTTAGGCTAGAAAGCAAAAATTTTACCATAGCAATACGGCAATATACAGAGCATTGGGGTAGTACTATAGTGGAGTAGGGAAATACAAGAAGGTGGGTCACTGTAGTTTCGTACAGTTTTTATGTTTGTACTGTAAATTCTGAGATTGACCGTGCTCTGACTTTGCGAATCCTTGGACCTTGGCGGCTTAGTGGTCAGCAGAGTATCACGACGAGACACAGCTCGTCCATGCATAAATGGAGTAGCAGGCAGCAGATTGCCACGCCCATGCGGATGCAGCCTCGTTGTTCCGTCTTGTTGCACGGGCAGGGAATTGAATGGCGCTTTTGGGGCCTGCCGCGCAAAAACCTTCTCGAAACTGGCAAAGTCAAATGCTCCTACCCCGTACTCTCGTAAGCCGTAGAGGCTAGAGGCGAGTAATATAAGGGCGTCTCCAACAGCTGGCTATTTAGCTAGTTAGATCTGATGTGGCAAGGAAAAAGTAGGAGAGAGAGTAGTCACTAGTGACAAGCAAATAGCTGATCTATTTCACGTAGTCCAAGAACATGAGAGAGGAGCATGTGGGTCCAACAGTATAAAATAGTCTTTGCTTTTGTCTCTCACCTCCACGTCAGCTAACTATATAGCTAGTACTAGCTGTTACCATTGGAGATGGCCTAAGGGCGTCTCCAACAGCTGGCTATTTAGTTAGCTAGATCTGATGTGGCAAGGAAAAAGTAGGAGAGAGAGTAGTCACTAGTGACAAGCAAATAGCTGATCTATTTCACGTAGTCCAAGAACATGAGAGAGGAGCATGTGGGTCCAACAGTATAAAATAGTCTTTGCTTTTGTCTCTCACCTCCACGTCAGCTGACTATATAGCTAGTACTAGCTATTACCATTGGAGATGTCCTAATAAATCCTCATCACCTCACAAGCAGCAGTATCTGGATCCGAACGCTGCCTCGGGATTCGAGCCCAGTTGCTTCTTCTTCGTTCTTTTCCTCGCTCCCTGGCCGGTGCCTTGTCACCGCCTGTCTGGTCTCCCTGCCTTGGGGACCTTAATAATAAACACAGAGAAGAAAAGACCCATCACAATTCACAACTCTGTAGTAGTGACATCATTAGAGCAAGTCCAATAATAGAGCTAAGTGTTTGGCTATAAGTCAAGTTATAAGAGCCAAGTTATACAATAATCTGTCTTCTATTTATCTACAAAAGATTTTTTTATTATTATGTGGTATCATGTCTCATATTCTCTTTCCTACTCCTCCTCACATACATTTATTATCTGGACCCACCACTGCATAGGCTCCCATGTGCAGCTTGTTGCTTGCATGAGAGCTAAGCTCTCCTCTCTTCTCTCCTCCACATCAGCAAAAATGCTGACTAGCTTGACTATAAGACCATTGTTATACTTGCTCTTACTAGTGTAGATCATGTTATGATACCATTAATTCTGCCAGCTGCATTTGTCTGCATGGTGCTGGTGCCCGATCAGAATCAGATCCGGCACTTTGCATCTCTCAATTATACGCAAAGCAGCCGGTTTTTGTTACCCGTTGCAAACAGTATCATGCTGGGAAATTATCACCAACGTATAGTGGTACTCAAAAGTATGCGACAGAATTACAGATTAATGCGTCGTTGAGCCAGCCGAGCCAGTCTTGCAGGTTTTGGATTGCTATTGCGTGGCTCTGGAGGCAGCAAAATCCCTGTACTAATGGCTACCGACCGTATGATTCCATACGCTTCAAAATTACTGCAATTACTATATTGCAATTGTAGTGTTAGTAGAAGAAGAACAGCAGTTGCAAGTCGATGCAACCTAAGTGCAAGACAAGTACTCCTCAGGTTCTCCTAAACGGGCTTATTGATGCCGTATCATGCAGAAAAGTACACAAGGAACGGTACTCTTAGGCCATTCTCAGTGGAGAGTTTCATGACGTTATCTTCAAGACTGCCACATCATGTAAAATGAAATGAAATATGGATGAAACATCCATCCTCAATGCATAGTTTCTTTCTATTGTTTCATAGACATTTAATTTCATGACTCATATAAAGTTGATAATCGTGCCAAGAGAGTTTCATCAAGATGAAACTCACTTCTTCTCTCTTCTTAAAAATGTTGCCATATCATCAAAAATGCCTATGTGGCAGCCTATTAAATGCAGATGAAACTCCCACTGAGACTGGCCTTAGGCAAAACAAGCATCACACACGTCATTGTTAGGGGCCGCTAGCAGAAATCGAAGTGAATGAGTTGGTTTCTAGAAGCAACTTTTACGTGTTGCTAGAGTGTTGCTGTCACCTCCGTCTGTCGCCGCCCCGCCTGTCGCCTCTGTCCCCACCGCCTCAACCCCTGCCTCCGTCGCCCACCACCTTTGCCCCTGCTCCCGCCGCTCCTCCTCCCTTGGCCCCACCAGTGCTGCTCCCGCCTGCATTCGCCTTTGCCTTTGTCTCCTCCGCCCCCTCTTCCCTTGGCCCCACAGGCACCGCATGATGAGTTTGGTTTTATTTCCCTTTTTCTTTCAATCTCTTTTTTTGCTTCTTCCATATTCATTTAATCATTTTCAATTTCTAATGTATATTTTTTCCTTTTTTCCCATTTCAAATCATCTTGGCCATAAAAAACAAATTGAACATTCCTACTTTTAGCCACGACTTCTTCCAGCTGTTACAGTGTCATTTTAATCAAAAGCCAAAAAATAGCAACTGCTGCTGATTTGAACGGGCCCTTAATCCTGCAAAAGTCAAGAGGATTATAATACTCCTAATCCTCAAGTGACATGATCAAGAAAGCAAAAGGAAGAACGTAAGACACCGACAAGACCGGCAAAAAAAGAGAAGACAGAGCAGGTCTTAACTAATCAACAAGCAGCGGATCACCGATTTTTCTATGTCCATTGGTGCCGTCCCAATGACCTCACCACAGTGACCCACACTTGCATGTCTGCTTTGCTTGCTAACCCACACCTAATACACCTTTAATTTCCAACCCATTTTGAATCTTTGCAATTTATTCGCTTGCGACTTCTCACACAAAAAGCTTCCCTTACCCCTAAACCTGCAACCGCAAACTGCTCTTTCTTTCTTGTTGAACCGCCATGACCTCCTCCTCTCCAACTCCAAACAAATAAAGGCCAAGAAGTCAACAACAGTAATCCAAAAATGGCCATGTCAAGATCCTTCTTCTACTCCTAGCACAAAAATTTCCATCTTTTGGAGTGATCATAAAGCAAAGCCTCTCCTTGGATCAGTAGTAGGTTGGTTCTGTGTTGTGTGGTACAAGAATGAGCAACTCTTCGTGGCTTCCTCCGCCGTCGCCGCCGCAGCCTCCGGCGGCGTCTCCGTCTGCGCTTGACAGCGTGGAGACCAAGATAAGCCCGAGCATCCTCTTCATCGTGGCGATACTGGTGATCGTCTTCTTCGTGTGCGGGCTGCTGCACCTGCTTGTGCGCCACCTGATACTGCTGCAACGCCGGCGCAGGGCGCGGGAGGACGCGGACAGCGTGACGGCGTTCCAGGGGCAGCTGCAGCAGCTGTTCCACCTCCACGACGCCGGCGTGGACCAGGCCTTCATAGACGCGCTCCCGGTGTTCCTGTACCGCAACGTTGTGGGCGGCGTCGGCGAGGGCAAGGACCCGTTCGACTGCGCCGTCTGCCTCTGCGAGTTCGCGCCCGACGACCAGCTCCGGCTGCTGCCCAAGTGCAGCCACGCGTTCCACCTGGAGTGCATCGATACCTGGCTGCTGTCCCACTCCACGTGTCCGCTCTGCCGGAGGAGCCTCCTCGCCGAGCTCTCGCCGACGTGCAGCCCAGTCGTCATGGTGCTTGAGTCCGAGAGCTCACGTGACATGGGCGCCTCGGCAAGTGCCAGAGACGCCGCTGCGGACGGCGAGCCAAGCGGCGTTGGCGCTGGCGTGTTGAGGCACGAGGGAGCAGAGGAGGTGGTCGAGGTGAAGCTGGGAAAGTTCATGTGCGTGGAAGGCAACGTCAATGCGAACGCCATTGCCAGTGCAGGGAATGGAGCGGGCACCAGCAGCAATGGCGACGGCGATGCCAATGCCGAGTCAGGTCTTGGACAAAGAAGGTGCCACTCCATGGGGTCCTACGAGTACGTCATGGACGAGCACGCGTCGCTCCGCGTGGCCATCAAGCCGCCCAAGAAGAAGCCCGCGGTCTCCAAGTCGCGCCGCGGCGGCGCCATGTCGGAGGGCGAGTTCGGCGCCTCCAAGCGTGGGGAGTCCTCGCTCCGGTTGCCGCCATTCCCCACGACGGCACAGAAGCAGCAGCATCCCGACACGGCCGTGGCGAAGCTTTCCAAGGACAGCTTCTCCGTGTCCAAGATTTGGCTGGTGCCGCCGTCCAAGAAAGACCCCGACGCGGCGCCCGAGAGGCGCGCGGTCTCGTTCCGGTGGCCGGTGACCAAGGACGAGGAAGGCAACAAGAAGAGCGGGAGCGAGGCGGACTGGGACGTGGAGGCGGGGAGCTGCGGCAACAGCGTCGTGTCGTCTCTCGCGGAGGAGAGGCCGTCCTTCGCGAGGAGGACGCTGCTCTGGGTCGTCGGAGGCAGGCAGACCAACAGAGTCGGGAGCTGTTCTTGATCAGCATTTCGATCAAATGCAAATGAGAAAAAGAAAGGATTCTTTTGTTCTGTTTTTCCCTGTTTTGTTTGCTAGATTTGCAGTGATCGCAACAGAAAGAAATCTGTAAAACCCGTAAGCTATGAAGAATTTCTTTAGCCTGTACGTGATTCCGGTTTCGTTTGAGCAAAGCCACTCCTGATCAGAACTCACCAGAATCAAATGTTACAGATTAGGTCGATCAATTGCTCCGAACTGTACAATCCGATTGCTTATCTGATCCCCAAACAATCGAGTCGAGCAGAGCACACGAACAGCTGGTGATGTTTGCATGTCTGATAGGATGATGATGGTGATGCTCAACCGGGACAAAGGAACTGCTGCACACATGGAAAGGGGATTTGTTTGATCCCCGCGTTTGATTGGTCGACGTGTTGGTTTCCGGTGATTGCCATGTGAGCGTGCTGTGCCTCCACAGTGCGCTCTTTTGTTTTCCTTGCTAGCATCTGGAATTTTGGCAGGATCGCTTTCTCTTTTCAGTCAGAAGTTAAAAACACACGCATGCTGTCAAGTTTAGGAAGGTATCTGACCTGTAAAGGTTCAACAAAGATTCTTTTTTCCTGTTATCTTTCTTACCCCACTGAGATGCTAAATGAAATTGTTAAGAATTTGACAGTGGTTCCATTGACAGCATTTTTGGAAATTTCTGGACCAAAAGTTTCAGCTCTTGCTGGTTGCTTCCAGGGTGCAGCTACAGATTAGAGTGCAAGTAGAACAGCTCAACTTGACGTCAGATTCAGTAAGTAATTTGCTTTCAGGTGGGCTTGATGCATGTGAAAACTGGTCCTGATGCTGTCCTACACTTCAGATCTTGTGTTCTTGTCACGGTGGTTTTATGAGCTGTTGTTCCATTACTGCTAGAAGGGAGTGGACTCCGTTCGGTTACAGGCTGTTCCAACAGTTAATGCACTTTGTAGTAGTACTAGTGCAGTGTCTCTTTCTGAGTGTGTATGTGTTACACGCGACGGCGGAGGAACGACGAAGTAAACAAGATCAATCGCAGAGAGACACGAGATTTTAACGTGGAAAACCCTCCATTTCTGCATTCTTTCTTGAGTTTAGGCAAACAGGTCAAATGAAATGCTGTCATCAGGAGCAGTAGTACAAGTCAAACTGCATCTGACCCGCAGTGTTAAGATTTACGGAGCAGGCGCCGCTTGGAAACGTTGCAATCTGAACTGCACGAAGACCGATGCAAATCCAGAATTAGTAGTAGTAATATACTTTGCATTTTGCCGCTGTAATCTGGAGTAAGCTCCGGTCAGGAAAGCCGCCGCCAACGGTGCTGCACTGTCAGTACGATTAGCGGAGCACCGCTAGTACCACCGTTAACTGCAGAAATAATTTCTTTGGTGGATCAAACCACCACACCCAACCACGTACGAGACAAAAACATCTGAGGAGTATTTCTTTGACCCCGTGTGTATATTATTAGCAGTGTAAGCGTGGAGACACGCCGCGTTAGATACCGTATGGACCAAAGTAAAAGAGACGATAATTCATAGCAAGTTTCTTAAAAAAAATCATGTGTAATTTTGAAAAAACTAAAGACCTTTTTCGCAAAAAACTGAGGACTTGTACGTAACTAAACAAAGACCCGTACGTAATTTTGAAAAATCGCGGGGTGCTATCCAACAAAGAATACACAATTTCGGTGAAGTGGGGGTTTTCGGAAAAAACCCTGGCAAAGGTTTTTTTACAGGAACCGAGGACCTTTACGCTATTTTGAAGAATGCAGGGTCTTTTCGCATGAAATCTGACATGGCATCGCTAGGGGCCGGGAACTCCCCGGCTTTAATATACTGATGATATTCACTGACTCGCTCATTCATTCATGTGCTCTGGCCGTAGGGTGGATGGGAGGGGTGGATGAGATGAGCCAAAGGGAGGGAATATTCCCGTAAGATCTGGACGGAGCGGTGTGGCGAAAACATTCGGACGAAGCCATCCAGGCATAGAGCAGTCCCAATGGATAGTGTCTAGTAGTAGTTTCTTAAGGAGAGAGAGAGCAATAAATTGTCTTTTAGACCCAACCCCTTCCAATGCATGGTTTCTAATGTAGTTTCTATGTAGATAAAAATTTAATTATCTCTTGCATGCTCTTTAAGAGAGGTGTGCTCAATTGTGGTAAGAATATATGTAGCTTTCATGTGGCCATATAAAGTGAAATTTAATCAACACACAAACAGCATTCAGCACATTTGAACCACTATCAACAGCATACACAGGTCCAAGAACATATACACACACAGTTCATGTGGCCATATCAGTTGAATTCAGATGTCATATCACACACACAGGTTTAAGCAACAATAAGAAAACACGACTGAAATTAAATTAACCCATATTAGTTCACATAGGAAGTTTCATTTAACTTATAGCAAAAGGACGTCATAGCTGGAAACGAGTGATTTCAGATTACATGGAAGCTATTGTTGCAAAAGACCATATTTATGGTTGCAAATTAGCTGCACTTCCATTTCAAATTCAGATAACAAGATTGTTTTCAATAGGTGGTATCCAATCATTCTCTGCAATTCCATGTCAAAAGGATGTCCGCGGATGCTCCCATGCTCCACTTAAAAAAATACTTATGAAAGCTAGAAGTAACACCTTGACTGAAATGCAAAGAACTCTTATTTTCCGCGAGCATGAAAAGTGATTTGTTTACTGGTTATGGATCAAAATGTAGAGGCTACTATGCATTGGCGGCATTGTTGAAGTATCTGTAGAGACCAAGGCTACCACAAAATATAAAAAGTCACCGATCACTGGAACTCACATGATACGAAATGCATCGATTTTCGTTACTATATACGTGGACATGAGGAGATATCTTTTGATCATGATTCATACATTCTAAAGTAACCAAGCAATAAACATTGACCTTACTCAGCGCATTAGTAAAATTATTCAGTTTAAGAAAAACAATGGAACTTAAGTTTGTCCTCCGCAGAAATTTAAGCGTGATAAATTTAGTAAAGTTGAATTTACAAGTCACGGTGCAAATTATGACCCAATATGGAAATAAAAATTATACACCGATTCATTCTGAAAAACAATCTGAAACTAAACGTGTTTATCTACAGAGAATTTAGCTTGTTTGCTAACTACGGATCAGAAGCGAAGTTTCAAGTCTGAAGCAAAGATAAACTAGAAAGAAAAAACAATTATTTGCCACGATGCACAAGCAGCGCGCGGTGGAGGCGGCGCCGCGATCGACTTCGGAGGCGGCGACGCGGCGAGCTGAAGCGGGCGTGCGGCGGCGCTGAGGCCGGAGGCACGCGGCGCTGCTTGGGCGGAGGCAACGCGGCGCGAGAGGAGGAGGCGGGGCGGGAGGAGCGCGCTGCGCGAGGGAGAGCGGGACGGGAGGAGCGCGAGGGAGGAGAAGCGGGAGGCGAGGCGCGAGGAGGAAAGCGGCGCGGCGCAAGGGATCCACGGAGACGCGGAAGAAAGCGAAGTGAGTCTCCCAACGCCGTTTCCGTGGTTTCTTGGTGTCTCGATTCGCGAGGGCGTCGTTCCTTCACGTAGAAATGATTTCTTCTTTCTGTACTCTCTCTCTACGTTAATTTATTTGCCACATCAGCAAATTGCTGAGCTGTCATAGTAATTAAGATAGATAGAAACTACCATCAATGTTCCATTGGGACTGCTCTCACGCGATAGTTTGCAGTCACCTCCTCGCAGGTCCAAAACCATCGTTCGCCCCCACCTTCTCTTGATCCACTCGTTGCATCTGGCGGCGGCGGCCGCGAGTGGAGCCGAAGCGTTGGCCAACGCCGCTGGAGGCCGGGCGACGACGACGGCGAGTGGAGGCCGGGTTGCAGCGCCCGTGACTGGAGCCGGAGCGACGCCGCCTCCGACGTCACTTCGCCTTCGGCTCCTCGTCCTCAAGTTGCCCCTCCATTCCCTCTGCTCCTTTTCTTTCCGCTTCACTCTGGCGGCACCCGGTTGATTTTGGCTATCCCTTCGTGCTTCAACTTTGTTGGTTGGATGAGGGATTTGGTGTGGTAGAAGTGGTAGAATTTGACTAGGATACCTTCCGTGATGTCGATTTATCGAAGCAGCGGTCTTGAGTGATTAGGTTTATTTTGGTCTTGTGATTGATTCATTTGCCAACTTCCAAAACCATTTTTGGTTGTCCTCTCCTAAAATTCATGTACTGATCCATGTTTGCAATTAGCCAGGAAGCTGGAAGAGGAGCTTGATGGTTGACTGGGGGCAGCTGGTCTCACCAAGTCTCCTGATGTTAGGGCAATAATTGCACCGTAAGAGCATCTCCTTCTCACCCCCTATCTTTAAATATTGGGTATGAAAGTTAAAAACAAGCATCCAACAGATACTAAAAACACGCCCAATAATTTTGGTACTCCAAAATTGAGGTGGATCACCATCAAATATACAGTGCCTAGATGGTAATTTTAGGGATCCGAGTTTAGAGTAGCTGCTGAAGGAGGGGAAAGATTTAGAGGACAATTTTTTAGGAAGACTCCCAATATGAGATTTTAGAGGATAAAATATTGAGCCTCTCTTGGAGATACTCTAAGAGCAACTCCAAGAGGAGAGCTAAATCGTTTTCTAAAGGTAATTTGGCTATTATTGGAGAAAAATGTCTCCAATAGACTCTGTAAATGACTCTCCAAATTTAGTAGCTCTCCATCCCTCCTCCTTCGCTCTCTATTTTTGGATAGCTTGCCTCGCTCGCCATCCAGTCTCTTGGCGTGGTCGGCGTTTCCTTCCCGCACGCTGCGCCCCATTCCCGCGCGTACGCGACCCACCGCACGCCATCTAGTTCTTCTTCTGCACGCCTCTGTTGCTTCCGCCGCCGGCTCGCAGGGCTCCTTCCGCTGCCCGCACACATCTTCCGCCTGGCGCCCGCTCCCCTGCAAGCACCGCCATGCCCCTGCTGCCGCATCCTCGTGTTCCAAGCACCGCAGATCCCTACCGCGAGGACCTTGTGGATTTGGATTGGATGGAGAACGGAGGGGTCGGTGGTCAGGCACCGCAGATCCCTTTCCCGAGACGCCGCCGGCCGCGCGATTCCCCTACCGGATGCGGCCAGGCGCGCCGGCTGCACACGTGTGGTGGACAAGTCGGCGGCTGGAACCAGCCGCGGGACGGCGAGAAAGCTCGGCGAGCGGATGACGAGGTCTTCGCGATGGATCGAAAAGACGAAAGGTCCCGATGGCGTGGCGAGGTTTGAATATGGAGAGTCCCGTTTAGATAGCTGTTGGAGTAGTCTAGTTTTTTTTTTTGGGTGAGATTCATTTTAGAGAATAGCTAAATCATTAAATTTAGATACTTCTTTTAGCTAATCTCTTGGAGTTGCTCTAAGTCTGAAATTTTCCTAGCTGACAACGCGGCATTTTGATGAGAAGCTCCCTGCATATACACATTAGCATTGATTCTGGAAGCAAGTTGGTGTCACAAGATTATTGGACACTGGTAATAAATTGAATACACATTAGCATATGAAGAGTTACTGTTGCAAACAATGCATAGAAATAGAGACACGGATTTTTACATGGAAAATCCTTGCATAAAAAAATCATGGGTGCTCGAAGGCAAATCACTACAATGAGGAGAGTTTACAATGGAACGCTTGCTCCTGAGCACACCTCTTCTTATGAACTACTGGGGTAGTGGGGTATATATATAGTGTGAGGGAAAAGAGTCACATACGGAGAGAAAACCGAAAGAGTCGGTTGCTACAGATTGACACCACGTATGATACAACCTACGCATGCATCTGCCATGCCACGTCTGGCATAAAGCGATGAAGTGTCCTACACGAACATGGTACTAATTAGGATCAACTTTAACAATCTCCACCTTGAGCCAAATTCCCTCCAGTAGTCGAAGAATGTGATAAACTCTTTCAATTAAAATTAGCATGAACACTTTGTGCGTTGAAAGTCCATCAAACTAATCTTTAAACATACAGATTGGAATAGTCTTGTCGAAACGCTTCTTGCGAAGCAAAATTGAGTAAACCAACAGCAGGTCTGAACACACAGCTATCAACAAAGCATACAAATAAATCTAGGTCTTTAACAATTCATAACCCTAGTAAAGTCTGAGTCTATGCAACTGATCTCTTGAAACAAATGCTCAATCATCAAATGGCGTAAGCCAAAATATCACATGTGGTGCTGGATAGATAGCGAAGAACTCATATTATGAAATCTGATACGCTCCACCTAGAATACAAAACTCGGCAAATAACGCTCATTGAAAGAGCAGCTCTTCAGTAAGAAAGACTGGAACAGTCTTATTGCATGTGTAGCAATCACATATGCCCAAATGCCGACTTCAAAAGTAATTGAATTCTATGACATGATTGAAACTGCTCCGGTAAAACTGTTTGGATAAGAGGAACTCTTGTATCGTTAATGGAGAATAAACTGCAGTAGACCCCTCATACCGAGCTGCGACAACTGGAAGATGTTATAGTATCCACGCAAAAAACTCCTTCTTGCACTTAAATCCTTCATCTCGAACTGAAATTAGGAGCAAAACCTTCACTTTCAAACAGCAAAACTCCATAGAGTATTATGCTAATTATCATCAGAGTGTTATCAAATGGTGAATAAAACACCTAATTTAGTTGTTTCCACAACAGATATTTTTTTAGTCTCCACCGTCAAGCGTAGCCCAAATTAACTTATTGTGTTGAAAACCTGCAACTTCACCTTAGACTCCTCATTTGCGGATCTTGTCGCAGTAACCCGTAGAAGGCGATGGATCATCGATAAAATTGCTAATTGATGTTGGCAAACTTGGCACTAGAACAGTCACCAAGGTAGAGCACGAAACAACACTCAGGATGGCATAGGTCAGTGCTGAATTAGAGTCAAGGCTTGGAACAAAGTTGAGGCGAGTCGAATCATCGAGTTGACACTGCTAAAAAAAATCTCTGGTACACTTGTCGGGTGCACAAAGCAATTTCACGGAAACACACCAAAAAGAGGCGCTTTGATCGATTGTGTTGTCCATGGCTGCCTTCTCGTAGTTTTTTCACTTGGCACTTGCTTTGCTGCAGAAAACGAAGCCTCTGTGTTTTATCTATTGCTTGTCCTTGGCACAAGGGAAAGGAGAATTGTTGTATGCTCTCTTCGCTGGTGTCTACCTTTTTTCTTTTTTTGCGCTGTAGAGATTGGAAACTACTCTGATGCTTCTCCTCGGTTTGGCTGCTAAGAGACTGCAAGTCGGAGATGGGAAGTTTTCGCTTCGGATTTGCCGGGAAATCTCTAGATTTTTTCTTGAACATATTTTCCCAATGCTCTGCTTGATGCCACAAGATGGCTGGACGCGCTCCTCGATTCGGCGATGACTAAGACTTGCTTTGGAGACCGACTCGGATTCGACTAGAGTGCTGTAGAAACCAATGCGTCGTGCGTACCGCCCCGGGAGTCGCCTCCTCCCAAGGCAGCGGTTAGAATTTTAAACCCTAAGCTCTGATACCACTTGTTACAAATAATGCACAGAAAAATAGAGACAAGAGACATGAATTTTTACGTAAAAAACCCTTGCGAAAAAATCACATACGCTCGAAGACAAATCACTATAATGATGAGAGTTTACAATGGAGCGTTTGCTCTTGAGGACATCTCTTCTTATAAACTACTAGGGTATATATATAGTGCGAGGGAAAAGAGTCCCACACAGAGAGAAAATCAAAAGAGTCGGTTGCTACAGATTGACACCACGTCTGATGCAACCTGTGCATGCATCTGCCATACCACGTCTGGCATGAGGCGATGAAGTGTTCTATATGGATACAGTACGAATTCGTATCAGCTTTAACAATAACTATGCTTGGACTGGTCATAAATAAAGTTGGAGTCTTAAATATTTTCTGGATCAGACTGAATGAACTGTAAGTACATTGCCAGAAAGAGACATTTTCTTGAACACAAAATGAAAGATCAAAACATACGTGTGCAGCAATGCCATTTGACAAGTAGCAGTGATTTATCCGGTGCCTTTTTTCCTGTCCATGCCCAGTTGTTCATAAGAATTTCTGTAGAGAATAATCAAGGGCATGTTATCTTCTGTCAAATCAATAGTTGTAGAATACCTTCACAATAGGGTGTTTGTATGTTTACCTTTCTTACCTGTTTACTCCATGTCTTCGGTGCCTTCTCAGTTTTGCCACACAACCTACATGCTGTTCATGGTTTAAGTTACTACTAATTGTCTTATTAATTATCTTAGATGAACGAGACAATAGTTAGGAGGTGAAAGATAATGATTCTTGGGGCTGCTGTATTTGTGGTTGCTTTTAGGGCATCTCCAATGGTTCTAGCTAGCAACTAACTAGAAGACTTCCATATCATTTATATAGTACACACTAAAAGCTAGCATTCTAAAGAACTATCTATAAGGATAGCTATTTGATGTTTACATGCACACACAGAAAGGGACTATCATTTATAGAGGATGTCTCGTTTTGCGTTATAGACTAGTGCTTAAGGAAGAGCTGGCTCGGTTTTTTTTTTGCATACTCTCTTTCCTCCACATAGGATATATGCTGATGTGTACATACATATAGCTAGCTGACTCAAACCATTGGAGATGCCCTAAGTGTGGTTGCTTTTATGGTGGCTTTGTATGTCCAGTCTAGATTAAAGAGAAGGAAAGCACATATCACCTATGACCCAATTGAGGAAAGGGACATGAAAAGAATTGACAATCTAAATAGAAAAATATACCAGAATGATGCAATGCGGGCAGACAAGCAGAACTACTATAGCAATTAATGTGTACTACTAGTATTGTTGCAATTACTCAGATGTATGTGTACTACTAATATTGTTGCAATTACTCAAATGTATGAACTAGTACTAGTATTGTCGCAATTACTCAGATGTATGAACCAGTTTTATCAAACCCGGATTGACCATCGACCTGGCTAAGGTCTCGGGACACTGACCCAGTGGTCGGACCGTTAGGTCACCGGTCGGATCGTATGTATGTACGTACGTACGTGTGTGTATGTATATGTATATATATAAAAAAATCAACAATGCAATAACACCAATAGTAATTAATGAAAGTGAATGAAAAATAATAAATAACCATTGATGCTCATAGAAACAACCATGAGGTCCATGAGCATAAGCGATAAAATCATGTATAAGTCGATAAGATAAAATCAAGCAAGAATGTGGTGAAATCACAACAGCCTAAAATCTCGTATACATTGCTCTAGCTAACAAATTTATAACAAATTTATAGGCAAATAATTACTATAGGCAAATAATTACTAAAACCTAGTAGCTCTCAAAAGACAAGTATCACCATCATTTTTCTTTTGAAAAGTTCTTTAATTTGAGAGTAATTTTGTTTTTTACCTCAGGACAAAACCCGGCCGGGTTGATGCGACCAGGCCAGGTCAACCGGGTTTTCCCAGGTCAATCACGTGGGCGGTCCTGTGAGCGTGATTGGCTCGACGTAGCTTCTGGGTCCGAGGTTTTCTGGTCTAACTGTCGAGCCGGTCCAATTTTGATAACAGTGGTATGAACTACTGTGGCAGTTTCTTCTCTCATTTAAATTTCTGAAAATAATATGTTTCTCATATCTAGCATGAGCTGAACTAGTAAAAAAATATGGGCATGTTCTTTGTAGCTGTGGCTTATGACTTTTGGCTGGAATTTTTGAATATTAGCTGTTTGCGATAGAGATTACGGAGAGAGATATTTGCTTGCGATTTTGGATAGTACAGATGTTAGGCTTTTAACGTGTACTACAATTAACTTATAGACACCGTCTTAAAAAATAATCTGTTTAAAAGTTAGATACTGTAACAAAAGTCAAAAGCCAAAAAAAACCCTACAAATCATCTTGTTTGTGCTATTGAAAAAACTACAAAGATCCTGTGGCCTTTAACCGAGGAACGCATAGCAGAACTCCCGAGTGGGTTCAAAAATGGAATGCATGGATCTTCAGATATCGTTCTATGCCCATGCTTTAACATGTAGTTTTCGGACCTGCTTGTTCATATCCTCTTTTTTTTTTGTCTCCAGATGGACTATCACACTACGTGAAAGAAGCAACACGCCAATACCATGTGCTTCACTGCTTGCTTGAAAGTGCTAATCATTCTGCGCCCATGCTTCATCAATCATCATGCTTGAAAGTGCTAATTATTAGTTGGATCGTGGATGGTTTGCTGCAGTTGTTACAATAACGGCTCAGGGTAAGCTCACTGAGAGTTATCCCAATCCTTCTCATCCACCTTTGTCCACCCAACTAAGGGCCTGTTTGGCAGAGCTCCACCAGCTCCAGATCCACCTAAAAGGTGGATCTGGAGCTGGATTCACCGTGGAGCAGCTCCATCGTGGATCTGGGATTCGTCAAAGTGTTTGGTACAGCTCCACCTCCTCTCTATCTCACTTCCACCGGGCCCCACGCGTCGAGGGCAAAATAAAAAGTCCTTCTTCTTCCTCGGCTCGGCGCGAGGAAACCACAGCGTGGCGGGGTGGGGAGCGCGCGCGCCGGCCGAGGAGGGACGCGGGAGGCGGCGCGGACCGGGAGGAGGCGAGGCGGGGCGGAGGCGCGCGGCCAAGGGGAGGCGGACGCGGGGAGGCGGCGCCGGCCGGAGGAGACGCGGCGGTGGAGGAAGAAATCGGCCGGGAGACGAGGAGGCGGGAAAGCGGCGGCGAGCGGTGGAGAAGGCGGATGGCCGGGCGCGGCGGCGGCCAAAGCGGCGCGGCCGGCCGGAAGCGCGCAGCGGCGAGAAGGAGAGGAAGAGGGCGGAAAAAGAGGAAGAGGCGAGGGCGTGGCGTGTAGCGAGGAAGAGGACGGAAAAAGAAAGAACGAACCGTTTTTGTGTGTAATCGGTGGCATGGTGGGTAATTTTTCCAACTCCACGAATCTCGAGTTTTGAGCACCTTGAGGTGCTCCATGGATTTGGTGGATCTGGAGCCAGATCCATGGTTTTGGTGGAGCAGATCCACGGTGGAGCTGCTGGAGCTGGAGGTGTTTGGCTTGGAAAAGTGGATCCGGATCTGTTTTTCGTGGATCTGGAGCTGGTGGAGCTCTCCCAAACAGGCCCTAAACACAAAATTGACTCATTCTATTAATCATTATCCCATCAACCAAACAATAACATGTACCATCCCATCCATCTAACCAAACAGGCTCTTAGATTATCCCATCCCATACACCCTCATCCACTCAACCAAACACACCCATAGGTTTTAGCCTAGCTAATCGGATCGTCTCTGGCTCTTTGGCTGGGTGGGTAGAGCATGAAAATGCCGTTATTTCGCGACACAAACTGTGTATTCTATAAGTACTTTACAGAAGGTAGACACGTACTTTCCCACTGAAAGCATACAACATGTGAGATGAGACATCCGAGGCTGATTTATGGATCAAGGTCGATTTAGGGATCGAACATAAATAGACAACTCATACAATGGTAAAGCTTGTCAACAGAGCAAAGTTCCGTCCATGAGTGCAGGATGGTAGGAACCATCTATGGGCCTGTTCTTTTCGGCTGCGGTTTTTGGCTTTTGGCTGAAATTTTTGAATTTTGGCTGTTTATGGTACAGATTACGGAGAGACAGATACTCACATATGATTTTGGCTGGTACAGATGTTAGGCTTTGAATGTGTAGATCGTTTAACTTGTAGACTCTGTCTTGAGAAAATACTCCGTTTAAAAGTTAGGTACTGTAACAGAAGTCAAAAGCCGATTTCAAAAGCCCAAAAGAAAAGGCCCTATATTCTATCTCCTCGTCGGGCCTCTTCAAGAGGCCCAATTCTCATTCTCTTTACTTGGGCTGGGCCCATTTGAAGCAGAAGTACAGGCACTCACCACCTGTGGTCGGGTGAACTTTAGGCCTTTGGTCACCACCCCCGATCCAGCTTCACCAGGCCCTCTTTTTTTACAGGCCGACGGGACCCCTTTTTACGGTGGAAATTCAATTCTTTCATGTCGCAGTTCTACTGTTGTGAACGTAGTTAAGCAAATCCAGTAAGGGGTTTGCTGTTTGTAAGTTGCCTTTATCAGAAAAAAAAAACTCTAAGACGATTTTCTTAGCATTTGGATTAGCTTTGATATTTGTGTAAGAAAGATGTCATCAACTCGTTAACCATTGCCATGCTACTACATACTGGGATACTGCACTTGGTTTAAAAAAACTCACTAGATTAGCACTACTTGCTTGTGTAGCATCTATCCACCGAAGCTTTCCTTTGTGAGAGGACCAAAGAAGCAAGTTACTTCAACGAATATACCCCCAGCAACTGTCCGTCCATAACAGTAGAAGTAGTGCAGCACAACACTACAACGTACAAACACGAGAGAAATAATCAACTTGGCCATGCCAAGTGGAATCAATCAGTACTGCACTGCGCACAAGGATAAGTGGGGTCTATTTTTTTTAGCTTCTAAAAGCTGTCTTTTAACTTTTGTACGGTAACTAGCTTTTAAATAGAGTGTCTTTTTAAGATAGGGTTTGCTAGTTAATTGTATTATATATTATACCGATTTTATTTATATCGGTAAAAACCACATGTAAATTTCTATTACTTTGTAATCTCTCGTATAAATAATCCAAAAACCTCAATTAAAAGCCATAAATTTTAATTAAAAAAAAACACAGGCCCGTGGACAACCCAGCGCTGCGTCACGCGCCTTGCCGTCCTTGTGTTCGAACCGATGCGCCACCATGCACAAGGACACACGGCATGTACGCCCGGAAACAGCGGCCGCCGCCGTCCAAAAATTTCTCGCGCGTTGTACGCGATGCGCACATCGTGCGGAGCATATGCTAGCTCCTCTTTTCAATTCCCGGATAAGGAGGACGTGAGGCCGTTATATACTATACGCATCACATGCGTACAGTGCACCAACTCTCGTATACATAACCAATTGCTTGGCTCTCGAGAACATACGAACAATGCCGCGGATAGATTTCACACGGATAACATAATCTCTCACTGGAAGCATCTGCTCTACCTCATGTCGTGTTGTTTGAACGGATCAGGGATGGCAAGCAAGCATGGGTGTTTCTCCTCCTCTTTGCAGAAAAAGATAACTTGGTCGATGCCATGTTGAAGTAGAGTTTCTGTTTTAGCTCTTCCTATCCATTGTCCAAGCGCATGTTGATCCTAATGACGAAACAGATCGAGAAGGAAGGATATTCTTTTCTTGATTGGCCCAAGTTTTTGCCGTAATCGATGTGCCGTCCTCGTCGGTCAGCCGCACATGTGGCACGCCCTCCAGTTGTCCGGAAACTCCAAAGTGCTCATTTCATGTACTAATTCAGAGGCGGCACAATTAGGTTGGAGCTTACGAAGAAACAAATTCACAAGGTGGTGGTAATGGACGCCTAACTTGTCATATCGAAACTTCTGTGCTAGCGTAGTGGCAAACCGAGCAAAATATTAGCATGTCATGTAATGCAGATGCGGCAAAATTAGGCTGGAGTTTATGAAGAAACAAATTAACCGGTTGGTAAAATGGAAGCCTAACTCGTCGTATCGAAACTTTTTGTCTTAGCGTAGTGGCAAACCGAGCAAATGTTGGCCATGATTGGGTTTTTGCTCTCCAAAACAAATAATACGATTTCTTAAGGTGTATTTTAAATAATTTTTAAATCTAAAATCGTATACATTATTTGCATCACTATCTCTGTTATTGTCTCAAAAAACGTAAAAATTATCAGCCATAATAAAAAACAGTTCCGTTAAATCTTGTACCGGTGAGCTCACGCTTCAACTTGTCCCCCTCTCGGTCTATCCTTAAGTCGACATTTGTGATGGTACCAGTCATGAGATAAGGAGATGAAGATCATAAGATGGCTCAACTTCACTTGCTCTAACTCTCCGTAGTATGATGCTTATATTTCTAAATGTATTTTGCAAATATTTGAAGCTCATGTATTGAATTATTGTAATATGGGACTATACATTGCAAATGTATTTTGCAAGTGTTTAAAGTCTAATTTTCCTATTTCTTGTGGTATAAAGCTTATATTTGCAAATATTTTTTTGCAAATGGTTAAAGTTCATATATAATCCTTGTAGCGTATGACTTAAGTTTGTGAATGTGTTTTACAAACGTGAAGAGTTCATGTACCTATATCATGTGTCATGATTATGAAAGTATGCAAATGTGTTTTGCAACTTGTTGGAAATCATGGTTGGTCATTGTGTGCATAATACTATAATTTACAAATGTGTTTCGCAAGATTTATTGAAGTATATGTAATTGTTAGGAATATCAAAACTACCGGCCTTATAACGACGGTACTACCAAAGATTGAAACTACCGACTTATGTGACGCGGTACTACCGAAAATTGAAAGTGTCGACATGTGTTGCGCAGTACGATAGGACGTAGACAATACTAGCTCTGTGTGAGCGGTTCGATCAGGCTCTGTGTGAGTGGTCTGATCGGTTTGCGGTACTACTGGCCTGTGTGGCGTGGTACTACGGCATGTGTTGCGCGGTACTACCGTACATCGGAACTACCGACTCTGTGTGAGCGTTACTACTGGACTTCGAAAGCTCCAAAAATCCTATGGTATGTTTTTTTCCAGAGATATACCTTTGTGGGAGTCTTCTCCTCCCTGTGAAATCGGTAGTTCTGTATGTGTGGAGCGGTCATCGGAAGTACCGGACTTTGTACGGCGATACTTCTAATTTTGTTGATAACGGCTAGTTTTCTGACTGTTGCAAGGGAGCGGAAGTGTCGACGTTTTGTCTGCGGTATTTCTAAAAATCTTTTTTTAGGGGTTTTGTTTCCAATGGCTAGTTTTTGTGGTGTGGGTATATACCCCCCCTTGTGACCAGTTGGAGTAGAACCTTTGGCACTTTATTTTACTTTCATGAGCTAGTGTGAGGTCCTCTCAATTGTGCATGTGCATGTGTTACACCTTATGAGTGAGGAAAAATGCTTTAAATTGCATGTGTTTCATCTGGAGGTGGATTCGTATCTATTCGAGCTTTTACATTTGTTGCACATGATGTCAGTCAAATAAGGGGCTTAATTTGTTACTCTTGGAGTTTGCTGACTCTTAGACGGTGTTAGAGGCGTCGTGTGTAGTGATCTTCTCAAGGAAGGTTGTGAAAAGACCCGATGAATTGTGAAGTTGGAGTTCACCTATCCGAAGCGGGAAAGATCTACCACTACTGGATTTGGGATGATTGGCTTAATTCGTGGAGTCGGTTCAATTAATTTGGGCTTACCTCAACGTGCACTAGGGGAGATCAGAAATCTCCGAACACCATGGTAAAAAGGAACCATGTCATTATGATTTATTTTCTTGTGCTTAATTTACATTGAAGCTATTTATATTCATAGAATTAAATTAATTGCTTATCATCTTATGATTGCAAACCTTGGCATTGCCTTAGGGTGTTGGTGCACTTAGGTGAACATAATTGTTTTATGCTTTATTTGTGCTAAAGCAAATTGAGTTAAGATTCCGCATTATATACTTGATTTTAGTTAAATAGAAATTGATTATAATTAGAAGAGAATTTTTAAAATATCTATTCACTCCCTCTAGTCTGCTACCACAGCTATTGACACAATGGGCTAGTCAAGATGGCTGGTGAGCGGTGAGGCCGGTGTTGTCGGACAGGCTACAACGGCCGAGACGCAGTCAGCATTCGGGACGGTTGCGCCAGTTGCTGATGCGGCAAGTTGAAGGATTGCTCTCGCAGGAGATTAGTTCTATCGGTAGTTTCCTTTTATTAGCTATTCTTGTTAAGATATTATGTGTGCTTTCCTAAATATGATATCAATTTTCTTTAGATACATTATGCCTGCTATAAGAAGGCCACCATATATGGTTACGTCGGCAAGCAATAAACAACTAGTTATTAACCGGTTTGTTCTGGTCAGAGCCTCTGCGTGAGGGCAACTTTGAGCTTTCCTGGACTGCTATCTCTACCATATCAGGGTCTCATTAGAGGAAACTCACACAAATTATTGCAGAGAAAAACAGTCCAGCTCTTCTAGAAAAAACATCAAAACTTAAAAAGCTGAGTGTATCATACAATGCTCTTTGAGGAGAAAATTCTACAAACGCCAGTAAGGGTGCACCCCACACAAACGGTTTCAGAATCCATGCATGCATACATGCAAGCAACCCAACCTGGGGATATTATTCTCTCTCCAATCAACTAGCACCGCTCATTTCAGTTTCAGCTACTTATTTTTCACTATTCATAAATTTCATCTTTTTCTAAACTTTTAGCATTTTTTGGAGTTTTTTTGCTGGTTTTTTTCCCGCATTCGTTCACGTTGTCCGTAATGAGCTAACATATTTTTTCTATTTTTAATTTTTTAAAATTTAATTATGCTAAATAAGTCACCTTCAGCTACAATAAAATTTCAACCGCTACAGTGCAATTTCAGTCATAAGCCATAGCTTTTCAGCCCAACTGAGCGGGGCCTAAGACCATGTTTCAGACCCAGAACAGAGCCTTTTACCTAAGCTGGGTCACTCGGTCCAGCAAGAAACGCCACCAAACTACACTCTCTGAATCTGGTCCAGGTAGTAGTTAAAGCACGAGATGCCATGCATGCCAGACTCCATTTGATCAAATCGAAGCAGCAAGAGTCCTACCATTTCTCTGAACCTAGTCAGGAAAGAGCAGACGGCACATCCCGGTTAGAGCATGTACATCATTATGTGCTAAGCTAATACTATATAAGAGGAAAAAAATTTAGCACCGATTCTAAAGAATGGAAAAGTGAGCGTTAAGTCTGGATTGCATGGTCTGAAGTAAACTTTGGCAGCTAATACTATATCAGAAAAGCTAAATATTTAGCAACTACAAATAATGCTAAAGGTTAGAGTAAAATTAACTAACAATGATCTTGTGAACAGAGAGATGATATATCTATTTGTGCTTGTTTTAAATGCTAAGCAATGTACGTGCTCTTAGCAACCGGCCGACCATGAGGTCAGCCTGCGCCATCCGATCTTTCTGGGAGACATGAACAAAGCACACGTTCTGGTCCATTCCCTCGGTTGGACGCCAAGAAACGTCTCAATGCGATGGTACACGATGCTGCTAAGACATTGCTACACTGACCTGATGAAACCTGAGATGGCATCCTAGGGAGAAGAGTTTGGTAGCGCAATGACAAGGCAAGTGTCCATGGAATCGACGAAAGATTGGATGGGTGTGTGTGACGAAAAGAATAAGAAAGCTCATCGCCAAGTAATGCATGCATATCTTATCCTGGGCAACCTTTGTTGACTTCAGTTTCTGCATGGGTAGAGGTGGCTGCCAAAAGCACCCCAAGAAGATTCGTGTACATAACCTATTAACCTCCTCAGCCGGGTCAAACTAGTTTGTCATTTTGACCTCGAGGCAAGTCCAAGTTGGAACTCTCCAGGGCAGGCTCCAGCTGGGACTGCTTCAGCGAAACTTCAATTGTTGGAAAAACAATGAGATTTTGATGGCTTCTCAAGTTGATGATACCGTGCCACATTCTCTCTCAACCAGATCTCGAGTTGCAACTACAGTTTGCTTATCCAAGGACAGGAAGGGAACGCCCGTTCATGTGTACAGTGTACTGGACAGACACGTACGGTTACCGACAAAATGTGACTGCTCAGCCAGACATCTGAATGATCAAACCTAAAGTCTCTTGCCCGTTAGATGAAATGATGGATCACCCGTCCTTGCGCTAGCTAGCTGTGCCCTTTTAACAACTTCGATCCCTGTCTCGCGTGTACCGCATCAACTGTGCTGCTGGCAACTAACAGAACGAACGCAGCTGTGAGCTGTCGTTCGTAAGAAAAAATTTCCTACTCTAATCATGGCATGCAGCCAGCCCTCGACCGACAAGGAAACAAACCCTACTTCGCTTTACCTTTTCAATTCACTCCTAGGAAATGTGAAATGTCTTCTTCAGGCGTGCAGGACGCAACAGAGAAACGTCCTTGTAATGCGAACCGCAAGTTGGCCAATATAAGTAGTAGGCTCCCGTCGCCTTACCTGAATCTGAAAATTCTCTTTTTCTTTTCAGGCATGGCGAGCGACAGCGAACGGCCGGCTCGAGGATCGGATCGCCGCCGTCAAATTAACGCCGACGGCCGAATGGAGAGGATAATTGGATAGGTAGAACAAGATCTGGCTGCTGGCGCTATCCGGCGGGCATCCATATCGGTCTGTAATAATGCAGCAAAGGTGAAAACGCGTGACTGTATGAGACTGCCACTGGATGCACTGAAACAACAGTGGAGACATGGCTGAAAGAATCATTTTTTTTTCTGATTTCATCGTCGTCGTCAAGTACATATACAAGGTGAATGAAACCTTCACATATATCATACGGACATATACATGCATGAACGAAGAAGGCTGGAAATGTAAGGGGAAAAAACCTGTTTGTCCTGTAACTGCAGCTAATCCTAAACCACACGAACTTGATCGTCATCATTAGTTATTCCCTCCTTGATTATATACTGGGCAGTCAAATTCCTTCACAGTGAACCTTCGAAGGAGACCCGGAGCTGAACAGTTCTTGGCCGCTCCGACGGCGCATTGGCAAGGCCCTGCAGCATCTTGATAACGTCCACCGTGTCGTCGAGGTAGTACTTGGCCATGCTCGGCTTCTTGCCGACCGTGCAGGCAAACACCTCGCTGGTTGCAGGGAGCTTAACGCTGCTGCCTGTCGGGCACACGATGCTCTCGAACATGTCCTCATCGGACCGGTCATCTCCGATGCACAGGACGAAATCAGGCGGCTTCCCTCTGCTCAACATGGATGACAGGATGTTCTCCACAACGCCACCTTTGCTTATGCCCTGCATGGATATTTTTCGCATGTTACCAATCTCGAAATTTCGAAGTGGTTGCCGGCAGATGACACAAATGCTAACTGAATGGTGCGACAAGTTGCTTTCCAATGGGGACAATATAAAAATAACCGATGCTCTTTTCACGAATTTTTGAGACCACACGGGGCATGGTCCATGCTGGTTCATATCCTATTTTGTGGAGAAGATAAAGATTGTCCCAAGCTAGTGGTGGATGAAGACTATTGGATTAGATCAATCCTTATCCGTTGCTTTAGTTTGATAGCTACGTCTAGTTGATCAACATGTTGCATACAAGTCTACAGAGCTGAAATAATCAAACATACTGAACAGAGCTGAAATAATCAAACATACTGTAAAACAACTAAAAAGAAGCTTGCACGCGGTTACCTGAGGATTAACTTCGACGATGTGCTGGCCCCTCTTCACAACGACCGGTTCGTTCGCAAGCACGTTTTCAAGATGGTCAAGCAGTTCCTTCGCCTGACATGAACCGAAATCTGGATCCGCCTCATGGTGATGCCAAACTAGCGCGCTTTCCTTGTGTTCGATAGACGAACCATCTGTTGCCTCTGTGTAAAGCCTCATCACCGGCTCAGCAGTCTTCTTCCAATCGTAGTCCACAGCCAACCCACAGGTCTCCCACGGTGTGTCCCTGCTCCACCTGCAGTCACCAGTGTTGATGAACATCACATTTTGTAACCACAAATTTGAATGTTCGTGTAACTAGAAGACCACTAGAATAGTATGCTAAGCCCCTTATCTATGTTTAGGTTCATGGTCCAAATCAATCCTTTGTCACCCCACCCAAACTAAAAGACTCCTAGGTTTATTCTGGAAGCCCTAGCTATCAAACTAGGTTTGATTTAAGGCTAATCAGAGGCATGCCCTAGCTCAGCATATAGATATGTTGGTGACTCATTATTTAGCTTGAAATGTTTCCATAGATGTTCTGGTTGTCGTACCATTGCGTAATTCACATCCTTTCTAAAGATGTTACCCAAATAAAAAAGTCACGACCAAAATCCAAGCAAAGCAACGTCGTACCAACTAGTAGATCTTCACAATTGAACGGTAAGTGTCTAGAGATCTCTTACCTGGTGAAGTAACCGTGCTCCGCAGCAATCCCCAGCTTCTCACATGGCGCAAACCACTTGCTCAGTTCATCCTTCCCCCGTCCGCTCACAATGAACACCCTGTTCTTTGGATCCTCACACAGACGATTCAATACAGAAATGACCTCATTGCTCGGCGTCTTATCGATTGAACACTCTGGCATCACGGTTCCATCATAGTCCAAGAGAATTAGCCGATTGTCCGTCCTCCGGTACGATGGCACAATGTGCTCGACGGAAAGCCGCCTGAAATTTGGGCCGAGCGCCACCACCTTGAAGCTCATCCCAAACCCGATCCCCCAATGCCGCCGTGAGAAATGATCCTTGCAGGCTCGCTGCAGGTCCTGGTCGAACGACCGCGCCCAGTAGGCGACATCGTGGGTGCTCACATATTTGTAATGCTTCTCGTGCCGCAGCCGCTGCTCGCCCTCCGACATCCTCAATGCGGCGTTCATGGCCTCCGCAACGGACTCCACGCACCACGGGTTGACCCGGATCGCCCCACTGAGCGACGGGGAGCACCCGACGAACTCCGACAGCACGATTACGCTCCGCTTGGGCGCGTCCTCCTGGGCGGTGCTCTCCTGCCGGCACACCGTGTAGATGTACGGTATCCGGTTGAGCCCGTCCCGCACGGCGCTCAACACGCAGCACTCGGCGGCCGCGTAGTACGCCGCCTTCTCGTGCACCGACACCGGGCGGTCGATCAGCACAATCGGGGTGTACCCGGGCGTGCCGAACCGCGCATTGACCCGGGCGCTGATCGCCCTGGCCTCGTCCTGCACCTCCTGCACGTCGCGCCCCTCGCTGCGCGCGGGGTTGGTGATCTGCACCAGAACGGCGCGGCCGCGGAGCTCAGGGTGCTCCACCAGCAGCTGCTCCATCGCCAGGAACTTGAGCCCAATCCCCTTGAACAGATCGACGTCGTCGACGCCCACCATCAGGCGCCGCCCCTTGTACGCCTCCGCCACCTGCCGCACCACCTCCCCCGTCTCCGGCGCCGACACCACCGACCTCAACTGGCCCATGTCGATCCCGACGGGCAGTATCTTGACCGTCACCGTGCGGCCGTAGTACTCGATGCCGATGTACCCTCGCTTGGACTGGTAATCCAGGCCGAGCAGCCGCGAGCACGCGGACAGGAAGTGGCGCGCGTAGTCGAAGGTGTGGAAGCCGACAAGGTCAGCGTTGAGGAGGGCGCGGAGGAGGTCCTCCCGGACGGGAATGGTGCGGAAGATCTCCGAGGAGGGGAACGGCGAGTGGAGGAAGAACCCGACCTTGGCGCGCGGGAAGCGCTTGCGGAGGAAGGTGGGGAGGGCGAGGAGGTGGTAGTCGTGTATCCAGACGAGGTCGTCGTCGGGGCTGAGCACCTCGGTGAGGCGGTCGGCGAAGGCCCTGTTCGCCGAGAGGAAGGATTGGTAGAGCGCCCGGGCGAACGGGAGCCCTCCCAGCGACGAGGGCGTGAGCGGGAGGAGGTAGTGGAGGAGCGGCCACAGGTAGTGCTTGCAGAAGCCGTGGTAGAACCGGCGGTGGAGGTCTCCGGGCAGGTAGACCGGCAGGCAGGAGAAGTTGGCCAGCAAGTAGTTGCAGAGCTCGTCGGAGGCCGCCTCGGTGGCGATCGGCGGGAGAGTGCCGATGTGGAGGACGGGCGCGGAGGCGGGCAGCCCCGAGCGGAGCTGGTAGGCGACGGTGTCCGCGTCGACCGTGAAGGAGAGCCCGAACGGGGACCCCGCGTCGGCCGCGGCGCGGAGCGGGAGCCGGTGGGAGACGATCACGCGGCGCGGCAGCGCGGGCGGGGAGGGGGAGGTGGGCGACGACGGGGAGGCGGCGGCGACGGACATAACGCGCGGGAGGCGGAGCGGCGTGGGCGACGGCGGCAGGGGCACGTCGTCGGCCGCGGCCACGAGGTCGAGGAGGTTGTGGCAGGAGAGCGAAGGCATCGCAAAACTTGTATTTCCTTATCTGTGCGTGTTGCAGAGCGAAAGGAGGTGAAGATGGCGCATGAAGAGAAGTCCGCGGAGGTGGCGGTGGTGGGAAGGGAGTTGGGAGATCACTTTTGTGGAAGCTTCTGGGGATAAGAACGGGTGAGGTGGGAGTGGGAAGGAGGTATAAATATGGGGAGCGGAAATGAGTCGGGCTGGCTCTGCCTTGGCTTGGGGCGAGAGAACGAATGAGGCGGACGGGTATGTGAAGGGAGGAAGCGGAAGCGGACGGGGCGGGGCGGGGCGGAGACGGTGGGGGCGGGCTTATCCGGAATGGAAAGGAGGCTCGGCGGAAATGACGGCCCTGCCCCCGCGACGTGGATGGTTGGATGGATAGACGAGTGTCGCGGTCGCCTAACTGCAGCGTTTATCTATCCAATCTTCCTCCGCATCGCATTCCCTCCCCTCCTCGTCTACGGGTGCTTACGGGAGGGATACGTCGCCTGGCTCGCCTCTGCACACGTATTCGCGTGCGCAAGCCCAGGCGCACCGAACCACGGCACCAATTCTTTCTTTTTCTTCATCAATCTATGATCAGTTGTTTCTCGAGAAAAAACACTCAAAATTTGAATTTCCTGGTCTTGGTTAACAGTTTGAAACGGAGCCAGCCCAGTTAGACCCGCTACATCTACTTGGCCCCGCATGCCAAGAGGTGCGGACGGGCGTAAATCGCCATCAACTGCACAGCTGTAAGGCCCCGAAAGTAATGCTGGTACTGCTATCCCGCATGACGTTCCCTCCCTCTCCGGTCGCCGCCCACGGGCGACGGGCAGGTGCCGGTCACCCGTGACTGGATAAGCCGACGGGCAGCGTGGCGGTCAGGCTGGGGCTTAGCAGAAGCCACATGGGAGACCAAAGCCCAATTCGAAGCTGTCACGTAACATGGATGCTCACGTGGCCGGCTCCCCGAGGGCCACTCGCCTGTGGGGCCCGGCGCGCAGCTGGATTGCCTCCTGCGCGCCTTGCCACGTGGGAGGTGGGCGTGGGGGCCTCTCGCGCCTTGCCGAGCTCCTCGATCTCGCCTGTTTTGAAATGAGGTGCCTGCTTGGACGTGTATGCACGCCCACCACAATGTCCCAGACATTTCTGGCATAATATCTTCCGATGCCTACCAAGTATTATCTTATCTTCTATCATATAATACGGAGCACTACTATTCGTGCAATGCAGGTGCGGGAACACAACGGATAGGGCTGGACGAAAAACTAAAAGCTCATTAGCTCGTTCGGCTCGTGGTCGCTCGGCTCGGTTCGGCTCATTCGTTAGGATAACGAGCGAGCTGAAACAAGATTTTAACTCGTTAGCTATAACGAGCCAACTCGAGCCAAATTCATGAGCCGCTCATGAGCCAAACGAGCCATACTTCCAGGAATTTAGATATGCATATCGCTTCTATGGACCTAATTTGTACTCTATTGCATGTGTTAATGTGTAAATTTGTACTCTATTGTACCCAAACGAGCCATGCATGTGTTAATTTATCTTCTATCAGACCCAAACGAGCCAAACGAAGCTAAGCAGCCATGCTCCATGGATGAATATATGATGGAGACATTTTTGCGCGGCTCCACGAGCCAAACGAGCTAACTCGAGCTTTTTGCCGAAGTAAAGCTAGCTTTTTAACTCGTTAGTTATAACGAGCCAGCTCGAGCCAGCTCGTTATCCTACCGAGCCAGACCGAGCGAGCCGAGCCGAGCCGAGCCAGCTCGTTATCCAGCCCTAACAACGGATTAGGAGGATGGAAGATATTTGTTTCAGGCCTGCACTGACACTGATGTGATGCGTACGTGGCATCTCTATAAGAAATTGGATCGGCGACGCAGCAAGCCAAATAAATAAAGCAGCAAGGTAGGGTCAAACCCGAGCTAGCTACGACCCGTGAACGTGAGACACAGGTCATTTCGAACCATCTCAAAAGACTGTCATTTCGAGGCAACGCCAAGCCAATTTGTGTAGTTTGGGATCGATCACTGCGGCAGCCGGGCATTTTATTGCGATCACGGGCAACAAACAGACAGGTGGAGTGAGCGTTGCCCCCGGCAGCTTGCCCGCCGCGGCGTACCAGTCGCAGCGTGACCCATTATGGCTGGAGCTCCTCCACGTCATGCTCCTGAAATGATGTTTAACAAATTTGGGGATAGCTCGAGCTGTTATTATTAACGAGGTAGACGTGGATTGGGATGCTTAGCTGTCGCGTGAGCTGTTTGTTCGAAATTGATTTTTAAACCGGCCCCGGTTCGATCCTGAATCTGCTTTGGAGTATCTCACGCAGGCGAATGTGTTTAATGAAAAAGCATGTGTTCATATTTTATAAGGTACTAGATAATTTTAGAATTTGTTCAGCAACTTTTGCTTAAGTATTACCATATGTTTTAGTAAAACACACACACACACACACACACACACACACACACACACACACACACACACACACACACACACACACACACACATATATATATATATATATATATATATATATATATATATATATATATATATATATATATATATATATATATATATATATGTACGTGATGCATGATGTAAACATAATGTATATGGGTGTGTGTTGTAACATCCCAAATTTTGCTAAAATAATAAAATAAATAATAAAAATGGAATAAAATAAATTTTAAATTAAAATAAGTATTTTTGTGCCTATTTTTTTTTTAAATTTGGATTTGCCCTGAATTTCTGTTTTTGAAAAAAAAATGGATTTGAAAAGTATTTTCAGAAAACCCTAGAAATATTATAAAATAAAGTGATATTTTGTTTTTCTATAAAAATCCTATGTAAAATTAATTAATTGGATTTATTTGGACTTTATTTGGTTTCCTGGATTTTCTGGAGTTTAAAAATGTATTTTGAAATTAAAAGTATTTTAAATTATAAAAAAATAATACCAAAATTAGTTGGAAATATTTTTATTAAGTTCCAAATGTCTCCAGAGGGTTCTAGGAATTTTTCTAGAATTTTTGGAGGTCATTTGGAATTTTTCTGAGGCTTATTGTATTTTCTGTGCTTTTCTGAAAATCTGGAAATCAAAATCCAAAAATAAAATCCCCAAACCTTCCCTCCGGCCGCCACGTGGACGACCGGATTGCGTCCACGTCGCCCCATCCCCGCCTCCTCCTCTCTCGGGCGCCACTGGCGGTCCCGGTCTGCCGCGTTGCCCCCGCCACCATCTCCGCGCCCCTTGTCCCTCTCGGCGTTCGATCTCGCCGCGCGTGCCCATCCGCCGTCGCGCCCGCTCCCTCTCTCTCTCTCTGCCGCATGACCCCCCGGCAGCGCCGCGCCCCTCTGTCGCTGCGCCCGGCCCGCTGTCGGCCGCGCTTCGCGCGCCGTCTTCTTCCCGGCCGCGCCGCCAGGCCGTGCGCCGCCCCGCCTATCCGCCACCTCCCTCTCCGCGTACTCCTCCTCCTCGCCGTGCGCGCGCGCCCGCCGACGACCACGCGCGCCTAACGCCCACGCCCCCCCATCTTCGGCCGCAACCGCCGCCACGACCCCGCACCCTCCGGCGAGCAATTAGCGCCACCCTCCCCTCCCCCAGCCTATTTAAGGCCCTCCCCCGACTCCGCCCTTCCTCGCTCCACCTCCTCCCTCCCGTCCCCTCGCACACACGGGAGCCCGCGCCGTCGCGCCCGGCCTCGCCGCCGTCTCCACCTCCGGCGAGAGATCGCCGACGCTTCGGTCATCTTCGCGCCTCGCCGACGATCCCCTCGGCTTCCTCGTCTCGCCGCGAAGACCCTCCACCTCTCCGCCGAGCTCCCCGACCACTGGAGCGCCGTCGCGCCTTTGGACCCGAGCGCCCTCGCCGCCACGCTCGCCGCCGGCGTGTTTCCGGCCACCCCGGTAAAGACCGCGCCTACCCCCGAGGTCCTCCATCTCCTCTTCCTCATCCGCGCGATCGCGCCGGCCGCGCCGCCGAGCTCGGCAAGGCCGGTGCCCGAGCTCCTCTCCGGCCGTGACGCCAGCGTGGACGCCACGTGGCTGCCCGGTGGCCGCCACGTCGGAGCCATCTCGCCCCGTCAGCCACCTCGCCACCTCAGCGCCTCCCCTCGGCCGTGGACTCGGTCCATGGACCGAGGGCCCACTGTCAGCCAGCCCACCCCCTCGGGCTGACGTCAGCTGGCGCAATAAGCTCGAATTTCCCGTAGAAAAATAATCCGGCCAAAAAAGAAATTCCCTGCTGACGCAATAATTCTGATTTTCTTTTAGGAAAATAATTCCCAAAAATCCAGTTTTTCAATTTCTCTGATTTTTAAACTTCCCGGAGCCCGTTCTCCTCCGTTCTAACTCCGATTGAGCCCATTCAAATTTCTAAATTCATCAAAAATTCCAATCTATCCATTTCTAGCCTCAATTCAAATGTTTGAAGTCAATTTGAATTTATTTGAATTTGGTGGCTTGTTTTCGCGTGTAGACTTCGACGATTCGGGAAAATTCGACGACGAAGGTTTGAACCAAGTTGAAGGGCAAGACAAGTCACCCTCCTTGATCATGTTGATCCCAGTTTTCAAAATAAAATTATGTTGATTTAAATTATATTGCATGAATATTTTTATTCAGCATATTTCAATTCAGTTTTAAATTTAGTTATTGTCTACTTGTTAATCCCTCCATTGAATTTGAATTCCTCAATACCTTGTCACCCTAGATTCAAACTCTAGTTAATACATTAGTGTTGGCTAGAGGAATTTATATCAAATGCTTAGACTGCTTAGATATAATATTTGTTTTGGGATCTTTCACATAAAATGATGACCCTGTTTACATAAAATGATATGTACTTTTGACTTTGGTGAGTCAAGGAGGTTTATGGAATTATTTTGAAAATAAAATATAAAACTGGTTTAAACTTAGGCAATTGGTTAGAGTGGTGGGTGCAGGCATGCCCTGTTGGTTGGAGCCGCAGTGGTTGATTGTCGTGCACGGGGGTAAGTGGTTGGGCCTAAGTCAGATTAAGGACCGATCTGTGAGCTACTATTGCTAAAGCCTTAACGTACTACCACATGGCTGGTATGGGACAGCTCTGGCCAAATAATTTGCGGAGTCCCAACTCGAGTCAAGTCGTAGGTTGAAAGTGGGCGTGGTTGGTGCCATGCGAAGTCCCACTTGGGTGAGCGTGGTTGTAGCCATGAGAAGTCTCACCTAGGCTCAAGAGGGGTCCGGTGCAGTGGATTCCTTACTGGGGTGAAACCTTAGAGTTGGCTTGGCCGAGTTGACGATTTCGCATTGTAAAGGCCTTGTTATGATTACTCAGTCGCACGCCTAAGGAAGCTGTATTGGGCGACATTATGAGGACATCATATCTTGTGGGTAAAGCTGTACAACCTCTGCAGAGTGTATAATCTATCCTGGATTGCCGTGCCCACGGTCATGGGCATGCTAAGTAAAAGTTTTTTATGGATTAGTTTTTGTTTTTCAAAATGTTTTTGAAAATCTTGTGGATGGATGGAATCCACGAGTGATGAAAACCTTGCGGATGGATGGAATCCGTGAGAGGTGAAAATCTGGTGAATGGATGGAATTCATCAGAGTTGCGTAGTGAAAGCGTGTGGATGGATGGAATCCATACGTGATCTTTTGGAAAAGATGGTCCGGGTGGGATGCCCGTGGATAGGTTGGTGTCTGGTCGGAGCCGGCACTGACGGTATTATCTTCGACTACAAGTATTGTTTTTACTTATCGTATTAAATTCAGCAATTTCAATCTACTTACTGTATTTCTTAAATGTTGTTTTATGCAAACTAACCCTATAAGCCTTTCATTGAAATCTTTATCATTATGTTGCATTTTCCCAGGTGACTTGCGGAGTATAAGTTTGTACTCATCTTGCTTTTTCCATACAGAGGAAGACGACGTCGACTACGGTGAAGGTCAGGACGAATAGGCCGCGTCTTACTGTCATTTGCCTGTGGGCAGGCTTGAGTTTCGCTTTTATCAGTTTGCTTCCGCAGTTATTTCCTTTATTTATTTTGCCAATGGGCGTTGATGTAAGACTTGGCCATAAGGCTGTACTCTTTTATTTAATATAATCAGTCATTTGTGCTTGGTATTTATCTTTGTTGTACTATGTGCATTAGCTGATCTTGAATTAGTGCGATTTACACAGAGGATCCAGGAGTCGTTACTCTGGGATCCGACATGTGTTCTAGGTTGAGAGATGGGTATATGGATAAAGATGGGAGAGAGAACAAACTCCGTAGATGGGAACCGAGTCTGCACAAGAAAGAAGGGTTTTTCCTTTATTTATCTCCTTAAATCTACATAAGAAAGGTAATCAATCTATTTAATTAGTTATGGTACTCTTTTATTTTCTGTGCTACAGCTACTATACGAGATAAAATATGACCACTGAAATTGTATGAACGGTGATCTCATTCCTCGGCGGTCGGCGCCCATGGGAAAGCGCACAAGGGGCAAAAAAAAAGGACAGTAGGCTGGCCTAGCACTCGGATCACGGACCGTAGCCACGCCTTGATCCTATCCATTTGTTTAGGAGTAGCAGGTGACCCACAACGTGGGACCCCGCAAAAGGAGAAGAAACGCGGGAGTATGCGCAGTAAGATTGGGTGGCCCAGTCGGGCCACGTTATCCTCATTGTGTCCGTTTTTGGTGCCCGTGGTTTCACTTTCTGGTTTGTGATTTTTAGTTTACTATTTTTCTAATTTTATTTCCTTTTAGTTTTTTAGCTTTTGAGGAATTTTTTTGTGATCTTTGTATTGTTGTGATGAGATAATCTATTTTTTTATTTAAATCTTTTAAATTTAATTATATAGAAACTATTAGCAACTATAATGTAAAATAAATAGTCACCCAAAAAAACCAAGTTGAACTGTACCAAACCTACTGGCGCGTGGTGGTCGGCCCTACATGGCTACAGCTAGTAATTAGGGACCCGATGCAGCCATACCGCCACTCATTAGCTCTTGCGGCCGCTGTACGGATTGCTTCCCACAACTTGCAAATGCTACTTAAGAAAACGATAGCGAAATGCCATGAGCACTCAAGAGTCAAGAACGAACACAGCGGATTAGCCACACTCTTAGCTCATGAGTAATTCCGTATCTTCATCAGTTAACTAGTGTAGCAGTACTCCATAAATCAGCGTGAAATGATCGTGGAAAAAAAAAGGGATAAATGCTCCAAGTCTTGATCAGAAAGTAAAGCACGCCAAATCTGCTAAAGGCAAATCCTAGGATGGGATAACATAATCAAAGCATGCATGGAATACTGACTTTTGTCGAATATTATACTGTACTCCTACTTCTAGCCTTGGTGATCGAATTAGGTACGAGCAGTAAGAAAAATCTTATAGCTGAACACTAATATCACGGTGGGCCCGGATTTGTCCAGAACGTGAAGGCAGTGTTTACAATTAAAGACAAGCAAAGCTTGCATAGATCAGGATGGTCCTCCACGCAGCTGATTAACAACTCGTAAATGAAAGGGATTAGCACTAGAAAGTTGATATCCGGATAAGGCTATCACTAGGCATGTGCCTGTGCATTACACTAAACTAGTTTTACTAATTTAATATGTTTCTACATAACCACGAAAGCGTCCACCTTTTTGTCATAGTCGTTGTGGCGATGTGTCGTATTAGTATTACAACCAAACTTAATTTGCCCTACCATGTACCCTGCCGTTTCGCGATATAAGCTCGTTTTGTCAGGACTACCGTTTCATAACGAGCGATTAACCATGTCATTAACAGTTGCACAGTTCATCTGCTTGGTTTTGTGTCCCCTCGCCGGGAACCGCATGGCCGCAACGCCAGCCAGCCAGCCGTGCCTCTTCTCCTCCCCACATACATCGTCGGTCCACCCCGTCGCCGTCTTGGCCAGAGACTGTCACATCAGCTCTCCCAACTTATCAACATTTCGACCTCACCTCTCGGTGGTTCCTGCTCTGACCCGTGCATTTAGCAAAGGGTTTCGCACGAGTAATTCCAACGTTTTGACGCTGTCGCCCGCGCCCGCGAGCGTCGTGTGCTTCATGCCGGGAAACCGCCCACCGGGCGGCGCCGCCGTGCCGCCAAAGGTCAATGCCGTGCGCTGCCCGCAGCAGGGGGGAAGGAGCAAAAAGTCAGCACGGAGCACGGAGTCGCATACGGGACGCTCGACGCTTCCGGTCAATTTTCGCTTGTGTAGTTGTGTTTGATTCGTCGCACGATCGAGTAAACGCATTAGGCTGCCTTGCTGTCGCGCGCTCCGTGGTTGGTGTAGGGTCGTTGGAACGGCTCTGCCACGGAAGGCAAACCGCAGCTTAGCATGTGTAAAGTGCATCGAGCAACCTCACGCTACATGATACACCCACCAAAATCGTGTGTCTCTGGGGTTCCACTGTTACTTCTATGTAGTAGTGCGGATGGTACGATGTTGCCGGGCAACACAGCAAACTCGATCTTCCCTTCTTTTATCCTCTCCAAGGAAACTAGATTTGAGATGGTACGTGGGTTAGATCTTCGTGTGGACCCTCGAGCCCGTTTGCTTAAAGGGGATGGCACTCCAGCCTCCAGGTCTCATCACAAGTACTCCCAATGTGAAAGAAGGTGAGGTGTCCAAGACCCACCGGACTGGTCGCCGAAAAGTTGTAGCACCGCACCGCACCGAACACCGATCATTTCGCCCGATAAAGGAGAATGGAGAAAGGAGGATGTCTTATGGCTCATGTGTAATGCCTTAGGATTTAAACCGGTACAGATCTAACTACATTCTGAATAGGCCATACACACATAGCAACCTACTTGCACTTTCATCCTCGTTTCGTGCAAAATGGTTAACCGGATGTGCTACCATTGGAACTCCTAGACTTATATGTAAGTGCTTCTCAAGGTAAGCTAGCAAGGTGGACTAACCCAGAATTCTTGTGCGCACACATATGGGCTGAGGTGTCACATATACCCCCTTAAAGGACTCAACGTCCTCGTCGAACCAACATATCAACCAAAAAATTCATGTACATATATAGGCTAAGATGAGCCGAGATGTCACATTATGCATGCATGCACGCACGGCCATGCGTGCGCTGCGGCGCGGCGGCAACGCACGGTGTACTGTACTGAGATGCACTCAGGTTCTTGCCTTGGACTCCAACCCATGCCATGTCGAGCCCAAGCCAGGCCAGGGCCCAGGTGCACGCTTAATTCGACTCCGAACGCTGTGCGGGGGCACGTAGACACCTCGCTCGGTTTTCTGCGCCGAAATGCTTGAAATCTTCGGTTCCTCGGACCGGGGACCTGGTCGATGGACACTGTCGCTGGGCAAGCGCCAAACTTTCTGACGTTTCCGTGCCGACACGGCGGCTCGGTTGATCTCCTTGCCGGGTGGTAGTAGCGTAATCTCCTTGCCGACGGCACGGGCGTTTTCTGCACATTGGATGCGTCTCGGTCTCGATTTGCTGTAGTTCTGCACCGCAAGCTTTGGCGATAACTTTGTAACTCTTCTGGCTATACGGCACACGGCGACTTAGCTCGGTGAGACGACCAGTGCCGTCGTCTTCTTTGCACAGTTTGCCCTCCTGTCGCTTTGGGAGGGCGCCGTCCGACCAGACGCAACTACCACTGCATACAAAAAAGAACATCATGTAGCGCAGTATCACTGGTGGTCAAATGATTGGTCGCATCCAATGCGTGGAGATAAGAATGTCGGACTTGGCTGTTTAGAACAAAGACTAAGGGAGGATTAGCTAGCTCTCTCTCTCTCTCTCTTTCTCTCTCTCCTCTGAGGATAATGATGCAAAAGCTAGCTATAGTGCTGCTGCTGGAGCTGGAATGCTGCATGATAACATGCTGTTGGGCTGGATAGTAGTGGATAGGTGTTGCTTTGGCTTTCTAGCAGATCTTCAATTCACAGCGAGATCTTAGTCGTGATTGTATGGGTTTGACTGTGGGGGAATTTGGTTGGCAATTGCCTGGGGAGCTCCTCAAGATTAAAGCCAGTGACTCTGGATCTTCTGAAGGGATTATTACTTACTTTTCCTCGCCGTGGAATCGTGGATCAGATGAACCGATCGACTGAAAATATGCTAGTTTCAGATGACTACGAATGCCAGCATGCGTACTCCTTTACTTGAGAAAAGTTTGGCGGCATGTTAGCACAATATACTTCATGCACATTTGGCTTTTGGCAGCATGCCATGGGAACCTTTTGCACCAAATACGCCATGTAATCCGGGTATTTATTTGCTTTTGTCGTCTCTTCAACTCGCTGCCACGATCTTACCTTCACCTCCTGTTCATGCCGATCTAATTCCAATACTATAACGCATGCGCGAGGTCGCACGACGTTGAAACTTAATTAAAAGAAGCAGCAGCAGCAGCACGGAAGGAATGCAGTTGTTGCAACGTACCTGCATACCTTGCACAGAAGGCAACTACCAGCATATGTTGCCATCCTAATTTCTAACCATAAATTACAGGCACACACATGCATCATCGCTAGTTCACTACCTTCCCCTGCGTGCATGCTGACCCCCATGGCCCCATGACCATACTGCCAAAACTTGACCGTTCTGCCTCTTATTTCCATTGTTATTGGTTAATTTTCCCATTATCCAAATCGAGACTACCTAAAACTTGTTTGGAACCCATTTGTTGCGCAGGATGGGACACAAGAGCCACGGCTACTTGCATGTTCCCGGCACGTCTGAGCTACCACAACTGCTCCAGGTCTCCAACTACTGCATGTAATCGTCCTGCAGAAATAATTGAGAAAGATAGCAGTACGGCTTTGCCCTGTATAGTACTATCCTAATTTCTTCATCCATCAATCTATGGATATGGAGTACCTGGACTACACGCAACAGCTAGCTCGTCGTTTGGTCACAATACACACCTAGCTTATTTATTTAATTCTTGAGAGGACTCACAGACCAAGCTAGACGAGGACCGGAGACAAAAATGAAATGAGTAATGGACCCGATACGTGCATATGGGCTGGCCTAAGTAGTAATGGATGCCATCTTTCCATCTCAATCCACTTTCCTTTGGATCGACAGCCCTGTTCATTTTAGCTTGTGGTTTTTGACTTATTTTTTACTATTTATAAATTTCGTCTTTTTTCTGAACTTTTGATTTTTTTGAGTTTTTTTGCTGGTTCTTTTTCCTGTATTCGTTCGCATTATCCATAATAAGCTAACATATTTTTCTATTTTTTAAATTTAATTACGCTAAATAAGTCACATTCAGCTACAGTAAAATTTCAACCGCTACAATACAATTTCAGCCCAACCGAGCTCTACGATCACGACAGCACAGCTTGCAGTCCAGCTGTTCGTCCACCCGAGACCCGGACATGGAGACGCCTCGATTTGTGACGCATGCCCTTCGTCCACTACTGACATGGTCATCTGCTTCTATTCTGATCGCATGGCACCGTATGGGACTCTCTTTGCTTGAGCTTCAGTTTTTAGTTTCAACCTTCTAGTTTTTTAGTTTTAATTTTTTCCATTATTTTTTATGTAATTTTTCTTTTTATTTTTAAATTTAATTACACAACGAAGTACGTTGTGTCAAAGGTCTATACATAAAATTTCATATTTTTTTTGACCTCATTTGCTTATTTAAAAATTCGAACAAATATGATATAAAATTATGAATTTAGATAGTAGCCGGCTTAATCGTCTGCCGCCTCGTGAGCGGGCAGCAGGTGCTTGCCATCTGGTGAGGGGGCAGTACGCGCCTGTCGTCTGCTCACGGAGCGACAAGTGCCCACGTATCATCTCCCCACGCTGACGTCCGCTCACTGAACGCCAAAAACGTTATTTCTATAAATACACTATATATATATAGCTAGTTTTATAAATATCATCGTAAACATCATCAAATCCGTTAAAAATACGTTAGTAGGGTAGTGGTTGTTGGTTTGGATACTGTTAAGATGCCACACTGGTCCTCCGGCCCCAATGTGCCCGGCCCGGCCGTGTCACTTCTCCCTGGCCGGGAGCTGCCCGCTGCAGTGCACTACTAGGCGCTAGCTACTAGCTACTACCATACGATTTGAGCCCTTGTAGTGCATCTACTAAGGAGCAAGGACCAGGTTCAAAAACTCGGTAGTTATAGACCGATAACCGCCGGTTATCGGTTTTATTGGTGAGGATTGGTAATCGAAAAAATCGGTTAAATTCAAATGTTATTTTTGAATTTTGATCGGTTACCGGTCAGTTTTTTCGGTTACCAGCTTCAAAACACCTTAAAATTAAAATTTTGTTTTTTTTAAGTTTAACCCAGTTTCCAGTTATCGTTATAGGCTGCCGGACGGGTTTTCTCCCAGTTCCAAGATTTATACCCTTGGTAAGGACTAATGAATTGCGTCGTGCCCAACTTGGGGCGAGGCCCGTTGTGCAAAGAAATTTCCGAGCTAGCGCAAGGGTACCAGGTACCACCACAACTGGACGTGCGTCGTCCAATGAAACGCTTTGTCCGTACGTACAATGTTCGGTGCGAGTAGCTACATCAACACCTGCACTGCACTGGCGATTTGCTATCCAAGAGTGTCCAGAAGGAAGGAGCTGGTTGGCTCGCTCGGGGAGGGTTTGTTATCTGTTATCGATCATCAGTTCATCACATGGTCCTTATCATTAAGGGAGCAGAGGAACTGGACCCGTGCTGTCTAGTGTAGTAGCGATGTGATTCAGGATGGATGGCCCGGCAAAGTGCCCGTATGATGATGACATTGTCTCCGTCATCATGATTCATCATGGTGAGGCATGGCCAAGGCAACCAACAGAATGTGTTTAGCTGTTTAAGGTACGTACGGATTAACAGTGCCAAGAGGTTGGGTTGGATGTCCTACAGGAGAGGAGATGGGGTTAGGAGGGAGCTGCTGCCTGTGGAAGGAGGTCTCAACGACAGATCGGCATGCAATGCACAGCAAAATAGACAATAGTGTATTGGCTTTGACAATCGAATTTATCGGTGAGTGATCCCTTCAACTACCAAACTGTTTTGGACGGGGTTAACTATGAAGATTGTGGGGGCATTGCACCAACTGTGGCTGTGGTCTCTGTATCCCAAACTCTTATCAGCAACCTACGGCCCAGTTGGTTATTTGGCTAGCACAAGGGCTTCACCGATGGTGAAATGAAACCGTCGAGAGACAGGGTATCAATATTGCTTTGAACGTATGCATGGTGTTCAACGAATACGAATAAGAATGGACGTGGATGTGTTACAATTGTAACTATGTCTTATTTGGCTATTTAACTAAGCTTTATATAGTGTTAAAGGGTGACAGTTATATCCGATGGAGAGATGTCTCGTCGATTTCAGAATTGGTGTACCTTGTTGATGGTTGTTGTCAGTGGGCCATCCTTCAGGTAAGTTAGTTGCTTTAGATCTCGTGCACGTGTAGATTCGTAATAGATCAATAGAGCGGTCAGGAAGTGTATCAATGATAAATCAACAAGCTCTTCTGACTGGTATTACACTATGTCCGTGGAAAATTTCAGACTAGGGTACTTAAGTAAGAGGTTTAGGTTCCGACCAATACTTATTCCGACAAGTATTGATTATGGTAAGCTATTAATTATGGACTACTTCCAGATGGGCTGAACTTCAAAGCAACCGACTGTATGTTGATACACACCATGGTTGGATAACATTCAACGATGGTACTAAAGATTCTTGCCGTTGAATGAACTCGAAAAGCATGTACATATGAACATAAGTGAAAGATAAGAATAAGGGGGAAGAAGTACAATCATTCAGCTGAATCACATAACATTCAAATCAACATTTACTTGCTTATACACGCTCTAACATAGTCTGACAAACATACACACTGTCTGGACAAATGGTTCACACACGCACGTTACAGATTTGAACACACACGCACGTTACAGTTTGTTCAAACTTTCAGAAAGGGACTATCATGCTATACCAAGAACAGCATTGTCAACATACAAGTACACAACTCTATCAAGCTGCATAGAAACCTGTAAATTCACACTATCAAACCGAAAGGAAAAGAAAACCGTTGGAGTTAGCGTCTGTTTGCTATACTGAAGGAGCTGACTTTCATTGGGGTGGCGACCACCAAAGGAGCCTCAGGGGAGTCAGTTGTCGCAAAGTTCTCATGCATGATGCGGCTGTCAACAATGGACTCATCCTTGAGAACAACCTTGTAGCAGTAGCAGCTCTTGAGGCCCTCCTGATCCCGGTAGCACTGATGGTTGCTGTCCTTGACCCGCTGAAAGTTCCATATGACACTGAATTTGCCGACTGTCGCAACGAGATGCTTTTCCTGCTTTCCATTCTCTGTTACCTGGGAAAATCATGGCACATAGAGGAACACACATCAGAACATATGCTTATCAATATTGAATAATTAAGGAACTTGTAAATTGTAAGTCATTTTACAAGCAAATGAACATTACAAAGGAAAATCGCAAGAACTGGAGGATAGAACATTTTGCAACACAAGATGGGCATGAGCAAAACAAACTATTGATGTCAAGTGTCAAAACAGAATTACACTTAGTGCACAGCAAAAATTGTTATTTCCAAGCTATTATATACCTTATCTCCAGTCAAGGAAACACAGATTATAATCTGTGAATGATGAAATGTAAGGGCAAACCTGCAAACTTCTATTGGCAGACGTCTTATAGTTCAACTCTTATGATAAGGTCGCAAGTTGGTTCCATAAAAAACTGGGGGGAGATTTCACAACTTAGTTCTACTCATTAGCTCGTTGCTGTGCTATGAATTGGAACTTCAAGCTACCATTGCAGGCAATGAGATAATGTCCAAGGTGAAGGCAGTCATCAAGCTTTTTTTTTTGAACTGTTGAAGGCCGTAATGAAGCTTATGCAAATATTAAACCTAATGACTGTAAATAAATAACTACGCAACATGTTTATCACATTTATTTTACCACTATTCTTAATTAATACTTCCTGCTAGATGATGAGGTACAGTGGCGGAATCAGGATTTAGCTACGCCCCGGGCTGAACTCTAACAACCTAAAACTAACGTTAATTTGTACCATACCAGATACCACGATATAACAACAGTATATCATAATTTAAATCCAGTATTTCAGCTAGAATCAATCGACATATTTCAGTAAATCACATTTAAATCCACCAATAAATCAGGAGACAACAGTACAACACCATACTAATGAAATATTGAAATTTATACAGCAATCTTGTTGAGGAACCATTCTGAGTTTTTAAGGGTTAAAAAATAATCAGCATTTTATAGCTAGCATGTGCCGTGTCCATTGTTAAATGACTAGACCAAGAAGTTCCAAACAAACCATACAATTCGGCATTCTATTGTGCAAAAACTTGCATATATAGCTATAAGCTATTCAGATCGCAAAGCGCAAAATATCTACTACGAGTTCGATAATCAAATATGAGCATGCATTTATTATTTCATTTTGACCGTAAGTAGATATGACATCAGATTTTCACGCTCTCTTTGCTACTACACATCGATCAAGAACTACAACTGCAGCTTTTACATAGTGCATCTCGAAGTAGATAATTTCTCGGTCATCCAGTACTCAGTAGTAAATACTCATCTATCATCTATCATCTATGCATAGCCACCTAATCCCATAATCAAATCAAATCGATCATCGAGTTTGATTGATTCTTGATTGTTACTGATCTTATAGACTTACGGGCGCAAGCGGCAACGGAGGCGGCGGCAAGCCGCAGCGGAGGCGGGCGGGCGGGAGATCCGAGAGAGGGCGGCGCGGAGGCGGGCGGGCGGGAGATCCGAAGAGGCGCGCGGAGGCGGGCGGGCGGAGATCCGAAGGGCGCGCGGAGGCGGGCGGGCGGGAGATCCGAGAGGGGCGCGCGGAGGCGGAGTGGGCGGGAGATCCGGAGGCGGCGCGGAGGCGGGCAGGCGGAAATCCGGGGCGGCGCGGAGGCGGGCGGGCGGGAGATCGAAGAGGCGGCGCGGAGGCGGGCGCCAGAAGAGGGGCGACGCGGGATGAGGCGATGAGCGGCGGCATCGGCGACAGCGGTAGCGGGCGCGGCGACGACGGCGGCGGCGCGCGCGCGCGTCGCTCTTTGGCTTCGCCCGCGCGCTGGCCGGAAATCGGGAGGTTAGGGTTCTGAGCTGAGAAGCGCAGGCGAGACTGGGCGTGGCCAGGTCTTGCGCGTGAATGATTCTGCTTGGGCCGAGCGAGCGCGTGATGGGCCGCCGGCGCGGTCGCGCGGAGACAGTAATAGGCTGACCTGGGCTGAATGCTAATAATATCTCGGGCTGGGCTACAACTACCTAGGCTATACACTGTATTTTTTCTTACGCCCCGGGCTAGAGCCCATGTTGCTATGGGCCCAATTCCGCCCCTGATGAGGTACCAAAAGTAATGTAGTCTAAATTGAGAAGGATCACAAAATTACCAGTTTTCTTAATAGTCATCACATGACCACTCCAAGATTACATGTTTAATGTAGTTACCATACATAGAAGATAGTGTGAGTAATATTTTCTTGTAAACCAGCATTAAATTGGTACAGAGTTCTCAATTGGCCAATTGAGAGAATAATACAGTCAGAGTCCATTAGAGCAAAGCAAGTCATTAACAAACTGCCATTATAGATATTAAAAACTTGCATTAACTGATTACTAGTCTACATGAATTGCTAATCTTGCACATTTTAAACAGCATTTTGTTAGGCTTAACTAGACTATCAAAGTTATCAGTTTTTCCGAAAAAGTCATGACATTACCATTTTGAGATCGACATGCTATCTAGTATCATAGTTACCATACATGATAGAGCCTATAAACTTGTATTTAATCAGTACAAAGTTCCCTCTTGTGAGAATGATGTGGTCAGATTCCATTATAACTATAGCAAGCTACTAACTGCCATTGTGAATGCTGAACACTTGCATTAAACTATTACTAGCGAAACTAAAGTTATCTTGCCCTATAACCAGGAGTCCAGGACTAGGTAAGACTAGATGAGTTGCTATTCTTACACATTTGAGGCAGCATTCTGTTAGGCTTAAGTCTTAACTGGACTAGCAATAGGAAGACTCATTATTATGTGCCCAAATAGGAATTTGACACTTACCCATGAGAACTGCCCGCCATGGAGTTTGTTGTCAGTCCCAGCCGAAATTGAATCCAGTGGAATAAGCTTCAGCAACCTTGGTGCAGCGATCCTATTTCCCATACGCCCACTGAACCCAGTCTTTTCTTTCCCATCCTTGTCCTTAAAGATGGTGCAAATCAAGATCAAGTATGTATCAGTCGTGCCCAAAATCCACTTCCCATCATAAGTAACATCCACATGTGTAATTGGTGACCCAAGCCCTGGGAACGCTGTCTTTGCCATCCGCATCGAATTCTTAGAATAGAATCTAATCTTGCCATCCACAGAACCAGCAACAATTGAACCATCCCCAGTACTTGCAAAGCACTGGAAGTTGGTGCCACGCGAGAACTGGTGTCCCTGTGACCAATGCAGCACCGGTGACTCCGAGGAGCTACCAATCGTCTGCACCCTCCCCCTGGCGTCCCGCATATCCCACCTGCACAGCCGGTTGTCATCAAGCCCCAAGAAGGTCGATCCGGAGGGTTCCAGCTGCGCGCCCTTACTGTCGTTGGCAATGTCTCGCATTGTGATGTCAGCTCCATCCTTCTCAAACCGCCATTCAGTGACAACCTTCCCAGTCTCGATATCAACATGGTGGACGCCATTGGAATGGAGTGTGCCGGCATCTCCAGGGCTCATCAGCAGCATGTTGGTCTCGCCGCGCATCAGCAGAGCCTTCTTCGGCGTCGAGGAGGCGCTCCCAGTGCCACCACGGCCGCCTGAGATCGTCACCGACACGCCCTTGCCGTGCACGCCGTGGCGGAAGTTCTTGACCACCTGTATCCCGGCGCCACCAACCAAGAAGCTGTTGTCGAGCGCCCCAAGCGCGAGGCTCTGGATGCTGCCGCCGTTCCCGGCCTCCTCCTCGAACTCCTCAAGCAGGTCCCTTGGCGGTGCGGTGACAGGGGGGCTGAAGTTGTTCTCTGCGTCGGTCCAGACGGCGTCATCGGCCTGGCCGGGGCGCACCCACGAGGCGAAGTCGGCGCCGAACACCTCCCTCCGGCCCTCGTCCGTGGCCTCGACCCCGTACGTGTTCTCGAACAGGCACCGGCCGCACTCCTCCCTGAACCGGCGGAAGGCGGCGTCGGAGGGCAGCCGCAGCGCCCAGACGGAGCCGGCCGCGACGAAGTCGGCCCGGCGCCGCTCGGGGTGCGTCTTCAGCTGGAGAGCCGGCCCCACGGGGGCGGAGACTCGCGGCCCCGGGCCAACCTCCAGAACCCACCTGGGCGAGGACGATGAGGAGGTATCACCAGCGTCAGCCTTGTTGACGAAGGCGTAGGTCGCGCGGCGCTCGGCGGGCACCCAACGCGCGGAGGGGGAGGCGCCGCCTTCGTGGAGGTAGAGCTTGGCGGCGTTGGAGTGCTGGTACTTGAGATCGAGGGATTTGAGCTTGGCGTCGAGGGACTCGAGCGATGCGGGGGTGACGGTCTGGAGGAGGTCGTCGCGCCGGTTCGCGGTGGAATCGGACGTGGGAGATTGGGCGTCGTCCTCCTCGTCTTTGGAAGAGGAGGTGAGGTCGAGCTCCTCGCGGCTGTGGGCCATGGCGGTTGCGATCGAGGGGAATTCGGCGGCGAGGGATGCGAGCTACGGCGCGGGGTGCGGCAGGAATGGAGGGGGGACGTGAGGCCGAAACCGCGGGAAGTGAGGCCGAAGCAGATTCGAAAGCAGAAAGCGACTCCCTTCTCGGCACCATGACGGAAAGGGCAGAAAAGCATTTGATGACGTCGCACGCATTTTGGAACAGGGCAGAAAGCACATACTTGTGTTCGTTCCTTCCGAGCAACCTTAGCAGTCAGCACGCTCCATAAGCAACCCATGCCCGGGAAGAAGACATTATGGCTCACTTGGAATTTTCTTGCAATGGATCTTGATTTGGGTGACGTTTGGTTCATGATTTTTAGTCTATTGATTGAGAAAGCGGTTCATGACTTAGCAAGCCAATTGATGGTTGCCCGTGTCCAGTCTGCAGCGCATCGACTTTAATAGTCTAGCTAAATATTCGAACATAAAATAGTATATTTTTTAAAAAAGAAGAGAATAATAGAAAATTTTCTTTATGTAAAATGATATATAAGTTTGCGGCTTTTTGTGAAAGCGTGACACCCTCTAACCCGTGAGTTAAAGTTAGATTTAGCACTGTTACGTACTGTATTTACAAAACTAGCCGTATGCGCACCGTATTTGCAAAAATTGATACTTCTGCCGTCCAGTGGACGGGCAGCAGCACCGACGAGGCGACACGCGGCGAGGCCACCAGCGGCAGGCGCCTGCCCCCTCGCTAGCAGACGGCAAGTAGCCTGCTGCCTGGTGGGGGACAGCAGGCAAGTCTATCGTCTGGTGAGGGGGCGGCAGGTGATTAAGCCGGCTTAATTACTTACCCAAATTTTTTTACGTTTAGTGTTTGTTTGAATTTTTAAATATATCAAATGAACTCAAAAAATTACGAATATTTATGTACAACCTCTCGAAATAACGTACATCGCAGTGTAATTTTTGGATAGTTTTATCCATTGCGAATATTACTCAAAAATTTATAAAATTTCGAATAACGTACAACAAGATTTTTATCCATCAAGTGACTTCATCTTGACATGAAACCAGACTTTCCTTTTTTCGTGCTTCGTTGTTCTATTTATAGACCCCCTGTACTTCTATGTGCCAAAAATCGTCTCTGACACCCCCAATTCATGTGTTGGGACAGAGACAGACATTTAGCCATCATCGTTACATTCTTCCGATCAATTGCCGATTTATTATATGTCATTCACATCATAATAAAGTTGAGAACCGCGTATATTAATCCAAGTTCGACCTTGAGGGTATTTGGAAGAGGAGATCTTATCACAGATCCTGAAGAAATTGCATGGAAATATTTGAGATCTGACTTTGCAGTTGATGTCGCGGCTGCATTGCCTTTGCCACAGGTAACGTGGTACTCTTCTTCTTTTTTCCTTCTTGTTAATGATCCTTGGTGTTAGGTCATTTGTCACGATTGTAAGCTAATTGTGAAGTTGTAAGATGGAGGAACTCAATTAATTTTCTTTACCACAGATGCAATCAAAACATCTTGTGAAAAAAATAGTTATAGTTCTGTGTTCTGCACAGTCGCACTGAAGAAATACAATAGGTCACTTGTTCAACCATTCTATCTCTAAGTCAGCTCTTAAGATTCTCTGAAAAGAAGGCATTCCATAAAAAATATATCTGAAACTGGTTCAAGCTTTAAATAGATGGCTTGTCCAACCATGGCGAATTTCTTTTGGGAAAATTCATACTATACCATTCCAAAGAGTGGCATAGCTTGGGATACCACTCCAAAGATTTCCCTTAATGATGTACCACTCCAGAAGAAATTTAGATTTGCACAATGCCATTTCCGCTATTTTCTTGCCTTTTTCTGCTTTTTCAACCTTTTCAATTGTGGGAAAATGTCATTTTTGCCTCTCTAGGCCTGAGTTCAAACTAGGCCCTTGCAAACTTGTGAAAGATGCTCTGTACTAGTTCATTTTTGTGTGACGATTTGATTTAAGGGATATGCACTTGATTGCAGTGAATGTTAACTTTGCATGCTTTGTTTAAGTCATTATGTGCATTACTGTGTTTGTCTGTTAACACCCTGTCTTATACATCATTCCTGTTCTTTTCGGCTGCGACTTGTGGCTTTTGGCTGAAATTTTTGAATTTTGGCTGTTTACGGTACAGATTACGGAGAGATAGATACTCACTTGTGATTTTGGCTGGTACAGATGTTGGGCTTTTAACGTATAGATCGTTTAACTAGTAGACCCCGTCGTGAGAAAATACTCCGTTTGAAAGTTAGGTACTGTAGCAAAAGCCAAAAGCTGCCAGCTTCGGAGGAAAAGAACATGTTGGTGATCATTTGGGCTTTTTTTGGTGGCTTATGGCTGAAAAGCACTGTATCTGGCTGAAAAAACACTGTAGCTGACTGAGACTTATTTAGCATAATTAAGTTTTAAAAAATTAAAAAAATATAAAAAATATGTTAGCCAATTACGTATAATACAAACAAATACGGGAAAAAAAGAACCGGCAAAAAAACTCAACAAAAAGCCAAAAGTTCAGAAAAAGACGAAATTTATGAATAGTGAAAAATAAGCCGGAAGCTAAAAGCTGAAGTCAAAACGATCACAGCCTAAAAAACGGAACAAACTTTTTTCCTCACTAAAATTTCATATAATAATTCCGTTCAAGTCACGAAACTAATGAGCCATTACACACTAGCCAACAACATCTTACAACATATTTAGGAATGGAGGACAGCACGGGCGAGAGTGACTAGAGCTGTCCAAATGGGCCGGGCCGCACCGCGGCTAGGAACTGTAGACCCGACCCACGAACGGCATGGCACGGAGGCGAGGCGGGCGGCGACGGCGGATCGGCCGTGCTCGCCGAAGTGCGACACGGTGGGCGACGCACGCACGCCCGTTAAGAAATCGGGCCGTGCCGCCCGCACACGCTCGCCAACGGCTCTAAACGGGCCGTGCCAGCCCGGCACGGCACGCCCGGCCCGATTAATTTGAAAAATAGCCGTTTTTTTACCGTTGGGTGGTAAAAAAATTTGAAAAAAGCAAAAAATTCGGGAAAAATATAATTTTTTTTCTATAAATAGGGGGCACCCGGCCTCCATCTTCCACACCTCAAACCTCATTCTTATCTCTCGGTTTAGCTGTGAAAAATCTGAAAGTGTTTGCGCAAATTTGGTCAAAATTCGGGCAAAAATCCGAAAATTCAAAAATCTTCAAAAATTTTTTGTGAGAGCTGCAAAGGAGGTAATAATGCTGTCTTATTTTAATTTTTTGGTATTATTTGTTGGTTTAATTTTTTGCTATTATTTGTTGGTTTAATAGTAAGTTAATCGTTCTTTACCATTTCAATTTGCAGTTGATTTAATGGAGAACTACGATTTTCAACTCTCCGAATTTGGCCTCTCGGCGGAGGATATGCAATCATTTCAACAAGCATATCCATCCGCGGAAGGTCCACATGTACAAACTGGAGATGCCGAAGAAACGACGGCTCCGGTGGCGCAAAGTCCAATTGACCCATCTTCTGCTGGCTCAACAAGTGCATCCACGGCCCAAAGCACGGGTGCAAAAAGAACAAGAGCTAGTACATCAACAGTTTGGAATGATTTCAATAAGAAGTTCAAGACCGACAATGATGGAACTGAAGTGAGGTATGCTGTTTGTAAAATTTGTGGTAATGAATTGACTGCAAAATCTTCAGGTGGGACGGATCATCTACAACGACATGCTGCAATCTGCAAAAAAGGCAAGGAAAACAAATGCGCCAGACTGTAAGATCGAGGAGGCCGACTAGAGGGGGGGTGAATAGGCGGTTTAAAAATTCTCTTCTAATTAATACTAATAATTCAAGACCTTTTCTATTTGTCTAAACCAAGTATATAATGCGGAAGCGAAATTCAATTTGGTTTAACTCAAATAGCGCCTAAGTCAAGCAAGAACGCCTAAGTGCACTAATAATTCTATCCTATGTCAAAGTTTACAATTCTAGATATACAAGCAATCAATTTAATTCTATGAATGTAAATTGCTTGAATATAAATAGAGCATAAGAAAATAAACCACAATTGACATAATGATGTTTTATCGTGGTGTTCGGAAACTTGCCGGTTTCCCCTAATCCACGTTGAGGTTAGCCCGAACAAATCGGACCGGCTCCACGAATTAAGCCGAAGCACCTTCAATCCACTAATGGTAGCTCTTTCCCGCTCTGGGTAGGTGAGCTCCGACCTTCACAACTTCGCCGGGTCTTCTCACAAGCTTTTTGAGAAGATCACCGCGCACGACGCCTCCCACGCCGTCTAGGAGTCGGCAAACTCCAAGAGTAACAAGTCAAGTCCCTCACTTGACTCTCACCACGTGCAACGAATGCACAAGCTCACTTGGACACAAAGTCCACCTCTAGATGCAACACATGCACTCTAGATCACCTCTCCTCTCTCACAAAGTGCAACACATGCACAATTGAGTGGAGAGCCTCACTCTAGCTCAAGACAACAGAAATAAGTCAAGCAACAACATCTCCAACTGGCCACAAGGGGGTATTTATACCCCACACAAGAAAACTAGCCGTTGGAGCCAAAACCCCTGAAAAATCAGGAAAAACGGAACTACCGCAGTACAAATTGCGGTATTTCCGTTTTTCTCGCCAACGGTCAGAAAACTAGCCGTTTCTCAGGAAATACGGAACTACCGGAGTACAAATTGCGGAACTACCGTTTTTCCCGAGGCTAAGTCATTCAGAAAGTCGCTCTCTGGAAAAAACGTTCCGCTCAGAAACCGGAACTACCGGAAAAACGGAACTTCCGGAAAAATCGGAACTACCGCAGTACAAATTGCGGTACTTCCGCAAAAAAACGGAACTACCGCAGTACAAATCGCGGTACTTCCGTTTTCGGTTTTTCAGCACAGACGACACTCGGAAAAACGGTCATAACTTTTGACTCCGATGTTGGAATTGAGTGATCTTAGACTCTATGGAAAGCTTATTCAGAGGGCTACACAACCCATCTATTTGCATGACCTTAAACATATTAGATCAATGCAGAAATCATAAGATATCCAAAGACTCACTACCATGGTCTAATATCAAAGAAGATAGCAACAAACAATTTTAGATCATGCCAAGGAATAATGCATGATCTCCAAATTTTGCAAAACACATTTGCAAACTTAGATCATGCTACAAGGATTAGGTACATGAACTTCTCACATTTGCGAAACACATTCGCAAACCTAAGTCACATGCCGCAAGGATTAGATACATGAGCCTCAACTATTTGCAAAACACATTCGCAAATAATGGTATCATGTCAAAATGAGCTAGAGCAAGTGAGGTTTGAGCTATCAACACATGATGAGACTCAAACTACTAGACATGACCCCTCTTAATAGTACGACAACCTACACTAGCAATCCGGTCTTCCAACCAAACACCAAGACCGGTAAAAGACTAGGAACGCATCCTTAGCGCTAGCTAGTCATACCTTTGCCTTGGGTCATCGTCTTGATAGGCATCAACTCATGATGCTTTCTTTTCATCAACACCATCAACTCATGATGGTCTTCACTTGATCAACACATGATCAATTTTTGACATGCTTCAACACATGAAGCATCTTCTTCTCGATGGCCTTCAACACATGAAGCCTTTGTCTTGATAGCCTTCAACACATGAAGCTACCTCTTCTTCATCAACTTTGACTTGATGACCTTCAACTAATGAAGTCATCACAAATCATCTTTATTTGTGGAACCTAACCTATTCATCCAACTCATGAAAAATGTTAGTCCACAAAACAATTGTCATCGATTACCAAACTTCATCATTTTGGTAATTCATGACAATCTCAACAAATAATGAGATATGAAATTGATTTGCGAGTATACACCTTGTACACAACAATTGTATACTCTAAGATAAGCTTTAAAGAAAGCTTACTTATCCGGTTGTCATTAATCATTCAACCATTAACACATAATGGAGAGGTTAAATGACAACCCGATTGCACATGAGTATATATATACTACACAAGCTATATATACTCAAGTATGTATTTCAAAGTAAAGATCCTAAATATGCATATTGAGAGAAGCATGGATCATTACTTATGAAACTCCAAACTATAGAGAGAGCTCCCCCTAAATGTGTGCATACAAGTGTTTATAGCGAAGACATATGCACATATTCATTTTAGACTAATTGAGGAGTTCAATCTATATTTTGGATCTAAGGAATGCATTTGTAAATGAGAAAGCGATTTCGAATGCATACCTCTTTGATTTCACCTTTTCATCCAAATGAGACTAACCAAAGATAAACTCAAATAAACATGTTAGTCTCATAAATTCATTTATCATTTTCACCAAAACATTATAAAAGTATGTGTCATTAATATCATAATGTCATAATGGTATTTGTCATTAACACCAAAACCAACTTAAATGGAGCTTGATCTTTCACAGGCACAGCTGCAATATAACCCCGACGGCTCGGTACGTACGTGGGAGTACAACCCAGAGGTAGCTCGCGAATCTCTTTGTAGATTAATTGCTTCTCAAGATTTACCTTTGAATTTTGGTGAGTCTGATGCTTTCCAAAAATATATTAGGACTGCTCATAACCCTCGATTTACTTCTGTATCTAGGCAAACAACAAGTAGAGATTTAATTAAATATTATAACAATTGTCGTGATAAATTGAAAGAAATGTTTCATACCTGTACATTCTCTATTGCTTTGACTTCTGACATATGGAGTGGTAGGGCTAGAGAGGATTATATTAGTGTTGTTGCTCATTATGTTAATGATGACTGGATAATGGAAAAAAGAATTATATGATTTAAATTAATTAATGTTTCACATAGTGTTGAAAATATTGCAGAAAGTATTATTAAAGTTGTAGAAGATTTTGGCCTCACGGATAAGATTTTTTCTATAACTTTAGAGAATGCAGCTGCAAACACTAAAACTATGGAAATTCTTACTCATTTGTTTAATACTTATGCACACTATATCTTATTGCATCAACGTTGCGCTTGTCATATTATTAATCTTATTGTTAAATCCGGTTTAAAAAGATTAAATGCTTGTATTGATTCTTTTAGGGATGCAATTTCATTTATTAAATGTTCTAACCAACGAATAGCTGCATATAAGAGTTTTTGCGTAGCAATGAATGTTCGTCCTAGAAAATTTGGTTTAGACATGCATGTTAGATGGAACTCTACTTACCTTATGCTTAAACATATATTGCCATATAAGAGCACTTTATCTGTTTTCCTTCACACCCAAAGTCATCAATCTCGTAGCTCCTCTAGTAGAACCCAAGTTAGAGACCCTGAACTTACTGAGGACGATTGGGTTGTTGGTGAAAAAATATTTTCCTTTCTAGAAATTTTTCATAAAGCTACAGTTTATCTTTCTAGAGTATACTACCCTACATCTCCTATGATTGTTCATAATATTGTTGAAATTGCCACTCACCTAAAGGCTTTTGAAAATGATCCTATACTATGGGATGCTGTAGTTGCCATGAAAACTAAGTTTTTAAAATATTGGAGAGAAATTCCTATTTTATATGCATTTGCTTTTATTTTGGATCCTAGGGCCAAACTACAAGGATTTATAAATGTTTTACAGGTTTTAAGTGAGGGTACCGATTTAGACTATTGTTTATACTTTACATTAGTTAAGGATAAATCATATGAGGTATATAATAAATATGAAAATAAGTTTGGGTCTGTGCGTTTGGAAAGACCCCCGGTAGTCCCTAGCACCTCTAGGGGGGCTATGCAATGGGGCAAGATTTTTGGTTCTTTGTCTAGTTCTCGTGCAGGTGCAAGTACACAGCAGTTAGGAGGAGGAAGGCGACAAAGCACTAGAGACCTATCAAGCTATCTCAACAGTAATAGCGTCAGTTTCGAGCAGGAGTTGAACATCCTCTCATGGTGGCAAACCCAGAAGGTATCATATCCAGTGCTATTCATATTAGCGCGGGATGTGTTGACTGTTCCTGTCTCTACAATCTCCTCGGAGTCAGCATTCAGTCTTTTCGGAAGAATAATTGAGGAGCGACGAACAAGTCTCTCCAACGAGATGGTCGAAGTACTTCTGACCGTCAAAGACTGGGAACAAGCTGAATCAAGACTCCAACATACTGTAGATAATAAAGATTTAGAAGAATCTTTTGAGAATTTGTATTTAGATAGCAATGAATAGGATTTTCAATATTTTTCTTCACATGTAGTCACTAATGAGCTTTATAGGCTGTACTCTTTTTTCTTTACAAAGGTTTTCTCAAATTGAGTTTTTACTTGATAAAGTTTGTAATGAGGCAGCCATCCCTTGTAATTTAATAAGTTAATAAAGCTCATTATGTCATTGCAAATATTTATTTTTGTGTTTAACAATGTCTACAATTTTCTGAATTTTCTACAATTTTTTTATAATTTTTCTTAATTTTCTACATTTTTTTTATTTTTCAATTTTTTTTGGCTAAACGAGCTAGCCGGCCAGAGACGGCCGCTTAGCCTTAATCGTGTTCGGCCGACGCACGGCCTCGGCCGTGCTCGGCTCGCATCGCGCGCATGGCGGCAGCAGAAGACGACTCGCTTATTACACGGCCTTAAACGGCCGTGGCTTGAGCCGGCCCGTCTTGCGCCCAAGACGGCTCATTGGACTGCACTAGGAGTGACTCATGCCTGGTTCTAGCTCGGGCCTAAAGGGGGTAAAAACGATTTTTCTCACAAGTCAAAAAGTAGGACAAGTAGGAAAATGCAAGAAAACAGTGAAAATGACATTGTGTGAATCTAAATGTGTTCGGAGTGGTATATCATGAAGGGAAATATTCGGAGTGGTATCCCAAGCTATGCCACTCTTTGGAGTGGTATATTATGAATTTCCCATTCCTTTTTTAAAAAAGTAGTCCTTCAAGATTCCAATGCAGATATCGTGGAGCTCATGAGATAATCACTAAACTTCAAATTTTCGTATGATGCACTGCGAATTGTTTATGAAGTTTGTAAGTGCTTCGATTCCAATACTAAAAATAGCAAAAACAGTTTCGAATTTTTTGTACGGATAATCCATTTTTTATTCGAAATTACAGAAATATACCCGCGGAAAAGTTTTTTTTTACAAAAATGGGCTCCAATTGCCCAATGGTTGGGCGACTGGAGCCTTTCGCCCAACTCAGCAGCGACAACTAGAAAATCTCCCAACCGTTGGGCAATTAATTGCAGTCGCCCCACCGTTGGGCGACTGGAGTGCAGTCGCCCTCCCATTGGGCGACTTTCATGCAGTCGCCCAATGGTTGGGCGACTGCACTTAGGCCCCCGTGAATGTTTTAAATTTTATCAATTTTATAGTTTTAAACTGGTAAAAAATCTGTTGGAGACCAAAAACTTTGAATAAAAAACAGAAAGGGCAAAAACAGAAACAAAAAACTTATGACGCAGGTTTAGATCTAAAGATGGCCGATTGTGGGGGTCTTAGAGGGCGACTAGCACAAGCTAGTCGGTTTTTTGGATCGGTCTCGTCGTTAGCTTTCCAACTAGTACAAGAACGTCGAAAACGAACACCGTATGCAAAAGTTATGTCCGTTTTACTGAAGGTGTGTCGGAAACGGACTCGAATTCGTTTCGGTCTCAATTGAAACTACTATAACTTTTGATCCCGTGGCTGAAATTGCTCAAAAAAATTTCTGGAGGCTTTTGGATGTATGAAGAACAGCTCCACCAATTTTCACTATTTTTGGCAAAGGCTTGATGCACTTTCCAAATTTCGGCATAGATGGACTCTTTCCTCTCTTTTTCTCTCTCTTCTATTATAACTCCAGCATATTTTTTACCAGTTTAAAACTACAAAATTGACAAAATTTAAAACATTCATGGGGCCTGAATGCAGTCGCCCAACCATTGGGCGATTGCATGAAAGTCGCCCAACGGTTGAGAGATTTTCTAGTTGTCACTGCTGAGTTGGACGAAAGGCTCCAGTCACCCAATAATTGGGCGACTGGAGCCTATTTTTGTAAAAAAAATTTCCGCGGGTATATTTCTGTAATTTCGAATAAAAAATGGATTATCCGTACAAAAAATTCAAACCGTTTCTTTATGTTCTTTAAGGGCAAATGTATTGTTTTGTCGGGCCTAGAAGCACTGTATCGCTATTCCTCATGCTAAATTTATTTGTACATCTGTCAATAATGTTATTTCCTTCAAACAGAGTTATCTTCACTTACAATATACCTTCTACTTATGATTCTTTACTTTATGTGCAGATCATAGTCTGGTTTGTGATACCAGCTATAAAATATTCTACTGCTGAGCACAACAATAACATTCTGGTGCTTATAGTTCTTGTTCAGTATTTTCCAAGATTGTATATCATATTCCCTTTAACTTATGAAATTGTCAAAGCTACGGGAGTTGTTGCAAAGACTGCTTGGCAAGGGGCTGCATACAACCTGCTGCTTTACATGATAGCTAGTCATGTACGGTATTCGTACACTTTTATATGAAACTTTCATTATTTTAGATCTTGATGTTCACCAAATTTCATGTTAGATGTGCTCAAGTTTTCAGCTCTCTTGCTATCATGTAGCAAATTTCTCAGGATCCCCTGTTCCTCTTCTTTCAGGTACTAGGTGCACTATGGTATTTGCTATCAGTTGATCGCCAAACATCCTGCTGGAAAAAGAATTGCAGGAATGAAACTGGTTGTGATATTAGGTACCTAGATTGTGATGTGACACCAGATCAAAATTGGGCGAGTACGACTGCTGTCTTCAGCAACTGCAATGCTGGTAATAGCAACAACATCAGTTTCGACTATGGCATGTTCCTGCCTGCATTATCAAATCAAGCCCCTGCTCAAGGTTTCTTGATAAAGTACTTCTATTCGCTTTGGTGGGGTTGGCAGAATCTAAGGTATTTCTTTAGTGGGCATCAGGCATCTTGATATCAAAGTAGCGTACTAAATGGAAGGTTACATTGCAATTTCCTTGCAGAAACCAGTGGCTCTTTGATAACATTATATGAGTATTATGTGTTAAAACAAAACATTAGGATCTTACTCAATTTCAATTGTATGTCCATTGTGAAATTACCTTGGAAGTTCAACCTAGTTTTAATGTGGTCATTATTACTTAAACAGTTCTCAGGATTAACACGTGGTTTTCTAACAAACCATATCTTTCTTTTAATTTTCAAACAGTTGCTACGGCCAGACTCTTACCGTGAGTACCTATATTGGTGAAACACTGTATTGCATATTTTTGGCATTACTTGGTCTTGTCTTGTTTGCGCATTTGATTGGAAATGTGCAGGTACTATTTACATAATGGGATAGACTATTGCACAGGCGACTGAAATTTTTTTATCTTTCAGTCACCTAAAATTGCACTTTGAATCACCTGCAATTGCACATGTTTTTTTTTGGAGGAGGCTGCAATTTTAGTTGATTGAGAGTGCAATTTCAGGTCACCTGAAGTTGCACTCTGAATCACTTAAAGCTGCAGCTATTTTTTTTGGAGGGGGCTGCAATTTTAGTTCATTGAGAGTGCAATTTCAGGTGACTGAAACATAAAAAAATTTCAGTCGCCTGTGCAATAGCAAAACTGTTACATAATTAATTACACTCTCTATATTGTAGAAGTTCATTATTCATGAGCATGGCTTTGTTGTTTTAATCATAATGTATTAATGTGAACTGATTTTTGAGGATTTATTTATCTTACAATGTTACTAGACCTACCTGCAATCTATCACTGTGAGGGTGGAGGAGTGGAGATTAAAGCAAAGAGATACTGAGGAGTGGATGAGACATCGTCAGCTTCCTCGTGAACTACGGGAAAGGGTTAGAAGATTTCCAGTACAAGTGGCTTGCAACTCGTGGTGTGAATGAAGAATCCATATTGCAGGCTCTACCTGCGGATCTTCGGCGTGACATTAAACGCCACCTTTGCTTGGGTCTTGTTCGCCGGGTAAATACTTTTACATGATTTTTTTTCTTCTTCATTTCTATTAGAACCAAGCATCATATTGTCAGTGTAAAGATGGCAATATGAGGTGATTAGCTTCTTACATAACAGATACAGCTGTTGCTATTTGATCCTAGGTGGGCTCATGGTACTGGCTCTTAATAAGAGCAGAGAAAACATGTCTTGGAAAATCGGAGGTTATGGCCCCATTTCCATTGTGGAAGGAAATGTCTTTCCTCCTAGATGATTATTAGTCCTTCACTTTCAAGTTTTAAGTAGAGAACTTAGCGGTCTGAACTTGTTACTTCCAAAGCTACTGCTCGATCCAAATATTACAAAAAAAATCCAGATTACAAAATTAACACAACTGCGATAGGGAGCACAATTGGATTGCCAAAAAAAGAAAAACCTTGTTAATTTACACTATGGATCACCTCATACATAATTGTGGACTGGTCTCTCTTTCTATTGCAATGTTGCAGGTTCCATTTTTCTCCCAGATGGATGATCAGCTTCTAGATGCCATCTGTGAACGTCTTGTATCATCACTGTGCACAAAGGGCACATACATTGTCCGTGAGGGTGATCCGGTGACTGAGATGCTCTTCATCATTCGTGGGAAACTGGAGAGCTCCACAACAAATGGTGGCCGCACAGGCTTCTTCAATTCAATTACGCTGAAACCTGGTGATTTCTGTGGTGAGGAACTTCTTGGATGGGCTCTTGTCCCCAAGCCTACTGTCAATCTGCCATCATCCACTCGGACAGTGAAGGCACTCATAGAAGTGGAGGCATTTGCACTTCAGGCCGAGGATCTCAAGTTTGTTGCCAATCAATTTAGGCGGCTGCACAGCAAGAGGTTGCAACACACTTTCCGTTACTACTCACACCACTGGAGAACGTGGGCATCGTGCTTCATCCAAGCTGCTTGGCGGCGGTACAAGAGGAGGAAGATGGCAAAGGACCTGAGTATGAGGGAGTCATTCTCTTCCATGAGATCAGATGACTCGAGTGATGAATGTGACTCTCCACCTAAGCAGAATCTCGCTCTAAAAATCATGGCTGGGGCTAGGAAAGGGCCTCAGAACATAAAAGAGTTACCTAAGATAAGGAAGCCGGATGAGCCAGATTTCTCTGCTGAACCTTATGAGTAAGGTAATATTCTATCTACAACGGTCATTGCTACTGCTAGCAACGCTGCCAGTTAGTCTTGTTTCCTGCATGAAGGAGGCTGCAAGCGGACTTGTACCGTGCATCAAATTTGGGTTGACGGTACCAACTGTTGATGTGAGAAAGGTAATCAACTTTGAAGCTCGAAACATGGTGAAGCACCTGACTAATTGAGATTTAACGGTTTAAGTTACCTAGATGTTTAATCGTCGTTAAATTGTACATTCAAATGCATTTTTGTTTGTAACATTCTTGAAACCTCAGAATGGCGCACAGTTACATTGACCGCCAGAGCTTTTTTTTTTAAAAAAAATAAAAAACTAACATTGAAGCCATTGTTTGTATTTTTGGAGTCTGTAAGGTATGAGGGTGGCTATTTTGTTCAACTTCCAGCACACACTGCTTTGCCATGTATTTGTGGCCAAAAAGCCACTTTGACATCAAGATCGTGTACATATGCCTCCTCTCACACTCTCCCCCCCCCCCCTCCCCCTGCACATGTTGTGGAGTTATTCTTCTTAGGTAACGATACTACCAATTGGGCAGCAGTGAGCTGTAGTCCTTGTTATTAAATCGCGTGACTAGTCGCGACTAATCGTCGATTAGTCGACAAGTCGGCACACAGGCACCGACTAGTGCCGTCGACTCGACTAGCTGCGCTAGTCGTTCGACTTGCCGACTAGTCGGCGACCAGCCGCGACTAGTCAGCCAGCACGAGTTGAAGTCTAATTGGATCTTGCTCTGTTCTTCATCCGTTTGACACTTTGTTCTTCCTCCCACTTCCTCCCATCTTCTTCCTTTATTTTGCTGCTCCGTTTCAGATCTTAATCCTAGTTTTTTTTTCTGTTTTAGACTCAGTTTCGATGCTTTCTTCTAGAGCAAGATCCGAGTATTCTTTCACTTTGAGCCCGGGTAGCAGTAGCAAGTAGTAGTGGTGGTGGTAGAAGGCAGTTAGTAGTAGAAGCAACAAGCAAGTAGTAGTAGATTGGTCAACGACTAGTCGGGATTAGTCGCGACTAATCTCCAAGTCGGTAGCATTACGACTCGACTCGACTCGACTTTACGACTTAATAGTACGCTACGCCAAGTTCGAGACCTGTATTGAGTACTGAATCTGAGCAAAGAACGCGGGCACGCACCTGCTCGCGAATTGCAATGAGGTCGAGCCCGATTAGAAGCTTCGGAAATGCAGGGAGCAGAAATAGATCCACCGTGCCGACGACAAGGGGCTCCTTGAGGCCAGTGTTGGGGTAGATTTCCTTGAAAATCTTCGTCGGCGGAGGCTGCAAGGCCGTGCCGGCGCAAGGCAGCAGCGCGGACCCAGGGCGCCGCGGCGATCCGGCCGGGGCGAGCCGAGATGGAGAGATCGTAGCCTGAGGACAAAACGGCCCAGCCCATTCTGCTCGCCCGCTGCTTCTTTTGTACTGGGCCGGATCGCCACGCAGCGCAGGCCCAGTTTTTTAGCTTTTACTTGTGCTCCAATCCTTTTTGAGAAACCGTCGTAGGCAGAAACTTTTTTTTTCCTTTTAATCTGTTTTTTGGGTACAAAACCACTCTTCAAATGGGTGAATCAAATCCAGTTTTGGCACTGTTTCGCAGCGTATTTACAAAAATAGCAGTATGTGAGAGGTATTGACAAAAATGTCATTTTCGCCGCTGGCGGACCGGGCGGCAGTGCCCGTGAGGCGACACATGGCGCTGTTGCCGACGGCAGGCGCCTATCGCCCAGCCACCAGGCGGCAGGCAAGCCTGTCGCTAGCCTCCCAGGTGGCAGGTAATTACTCTGGACTGCGGAACTTCCGCTCTACAGTAGTTCCGACGTTAAAATTCCGGTACTTCCGGTTTTCCAGACAGATCACAGATTTGACTTTTAAACTAGTTTTTCAATGAATGCATAATCCTAATTTGATCCAAATGGCACAATAATTATGCTATCAAGTTACTTGCCATGATCCCTCTTTATGATACAATATTTAGCCTATAATCTGGTCTTCCACCTTTTCTCCTAAGATCGGTAAAAACAAAAAGAGGATCCTAGTCTAAGTATGCCTTTGTATTGAGCCATTCTTGATCTTTACATTGATCCTTAGCATGTTTCTTGTCATCCACTTAAGGATTTATCCTTTTAAACACTTGCAACAATGTAACCCTATATGTTCTCGGCGACTGCTCTATTACTTCGTTGTATTAAATTTCTCTCAATCGCTATGGTTAGATCCATCCAGTATGTTACTCGAACCATCTATAAGTTTAATTGTCAGTTGATCATTGGTGAATAGAGCTATTGTTTTTCTAGTGTGAGACCATGTGAAGGTTACCCAAGGATTGCGATGAGTAATTAACTTTTGGATTAGAGTATCTGCGGAGTTTGAGTTTGATTTTTGAGGATTTTGCAAAAGATTGCTTTTTATCTGATGGCTTTGTGGTTTACGAGTTCATCTGACTGTGAGTACTGGAGTATTCGAAGTTTACGACTTCGTGGTCAGACGGTTCGATCAGGAGGTCTGATCGACAATTGTGCGAGATCGGTAGAATGACCACAGTTTGTCAAGCATGGTAGAATGACCACGGGATGGTTGTGCTTCAGTACGTGGTCATTGTTCAGTAGTCGTAATATGGGAGATCAATAGTCATAGCTTTTGTGATCGGTTGTTGTAGCGATCTGTTTAGTAGTCGTAAGCCTTGGTGATTGGTAGTTGTAGCCCTTGTGATCAGTTGTCGTAGTGACCTATTATGGTAGTCATAACCTTTGTGATCGATGGTCGTAGAGTTATGCTGGTCATTGGCCTCTCGGTCGTTACTTGTAGGCTTCAAGTACTTCAAGTTTTGTGATCTTTGCGCATCTGAATACTCATGGATTGACCTTAGTCGTAGCCTTTGTGATCGATGGTCGTAATGTTGTGTTGGTCGTTGGCCTCTCGGTCATTACTTGTAGAGTAAGTACTTCAAGTTTTGTGATATTTGAGCCCCGAGTACTCATGGGTTGACCTGGTTGTTGTTGCTAGTGTGTACATGTATTTATTGTTTAGTTCTAGGTTTAGGATCAGTATTTGGGTGCATACATTTTGCATTAAGCATTGTTTGAATTAATTGTGCTAATTGATGATTTTGTGTATCGTGCAGTGCTACGTAATGTTTTGCTTATTTGTGTTAGTTGCAGGACTTTGGAGCTAGATCATGGTGAGGCATAGGAGGACCGAGACTAGGCACAGGGTGGTGCTGAGATCCGGAATGGTTAGGGAGACGCTGAAGATGACTAAGACTTACGGGGTGGTTGTAATCTAGGACGACGAGTAACCGGAGCGGGGGCTACTGGTGGTGATCATGACATGCAACGGCAAGGTGGACCAGAACTAGGCTCAGGGAGGAGTTGAAGTCCAGATGTTCGAGGAAGCCGGGTGCTGTCATGTGCGAGAAGGAACATGTGGCACACCAAGTGATTTGAGTCATTTGCAAGCAAGGACGGCTCGATGAGATTCAGATGCGTGAGAGGCTTGGCGGCAAGTTATTAGGGCCACGTGGAAGATAGCGAAGTATGGGCGATGCTTCATGGCAAAGGAAGCGGAAGCTTCAAGGAATGCGGTAGAGGAGCATTTTGGTAAAATTGCCCAATACAGGAGAAATATGTGTGAGTAAAACCTGGTGTTAGGTGGGGTTAATGGGTTATACCTAGTTTGGCCTAATGAGGGATCCATTAGTTTTTGGTTTAGATTGTGAGTTTATAAAAGGTAGGGTTTAAGAAGGTTGGCTAAGCCTTTTGGTGGTTAGATTCTCCTCCCTCCCATGGAAGATATGTTAGAAAGTGTGTGTGTTTTAGCGGTAGAGCTCTGTCCTCCTGAGTGGAGTGGCTATAAAATCAATCATTTCAAGTGAGCAATACATTAATATTTGATCTACCTTGTGTATGTTTTCGTCTGATTGAGTTGCTCTATTTTGAGTTGGTTTCCTCTCTTCGTTGGTTTGATCTCTCTTCTGCCATTTTCTTGATATTGCTGTGTCAAGGACATGGACGAGATGAAGATAATCTCTTGTGATCGATCTCCAATCATTTAGGCACTTCAATAGCAATATTTTCAAGAAATCCGGTTTTTAGAAGTTCTTAGTCTAATCAGGTGATTTCTTGATTCAAGGACTTTTGATCTGATTTCTTCGGTGATCCAGCTTGTCGTGACATGTGGGAGCGTATGCAAAGCTATTTTGGCTATCTTCTACCCACGAATAAGATCTGATCATCGATTTGGTTTTTAGTTTTTGGTTTGTGTGCACATTCTTAAATTGCAAAAACGTCTCAAATTTGTCACAGATTTTTCGATTCAAGAATGGAATAGCATCTTGAGACCTTAAGCAATTTACGTACAAAGTTTTATGGGCATTTGATCTTTTAATCAAAGATATATGGATTTTAGATCTTGCGGTTGTGCGATTGCTCTGTTCTTCTGAGTCATTTTCGACTGCGTCTGGTTGCGACCGCTCATTGGTTCTCGACCACGCTGGTCTTTCAACCGCTCTTTGATTTTTGATCATTCATTGATAGTCGATCTCACTAGTCAAAGTTCGGATTGGTTCGACCACTCTGGTTACAATCACTAGTTGATCGTTGAATCTTCTGGTTATATTCCAAATTGTTATGACTTCTCTGGTCATCAATTACTCGATTGGTTTTCTGGCCGCAGCTTCTGGACATCAACCACGAAGGTTACGATCACATCTGTCTTGTCTGCATTGGTTTTTGACCCTCATTAGTCCTCAACCACGTTGGTCTTTCGACCGCACACCAGATTCGACCATATTGGTTTTGAACATGTTGATTTTCGATCACGTTGGTTTTTGACCGGATTTGACCACGTTGGTTTTAGACCACTTAATGGCCTTCGACCATTTTAGTTTCGATCATGTTCCTTTCTGACCACGTTGGTTACCGACTACGTTGGTTTTTGACTGCTCTAGTCGCTGACCACTCAACTCGAATTTCGACCACATCGGTTATCAACTGCGTTGGTTTTCGATCGGTCTTTGGTCATCAACTGCTAGAGTCAATTTCCGACTGCGTTGGTATCCAACTGGCAGTCGATCTCTGACCACGGTGATTTCCATCTGATAGTCGTAACCGACCACATTGATTTCCGACCAGTGGTCGTAACCTGACCACGTAGTGTTCTGAACTGGTCGTGCTCAGCTCTGTGTTCCTCTGTTTTTCAAGAAGACTTCATATCTTAATCTTCATAATTTTATAACTATCGGAGTAAAGGATTAGTGAATATTTAGGGGAAAATTTTCAATGCACTATTCACCCTCTCTGTTGCCTAACAAGTGGTATCAGAGCCATATTTGCTTTTTGTTTGATCTTAATCGATCTTGAGCATGGCAACTAGTAGGAAACTTGTGAGCTCTTCTTTACATTTTGTCAGGGTGTTTTTGCCAATGATGTCCTTTGTGATAAGAGGCTTAAAATCAATTAGGGAGTGATTTTATTTGGAAGAAACCATAAGTGTGAGCTTTGTGGTATATTCTTTACCTTTGGTTGTTCAAGTATCACGGAGAAGAAACTTTTGGGAGTCAACAGATGAAGATGATGATATTGACAAGGAGAACGAGATTCGACTCATCATGAGCAAGGTAAAACCTCATGTGATTTTGGATTTGTCTAAGATGAATATACTTGCTTTTTTGGGATAATGTGAGATGCCTAGATGATGAGAATGCTAGATATCTTGGTAATGATTTTGCTAGGTTGGAATCTCATTTACCATGTGTAGGTTATGAGTCTTTCCATGTTGATGTTGAAAAATTGAATATTTCTCTTGCATTAGTGAGGCGGGCGGGAGGCGGGAGGCGGGCGGGGGGAGGCGGGCGGCGGGCGACGGGAGGCGGGCGATCTGCCCCACCTCATTTTTTTTCCCATCCTCCGCCACTGCACAATAGCAACTATTAAAAAACATAAAAGCATATCTCTACAACATTATGACTTAAATTTTTGTGAGGATATAAAATTGTAACTTATGGCGTGTATGTTTTTTTTTTCATTTGTCACTTGTCAGAAATGGGACACGAAAGACTAAATCTTGTAGACATTGTGCGTAGGAGCATGTCACTTCAGTTTGCAGCCTCCTTTTTTGTGTGTGTTTTTGGAGAATCTTTTCGTTATCATGCGATGCATGCAAGCACTTGAATGATAAAAAAGGCACCTCATGCTTTTATGAACACATGAGAAAGTAGATAGGCAGTACAGTCATTAAAAATCTTTTGTACTACAAGAATGAGCAAATGTGTTGGCAGTGGAAAGTATGGAATTGTTAAGCTTGACTAAGAGCAAGTCTTATAATACAGCCTTTAGCTGGCTGTATGGATACTTACAGCCCACTTATCAGCCTACTTATATAATAGTTACAGCCAGCTGAAGGCTGTATAACCTACCCCTTCCTCTTACAAAGTTTCTTGGTTCTTGTGCTTCAGCTGGCTGTAAGCTTACAGCCCACCTCTCTTCTCTCTCCTCTTCTCTCTCCTCCACCTCAGCATACAGCCAGTTTACAGCCTCTTATAATACTTGCTCTAATAAAAAAGAAAAAGTGAATGCACTGCAACAAATGCTATGAGGAACTTTTCATACAAAGCCGGAGTTTGCCGGGCTCCCAACTTTCTCTTGGCACCTCACATTAGTTTTTAAGGAATCCTAAGTGGCCAAAAAAAAAAAACACCCTCCTTAGCAAACAGAAAGCAGGGTGCTCCTTTATGCAAAGAGGGGCATCTTTGCAGAGTGCATCCCACTTCGCATTTAGCCCATCTTAAAAGACAGGAGCTCTTTTCTCCTTCTCCCCATGACTTTTAGTAGTGCAATCTTTCTGCCTTCAAAAGTGGCTAATCCTTTCTCTTCCTTTCATTGGTGTCTCAAACTCCCTGACCTTTTCTTCTTTTCACCCAAAAAAGGTTATGCCTGCTTTTTTTGCTATACGCCCTCACCAACCATATTGTGGGCCTAGGGGGGCATCAAGCATGATGCTCTTTGTCAATACCTCCCCAGGTACCTTCACACCTTGCTACTGCCTTTAGAATGGGGGAGAGAGATGAGGATCTCAATGGGCAATTATAAAGCTTGCCAACTTTATTGGCGACCATTTTCAATTGAGGTGTGCCTGCCTGAGCTGGACTGTTTCCCTCATGGCATCCATGGTTATTCTTAACCCACTAGCAAATTGTACATTAAGTTTTTGAGATTTGTCCGGTTTTGATGCAACCTTGCGTGTTTTAAGGAAAGGTTTAAACTTTAACTAAAATCCATGCGATTTTTGGATAGAATAGGTTCCTAAGACCCTCAACAATGTGTGCACAAAATTTTAGATCATTGGACATGGATTTTGGAGTTTGCACCAAATTTGGTCTTGGCTCGGGCTGATTTTTTGTTATGAGAACATAGAAGTGGTCAGACAGCTCCTAGCCCTGGTCAAACCAGCATGTTATGGCTGGTCAGATTGACCACTGGTCAGACCACACCTTTAGTGGCGATCAGGCTAGTTAGGTGCTGAATCGGTGAGACCTTGCTATTTTGGCTTGTTGTTTGGATTTGGCTTGTCAAATCTGATTTTCTTAGCATTTTAGGCACTGGAGTGAAAGATTTCTAGATGCTTAGAGAAAGATTTTAAGAAGCCGGTCCTAAAAACTGCATCACTAAAATAATAGCACTGCCTGATTAAAGGCTTGATAGAGCTAATCATGCTGGTTGAAAGGTGCAACTTTAGGTGGGTGGGTGGCCCATGATGCGATTTACGCTTTTACTTTGTACCAACTTTGTTTCTTCAAGCTAAGGATTGGTATGATACACGGGCAGGGGCAGGCACACGTATCATTCCTCATGATGATCTACTCTTGAGCTGTGGAGATGCATGGTAACTTAAGCAAGCGAAAAGTGACAAGCTAGCTAGCTACTTTCTTTCTCTCTCTCTCTCTCATCGACTAAAGAGCAAGGGAGAAGCCAGTTCAAGGGAAAGCAAACAACTTTAATTTGCTTGCATCTCATGACATGGAGTGGCATGATTTCACCACCAAAGTGCCATCCACTGAAGAGTGAGGAGGAGGAGGGGAAGAAAAGAAGAGAAAGGTTACTCCTTAAAAAGACATGAAAAGCCTAGTGAATTATGCGTGTATAAACCACGCTACTAGCCTCCTTTAAATTATTGATGCTTACAAGAATCATGCTCGCTCGATTCACTTTTCACCTTTCTCCAATAATTACGCACGCCCGGTTGTTTGTCAAAAAAGAGAGGAAAAAAAAAGGCAAAAACTTAAATTATATGACAACAAACTCATAATTCATAAAAGATCGATGCAGTTTTTCTCAAATTACCACACGCCGTGCAAGTTACAAGAGCTTGCTGCGTTCTGACAATGTCCACAGCAATTCGGACAGTCGCAGCATGAATTTTGGGTGCCCCAATTAACCTGAGAATCTGCACGCAAACACTTGTTTAAGAAACATTCGAGTTCTTCATGCTTCAATAGATCCCTTAATCATGCATGATACATTAATCATACTCAATGTAGTAGAGGCACTCAAGTCGACGTATGTAGTCCCGTACCATGCACGATAGAATACGGTTCCTTATCCAAAGCAGATTCCTTTTGAAGGTATAGATTTTTTTTTTGCGTGGGAATGTTGAACATTTGCAGTTATAAAACACATCGTGCACGGCTGCTCTTCTCTGGAGAGAAGCTTTTATAGTACGTGGTTGTGTATGTGCTATCAGTTGATACAACATGAGCTTTTTTTTGTTGTTTTTTGAGAGGAAATCCAATACAGTGTTCTTGCTTGGTCCATCGGTCCCACCCTGCCAGAAGCACATACACGCACATGCTCGCACGTTAAATGATCTCCCCTGTCCCCGACTCTTTTCCAGTTGCATGCACGCCTCGCCCACCCGGCTACTGGATTTGAGGGTTTTAGAGCAACTCTAGCAGTAGCCCTCAAAACAGAATCTCTATTTTTTGTTTGAGGGCTCTCCCTACTTTTGAGGGCTCTATTTTTTTGGCTACACTCCAGCAAGAGCCCTCAAAATAGGACTCTCAAATTCTTTCTTCGAGGGGATGATACATAGGACTCACCCTCATCCTCATCCTACTTTTGAGGGCCGAGGGGCAAAAAAACTCACTCCAGCAGGGCCCCTACTTGAGCCCTCAAAGTAGGGCTCCTCCGCACCCCGGGAATGAGGGCTCGAGGGAGATTTGAGGGCCCCCTACTTTTGAGGGCTCAAGTAGGGGCCCTGCTGGAGTGAATTTTTTGCCCTTCGGCCTTCAAAAGTAGGATGAGGGCTCAAGTAGGGGCTCTGCTGGAGTTGCTCATCTAGCTTTCTAGAGCGATTTTATACTTTTCTTCACTATTATTTTACTTTGAAGATAAAGCAAAAAGTTATAAACGTATCGTGCATCCTAATCATCTCGCTCTTATCTCACATACATATCTCTCTTATGCTTTTTCGCTGCTCACATCCTTCTTTTAAAAACTGTTTATTTCAGCTAATACCATTTAGGGTTTTGTTAAACATCATCTGGATGTTTTCTTCCTAACTATCATCTAGATTTAGAACTGTTGGATTCAAGATCCAATGACCATGAATTCTCTCTCCTCTCTCTTGAATTCTACTCCCTCAAAAAAAAACTCCCTGTTCAAAAATGAGGAGCCCTTTGATATTTAATCCAAGAGTCACAAATTTGAATAATAGCTAAGAAGAAAATATCTAGATGATACCTGGACACTCCCTACTATTTATTGTTTCCCCAAACAAGAACTAACCACACCGATAACTCAACGTATACCTCATTACCTCCCACCGCGGCTAAACCTATAACACCACCTCAACCGCGAGCGACGTCAGCCGTAACCACCGCAAATATACGAGCGTCGTCAGCCGCGGTGACAGGCATGAGAGCCTACACGGCGACACCCGCCGCGGCCTCCCTGCCGTCGGCCGCGCCGCCACTGACCCCCGACGCGGCGGCCGTGCTGTCCCGCGCAGCGGCCGACGCGTCAAGGCGCCGGCACTCGCACACCACGCCGCTCCACGCAGCGGCCGCGCTGCTCTCCGGCCCGGCGCCGCTCCTCCGCGACGCTTGCGTGGCAGGCCTCACGTCCCCGCATCCGCTCCGGTGCCGCGCGCTCGACCTCTGCTTCGCCGTCGCCCTCGATCGCCTCCCCACCTCCACGGAGCACCAGCACCACCACGACGTCGCCTTCCACGCGACGCCCGCCGCGCCGCCGCTCTCCAACGCGCTCGCCGCCGCGCTCAAGCGGGCATACGCGCACCACCGCCGCATCGGCAGCGGCGGGGTCGAGGCCGACGACCACCGCATCGGCGTGCCGCACCTCGTCCTCGCCATTCTCGACGACCCGTCCGTGGCCCGCGTCATGCGAGAGGCCTCCTTCTCGAGCACGGCCGTCAAGGCGGCCATGCTGCGGTCCCTCTCCGACCCCGCGGCCCCTGACTCCGGCGTGTACGTCAACACCAGAGTGTTGCACCGGCAAGCGTCCCACCGGGAGGAGGAGGTGACCAAAGTGGTGGAAGTGTTGAAGAGGGGCAAGAAGCGTAACCCGGTGCTCGTCGGAGACACCGTGGACGTGGAAGCCGTGGTGCAAGAGGTGGTCACGATGATACAGAGGCAACGCCTCGGCAATGCGCGAGTCATCTCCTTCCCGAAGGAATTCGGCGACTTGGTCGATTTGGATAGGGCACAGCTGGTCGCCAAGATCAAGGAGCTCGGCGAAGCGATAAGGTCGGAGTTACTGGCGCCGGCATCAAAGAGCGCCGGTGTCGTGGTCAACCTCGGCAACCTGCAATGGCTCGTCGAGGAAAGATGCGCGGCTCTGGTTGAGCAGGAGAAGCGGAGGGACATGGTGCTCGACACAGCGCGAGCCGCGGTGGCCGAGATGGCGCGCATTATGAAGCAGTCCGGCGAAGGCGAGCACCGCGTCTGGGTGATCGGCACGGCGACGTGTGCCACGTATCTCAAGTTCCAGGTGTATCACCCGACACTGGAGAGCGAGTGGGACCTCCAGGCCGTGCCCATCACGCCGAGACCTCCGCCGCCGCCGCCGCCGCCGTCGCTCGGGCTCTCACCGAGGTTTGCTTTCTGTCGCACACATGCCCCATCTATCTCCTTTTGTCACGACTGTCGCATAGTGACGTGTTTGTTTTCTTGATGTCACAGTGTTGGAGTTAACAGAGGCATCCTAAGCAGCTCGGTTGAGGTGTTGTCATCCGCAATGACCAGTGCAATGCAAAGGGCGCCGAGCCTGTGCAGTGCCTGCGTGGAGGGCTACGAGCGCGAGCGCGCCGAGATGGCATCATCTGAGGCTGCTCTCCATCCCGCCGAGCAGCCGATGTCGCAGTGGCTGCAGATCGGGACGCCGAGCAGAGCACGGCCGTTCGACCGAGCGCAGGTTGGTCGATTGTTAGACGCCGACCACGTCGTGCGCAAGTAGGAATCTCTCGTTTCATTGTCGTGAGCAACGCTTGACGTGTGGAATCTGTCGCTTTTCAGGACAAGGAGCGCGAGGCTGACGAGCTGCGACGTCGGTGGCTCGACCGGTGCGCGCAGCTGCACTCCCATGCCCGGCCATCGATCGTTACCTGTTCCGAATGGAGCGGCGCTAGTGTCCTTGGTAGCATGCAGGCGCTGCCAGTAAGGCCATCCGCGGTGGCTGGCGGCACGGTGGACACCGACCTCGCGCTTGGGTCGGCGTCGACGAGGACGGCGTGTGAGACAGACGAAAATATGCTCGTGAAACGGCTCACGGAGGCGGTGGGATGGCAACCCGAGGCTGCAGTTGCTGTAGCTAGTACGATCGTGAAGGCCAAGTACGGCGAAGGCAAGCGGCGAAGCATGGGGGCCAAGGCCGACACGTGGATCCTCTTCGCCGGTCCTGACGTGGTCGGGAAGAGGAAGATGGCCGACGCGATCTCCAATTCGGTCTTTGGCGCGGGCGCAGTAACCGTGCGTCTCGGCTGCCCGACAACCGGCGACGACGGCGGGGAGTCCATCATGTCATGCCGCGGCCGGACGGCACTGGACCGCGTGGCCGAGGCCATACGTGCCAACCCGTTCCGCGTCATCGTGCTCGATGACCTCGACCAAGCCGACAGCGTCGTGCACGGGTCCATCATACGCGCCATCGAGTCCGGCCGGCTGATGGACTCGCACGGCCGCGACGTCGCCCTCGGCAGCGCCATCGTTGTCGTCATATCGAGTTGGTCGTCGTCGCCGGATCACTTGAGGAGCTCTCAAGAAGCTGTGCCCCTTGCTACCTCGCCGTGGAACCTGGAGCTCCGTGTCCGGCATAAGACACCAAAACGCACGCCGGAGCAGCCGCTTGACGGAGACCGACGCATGAAACCACGCACAGACTCCGCACGCGAGCCGCTTCCCCTTGACCTGAATTTGTCCATGTGTGACGATCATATCTACGACGACGGCGGCGGCGAGGGATCACCGAACTCGTCCAGCGACCTAACGGTGGAGCACGAGCAGGAGTACGGCCAGCCCGCCTCCGTCGCCAAGTGCTCGGCGCCGTCAAACGTGTCCGAGCTCACCAAAGCCGTCGACGGAACGGTGGTGTTCAAACCAGTCGACTTCGAGCCGCTCAAGCAGTGCGTCTCCGACGTGGTATCGGCAAAGTTCGGAGACGTCGAGGGCGGCGGGTGGTCCGTTCACGTCCACGGCGGCGTGCTGGACAGGCTGGCTGGTGCAGCGTGGGCGGCAGGATCGTCAGCCACATCGTTGGAGGCGTGGGCCGACGAGGTACTGTGCCCTAGCATACGGCAGCTGAAGTGTAGTTTAAGTGCCAACGATGCCGATGGTGCAACGGTGAGCTTGTCGGCTGTGGAAGGCAGCGGCCGGAGAAAGGACGGCGACATATTTCCGACGTCGGTGACAGTCGCCGTCGACGGAAATTGACGCAGTCCGGCCAGGACAGGCGTGTTTCGTTTCCTTTTTTTGGTCATTAACATGATCACGGTCGGTGTATATTTGTACATGTAAATGTTCAGCAATCAGAAGTTAGAGACGGGACTAGAAACTGGTTATTTTCGAGAAGGGAGTGTCTATACAACATTCGACTATTTTTTAGGACAAAAACAGTCAGATTTTAAGCTGTTAGATGGAGATCCAACGCCCTAGATCATTTTTTTTGGAGGGGGTCATTTTTTTTAGGGGGGCTTGTATGAGTGGATCCGTTGGATGGAGATCTAACGTCCCAGATCAATCTGACTGTTTTTGTCCTAAAAAATATTCAAATGTTGTATAGACATTCCTTTTCGAGAAGAGAATGTCTATACAATATTCGACTATTTTTGAGGACAAAAATCATCATATTTTAGTTTCATTTCACTGAGATCATGCATGGATTCAGATGTCAGCATGGCCTATGATAGTAGGTTAAATGTGCAGGAAATCAACTAAGACATTGTAGGTGGCAAAATGACAACATATCGCATGCCACTGAGAAACTTTACCATGTGACGCGTCTGTTAATTAGTACTTAACTAGTTGATAGAAGATGAAGAAGTAGTAAAACCCTGCCTCTATGGCTCTATCCATGTTGCATCCAACGCTGCTCTTTAGCAAATAAAAACCATGAGCTATGGCGATAACTACGAGTACTAATCATTCGTGTGCATGCATGTGGTAACCACGCCGGATAGTACAGTACGTGACGTTTACTGCCAGTTTGCGCATGCTGTGCTGTATGCGGTATGAAATGCATGTAGCTATTCGTGTAAATATATTTACTGAATACAATCTCTGTACGTACTCCATGCGTAGTCCACATTGTTTTTGCAGGGTATTCCTGGATCGTAACAAGTAGCGGTAAGGCGGTAACTGAGATAGTACAGCAGCAGGTATGCAGGAGGGAAAGTTGGTCAAAAAAAAAAGGCGTGTTTCGCGTATGCGATGCGTCTCGGAGGCCGGCAACGACCGAAAAGAAGGCATGCGATCGCAACCAGTTGCAGCGCACGCGCGGCCGGTATGCTACCGCTGCTTTAACCAAAAGATGCATATGCATGACGCCCGAGTTGATAAAAAAAGAAAAAGCTACCGCGCGCAGTAACTAATTACCCTTTAACCTTACTTGTTGTACGCACTCCTCCAATTGGTTGGGGCCTCCAAACATTCGCCCATAGGTGGGTTACATTCGTTTTGACTTAAAGTTAGTTTATACTTGTATTACTTATAATAGCTAGTTTTTAAATAATATGTTTTTAAGACAGTGTTAATAGGAAGATTATAATAAAAAGTGTACTGAGTTCAGCTGTACCGACCAAAATAGCATGCGTCTATTTTTCTATACATACTACCTCTCACGAACATCTAGAATTCAAATATTTAAGTTATAAGCCATCAGCTCAAAAGAACCTATCCATCCCGGCTAACTGTATATATGTACGGTGCCTGGTTTACATTTGAATATTTAAAGTTGTACGATAGGACTACATCTTTTCATGGAAGATGCTACCATAACATGCATGTTCACATCTTTAATTTGATCTGAGCATTGGAGGCATGCTAGCTGCAGTACGTTAACCAAAGTTAACCTAGCTGATGTACACCAAATTTCCATGATAGTACGTAATGCATAATCATCTGCTCTTCTGTTGTATCTATTTTTATTACAAGAAACGCACACATACTGCAACGAACACACATGAGTGCACTCCTTATACATACGCCTGGAAATACAAGATCTGCGATCTCATAAAGTTCGTACTAAAGAGCACTCTCATGTACGTAAAAGTGACAATTAGGATTTGAACCCTAGTGAGTGGACTCACACACGCACAACTCCATCATCACATCAAAAGTGGTTCCCAGTTGTATCTATTTCTTGATGTAGTTAAACAGAGACCATGTTAGATTTCTTTTTTAACAGTGCTTCTGCGCTCTTCGAGGAAGTACACTGTAACGATCTCATAGCAGAATAATCGCAAGCAGTAATGAGTGATTGCAAATCATAGCCTCAGTGTGTGCTTTAGTATTATAGTTTTTCACTTTCTTACAAGGGAGAAAGAATATGTTAGGCCACTGGAATGGCAGTGTCCACCTTGTACCTCCAATTTTTGTGCAATTGAACTACCTACACCTAGAAGTAATATTGCTAGGGCCTATGGGGGAGTTTTGACTTCAGCTTTTAGCTTCCGACTTATTTTTCACTATTTATAAATTTCGTCTTTTTCTGAACTTTTGGCTTTTTGTTGAGCCTTTTTGCCGGTTCTTTTTTCACGTATTTGTTTGTATTACACGTAATGGGCTAACATATATTTTTATATTTTTTAAAATTTTAAATTTAATTATGCTAAATAAGCTTCTGTCAGCTATAATGTTTTTTCAGCCAGCTACAGTGCTTTTCAGCCATAAGCCACCAAAAAAAAACCCAAATTAATATTTGTAACTGCTGTAGCCTTACTGAACCTTGTTAACGCAGTACTCCTATTGCTGGATGCTTAGTTTTATTTGGTGGCTCCAAAGCTAATTCTCCTACTGTTGTGGTTAATTAATTGATCCTGTACCCAATGACCAATGTTATCCACTGGAAATGCACAAAATAATATATACTCCAGTATCTTATCGTGCAGTGGCAGTACATCGTGTGTTGAAATGGAAGGGAATAGATGGGGTGATGATTTGTCGCTGTGCCAAATTCCCCTCTGGTAAAGAGAGCAGCTGGTAATTAGTTAGCGATGCTAGTAGATGCCAGAGAGAGAATGGTTGCATGTTTAGGGATAAGGACCAAGGGACAAATGCACTGTAAATTTCGTTATAACTACTCTGCTACGGCCTCTGAAAGGACATGTATTCATAAAAAAAAAGATTTCAGCTGGCCCATGTACCATGCGCATATGTACAGTAACCAGTAAATTTGTGAGGTCATGCTCCTACAATCACTAGTACTAATTAATTTTTATAAACATTATTTGAAATAAAAAATAACCTAGAGTATAGCTAAATTTCAGGTTTAATAAGCTATAGCTATCAAAGATCGAGAATGCATATAATATTAAAAATAATACATATATTGCTATGGTTTTCTAAATCAAGATAATTACGTACGTTGCTGGTAATTTCTTGCGATAAAAGTTAAAAGCTTATCCTACGGTAGTGGACCTAGTGGTGCATGCGAGTGAGTGGGAGAAGAGTAGACAGATGGTAGTAGCTATTGCTCCGCTCATTTTAGTTTCAATTTCTGACTTCTGGTTTTTAATTCACTATTTCTTAGTTTTATCTTTTTTTTAATTTTTTTTAGCCTTTTAGATTTTTTACTTTTCTTTTTTCTCTATATTTTTTTTGATGAACTAACCTATTTTTTATTTTTAATTCTTTCTAAAATTAATTATATTAGATAAACCACCATCAACTATAACAGCAGGAAACCAAATTTAGCGCCGCCAATGGGTAGCTAAATGCCAAGGACAAAATTGCTGCATGTTTAGGGATAAGGGCCAGACGACAAAATAGCGGCACGTCAAGCACGTAACTTCCTTTACCGACAGCAGTGGCCGGGGCCTCACTGCCACTAGAGAGATAAAGCGGCAAAATTATATGTACCTCTGCTGCCGCCTTGGTTAGAACAGATACAGACAGATGAGAGAAAGAAGATATCTAACACTGAAAATACTGCAGCTCCACTCCATTCCAGTGGTAACACAGCATCAAAGTCCGAGCCACTGGCATGGCGACGGCAGCTTTCTTGATTTACCCCCACGACCTCCCCACTTTCAGTGCTATCGGTGAACAAACTCCTCTGCCGCGCGCTTTAAGCGCCATGCTATGCCCCCCAAACAGCAGGACTGGTACTCAGGAGCGTAGCCAATAGTGGGTTTTGTCGGGCTCGGGCCCCTCTTCTTCGGAGCCGGTAACTCTGCACTGGTGTTTTTATTGTTTTTCTTTTTAGTCTTGTTTCAATTCTGTTTATATATGAATTTAAGTTATATAAAAGTATGTTTGTCATATTTGTTCTCAGTTTTTGGTTAAAAATAACATAGTCCTTCTGGCCTCCTCTCCAATTTCATAGTGGCCTCGCCGCTGCTGGTACTAACGATTAGTAGCAGAGGTGTGCATGCCTACGGAGACAGTGGCAAGAAGCAGATGCTACATGCATGTACAGCTACTACTACCACAGAGTACATCAGTACAGTAGTGCCTAGTGTTTATTGTTCAGTGTTTAGCGAGCTGGGGCCAGCAGCTTCTTCAGAAGTCGCTCTCATGCAGATGGAAGCGTATAGACGCAAACACGCAATGCAGGAGCCTTGTGTGAATAAAATTGGGTTTCCAGTAATAATAACTAGCTGCATATGCGCGGCGCACGCCGCGCCAGCTACCGTGTGGACCGAAGTAAAAGAGAAGATAATTCGCGGGGAGTTCAAAAAAAATCGAGGGTATATGCGTAATTTCGGAAAAACCAAAGGTCTTTTTGTAAAAAATGAGGACCTGTAAGGACTTGTACGTAAGTAAATAAGGACCTATACATAATTTAAAAAAATCCGCGGGGCGCTAGCCAACAATTTCGGTGAAGTGCGGGGGATTTTCGCAAAAAAAACTGTGGCAGGGACCTTTTCGCGATAACAGAGGACCTTTACGTAATTTCGGGAAAACGCAGGGGCTTTTTCGCAAAAAAGGGTCTCCGACCGTACCGAGATTATTCGGCCACGCGGCGGGCGAGCGCGTCACGGCGACGTGGCGCTCTCGGCGCGGAATGCCCGGGCATAATCTGAGATGATACGGTGTTACATCATTATCGATCGTGAGTAGTAGGCACTGCATCGTAATTTTGAGACGATGATGGGTATTTCAGTATTCGCGCTCAATCCTACCCATGCACAAATCCACAATGACGCCCGAAGAAGTATAAGGAAAACGTAGGAGCGGGAAACCTTACCCGTCCATAATCTCGTCTCCCATGGCAGGACCAAATCCTTCCACTGCTATGGCGGCGGCGGCGACGCCCACGCCGGCGAGGGCTTTGTCAGAGTTCTCCAGTCGTGGTCGAACTCCTTACGACCACCTTTAACGTGATCGTAGCCTTCAACGTGGTCGTAGGCTTCTACGTGGTCGTAGCCGTAGTCGTAGACGTGGTCGCGGACGTAGTCGTAGACGTGGTCGCAGACGTAGTCATAGACGTGGTCGTAGGAACTTACAACCACAACCTTACGACCACGGAGAACGTGGTCGTAAGTCGGCTTCGTCTGACTACTTGGCTCCGCGAGTACAAGGGAAAAGAAACTACAACACGAAGGGCTTTTGTGCAGCAATGGAACGACTGCTTTTTCAGATCATCTATTGCTCCTTATATACTGAATACAAAGTGCAGGAACTCCCGGTGGTTAGCCGCACATCGCGCCACGGACGCGTGCATACGTCCACGATGTTGCCCACGACCGAAGGTTCCAGGGTCGTGCGCGAGCTATTCTCACCACGACCTTCTACGCGCACGACGACCACAACGAACGGTGCTCGTGCGCATGTAGCAGCTGAAGAATAGAAACTACATGCAAGTCTACCATGCATAACTAACACACGCTCAAGGATTACTAACAGGCTTGGTGGCGCCCGGCAGTACCCACGACCGCCTCAACCGCAGTTGGCTGCTGTTCCCGTGTTGGAGTGAAGCGCTTGTGAGACCTCTTCTCCAAGCCTCGTTTAAGCTTGATTTCCCGGTTTTCTTATCGAAGTAGTGCGCTGATTGAGCAGGATTGGGTTCTGGTAGCTTTGAACATCGGTATATTAGGCGTTTACGAGATTGAACATAACCATGAACTATATGCTACAAACTTCTCTGTGAGAGCCTACTGGTAGAAGGTGCCTCATGGTACCCACATAGAGTGTTGCAGTGGGGGACGCCTTGGACGTGGCTAGCCGTTGTTGTAGTGGCACGAACATATGCAACTAGAGTTCGTGCAATAGCATATGGGATCATACGAATTTCCTATATTGACGATCTTCTCGTTGCCCCTCTCGCTCTGCATCTGTTGTTGAAGATCATCGTTCTCCTCATTGAGACTGTCAATCCACACCTCCATCTCTAATATTTGCTCCCACAGTGTATCCACATACCTCGTAACATTATGTTCATGGGGAGGATCGATCCAGCAGATGAAGTCGCATTTCGTCATCTACTGCAAAGGAGGGTTAACATGAAAGCTCTTTAAGCAGTACGAGAAAATAAACTATTGGCTAATTGTACCCCCCAAAGTGTGGGCATCGAAAGAAACGTCGTTTGCCATCGAAATGGCCTTCGATGACCTAGACGACCGCATCCTCCCTATGTCTACATTTCGGCCATACCAGTTGAGTCCTCCTGTTTGGCATCAAGCGGTAGTTATGGTCAAAGTCCTCCCTCCTTTCCAGGAGAAGGTCTTCCTTTAGCGACCCCACTCCGACTGGCCCCTCGGTATCTACCATGCTATGTTACCGTATAATGCAGAATGTTCTTCTTCCTACAAGAAGCGAAACACATCTTAGATGAGTGATGCGTAATTGTGAGAGCTCTGTATTTGAATCAAGCGAAAAGAGAATCCGGTGCGTTGCCACCAGAAATTACGGACGCGTTGTGCACCACCACGGGCGACAGGGGATAGCATGAAAAAAATGACATATGTGCATACAATGAAGCAGGCGAGGTGGGCTAATATGGCTAGACTAACATTTGTGCAGATCAGGGAGTGGGCGAGGGGGCCGGTATGTCAAGCTAACACATGTCCGAAGCAGGGAGCAGGCAACAGTGTACGGTATGGATAGACTGGCAATTCAGAGCACATAAAATTCCAACAAAATTACACAATTACTATGAGTTTGTCAGGAGACTTCACATAAAATTTCATAATTTTTTAAGCTCGTTTGTTATATGTGAAAACTCGTACAAATATCGAAATTGTATAAATTTTTAACCAAGAATCACAATGGATAAAATTACCCAAAAATTACACTATAAGTTATTTGTGTCGGGAGACTGTACGTAAATCCTCGTAATTTTTAGAGCTCATTTGATATATTTAAAAATTCAAACAAAAACTAAACAAAAAATTAGGGTAGGTAATTAAGCCAGCTAATCAACCGGCTTAATCACCTGCCGCCCCCTCACTGGACAGTAGGCAGGCCTGCCGTCCCCCCACTGGGCGACAGGCTACTTGCCGTCTGCTGGCGAGGCGGCAGGCGCCTGCCGCCAGTGGCCTCGCCACCTGTCGTCTCACGGGCGCTGCCGCCCGGTCGTCGAACGACAGAAGCGACATTTCTACAAATACACTTGGTATACTGCTAATTTTGTAAATATGGTGCGAAACAGTGTCAAATGAGTCTTTGTCTCTATGCCTAGGTTCACACATATTTCTACAGTCCCGTTCAAAATGATTTTTGGCTGTGACTTGTTGATGAAATAGGTTATTAAAGGAAAATAAAAAACTATTATATCTCCATAAATAATGAAAAAAAACACGTTAAAAAATCAAAAATAATTTTTGAGTTTTAGAAGCTAAAAAGGATAAATGAAGAACCCTTCTAAACAAGCCATAACACCGGCTTCCGTTTGGTTAGGAGCTGTTGAATAGTTTGGCAAGGCAAAGTGGTGACAGAGGGGGATTTGCTAGAAGATGCAACTTTCTGATTGAGATCACAAGTTTCGTATAATAACCAGTTGTGATAAATCACTATTTTCAGTTAATCCATCACTTTTTATATGGAGTGAAAAGTCTTATGCTCCTTTATCTAGGTTACCTCATGTTCTCGTTTGCTGTTGTGTGTGTTTGGATGTACATCTTTCTTTTGTAGAATATTGCCTGACAAGCCTTGCTGCTATTTTCGTAATTTTTAACTTAAGTTGTATTTTATTGGTGTTAATACATGTTGATTATTATGCAGATACACCAAAAAAGAATCAATATGCTGTTATTTGGCCATCCTCCTTCATGTGCCAAATTACAGGCCATACTTTAGCATTCACACACTATTGCCTGATGATGGTTCTTCTTGTAAGTCATGTACATGCAAAACATGTTTTTGCACTCATTTTAGCAGCTTTCTTTCTTTTGAGTTACCCAGTGAAGTCACAGCTCTGGTTATTATCAGGTGGGGTTAATCTGTTTCACATTACAATTGACCATATCCAACGTTTGATCTCCTGTGTAATTGTAAGCTAGTGATTTTGTCAGGCTACCTAGCTAGTTTAAAAAGGTGTTTAAAAGGCCAGTTTCATTCTTTTCTTGGGATGAATATTAGATAATGTACTCTTTTGTCATAATTATTGTCTCCTGTTCTCACCGGACTAGTTTTGTTGTACTCCCTCCTTTTCTTGTTTTAAGGCCTATAATTTTTCCATCCTGTTTCGCCATATAAGGCATGCATGTGCATTTAATGATGTTTTCCTTGTTTACCCTTATTTTTCACATCTTCTCTCTCCTTTATTTATAAGTAACACTTCACTAGCTCCTCTCTCCTATTTTCAAGGTATTTATAGAAGAATAGTATAGTCATTTCATCTTGTTCATACCCTTCTTAATCCTTGTGCCCACTCTAAAATAAGCCTTATATTTTGAAATGGAATACTCATAATTATATGTAGAAGTGGGTGCTGTAACGCCCCCGTTTCCAGGGGCGCGTACGGACACGGCACCCCGCAACTATTCACGTGTGAACAGTTATGGAGTGTCGCGCAAGAGTATACCAGTGCATGCTTACAACAGAAGTCCAGCATATACTTCACATATGGATTAACATCCAGCTTTTGACAGCGGGGCGTGCAAGCCCAAAGTATAATTACATTACCAAAGGCTCCAAGATCCGCTTGAGCGCGGCCAAGACCTAAAGCCACGGGTTCTCATCGAAGAAGCGACCCTCCGGGACTTCCTCAACGGGGAGACCTTCACTTTCTTCTTGATCCTCTAAAGAAGGGCAAAAGTAAGCCGTGAGCCAAACAACCGGCTCAGCAAATCCCAAAGGGACCCTGACTTAATACATGCACGGATTAACAAAGGAAGGAAGTATATTTGGTTTATTACCTTTGAGTGGATGCAGTTTTATTTGCAAACCTTTTGATAAGACGGACCCAAAACTACTCCTTAAGATCTCAGGGGTTTTCACGAAAGTTAATTAACCAACTGAATAAGTTAAAGCATGTACAAAACTACTTAAGCTTCGCTGCTGGAATCACCCAAGTGACACAACTCCAATAACCGGGAGCACGGCGTATTCGAATACCATTATTTTGACTCTGCAGAGTTTGCTCAGTTTTACCCACACGATTTCTTAACTTCCGCATCCGGGTTAAGAAAGCCAGGTCGTTTCACTGCTCAGCTCTTTATATAGACTCTACCTAGTAGAATCCACTCGGGTCTGGCACATATAAATAATAATAATAATAATAATAATAATAATAATAATAATAATAATAATAATAATAATAATAATAATAAACAAACGTCCGCTTCGAGTGAACTCTACCGTTGTTAGGCACCCGCAGCACGGCCTGCCTAACCTTTTACCCAAACTCCTGCTTCTCAACACCTGTAGAGTTTCAATCGAGTTGAGCAGCTACTAAACCAGTGTTGACAAGTCAACTCCTGTGGTTGAGCGGTTACTATGTCATTTGCTCGGCATAAGGGGTCCGGTCCTTATATTTTCTCCCCCGGAGTCAGCAACTCCGGTCAGGTCCGCGACCTTACAACCTAGGGTAAGAACCCTTACCCTATCCTGCACGTCGACATACTCCGCCCTAGGGCACGGTGTCCCATACCACCCTGCCCTAGAGTCGGGTTTTGCAAATTCTAATGGCCCGCAGCCACAACCTTAACAGTGTAACGACTTGCATGATAATAATAACCTACAGTTATCTAGATTAACAGATAATTATTTCTAAGGTTACAAAGGCATGGCTACAAGTTTAACATGGCATTTGTCGGTGGTAGGTTTAACTACATAACATGTCATTCTAAACATTTTATTTTATTTTTGAACTAACATTTTGGAACTAGCTTAATGCAAATAGCATAATAACATAATTAAATAACATGGGTTGCAACATGATCAAAGGATTTAGGACTTGCCGTCAATCCGGATGATCTCAGCTAGCTCGAACATAGAAGCCCCTGGATCCGGAGCCTGCACTTGAACCTCCCGAATCTCCGACACTAGCGCAAACACATAAAATAATTAAATCCAGCTTGAGCCTAATCAAGCGAGGAAAAATAAACTATTCAAAAAGGAGTAAAATGCATAAATCCTCAAATGGGGAATTTTAGGAATTTATCTGGGATGAATTTGGGGAAGTGGAGGTCACAAATGGGTCCAGGATATTATTTGGAGCAAAGTGGTGAAATTTGGGAATTTTTGGGATTTTCTGTGATTTTCTAGGATTTATTTGGATTTTTTTGGGATTTTAGAAATTAATAAACTCGGGGTAAACCATTTGAACAGTAACCGGCCCGGCCTCTTTGCTACAGTGGCTCGGCCCAAGCGGTGAGAGGTGATCCGACGGAGGCGGAGAGGGGGTTTTATGAAGATCGGACGGTCGCGGAGGGCGGTCATCCGACGGCTACGATTAGATGGCACAGAAGGGGAAGGAGCGGTGGAGATGCGGCCACGACAGTCGTCGTCTTCCTCCCGACGGGCGCGCGCCACAGAGAGGTGGAGATAGGGGAGCCTCCGCTCTCCGGCGACAGCAAGCGACTCCGGCGGCAAGGGAGGGCATCGACGGCCAGCTCTCAACGAGGGGAACTCATTTTGGGCAGTTGGAAGGCGAGGGGATCAGTGGAGGAGGCAGGGGACATAAAGGGGGGTTTCGGGTTTGCGGCGGCGTGGGAGCTCTCCGGTGACGATCCGTCCAATTGGGGTGCATTTTCACGGACAAGGGACCGTGGGGCTCACAAATGCAGAGGCGGAATCGGCGGGGAGGTCCTTGAGAGTGCTGGCCACGGTGAGGTGCGATGGTCGGCGGTGAGCAACGGTGCTGGAGCACCACGGGCGTCCACCTGGCCAGGGACATGCACCAAAGAGGTCAAGGGAGAAGGGTGAAGCTTCTGGCGAATGCAATTGGAAAATGAGGAAGAAATGGGGGAGATCCGCTCACTGAGGTCGCCGGCGCAGAGGAGGGCAGTGACAGAGCTCCGGGCGAAGGGGATCCAATCGACGGCTCAGGGAGGTCCCCCGGAGTGGCAGGAGTGAAAGGGAGGGGTGGGAGAGCTGAGGAAACAAGAGGAAGCAAGGGGGCAGGGGGAGTGGCTTTTATGCCCGGGCGGAGGGAGGAGCTCCTTCGAGGAGAAGGCAACGGGCGGGAGCGCCGAGTCAGCCGGAATGACGGGGGCAGTTGGGGCGTCTCCTCCGCGAGATGGGTGACGCCAGCTCTGCACAGGAGTAAAGGCGACGCGACGGGAGAGGGAGGAGGTGAGCTGCGGCAGAGGGAGCGCGTCCGCGCGCGGGAGAGGGAGGAGGTGGGGGCTGACAGGCGGGACCCAGGGCAGGCGCGGGGCGACGCGTGGCGCAGGGCGCCACGGTTTCGGGCCGGCGGGCGCGGGCGGATCCGAGGAGCGCGAGACGAAGCGCGGCGCGGCACTGCAGCGTCGCGGGCGAAGGCGGGAGAAGCGGGCGCCCCGGAGAGAGGAGCGGAGGAGGCGCGGGGTGAGGAAGGCGGGTCGGGGCGGCGCCAGTGCAAGCGCGAGGGTGGGAGACGTCGGGAGAAAGGAGGAGGCGGGATCGGGGAGGGCGCCAACGAAGGAGGAAGGCACCCGGCCAAAAAGGGAAGGCGGATTTTCGGAGGATTTTCCAAAAAGGGAAAGTTTCCAGAAATTCATCCAAAAACTAGCAAAAAATAAAGGAAATTTTTGGTTTTGAATTTTTGGGGTTTTTCAGGTGCTGTGCTGAGCAATGAGTGATTTGGAACTACTTTCTTTACCTTTTAGTTGGCAAAATGGGAAATTTCATTTTGATTCTCTTCAAAATCATCTTTATTGCAAAACATATTGAGGGTGGATTTGGTTATGCTTGGTTATTTTGCAGTGGCATTATGGAAGAAATGCCTCTTTCATTTTCAGCGCCCCATGTTTTACTAGTCAATATATTGCTCCCGTGGCCCCTTTTCGACTTTATCATTGAAAGTCTAGTTTTTATAATCGACTAATTCATTAACATATCATTGAACCACTTTTTTATTAACATAATGATAATCATCCCTTATCGCAGCTGTTCATTTTGGTTTTAGTTTTTGACTTCTAATTTCTTAATTTCATCTTTTTTAGGATTTTTGAGTTTTTTTGGGTTTTTTATCTTTTCTTTTTCCCCGTAATCCTTTGTATTATCCGTGATGGTTTAACCTATTTTTTCTATTTTTATTTTAAAAAAAATTAATTATGCTAAAAAAACTACTAGCAATTACAGTGTAAAATAAGTCAGCTACAGTGCCAAACAGTAAATAATAAACTCAAATGTTTAACAAACAATTAGATGAATAATATATAGGTCCTCTAACACAAAAGTGATACCATTTGCATTTGTATTTCAACATATTTCCTTTGATTATGATTTTGTAGTTGTCAAGAATAAATCATAAAACATATTAGCGATTAAAGTTTAATTTTAAACACCGTGGCAAGTTAAACCATACTCTGTTCATATGGCGATATTGTGCTCCTGTCACACAAACTCAAATCTACCACATAAGCAAGGGATGCAGTGCAACTGTCTATTCACAAGCTGGATCATGACCTGTGAAACTCCACAAATGAATGTACACAGGATAGATTATTTGTTACTAGATTGCAACTAGTGCCAATGCCGACTTGCTAGTTACTCTATTTACAGACATGCTGACTGGACCTGGCAGAATTTTCTATCTCCCGTGTAAGGGAGTGCTTGCCCTGTATGCACAAGTAAATCTAGTAAGTTCTAGAAAAAAAAATCTACTGCTGTTCACACTTCAGAGGACAGAGGTGGTTGGCCTTGCCATCTCCACGGAGGTTGCTGCCTCCTCGATCCTCTGCTCGAACGAGTTCCCGAGCTCCGACGCCGGCGTTTCCTCCGGCGAAGAGCCGGCGTTCATCTCCGAGCAAACGGAGACGCTGAACGGACTCGTCCCGCCGATGGCTTCTTCTTCCTCCCCTGCCCTGTGCATCAGGTTAGCCCCGCCGCCGTTCCTCTGGCTCTCGGCGATCCATCTCGGCGTCCGGTTGCCGACGTCGCTGCCGTTCCTCATGGACTCGTCGTTCCACGTCTTGAAGGTGGGGAACTTGAGGTCCTTCCTGTCGTAGTGCTGCAGACACGCGCGCAGCCACCGCAGCGACGCGCTCCCGGAGCCCGCGGCCTCCACCGCCCGGATCTCGTCGCGCTCGCGGTAGAAGAAGATGGAGAGGTAGAAGAGGAGCATGACGCTGGAGACCACGCCGGTGATGAGGAACAGCCCACCGAAGCTCTGGAAGCTGAGGTTGGACGAGCCGATGGCGCTGCTCTGGCTCTGGCAGGCGCCCGGCGGGCCGAACCACTTATTCTCGATCTGCGCCATCTCATCCCGTTCCGCCAGTGTCAGGATCGCCCGCGACACGTCCGCCACCATCGGAGAACCTCTCGGGAACACCTGCGGATCCACCACCAGATGCAGAAAGCAAGAATCAAACCCTGCTCATGGCCGAATAGCAACTTCTTTAAGCATCGGTAAATAGGAGACGTACAAATCCGAAGCCGGCGGTCCTGTAGACGGGGCCGACCATGGTGTAGCTGTCGCAGAACTGCGACAGGAAGAGCTTCAGGTACGGAAGCTCGTCGAATATCGCAGCGACCCCGCCGTTCGCTGAGCCTCTGGACAACGCGTCGGCGTACTGCTCCGCCGTACTGTAGCTCCTCATCCTGTCCTTGTGGAAGCCCATTTTCGGGAGCAAGGGTTCTATGAAGGTGCCCTCCTGGTACCCGATGAAGTCGCCGCGTCTTTGAAGCTCCCTCACGTCGGTCACGGTGGGCTGCAGCTTCTGGACGGTCAGCATCGACGTCAGGCTCGCCGTGTAGCTCGACGTCAGGATCAGAACGACGAACACCCATATTATCACCACGAAACGCGACAGGTTGCTCTCCAGCTTCTCCTCTGAAAATTACCAAGCTCTTAAGCACGTGATCGTTCAAGAAAAATGCCGACTTTTCAACCAGGAAACTAGGATGCCTACTGTGTGAGAAGACGAGGGTCGAGAAGGCGAAGTAGAAGATGAGGCCGAACTGCTGCCACGGCGTGCCGCGGAACTCGGGGTTGATCCGGTGCTCGATGACCCACACGACGAAGCCGGTGAAGCAGAAGAAGGCGAGGCTGGCGAGCCAGAGGCTGGCGGTCAGCGGCTGCAGGAAGATCCACATGCTCGTGCTCGTGTCCTTCTGCACTGCGACGACCATCGACCACCCCGACTCCGTGAACGGCATCGAGAAGTCCACCTCGTCCATCCTGCTCGCGGTGATCGTCACGTCTCCGATGACGATGTCGGCGTTCTGCAACCATCGTTACATCTCCTTACTTCCTTAGTACATATATAATTCGTCTGAATTCAGAAACATGTCCGGTGTGTACTATATATGGTCGTTACGGCACTGACCTGTTGGGGCACCAGATCCACAAGTTTCTCATAAGACTCCGAGCTATCATTGTACGGCACATACTGGTAGCTCACTGGATAGGGCAGATTCTTCATGACCTCTTTGAACACGTCGATGCAGTAGCCTGTGATGTTTGGCCCTGCGGTTGTCGAGTCGTTGGAGACGTCCACAAACTGCTTGAACCCGTGCTTCACCGGCACGGCGACCCGAAGCTGCCGCCCGTTTGGTGACACGGTCCAGCCTTTCGGAGTGTACCGTGGCTCGCCTGGCCAGAGGATTTGTTTCAGCACCTTGGCGCTGTCGTTGGCGTTCAGATCTTGCGAGATTCCGGACTCTGGCGTCCAGAACCCCACCGTCCTGGTGCCTTTGCCGATGATGTTCACGACCTCGTATGCCGCCAACTGCCGCTGCCCGTCTACCAGCCTGAACTTGCCGGCTAGCCCGTCGAACGTCGTGTCGAGCACCTCCTTGAGAAGTGTTGTTCCGGTGGCCGACACGCCGAGCCGGTCCAAGTCCGTCAATGCCGTGCTCCTTTGCGGTGTCTGGAACGCTGGGCTGGCTACACCGGCCACCTCGGCAGCCGCGGCGATTGCCCATGCCGTGTCGTACACCCAGAGCCTCATCACGGTCGGGTCATGGGCGTCCTCGGCGGTCGGATTCTCCCGCCGGAACCTCGCGTTGAACCGCGCAGAGAAGTTCCTGACGTCGTTTGTGACCTGCACGTAAGGCTGGAGGCTGACGACACCCTGCATCGCGTCGACATCCTCGGGGGCTAGCCTGTCGACGAAGCTGCCGACGCCGTCGGTGGCGACCCAGATGTAGTCTGCGGACATCATGCCGGCCTTCTTGGCCCGCCGAAAGAACCTTGCGGCGAGAGGATACAGCATGTGCACGACGAACACGCGCGTGGGCATCGCCATGAAGCGGTAAAGCACCGCGTCGAGGCGGTCATCCGTCGCGTCGCTCGGCACGGCCGTGCGGTCCATGATCCTCGCGCCGATGCCCTGCAGCGCGTCGGCGAGCGCCGGGAGGATGCCGTTCCCGTAGGGCGAGTCCTCGTACACGACTACTGCCGCGCGCCACCTGAAGGCGTCGAGGATGGCCGCGACGGGCGCCGTCTGGAAGGAATCGTTGGCCGCGGTGCGCACGAAGAAGGGCGTCTGCGCCAGGGACAGCGCGGGGGAGGTGGCGGAGTAGGAGAGGACGGGGACGTGGGCGCGGCTGCCGATGTGGGCCACGAACTCGGCCTCCGCCGAGGTCTGGGGCCCGATGATGGCCTGCACCTGCGCGTTCTTGATCAGGTCCACCGCTGCAACAACAGCAACACTCCGCTCAGAAAAGAGAATACTTTCGAGCTGATATCTCAGGCCGAAGAAAGTTGGAGACTTGGGCCTCGAGCCGATGCTACAAGAACCAACGTTGACTTGAAAAATGCAACAGTTCTTGAGAGTGAGAGCCCGGTTTTCCCGGTTTGACTGGAAGTACCGCGAAGATAACTCTGTCTCGAAACATTGTATACTATGCACTACACTTGACCAGGACAGAGTGACTTTAATTTAGGATATAAAAAATATCTAATGTATAGTTAAGATAAATTCAGTTCAATCTGAATAATATTTTTATTGTTCAATTTAAATAGTTTAAATCATTTCATTACTAAGTTCAAGACGTAATTAAATCCTGATTCCGTCGCTGCACTTGACTGACTACTCTTGAGTCCTGATGCAGGCAATAGATGAAGAACGACTTTTAGTGCCAACTGATAAGGATCTAGACCGCTCGATGGCTACGGTAAGTCTGTGCATACAGGAGCCAATGGTTTCTCTCCACACGCATTTGGAATATTCAGATCATCGTGTCCAGAACTCCACATCTTTGGCAGTACTACACTACTAGATTTCGTTGTCGCTTATTTTCAAAAATTAGACTTTGTTGTCACCGACGGAAACTTATTTGACAACTACCTTCAACTGCTCGGGCTTTATGTGATTAGCGAAACAGATGTGCGGGTGCTTAAACATCCAAAAGTCCACTTCACATCCTCTATAGTATTATGGGGCCTTTTGTATTGGTTGCGATTTATTTTTTTAGTATGGCTATTGGTTTTAGAAAAAATAAGTAATAGTGATCGAAAAAATATTTTTTAGAAGAAGAGTGGTGTGGAAAGTGAGAAAAATATACGTGTGTGAGATAAAGAGTGAGAGGAGTGAAATGTATGATGTATCTGTGATCCCTGCCTTATCTTACGAGCGAAACGGAGATTAAGAGGAGCGGAGAAACCACTTCAAGAAACCGAATGTTTATATTGGTTTCTTACTTTTCTAAGTAGAAACTATAAGTAAAAAATTAATACAAATGCTCCTATGTAATATGATGTAACAGAATTCCTTCAAGCAAATGATATATTGTATATTGTCTTTATTACTTAAAAAGAGCATTGTATCGGCGGTGATGATAGTACTCGTCTTTCCTTCAGCAACACTAACAAATAAATTAATTTATCTCAACGACTTCCCCTCTGTAGAAAATTCGACCGGGCGTGGTGCGAAACTGAGGGCGTAGTGTATACTACAAAGACACGGATTCTGAAATTGAGATGTGGGCGGCGAGCTTACCGGCAGAAGCGGCGCCAAGAACGTCCCCCGCCGAGTCCCTGAAATGGAGCTCCACCCTCGTCACTGAATTGGGATGCGCGGCGTAGTAGTCCTCCACGGCCATCCGAATGCCGGTCTGCCGCCTCTGCCCAACCGACGAGGTCAAGTTCAGGATGACGCCGACGCGGACCTGTGCCGCCACCGGCGCATTCTGCGCGGTGACCAGCAGGCCTGCCTGATGCCCGACCTGCACAGCCAAAAGGAGAGGGAAGAAGACGACGGAAGAGTCCACCAGGGACCTCCCCATCTATCACTGCGTCACAGGGTACAACAGCCACTCTGTTCTGTGAAGCTCTGGAAGCCGTGTGCTTGAGCTCTAGCGCCGATACCCGACGCGCTTTATACGCAACTTCAGAATCTCGCCACCAAGTACGTGGCAGCGACAGTGATCTTGAAAAGTATTTTTGCATGAATTCTTGACTGGACTTTGCTATGGTGTGGGGTATGGCAAGTACGTGGCAGAGAAGGAACCGGTCCAAGAGTCCATGAAACCAAGGCATGGTGAAGTTCTTTCTACCAGAGTTCAGCGGTCAGACTGGCTACGGTTTGACCGCTATGGAACGAGTGGTCAGTTTGATTATGGACTTTTAGAAAAATAAACACTAAATACTTGTGTAAACTTATTTAGGGATAAGTTTACACTAGGTACCACTGAAATAGGAAACTGGAGCTGAAACTATATAAACCTTAACTAAAATTTTAGAGATGGTGTTTTCTAGTAGTCTTAAGCGATCAGATCGGCCAGTGCCCTATGGTCTGATTGGCTCGGTCTGACCGCCATGGGGAGTGCAGTCAGACCGATGGCTGCGGTCAAGTAATAGTGAAAATGGTTTTTAAGTTGGATGAGTGTGTGCACGGCATATGTGTTGTTAGTTGGTTGTATTATGTTGCATGATACATAGTTTTGACGAACGTGAGTCATGTGTATAGAAGTTGTGTTCGATATGGTTGCTTAGTCTTTGGATGTGCATGTGGCTTGAAGAACGTTAGCAGTCAATGGTAATGGACCGGGACCAGACGGAAGAGTTAAGATTTTGAGCGGTTATGTAAGTCTGAATAAGACTACGTGACTCAAGCGAAAAGTAAGACAAAGATCGTGAAGAAGCGAGTTGATACATGTGGTGCATCAAGTGACGAGACTAATACACATAGAGACAGTTCGGGGAAACCGAATGCGTGAAGATATGACAGCTAGTCATTAGACACTACAAATTATATGTCAAAACAAGCAGAGATGCTTTGACGTGAATGAAGACATAGTCAAGGAAATATGTCTGAAAGCTTTGTCAAGAGTATTTTGGTAGATAGCAAAATATTGGATTGGTGACTTGATCAAAACCGTAGCACTAGGAGATGTAAAAAATAAGTAGTTTAGGTCAAAGAGAACTGCAATTGCTAAGTGTATCAATATACTTTTCCTTAAGACCAAACACGGACAACGCTTGGATTGCATTCTTGCCCTGAAGAGGATGCCTGTTTGCATAAAGTCAGAAGAGCGGAGAGAATATTTTACTGAAGAGGATGCCTGTTTGCATAAAGTCAGAAGAGCGGAGAGAATATTTTACTACAAAATGGTGTGAATAGTGAATATTTTACTTGCTTTGTTAAGCAGAAAAGTTTTGATAGTAGCTAGCTATGTTAATTTACTGATCTTGTTGGAGATTTAGTTGTATCAGAACATTAAAATGTGAAGTAAACCTACCCTCTAGGAGATCTAGAGCATAATATATAATAGAGCATTAGATTTGTAAGCTGCGTCATGATAGCTAGGTTAGTACAGTAGTTGAAAAGCCAATAATAAAGAGTGGGTTCGGCAGGGCTTTAGCTTTTGCTTTTCACTAGAATAACTAATTTTTAAATGATGTGTCTTTTCAATACGGAGTTAGCTATACCGATTAAAATCACATATAACTATTTTCTTTGCATACTGTCTCTTACAAAGAGCCAGAATTCAGAAACCATAAGTCAAAAGCCACAGCTATAGCCCTATCTAACTAATGTGAAAATTTTATCTTGGTTTGTTTAATTTTAGGTTAGTAGTATTGTAAACCAGAGGTAGAGTTAGCATAAATGCAAGAGCATCAAGCAGCATGGCGCTTGTGTAGTTGCATATTTTATGAAGGGTGGAAGAACAGCTGAAATTTCCTTGAGTTTTCAGACATCAATTTAACACAAGAATGACAAACTTTTTCCCACCCTTTTCCAATTTAAATCTAATTCACTTGCTTCTTCAGAAAGTAATTAATTTGCCTATCAGGGTTACTTGTCACTCATATACAGATCTTTTGGTAGTATAATTATAAGCTCAACGTCACAGACGTTGATGCTACTGGGAAAAATATAGTCACATTACAATGTCAAATATATTGCCACATATATTAGGGAAAGTCTATGCATAGATTTGTCAACTTCGAGAAGATAATATATTTTCATGGTTTCTAGTTGTCATGCATGCAAGATCTTGAAACTTGCGAGCCAAGTTCAGATCAATCTTCCTAAATTCTAAGTAAGTTGGCCATTTGTCACTTGTGTGTACACAATAGAATGCAGTGAAATTGAAAAATGAAACAAGGAAAAATGTTGTCCCTTCAATGTGCTTCTATGCCATTTTAAATAGAAAAGAGAGGCTTTGAACTTGAAGCAAACATTTCCCTAAGACAACGACATTTCATCTGTATGTAATTTTAAAACTGTCAGTATTTATTTGTAAATTGCAATAGTGCAGAAGCATGTCATTTCATACCTGAGCATTCTCTACCTAAAGAAGACAAGGTTGATGGGATACTTTAGTCTGCATGCGGCAATTTCCATGACATTTCCATCTAACAAGTAACAGATAGCTTGATCATGAATTCACCTCGCGAAAACAACTCTGCCACAGAAGTCTGGAATTAGGACGTTCCATCAGCTGCCTAGTCCTTTTATTCTCCCCTGACTGGTGAACTGTATTGGACTGATTAATTTAGGAATGACGACCGTCAAAAGCTGTTGGGCATGTGTAGTAGTAGTAGTAGTAGTAGTAGTAGTAGTAGTAGTAGTAGTAGTAGTAGTAGTAGTAGTAGTAGTATTTTCCAGTGTATTCCCTTCTCGTAATACCGTGATCCTGAATTCATCTGGCGAAAACTACCATGACACTAACTCTGGGCAAGGCTCCATCCCGGTTTAGGGCTGGTCCTTAGTTGTTGCCTCATTCTCATTGTATTGTTTCCTTTTGGTTCCTAGCTTGGCCCCCAAGTCATCTATGTATCTCCCATCTTTTTAATGAAAGAAACACAAATCTTCTACGTTTTTGAGAAGAAAAAAAGACTCTGGAAGCGTAGTGGTGGAATCAGGAAGGACCACCGAAGCTACTGAACTTGCATAGTAATTTCCATGGAAGTAGTTTTCTACATGGAGAATTATGCACGATGCTGCGCCGTAGACAAAACTCAACTTGCGGTAGCCAATACATTTTTTTGAAACAAGAGAAAAATTTAGCTATTTTGACGTCAGAAAAGGACTGAAGAAGGTTGTGTCCACGCAAATTAGGTGCTCGCTGCCTCAAAGTCTCCTGTAAATGCCGCGACTAACTTGCTGGGAGGGCAATCCTCCAAGTGACTTTTTGTTGACCAGAGCAACCATTCGCAACAAAACGCCTTGTTTATTGCAGCTGTCAACTAACGAGTGAGAAGGTTCTTGCTGTCAAATCAAGGTGAGGCAACTCTCCGGACAGGGTTGGAATCTGCATCGGTATTCCATGGAGGTTTCAGCCGATCAGCCCTCTCCCAGGGACGAAGGCATAATAAGGACAAGCACCAAGGATTCAAGAGTAGTACAGTACACACAAGACTACAAGCGCGAATGGAACAAACTCGCGTGATTTTGACCAAAGATGCAGTAGAACACAACGCTCGATATGCTCACACAAATGCTGAAACGCTGGCCGGAATCGAGGCCGGGAGCAGCCGAATCGGCACCTCAAGCGCCTGCCGGCTGCCGCCGCCACGCAACGTGGGACGCCTGGGCCTAGCCTAACGCGCGGCCACGCGCTACCGGCTTGCGGCCGGCCCGCGGCAAGCGGCGGCCCTCCTTGAATCCTCGGCGTCTCGTCTCGGAGTGGGTTCTCACGTCAGCCCATTTCACTCCGCGCGGGCAGTCCAAAGTGTTGTAAGGCCCGCTTGTTTAGCTTCTAACTTCAGCTTTTAATTTACTATTTTTTAATTTTAATTTTTTTCTTCTGATTTTTTAGTTTTTTAGGTTTTTTGTCTTTTCTTTTTTCCATATTTCTTGTATCATCCGTGATGGGCTAACATATTTTTTCTATTTTTAAATATTTTAAATTTTAATTATGTCAAATAAGTTACCTTATGTACAATGAAAAATAAATCAACTACAGTGAAAAAGTCATAATCTATCGCTAAACTGAACACCCCCTGAACCGCGATGTCGGCAGCTTCGGTTGAGCTGTCCCGTGGGCCACGACTTCAATTACGGGCACATTTGAAAAAGCAGGAATTTCATAAGAAGATCTCTTTTTTTAGTTCTAAAAATTGTTTTTCAAATTTTCTATATTAACTAGTTTTCAAATAGAATGTATTTTCAAATCGAGGCCTATAAGTTAATTTTAGTATACACTGTAGCGACTTTATTTATATCGGCCAAAATCGCACATAAATTTTTTTTACTTTATACTCTCTTTCATAAAATAGCTAAAAATCATAATCCATATATATAAATCGTAGCCAAAAGAACATGCCTGTATATAATGAGTGGATGACCTTTTTACGTATTCCTGTGAAGTCCCCGGGAAACAAGTTTGTTTTCTCCAAACCGTGTAGGGTAGGAACTTTTGAACGTGACCCTCCAAATTTTATTTTCACTTTTCCTATTTTCCCTAACATCTGCTAGTCATACATATAGATCCATCGACGGACGGAGGAGTTTTTAGCATTTTTGATATATTTTGAATCCGTATTTAGAAAATAGCTGGAGTCGTGTGGAAATGGAAAAAATGGCACTTTTACCACTCGGTCATCGAGCGGCAGTGGCGTGAAGTTGACATGTGGGCCTGCTGCTCGGCCATCATGCGGCTCCCTGCCTGCCGCTCTGCCACTAGACGATAAGTAATTAAGCTGGCTTAATTACCTGCCATAATTAGTAGTTCCAGTCGCAGCCGCTTTCCCAACCTTCGACCACCGATCACGTTATCCCGAACACGATCGTTTACGACCATAGCCATTCTGATCGCTCCCGATCACTCTCGAGTCCCGACCACTCTTTGCACTCTATAACTTTCGACAACCAAAAGCCTATCAACCAGTTGTTGTATCTCCAACTACTTCAGATTCGACCACCTTGGCCATTCGACCACTTCAGTCGTTCGACCACGGCCATTCATCCGCCTTGGCCATTCGACCACTCCAGCTGTCTGACCACGACCATTTGACCACTCCAGCTGTCCAACCACGACTATTCGACCACTTCAACCATTGACCACGTCCGACCACGGCTATTCAACCATTTCACCATCGACTAATTAAGGCAGTAATTACTTGCCATCTGGTGGCAGGGCGACCGCCTGGCCACAGGGCTTCACTGCTCACGTGTCAGCTCCACGCCACTGCCGTCTGGTGACCGGGTGATAGAAGTTTCATTTTTGCCATTTCCATGTGATTACGACTTTTTTTTGCAAATACGAATTCAAAACGTGCCAAAAGTGCCTAAAATTCTGAACGGGACATGTTATCGACACACCCATGAAGGTACATGGGCATGTTCTTTTTGGCTGAGGTTTATGACTTTTGACTGCGGCTTTTGGCTTTTGAACTATTCATGCGAGAGATTACAGAGTAACAAAAACTCATGTGCGGTTTTTACCGATATAAATGAAGTCGGTACAGCATGTACTACAATTAACTAGTAGACCACATCTTAAAAAAATACTCCGTTTAAAAGTTAGTTTCTACAGAAAAATCAAAAGTAGAATCTAAAAACTGAAAAAGAACACAACCGTAGTAGTATGCGTAACTTTGTGGAATTTCCTCACAAGAAAAACTTTGCAAAAAATAATTGGAAATCACCACATACACGCCCAAACTTATCACGCTTAACATTAGAGAATACATACATCGATTCCAGAACATATGGTAATCAAAAGTAGCCAAAAACTTTAACTTGCCCTGCATGGCAATGATACTATAATATTATGGGTTTGTTTCTAATTATTATTGTTGTGGTTATAGACCAAATAAGATATATATATATATATATATATATATATATATATATATATATATATATATATATATATATATATATATATATATATATATATATATATATATATATATATATATATATATATATATATATATATATATAGGACGAGTGTTTCATGCACCATGGTGCCTAGGCACCAATATCAATACCCGTTGATTTGCTTGAGATTATAACGTTTGATGTGGGTATCTTCATATACCCATAAAAAGTATATTTGAGATGTCAAACTCGAAAAATTTAAATTCAACTTCAGTTTAATTAGTTTGAACTATTTTTATGGTATATACTCATTTGTAGTTGCATTGAACTCAAAAGTAGTTCAAACTAATTTGAACTGAGTTCAAAACTTACTTACCATAAATATATCAAGGGTATAAAACATTTTTATACCCAAACTCAAAAAAATTATCAATCATACACGTGTATCGGATGTTGGTGCCTAGGCACCATGGTGCCTTATGTAATTTTCCTTTCCTATATATATATATATATATATATATATATATATATATAGTATAAATAATGAGGCACCTAGGTGTGCTGACACCTAGTCTCCCTACCTTTGGATTGCTTTTAGATACGTGCTAGTGTGATTGAGACTTTCCATCCATGATTAAGACTTTCCTTCCATGATTGATTTAGCATGCCTAATATATTACATACCATACATACCATTGCTCTAGCACGTATCTAAAAGCAATCTAACGGCAGGGAGCCTAGGTGTCTGGGCACCTAGGTGTCCCATTTCAGCGTCCTATATATATATATATATATATATATATATATATATATATATATATATATATTCACACGGGGTATTTTACAATTATGTCCTTACAGTCATGTACCCTTCGCAAGGGTATTTATGTCATTATACATGTCCCCTTTTGGACCTTACGATTCTTTAGCAGGCTGGCTGGGCTTAGGTGGGGGTCACCCCTACAACAGTTATTCTACTGTAACACTCTGATAGATTTATTATTGATTAAAATAATATTTTATTTAATAATAATATGTTGACTAGTGTTATTATCTAAAGGTAATAACACGGTTTGCCAAGCTGTGTAGGATAGGAACCTTTTGAACGAGACCATCCAAAATTATATTCACTTTTCCTATTTTCTCAACATCCGCTTGTAATGCATAGATCCATCTACGGGTGAAGACATTATCGGCGCAGCCATGAACAAAGTGGTATATGTAACTTTGTAGAATTCCCTCACAAGAAAAATTTTGCAAAAATTAATTTGTTATCACCACAGACACGCGTAAACTAATCTATACTATTTAAAAAAATTTAAAACTGAATTATCACATTTGATGATTCATCTGCCATCATTCCTCTACTTTCCCCTTCCCCTCTCCCTAAAAACGATTCGACCATGGCCTATTCGCTCCGTCTCCTCTTTACCCCTGCCCTCCTCCCCCATGTTCTCTCTTGACTCCCCAAATCCTATCCCGCGCCGTTGTCCATCCCCCTTCCCACGCCGCATGGGCGGATCTGCAATAGGTCAAGAGTGTTCGACTGAATACCCAAAAATTTTATAAAATACCAGATATATAATATGTATATTAGATGTATATACTATTAGTTGTGTTAAAATTATATTTTTATACCTGCAAATAAATTCAACTTGCACTCCCCGTATCTCGCGCGCAGCCCATGTAATACATTAGATCAATTTTTCTTTTCACCTCAGCCCTCCTTACGCCCAAAGAGTTAAAGATATAAACAAAATCCTAATATTTATTCCATTTCTCATCTTGTGGCTGTCTGTGTGGGAGACGGCTTTGGCCTTCGGTGGCGAGCGGGCGGAGGTGCAGTCTAGAGGCGAGTGATGACCGACGGACGCGGATGTGGTGCCATGATGTGACGACAATCATGCGTGAGGCGACGCGTGGTGCAAGGTGAGTGTGTGGCAGCGCGGGTGAGCAGAGAGGTGTCGCGGGTAAGCGGGCAGTGGCACAACGAACACGGAGGTAGGGAGCGGGCGACAGGAAGGGAGCAGTGCGGTAACCGGGAGGGAGCATGTCATTAAGAAGTGAGTAGCACCTCCAACTTATTGTCATCGTCCTCTTTTCAGGTCTAAGTGTGCTCCACCCCACTACACTTATTTTCTTTCTTAGTCTGTTAGCTCAATGGAAGGAACATACAATTTTCTCTTAAATAGACAGTTCTTACTGATGGGGAAATAACAAAAAAAGGTAAGATCAACAAGATATATAACTCTCATTTATCTCTATAATTTGTTGCTTAATTCATATAATTATGCTCGCCTTATGTCGCCTATTTCCGCATAAGAAATCATTAATATCTGTATTTTTATTATATATATTATTGCATCGGTATTTTAGAAAGAAAATAGTGCGCTATGGTATCTATATATTAGAGAAACTTAATTTTAAAATCCGAACACTTATCATAAAATTTCTTGATCGCCACTGTCATATCGCCGCCTCCCGCGTCGGCGCCCACCTCCGCCCCATTCCCACCACCACCCCTCCCCTCCTCGCCCACTACTCCACCGGACGCCGTAAGCGCTCATCCAGATCTCGCGACTGCCGCCGCGATCCTTTCCCTTTCCCTCGCCGCAGCAGTTCAGTTCGTCTCTCTTGCGCAAGAGTAGCAGTCGTCGCATTTTTTCTCGCTTAAACCCTCCGCAAAAAACCAACCTTTTTTTAGATAACGGAACTAGGTTCCAGCCTCTACCATCCGGAGATGATACACAGCTGCAAGTTTAACACAATCCAAAGCCATTAGGCTCAAGCTCTTACATCCAAGAGACAGGAAATAAAAGCAACAAGTTCAGCCCACCCAGGACGAACGACTACAAGCACTGAAGAGAACTAGGACTACGCTTTAATTCGATTCTAAAAGCTCCACCCAAACTTTTTGAAGACCTCCATAATCGTCGTCTCTAAGTCTTTGCAACCGCGATGGAACGCCGGTCGCTCCTCCTCCTTATGCAGCAGGACCACCGCCGGATCCAAAGACGTCGCCTCGAAAATCACTGTAAATAGGTAGTAGACTTAGTCTTGTTAAAAACCATATCGTTTCTATTCAACCAAAGAGCCCAACAAAGCGCAGCTGCTCCTAATAAAATTTGGTTTCTAAGCTGAAGACACAAGCCATTTAGCCAAGAGCCAAACATATTAGAAAAACTAGTGGGTGGTTGAATTCCAAAAGTGAAAAGCACAGTATTCCACACAAATCTCGCAAAATGGCATTCAAAAAACAAATGTTGAATAGTCTCTAAGGAACTACAAAAACAACATTTGACACTTCCTTGCCAATTCCTTTTTGCCAAGTTATCTTTCGTGAGAGTGACTCCCTTATTTAAAAACCAAAGGAAAATTTTAATTTTCAGCGGAACCCTTAACTTCCAAAGAGGGTTTTTTCCGGGAAGAACTCCTTGTTGTATCAAGGTTCTATACATGGACCGAACTGTGAACAAACCATTCTTGCTATAGTTCCATAGGAACACATCCCTTTCACTTGTGAGGTTAACCCAGACCACTTTAGACACTAGGTCATACCAAGAAGTCAAATTTTCGTTTACTAAACCTCTCCTAAAAGACACATTAAGCGGTATAGTCCGTAAGACATGTGCTACCGTATCATCTTTCCTTCTCACTATTATGTAAAGGTTTGGATATACCTCTCTGAAAGGCTTGTCCCCTAACCAAACATCCTCCCAAAATCTTATTTGTCCCCCACTTTGCACCTTGAAACTTCCACCGGCGAAAAAAACATCCTTGACCTTCATAAGGCCACTCCAAAAATGAGAATCTCCTGGCCTGTGTTGCACTTGAGTCAGGGATTTGTTGGATAGGTATTTCTTCCTTAGAAGATTTTGCCAAACCCCATCATCATTAGAAAGCTTAAACAACCACTTGCTCAACAGACATCTATTTTGAATTTCTAGGTTTTGTATGCCTAGTCCACCAGAGTCTTTAGGCATACAAACGACACTCCACCTAGCAAGCCGATATTTCTTTTTGTGTTCATCGCATTGCCAGAAAAAACGTGAGCGATAATAATCTAATTTTTGAAGAACTCCTCTAGGGACTTCAAAAAAAGATAACATAAACATAGCCAAACTAGTTAGCACCGAATTAATCAAGACTAGTCTCCCTCCAACCGAAAGCAATTTTCCTTTCCAACTAGAAAGTTTTTTTTTGGAACTTCTCCTCAATACAGACCCAATCCTTGTTCGATAATTTTCTATGATTCATCGGTAATCCTAGATACCTAAAAGGAAGACCCCCCAGCTTGCACCCAAAAAGTTTTGCATATTCTTGTTCACAATCCTTAGCTGCGCTATAACAAAAAAGCTCACTTTTGTGAAAATTAATCTTGAGCCCCGATAATTGCTCAAAGGTACTAAGCACAAGCTTGAGATTCTTGGCTTGGAGTGTGTTGTGATCCATGAAAATGATAGTGTCATCCGCATATTGGAGAATAGAAAGACCATCCTCCACAAGATGGGGAACCACACCCCTGAATTTTCCGTTGGACTTAGCCCGAAAAATCAAGGTTGTTAGCATATCCGCTACTAAATTGAACAAAATAGGAGATAAGGGGTCACCCTGTCTTAGGCCTTTCTTAGATTGAAAGAAACGTCCTACCTCATCATTAACTTTGACACCAACACTTCCTCCTCGAATGATTTGATCAATCCATTTGCACCATAAAGGTGAAAAACCTTTCATTCTCAACGTTTGTTGCAAAAAGACCCAATTTACCTTGTCGTAGGCTTTCTCAAAGTCTAGCTTTAAGATTACCCCATCTAACTTTTTCCTATGCAACTCATGAATGGTTTCATGCAAAATGACCACTCCTTCTAAAATATTCCTACCCTTCATAAAAGCCGATTGTGATGGCTGGATCACCTTTTGAGCCACTAGGACTATTCGGTTCGTCATCACCTTGTAAATATTTTAAAGCTAACATTTAATAAGCAGATGGGGCTGAATGTTGAATCTGTGTAGCTTCCTTTTGCTTGGGTAATAATGTAATTATTCCAAAGTTAAAGGTGAAGAGTGGGAGATTGCCCTTGTGGAAATCGGAGAAAAGAGGCATGAGGTCATCTTTATTAAATCCCAAAAACTTGGTAAAACTCAGTAGGAACCCATCGGGCCCGGGAGCTTTATTATGCTCCATTTGAAAAATCGCCTCTTTGACTTCCTTCTCTGTAAAAATCGTCGTTAAGACTTCGTTTTCTAACTGCGATACTTGTGTAATATCATTCGTGAAGGACTCTATCATCGAAAAATTATTACTAACCGGGTCACCAAAGAGACCTTTATAGTAATTAGTGATGAATCTTTTAAGATTTTCATCTCCTCATGCTCAAGCCGGAAAATCTTAGTTTTCCTATGCTTTCCATTGGCCACTAAATGAAAAAACTTAGTATTGCAATCACCAGACAACAACCTAGTTGTCTTGGCCCTTTGATACCATTTGATTTCTTCTTCCCGCAAAAGGATAGCAAGTCTATTTTTATAAAAAAATTTAAGATCTACTTCCCTCCTGCTAAGTGGCTGTGACTCCGCCTTTTTATCTAATTCATCCGCTTTCCTAATCAACTCAGCCTTTTCTTTTTTATACTTGCCGCTAACATTTTTAGCCCAACCCCTTAGGAATTGTCTAAGCCTTTGAATTTTAAATTGCCACCGTTGTAGCGGTGTTTTGCCTCTCTGTTCCTTTTTCCAAACATCCGTAACCAACTCATAAAAATCATCCCTCAACAACCAACCAAGCTCAAACTTAAAACCCGATTGTTTGTTGCTATGGGTGCCATTACCAGTATCTAAGAGTAATGGAGTATGGTCTGATAATTCCCTTGTCAACGCTTGTACCGTTGTGAGTGGAAATTTAGACTCCCATTCCGTACTCACTAAGATCCGGTCTAGCCTTTCATAAGTTGGTGTTTCCCTAGAATTGGCCCAAGTAAACTTCCTATTTGAGAGATCGAGTTCCCTTAAATCCAAGCTATCGATAATAGCATTAAACAGGAAAGGCCACCGATCCTCATATCTATCGTTATTTTTTTCCTGCGGGTTCCGAATGATATTAAAATCTCCACCCACAAGGACAGGGTCAATTTCTTTTTCACAAGTTTGGACCAATTCAGCGAGGAAGGCTTCTTTATGTTCTTCTTGCGCTGCCCCATAAGTTGCAATAAGAATCCAACGAAACCCATCCGCTTTGTTCCTGAGTCGAAACTTCACATAGAAGTCTCCCTCACTAATACTTCCAATGTCAAAAATTTCTAAATTAATCCCAAGAAGGATGCCCCCGGACCGACCATGAGGTTCCGTCCAATGCCAAATATATTCTTGCCCCCCACAAATATTATTAAGGACAGTCTTCGAAAAATCTTTCTTTCCGGTTTCAAGAAGAGCGATAAAGTCTAGCTTCTGCTCCTTTGACAAATCAGAGAGGAATCTATATTTAGCCAAGTCACTAAGACCTCTGCTATTCCAGAAGATCCCTTTCATTGTGAAACTCGATTGTGTTTTTTAATTACCCGCACTTTTGGCTTCCTCTTTGCCCTAGACAAAGAAAGAGATTTATTTTTTAAAAAAATAGTTCTGAAATCACAACTTAGGTGATCAATTTCATCATCCATAGATTCCTCCATCAGATCACCACATAAGTGACCTAGGGTAACATTTTCAATCTCATCATCATCTTCATCACTTAGCAACCCAGAATTAGAAAAGACCTCCGTTCTAGACGGCTCGGTTCTAATTCTCGCTAATTCCACATCCTTTAAAAGACTAATAGAATCTGAGACCAAACTAGGATTGCTACCCAAGCTAACCCCTAGATTAGACATACACGAGGAAATGGCAACATCAGAAAAAGGAACGAAAGATAAGTCATTGATGTTACCTCCACCGAAGTCCAGGTTCCTCCAAGCCGCCCTCTTTTTCGCCTGCTCCAAAGAGTCCACATCCTTGCGCTGAGCTAATCGAGGGCTTGAACGATTCGGCGTCATCCGCACTGCTTCGACGGCCGCGGCAGTTAAAACACCCACCACAGCCGAATTCATCCCAGCATTACCTTGCCCATCCGCTGCACTCACACGAACATGGCTCGCACCACCGCAGCCTCAAGAGCCGCACATTCAGTCCCGGATGGAGCACGAGTCACCGCCCACCCTTCGCGCACAGTACCATTGCCTGCATGCGCCAACAAGCTGTTTGGACCGAACGAATTGCCAATCATCGGCATGACAGGGGCGGAACCATCCGAACTTATTGGGATCACACTAGCAGTCTCTGAAACCCCAATTGAAGTAGCCACAGCACTATCAAGAACTCCCTCAAGTCCCTGTCCAAACAAATTGCAAGCCCCTGAATTCATCATGGAAACGTCTAGCTCCCCTTCCATCAATTTCTCCTCACACTCAACAGCCAGGACTTCATCAGCATTACCATCAACTTCTGTCCCAAGGACCACTTTAGTGTCCCCTGCTGGAACCACCTTGTTGGCTACCTCTCCAATTACCTTGTTCACCGAGATATCTAATATTTCAGCAGCCTTTTCTTTCAAAAAAAAATCTCGAACTCATCTACAGACATGTTCTGCACTCTTTCCTTCAGATCACTGAACATAACAGAGCAGGTACCGCGCAATCTAATAGTCAAAATGGGACTTATGCTGCAAGTCATAGGAAAGAGCAGCATACCCCAATCTCTTATTTGCCTCAGGTATACATGGCATTGCACACCATTCCCTACCCTGTAATATTTCGAATCATTCTAGGAAAAAGAGTTAAGTACTGTCAGCTTCTCAGGTGCTTGTTCTGGTTATGCTTTCTCATTTTTTTTTTCTTCTTCAGCCATTTGTAGGAAGCAATAACGGATCATTGCAAAAAATTCTTCCCTGGTAGGAGACATCAAGTTGCATCATTGCTGAGTGTCCAACCTGATAGGCAGATCAACAAATGGTATGTGTACCTCTTGGTCATAATTATGTCTATGATATGTTGTGTTTCATTTGGCTTAAAGTAAAAAAACTAGACAACGAATGATTTTCGGATTGAACGGCTTCCTTTGATGGGGTCCTATTATTCTTTTTACTCAAAGCAAAGCACGTATATTTAGCTAGTCACGCTTAATATTGGAGAATACGTACATCGATTCAAGAACATATGTTAATCAAAACTAACCAACTATTATCTTGCTTGTTCGGCTGACGAAAAAAATCGTAATTACAAAAATAATTAACTAAACTCGAAGGACAATGTTGCTCTACATGAGCATCGATCAGGACAAAAAATAATGTAACATGTAAAGAAACTAGCTATGATCGATGGCCGATCACGGGGTGCAGCTCCATGGATCCATGAATCTCCTCAGGATCAGACGGCCATGCACGCGAACCCTAAAGCGAGGCTTCCGGCCCTGGGATCCATCGCGTCGTAGCCAAGGCTGCAAGAACGACTCAAGCCTGCGGCAAGAAGGTCGGCATGCGGGTGCTGCAACGGCGGGGAAGACGGCTCTGGCTCCACCTCCATGTCTTCAGCAGGCAGCGCCGGCGGGTGGTAGGCCTTCTCGGTGCAGTTCTTGGCGTTCTTGCGGAGCTCCCTCCAGCGGCGCTTCATGACGCGCGAGGTGCGGCCGTAGACGGCCCGGCTGATGTCCTCCCAGCGGCCGCCGAGGCGCTGGTGGAGGCGGGCGAGGTCGGCGTCGTCGCGGGCGGTGAAGGCGCGGTGGTAGACGTGGCGCGCCAGGTGGTCGCGCCACCTGTCGCGGCAGAGCTTGTGGGAGCGGCCCGGCATCTGCTGCGCCACGCGGTGCCAGTGGCGGAAGCGGTTCTCCTTAGCGAGGCGCTCCAGGCGCGCGTCCTCCTCCGGCGTCCACGCGCGCGGCAGCTTCAGGCGCACGATCAACATCTCCTCGGGCGTCCACTCACCGGCGAGGAGGCCGAATCGAGAGAGGGGGAGAGCCTGCAGGTGCGCGCGGGGGATGGGAGGTTGAGAGATCAAAGATCGATGTGCGAGTCGATTGGGGCGAGCTAGGCCATCCACTTATAGGGGTGTGGCGTGAGAGCCAAGCCTTGGAATCCGCATTCGCTTCGGCCGGACACGATCCCAATCCGCACTCGGATCTCTCCCAGCTCACGGCGCAGAGCAGGCAACTAGGCGAGACAGCAACCGACGTTGCCGACCAACGCATGCAAATTTTTCACGAAAAAATCGTTCACCGGTGCGCCGTGGAGGCTTGTCATATGGCCGCCCATCACCGCCAAACTGCTACTAATTCTGGGCAAGTAGCTCGTCCCTTGTTCAAAACGCAAGTACAGGTGAAACGCACGCCCGCACCTGAACGCCGTTACAGCACAAGCCTGTGCCGTGCGCGGCGTTCGCATGAAGCACACGGCCGCGAGTTTTCCCCCGTTGCACGGCCATGCTGCACAAACTGACGCTGCGTATCCGGTATTTGCACATGTATGCGACTGACATGTGAAATCCCTACTGATATAACATGAGAATTTGTCGTTCATCTCCCTACTCCTATTCCACGCGCACAGCCCTTAGCTCCCGTTCACCTCCCTCCTCATGCGCAGTTAGGGATGGCAATTGTGCCTGTTTACCCGTGTACCCATAGGTAAATACCCTAATGGAGTCGGGTATAGGATGAATTTTTTACCCACGGGTAGGAAAATAGGGGGAAAACTCTGCCCATCGGGTAAACGGGTACGAGTACGAGTTAGCTATACCCGTACCCGTCTCGCCCGTTTACCCGTGAAATAGACTGACAAGTGGGCCATCCTGAAACAGTAAACCCTAAGTCCTCCTAACATCCATCGGTCCAAATCCAAATCTCGGGCGGCGGCGGCCCAGTCCCTCTCGGCTAAGTGCCTCCCAGTCCCAGACTCCCAGCCGAAACCTCTCCTCCTCGCCGACACACCAAATCGCCGCTCCTCACCGACACACCAAATCGCCGCCCCTCGCCGCCTCTCGTTCCGCCGCTCCTCCACCGACCAGATCCGCCCCTCGCCGCCCCTCGTTCCGCCGCTCCTCCACCGACCAGATCCGGCCGCTCGTTCCGCCGCTCCTCCACCGACCAGATCCGACCGCTCCTTGCCGACCCTCGGCGCCCCTAGGTGCTCCTCGCCGCCCCTCCAATCTTCCAGTGAAGTAAGACTTATTTCTACTCTGTTAAGGTGTTGATATATACAAGTCTAGGTAAGGTCAAGTAGGTCGATGGTTGCTTGATGTTTCTATGTTAGCTCCAGTTGATGTCTGCCCTTTGACCTTCCCACGAATTCCATCACCAGCTTTAAGAAAAGCCGAGGATTCATCTCTAAGGAGATTTTCTGGAGAATCAAACTCTAGTATCTTAACTGCAGTAGATGGTAAGAAAAGAAATACCTTTGTTAGATAACATGGTTTGTTAGAAGTGCCAACTCAACACCCAAAAAATATTTATGTGCAATTGTTATAACTGTGCAATTTTTTGTTTCTTGCCTTATACTCTTTTGGATAATATTATCAGTTGCAGACTTGCAGTATCAACTGATGTTGTGGCTTCATCCAAAACAACTATTTTCCTATTCATTAGCAATACCCTGGCCAAGCAGACAAGTTGCCTTTGCCCCACACTCCAGTTTCCTCCATCTTCAACAACTGTAATATAAACTATAGTCATATCACTGGACCATCTTGAGCAATGAATTTGGAAAGATTGTTTACCTCCCATATTTCAGTGTCCAGATGCTGTTGTAGAGGATCCAGATTTGTTCTAACAGTCCCTTGGAACAGATATGTGATATGTCCACTCCATCTATTACTAGTTTGCTTCCGGTACATATATGTGTCAATTTGTAAAAATGTAATACCCGTGTTGTCTGTAAGCAGCCTAGCTGGCTAGCTGCTTATATTATATGTGCATGATGAAGTGGTGTGCATGTTGGTTGGTTTATTTACATTAATCGTTTGTGTAGAACATTTGTAGAAGGCGGCAAGCAATACAGAGATTTATTCTAGCTAAGATAGCTAGCAAGGCGGCAAGCAATACAAAGTATGACTTGCAGAGATTTATCCGGGTTGTGACTACTTGGTGGCATCGTTTGTTATACACTTATCCATTTGGTTGTTTTAAGCATAACTGAATGTTTGTAAGCTTTGGAATGATTTGTAAGCAGTGGCCCAATAATTTGTTAGAAGTTGATAATGTTTAGCTTTGGAATGTTTGTAAGCTATATCATATCTCTGAATGTTTGTGTTCAATTATCATATTTGTTACTTTGTGAGCTCTTATTTTTGTGTTTTAACTCTTAGATGGCAACTCCGGGAAATAGTAGCCAACATGGGCCATCTTCCCAAGGCTCAATACTCTGTGATCAGCAAGTAGGATCTGAGTCTACACCTCAAGTTGAAGAACATGTTGATGATGCACAAGCAGAAGAGGAAGACTCTCGTGGCACGAAGAGAAAACTAACTTCACCCGTTTGGAACGAATTTACAAGATTGAAAGTTAATCGTGCTTGGAAGGCAAAGTGTATTTGGTGCAATAAATACCTTTCAGCAGAAACGAAGAATGGCACTACATAAAAGCCTGCAAAGTTGGAATCTTGATTGTAAGCTTTATACTTTGACTATTGACAATTGCTCAACGAATGATAAATTAGTTGAAGCAATAGAGATGAAGGTTGGTACATCTAATCTTTTATTGGGTGGAAAGCTGCTACATATGCGTTGTTGTGCACATATTCTTAACTTAATTGTGAAAGATGGCTTGAGTGTCATGGAGCATGGCATCAAAAGAGTTCGTGATAGTGTTTCTTATTGGACAGCTACACCAAAGAGGTACAAAAAATTTGTGAAAGCAGCTCGGTTTGTTAAGGTTGAAATAACTAAAAAGATTGGTCTTGATTGCAAAACTAGATGGAATTCAACCTATGTTATGCTTAGTCCTGCTATTCCCTATAAGAAAGTCTTTGAAAGGTTGAAGCAAATTGATATGCAGTTTAATTGTGCACCAACTACCACTGATTGGAATTTTGCCTCAATTGTTTGTGAAAAATTAAGCCTCTTCTATGAGCTCACTAATATGTTTTTTGGAACTAAATACGTAACAGCTAACATCTTCTTCACAAAGATATGTGAGGTCAAAATGCATATGAATAAATGGCTAGGATGTGGAGATCCAATAATTGAGGCTATGTCTATTGAGATGATAAAAAAGTTTGATAAATATTGGTCTGATATTCATGGTTTGATGGCTATTGCTGTTATTCTTGATCCACGTGGAAAAATGACAATGTTACATGCATGCTATATTGCCCTCTTTGGTGAAGAAAACTCTGAAGAGAAGGTTACAGAGAGTTATAATTGTTTGTGTGAATTGATGAATGAGTACCAAGTGCATAGTAAACAAGAGGATATGACTACATCATCTACTACTACTGCTCCAATTGGTGCTAAAGAGGTGCTTTCTATATTTAAAACACTAGCTGCTAGTAAGAAAAATATTGGTGTGGTGAAGACCAAAAGTGAGTTGGATCGCTATTTGGAAGAAGAAACTCTTCCTTGCACGGATGAGGAATTTGATATACTGGGTTGGTGGAAGGTAGCTGGGACACGTTATCCTACATTACGTATGATTGCTTGTGATATCTTGGCTATTCCAATAACAACAGTACCTTCTGAATCAGCTTTTAGCACTAGTGGTAGAGTGCTAAGTGAACATCGCAGTCGTCTCACTCCAACTATATTGGAGGCATTGATGTGCTCACAAAGCTGGCTTCGAAATGACCTTAAAGGTATGCAACTAGTGATTTAAATATTTCAAAATTTCTGTGATTCGAAACTAGTGATGTAAATGTAATGCAATATTTACTTCTTAGGTGAAGGAGTTGAGGCTTTATGGACATGCCTTGAAGACATTGAAGAGGAGGTTAAAGATTGTTGTTCAATCTCAATTGTTGACTCGGATTAGCAAACTATTTACTAGATATGTCTTTCATCTATTTGTTGAACTGTTGAAATTAAACTATTTTCGTATGTTCCACTCTTGTTGTAAACTTAATTTATTTATGTGTGAGGAGCTATGTTAATTTGTATTTCCATTATAGTTGTTGAATGTGTGAATTTGTGATGCATTGTTGATATTTGAATGTGAATATGTGATGTACTCAGTTCGCGGGTAAACGGGTATGCCCGCGGGCGACGGGTATGGGCGCGGTTTTTTACCCGTGGGCGGGTACGGGTATGCCCGAGGGCGAAAATTGGGGTCGCGGGTACGGGTATGGGCAAGCACTACCCGTACCCGCCGCGCCCGATTGCCATCCCTACGCGCAGTCCCCATCAGTTTTGGCTTACGAGTAGGCATCCTTACTCTGAGACCTATGTGTCATTGTATGTATGTGCGTTGTGCGTTCCTGTCCAACAAATTCATCTCTCTCTCCCTCCCATGATCTCTCTTCTCTCTCCCTCCCCGATCTCTCTTCTCTCTCCTGGTGGGTGTGGTTGTGTGTCGAGGACTCTGTTGGTATGGGTAGGCGGCTGAGCGGCATGGGCAGGTGGCTGGTCACTGTAGTAGTCGTTAGGTGGTAGAGCGTCGTGGGCAGGTGGTTGAGCGACATGGGCAGACGGTGCGATAGTTAAGGTCGAAAAAACCGGATCAGAGGGAGTGGCCGTTAGAGTATATAACAGTAGTGGGTGCGTGCATAGGTGGTGTAACTGTGTTTATTTTCTTTTAACAAGAAACAATATAATCTACTAAACATGAACATCTATTTCTAATTTAATTTATTTTTGAGTTTGTACATGTGTGCTTTGCTTGATACATGTTTTTTTAAAGATAAAATTGATGTTCAATGTTTAGTTTGAGATCATCGTTTGATAATATGAATTATCCTCATTTGGTACTCTGTTGCAACGCACGGGCATCTTACCGGTATGTATAAATTAAGAGGACAACCGAGGTCTACATGTGGCAAACAACTTGCAATGCGAGGCAGAAAACCAGCAAGGTATCTGTGTCTAACCGCTCGTTTCGGCTTCACCTTCTGGTTTCCAACTTAAGTGGCGCTCTGATCTCTGCTGCCAGCAACAACCACACAGTGATCTAAAAATCGTTGGCCAAAAATCGTCGGTTGAATTAGGAGATTTTCATTGTATGATAAGGTTCCCTCTACAGTGCACTAATATGCGTTGATGAATGTTTATGCAGCTGAAGAAAATGCTTGATGAATGTTTATGTAGCTAAAGAAAATGTGTAAGGAGGATGCATATTGGGGTAACTAGGTGCAACTTTCATATTGTTTTTTAACTCAGATAAATGCAATATCATTAATCCTTGAACTGCTCTTCTTATGTTCTCTGACAGATTTAGATGTTTTTTCAACTAATATGCAGTTACTGTTGCTGGCGTGTACGTGGGCATAGAGTATGGAGTGGAAAGGATCCGTGGTTACTGTGACTGGGTAATGAATGTTTTAAAATGAACCTTTTATGTTTCTTGTAGTTAATTGAGCCTTACATGAAGCAAAAAAATTATCTGCCCAACTGGCTTCCCGTACCTTATTATTATTTGGCTAAGAGCCTTACTTGAAATGTAGGTCTTATTATTATTCTTCCTGGGATCCAAAAATCATCCTTGGCGAAACAGGCCAGAGCGGAGCTCGACTTGGCGATGCCACGGAGCCAAAGGTAAAGCTAGCCTGCACAACGGCTTCCTTTGATGGGGTCCTATTATTCTTTTTACTCAAAGCAAAGCACGTATATTTAGCTAGTCACGCTTAATATTGGAGAATACGTACATCGATTCAAGAACATATGTTAATCAAAACTAACCAACTATTATCTTGCTTGATCGGCTGACGAAAAAAATCGTAATTACAAAACTAATCAACTAAACTCGAAGGACAATGTTGCTCTACATGAGCATCGATCAGGACAAAAAAAATAATGTAACATGTAAAGAAACTAACTATGATCGATGGCCGATCACGGGGTGCAGCTCCATGGATCCATGAATCTCCTCAGGATCAGACGGCCATGCACGCGAACCCTAACGCGAGGCTTCCGGCCCAGGGATCCATGGCGTCGTAGCCAAGGCTGCAAGAACGACTCAAGCCTGCGGCAAGAAGGTCGGCATGCGGGTGCTGCAACGGCGGGGAAGACGGCTCTGGCTCCACCTCCATGTCTTCAGCAGGCAGCGCCGGCGGGTGGTAGGCCTTCTCGGTGCAGTTCTTGGCGTTCTTGCGGAGCTCCCTCCAACGGCGCTTCATGACGCGCGAGGTGCGGCCGTAGACGGCCCGGCTGATGTCCTCCCAGCGGCCGCCGAGGCGCTGGTGGAGGCGGGCGAGGTCGGCGTCGTCGCGGGCGGTGAAGGCGCGGTGGTAGACGTGGCGCGCCAGGTGGTCGCGCCACCTGTCGCGGCAGAGCTTGTGGGAGCGGCCCGGCATCTGCTGCGCCACGCGGTGCCAGTGGCGGAAGCGGTTCTCCTTAGCGAGGCGCTCCAGGCGCGCGTCCTCCTCCGGCGTCCACGCGCGCGGCAGCTTCAGGCGCACGATCAACATCTCCTCGGGCGTCCACTCACCGGCGAGGAGGCCGAATCGAGAGAGGGGGAGAGCCTGCAGGTGCGCGCGGGGGATGGGAGGTTGAGAGATCAAAGATCGATGTGCGAGTCGATTGGGGGCGAGCTAGGCCATCCACTTATAGGGGGGTGTGGCGTGAGAGCCAAGCCTTGGAATCCGCATTCGCTTCGGCCGGACACGATCCCAATCCGCACTCGGATCTCTCCCAGCTCACGGCGCAGAGCAGGCAACTAGGCGAGACAGCAACCGACGTTGCCGACCAACGCATGCAAATTTTTCACGAAAAAATCGTTCACCGGTGCGCCGTGGAGGCTTGTCATATGGCCGCCCATCACCGCCAAACTGCTACTAATTCTGGGCTTCAGCCCAATTGTCGTTCTTAACTTTGTGCGAGTAGCTCGTCCCTTGTCCAAAACGCAAGTACAGGTGAAACGCACGCCCGCACCTGAACGCCGTTACAGCACAAGCCTGTGCCGTGCGCGGCATTCGCATGAAGCACACGGCCGCGAGTTTTCCCCCCGTTCCACGGCCATGCTGCACAAACTGGCGGTGCGTATCCGGTATTCGCACATGTATGCGACTGACATGTGAAATCCCTACTAATATAACATGAGAGTTTGTCCGTTCACCTACTTGCTCCTATTCCACGCGTGCAGCCCTCAGCTCCCTCCTCACACACAGTCTCCATCAGTTTTGGCTTACGAGTGGGCCTCCTTACTTTGGGACCTACGTGTCATTGTATGTATGTGTGTTGCGCATTCACATCCAACAAATTCATATCTCTCCCTCCCTTGATCTATCTTCTCTCTCCCTCCCCGATCTCTCTTCTCTCTCCTGGTGGATGGCTGCTACCGGTGAGCAAGCGAACCGCTGCGGCGCATGTGTCTCATGCACCATGTTGGGCTGACGTCTACGACGCCTCCGTCGCTGCATAGGGACTCTCTGCTCCGCTATTGGCCCCTTCCCCTACCACCTCACCAGCGGCCATCCGTCTCCTTCCCCACATCATCGTGCAAGTCTGGTGTCGGTCGACCTCCCATCCCCACTTTTGGCCCCCCTACATCCATCCGGGTCCAGCTCGCCGGATCTGGGTTACCCAAGGTCGACCTCACCTGCAGCTCTGCCGCCTCACTTTTCATGAAGTGTTCAGAGGATTTTATCAATTTTAGTATATTTTTCATATGGGCTAGCACCCTCCTGTCGCTGCCTCTATCGATGGCAGGCGCACCACCACCAACTGCAGTGGCTAGCAGTGTGGTCCCACCGCCTGTGCCTTTCTCCCACTTGAGAATAGTTATGTGGTTCTGTGATTATATTGAGCTATTTTGCTTCTAATTTCGTAACTTGTTTGCAATGAGGGTTTGGGTCTGATGCCATCTATTGAGCGAATTGGATGGTTCTATATTTTTCATGTACCATCAATTTGCCTCGTGTTTAGGTCTTGATTTTTCCATATATGCTTACCAATCCACAATGTATGCACGTTCGTTGCCTAGCCAGTGTGTGTTGGACATAATCCTGTTGTTGAGTGTGGTCATGTGTCGAGTACTCGTGTGTTCGTGTATTGAGTGGTCGTGTGTCGAGTACTCGTGTGTTCGAGTACTGTGTGGTCGGTATCGAGCACTTAGTGAGTTCGAGAACTACGTGGTCGTAGTTGAGTACTCGGTGTGTTCGAGTACTGCGTGGTCATAGCCACAGTGGTTATAGCCAAATGTACTTGGTGTGTTCGAGTACTGCGTGGTCGTAGTCGAGTATTTCATGTGTTTGGGTACTGCGTGGTTATAGTCAAGTGCTCGGTGTGTTCGAATATTACATAGTCGGTGTGTCCAAGTATGTGTAGGAGTTGAAGACCAGAAGTTAGAGAGCGGTCAGAGACTCTAGACCGGTCGTAGGTATGGTCAACAAGCCGTGGTCGATGCCATGGTTGAAGGTGTGGTCGACAAGCCGTGGTCGATGCCGTGGTTGAAGGAGCGGTTGAAGCCACAGTGACTTTGTTGATACTCGGAGGAGTACAATCACAGTCGTTAGTCAAACTGTGCAGTGGCCAATTATCATAGCTACAATGGTCGATAGTCGATAGTCATAACTATAGTAGTCGATGGTCGGTAGTCGTAACTACAGTGGTCGATGGTCATAGCTACAATCGATAGCCGGTGCTGAAAGACCTATGTGGTCGGAGATGCTGTCGAGGTGCTGTAGTCGACAAGGCACGGTCAAAGCCATGGTTGACAGGGCGCAATCACGGTCAAAGCCATGGTCGACAAGGCGCAGTCAAAGTCATGGTCGAAGGAGCAGTTGAAGCTGTGATCGAAAGAGCGGTGTGCTGTAGCAGACGTGTGCGGCCTGTCACTGTAGTAGTCGGCAGTCGCTGTAGCAGATGTGTGCACTGGTTGTGGTCGAAGGCCTATTCGATGCCATGGTCGAAGCCATGGTCGAAGGCCTATTTGATGCTATGGTCGAAACCACGGTCGAAGGCATGATCGATGCGTGGTCAAAGCCACAGTCGCAACTACAATAAGATGGTCGGTGCTCGAAGACCTGTATGGTCGGTGAAATGGTTGAAGAGAAACCATGGTCGAGCAGCCATGGTCATGAGTTGTGGTCGAGACACCGTGGTCGAAGGCGTGGTCAAAGCTGTGGTCGAAGTACGTGGTCGCGGTCGCAGCTGCGAGGAGTACTATAGCGGTCGTGCACTGCTGGTCACTGTAGCAGTTGTCAGTCACTGTAGCAATTGTCAACATACTGCACGGTGTGGGCAGGCGGCTGAGCGGCATGGGCAGGTGGCTGGTCACTGCAGTAGTCGTCAGGCGGCTGAGAGTCATGGGCAGGTGGCTAAGCGACGTGGGCAGACGGTGCAATAGTTAAGGTCGAAAAAACCGGATAAGAGGGAGTGGTCGTCAGAGTATATAGCAGTAGTGGGTGCATGCATAGGTGGTGTAACCGTGTTTATTTTCTTTTAACAAGAAACAATATCATCTACAAAATGTGAACATCTATTTTTAATTTAATTTATTTTTGAGTTTGTACATATTAAAACTTTGATTCAGGAGAAATCGGACACATTACAAATAAACGGAGAGAACACATGAGAATTTCTGAATTTCTCATTGTACAAGTTTTTGATGTTGCTCACGGCTGGTGCTAATTAATCTCTCGTTTTTTTTGTACTTGACCCTGTAGAAGAATGCGATGATTGGGGGTGCCTTAAGTGGCGCTCTGATCTCTGCTGCCAGCAACAACCACACAGTGATCCAAAAATGGTCGGTTGAATTAGGAGATTTTCATTGTATGTTAAGGTTCCCTCTACAGTGCACTAATATTCGTTGATAAATGTTTATGTAGCTGAAGAAAATGCTTGATGAATGTTTATGTAGCTGAAGAAAATGTGTAAGGAGGGTGCATATTGGGGTAACTAAGTGCAACTTTCATATTGTTTTTTAACTCAGATAAATGCAATATCATTAATCCTTGAACTGCTCTTCGTATGTTCTCTGACAGATTTAGATGTTTTTTCAAGTAATATGTAGTTACTGTTGCTGGCGTGTACGTGGGCATAGAGTATGGAGTGGAAAGGATCTGTGGTTACTGTGACTGGGTAATGAATGTTTTAAAATGAACCTTTTATGTTTCTTGCAGTTAATTGAGCCTTACATGAAGGGAAAAAAATCTATCTACCCAACTGGCTTCCCGTATCTTATTATTATTTGGCTAAGAGCCTTACTTGAAATGTAGGTCTTATTATTATTTGGCCAAGATAATTACTATAAGAGAAGATTTAGACTCTATATAGCACCGGTATCTCATTGTACAAACTTTAATTCCGCTATGGAATCCTGAGGAAATCTGCATGCTTTGAGTCAAAATTTTAAGAATCACTTTACGCACTGGTATCTTATTGTACAAGTTTTTGATGTTGCTCATGGGCTCATGGCTGGTATTAATCTCTCTCTCTCTCTCTCTCTCGTACTCGACCGGTAGAAAAAATTGATGATTGGGGGGCACCTTAAGTGGTGCTCTCATCTCTACTACTAGCAATAACCACACAGTGATCCAAAAATCGTCCTGGGCGAAACAGGCCACAGAGCGGAGCTCGGCTTGGCGACGCCGTGGAGCAAAGGTTGTAAGCTGAGCAGCTACAACGGCTTACTTTGATGGGGTCCTGCTATTCTTTTTCCTCGTAGGAAAGCATGTGGATTTAGCTAGTCACGCTTAATATTGGAGAATACGTACATCGATTCTAGAACATATGTTAATCAAAACTAACCAACTATTATCTTGCTTGATCGGCAGACGGAAAAATCGTAATTACAAAACTAACCAACTAAACTCGAAGGACAATGTTGCTCTACATGAGCATCGATCAGGACAAAAAATAATGTAACATGTAAAGAAACTAGCTATGATCGATGGCCGATCACGGGGTGCAGCTCCATGGATCCATGAATCTCCTCAGGATCAGACGGCCATGCACGCGAACCCTAACGCGAGGCTTCCGGCCCTGGGATCCATCGCGCCGTAGCCAAGGCTGCAAGATCGACTCAAGCCTGCGGCAAGAAGGTCGGCATGCGGGTGCTGCAACGGCGGGGAAGACGGCTCTGGCTCCACCTCCAAGTCATCAGCGGGCAGCGCCGGCGGGTGGTAGGCCTTCTCGGTGCAGTTCTTGGCGTTCTTGCGGAGCTCCCTCCAGCGACGCTTCATGACGCGCGAGGTGCGGCCGTAGACGGCCCGGCTGATGTCCTCCCAGCGGCCGCCGAGGCGCTGGTGGAGGCGGGCGAGGTCGGCGTCGTCGCGGGCGGTGAAGGCGCGGTGGTAGACGTGGCGCGCCAGGTGGTCGCGCCACCTGTCGCGGCAGAGCTTGTGGGAGCGGCCCGGCATCTGCTGCGCCACGCGGTGCCAGTGGCGGAAGCGGTTCTCCTTAGCGAGGCGCTCCAGGCGCGCGTCCTCCTCCGGCGTCCACGCGCGCGGCAGCTTCAGGCGCACGATCAACATCTCCTCGGGCGTCCACTCACCGGCGAGGAGGCCGAATCGAGAGGGGGGGGAGAGCCTGCAGGTGCGCGCGGGGGATGGGAGGTTGAGAGATAAAGATCGATGTGCGAGTCGATTGGGGGCGAGATAGGCCATTCACTTATAGGGGGGTGTGGCGTGAGAGCCAAGCCTTGGAATCCGCATTCGCTTCGGCCGGACACGATCCCAATCCGCACTCGGACACGAACTACCAGTATGTGCCGTTCAATGGCAGCTCGGAGTCTTATGACCAAACGAGCCCTTAATTACTAGACCTTCTACGGTTAGAGAAAATTTTAATTTTCTGATTCTTCGAAGGCCTTTTTACAAAATCCAAGACCTGTTTGAAAATTCTGAGGACCCTCCCGTAATTTCCAGAATTTGAAAGTTTTTTTGCAAAATTACCGACCCCTCGGGCTGAGCCTTCCCTGGCCCAATTTTTTTCACCTGGTTTTAGCCCGACGGCCCAATCGGCCGTCCGGCCCATCACTGCTCACGGGGCTAGTGTTTTTAACCCTAGCTCATGTCCCCCTCGATGGTAGCGGCTGTAAAGCACGAAGGCGGCGGCGGCGTGGCGGCCGTCACCTATGCGGGTGCGTGGCGGAAGCGGCGATAACGGTGGCGCGTGCGGCGCTTCGGTGGTGGCGGCATGCGGGGCGGCGGCGCGTGAACAGCCGGGGCCGGCACTGAGTCGGCGACGCCGGTGGTGGCGGCGGCGGCGGCGCGCCGGCGGTGCATGTGCGGCTTTGGCGCCGGCGCGTGCGGCCTCGGGAGCGGCGGCGGCGATCTCGGCGGAGGCACGTGGTCGTAGCCGAGCGGCAGTAGCTTTGGGTGGCGGCGTGCGACCGGGGTGATGCGGCCGGTGGTCTTTGGCGGCCGAGGCTAGGCTGCGGCAGGCGACTTCGCGCCGAGCAGCGCGAAGCGGTGGCGCCGAGCACCGGCGACCAGGCTCGTGTGGGCGATCGGCCTCGACGACGCATGCGGGCGCTCGGGAGCCGGCGACGTGCAGGCCGATGGTGGCGGCGTCGGTGGGAAACCCGTGTGCAGGCCGGCGACGGCTTTGGACCAACACGGTGCTCACGCATGGTGGCCGTACGGGGCCGGTGGTGTGTTCGGTAGTGCGATCCCCCCTTTTTTTCTTTTTTTCAATCTATAGTGCAATCGACATATACTCTTTTATGTAATCTACCGATCGACATTGTGCCGGCGACTTCAAGTCTGCTCGCAGTAGATTAGAGTGGATTTGCACCGTAGAAAATAATCTAGAAAGCGAAATCTGCAGAATTTAAAGCAATCTAGATGTAGACAATTCAATCTTCTAATGCATCAATGATTACCTTTGGATTCACCGGAGTGATTCATGCTGATAACGTGTTGACGAACCATCGCTAGCGAGCCCGGTCCGATCGATTCCTCTCCTATGTAAAAGAGATGATTAAACACAGATAATGCAAATAGTATATTGGAAACACAAAAATAAAGGGGAGAACTCCTTGTCTTTTTTTATTACTTTCTCTTCCACGTATATGTATAAAATAGTCAATAATACTCCCTATTTATAGTCTAGTGGTGAGATGCCCACTATGGGCCAAGACTTCAAGTCAGGCTCAAGTTTCCTGACAAAAAGCATGTAAATCTGTAGAGCTCATAAGAGTATGAGAAAACAATGAATAGAAGAGAAAGAAATGGAAGGCATATATCGCCGAAAAGAAAAAAAATTTCCCTCTATGTTTGGCTCGCCCTTTCTCCACTCAACTGCGTTTCTTCCCCTGGGCCAACAGAGCCGGGGGCCTGCGACAGCCAGAGCAGCAGCGTCGGCTCGTCCAGCCTCAGCTTCTGGAACTTCGGTGGGCTGTTCCTCGTCACCGGCGTGGCGTCGGGCCTCATGCTCATCGTCCCCCTCGTCACGTTCATCTACCGGGAGCGTGACGAGCTCAGGGCGGCGGAGTCCGGCGGCGGGAGCATGTCGCTGCGGCGGCTGCGCGCGTGGCTGCAGCACTACGACAGGAAGGACACGAGGTCCCCCACCTTCAAGAAGTGGGAAGAATCGTCCGCGAGGAACGGCAGCGACGCGAAGCAGACACAGAGTGCCGGGAAGGAAGAAGCCATGCGCGAAGCTGTGAGCCCGATAAGTGGCTCGAACGATTCCGAGATGGACACTGCTTCTCCGCCGGAGGAAAAGGAGGCAAATGAGTTCAGGAACCCGTTCGAGCAGCGGATGGAGGAGACGGCCGCTGCGTCCGCGGAAATACACGGGCCATCCGCAGTAGAGGGCAAGTCGTCACTGAAATTTCTACTAGGTAGCGAGGAACGAGAGGACCAGTCAGTATATACGTAAATATGTGCCTAAAGGACTAATCTTATTAAGGTATTATGGGACAAGTTTAAGAAGCAGCTGCTCCACTTAAGACTTGTTTGTATTAGCTTCTAAGATCTGTTTTTCTACAGTAATTGATGGGGACCTATTAGCCCAAAAAAATTATAGATAATGCCCAAGAAGACATGTAAAAAGACACCTATATCCCTAGCATAGTACGATATTGTGGGAGGTATTACTGTAATCAGGCCATATGGCCATGTATATATACAGTCTGGGCAAAAGAGAGAGCTAGGCCAGTCCATTTTCTATACTCACTTTACTAGTCCCCGTATTCATTGTTTGGTCGGTAGCCATAACAGTTCGCGCCGTTTATGAGAACAACGAGCAAGCTACGAGCTTTAAAGAGGCAATGGTGCCCAAGAAAGTAGCGACAACAACTAAGCGAAAGAGAAGCACAGTGATGGCGACCGTCGAGGCCAGCACGTAAGGGCCGGTGGTCGAGGGCCTGCCACCCCCATGGCAGCGACACCCTGGGGTCGCGGGCGCCGATGCGAGGAGCTAACTCCGACGCCAACACCCGCGCCGACACGTCCGCCAACCTCGGAGCGCGCGTCGGCACGTCTGCTAACCTCGGAGCTCGCGCAGGCACGTTCACCAACCCCGGAGCCCGCGATAACACTTCAAGTGACTCGGATGCCCGTGCTGGCAGGATCGTCAACCCCGATGCCTGCGCTGGCAGGACCATCAACCCCGATGCCCACGCCGGTACATCGAGCGATCCCGAAGCCTACGACAAGACGACCGCTGACTTCGATGCGCGCGCTGGACCCGTCGCCAACTGCCATGTTTATCACACCAATGTGCTTAGTGATTTCGGCACTCAAGCCATCATTGCTAACAACCTCGCCGCACATGCCTTCATGCCAGCAGATTCTACTACTCGAGTAGCGGAAGGCACTCTGTTGGTGGCCCTCGGAATGCTATAGCGTGAGTTGGCAGACCTCCGGAGTGCCATGCAAGAGATGCAAGAGGCTCAGAGTGAACAAGCACTACGGTGATGGTCGCTTAGGTCACCGCCAAAAGGGCGGACAGCCGCGAGGCCCCTACCGCCACCTGCAACATACCCAGTAGCGGACCCACGGTCTCCTGCATCGCGACCTCGATGTCTGCATGGCGCGAAGATTTAAAAATACCTACCGTCGAATCGTACAAGGGTGATACGAACCCCTGGGAGTTCACACGCGTCTACCAGACAGCTATCGAAGCGGCCATAGGTCACGACTCGACAAAGGCGAAGGGATTGTCGCTTGCCCTTCAAGGGATAGCGCTCTCCTGATTCTTCATAATTGAGCCAAACTCTATATACACGTGGGAGTAGATCCGAGACTGCATGTCGAACAACTTCCAAGGAAATTACTTCGAGCGAGTGGACGCAGACCAACTTTTCGCCATCAAGCAAAAGCCTTCAGAGAAGCTCCGAAGTATTAAGCACTTCACTAAAATCCGCTACCAAGTCAAGGACGTAAACGAGACCACCATCAACAATGCAGCAATATGAGGTCTTCGTCCGCACGCCTTTTGGGCGTGTCTCGAGAATCCGCAAAGCGCGAAACGGCATTGCACGACGCACCAACCGCTGTCGCACACATGTCCCGCACTACAGCACGAGCAGACGACCACGATCGCCATGACTTAGCCCATGGGCCAACTACTCAATAGGCCAAAGGGATGGAGGGGGTCAAAAGGCCTGTCGACATGGTTTCAGCATACAGGAGATGAAACCCTTTACTATGAGAGGCTACTATTGTAGTGGTGACCCCTACCTAAATCCATTCGGCCTACTGGGCCAAAAGGCCCAATAAGGCATGTAAAAAGACACATATATCCCTGGCATAGTACGCCACTGTGGGGGTATTACTATAATCAGGCTTTATGTCCATGTATATATACAGCCTGGGCAAAAGAGAGAGCCAGACTAGTCCATTATCTATACTCACTCTACCAGTGCCCCTTATTTACTGTTTGGACAGTAGCCACAATACAAATGATGTCATCCCTCTCCCATACTATACAAACTCCCTTCTCTCTCTTCTCTCCTCCAAACCCTAGCCGCCACCCACCCACCCAGCCACCACCATGTCGTTGTCCCTATGCCAAACTACCCGTCAACGAGCCATCACCCCGCTCCCGACTCCCTCCCGCACCACCTTCTTCCTATCGGCGTGCTGCCCCATGCCGCACCTCTTTCTCGTTTCCGACCTCTACCCCTACACCCATCAACGTTCCGCCTCCCTTCGCCACACCGTCATCGCCCCAAGCACAACTATGGCCCACCAACGAGCGCCACCTGTCGTCGCTTCTGCCTCCCAACACGACTGCCAGCACCGAGAGTGTCACTTGCCGTCTCTTCCACCACCACGCACGCCCATCCAACCAAGTCCTCGTCCGAGCGCCGATCCGCCCGCGCCCACCTCTGTGCCCACAACCGATGGCGCTAGCGCCGCCTCTCCACTGGTCTACCGCCCCTTCTCTAAATCTAGGGTTCTGATGAACCTCAAACCCTAACTCATCAAAACGATCGTCAGAGAGCTGCTGCCGCTGTCACCGAAGATGAAACCAAAGCATGAATCTCGAGACAAATGGGAGGGACGAAAATTCAATTACTCCCAAGGCCAGAGAACACCTAAATACTTCTCAGCAATTCCCAAAAATTACTGGTGAAGCGTATGGAGTACTATACTGAATACCCCCTGCTTTACTATGTTTGGCGTCCACATATCCAAGGTACATGTTTAGTCTCTCTAAAATAAGCATAAGTTTAGTCAGTGGAGATAAGGTTCTCAACTAATTTAATGCAGAATCTATGCAGCACTGTCAGGAGTTACGGAAATATATTGGGCCTTTTCTTCTTAGATTCTAAAAGGCTAACTTTCAACTTTTCTTCGGTAATTAGTTTTTAAATAAAGTATCTTTTTAACACGAAATCTACAAGTTAATTTTAATACACACTATAGCAATTTTATTTATATCAGTCAAAATCACACATGAGTTTCTCTTACTCTGTACTTACACTCACAAACAATCAAAAGCCCATAGCCATAAACCAAAGGAAAAAAAGAACATACCTGATTGCCCAATTGATGATGTCTATCAGTTCTGATACAATTATCCTGCAAATTCAATAATCTCCATATCTGCAAGCGTGAAAATATATCAAAGCTAATTGGAGTCGTACAATGAACGGATCGTATATACACCTGGGCCTGGCCCACCTCTTTTCCACTAGAAATCTTAATGGAAGACCACATAAACACAAGGTGCGTTCACTCTGATGGGAACCGAGTAGATATTGCGTTGCATTGTTGTGTTGACAGCGAGAAGAGCTGTAACTCCGAGATAACAGAGACAAAAAAGAACCCTGAACATCATTAGTTCATAACAATCCATATATCAAAAGCTTCAACTTTATACATGCAGACGGGCACCACAAGCAGCTGTATTCTTACGTATTAGCTCGGAAAGCAGAGCAACCTAATGCATTTCAATCTCCTGCACTGGAATAGATGTCTGGTCGGAGTGACGAGTTTCAGATGTGCCAGATGAGCTTGCTATCTCAGATTTGCACAACGGGCAAAGAGCATTTATCTTGAGCCATTTATCAACGCATTCCTTGTGGAAACAATGTGTGCAGGGAAGTTCACGGAGTTCATCATTGTGTGCATACTTTGCAAGACAGATGCAGCAAACCTGCAATATAACACGGTATAACAAACAGTAAGTAACCGTGACATGGGACTTTTGTTTTGCTGCCAAAAGCCAATGCAGAAACTAGAAAGAAACAGGGCAACATACAGCATCTTCAGCAGAAAGTGACCGCTCCTTGTCAGTCCCTGCAGCCACGATTCCTCCATCTTGGCCTTCAGCTTCATTTCCTGAACCATGGCGGCGTTTCTTGGTTTTGAATTTATATGTCGGCAAAGCATTGATAGATTCTGAGGTAGCCCCTCTTGTATTGTTTGTATCTTCTCTAAAACCCATAACGGATATAATGCAAGGGAGGCAACAGCATATCATTGCGCAGAGGATGAAAGGCATGGCATACCCAATACAACTGAAGGTGAGGAAGACAATACATAACCTGGTAGTAGGAAACAAAGTCAGCAACAGGATAAAGGCAGGCAACATCTCATCCAATCATCCATAGAAGCAATACTTGTACTTACCTGTACAAGTTTGGAGCATCAAGAGCAGAAGAACGCCCACCGAATATCCAGACATTTCCTACGACAAACCACACAGCAAAGAAACAATCCAAGGCCATCTTGAAGTGGTCAAAAAGTGCATTAATCCTGCAAATGACCACAGGTACATTCATCTTTAATAAATAGCTATTCTGTGACATCCATAAGTAAACAACAAAACCATAGAGTTGTATGGTGGGCAGACATATACCAGCACAAATATACATAACCTAGCTGATAACAGCATCTAATAGTTTCCTGGTCTAATAACAAAAACAATGGAGCCAGCCAAATCCAACCACACAATCCAACAAAAGTTACTAGCGAGCAGAAAACTATAACCATTTCATATACAAGCAACAGCCATACAGAAGAATTTTTATGCAAAAGACGCAAACAGTGTACCTTGGGTTAGCAAGCACTGCATTTCGTGCAGCAGTTCTACGCAGTTCTGATGCACTTGCCGCATAAGGAGTGGGCTCAGTCGAGTTGTTCTGAGAGGAGCCTTGAGGTGAGTGTGCTGGCTCATGCTCGCCATTCACAATATTACGGTGTATATAGCGCCAATAAAGATGGGGTAACGTGGCAAAACAACCAACTGTATAACCTATGATCCACTCAAGTAATGGAGCTTGTGGATGTTCCTTTCTTGACAAAGACAGCACAACAATGGCAGCAACAATTTGGCTCACATTGACAATCACTTCAATTGAAATCCATAGTCCAGAGTTCAAAGGGCTTCTACGTCGCCGACCATAGTTATCACTTCCCCTAGTGCCTGAAGTGTTCCCTGCATGAGGTACAGCACCTATTGCCGATGGTGGCTGCAATGCAGGTAGAGCTCTTGTTGAAGACCTATCCACAGGATTCAACTCTTCATGGTTCTCTCTATCAACACTACGCGACGACGAAGCAGGACCAGTATCCCTTGGAATATCAATTATGTGTTCATGACCACTTACATCTGTTGTTTGTTCCATCCTCGAAGCGTGCATATCAGTGTGACCTTGAATTTTGAGGAATGTGAGAGTAACAAAGGAATGAAGCAATTAGCCGCATTTCCAAGCCCCGCTGTCTTCCTTGCTAGATACTGAATGTTCTTACAGGATTTCTCTGTATGCTTCAACAGAGACTCCCAAACTTCAAAGTTATCTTTAGATTTAGATTACCATGATAGTCGTTCTGCAAAGGTCACAGGACAAAGGCATTAATTTTTCATCATTTGCATACATGGAAAAAATACACTATTTTTTATACATATTGCAACCAATCATCTGCTAACATTCATATCTTATGTATCAGGAATAGTTGCGCTACAGAAAATAGGTTCACCTTAAAAGATAATGATAATTAGGTTCAAAAATCAAAACCAAACAGCTCTAAAAAATATTGCAAAGTGATAAGTAAACTTCTGTGCAAGTTGCCCTTTGAGCTGGGTGGTGTTGAAATTTGAATCCTCAATAACAAGGTTGATGTGCAACAACAGCAAACTTTTAAATAGAGGAGATAAAATATTGAGTTGGGAAAGAAGTAGCATATTGCAGCTGGCAGTAGTCAGTGGACCTCTATTGAATTATCACCACACTAGTAAGATGGGATCGCAATAAGGTCCAATCCATCAGGAAATGGACATATTAGTGAGATACGAAGGATTGGACTGGGTTGGGTCAGAGCACAACATGGTTCAAGAAGTTAATTTTTGGAACCAGTTGTACGGACTGGGTTGGATTGTGAATTTTCTCGTGATACTTAAGGTTGGCCCCGTTTGTAGGCCATCACCTCCCAATCACAAAGTCTTATCTCTTTTCTTGCCTACCCAATCAGCAATCTGAGACAAACCATCCTATTCTAAATGTGGCCTTCTTGCCTTAGCATTGACAGAGATTCCCCTCCTACGTTGCAAGCAACATCCAAAGTCTAACCTATGTCAGAGCACTTGTTGATAACACAATATCATTTTTTTTCTTGGAATATTTTCGACCAATTTATATACATGGCTTTGACCAATGAATTTGAGGGAAAGCTCAATCCAATCTGAAATTAGAGGTCCAATTGGTAGTTTTAACCAAGTCATTCAAGATTGATGGACAACATGATAATCTTGCCACATTTCAGAATGCATGTGATTACAACACTGTGATTAAGTTCTAGCTTTAAGTGATGTCAACCCATTGTGTAGAGATGTCTCATATATAAATGCACCATTTGGCAAATATCACCAAGAGATATGTGACGTACCCTAGGTAGGAGTAAAATGCATAGAGCAACTTAAAAGCATTGTCAACAACTCAACATGACATGACAAACTGCTGTAAGTGAAAGAAAAACTAACCAGCAAACACATCCATAGAAGCATGATTAAATATAGAAGAAAACCAGTAGGAACTATGAAATCATGATAATCAGCAGGCACGGGAGCCACGGGAGCATGATTAAAATAGGCATCATTAACACTTAAACCCTGAACATGATTAAAATAGGCATCATTAACACTTAAACCCTGAATAGTAATACACAAACAGTATGCATGAAACCAACATCCCATAAAGCTGCCTAAGCATGAACCTAATTAAAAAAACACAGATCGATTAAATAATAAGCACAGCCCCAAAGACCATTTCGTCTTATTATCAAGTCCCTACTGCCACATGATAGCGCGCAAAAAATTAGGGGAAATTACCCTAAACATGAGTCATACTACATTAACAGCAAAATACAAAAATTTACGAACAATCGCAGATCCAGGCAATCGAAAGCATATGGACACATAAACAACCTCTGATTTGACACACAAATCTTCCGATCCGCGCAAACAAATAGCACAGGAGAGAGGATTTAGGGCGGAGATGGCTACCACGGCCTTCAAGTAGCACCGAAGAGGGTAGATCGACGGCCCGATAGCTGAGATTCCCCTAGTTACAACTCCGGCGGAAGGAACGGCGCCGGCGTGAGAGTAGCAGCAGATGGGGGGCACCTGATGAAGCTTGCGGCGGGGAGGGGAAGGACAAGGGGAGCGCGCGTGTGGACGACGACGAAGACGAGGGGGCTGCGCGCATGAGAAGAAGGGGGAGGAGCGCCAACCCTAACCTAGCTAGTCACCAGATGCACAGCAAGGTAGCTCGCGCGGCGCGCGGTGGCGGGTGGAGAGCAGCGGACGGTGACGGGACGGCGCACCGAGAGCGCCGCCGTGCCAGGTGCCTGAGCGCAGCGGCGAGGAGTGGCCTCCCGGTGGTGCGGTGGACGACAGCGGAGTGGGGTTGGTGAGGAGGGAGCGAGGGTCCGACTGAGGATACCTACGGGCCCTCGCAAAGCGAGTACGACTGATGGGCCGAGACTGCGACTGACGGGAGCAAGCCTCCAAACCGCTCGAGGTGCGCCTCCCAACCACCAGACGAGCGTGCCAGGCCTCGATTTTCAGGGCCTGCAGGCTGCAGCGTGGCGTATATTGCTACTCGGCCCAACGAAATCCACGGCCGTGCTCCCTCCGCACGCTCACTCCGGCTTCTCCAGTGAGGAAATTTGAGCTGAGCTTGATCGAGTCTAAGTTATCGTTCGAGTTTAGATATAGCTTGAAACTCAGCTTAGCTCAAGATCGAGTAGGCTCGAGCTCAGCTCAAGAACAATTCGAAATATATTAAATTTCAACAATGAGAATAGTCCATACTCAGATCTGATTGAAAGCGTATGAATAGTGGCATCACGTCGACCTCATCACAATGGCGAAGGGGAGGAGTAGAGGATGTCATGCTTGAAGATGCCGTGTTAGGCTCCCCATGTCGTCATACTTAGACGGCACCACCGGCTCGACGTGTCTTCATGCTTAGAGAGCATTGCCGGGTGGTGGCTAAGGGTGGACTTTGCCATGGTACTGTCATGCTAGTAATCGGTGGGATGGGAGGCGGTGGGGTGGGAGGAAGGCGGCTGCCAACAACAGGGTGGAAGGAGGGGTGGTTGCCAACAATAGGGTGAGAGGAGAGGCAGCGGCTGGCACGGTAGGAGGCGGAGGGGGGTTGGGAGGAATCGAGGAGAGGCGATGGAGTGGGAGAAGGTGGTACGGGGGAGGTGGGCGACGAGATGGGAGGCGCTAGCTGGCAGGATGAGGACCTTGAAGGAGAGGCAGCGAGAGGGAGTTTGTGACTATATCTTGTGTAGGTGGGATTGAGAAGGTTGGGGCAAAATAAAGAGGCTGACATCTAGTGTTGGCTTGTCTCAAGCATCGTGGTGACAGGGTATTGGGGGTGATTTTTGAAACTGCGCTGAAGAAAAGGACTAGGGGCAAGTTAGCAAGCTTGAGCTCGTTCATTTGGAGTTCGAGTCAAGTTTGAATCAAGCCTAGAGTGAATCGAACTCGAGTAGCTCACGAGCCTTAAGCTTTTTGCAGGCCTATCACTAGTAGTTCATGCTTGGCTCACTTGAACCAGGATCCTAGGCCCTTACTCTGTTTAGTAGTTCTTGTGAGCGTTGATTACTGCGCGATGTATATAGATTTGTTTAAGCTTAACCCTTTCACCTCCTGAAACTAATGCTCATCTTGGACAGGATCATGAATTCCTTGTTGCTCCCGTTCACATATTTTCACAACAATTTGATCATTGATTCCATGTGTTTCCAACAAGATAAGTGGATAACCTTTTTGGAGCTGGCATGTCCTGCATTAACAACAGTAAAAAGTAGTAATTCAGTGTAGCATCTGCAGAAATACACTTGTCATCTATCAGTGGGTGATGTTTGGCCTGGCAGATTGCAGTAGAAGAAGAAAACTGACAGATGATGGCTATTCCGTAAACCAGCTTTTGCTAGTTTCATGATTAAATTATTTACTGAGTCTCCAGTCATTCGGGGGCATTGCACACCTTTTTTTTCTTTTACCGGGTCCATTTCTTGATGTTTTGCCAACAACTTGTCTCTAAAAGGCAGGACACCAATAGGTTAGATTCAAACGACATGTGTTGGGACAGATGCTGTGATGCAGTCCGGTTGGATTTGTTCTCTACTTGTGTTGGGGCCTTCGAGGGTAGGGTAACTTGTTAGTTGTGGGTCACTTGTGCAATCATACACGGTCGGTTGATAAACATTTCTTTCAAGGGTTTCTATGTCTTAAGAAAATAGAAGCCCCACGTGTAGCCTATCACATCAGCTAGGAGTGAACTTACCCTGCTTGCATCTGCAAACACAATGTCACGTTAGGACGTCATTAGGGTAGCATAGTTGTACATCTTAAACCATAGAACTTCACTCGTGCTTATTGCAAGTTCTTTTGCAACTTCAGCGTGAAGTTCACTGAGCTCTCCTGATGTTCCTTTCATCGTTTTGCAATTCCGTGCATCAGATTTGTTGCTCTACAGTTCCGTGCTTCTCTTCTTTGTACACACAAGCACACAATGGTGCATGCATTGGCTAGGTTATTGCGCACATCGATCCCCGTGACCACTGCCTGCCTACGAATGGCACCAGCATAGCTGCCCATCGACCTCGCGATCTCAACTTCACAGTTGAAGTCGTGGATCGTAGGTAAGGTAACCAACACCAACACCACCGATCTTAATCAACATTTTATCCGAAAATGTGTTTGTTTTGGTTGGGTTCGCGCCTGCAGGGATTGATCGAGAGCTGTAGGAAGTGTCGCACGCGCGTCCAATCTGGCCAAGTGCGCGTAGTCATCGTTATCGCCCCCCTCCTGTATGACGCTGTCGTCATTGTTGTTTTGCCATGAGCCCAAAAGAGGCGAGCGCGACGGGTGGGGGGATGTGTGTGTGTGATGCATTGCTCGCTCGCGACGCGCACCCAACCCACCACCCGGGAGACGCCTGGCGATGGTCACCATGCATCGGCGCACCTGCCTGGATGCGCTGTCCAAAAGCGATCGACCAATCGGGTGTGGCAATGGCAGTGGTAGGTGCGCGAGGTTGGCGCTTGGGGCGGCTGCATTATCTCTTGGCGTGTGCATGTTTTTATGCCTTTTGGCGAGGTCGCCGCGGCTTGGAACCACGGCTCCTCTTCGTGACGACATTTCTTTCTTCTTTGGTTTTTCCGGTTGTTTGGGTGCTTTTGCGCTGCGATAATTGTAGATTGGTGTTGAGTGTGATCGAAGAAGCTGCCTTGCATTAATAATTCTTTGAGAGTCTACTGCTACCGATCTAGACCTAGATGTGTACTTTTTCTGCCATCCTTGCTCCAATTTTCTTGGTGTTGCAAGGTGTCGTGTTGCTCTATGCTGGAATGGACTAGAGACCTATGGGCAGCTCGGACCCTACCACTAGGGTACTTGTGTATTAGTGTATTGTAATTGTATTCTCTCTTATATAATTAGAGTTCTGCACTAGACTCTCCTTTCTGGTATTGTAATATATTAACTGAATAAATTGTATGAAACTTTAGCCCTACGTGACGATGTGAATACATGTAATCTTCTATCTCTAATAATTATTCTGTTGCAATACTCTGATAGACTTATTATTCGTTAAAGCGATGTTTTATCAGCTAAAATGAATAATAATCCGTTGACTAGCATTATTACCCTACGGTAATAACACGGGTTATTTTGAAAAATATACTTGTTGAAATGCCCCCACGGAAGCACGGTAATAACACGGGTTATCTCAAAAATATACTCGTACCTACTCGTGGAGTTGGGTTGTAATTACCCACCTTTTACCACTGGTTACACACCCCATCCCATACCACCATAAAACCCATGGGCAAAAGAGGTCATTCCCACCAAAAACTCAGTTTCGTGGATCTGAAGCTGCTGTGCAAGCCAAACAGTTTTGTCTAGCTCTATGGTGGGATCCCAGATTCACGGTGGAGCTGTTTTTGGTGGATCTGCTGCTCCAGATTCATTTTTTCAGTGGTGGAGCTCTGCCAAACAGGTCCATAATATCTTTTCCCCACTTCACACGGCAGAGTGCACCGCATTCTAAGCAAAACCTGCATGCATGCATGCATGAATTATGAGGAGATTGGCCATCGTCAGCTGTGAAACCCAAGTCTTTGATCTCTGGATCACCGTGATAACAACCCTTGCCCAATATCTTGGAAAGTTCAATGGATGTAGGTTTTCTAGATACCGTTTGCCTATCTCTCAGAGCAATTGATCAGGTCGTATAGACTCCAATCTCCTCCAGGGATTGACTCGTATGGCAGGGGGAATCCGGATCTGTTGACCTGATCAACGTCATGCAGGGGTCAACATTTTGATCTCTTCTCGGCAACAAGGCATGCAGCAAGGCAGGACCTCAGTTAATCAATTGATTCGGGTCACCAAGTTGTCTCCCATCACTTTAAAAAACACCATCCCCCCTTTCTTGAACAATTCAAACGTTCGCAAAAAGAACACTGAGCTCAATAAAATTATGAATACTTGATGCAATCTTGGTTAAGCACTAGTGGTACCCAAATTTATAAGCTTAAAATGGAACAGTAGCATGTAATATGTGTGCAAAGTAGGGATAAAAAAATGAGAATTGGTTCGGTCCACGTAGAGGTGTTGGAGGTGTTAACACCTCCACTGCATCTAGCCGTTAATTAACGAGGGGTATAACTGCACCTAGCACCACTCCTGCACACCACTCAGAGACACCGGAGGTGTTAAGATCATGAGAACCGTTGGATGAGCTATATTGAACGACTGAGAATAAGTGAATGTACCGAACCAAAACTCTAAAAAAATCGGTGGTAACCGGCCATACCAGTCCGAACCAGTAAAAAATTAGCCCAAAAAATTTTAATTTAAAAACTGTAGAAAATATTACTACATGCTTTGGACCAAAACAAACAAATGTTACTTAAAGTAAGGTGTTCTCATTATAGACAACATCGGTGGCATCCAAACAGCCTTCCTGAGACCAAGTATTGAACTCTGCCGTGTTGTATTGGATATATGCTATCTAGACTGTGTGTGAAATGGTTTCGTTTGACGGAGTAAACCGATCACCACCTGTAACCGGCGGCCCCTATCCAGTACCATTGTCCCATATTATTTCCTGTGTCCGGTTATTGCGTGCTGGGTCGGAAGCAATGAATGCAACAAACATGCACGCGTTGTCGAACCGGGCTTCCCTGTTTCTATTTTTCTGTTTTCTTTATATTTCTATCTACGTGTTATGCATCTATTAAATATAAGAATTTCATAATATAAATAATAAATTAATAGATATGGAAACATGAAGGGAAAAAATGTCGGGGAAGAGAGCTGGTGTAACACTGGGATGCGTTTGGTTGTGCCGTCGCCTACTCGCCTAGCTGGCGTGCCATCCGTCGCCACGTCCCATCGTCTGCCCATCAATCTCACTGCCTCTTTTGCCACCCCCGAGGATCCTAGCACACAAGGCAGTACAGCTCAGTGCTCACCTTGTTCTGTCCCCACACGTCACCTTTTTCTCCTCCTCGTCCTCCTCCTTTTTCTTTGCATCTTTTCCGTTCCATTTTGAATTTTGCTCAAGTTTTACGGATTTGTATAGTGCACGCATAGCCAGGTCGGTATTGAATGGGTTTTTTAATTGTGATTTATGGTTTTTCATTTAATTTTTTTTAATTCTGACTATTCATGAGAGAGATACTCGTATGCGATTTTGGCCGATATAGATAAGCCGAAACAATGTCTACTATAATCGATTTATAGACTCTAACTTAAAAAGATATTTCGTTTGAAAGTTAGTTACTGTAGAAAGCTAATACATAAGTCCAAAAGAACTCATTCATTGTCGTGTTGGTCTCTTTGTACGATATTGGCATGTCTTGCTCTAAACGGTTTCAGTTTTTGGTTTTTCTATCTTTCGACTTATTTAAGCAAGAAGCTATTTGGAACACGTCAACTTTAATTTTGTTTTTTTGGATTTTTTTTCTTTTGCTTTTCCCTCTTTTTCTATTTTTTATGGAGATATAACAATATTTTTATTTTTCTCTCAATTTTTCTTCATTTTTAATTAAATAATTTAGACTAAGTTAACAATAACTATAGTGTAATTTTAATCTTAAACCAGAAACCGCAGTCCTCAGTCGGAGCTATAAACCGGATGGAGGCTTGGAGAGACCTCCTAAATTCCCTAATCCAACAATTACGGGGGTGTGGATCTCGAGGCAACACGCAGAGGCCGAAACCCACGTGCCCGTAAGATGATATTTATTGCCCTGTGAATCTCGACGCAATGTACGGCAGATAGGCGTTGGTGAGCGTAATTTTTGAGCCGCTTGTTACACTGCTCCCATCTCGCCGTCCCAGTGAATCCGAGCATGGAAAATTCTAATGTGGGTTTTGTCATTTGCGGCTTATGGCTTGTCTTTTAGTAGAATTTTTTTATTCTAGTCTCTTAGTAGTGTCTTATTGTAGATCTAGTCTCTTGCATGATTATTTTATATTTCTTCACCCCCTCCGTCTTAGTAGCGTCTTATTGTAGATCTAGTCTCTTGCATGATTATTTTGTATTTCACCCCTCCAGAGCACGTATTCTTCGACGACCGGCGCATAACCATTTCAGCGGCCATGAAAGCTGAGCTCCAGACTACAGTACGTTCTACGACTTACGACCATGACTACTTGACCACTGTACTTCGATCACGGCGTCTTGACCACGACACTTCAACTAAGATGCCTCGACCACTACATTGAATACTCGAACACACGACTACATAATACTCAAATACATGGGTATTAGACACACGAATACTAGGGGCTAGAACAGCAAAAACTCCTCTTTAGCATGAACATTTAAATGAATAAATTGAATACCGATAATCTGATATACCGTTTTGAAAAGATTGTTTTGATAAACCGCTTTAAAAAGCAATAGAAAAATCATTCCACTTATTTGTTTAGAGAAAGCCATAAATTATAATGTCTCTTTTTTATTTTTCAGTCAGTTTTTTATTTTAATTATTTTAGTAACTATTATTTATTAAACTAATAAACCGTAATTAGGGCATGTTTGACAACGGCTACGGCTTATAGCTTTTGGCTGAAATTTTTGAATTTTGACTGTTTACGGTACGGATTACGGAGAAACAGATACTCACTTGCGATTTTGATTGGTACAGATATTGGGCTTTTAACGTGTAGATCGTTTAACTTTTAGACCCCGTCTTAAGAAAATACTCCGTTTGAAGTTAGGTACTATAGTAAAAATCAAAACCCGCCAGTTTCGGAGGAAAAGAACCGCACTTAAAACATAAGCCCAAAACCGAGAACTTGCCTCCCTCGACTGCGTACCCCATGCCGTACATTCGCAGTCATGCAGGCAGAGGCATAAAGTTACGGCCTGCCTGCTCCGTCTGACATGTGGGTCCATGAATCGGCGGCTCACACTTGTCAGTGACCAGTGCGTCGCTAGTGCTGGGGGAAATGGCAACGACAACTGTTGCTTTCCTCCTGCGGCGCGCCTGTGTAGGAACGATTAGTAGCTTAACTAACAAGTCATATTTGTTAATAATTGCATGTGCACTCGACACTCCAATTCGTTAACAATGTTTATATTTTATAACAGCGTCATATGTAGACTTTAGGTGCTTGTTCCATCGAAGAGTTATCCGGCGAAGTACTACAACGCTCCATACATTTATATCTAGGTTGTTTTGTTTTGTTGCGCTTCAGAATCGTTATGATAAAATATTTTTTGTGAACACTCTAAAAATGATGTCATCACACTGTTACCGCATCTAGAAACTGTAAAGTAAAGCTACGCGAAACAATAAACCTTATAGTTGTACGCGGATTTTCCTCACCAAAAATGTACGTACACAAGAAAGAAGTGCTAGTCAGAGCAGGGGCGGATGTAGCGGTGGGGCGGAGGGCTCGAGCCCCCTACTGCTACCGGACCCTTGGAGCCCCTCTAAAGCCCCCTTAAATTTTTAGCTATAGATGTATGGTGTAGGAGGGGCTGAGATCGACTGAAGATAGAAGATGACCACAAAATAATCACATTAACAAAGCCCATAGAATGTAGAAGAGCTTCCAACCAAGCCAAAGCCCAAGGCCCACAACAACAAACAAACTCAAACCCTGAAACCCTAGTATCTGGCCAGTGGCCACCCCAAAATCCCAAATCCCCAATCGCATCTGCGGCGCGGCGCTCGCGAACGCAGCGGCGGCGGACGCGGACGCGCACGCGCCACGCGACTCGCGAGCATCGCGGCGGCGGCGGCGCGCCTGCGAGCCTCGCGCGGCGGCAGCGCGCGCGCAGCGCCGGCGGCCGGCGCGGCGGGAGCGGCCGAGCGGGGCTCTGGCTGGAAGGAGGAGCCGAGGCGGCGGTGGCGGCGGCTGCTCGGCCGAGGAGGAGGCGACTAGGCGAGGATTTAGGTTGGGGCGAATCGTTGGGGCTGGCGCTGGGGATTTAGGTTCGGCGTCGAGCGTGGCCTCGGCCTCTCGCAATTCACAGACCACAACCCACGGTGATTATCGATTAGGTATTTAAGTGAACTTAAATTCTTATTTGTCTCGTGATTGTCGATTGAATTATTGAATTGAATATGTGATTGGCATGTCAGATTTCAGAATGTCGAAAAAAAATTTGCGCAATTACTTTTCAAGTTCTAGTGGTTCAACTCCACATACTAATGAGAGCACAAGTCAACCAAACAAACCTAGAGCAGAGTTTAGTCAATTGGACATAATTGGGGACATAAAAATTTAGTGGTACGCTCTATTCTCTTCTAAATTCATAATTTGGAGGTCCATATTTGTTTAACTAATCAATTTGTCTATTTGTGTAGATTGCTTCTCCGGATGAATAATGGGTGTCACCGTCACGCGTCGTCTATTAGTTTCGTAATTTGGCCTTTCGGTATGGATAAACTGCATCTTTTATTTTTCATGATGTATTTTGTGATTGTCATCGTTCATCGATGTTTTGATATAAGACTACTTCAAACAATTATATTTGTCTTTTGTGGGGGGTCATAGTGGAGTTTTGTCGCTGTAGCGCTTTTGTTCAGCCCCCCCCAAAAAAATTTTCCTGGATCCGCCACTGAGTCAGAGGTAATTGGACTAAGCAAGTTGGCATCGAATTACTCTTAAACAATACTTATGAGGATAGAATAATTCTTAAATTATTATATTCCTTATGAGGACAGAATAGTTATAAGTCTTACTGCGACTATTCTATATGGTCGTAAATCAGTCTATAACTACGTAGTCGTAAGTGTTACTACAACTACTCCCTGGTCGTAAATCTTTCTACAACCACATAGTTATAAGTCTTACTATGACAATTTCCTGATTGTATGTCTTTCTACGACCACGTAGTTATAAATCTCACTACAACTACTACCTGATCGTAAGTTCTACTACGACCATGTAGTCATAAGTTGTCTTACGACCACCTTATGGTCGTAGACTTTTTTGCGACTAATCTATCTCCGACTAACTTATCTACGACGAATAACTGCGTCGTGAGCTCATCTGATAAGGCAGTTAGAATGTGCGTTTATCCAATAACCGCACACGATCTCTCTCTGACAACAACCACTACATGGAGAACGGTTTTATATGTCTCTCTGACAGTAACTTCCATAAGGTGATTATCATCTGAAGCGTTGAGGCATTTTCTGACACGGGACAATTGTCGTTGCTTTGCTAGCTATATAAAGGTTAATGTCAAAGAGACAAGGGGCGATTCTGATCAGAGGAGAGAGCACTAGTCATTAGCATAATGTTCTGTTGTAATTCCTCTTTCTAGTAATTAGCAATTACACTGAACGTAAAGTTGTTATTTTCTTAGGAGAATGATTGAACCAGGATAAAGTTCCCGTGTCTTTACCCCGCATGCGTATACACCGGGTCTTCTAAGAATTCTTCCGAATTCAAATAACTTATACGTAAGATCGATATTAAAATATCAACAAATACCGTATGAAAATCAAGCACACGATACTAGAATAAGGATTCAGAACTCCAAAGATAATGCAGCAATGCACTAGTGCGATACTGTAAATTATTTCCATCCGATGATGATAAACGACCAAACAATTTGTTTTCATGGATGTGGGTTGGGCTAACTACTCCTACTGTACTGTTACCAATTATTTTCTCGATCTATTTACTCCATAATTTAGTTGGTGGATTCTGTTTACACGAAGCTTTTCGAATTAATTTCCTTCTGATTCACCTGCCTTCTTATCTGGACTGTTTTTTTCTTCTTGCCAAAGATCCGAAAATTAGAAATGGATTTGACCAATTGAGCTAGGTAAGTAGAAACATTAAAGTCTATCAACCTTGATCATAATATTGTTCTTCTTGGCAAGTTCTTTATTCATACGTGCCTTTCGTTTCGTTTCATCGTATCTTAGTCTTCTTTATATTATTCTTGTCCTCCCTATATATATAGCTACCACCATAACATTATTTCTAAATTAAAGAAAAATAAAGATCACCAATAGCTTATACTAGTAGACCTGAAATGCTCGGCCGTCCGGTTCTATATTTTAATTCCTGCATGATGCATGGCATGTGTATCAAATGGCATTGGTTGTTACGCTTACGTCCTAATTTATATTTTTTCCCCAGGAAATCCACCGTGTATCATGCGTTCAGATTCACCTATCTATTTAGAAGTACAGGTTCACCTATCTATTTAGAAGTTGATTGGGTTTCAGTGGTATGGTAGGGAGTCATTTCAAGGGGAAAAAATGCGCTGTTTGAAAAGGGCGACTTAATTTTGACATTTCATTTTGGAAAAAAAAAAAGAGGATCGATGATGTACATACATAGCATGAAAATATTGGAATATATATTTTGGAACCTAGGTAGCGACAATGTAAATCTACTCACATGTACTGCTTCAAGCCTGTTTAGTTCTCACTTTTGTTGTTGTTGAGAGAGTTTGCTTCTCACTTGGGGGGGGGGGGGGGGGTGTTTATAGAACAGCGGAAAGTGATTATTCTGTGCTGGAAATTGCATCAATCAGCTTTATGTGAAGAAAAGTAGTACTATGTACAAAGGAGCAGCTAGAGAACGATATACCGCCAAGGGAGCTCTCAACGGTAGAGCTTCCCCCCCTCCCCTCCCTCCCTCTTCTCCACCATCGGCGTAGTTTTCTCCGCCAGTGAGCTCTCCCTCCCCTCCCTCCCTCTTCTTCGACATCGACGCAGCTCCCCCCACCTCCACCTCCACCTCCCCCCTTCCCCGCCCCCTCCTCCACCATTGGCGGCCCTAACAACCTCTCTGCCTCACCGCATCGCCCTTCCCTGCTTTCACCCAACCTAGTATTCAATGTGTTGTCTTGCTGTGCCTCCCTCTGCCGCCGCCTATTGTCTCCCCGACATCCCTCTACATCCGAAGGCACCGTGAACCCAACAGCGGCAGCGGAGCCCTCCTATCGGTGTGAGAGCGAGATTGAGCGAGCGGCGGAACGACGACTGGGGAGAGAGAGAACGAGTGAGAGGATACTATACCGTTCGAACGGTATAGCGTTTTCTAATTTTTCTCTATATACAAATGATTTTGTTGCTATACAAGTGTGTTTGATATTGCGGACAAGTTAGGAGCACAATGATTAAGTGGGAAATGGTCCGAAAGTGTGTAAATGCATGCATTTCCCTATATACTCGATGAGTTACTCGCCCATGATCATGAGGCACTCTCTTTTTAGATTTGCAGTATCAAAGACATTTTTTCTGGACAATGGTAGCGTGTCAAATTTGGAATTTGAGCAATGAAATTCTCGCGTTCCTGTAAAAAAAAACTCATGCTTTCCAAACAAGAATTTCGGGAAACAAATCATTTCCCGTAAAAATCTTGGGAGAATCTCGCATTTCAAATGGAGACTAAAGTTAGGCTGAGAAGTAGTTCAACTCCCGCATTCCAAATCTTGGAAATTAGTTTCGAATGCAAGAATTTCACTAAGCAAATGTAGTTCAATTCTTGAAGGAACTGGGAAAAAAAGAGTTCCAAACGAGATCTTAACATGGTATTACTGCACTCGTTTAATTGTCTCACGTAGCGTGGATAGGAAGTACCAAAGAGTGCAGAGTTTCCTTTCTGTTACTCGGCTCACAATTTGTAAGCTTAACTAAAACTCTCCTTTTATTAATTGAACAAGTAGCTCTCCTGCAGGTTTCTATTTCAAAAAAAAAAAAAAGCGCTCACCCCTCCTCTTCCTACGTTCTTAACCATGCCCTTCAACCGGCACTGTGGCATTGCACTTCAAACCACAACCGTCGCAACAAAAAAAAACACGGTAAACCAACAAATAGCTCATTCTTTTAGTCTGTGGCTTATGGCTTTTATCTGTAACATGAGCGTCTATATAAATGAACCGAATATTGATAAGCTGATAAGCCATTTCAAAAAACAAGAATACCACCCTGTCACGGCTTCACCTCATGTCTCGACTGAGCTCTTGGAACTATTCACACAAATGGCTTACATTGTTCAGAATACCAAGCTGAGGGACGAGCTCTTGTCAGGGGGCTGCTGCCGATAGGGGTGCAAACAGAGTGGATACGGACGGATATCGCTTATTCCATATCTTTTTTCATATTTTTTCTCGAAGTCAGAGTCAGATACGAATAGTGTCAGATACGAATACAAATGCGGATATTCTCGGTCACGAATATGGAACGAATACGTGTCGCTCCGAATACGGTTAGTGTTGGTCACGAATATTTAGTCAGATAATACCCAAAAACAAAAAACATTTATATCGCACGTATAAAGATCAATTGAACTTTTAGGAACGAGTGAGGTGACTAATTGCTTCTGCTTCAACTTATAACTAGCATAGTGATTTTATTGTCTTCCACGTTATGTGACTTATAACTAGTATATTCATCTAGGAAGTGCACTGTGCATGGGTGTGTCAGCACAAGAGTACATATCACGATCCGATTATATCATATGGCAAGGTGAACAAGAATATAGTGTTTAGTTAGATGATTAGGTCTTGCATGCATTATTCTTTTACTTTCACAAATAAGTCAGCATTCAGTATCCTAGCAAGGTGAAGGCTAAGCATGGCCGGACAACTCTCTTAAGTCATGGATTATAGAGTGGATTGAGATCACTCACAGGAAACAGGTAATCCAAGTAAAAGCAATGAAGTGCTGAACAAAACTAAATTCATCAGATTCCAGTATTGAAATGAGCTTATTTAAATGCAGACTACAGTATTGAAATGAGCCTATTCAAATGCATAAACGAGCCTATTCAAAGATCAGCAATACTGGTAAAAGATCCCATTAGCTTTGTTCCATGACCAATACTGGTTAGAGATGCACAAATTAGAGATCTGCACTGCACACATCAGCAGATAAACATTCTCCTACAAGCAATACATCGCTATATACACACACATCATGATCTCAGCAGCACCACAAGATCAACTCAGAATCCAACAAATGTGGCAGTGGTCTGTCTAACATAAGCCTTCACCCCTAAATCCAACACCAGCATGTATATATGACAGCAGGTGAATCATAAATCAATGGGGTAGAATTATCAAACCTCCTCATTCATGTTTTATAAATCAATGGGGTAGTACATTTAACTTCCTTAACAGGGAATTTGATAGGATGCAAAAAAACAACAATAAGAAGGAATAGGCAGAAAAATGATACCAGGGAAGTAGCGAGGGAAGAAGAGACACACGATGACTGCAATGACCGCCTGCAATTTAGATGTTTAACAATAAGAAATTTGTGTCATATATCTGTATGTAATGTTGTAATAGATCAACTGAGAACATTCCATCCTGAAAGTATTTATAACAGTCACTAATCCTCCACCGGTCCAACCAATAGGCAACAGGTATGAAAAGCTAGCTTGAGTTTTATAGTTAGATAGGAATAGGCATATATTTGGCCTGAATCATGCAACTTACTTTATGAACAACATATGAATTTTTTTTCATTGTGATAATTTTGTTTTGAAGGAGATCGTCATTCGGGTCGTTATCCTATGATGTCAACTGTCAACAATGCCAACATGCTATATGCACTATTTTGGTTGTGTCAGTTTAATCCCCCATCTTACATATTCTGTTAATCCACGGCAAAGCAACAATTGCATTTAAAACATGTACGGGTGATGCAGTAGGGTTCTTGCGCCTATAACCACCTTATCGGAGAAAACAGCACACCAGGCAGGGTGAAGAAAATGTAAGGGACAAAAAGAGAGCCGCCAGCATGTTGGTCCTCCAGTTTGTTTGGTCCAATATCAAGAGATACCTGCAGTAGTAGAAGAGAACAGGAAGGGTTCAGTCAATGCATAATGATGTGACAACCGACAAATGCCTAAAAAGGATCTTATTCTTAACAGCTTAGCACAGCAAGAAAAACTTGGTGAGGAGCAATGGGTCTTGGTCCAGACAAGGATCTTAACAACTTAGCACAGCAAAAAAAACTTGGTGCTCGGCGGCGCGGCGTGGGAGTGACTGGGGGATTGGGGTGGATGAACTCGTGGATGAAGGGGACCGGTTACGGTTGCTGCAAAGGAGAGGGTGAATCGAGCCACGGCGTCGACGCCGTCGAGAGGTGTGGCGGGCGGCGATGGCGATATGTGGGGAGGAGCGGAGTGGATGATGACTCAACACAACTCACAAGTCAGGACGCTCGACTGGAGTGGACACGTATTACGGTATTAGGCTAAGGTAGGGTTTGCTTCTACTGATAGTTACTGGATAGTAATTCGTAACTATCTGAAAATATCTCGGATAACTCTGTATCTATCGGATGTTGTTTTTTCCGAATTCATTTATGTATTGGCAAAAATTATCCGATTCTATTTCTGTATCTGGCAAAAACTCCAGATATCTGAAAATATGCTTGAATAGGATCCGAATTAATATGGACGGACGGACGATAAAAAAATTATCCGCTCCATTTGTATCCCTAACTGCTGAGTAATAAGTGCTCGGCGGATCTAAGGAAAGAAGTAGATTTATAAAAAAAAACAAATATTCCATAGTTAAATTCGAAAAAAAAGTTACAGGGTCATTTATTTGAAGGGGATTTAATCATTTGCCTCATCTTACATTGCATTTAATAAAATGTTCTGCGATGTGTCACTTACATATAGACTTTAGATCCACATATAAGTGAGATATCATATAGCATTTTATCAAATGTAATCTACATGTAAATAAGACATCATAAAGTATTTTATCAAATGTAGATAAAGGATAGGGCGAGTGATCAAATATTTCTTTATTTAAACAGTTCAGCTCTCGCCCCTCCGCTTGGCTTGTGTGTTGTTTCTATAAAAACACTCGTCTCCCTCGAATGTCGAATCCGTCTGCCCTGCCCCGACCTCTTCTTCCCCACCCCGCGAGCCCAAGAAAACCATCACCGACGCAAACCAATTCAGCAGCCGCGCACGCGCACAGGAGGAACCCACCCACCCATCCACGCGAGGCACCCGCCTCTCCTCTCCGCTTCCCTTCCGTCGCGCCACCGCGCGGCCGACACCGCGAGAGCGCGCGATGCGACCGGGCGGGCCGCCGAACCCGCGGGCGGGGCAGCAGCCGGGCACGCCGGGGCGGTCGCGGCGCCGCCCGGATCTCACGCTGCCGCTGCCGCAGCGCGACCTCACGTCCCTCGCCGTGCCGCTGCCGCTGCCGCTCCCGCCGTCCTCCGCGCCGTCGTCCACGTCTTCATCCGGGTCGTCGCTCGGCGCGCCGACGCCGCCTAACTCTGCCGGCTCCGCCCCGCCCGCCCCGCCGCCGCTGTCAGAGCTGGAGCGCGTCCGCCGCATCGGGAGCGGCGCGGGCGGGACTGTCTGGATGGTGCAGCACCGCCCCACGGGCCGGCTCTACGCGCTCAAGGTGCTCTACGGCAACCACGACGACGCCGTGCGGCTGCAGATCACGCGCGAGATCGCCATCCTGCGCACCGCCGAGCACCCGGCCGTCGTGCGCTGTCACGGCATGTACGAGCAGGCCGGCGAGCTCCAGATCCTGCTCGAGTACATGGACGGGGGATCCCTCGAGGGCCGCCGCATCGCCTCCGAGCCCTTCCTCGCCGACGTCGCGCGCCAGGTGCTCTCCGGCATCGCCTACCTCCACCGACGCCACATCGTCCACCGCGACATCAAGCCCTCCAACCTCCTCATCGACTCTGGCCGCCGCGTCAAGATCGCCGACTTCGGCGTCGGCCGCATCCTGAACCAGACCATGGACCCCTGCAACTCCTCCGTCGGCACCATCGCATACATGAGCCCCGAGCGCATCAACACCGACCTCAACGACGGCGCCTACAACGGGTACGCCGGCGACATCTGGAGCTTTGGACTGAGCATTCTCGAGTTCTACCTGGGCAGGTTCCCCCTCGGGGAGAATCTAGGCAAGCAGGGCGACTGGGCCGCTCTTATGTGCGCGATTTGCTACTCCGATTCGCCGGCCCCGCCGCCCACCGCCTCGCCGGAGTTCAAGAGCTTCATCAGCTGCTGCCTCCAGAAGAATCCGGCGAGGCGGCCGTCGGCGACGCAGCTGCTACAACACCGGTTCGTCGCCGGGCCGCAGCCGCGGCCACAGCCCCTCGCCGCCCCGCCGTCGTGATGACTCGCCATAATTTCGACGGATTCCGGCGTTGATCCGGCTCGGACATGGATGGACGATGGTTGGCAATGAGACGGGGGATCTAGGGGTGTTGTTCCTAGACATTTTGGGTATTCAAGCCACCACCACAATTTACCACATCCCCTCCTGTTACTGTTCCTCCTGGAATTAAGTTCCCTTCTTGCACTTCCTCTTTTTTCCCTTCCAGTTTATGTTCTTTCAAATGATGATCATATGACATGGGTTGTTATAAAAGCAATTTGTTTTAATTTGTAACATTGGAGTAGGTAGTGGTGGTGGTGATCTGCTCCTTGTGGAGAAGATGATTACGACGATGACAACACGGAGAGGCCTGCCTGCTGCTGTCTTCTTGGATTCTGTTATTGTGGGGTGGATTGGATGGATCGTGGATGGATGGAGCAAATCTTGGTATATCAACCAAATCAAACTTTATTTTTGTTTCTTCCTTTCTCTGGTGGTTTTGGGGAATTGCTCTCTTCATTCTCATGCAAAAATGGATGGATGGATGGCCTCTCATGGTAGAGGCAACGCAACACATGATTTCCTAGCAGTATCCTGCTTCTGTCCCCCTGTGCTTTCCTTTTCCCCTTAGTTGCCTTTTTTTGGGCCCTGTGGGGGCTCTACTTTGCATGCATAGATTTTGGTCATTTCTGGGGTTTCCGTATCGTGACATCCTGATTTTTACGTAGTAAAGGGGTGCATACGAGAGCAGAGCAGAGAGCGAGCGAGCAGAGAGCGATTGTTGTTGTAAATATGCGTAATATTTTACTTATAGATTTTATTATAAAACAAGTATCGTAAATAATTAAGTATAAATTAATATTAACAGTAGACAATACATTGTGTTTTGAACTATGCTCAAGAATATTATGTAACAGAGTCGATCAGTCGCACAAACGATTTAGCTTGATAAAGAACAGAAAGCAACGCAGACTTCATACAATACAGAACGTAGAGGAAGCAGCGAATCGAGCGGTCGCGTAGACGTGTGATGTCTAAAAATCTTATTGCCGCTCTATGTAGCAGGTATTCTCCGCGACAACGGCTTGAAGATACCAATTACTCTCCTTCTCCGTGCACATCAAAGAGGAAAGCTTGTATGGTTCAGCTCCTTAACACTTCAATATAGCTAAACAATATGATACTTAACTATATATACTTTGAAATTTTTAAAGAAAATAGAACATAAGTTCATGGGCCGAGTCCATCAGGGGACGCTGGGAAAAGAAAAGAAAAGAAAAGAACAATGGGAAAAGAAAAGGGTCCTCTGTTTCAGAGGAGAGGGACTACTGCTTGGAAATTGATAGATTTGTAGGCCTGCGAAAGGGTCGGTACATAGAAAAGAGGGGGAGCAAAGCCTCCATTAATGGAGGGCTGCTGTACACAGGCCGTCCTGTACCTGCCAAGTGGGGCCAGGCGGGCTTCCTCCGTGGAGGAGAACATATAAGTAGTGTACTCCTGCAGTAAATGGACACACCCTTCTCGTGTGTGCGCGCGCGCGCAATTGTGCACCAGCTGTCATGTGATGAAGTGCACCCTGCACTCAGCATCCAGTTTTAAGAGCATCTCTAATAAATCTTCTAAAGTGCTCATATTCCCTATATTTTAGAAGAAAAGGTAAAAAAAGGCTCCAACAGATCCCCTAAGGGTGTGTTTGGTTCGTGGATGGAGGTTGTATCGTATATCCTGACTGAGTGGATGCAGGCTGAGTGGAATCGTATTTCAGAAGAAAAAAAAGTTTGGTGAGGTTGCATGAGCGGATGCAAAAAGCGAGATCTTTGTTTGGTTGCTGTATGAGCGGATGCGATCTATCAAACCGAGAGATCGACACGTGGGACCGCATAAGATACACTGCATCAACCCATCCAGGATGGCCAGTGAAGCTCATTTTGAGCGTATCCACTCATCCAGGATGAGGGCGTATTTTTGCATCCGCTCATGCAGACTACATCCACTCATACAGGCAACCAAACAAACTCTTTCTCAGATTATACGGACCCACCCAGCTAGGACGAAGGAGATTCAGGCAACCAAACACACCCTAAGTGGTACCCAAAAATATAGAGGACTACATCCCTGATTTTTCGTCCCCCATATATGGAGGACGCACACCATCCCCTAAATCGGCCCCAACGCTCCTGCGCTGTTCGATCCCCTAAATTCTTTGGTTGGTAGTTTTTTGGACCCAGATTTTAATTTAGGAGACCATATTTAGAGGACTTGTTGGAGGTTACATATTTTTAGTCTTCTATATTCTAGATTGTGTTATCTAAAAAGTGATTTATGGGATAAGATTTAGAGGATATTGTTGGAGATGCTCTAAGAGGATAAAGATTTTGACTGCAATTTATTGCTTGATGCGGTTTAGTAGGATAAGGATTTGCCTACAATTCACTCCTGATGAAACAAGGCGCGTAACTAATCATCTTGCTTGCAGCACAGTTACGGCAGGGTGATCTGGGTGGATTCTTTTAAGTTTATAGTTTAAATATTTAAATTCTGACTGTTCGTGATAAACAGTATATAGACAAAAATAGTCACATACTACTGTAGCCGATATAGTTGAACTCGGTATATTTTTTACTATAGTATTCTTGCAATCCTGTTTTAAAAAACACATTATTTAAAATCTAGTTACTGGAGACGGTACAATTATTAACCAAATTTAAACCAAAAAACGCCGCCCATATCATCAATTCATCACACTATACCATGCGTCGTCACACGTCAACTAATAACTAGTTGTAGTATGTTTCGTAATAGGACATTATTGCCGGATTTATAAGTCGACGGAGAAGTCAACATTTTGTCCACAAGTTATCCATGAAAGGTGATACATCGTACATCCAGAGTAACATTTATATTCATCAGTAGCACAGCAACTGACGCTGAGTTGATAGCGCTATAATGTCAAAAATAAGTAGTACCAGACAACATGGCAGGAAGGGAGACGTTGTTTATGCGTACTAAGTGAGATGCAAGGTCCACTTAGCGTTGAAAGCCAGATAGATAGATAGATACGGTTGCACAGAGCGCAAGCAACCATGAAACGAAAGCAGAGGGAGAGGGAAGAAGAGGAAGGAGCCCTGGGCCGCACACAAGATCCATGGTGCGAGCTGATTGGAGGGGGGAGAGGCACAAGAACATCAAGAAAAAGCTGATTGGAGAGGGGAGAGGCACAAGAACATCAAGAAAAAGGCAAGCGAGGACGAAGGATTCTTCTGAACTGAAACGAAAGGTGTCTGACACAATATATATATATATATATATATATATATATATATATATATATATATATATATATATATATATATATATATATATATATATATATATATATACTTGTATATTACAAGCCATGGAATCACCCCGGCCAGACCCCACATCACCAAAAATACAAAAAGGATCTGTTTTTGCGAAATCACTTGTGGGTCTTTGGTTTCGGTTTTTACAGAAAAAACCCCACCACATCAACATTTTCGTGGAAAAGTCCTTCGCTTTTCTGAAATCTCATATGGGTCCTTGATTTTTTCACAGAGACCCTCCATTTACCCGATAAAGCCTCGTGGTTTTTTTTTCCAAAATTTTGTACGAGTCCTTGGTTTTCTGCCTCCACTTTTTCAAAATTACATACAAGTCCTTGGATTTCCCGGGGAGACCCTCTTTTTATGTGATAAAGCCTCACGGTTTTCTCACAATTACGTACAGGCCCTTGATTTTTTAGAAAAAACTTTGTTTTTTCTTGAATTACATATAGGTCCTTGATTTTTCCAGAAAAGCCTCCTCACGAATTGTCGGCTCTTTTGCTTCGATCCATACTGTAGCTAGTGTGGCGTGCGTCGCGTTTCTGCTACTAGTGCTACACCATTATATCTTGGGGATTCGCCGTGGGAGGCATGCCACATAGGCATTTTTACAAAAAGCCCCTCTACTTCCAAAATCACATAAGGGTCCTCGATTCTTACAGATAGGTCCCTGGCACGTCAGCAGTTTCATGATAAGGCCCTCTATTTCCCCCTAATTATGTATGGGTCCTTCAATTTTCCAGGAAAGCCCTAGCTCAACCCTAGCTCTCCCCTCTCCTCTCTTATATAGCCAGCACCATTTAGTGGGTCTTAACCTGCTAAGTAATTGGAGAACCCGTCAACCACATTAACACGGATTTTACACACTTATGCATGCTTCTCAAAGTATGTACAAGATAACCTGCTAAACTATTAGTGAGATCTACTTAGCAATTCTGGCTCTCCTTGACATAAACTACTTCTCCTTTCCGCTCCCCGCGTCACAGTTTTGATTTATGTACCAACCTGGTATTTAGCCAACTACCAAAATACCTCTGACGAAGTTTCTGGGTACCTTCCCTTGACTTCATCTTCTCTTTCACATCAAAGCATCTTTGCATGGTTTCACACATAGTTCATAGGGCCCAATGACTAGCCATCATGTCTTCATGCATTCGGTCTTTCTTGAACCATCTCTACGTGCATCGGGCTGTCACTTGGCACACCACATGCATCAACTCGCCTCTTCATGATTCTTGTCTTCTTTGTGCTTCCCACTTGAGCCATGTAGCCTTACCGGACTTATTTGACCACATGAACCTCAGCTCTCCTGCCTAGTCCCGGTCTCTTACTATTAACCACTAACATTCTCCAAGCCACCTATACATCCAAATGCCAAGTAACCATATCGAAATAATACAACATGCAATTCAACACAACCAAACACTAGCACCCATACCGTGCTCATACTCAAACCAACTCAATACGTATTTTCACCATCATCCAAACATGTCTTGAGTACCCTAGATATGTTTGGCCTCTCCAGAAACTCTCTGGACACCCTAGACATGTTTAGGGCACCCCCAGACATATCTACCCCTCGAGAAGACGGTTTGACTGCAGTGCCACCACCGATTAGACCGCCCAGTACCAATATAACCACTCTCTCTATGGCAGTCGGACCGCCCTGGTCAAACCGCCAACCACTGGTCGATCTGATCGTACGAGCCCAACTTCAAAACATGCTCTCTGAAAAAACAACTACCTACTAAAATCCAGTCATACCACACCGATGGTCAAACTGCCAATCAAAGTTCAGTCATACTGGGCTGGCAGTTAGATCACCAATCCTTGTTGGTCAGGTCGTCCGACGCACACCGGTCTGACAGTAGTTGCATGCCGGTTAGACCGCCCTTGATAGACAACAAAAACTAAAATTTGCTAACTTTTACAAAATCAATATCCAACTCATTAAATGTGCCAATTATTCATCACCAATTGATCATGAACCTTCTCACATGGTCATTCACTAATCTTTTAGGAATTTAGAAATATGTGCTATAAGTAGTTCAAAATGAATTCTAATATAATTAGGATTTCTACTTTCTTTGAGAGTAGGATTCTACTCTACTTTGGAGTAGAGTTAGGGAAAACTATATAAACCCATGGGAGTAGTCATGGAGAATCCAAGCAACAGAGCAAAGAAGTCATTTATCTAGACACTAGGTTATTCTTTAACATTACATTCTTGTGTAGGGTAAGGATCTAAGAGTTCTAAAATATTATAAAGGATTGTAAGAGAGCGATAATTTCTTGTACTCTTTTGAGGTTATGCTTAAGAAATTTACGGTCGTGATTGTTTCAATGTCGTTATTTTAGTTCTCTTTACAGGATACATCATTTTTGTTCTTGATACCGTACACGCTCGTATTGGATCTCGCAAACTCTGATCCAATCCAAGAACTACTGCACATAAGAAGGGATATCAGAGTGTAACATATAGATTTTTAGATTTGCATATTAGGTGGGGATCTTGTCCCCCTATTTCCATTAAAAATTTTTAAGGCGAAACACAGAATATACCAGTTTATTATAATTTTTGTTTAAAAGAATGGAGCAGGAGCTGTGCTTACTCGACTAACTGTACCAACGTAAATTGTTTCACGTTTTTAATTCTACTGTAGAAATTGTTGAGAAACCTAGGCCCAGGACCAAGAATCCTAGCTCAATATGGGCACCCCACCGTAGGCTATAAATAGGGAACTATACCTGCCAATTATGTACACCTAATGCAATTGAAAGTAATAAAGAAAGATCACCTCTCTGTATTCAATCTATTCTTCTGTGATTCTATTATTGATTTGTTCTTGTTCTAAGCAGAGGAATCGATCGGACTGATCGTCAGCGACGGTTCCTTAACAGAAATTATGCCCCAAGGTCAGTTTGGTTATTGTGGTACTATGTACGAAGGGTACAGTTTGTTTGACAAGTTTTTCGTGATGTGTCTCCATTACCCGGACATCACAAAGTGCTAACCGCAAAGTAGTCATGTAAGTACGTAACTAGCATAGAAGATACTTTAGATCTAACGTAGTGCTGCTACTGGGGTCGCATCTCTACTTCTGCAAAGACTCGTTGCCTTTCGCCGACCTCAGGAACGCTCCACGAGCTGCTGCGCGCAAGGCGAACGTTGATGTGTCTGTTTGGATGGTATTAGTACTCGTAATCGACCTAATCAAGTAGGCGCGCTGGATCATTAACTGTGCGTTAATCATGATGCTGCGACTAACCTGTTTGGTTGGTGCCTAACTTTGCCATGCCTAAACTTAGGCAATGTGTGGCTGCCACAGAAAGTGTGGCTAACAAAATCGAAGCCACACTTGTGGCAAAGTTTGGCAAGAAACTGAGTCTATGACGTGTGGGGCCGGGTGCTAAGAAAGTGTGACATGCCACAGTTGTGTCAGTGAACCAAACAGCTACCTAAAAACTGTGGCACGTCTAACTTGTGGCTAGGCAACTTCTGATCATGAACCAAACAGGCCCTAATCCTTTCAAATTAGCTGCGTCATTTCCTTTCCTGTCGGGATATCAGGCTGCCATTCTCGCCGAACTTGTGCTTCTGTGTTCAGTTTAGTTCAGACAGGCGATTCTGCTGTGAACGACAGAGCGAGGCATGCCCTTCTGTTTGCACTACAACACGTGAAAGTACCATGTGACATGATCTCACAAATGACCACTGCAAGAAGAGGAGAACTGACGAACACAAGTACACACCACCAACTTTTGTTTTGCAAACTAAAGAAGAGAAAATTTCAGGATAAGTGCTCGCATACGTGCAAAACGTGTGCCTTCAACTAACCCGGCCGGCCTTTTTCAGTGTATGTCAGACAGGCGCGCCTCTGATGCGAATTGCCTCTCATGATCAGACAGACATCAGTTTCGGTACTGTAGCTTGGACTTGGCGAAACTGAAATCAACCTCTTCAGTTCAGCAAGTCTTCACCAATTGGAAATTTAAGTACGGCTCGCGATGATAGTCGTTACTATGTCCTTTCTTAATCAGCCTTGCGCATCATTCAGTCGAGGAGTATATGCAGCATGGTGCACGTTGTGGCAGGAGACAGAATTGTAGTGCAGGATATGAACACGAGAAAGTAAGGCCTGCTAATGTAGCTCTGTTCGATTAAGGGCCTATTCTTTCATGGTTTTTGACTTCAGTTTTTGGTTTTTCTATAGTAACTAATTTTTAAACACAATGTCTTTTCAAGATGGAGTCTACTAGTTAATTGTTGTACATACTGTACCGACTTCATTTATATCGGTAAAAGCCGTACGTGAATTTCAGTTACTCTGTAATCTCTCACATGAACAGCCAAAAGCCAAAAGCCGCAGCAAAAAGCCATAAGCCGCAGTCATAAAAGAATAGGCCCTAAACTCACGTGGCAATAGTACAAATGTGTGTGTGTATATATAATAAATATTTCTCCTTTTTTTTTTCCAAACTTCTGGAAGAATCTGTCGGCATCTCGCTTGTCTTAACAATGTCAGGTCGTTTACAAGTAACTGAATCAAGAGATGACTACATACTACACGTACACACGGTTCCAAGTTACGACCACAAGCGCGTGCATGCACACATGACATGTCTAATCTGGTTCTGCGTTAACAACAGTAGCTAGCTACTGAATTCAGGAGAAAGATTACACCAAGTATTGGTGAACAGCTTGTGTGCAAAAATCTTTGGCGCCGCTCCTAGGCGAACAGTAACACCCGTAGCGGTCACAAGCTCAGAGCAACTTAGTTATAGTTGGGCCTTCTTGCAGGCATGGCGGACTGGCTGGCGTTCGTGCTGTACGGTGACCTCCCTACTAGTGGATCACTCGCCACATCCTGGAGATTAATTAGTCGTAGCGAAAGGTTTAATTACTAGTGTTAATGCCAAGCAAAACGGAATAGTTCATAGTTGCATTTTGCAAGAAGAAATGATGGATCTTACGGGTCGTGTCTGCTGCAACTGCAAGGAGGGGTTGCTGTGGAATGGCGAGCCGTGCATGCTGCCCCGACCGCCGCTCATGGTGTTGCAGAACTGCATGTTGTCCTCGGCAAGCGCGCGCAGCCGGTTGAGCTCCGGGAGCACGACGTTGGCGAGGTCCGGCCGGTCCTTGCGCCGGAGCTCGCAGCAACGGAGGGACATCTCGGCGAGGCACCGCGCCTCCTCGACCGGCCAGTCGTGGACGGCCGGGTCGAGCAGGTCGGACAGCGTGCCGTGCTCGAGGGCGCGCGCGACGTGGTGCGTGAGCCCCATGGGCGGGCGCGCCGTGATGATCTGCAGCAGCATGACGCCGAGGGAGTAGACGTCGGACTTGACGCCAAGCATGCCCGTCTGCTGGTACTCCGGGTCGATGTAACAGAAGGTGCCTGCGGCCGACGTCATGTGGCACTGCGTGACGGTGTCGGCCACCGACGGTGGCACGAGGCGCGCCAGCCCAACGTCGCTGATCTTGCTCACGTAGTTGCGGTCCAGGAGGATGTTCCCCGGCTTGAGGTCGCGGTGCACCAGTGGCTCGGGCTTGGTCTGGTGCAGGAACAGCAGGCCGGTGGCTATCTCCGCCGCGATGCGGAACCGGTGCTGCCACGGGATGACCGGCCCGCCGTCGCGGCGGAAGAGGCAGTCGTCGAGGCTGCCGTTGGCCATGTACTCGTAGACGAGGCAGCCGTACTGGGGGCAGGCGCCGAGGAGGAGCACCATGTTGGGGTGGCGGATGCAGCTGAGCACCTCCACCTCCTGCTGGAACTGCGACCTCCCCTGGGCGGCGTCAGGGCGGAGGACCTTGATGGCCACCGGCGTGTGGTCGAGGTGGCCTTTGTAGACGGGGCCGTAGCCGCCCTCGCCTATCTTGCGGGACTCGGCGAAGTGGTCGGTGGCGAGCTCGATCTCCTCGATGGTGTACTTGCGGTACCTGACCGCCCCGCGCGACGAGCCGCCCGCGCCCATGGACTTGAGGCGCTCCTCGGCCTCCTTGAGCGCCTTCATCTCCGCGCTGATCCGCTTCTGCGCCTCCAGCTCCGCCAGCCGCTGCGACGCCTGCGCCGCCTCGATGGCCGCCATCGCCTTGGCCTTCTCCTGCTCGATGAGCGCCATGGCCGACTCCTCCGTCAGCCGCGACTCCTGCGTGCGCTGCTCCTCCTCCATCTTCCAACGCTGCAGCTCCATCGCCTGCATGCACCCATGTATCAAACTATCACATCAACTGTTACAATTATTCTCATCAAAATGCCAAAGACAGTGCAATGCTTTCTTGGCTAATAACCTTCTGTTTAGCACTGAGGGCCTCCTTGCATGCCGTGCTGTACATGTCCATGGTTTGCTTCAGCTCCAGCCGCAGCCGCCTCATCTCTGCCTCCATGTCTTCCTGCATTGCACCATTGCAAAATCTCATCTCATGCATGTCAAGTTCGTTCTCTTTTCGGTACAATTTGCATGTGCATATGTGCATACCATGGGAAGGGAGGACCAGGAGCCGGTGCTTGTCTGGGAGTGGGACGTGCTCTCGTTGCCGAAGGAGTCGCCCCACTTGACCGGCGTGCGCGCCGCCTCGAAGCTGTGGTGGTCGTGGCCGTTGGACCCGCTGGACAGCCGCGGTGGGCAAGGGTACGGCTCCACGCTCCGGCAGCCGGCGCCGATAAACGATATGTCCGACGACTCGGGCAGCGAGAAGTCCGGGTACGACTTCCTCACAGACGCGTTCATCTCCCTCGCGAACGGCGACCTGTCCATCACATACGTACGTACGTACGTACACACATACGTACATACGTACGTACAGCGAGATAATTAAGATCAACCACTTGTTGCTTCTTCAATTCTTCCCTAGCTGCGACGTACGTAGTATAAACTTACAAGATGAAATTGTCTTGCAATCTTGGTGTCCCGGCAGCATCACCTGCCATTAATTTCTGTGTTGGAGGAGGAGGCGTCCATTTCTGTGTGGGCACGTGCTCGGGCTTGGGCCCCTGGATCATCGTCCGGAGCGGCGAGACGGCCGGCGCCTGGCGGATGGCCTGGCGCACCGAGGACACCTTGCCGCCTTTCGAGATGACGTACACGGTGCTGAAGTCCGGCGCCGTCTTGGAGATGCTGCTGGGGATGTCCGCCTTGAACCTTCAAATATCATCAGAGATTAACTAAGCGTGGTTACTGATTAGAATGCCTTCAATTCATCCGCAAGAGAGGCATTGCTTACCTGACGAAGCCGCCCCTCGCGGCGGCGCCGACGACCAGCTTCTCGATGGCGGCGTGCGCGGCGAACTCGACGATCGACTTGGCAACATCGTGGTCGTCCAGCACCACGTCCTTGCAATGGATCTGCATGGCAAGATCCACTAGATCAAGTACGTGCAATGCTACATTTGCATTAGGGTGGTGATCGAGACGGATGATAAGGATGCGTGCGTACGTCTTTGCGCGTGCAGAAGCAGCGGAACGGGAGGAAGAGGTCCTTCATCTGCGGGTCCGTCGGCTGCTTGTACCCGGCCGCGTCCTCCACCCCTCCTGCAACACCATGCCATTGTAAACTCAAGCACATGCCGTTAAAAAAAAGAGAAGCTGACAAGAAACAATGGAAGAATTAGGAATGGATGCTTGCCTGAGGTGCCCTTGGTGTTGACATGGACGAGGACGACGGTCTGGCCCTTGTGGACGAGCGTCTCGGTGGCGTACTTGAGAGCGTTCTGACTGTTCTTGTCCTTGTCGATGCACACCGCCACAAGCGGGTAGCTGCCGCCGGCCTCGCCGCCGTCCTTCCCGTCGCTGTACTTGCCCATCCCTCCTAGGGCTAATCAAACGACCAACCTCTATTGCTTCCTTTTGCTCTAATTCTGTAGATTAACTTGGCCTGTAGTTCTATGCTATGATCCTACGACTCTACTATCGATCGTTCATGCTCTGAAGGATTGCCTTGTTCATGAGAGGAGCTCGGGGGATCTCTTTTAGACTTTTGCTCCTGTTCTCTGACCTCTATTGAATTGACTATTATTAAACACGTCGTTGAAGGCATTGATGGTGGTGCTTAGAACGACCGTCCGAATGTTATCCTTTCATTTTTACAGCTGAGGTAACGGATAACCACCAATTCTCCCCCTTTTCTCTTTTTGCCTACAAAATCGAGATGGTGACTTATCGACGTTAACAGATAAGATCATGTGGATCTTAAATAAATTGCCAATGGCACCTCCAGCTTTGTAGTTGTATATAATTAAATGTATAATTATTTGACAAAGAACCGTGACATGCTGATAATCAGCATTCAGAACTGATCTCCAGCACAGGGCTTCAAAAGGTACCAAACCAGTTTAGTGTTAGTTTAGAATGAGAATTAATCTGCCGATGAACTCACGCATGCATGGCACTACCACCTTGGAATAGCATACTTAAATCAGTAATGAAAAATGGTTCTGATGCAGTAAAGAAAAATACAGGAGAACCGGCATCAAAGGTGCTCTCTCTCTTTTGGAGATCAAAAGGCAACTTTTGCACTGTTGCAACTTCCAAATTCCAATCTACACCCAGAGGAAATCAAGCTTCTAAAATGCACCTTTACAAAATTTACATTATTAAGCTTAGATTTACAGTATCATCACTTATTTTTACAATATTAACAATGAAATCAAAAGGTTGCATGCTCTGATCACCTGACGGTACGTGTGACTTCAGATACCGTACAACGGGATGTTGGCCAGCCAGAACGTCAATCAACTAAATAGACTTGAGTTACCCGCCGTATTAAAGATGATTACTTCTCCAGCTAAATTCATTGGAAAGAATCAGCAAGTTAAGCCAGTCTAGACTAGAAAATTGTCTATCATATGGTAGATGACATCCTCTCCGTCCGAGTTGATTGGATGGATCCTAACCTGCATCCAGGGTCAGTCCACAATTGAATGCTTAAAATTCTTACAATATAATCTTATTTGTTAAGGTATAATTTGGTAAATCATGCACAAATTATTTTATCTAGCAGCAAAAGGAAGTTCTGTCTATGCCTATTGAACAAATAAACATCATAGGTATCTTGAAGCGATGGTTGACAGCTACTGATCAGGTCGCAACATAACAATTTTGTTGCCACACAAATGCATCTCCCAACTGGTGGGTCAGTTGTTAGCCTCTACGAATTCACGGTTGTTTAAAAGCATGAATGGGAGAGCAACTATACAGTAATAATTATCTGCAAGCAGCCACAATAGTTGAATCTTACCTGGATATTATTATGGGCATTGTATCTTAGCCAGCTCTTGTGAAAGCATACATCCACACGTTCCCAGGTCACTTGTGTAAGGCCACAGATCATCCTCTCTGCAATAATAATATCTTGTAGCAATGTAGCGTACTAGAAAATCTACTGCTACATAATCTCTAGTTTAAAAGGATAGTGTATATAATGCACATCACTGATCAGTACTTACAAATTAGCTAAGGTTATGAATTTACTACGGACAGGTGAGTTATATAATCCTCTAGTGCCCAACAACTTCTCAGCTTGCAGCTTCTCAAAAGTGTTATGGTCTAATATTCAGAAATGTACTGTAGCAGTATACTGTTCACATGACTACTGTAGCAACCGCGATTAGTTTCCTTTATTTAGGATTAGATTGATTTGATTAGTTTGGAAGCTTATCTTCAGTTAGTTTGTTTCTTTAAATTAGAGATTATTTCTTAGAAGCCAAGTCAAATTATCTCTATAAAAGGATGTCATTGTATCTTCTTGAATCAAGTAAAGACGAATAAACAAGTCACTAGTCTCTAAAGTCTAGCTGTAGTCGTTTCCCTGACCAGATATTCTAGATCTATTCCTCCCTCAATCGGTGCCCTCTTCGCCTAGCACTGTTCTACTCCAAGTCATTGTCCGACCTCTCTCCCATGGATGTTTACCCCCTTCTTGTGCTAGTTCATAACAATTAGTATCAGAGCCACTCACCATGGTTTTCAGTGTAGCACCATCTCTCTTAGAGAAGTTGAAGGCTAATAACAAAGAGTAGAAGGTCTTCAACCGTGGCCACCACCGCAGCTCAAGGACAAACTACCACACCGCAAAGGGTGTAATGTTACGGTCTAATATTCAGAAAAGCACTGTAGCACGCGGCACTGATCACCGTGGTGCACTGTAGCACTGGTTATTGCAGCACATACTGTTCACGCGACTACTGTAGCAACCGCGATTAGTTTCCTTTATTAAGGATTAGATTGATTTGGTTAGTTTGGAATTTTATCTTCGGTTAGTTTGTTTTTTTAAATTAGATATTGTTTCTTAGAAGTCAGGCCAAGTTATCTCTATAAAAGGGATGTCATTGTATCTTCTTGAATCAAGCAAAGATGAATAAACAAATCCTTAGTTACTAAAGTCTAGTTATGGTTGTTCTCTTAATCAGCTATTCTAGATCTATTCCTCTCTCAATCGATGCCCTCTTCACCTAGCACCGTTCTATTTCAAGTCGTCGTCGTCCGACTTCTCCCTAACGAATGTTTACTCCCTTATTGTGCTAGTTCATAACAGAAAGCCTTCATGCAACTTTTACAGGCAACTCTATCCTAACTTTATCAAAAGAACAAAACCAAGTTTACTACACTATGGCAATATATCACAGCGATTATTACCTTCCATGCTATCTGCGAGCGAAGCTTCTACAGAGTCCTCTTGCTGACGGCCCTCCGAATTACCAGTATCAACATGAAGAACATGTGGATACTTTTTATCATTTGCTGTTAACTGAAGCTAAAACGCATATACCGGCCAGATAATTAAAACATCAGGGTAAAAACACAGAAACATTGTTTATGCTTCTTAAACAGGTTGAAGAAGTGAAGTCCTAATTTACTTTGGGTAACTCATGCTGACGCCGAATCGACGATGTTCTCCAACCAACTATATCTTTTTCGATAAGTTAAGGCACAATCAACCGCAGCTGATTCTTTAACAACTAATCACAATTTAACACAATAAATAAAATATATAAAGTTTGAGTGTGTGATGTCTGTTGGATACGATCATATGTTATATTTGCATAGGCAACACGGCGCTTAAAAGAGTGCAAGGCTGACCTGCAGAAGAAACAAGGTAACAAGCATGTGCCATGGCAGCAAAATAGGTTTGAAATTGAAGGTATCAAATTCATTTTATGCAAGTCCTGGGTTAATACATGAATTTCCCATCATCACAATCTTCAACCATTCGTAGGAGAAGTGGAGGCTTCCCGTCATCCCTGTCTGTAAGGAACAAGTGTTTACCGGTTCTCCCAACTATAAAATGTGCGGTTTCTGCAGCAGTTCGCTCCAAAAGCGGAATACCGAAAAGAAAGGGCAGCTGTGGAGGACATAAATATCAGCACGGAATACAATTTTCTGTCTCATTGAGTTCAGGCGCAAACACAATGGAACATTAATCTCAGAAGGCATAGCAACTGTTTGTGAGGAATAAAATATAAGATCTGTCTAACATCAGTCAGTGTAAGGGAAACAGACTTCTCTTAAGAAAAAAAAGCAGCAGACTGTAGGAATGATAAGCGAGTCATGATGCCTTTGTTTAGAAAGGAAGGTTGCTTTGTCCAGGGAAAGCAACAACTCTGGGATAAGGTGCTTCTTAGCACGATTATTCAAGTGGATCCATGTTCAATAGTAAAACAATTCTAATTCAATTGGAGCAAGAATGAGATTCAGCATGCAGTTGTGTTCCTGAACTATTTGTCCATTTTCAACAGCAAGGCTGGGAGTAGGAGATAACAGCTAGACAAAACAATTGGTCAGCTGTGGAGGCTTATGGGATTTGAGTTGAAAGATAAAGGCTGACAATGAGATGACAACATATGTAAGGGTCTTGGACTTGTAAGCATATCAGAACTTAATATAGAAATGACAGAAGCAAAGACTAATCACTACCTAAGTGTAAGAAGAAAGATATGCTAACTAATCACTACCTAAGTGTAAGAGGAAAGGTACGCTAAGTTTATGGGCATCTATTTTTGCCTCCCACTGAAAAATTGGTATCAGTACCTAGCGTTGCATACAAAATAGACCTGAAGCTTACTTGTTTATTCCACCTTGAGCCCAAGTGTGGTGTAGCAGACGCTATGAAATTTATTGGTTCTAAGCCAGCTATTTTACCGCCTTCATATATGTGCTGTTCAACAGATTGCTTATCCATATTAAGACATGATTCTTCGCTTACTGAGGGCTCATAGAGTTTTCCAATCGCATATCTTGAAACCAATCCACCAAGTGAATGAGCAACAAAAGAGATATTCTGCAAATTTCTTCTCCTCTGGACAACTTGCCGAACCTGCGTAATAAATATCAGGTTCAGGCATCATTTAAAACGATTCGGTAACTCCTTCTAAACACAGAATGCTTGTTGACACAATTGGTAGTGAGTGATACCTCTTCTGCCAGCCTTTCTCCCATTAAATCAACTCCATCGTATGTTAACTTTGAATGATTGCACTGGCTACCTGCTTAGATAAATTTAGTAAGGCATGTGTATAAAAGTTCTACCTCGTGAACCAGAAAGAAGCAGTTCATCATGAAGTAGTCAGGTCAACGGTTAATTAATCATATAGCTCACACTAGAAAGGGAAAATTATGTAAGTATGAATTATGTAGTATAAATTAATAATGGACAATTGTAGCTGTATTTGCAGCTCCATGGCACTCAGTAGGGTCATGTCAGGGTAATACTACTTTCAATATTTCCAAAACTACAACAAAGCATTCAGCATAGCTGTTATCTTACTGGGACGCAGCTTGTGCAAAATCTCATGTGGTGGTGTCTTTGGGAATTGCTCTGACTGGTATGTGGTTTTACAATTTCCCCTACCTTCTATCAACCCATCTCCACATTTCAATTCATACATGCGAGTTGTGCATAATGCATCACAGCGTTTTCTAGATTTGCACCCAACGCAATTCCATGACATACAATACTGCTAAAATATATCCACAGCAAACAAATAAAAAGAGCAACAACTAGAATAAACTCACGATGCACATAGACTTTCCCCGGTAGCCTCTTCACGAACTGCTCCGCCGCAAACTTCCAATCCTCCGAACTGATCGAAGCCCCAAATCAGCTTATATCAAGCTACTAATCGGTAGGAACTCAGAAGCAATAGGCCATGGCGCACCCACCTCCCGTATAGCCCATTGACCATAACGACAAGGTGATCGGCCTCCTGGCTGCCGACCTCCTCCTCCTCACGGATTCCAGCGATTCTCCCCTCCTCCTCAGCCGTGGCCTCCGCTTCCGCCTCCGTGGTTGGCGGCGACACGAAGCACCGCATCCAGTTCGCCAGTTCCAGCCTGTCGCCCCCCGACCTCGGCTTGCGCCCGAGCAGGAACCCTAGGTCGAGCCGCAGCGCCGGCGGCGCCCCCCGCGAGCTGCCGCGGTTGCGGCTGCGGCCCATAGGAGAAACTCGGCGGCTGCGAGGTGGGGAAGGGGAGGAGGAGGAGGCGGAGGCGAGGGAGCACGTGGCGGACGAGCAGAGTCTGGAAGAGGCTGGCATTCCCAGTTGGCGGAGGGGGTTTGGGCCCACATCGACGGTTCTGGAACAGAGGACAGAACAACTGCCACTTTTTAGAGAAATCGACGGTAGAGATCGCAGGGTGGTTCTGGGGGCCTCCCATTGAACGGTTCAGATGTACTGAAGCACATGGTTGTTGGCTCTCGCGATCGAATGATTGGGAGGGCTTGTTGTAAAGTGAGTACTTAGTCTTGGTTGGGCTTGCTAATTATGGGCCGATACACAAGGTAATGCCAAGAATCCAGCCCAATTCGCAATTGATATCTTCCCATTTTAGACGGTTTTACGCATGCTCGTCAGACACCCAAGCGTATTTTGAGAGTTTGTTTAATCTTTGATCTACGAGTGACGCGCGACGGCAGCAAGCGAACCTTCGACGCATGCACCGACGAATCCCTCCATCTTAAGGTGGGGCTCATTTGGGCTTTTTTTTTTGTGGCTTATGACTGAAAAGCACTGTAGCTGGCTGAAAAAAAACACTGTAGTTGACAGAGACTTATTTAACATAATTAAATTTAAAAATTTTAAAAATATAAAAAAATATGTTAGCCCATTACATATAATACAAACAAATACGGGAAAAAAGAACCGGCAAAAAAGTTCAACAAAAAACCAAAAGTTCAGAAAAAGACAAAATTTATAAATAAAAAAATAAGCCAAAAAACTAAAAGCTAAAATCAAAACGATCACAGCTGCCAGGCACGCGCACCCACAAGAAAGCATGTGTGCCCACGTACGCCAGTGGCCCAGTGCTTCTATTCACACAAACTCCTGCCAAAAAAAAAACAGTAAATTACACTGACAGTGAGCAACTTGAACTGAGAAACCTTTGATTTCCAAGCGTTTACTTGAGGGTGCAAGCTTCATCCTAGGCAGGCATCGATCCTTCGGCCTGACTCCAGACTCCACATATCGATGGATGGATTTCCCAAAGGTGCCAAACCGGCCAATGGAAAGTAAAGAAGTTTAGAATGTGCGTGCACTGCCCAGCTAAATACTCACTATATTAAACTTAGGAGATTCCCGGTCTCTCCCCGTGCTACGTCATCGGATTTGCAAAAAAAATTATTTGCTTTTGCGTAATTATGAAAAAGTCCTTATTATTTATATTCCTCCTAAATATGTCTTTTTTTATGCAGAAAAACCCTCTTTTACATCGCTGCTGCATCAGCTGTCCGATCGGACGGACCGCGCGATGCAAGGTCATCGAGCAATCGGGCCAGCCTGTGTGTTCTCCTGAATCTTCGTGTTGCTACACTACCAGCACCTCCGTTTACATGTCTTCCTCGCATTGTGTTGCTTTTTCGCTGCCTTACTACTCTCTTCCTTACACTGTCTTGCTGGCTTCCAGAGGAATCCGTTTTCCACATCATTAGCTGCGTTCCATTGCTCGACTCAATTGCTGGTGTGTGTTCGGTTTCGGTCGTCGAATCGGATTTCGTGACTGTGTTTATACAAGGTTTCCCCCCGTAGTTTCCCTTTTGTGTGCCTCTTGGGTTTCTACTTTGGCCTCGGTTCACGTGCTCCTCGCTTTGTTTCTGGCTCCATCATCTTCGTTGTGGTTTCACTACGTTTAGCTTATGTTGTTTGCTTGCGTCATGCGTGCGTCCATCTAGTGCTTTTCTCATGCGCGTTTGAATCTATTGTGCTGGTTGCTTTCATATGAGGTGCTGGTTTCAGTTTGTTCCTTCCGATTTTTCCCTGAAGTGCTATCCTAAGTGCTTTTCCTTAGCATTCTACCTGATTTTGGGTTTGGATAGGTGACATTCTTTTTCTGTGCTTTAGACCCGTGGCATATTTTTTTGCATGCTTTTGTTTTGTCTCGACAGGGGTCTTCTTCTTTTTGGACTCGATTAGACTACTATGTTAGTCTTACTGTGATTCGACTACCACATTAATACTATTCGGGTTCACTTTAATAGCAGCAAGACATCAGGGTTTTTTTTTTAAAATACTGCTTTGTCAACCTTCCATTACATACGTCACTTAGATTATCCAAATGCCCACTATAGCAACTCAAATTATACAAAATGCCCTTGATGACCAGTTTCGATGACTATTTGAGTACGACGCTTCGACCACGGTTTCGACCACAACACTTCGACCACGTAGAATGCCCTTGGTGACCGACGTCAATGACTCCTTCGACCACAACATTTTGCCCACAGTGCTTCAACCATGTCTTCGGCCATGGAGCTTCGACCACGGTGCTTCGACTACACGTACGACCACGATAGGGGTTAGTGCAAACGGAAATGTAAACGGAACTAGACGAAATGGTATTTTGCCCAAGTTCAAAAATATTAGATGGTATTAAAGTGAACCTTTTTTTATGGTATATTTCTAGGGTGGTCTTATTTGGATGGTAAATAGATTATTATTCCTTTTTTTCTTGGTTTTCTTTATATATTCCTGCTTTCTATATTATTTGGATGGCACAATTGCACTCTTTTGTGGTCTCCTCCAACACCTTGTGCGCTATCCATGTTATAACTTTTATTTTTATTATAAATTTTAGTTGTTTTATTGGAGTTCATATACAAATCTAATTGCTAATTTTATTTTATTTACATTGAATTTTAGTTATTTATGGATTTTAATATGCAATTGTATGGGAATCAAATTGCAAATTTTATTTTGTTTTTACTCTAAAATTCAAATTTTTTGTTGAAATTTGTATACAAATTCAATTGCTAATTTTCGTCTAGTTTTTATTTGGAACTAAAGTTATTTAGGGATTTCACTTTGGAATTCGTATCAAAATCAAATTACCAATTTTATTATTTTTTATTCTAAATTTCTATAATTTTTGTTCGAATTTGTGTACAAATCCAATTGCTAATATTTGTTTATTTTTTTATTTTAAATTATATTTATTTAGATATTTTACTTAGGAATTCGTATGGAAACCAAATTGCTAATTTTGTTTAATTTATTTCGAATTTTAGTTGTTTAAGGATATTACTTTCGAATTGTATGGAAATCACTTGCAAATTTTCTTTTGTTTTCTATTTCAAATTTCAATTCTATTGGTTGGGATTCGTGTGCAAATCTCATTGCTAATTTTTCTTTAATTTCTATTGTGATTTAAAGTTATTTAGATATTTTAATTTGGAATTTATATTGTAATCAAATTGCTAATTTTATTTTATTTTTTATTCTGAATTCCAATTGTTTTTTGTTGGAATTCATATAGGAATCTAATTGTTAATTTTTATTTATTTTTTAGGTTTATTATTTTTTATTTAATTTTACTTAGGAATTTGTATGGAATTATATTGATAATTTTATTTTATTTTTAAATCCGAATTTCAATTATTTTTGGATTGTACTTAACATTAACTCTTTTTTATCTGAACTATTATAATTTGGATTTACCACGATCAACAGTGTGTATATTTCTCTTTTTTTTTGTCTAGTTTAATGTGAGATTTTCTACCCGTTGAGTGTGAATATAGTGGGTCCTTAATTTTTGTCTTTGCTTTAATAATATGCTAGAGTGCAGGTCAAACAAGAAACGGGGCGTCGTGCCTCGCGCGCGGCGCTGCATGGCACCATCAAGGTACGTGCCCGATCACATGAAATGATTCTGCAGTATCGATTCTACACACACTCCAATCGATCGCGCGATCAGTAGATCTTCTACTGTGTGTAAGTCGTCGCTGCTACTAATTGCAGAAAAGTCGTTATTTAAGTGTCAACTAACCTTCAGCTGGCATATATATACATATAACTGTCAATGGCCAGGGCCAGCCCAGAGCTTCCAAATAGCCAGTACCTAGCAGCATCATTTCTTGCACTTGACTAGTAGCTACTTGGTACAAGATAGGAACGACACTGGTCTTGGCCATGGAGTACACATCAAGGAGGCTCTCCTGTTGCCTCGTCCTGGTCACCGTCCTCCTCCTCTCGTACTCCCCCAGATCGGCGGCGGCGCCTCGGCGCCTGCTGCAGATCTGCGCCGCGCAGCAGTTCGTCGTGCCGCAGAGCCACCTCCGCGCGATCTACGGCCTCCGGCCGCTCAAGTGGAGCAACGACCTGGCGGACCAGGCGGCGCGGTGGGCGGAGCAGTATAAGGGCGACTGCGCGGCCGCGTCGGCGACGGGCGTGAACGTGTTCCGCGGCTACGGCGGCGCGAGCTGGCAGCCGAGCGACGCGGTGGCGGCGTGGGCGGAGGAGGCGCAGCACTACGACTACGGCGCCAACTCGTGCGCGGCAGGGAAGCAGTGCGAGTACTACAAGCAGATGGTGTGGCGGGAGAGCACGCAGGTCGGGTGCGCGAGCGTCGACTGCGCCTCCGGGGAGACGCTCATGGCTTGCCACTACGAGCCGCAGGGCAACGTCATGGGGCAGAAGCCATTCTGATCCATCGATCAAGCCGTACGTGGTGCCACTTAGTTAACGTTTCTGATTACGTCGTCTTGCCATAATTCGTTAGTAGGGAGTTGAATTAGACAATGCTATGAGAGTGGCGAGGTTATGCATGGCCTCGTGCATTTTGTACGTGGCATGAAAATCAACTCTGTCTCCCTGGTATCTCAACAGTTACTCATATTAGTTTGTCGTTGATTTTTCATTCTGTGAGCTGATCCAATATATCTAGTTAATATTAGACAGTGATTACATTGCTTCTTTGAAAAAAAATAAAGAAACACAACGATGCCACACACACTTGCCCACAGTGAGTGTAAGCAGTTGCAAATCGATGTTTTACAGATAACATTTTCCCTCTGCGTCACTAGTAATCATTTATCTCTACTATTATAAAAGGAAAATTTATCCGTCGTCTCATCCACTCTAATGATCCTTCCACCCCACCAATAAAACCAGGCCTCCCCAAAAAAGGCTAAAAAACCTGAAAATATCAAAAATAAATTCTTTAACCATGCACAACTACCCTAACCCCCACACACCCATAAGGGCGTCTCCAACAGCTGGCTATTTAGTTAGCTAGATCTGATGTGGCAAGGAAAAAGTAGGAGAGAGAGTAGTCACTAGCGACGAGCAAATAGCTGATCTATTTCACGTAGTCCAAGAACATGAGAGAGGAGCATGTGGGTCCAACAATATAAAATAGTCTTTGCTTTTGTCTCTCACCTCCACGTCAGCTGACTATATAGCTAGTACTAGCTATTACTATTGCGGACGCCCTAATCATAAGTTCAGAATTTATGATATCATTTATATAACATCCGTTGCAAGATACATGCACCTTCCTTGTTGGAGTAAAATGTACATCGTACCGGGCCGAAAGGTTACCTCTTCCTTTTGCATTTTTGTTAGGCCTAAAACATACGCCAACAGCCCAAGTCAGTAGCATTTCTCCGTTTTTGAGGCTCCTCTCCTCTTTGGTCAGGTGACGACTAGAGGTGCAAATAGATCGGATTCGAACCTTACATATATTTTTTTTCCGGATTCGGTACCAATCGGATTCGGTGTCTGATCGGTCGGGATTAACCCGACCCGTTTGCACCCCTAGTGACGACTGATTTCACACCGTTAGCCAAATGAAATCGCACTCTTTTTCGACTTATATGCGACAATGAACAGTATTAGCAACTTTAAGTTCACGAGATACCGTGGCAACTCACAACACATATAATTTAACTACGTTTGTAACGCTTGATATACATTCACCAACTCAGCTCTGGCATGCAGGTTGCACACCTGATTCCTGAAACTTTTTATTAAACATGATGCATTTCCAGGACAAATCAACTCTATCGGGGTGTCGTGCTCGTACGCGCGCTTCCCGAGCGCCCGTGATCAGTACGGCTTCTCCCCGACGACGTTGCCCGGCGGGTAGTAGTTGCACGTCATGAACACGCCGCCGTCGTCGCACACGACGCGCGCGCACCCGACCGACGTCGTGCCGCGCCAGACGATCTGCGTGTAGTGCCCGCACTCGCGGCCCGGCGCGCACGCGTTGGCCGCGTACGAGTAGTCCACGCCCTCGGCCGCCCAGTCCATGACGGCGTCGCCGGGGCGCCACGCGCCCCCCGCGCCGCCCCAGAAGATGTTCTCCCCGAGCGCGAACTGCCCCTCCGGGAACGAGTGCCGCAGCTCGCAGCCCGCGCGCCGCTGCGCCGCCCACCACCGCGCGTACGCCTCCAGCCGCGGCGACCACGCCAGCGGCAGCTCCCACCGCGCCAGCCGCACCAGGTTGTGGTAGTACAGGAACTCCACGGACTCCGCCCACTCGCCCAGGCCCAGCGTGCTGCCGCACCCCGCGCACAGCGCCGCGGAGACGTTGTACACCGTCGCGTTGTATTCGTACGCCTCCTGGCGGTCGGCGAACGCCGGCGCCGGCCGGAAGGAGTGGACTGGTGGTGTCGTGTCTAATAACAACTGGATGAGAAGGGTGGAAGCGAGCAGAGTCGCGAGAGGCTTCATGGTTTTGTCGAGCACGCCGTGTAGCGTAGCAGAGTTGGGAACTTGGGATTGCAGGGAACAATATATGTGGTTATGTACTACTAGATGACGGGTGATTCGTTCGTCTTTGGCACTCGTGAGTGTGGTGGCTATTTACTTAGGGTGTGTACAGTCATCATTCAGATATTTTTTTTCTAACTATTATCTAGTTTTGAGACCGTTGGATTAGAAATTAGAAATCCAACGGCCCTTTTTTTGGAGGGGGGAGATTATTTTTTGAGGAGGGGGAGATTTTTTTTTTGGAGGGGGTGGGGGAGAATTTATGGCCGTTGGATCTTTAATCTAATTGTCACAAATCTGGATGATAGTTAGGAAGAAAACATTCGGATGATATTTATCAATACCCATTTACTTATGGCTTTTGCCTTATCATTTCCAAAAGTTACTTGAAATATACCTTTTTTTTTTTTATTTTTTTGGCTTTTTTTTTATTTTATTCTTTTTGTATTGTTTGTGAAAATACAACAGTGTTTTTTATATTTTTTACTTTATTTTTAATTAAATAATTTAAGAATTACTATAGTATTATTTTAGTTAAAGGCTCTATTCTTTTCAGTTTTTAAAAGCTGTTTTTGGCTTTTCTATAGTAACTAGCTTTTAAACGGAGTATCTTTTTAAGATAGGGTCTACTAGTTAATTGTAGTATATGTTTTATCGACTTCATTTATATCGACAAAAACCGTACGTAAGTTTCTGTTACTCTATAATCTCTCGCACAAACAGCCCAAAAGTCAAGCCGTAGCTAAAAACCAAAAACCGCAGCTAAAAAAACATACCCAAAAATCAACCGCCGAAAGTTAGCCGGTTGGAGCAGCCCCTTGAGTTGACTATTGAGCTCCTTCTGCGTTCCTTTTGTCGTCCTGGTTATTGAGAGGACAAAAGGCGATCACGCGTGTTTTGTTTTTGCTAATGTAGGTTGTTGGCCACAAGGCGGCATAATATGCATGCGTTTGATTTTGTTAGAAACCGGAGAGAATCATTGCTCAATTGTCAATTAGGACAAATTTAACATACGGTCTTGTGTAGATTTTTTTTTGCGTAGATCCTGATATTTACAGGTGCTACATTTATAAGGCCAGATCCTAGAGTTGAAGTTGGTAGACAAGGGGTGGGTGGTCAGTACTCAGTACCGCATAATTGTGTCGCGGAATATTCGTGCCATTCTTTGTAGGTTTACCTGGTAATTTTACCCGACAGCTTGCTTGACCTGTGAGCCCGTGAGGCCGTGACCATGCCGGTTCTAGATGCTTCCACGGTCACGAGCTTACAAGTTGATGGGCCGCCCGGCATTGCTGCTACGTATGGGTCCAGCTCTCCCGTGCATGCTGTGACGCATGGGCCCAGGACAAACATACGTGTCCCCCAAACGTTTCAGCCTCGAGCGATGCATGGCAACCGCTGCCTCGTCGGTTTTCTAGGTACTACCTATTAGGAAACTTAGATCTTTGCTTAAAGTCCTTGTTCATGGTGGGTATCTCACCATTAGATTATAAATAGATAGTACTGTTAGTTGTTTTGTATACGAAATCAGAAAAGAAAGTAATAAAAAAAATCAGAAGTTATTTCTATCTCTCTATGTTTAACCTTTTTTCTATCTTCTATGATTGATCTGATTTTGTATAAATAAAAAAGTTAATCGGACTGATCGTCAATGACGGTTCCTCCACATATCCACCAAGTTCTCAGCTGTGGATGCAGCGAAATCAGTGGTGAGAACTGAGGAGATTACCAGGCGGTAGGGGGTTTCCACAGGAATATTTCAGGCCACCTGGGCTGAAGCATTTCACCTGGTTGCTCGCAACTGCCGCGCGCACTGCCGTTAGGAAGGCATATGGGCCGAGTTGGTGCTCCGGTCTCTCCGTTTCCCACTTTAACTGGGCAGGAAGTGAAAGCACGGTGAAGAACAATACATAATACATCTCTCCCCGCGACTCTCTTCATTTTAGGGCCTGTTTGGGAGAGCTCCACCACTGAAAACGTAGATCTGGAGCAGCAGCTCCACCATGGAGCAGCTCCACCGTGGATCTGGGATCCCACCATGGAGTGTTTGGCTTGTACAGCAGCTCCAGATCCACGAAATTGAGGTTTTGGTGGGAATGGCCACTTTTGTGTGTAACCAGTGGCATTAGTGGGTAATTACCACCCAACTCCACGGTGGAGCACCCCTTGAGGAGCTTCATGAAGGGCCTGTTTGGGAGAGCTCCACCACTGAAAACGTGGATCTGGAGCAGCAGCTCCACCATAGAGCAGCTCCACCGTGGATCTGGGATCCCACCATGGAGTGTTTGGCTTGTCAGCGACTCGGATCCACGAAATTGAGGTTTTGGTGGGAATGGCCACTTATGGTGGGATGGTGTGTGTAACCAGTGGCATTGGTGGGTAATTACCACCCAACTCCACGGTGGAGCACCCCTTGAGGAGCTCCATGAAATCCATGAATCGGCCTCGGATCCGAGGATTTTGGTGGATCCAGATTTCATGAGTGGAGCATTTGGGTAAAATTTCGTGGAGTAGAGCTGTTTTTCGTGGATCTCGAGCTGGTGGAGCTCTCCCAAACAGGCCCGAAATCCATGGATCCAGCCCTCAGATCCAGGATTTTGGTGGATCCAGATTTCGCGGAGCTGGAGCGTTTGGGTAAAATTTCGTGGAGTGGAGCTGTTTTTCGTGGATCTGGAGCTGGTGGAGCTCTCCCAAACAGGCCCTTACTTTAACAGAGATTCCGACCTTCTTCGCCATTTTCATCCTTATTACTTACCACGTAGCATCGCCCGTGAATGCGAGGCCATGATCATCATGCATGTCGGCTGTAAGGCCCCACTTATTTTGACTTGAGTTTCTAACTTTTGACTTATTTTTTATTATTTCTAAAGTTTGTCTTTTCTAGTTTTTTTTTACTCTTAGAGCTTTTTTCGGGTTCTTTTTTCTGAATTCGTTCAAGTTGTTCGTGATGGGCTAACATGTTTTTTCTCTTTTTAATTTTTTTAAAATTTAGTTACGTTAAATAAATCATCATCAACTACTGTATAATTTCAGTTAACTATAATATAATTTCAGTTGTAAACCAACTTATTTCAATTCAATCAAGCAGCACCTAGATAAGTGGTATTTTTCTCGTCCTGCGCTAATCGGGCACGTGCGGTGCCCGTGCTGATGGGCTGCTTGCTACCCTCCAACTAGGGGTGCAATCGGTTCGGATAGTTCCCGACCGACCGCCCGACCGAGTCAGTTCGGATGGTATTTCGGAAAAATAGTCGGTAACCGGATGGTTTTGCCGGATATGGTATCGGAATCGGATAGTCATTGTCGGAATCGGATTCGGATTCGGGAGAGTAGTTTCCGTCGGATAGGAGAATATCCGGATATCTAATCGGTAATATCCGATGCTAGTTATTCGTAATATCCGAATCGGATAATTATTTAAAATTTTATTTTAGGTTTTGATTTTCGAAAATCTCGAAATTAAAATAAAAGCTAAAAATAGTAGGAAAATCCAAATAAATCCCAAAAAAATCCCATAAATTCAGAAAAATGTAAGGAATCTAAATAAAATAAGTTCAACTTAGTTTTAGGCACAATTACTCAACTAAATTAATAACTTACTCTCTAGGCTTTAATTAAAGGATTTGAGAAAAAGGAAATTAGTTTCTAGAGAAAATCCAATCAAACCAATTAAATAAATAAGTAAGAAAGAAAACCAAAATTTTGGGATGCCACAGTAATACTCCTCAGGAAGTGGTTCTAGATAACTATTCTGTTCATTATTGTTGGTATGTATACAAGTTGCTCATTGTATTTAACTTTCAAGTACATGATATTTCTATATTATATTTAATTATTTATCCTAATATGCATGATCTATATTTAATTATTTAGGATCTTTGTTTTTGCGTGTTATCCGATGAAATATAGTTACCGTATCGAATCCGCTCCGTATTCGTTCTGTATTCGTGACCGATACTATCCGCGTTCGTATTCGTATCCGGCACTATCCGTGTCCGACTCCGATTCCTAGAAAAAATATGGTATAGGATACAGGATGAGCAATTACCGACCGTATCCGCTCCGATTGCATCCCTACCTCCAACCAACCGGTACGGTGTCCTCGAAATGCCCGCAGCTCTGCTCTGATTGATGCAAACCTATTCAGCCCCATGATCTGATCTGACGCGGATATGCGCTCAATTAGCATCTCCTTCATCTGAGAAGATCGCTTAGGACACTAGTTTTGCGTGCAGGCAGGCGGTTAAATTCGCTGTTTGCTGCGTCCATGTGAGATGCAGCGACAACATGAAACTCAACTTGCCAAGGAAGTTGCAGCTAGCTAGTTTCTCACATGGAAGGAGATCAAACCCATGATATACTTAACGGGAGCATCATTTGCAATCCACCGGTGTTTAATGTAAGCATCATTTGCACTAGATTGGACGGCGGAGTACTTAATGGAGTAGTATTTAACTAGGTCTGAATGTCGTGTAGCCTAAGTATTTAGATGTTAGCTTATGTTGGATAGCAAAGATCTTCTGATACTCAAAAACTAGCTTATGAGGTAATAGATTGTTTCACTTTTAAGTTAGTTCTTTACCCTTCCACAACTAACGTGAGACTATTCTAATAATCTTTCTCTTCATATATTGATATCTTTCAGCTGTTCATCACCTCTTTCACCTTACACCGAGTCACGATCACTGACAATTTCTTAGGATAATGGTCCATCAGACGTTCATATACTGTGTCTATTGGGCCGAAGATATTAAAACTATGCTGCGATACTACTTATTAGATCGTAAGGGTCTTATCATTCTCAAAAGCTAACTTACGAGGTGAGGATTCCCTTACTGTGGGACTATTCTAACACCTTTATTAATCATGCACATCTATAGACGACGTGCCATGTCAGCTGCGCCGTAGGAAAATAAATACTTGAAACGCGGGGAACTTTGTACAATATGATAATGGGATCAAAGGGCTACATGGGAAGATGTCATGTTGCGTTTCGCTTGGTATTTTTTATGGAGCATGGACAAACAGCTAAAAGAATTTCAGCATCAGAAAAGGTTTGACAATGGTAGGTAAGCATACTGCTATTTCTTTGGCAGATGGGAATGATGTAGAAGGGCATAGAGCATACAACTACTACAGACTAGTACTGGAATTACGTGTGCAAACTGTGAACTTGTCAAGAAATACCGACATAGAAGTATGAGATCAGAATTACATTCGCCAGTTTGATTTATCCCTCCTAAATGATCGTTGTGTGTTGATAGTAGATGATTCATTCAATGGCACATTTCCCAACAGTGCCTTGGGAGGAACGAACGACCGTGCAATTTGCAAGGGAACACATGCATGTTCTGATGTTCTTCCGCCTATCGTCAAATCGGCAAGACTTTTAACTAACACTGTTCTTTTGTTGACATTTAACACGTGACAATGCATACCAATATCACTACCGGAGTACCAGTATATACGTAATGGATGTAAGCCTGCAACTGCAATAGCCTCTCCCGTATGCAATTGACCGTTCCCCCTCTCCTCTAGGATTCCTTCTGCTTTCACCCGTATGATGCATGCTCCATATAGCTTCTGAACTCAAGACCAGAAGAAATAAATTCTAGCAACCTAACATGCATGTGGCGCCGCAGTTACTTACTGCCTGTGCCACCACGACGAGACCCGAATCGCATACGCTCGCGACGCCGTGATGCTGCTAGATCCCACAGTCGATCCAGAGTATTGGAGTATAATTGTACTCTTCCTGCAGTTGCAGGCCTGCAGCTGCCGCGTATACAGTAGCTCTGTCCAAATGCACGGGCTATGATCTACAAAGTACTTGCGGTTTCAATTCAGATTTCAGACGTATGCGCGAGGTTCGCAACTAGATGACACCGCGGAGTTGGGGGAGATTTTGAAGAGAGTTGGGTCGCCTCGCATCGGATTCCAAATGCCCATGATGCACACAGTCTCAGAGAGACAGAGCAGAGGAGGCCCGGGCTCTGAGCGTCTTCTCCATCCAGGCACATGCACGAGCCCTACCTATACTCTCATTTAACAGCTCTCTCTCTCGTTAGTCGTTCCCCCCTCTTAACAGCTTTGCAGTACTCGTCCAACCAACTAATCACCAATCAGAGGCTGCAGCGAGGAATCCCATCACCTACAAGCCGCACACAAAAAGTGATCTTTATAGCTTGTTCTTACTGCAAATGCTGTCATTCTTGCAAAGCAACCACAAAGCCCAGTTGTCAAATACTCCAGCACTCCACTTGTGCAACTGCAAACTGTTTAACAGTGCAGCTGAAATGTCCAGGAAGCGAAACAAAATGTCTCCTTTTATTGGACAGAACAGTCAATTAGCTCACAATTCATTTTAGTTGCCGGGTCCTACCAATAACCTCAACATATATATTTTGGCAGGAAAAAGAAGAAGCAAATGTAGTAGCAGTAGTAAAAATCATTTTGTACACTTGTAACATCACCATCAAGTCATCTTCATGAGAAACAATGAATGAGACAGCAAGATATATAGTAGTAGGCTGCACCGGACTGCCGTGCCGGCAAGCAGTCTAGCTGTGAAGAGATCGATCGAGTGGCAACGACGACGGCAAGAAGTGATCACCGTTTGGCCGACCGGTCAGTAGGGCCGCATGCCGACGTAGTTGCCGGGCGGGTCGTAGTTGCAGGTGATGAAGGTGCCCCTGCCGTTGTAGCAGGTGACCATGGCGCAGCCCACCCGGCGGGTGGCGCGCCACATGATCTGCGTGTAGTGGCCGCACATGCCGCCGTAGCAGCTGTTGCTCCAGTAGTTGTACCGGGGCCTCTCGGCGAGCCACGCGCCCACGGCCTGCTCCGGCCTCCACCCGGTGCCGCTGCCCCAGAAGAGGTTCTCCCCGTACGGCCCCGACGAGTGCACCAGCGAGCAGTCGCCGCGCCGGGATTCGGCGTACGACCGAGCGTACGCCGCCACCCGCTCGTCCCACCTCAGCAACGGCAGGCCCATCGCCGCGCGCGCCGCGTTCTGCTGCACCAAGAACTGCGACCTGTAGTCGCCGCCGCCGGGGTAGGCGTCCACGACGACGGCATTGCCGGTGAAGAGGAGAGCAATGCCAAGGAGGATGGCAACGATGCAGTGGGCTCTGGGACAAGTGGAGGAGGAAGAGGCCATGGCAGGCAATGCTGAGCTGTGGATAGTACTGCTACTACTATCTTTCGGCCGGGTGCTTCACATATATGGAGGGAAAGTAGCAAAGCTTTTTTTTCGATGTTGTTGGGGACATGAGCCATGTTCGATAATGATTGCGCCACACCGAGGCTCTGGAAGGTCTACCTAAATGTGCCTCCAGTAGAATTAAAATTAGCAGCTGAATTATATGCATGGATGCGTCGAGGAGGAACTGCTTTGTTTTGGTGATGTTTCTTCAGTGTGTTAGTATTAATTAGTTAGTTCTAGGCAGGTTAGAATGTGCATTGTGGAGTACTGATCTAGGTCAGAATGTACATTGTGGGGTACTGGTCTAGCGTGTGTTGGTCTGCCTTTTCCAACTAATTATGCTGTCCTCTGTAGTGTTCATTCATTCCAGTTTGGTTAACTAGAACATGCAAAACAGAGATTATAAGAAATGATTTTGAAAATGGTTGATCAGAATACTGCTGCAGCTCGCAGGAACTCTTTCTTATTTCGTTTGGGGAAGTCGTTCGGATGGAAGGACGAAGAGAAACACTGAAATTGCACGAAGAATCGAATTGCTAGCTCCATTCTGCGGCATGAATCATGATGAGCCGCTGACTTGGCTAGTTGGCTCAATACCCGTGTAGTACTAATGCCAAAACAGCGATAGACCGCTCATCTGTTATGTCAATTGCCAGTCCCTCTAAACTCCGAAGCTAGCGTCCATCGAGCAGCTTTTGTTGATTGGAAAGAGTTAGCTCAGTTTGCGGATGATATGATTTGTTTATTTTTAAATCTGTGAAGAACAAGTTATTCAAAAGTCTATTAATCTTTTTGGTAAATCAGATTAAAGTTAAATAATATTTTTTAACTCAATGGCTATCCTATCACATTTCCTCTATATGTTCTAAAACGCAATAACATACCTATTTGCAACTTGATTATAAAAATAAAAAACTTAGCTAAACATCTAAATATATAAAAACAGCTCAATCAAACAAGATTATCATAATCCACCGCCGCAATAACATACCTATTTACAACTTGATTATAAAAAAAGTTAGCTAAACATCTAAATATCTAAAAACAGCCCAATTAAACGAGATTATCATCCACCGCAACGAGAAACTAAGCCTTATTGTACATAGTTCCGGACAACTTTTTCAGAGTTTTTTAGAGTTTGTGCTCAATGCGGAGCTAGGCCCAGCAGAATCTGTGACAAGTGCAGCTTTTGCCATTAACTTCGATCTGTTAGCATTTTTAATCAGAGGTCAAAAAAGTTAGTCATGGTAAAACACCATGTGCATCGATCTGAGTATTGAAGTAGTCACAGTTCGCAAGGTTATGTTTGCATTGCAACCTCGTTAATTTCATTTCATAGCTAAACAACTGCTACTATTATTCAGAACCTGACCTACCGAATAGCCAGTATATATACTCCATGAACAATGTAGTGAAATGGTCAGAAAAGTAGGGATGGCAATCAGGCGTGAGGGGCACAAGTAGTACTCACCCGTACCTACGTCTGCCAGTCATCTTCATGCCCGGCAAGGGCAACGGGCAGAGAACTTGGGGCACGCCCTTCGCTCGCCCACGGGTATGCCTGTGTGCCCATCGCCCCATGTTTCAATGGGAATGACACCAGGAAGACAGCTAAGGCATTCAAAAAATTGACAGGCAATTTCAGCATATAAAATTGCAGATAAACACATAGATAACTTCATCTCTTAAAGCTGGAAAGAAACAAGGTATAGTTCATCACTTGAAATTGGAATTAAACAAGAGGTCATGGCATAGTTTGCCACTCAAATCTGGTGCTTGCTGGGGGTCTCCATTACGTATCTGTTAAGAGAAGTAAGAAAACAAAGGAGAGAGCGTGGATGCTTGCGTGCGGCGGCGCTTCTCCGGGAAGACCAGGGGTGGCGGCGACTTGATTTGCTATTGGCGACAGGAGAGCGTGGATGCGGGCAGCGGCGCTGCCGCCCCGTGAGGACAGAGAAGGTCGCAGGCGAGCGGGGAGTTGTGGGATAGGAGGAGGCGGATGCGGGGTTGAGCCAACGCCGGCTAGCCGTCGGCGAGAGGAGGGTGGATGGCGAACAGCGGCGATGGGAGGCGCGACTCGGGAGGGGGAGGTAGAGATTGAGGCGACGCAATTGGCGAAGGATTGGAGGAATGAGAGGTGGTTGTGTGGACTGGAGGCCAACGAGGTGGCCAAATGGGCGTGCTTGTCGGGTCGGCGCATGACACTCCACTGTTGGTACGGTCCAAACACGGTGCGGTCCATTTGGCCATTCGTGCTGGCGGTTCGGCACGAAACGTCGGGCCAAGTTTGGGCCGTCGATCTGGCCCAGTCTGTTAGGCCTATTTTATTTTAATATTTTATATATTTTTCTAAATTTTATGTAGTCAATTTTGTAAGTATAAATATTTTTATTTTGTATTAAATTTTTTTATATATTTTGTAGAATTTTTTACTTTTTTTTTTTGTAAAATTCAAGTCAAAAGGACTTGCTAGGCCTACATGTCCTGTTGTGCTAAACGGGCCCGTATCGACCTGGCACGGCTTTCCATTGAGTCGTGTTTGGGCTACCTCTTTGGCCCATGCATTGGCACGGCACATCTTATTTAGACTGATGGGCTAAATGGACCACCTCTAATGGGCTCGTGCCACTTCGTGTGTATGTCAGACCGTGCCGGGCCACTCGTTTGGACAGCACTAGCTAAGGTTTTCCCAAGAGCCCACTTATCAAGGTAGTTGGGTGAGGCAAGCACGGATGAAACTCACTCATATCCATACCTTGTTTACCCGGTGGGTAGTGGTTTGCTGCGCGATCATGCCCGCGGCCAAAGAAAGAGGAGCATGTCCGTTGGGATTTTTGCCCCGGGTACGTGAGTAACGGGCACACGTACCCTCCGGAAGCTCGGTGTTTGGTTCGTACCAACTGCTGAACATGCCAATTATTGCCTGCTAAGAACACCGCCCAAAATGCGCCGTAACAAATGGAGTTTAGACTTTTCGAATCCCCTGCCCTAGCTGCACAGGGCAAGAGGAGGACACAAATTTGACTTCTTCTGCAGTTGGTACCTGGGTACTAGTATTGCGTGAGGATAGAATAAAAAAAACGTATGGAAGATAATTGCAGCGTTAGGAGAAGACAGCTAAGTACGTGCTCGATCGAGAATTTGAGGCTGTGATTGTTTTGCTTTCAGTTTTTACCTTCTGACTTATTTTTTTCACTAATTATAAATTTCATTTTTTCTGAATTTTTAGTTTTTTTATCGTTTTTTCGGTATTTATTTGTATTATATGTAATAGGCTAACATATTTTTTATATATATTTTTAATTTTTTTAAATTTAATTATGCTAAATAAGCTTTTGTCAGCTACATTGTTTTTCAGTCAGTTATAGTGCTTTTTAGCTATAAGACACCTAAAAAAACCTAAATGATCACCACCTGAGTCGTTCAGTTTTGTACGAAATGAAGTTGCTAATTGTACGCATTATCACATTATTATCTTGTCTGATTTCAGTGTAAACTACTCCCTGAAACTAAAAGGATCCATTGACAAATGCGAACTGGTTGTAACATTCAGTCCCGAAAAGCCACTCAGAACACCAGAAGAAACGAAGGGCAAACCTCTCACCTTCCAAGTTGGAGCAATTGCAGGCTGCGATTGGGATGTCTCATGCTAATTAAATCTGTCTGTTTAATTAACTTATGAGTTCTTTGTAATAAATCAGTAAACCCTGAATAAAATCTAAATTTTTGCCAGAGACAAAAGGACAGAGGAAATTAAAGGGAAGATCTAACTAGTCCGGTCTCGGGACTCATAACTTGTTATCGCTGTCGAACCCTTGCCGGATCCAAACAGCTGGCTTGCTCATAATTGTCACCCCATTACGCGATTTGCTCAGAGGGAATGTGCCAGTATTTTAAATCTCCGACTATGACGTTTAGCGGATGACCTCTCAAACAGCTAATAGCGGAGCTAAATGAGGCTATAGCGGCTAAATTGTATATGAACTCAAATAGCTCGATCAGTCTAAAACAGCTATAGCGGGCTATAGCGGCAGCTATAGTCGGAGATTTAAAACCTTGGAATGTGCCCATTGGTGACCGTATTCCGTTCGTACAACATAACAGCAGTACTGATTGCAACGAACGGTCGCTGGACGTACGTATGGTTGGTCCGTGTAGAGTATTGGGCTGGAAGATTGTTTAGTAGCTGACAATGGCAAAATTGAGAATTGAGACGGCATTTCATGCATGCCAGGTTAAACATGTCGCCGCTGGTCACGTCTGTCTGTCTCGTCGACTGCCGTCTCCAGCCGAAAAAGAGAAAACGGCTGATATTGCATTGGTTGACGGTGAGTAGCCAGCGGCAGTGCTGTTTGCATGCACACGGCACTTCGTACCAATTCCTCCCGAGCAATTCAGGCACGTGCTTCACCGCGTGCACGCTCGTATGCACAATCTTCTTGCAGAGCTGCAGATCGGGGGACTGGGGAGAAAAGGATGTCTGTCAATGCTTTAGGTACTAATTTTTTAGTCTAGTAGGCCATATGAACATGGTTTGCAGGTAAGTTTGTGCGACAATTAAAATCAGGCGCTTATTTTTTTTTTCACCATTTCACAAAATAAGCAATATGTACCTACTGTTGTGACTCATGCCACAACATCACCACAAGAGATTCCCATGAGCTACGTATCATAAAGGCATAAAAGTCTAGGGGATACCAAATGAAAGGAGAACAAAAAGGATTACCGTGTTCAAAAGCAGGACGATCAACCATAAGAAGCATTGGTTGAATTTCCGCGATCGAACTGGGCCTAGCATATCGAGGAAAGCAACATGTCGAAGCAACGTGCTTGGGCTAGTTGCATCTGCCGTCTACTTCCCTTTCACCGCCAGCCACACCACAAGCGTCACCGCGCGCCGGCTCCGCCCATTCCACCCCCTGGCCGGCCGTGCCCCCGCCGCCCCACTCCGCAGAACGCATGCATGGCCACCCATGCAGCCCGCGGCGCGCGCGGACTCAGGCGCCCACAACCACCGCGCGCGCGAGAAACCTCTCCAGCGAATAGTCGAAAATCATACCGAGCTCGCGCCCAACAAACAGCTAGCCTCACCGATCTCCGCGCGCTGCTCTGCTCTGCTCTGCTCTAATGTCCCACCGACCACCGAATCATCCATGTCTCACACGAATAATCCGGTCACCGTCCAACTCCAGTCTCCAAACAAGCGCATGCAAGTTAACCCTCACCGATGCTATTGGCGTATGCTGTTAAAGTATAAGTAAATTATTTATTTTTTCTTATTAGTTTAAGTTTTTAGATAAACTGGTTGATATATATAACTCAATATGGTATCAAAGTCAAGAGGAAGACCCGGTTGACGTAATTAAAAAATTACAGCCCACTTCTATTCCACGTCGTAGCCTTGAGAGAGCCTATATATGAGAGGGAGTGTTGAAGTGTAAGTAAATCATCCATCTTTCCTCATCAGAGTGTTAAAGTATAAGTAAATTGTTCGCTTTTTCTTATTAACTTAAGTTTTTAAGTAAACTAGTTGATACATGCAGCAAACCAGCAACTGACGGCGACCGGATTTTCGTGTGACCCCGGCCGGGTTTCGACATCAGCCCCGCAATTAAGTTAGCCATTGGCGCCAGCCAACACGAGGTAGCTTGTAACACCCCGCCCACCCATTGGGCCAGAATGCTACCACCACTGCAACCTCATACCATTTTTATCAACACTAGAAGAATTTAAGCCAATAATAGATCTACTTATACTGCTGCGTTCAGATACAACGATGCATTTTAGCGAGTACTAAAAGTTTAAGCAAACACTAATATAATCAGATAGCAGTGAGCACATACGACATAGGTTTGGTTTCGCCTGGTTTTCACTCTGGCATAAAAGTAGAGACTAAAATGAGTTGACAAAAGGTTAGTTCAAAGGGTGCTGCTGGTTCGTGCATATTGTTCATGTGCTACTCCCGCCCGTGCATGTCGTCCTCAACGATCACCTAAAAACAACAAACAAAGTAAGGGTGAGTCCGAAGACTCAACAAGTACAGAATATAACAATATACACTACCAACGTAAGTAAAACATAATCCACATATATCATCACGTTCATATCATCATCCTCTTAGCCAAACATTGCCATGCCATCAATGCAATGCATCATTACTCTACATGCTCTTTTGCTCTTTACGTTGCAAGTACAGTGATCGCCGAGTGAACACCGTCGATGTTCACCCATCGTGGGCCCGCCTCATAGGCACGGGACCCTCCACTCCCGTGGAGGCCTACCAAGTAGGTCTTACTCAAGAGCACTCGGATTAGTCCGCTAGCTTTACTCATAGCTAGGGACTTTCTCACCGCCCTCACTCTTGAGTGCTCCTCATGCAAATGCATATGCCCATGATCATAATCACGCTCTTCATTAACATTATTAGCAGATAAGCATCATTGCCTACCTCGCTCCATCATCATTGCCATCGTTTACCATGCAACCTTATGTCATGTAAACATCACATTTTCACATAGATATCATGTAATCAACGCATTTCCACATAAATATTATCATATCACATAAACATCGCATATTCATAAACCTTGGTCTACCGCTCTACCATGTACTTGCCTGTTAACCAAACGAAGTGCAGCGTCGTGCGGGCGGCGTCGATCCTGGACCTTCACCTGAATAGGCAATTAACTCGACTCAAACCTTTGTAATATTATGCGCATGCGTACGGACGACGTCGGCACTACGCACGCGACTCGAAACTCACGACAGGTCACTCAAGACTAAGGGATCCACTGCGCATGCCACCGAAACCCTTTTTTTCCTTTCTTTTTCTCCCTTTTTCTTTCCTTTTCTTCTCTTTTTTTACCCGACCGGCCCCTTCTTCTTTTCTTCCTCACCTCACTCTCTCTCTTCCCTTCATTTCGGCCGAACCGACCTTGCTCCACCCCCGCCCTCTCTTCCTCGTGTGCGGGCGGCCTTCCCAGCGGCGCGGCCACGGTAGGGGCTTGCCGGCCCCGCAGCCGCCGGCCACGGCTTCCTCCGCTGGCCCCCCTCCCTTCTACTCCTCCCACTCTCTCTCTCTTGCTCGTGCGCCCGAGCTCTCCCCCTCGGCCGAGTGGCTCCAAGCGGTGCAGCGTTTGCGCGGCCAGGCTTGGTGGCGTCGGCAACTCCTCCGCCGCCCCTCCTCCCGCCTTCCTCTACTCGGATCCGGCCGGCCAAGCCCGGATCTGCCGCTCCCTTTTTGCGCGTGCGCGGCGGTGGGTGCCGCCGCCGGTCGGCTCGGCCGGCGCCGCCGCCTCGGCTCCGGCCCGCCCTCGTGCCTCGCCCCGGACGCCTACGCCACCACCCGCCATCGACAGCCGTTGCCCCCAAAGGTGCCGTCGGTCACCGGTGCGGCTCCGGCGCTCTGCGGCTCGCTTCTACTCGGGGCAGTGCACCTCCCTCCCCTACTTTCTACATGCTTGTGCTTGCGAGACTGTGTTGGAAAAAACATGGGGGATGGGCATCCTACTTGCTTTGCGGGACTGGCAACGGAAGTGGTGGTGGACGATCTCCTCTGGATGCTATCGATGGCGTCGCCTGAGCTCCATTGGGCCCTCCTCTCCACCTTGCCCTTCTCCTTCTTGCCTTCCTTCTTCCTGCCTTCCCTCTCTTTCTCTCGGCTGGGGGAAAGGTGAAATGATGTCGCTTGGCTTTGTGGCTGTGGCAGGGAGTGGAGCAGGAAAAGGTGGCTGTGTTGTCTTGTCTACTTAAGAGGCATGGCCATCCCTTTCGCTGCGAAATGTCGCTTCTACCCCTCCCTTTTTGCCTTGGTTGGCTATGGCCCTCAGGGCATTTTGGTCCGCGGCCGTGTGGCTTTGGGGTGTCTACTGCAGCGGTTAAGACGGTAAAAAGGTAAGGTGAAATTTGCTGGATGATGAACACCCGAAACGCGAGACGGTGCCGACTGTCCCTAGGCGGTCCGGGAACCTCTGAGAGCGCTAATATACGGCTCTCTAGACGGTGCCGACCGTCCTGGGATGGTCTGGGAACCTCTGCGCGCGATACTAAATCGACACTCTAAAAAGGTCGATGGGTCTGACGGTAAAACTGCACTCCTTAATCGCTATTGTTTTCCCTTATGTATAATTGGGGTATTACATAGCTACTGTTGGCCCCACTCGGAACTAATTAAGCACGACAACGCTAGCAGCAGTGCATGCATGACACCTCAAATGTAAGCAGTTCCGACTAGTCACTAGCAGTAGCAGTAGCGTGCAGAGAGTTAATTAAACCAGTAGTATTAATTCACACACACATATATTAACAGGCAAGTTTGAGATCAACCGAAACCAAGCCGTACATGCATATTACCAACTATGAATTGGATCATTGGATGTAGTACATATAGCTAGCACACAACAGCAAAACCCTATTATTGATCATACCCTAAAACGTAATCCTGCAGACTAATGGAGTTTCCTTGGAGCTGGCTGGCCAGACCATAGTCGCAAGACGCGTTCCACGTCGAAATCTCCTCGTCAGCGCCAACAAGGGCACCACCGTCCGGACACTGCAGATCAGGCAACGGAGGAATCCCGCCTTGCGCTTCGCCCACCGATCCACACTTGTTGTAGGGGAAGTCATATAACTCGTCGTGAAAGCAGTAGCCGCCGGCGCTGAACCCACCGACCGTTAAGCCCGAACTCACCTCTACATTGGCAATTTCAGCCTCGGCAGCTGGAGAGCAAAACCCTAGCTTGGATCGATGATCCAAACTTCCCGGCATGTAGTTCGCACCGGTCGCAGAATTGAGTTGCTCGGCTTCGACAGCCGCCGCGGCGGTGAGGGACGTCTGATCGACCAAATTCTGAGGCTGTTGCATGCTGACAGTTGTGGCGACGGCTTCCGTCGGCTGCATCGTTGGGAGCACCTTGTTCGCCAGCAGCGTCTCGACCTTCGGCCACTGCGGCGCGGCGCTGTTGGTGCAGCCGAACGCGCTGTAGAGGCCTTGCAGGCGCATGTGGAGCTGGATCCGCTCGAGAGCCGACGAGCTTAGGGTTTGCGTCGCTGTGGTTTTGTTGCCGTTGTTGCTGCTGCTGCGGATGTTTCCGCCTGCTGTACTGGCAAGATAGGGTTCTTGGTTTGCGCGTGCGCGGCGGGATGGCGTGCGCTTGCCGAGGAGCTTCTTCTTCAGCTTGGTGTTCCAGTAGTTCTTGATATCGTTGTCCGTTCTCCCCGGCAGCTGCGCGGCAATGATTGACCACCTGTGTTATGAGTTGCTGATTAGGAGTTGGTACTTGGTAGTGCATGCCATGCATGTTTAGGCGATGTGAGTTTGATCAAGGGAAGAAAATAGGAAGGTATGCCAATAGCCAATATGTTGATTACTGATTACTACCTGCTCCCAATGCTAATGTAGAGGCTACAAATGATGTGCTCCTCTTCTTCTGTGAAGTCACCATGCTTAATGTTTGGCCTCAAATAGTTCAGCCATCTCAGCCTGCAACTTTTCCCGCATCTCTTCAGCCCTGCAATAAATCATGCATATACTTTCAGTGAAATTAAACAAGAACTTCATTGGGGAAATAACGGGAACAAGAAAAATAATTGACATATATATACACAACTATTAGCTAATGATCGACATGCAATTATAGCTAGTACTGTACACAGACAAAACCACAGAAGAATACTACTGAAGACCTATAAAGTTCTAAAGCATATAGGAAGAAACTGACCGGATCGATCTAAACCCTAATACCCTATACCTGTTTGTTTTCTTGCTATATATATATGAATTAGTTAAAACCTACTCACTTGTTTTGGTTTCAAGTTTTCCATATTTCTTAATTAAAAAGGAGGCTTGCTTCTTTATCAAGATGATCCCTCTAGCTAGATCTACACACACACACACACACACACACACACACACACACGACAATAAAATAGATCAATCAATGAATGGAATTGGAACGTCATAGCTTCCTTTCATCAAAAGTTTAAATTGTATTTTTTTTGCTGTAATTGAAAACTACAGCTTGGATCAGCAATCAAACTAAATCCCTGGGTTCCGGTTCAAGGGAGAGGGAAAAGGAGCATATATCCTTAGAAACTTAGTATCAATAAATAGGCGAGGTATATTGTAAAAATGTTTGCTTTTAAACTGACTAAACACAAAAAACCATACTAGCTAGTAGCTAGCTGGCTATATCCATGACTTGCATCAAATCAAGAGAGAAGTATGGCAAGGCAACAAGGGCAAGGCCAAAGAACACCAGCGTTCGTAGCAAGTACGTACCGATCTTCTGCGGCAGCGCGATCCAGTTGCCGCCGGTGCCGTTCTCCTCGATGTAGGACCTGAGCTTGCCGTCCTCCTCCTGCGACCACGGCCCTTTCTTCACGCTGGCCTTGTCGCAGCACGGCGCCCTCCCCATGGCCGACCGGGCGATCGAGAAGCTCTCCTCTAGTTAGATCCCTTGCGTGTATATGTACCAAGCTAGTTAGAGACGAGAGTATTTAGCTCTCTCTACTCGCGATCGATCGATCGATCACTGGTGATGATGGGATGATGATATGGATGTATATGTAGCCATGACGCTGATGTGGTTTGGCAGTGGCCTGGTCCAGGTGTGACGTCGGAAGAGACCAGGAAAGGTGATGCCGAGCTTCGTAGCCAGGAGGGCCCCGGACACCGGGAGAGAAATACGGGAGTGCCTTGTGATGTGACGGTTCGTTTCCCACAGGAGCACCATATTATTGTGCTGCTGCCCTGCTGGGGATTATACCAGTCTCCCTACCATGCACTCGCAAGGATCTTCTTTGCCAAAGAAACTTTGCAATGCTCAAAAGTTGAAAGTGGGTGCCTATATCGGTGGCCTAGTCAGCGGAGAGTTTTTATTTGGGATCGATGTATTTGTTCTTTTTAGTATGATAAACTATTTTTAATACCAGCTAGTGAAAACAATTAATCCATAGAAATAAGATGAACTTTATCAAGAATATATCTTTGAAAATCGCTAATTAAATTAGATCGCTAGTGTAAGTATGATTTGTGCCACTCGGAGGAAGTGACATGAACCAAAAAAAAAACGTATACATGTGGTTACCGCTTAATTGCCCCAACGGATTCTGCCATGTTCGGCGTGTGACAAAACTCTTTCAATGCATGCCTTTTCCTTGTTGTCTAACTTTCCCCGGACTAGTTTAGCACCGAGATCTCAAATCTGCCATTGATTGATTAAGTCCTCCACGAATTAAAACAACCCTTTTCACTGCGTGCAGCCTCCCTCTCTCAGCTGTATTCTTAATTACTCACACTTAAAACTTGAGTTTCTGTATACGTGTTGTTGCAGAGAAGCGGCATTATAAAGGTTCAGTTACTGTATAGGAATGGTGCATAATCTAACTAAAAATTCTACAGAAAAGCTGTCGATCTGGTCTTGGAAATCTTGTCGATCGATCGCGTCACTGTGCGTTGCTTGTAAGAAAACTGAGGCACGGAGCCTATCCGTACGTCATGCATATATCGCTTTAATTTTTTCTTTTATACATATAGTGGGGAATCGAAGTTAAGGATCAAAGAATGTACCAAGAAAAGCAGAGAAAAGTAGAGAAGAAAGGGTGAAAAGGTTCAGAAGAAAGAGAGGCACACAATGAAATTGGAAAACAAGCTAGTGAAAGAAAGAAACGTACGTACATAACACTGTCATATTACTGCTGCGACCCATATATGTGGATGTAATGCAGATTCAAGTCTAGTACTGGCATGCTGTACCAACATCTATAGTTTTCCAGCTACAGATTATTGAGTTCATGCATATTGTTTGTTTTGACCATCTTCTCCCAGTCCTCCATGCTGCTAGCTAGCTGCTTGTTTTCCTTTTGTACCACCTAACAAACTTGGAAATTTTGTTCAGCTATATTAAATGCTTTATATTTCCCTATGTGTGGAGAGTCCTGCTACTAGCTAGCTAGCTATATATACCAGCCTGCTCTTCTACCCTAGAAGAAAAGAGAAGGGGTAAAAATAATTAACAACATTTCATTTTGAAGGTTAGCTGCAGGTGACTATCCAGATCGATTTACAGTGTTAAGCCGCGGACAGTAGGGTGCACACCACCAGTGGAACCCATCGGGCCCACTGTCAGTGACTCGGAAGCCGACAATAGTGAAGTAGATATATAGCAGATGGCCGGTGCAATTGAGCCACCACCTTTTCTCAGAAGGCAGTCCAAGTTAATCCTGATCAAGTCCACAAGATGGAATTTATTAATCCAAAGCAAGATGGCTTAAAATATGCACCCTTCATAAGCTAGCAAGGAGAAACGATGGAGGAGTCATTTGGTATTTTCCTGCTTGTCATTTACTGCAAGGTCGTATTCCCATGGCCCTTAATTGCCTGTCATCAGCAACATGAAAAACAGTCTTGAATCTTGGCAAAGGGAAAAGAGATCACATGGGAAAAAGTTGGAAGAGGAGAAAAGTCAGTGGGAATAACTGAATATCTTTGATGAGCCTAATTGGAGTTTAGCATTTGAATGCATGTATAGTACTTGACTGTATATATAATAAGGTAAATGGTAAAGTAATCAAAGGGGGATATGGCCTGGTTTGCGCAACAACGAGAGAGAATTTTCTAGCTCAATCACTCAACCCACGGTGGCGCAAGTCAAGTCATGAATTCCATCAAATCTAAAACGGATTTGTTTGTATATATCCTCTGCCGTACGTTGTTCAAACTTCAAACGGCACCAAGTGTGCCGTTTATGTCTCTCACTGTCTCGCCGCGCAACCAGAAATCGGACGACCAAGATAAAAAAAAGCCATGACAACATTGATTTCTGATCGGACGGCTCACAGCCCAGTTTTGTTCCGCGTCGCATGCACCCAGCGCCTGATAGAGAAAAAAATTCTATTGTGTAACCGGTACATAATAGAGTTTGTGCAATAAGTGAATAAGACAGCGACATGTGGCAAAAATAATGTAGCATCTATTTTAAAATATATTTTTCGTGTAGTCCGGTACTGTAGCTTTAAAATATTATTTCCATACGGACTACAATACTGCTTCGGTACACCGGTGACATGTGTCGATACCGGTTATACAATAAAATTTTTCCTGATAGAGGGACGATAAAGATCCATTTCAAAACAAGGCCTCACACATTTATCAACCATGTCCTGTCAATCATTTTCCAGAACCGATCTAATTTGTTTTTGGTTGCCACATATCCAAGTCCACGAGGGCTCACGTCCTGTGCCACTTAGAGAAAGTAATGGGGGGATTGGACTGCACATCAAACCGAGCACATATCTGTCGTTAGGGTTTCCTTTCCATTCGTTCATATCATTGGCAAATGATGGCACATTGGCAAGGCAACCTGCACACTAGCTTGCTCCCTGCCATTTCACTGTCTGCAAACAGTGACCGATTTAACCGGCAAGATATTTCTTATAACGGGAAAGCAAAGAGTTAGTGGTCGAGTGTATCCCATATATCTTATTCATTGCATCAGCTTGAACCAGATTTGTTTAACTGGTAGTAAGCACTGCTACCTCACCATGCATCTCGATCAATTCTACTACTAAAACAGAGTGGAGCCTTTGAATTTCCAGTGCACTTCTTGCCGATTTCGCGTCAGTTGTGTACACCTATTGGGCATGTTGTAAGCTGCCTGATGTCAGGTTGCGAATTTGTTTCTGCATCAGTGTGGAATTGTAACTGTTTCAGCTAATTCAATGTTGCTTTGCCTTTTCTTTTTTTTGAAGGGTAATTTGACAAGCAGCTAGCCATGGCTGCCAACCTAGCAAGAAACCGTGCTGGAGAAATCTATGCCCCCGGGCGGCTGCATTGTCAGGACAGGGCATTGATTAGCACAGGAGAAGCTAAAGCCAACAAATGCCTCAATATTCAATGCCTGGTTTTGTGAATCGGAATTATGTGCAGGCAAGCAGTCAGAAACTCAGGATTAGCATTTCAAATCCCAGTTGTGAGTTACCGCCGAGAACTGGAAATCTTGCAGCTGATACAGAATTCCTGTTTTTAACCTATTTGAGCCAATGTACAAACGACATATATCGACATGGAGGGGGAGAGAGAGATCTTGTCCCATATGTTGCCGGAAGCTGGCTAGGAACTAGAGAACTAGCCAACCAACTGTAACTAGTCCGGTTTCGGGATCTAAAACCCTAGAGGCTAGAGTCATGATCCACGAAATCGGAGTATCATATTGTGATGGTAAGCAAGCTTTGCCTGCCTTGGAGCTGTCATTTCTGTTAGTTTCATAGATTAATTTGATATATGTAGCACCACAACTTACCTAGTTAAGCAGGCAATTCATTCTTCACACTATTATTCCGCAGGCATGAGGTCGCAGTGCTTTACACCTGGCAAAAGCACGCAAACATCACAACGAATTAATGAGCACAAATAAATCAAATAATTAGTATAAATCGCAATCAATCAAATACATGCATGGTCAATCAAGTATACTCCAGCATAAACCCTAGCTAGCTAGCTGGCGTGTCTGAAGAAGAGGCCAAACTGTGCCACACACACAAACCCTCTTCTCGGTCCCGGGCGCTTTTGACTTGTCACCCACGCGCACAAACCAAACCCATGTTCCCAAGAAACAAGCCGTTCTCTCTTCCATTCATTCTTCCATTGATTCAACAGTGCAACACAACACCCAGAAGAGAACGAAAAGCCAAGACAAATGGCGGCCATTGTCGATCAATTGTTAATCTATGTGTTTGACTTTGGGTGCAGTTTTGTGCTAAAATAATGCTAGTGGCAGCTAATTGTGTGGTTTGGTGAGTAATTGGGTTTTTCATTTCAATGACAGATGCTTGCAGGCTTAGGATAATCAGTGCTGAACAAACAGGGGAAAAGCATATCAAGCCTACCCTAAAGAAGCTCCATACGAACCATGCTTGCCCTATAATAGCCCACATGCAAATAAGTGATAAGATCGTAAGGAACAGTGTCCTCTAAATTAGTGTCAATATGTGACTACAAGGTCAAAATATACTAGCTGAGTAACGAGAGAGAACATTGAACAATAATCCAGATCAAAGCAGGTTGGATACCTCATAATAGGTTACTTTGTTATCTTGGTATGGTAGCAGCTGCAGAATCAAGATGAGTAAACTATCTTTAGATGTAAAACCGTACTCAAATGTTCTACAAAGAGAAGAGAAGGGAAAAGGGCAGGCAGGTACATTGAAAGCCAGGAAATGAGAATCTCAGAATGTTCTGAAGAGACAGGCATACAGCCCATGCCTTCATGGAGCAGAGTCACCTAAACAACACAACGTCCTCCATTACTTCGAATTATAATCACAAGAAGTGGGGTTCTGTCTCAACTCTCAAGAGACGCCCTTTCTCAATTGATTCAGGAAATGCAAATGTGACAATTAACTTGCTTCCGGAATGACACTAGAAGACTAGTATAGTAGTACTAGTATGTAATGACCATGTTGAGATCACAGTATTGCTTGCTGCCAGGTACCATGATTTACCAGGAAAATATAGCATGACTTCCAGCAAATGGAGCATATTTTCGTACGGTTGTACACATTGACCACCCTTCCATTGCCTGTAACTGGGAAAACGAAAAGTGGAGAACGCTTCACATAAGATCACAATACCGGACTTCATGACCACTAAGAGAAAACTCTATTGCGCTCCTAATTCCCATCGGAAAGGTTGAACGATCTCAATTTACGAAAACTTTCAAATTTCTATTGAATTTTTTGTGGCTATCAAAAACTCAAAAACAAGCACATGGTCCTCAAAATTATTTAGTCATGGCACTGTTCATCTGTTTTTACTGTTCTGCCTATTTTTCTAGTCATGTCCTCTCATGTTTAATATTTAATATGGCGGCTGCACCTTGTGCCGTTCCGTCCGCACATAGGCCTTGGGCCAGCTCTATTTGGTTCAAGAAATCGAATTTGTCTTTGGTTGAGATATGAAACCGAATCAAACTAGTAAACATAGCAACTCCGATTCAGACTTTATCTAGAATAAAAGACAATTACATGGCCGAAACAAACAAAGCACGTAGACCATGATTAAGCTAAGCTCCTTGACTTGACATCCTCCTTTTTGGGTCGTGACTACTTCATGTGAATGGCATTGACTTCTTGCTGCCGCATGTAGCGCTGGCCTCCCTCGTCTCTCTTGTGGTTCCAAAGTCTTCATATGTTCAAACCTGAAAATACATAAATAACTTGCATTAGATAGTATAAAGTTCTCATCAATACAAAGAAATTTGTTAAGAAACAAATTCACCTATTTATATTAAACATGGATCAATAATTCTTTCCAGTTAAATAATATATTTAACTGAAAAGCACAAGACATGTGCGTATCCGCATCATCCTCCCCTTCTTCAAGAAAAGCCGTCCTCGACTTTTAATAGCCTACAATTGTACTTTAAAGAATACAACATGTATGCATGGTATATATATTCATCATCCACACTTCTTCCATTTAGCACATTATGATTACTTAAAGGTGTAGTGAATAAAAAGAACAACACATATACATGATATATATATGGATCAATTATTGTGCCATTCTTGTTGTTTTGTGCAAACCAATTAATACAACAGCAACCATAAAATATATATATTACAATATTGACTTTCACATCATTCTTTCTCCCATAAGAAAAAATCATCCTCGACTTTTCTAAGGACATAGGTAAGATATCGAAAGACAAAATCCGATCCAGATTTTCAATTGAAGGGGTGGCCGGAGCACAGTTTGGCCTCCACTAGGCTCCGCCACTGATCCTTATGCTGTTTTGGATTCAGCAATGAGTTATACCAAATTCTAAACAGGGTTGCAGAAGAGCGGAACGACCAGACAAAATGATGTATCAATGGGCAGAAGTCATAGGTTGACTTTTACACATTAAGTCAGTAAAACAACAAAATAGAGACACGTATCCAAGTTAAAACCAATGGTCTAAAAAAATGTTAGATGCCAACGTAAGAATAAATCTTGGCAGACATTTTGGATGCATGTGTCAATGCTTATGTTGTCTTGGTCAAACTTGGTCCTTTTCCTTTTCATCTTTGAAGTAACTAAGTCCCATTTTTTTTTACTTTGACTGCGTACCATCACTAATGTGAAGGTAAGATCTAAATTTTTGGTGTACTGCTAGGAGTCAAAATTTTCTCTTGACTAACTTGAAAATATCATATATTTTTTTCATTCTTCTCAGATCAATGCAGGAGTTTCTGAAGATTGCTTTTATCTACAGAAATGCCATCTAGAATGAACAGAAAATACATACTAAAAGAAGCATGATTATTTTAAATTTTACCTGAAGGAGATGCCGTAGTAAGCAATGCAATATTGTTTGCGCTTGAGGAGAAGGCTCAAAGCATGGGAACTCTGCTGTTGAGAAGGACATTCTCTGAGAAACACCAACAACTACACCAACATTTGGTAGAAGACCAAGAGGATACACCTCACGGTCAAATTCAAGCTCCGGATCCAACTACAAAATCAAATGAGACGTGTTCAATTACCTTCTAATATTATTGTCATAAAGGTTTCAATACAAAAAAAAAAGGAACAGAATATGAAAATGTTATGAGTTCAGTAAATAGATTTGCCCATCAAAATTAAATAATTCACACAAGGTAGGTGGCAAAACTCAAAACAGATATCAAAATTATCACATGATATAAACTCTATACCTGCAAGAAATCTTCTTGCTTAAAAGGATTTGCACCATGCGATGGGTACCATACCTGCAACAAAACAGTTTCTGTATAAAAGGATAGCAAGCAAAATTTGAAAAAAGATCTACGTCCTAAGAGAGGTGTGCATAATGGAGTAAATATATATCGAAGAATAACATTATAACTAACCTGCATCCCTTGATGGCCATAGTCAAGCCATGAAACCTCTTTGATAAGATTACCCTTCTCTTCCATTTGGGAACAAGTGACCCATAAGAGTTCAACTGAATTTGTAAGTGCTTGTTCATGGCCATCGTCCATGTCCAGCACAGAAAGTTCCCCATTCATCCGCAAGATCAGACATCTGATATATAGCTCCCAAGAAACAAGCCATTCTCTCTTCGATTCATTTTTCCATTGATTCAACAGTGCAACAAAACACCCAGAAGAGAATGAAAAGCGAAGACAAATGGCGGCCATTGTCGATCAATTGTTAATTTATGTGTTTGACTTTGGGTGCAGTTTTGTACTAAAATAATGCTAGTAGCAGCTAATTGTGCGGTTTGGTGAGCAATTGGGTTTTTCATTTCAAAGACAGATGCTTGCAGGCTTAGGCTAATCAGTGATGAACAAATAGGAGGAAAGCATATCAAGCCTACCCTAAAGAAGCTCCATACGAACCATGCTTGCCCTAAAATAGCCCACATGCAAATAAGTGATAAGATTGTAAGGAACAGTGTCCTCTAAATTAGTGTCAATATGTGACTACAAGGTCAAAATATACTAGCTGAGTAACAAGAGAGAACACTGAACAATAATGCAGATCAAAGCAGGTTGGATAGCTCCTAATAGGTTACTTTGTTATCTTGGTATGGTAGCAGTTGCAGAATCAAGATGAGTAAATTATCTTTAGACGTAAAACCGTACTCAAATGTTCTACAAAGAGAAGAGAAGAAAAATGCAGGCGGGTATATTGAAAGCCAGGAAATTAGAATCTCAGAATGTTCTGAAGAAACAGGCATACAGCCCATGCCTTCATGGAGCAGAGCCACCTAAACAACACAACATCCTCCATTACTTTGAATTATAATCACAAGAGAGAAGTGGGGCTCTGCCATGTATAAATTATCATTTGAACTAGGATAAACTGAGATGCTGCCAAGACACTCGTAACATTTACTCCATAGGATCTGGTTCTGAGTTTGCCTTCCTCTAATCAGAAAACTGGACGTGGGAACCTTTACAAGGCTCTTCACATGGCTTGTGAACCTTTACTTCACATTCATTGCGGCAGCCATTTTCCTCAACCTTTGAGATATTTCTGTGAAGGATGGTCTGTCAGCTGGATCACCCGCCCAACAACTTTCCATCAATGATTTCCATTCAGGATCACACCACGAAGGGATCTGAGGACGTAGGGAATTGTTCACAATGCCACCTAGAAAATGGCATGATGATTAAATCACCTCAGTGATGTATCAACAACAAGCATCAATAACCTAATACAAGTGCATGACTAAATATTCATAAGCACAACATAAATCCCCTCTTTGCAATAACCTGTTTTGAATATAACACAGCACAAGTAGGGCAAGTGCACAGTTATTATTTTCTTTCATTGACTGAACCAATTTCACTATTCAAAGGAGATGAAGTCATCCTATCACAGGAAAATCCGAAAGGGGGAGAAAATCTGAAAGTACACCTACACCTAGATGTTACATTAGCCAGTGAAACTGCAATTACCACATCCAAGTTGAGCACCACAATGTATGCAAATGTAACACCCGTTACCTACATCTGGTTTTTTTTAAGTGCATTATTTAATAATTAATATGTATGACATTTATTACTTTAACATATCTGGGGATTTACATCTGACCCATTTTCCATTAGCTCAGCCTTCAGAAGTCTTTCAATATTTCACCCGAGCATAAAAAGCAATTCTAGAAGGAAGAAAACTTCCAGTGAATATCTTTTCACAGCCCCGAAGTATACAAGTTATTCCAACTGATATATGTAAGAAAGGTTTAAACATGGAGGAAGGTATCATCAAAGATCAAAACATAGTAATCGATATAACACGCTATAGAAACTTTTGGACATTACCAATAATTGTAGCAGATCGCATATCAGAATACGGCTCTTCCCCAGTGAGCAGCTCCCACATCACAATACCAAACGAGTAGACGTCAATCTACAATATACAGTAAATTGTTTTTTTTTGTCAGAACACAAAAAATCAAGCATTGTTTACAGTTTGAACAACTTATGATTGATAAAAGGTGCTTATTAGACCAAGCATTCTTACCTTCTCTGACACCATATTGCTTTTCCCACTCAGAAGCTCTGGCGCCATCCATGGTAAGGTTCCTCTAACACCACCAGATACCCAAGTATGCTGCTTCACCTTTGATAGTCCGAGATCACCAATCTGATCAGAAAGTATTGAGATGGAATGAAGAAAAAGTCAGGAAGAAAACATCAACCATTGGGAGCGAGATTTGAAAAAAAAATGTTGAAAAAGGAGAAGGAGAAGCAGGAACGGAAGTGGGAGGGGATCAAACCTTGCAGATTGGTCGTTGTGGATCCCTCATGTTCACCAGTAGGTTCTCACACTTAAGATCGAAATGGACTATATTCTTGCCGTGCAAATATTCCATGCCAAATGCAGCATCCATGGCTAATATAACTCTCTTACGGCGATCAATTGTCCTGTGTAGTTGCTACATATTAGAATTTGGATATTGGAGAAATGATAAATCACACTGTTCTTTCATTAAATAAGTAATACCTGTCTTTTTTCCTCAAGAACTGTTTGAGAGACCCATTGACCATAAACTCAGTAACAGTTGCTAAGCTTCCATCAGGACCATCACGAACTACACCATAAAATGAAACCACATTTGGATGATGAAGTGAGCTCAGGATCAGAGCTTCTTTCCAAAAATCCGCAATCTGCAAGATAAGATAAATCTGAACTTGAGACATTTTCCACAGAAAATATAAGCAGATTAGAACTAAATAACTATTTTTTCGTGAATATATGTATCATTAAGATCATATTGAAAACAAAATTCAAATTTTCTTCTCCCATTGTCAATCTGGATGATTCATAATATTGTTCAGAAGATGTTGTGAGGGATTGTGAGGAAGGTCTGGACAAGGTGATTGCATGAGAGACAGACCATTATATAGAGCAACTATCCACAGCAAATAATATGAAACATCATATAGCCACTTCAGCATTTCACAAAGTAGAGGTCTTGACCTTGAAAGAGGAAAAGAGAAATTTTGCTACGATACCAATCCTGAAGTAGAGTAACTAACAAGGAAATCAAGCATACCAAACGCTCTCTCTCAGATGGTCTTCCAGTAAAGCAACTAGCTTTTATTCTTTTGATGGCAACATCGCATCCCCTCCATTTACCATGATAGACTGCCCCATAAGTACCTGAACCCAGCTCTCTGATTTCCTCCAAATCATCATTTTTTATAGTCTGCATGGTCCATACACGGTATAAGTGGGACATAGGGTAAAATTTAAACAGTACAAGAGATCGAAAAAAGGACCTGGAGTCCTTTAGACAAAGCTTCAGCTTCAGCAGTTGTAGATTCGATCTTGGAACTTTTCTGCTGATCACAGCTTCCGTGCACATCAGAGTCCTGATCTGCATCAGTATTCTGCAGATCAAAAGGATATGAGTGGAGAGCATTAGGTAGCTTAGTCATTAATGTGTAATGTTCAAGTATTACTTACACCAGCAGTTGCCTCATCCAACTTCTTTCCATCATTGTCATCATCACAAACAGGTGAAAAAGCAGGACCAGAAACTGGTTGAGCCTTTCCTGTCTCCTCAGCATCTTCCAATGCGGCCTTCTTAACAGAGGCAACCAGCTCTGGAAGGAAGTTCAATCTATCCTCCGAAATATCCCCACATTCCTGCAGTGCTGTAACCCCAGCTTCATGTACTTTAGTCGTGCTTGTTTCATGTTCTGTAGGTTTCCCCTGTTTGAGATCAACTTCATGTACAACTCCAACATGGTGGGGCAAGGTACTTGAGTCATTAACAGCATGTGAAGGATTTGTTTCGTCCACATTTTGAGTAAGCTTTTCATCCTCTGGACCTTCAAGTTTCTTCATTGTGTTAATGTCCAACCTGGATGATTGATCAGTGAGGGGTAATGCAGAAACAGCTACTTTGCTATCAATGTGCGATGATAGCATGGGTTCAGCACATGCTCTTTCAGGATGAAATAGAGCTCCTGGTTGACGCTGGACTGATTCTGGGGCAAAGAAAGGTTGAATGTACTGAGCAGTATTTGGATTTGGACTAGGACCAAGAGCACAAGGATTTTCTACAACAGCAGGAATATCATGTCCAACAACTATATATGGTATGTTGCCATTGGGTGAAGGCCATGGGTTTGGCATTCGATCATATGCAGGTACACCTGGAATCCTTGGACTAACATCACCTGTATTTCTGACAGAGTTGGAGTTAATGCCCCCATTTGGGATAGGCAGGTGTGGTGGATCATATGGTGAGCCTGTATAAACAGGGCTGTTTGCTCTCCTCCTCAAAGATTCAAGTGGTGGCAAATTCTGCTGCATTTGGTAAAAGGAATCTGCACCACACGTTGAAGAAAGGCTGTAACGCTGATCTGTGGATTCTTCAAAACCTGATGTCTGGACATATGAGCCACCACCTCCAACTTGTTGGTTATGATATGTATCATTGATATGCTCACTACTACCATGATAATAGTGGGGACTTTCATGGCTAGAGCGACTGAGAGATGCTGAATGCATTTCATATACTTTGCTTGGTGCAAATGCAGAATTAGCTGAGTTTCTATCAATGTATGGCTCCATCACTCTACCATTACCTGGCAGTTGCAACCTTGGATCCTCATATCGTTGATGGCTTTGGTTGGGATGTGCATGCCAAGCTCTATCATGAGAATGTGAATCATTATAAAACATGGGAGGGTGACCACCAGTTTGCTCTTTGATGTAAACACCATTTTCCAGTCTAACATCTTGGCCTACCACATAATGCTCACCAGGGCGGCAGCAATCCGGACACGAATTAGCAGGGTGAGCAGAATATTCATTTGTCATGCTCAATTGGTCAAAATGTTGTTGGACTGGCCTCCAACGCGGATCCATATAGCGAGGATCATTCACTGAACCTTGACCCTTATGGAATGGTGAACGGCAGTGATCACATACATTGTTTCCATCCAAGAAATTGCCAGGGTGACCCAAATTACCTGGGAAGCCCGCGTTTTGCTGAATTACAGCACCAGGTGGAAGCCAGACCAAATTATCCACATGTGGCGGTGAATGAGCCTCATAATGACGATATTTTGGTGAATGCCTCATGAAGTCATCAGGAATCCTCTCATCAAAATCCTCCGCTCCGACTTGAAACCTTGCAGTTGCAGATGATGGTGAAATGGGAAAATCCCGAGGATCATGCACTCCATACTGGCCTGGAGAGATATATGCAGGGCTCCAAGGAGAATCCATCTCCCCATACCTCTGACTATGTGATGGATGAGGAACATTCAAATGCCGCAAGCCAGCAATATCGGGGATTCCTGACTCATTGCCTCCAATGCCAAAAAGCTGCTCCACTGACACAGGAGAGGAAGGTGACCTATCGTCACCAAGGCTATTAAGTGCATCTACATACCTCCTCTCTGTCTCCCGCTCATCCCCATTGTAATGCACAGCCGCTGATTCAGCCTCATCATCCAAGTGCTGTGAAAACAAGAAGATCCTCAGCCGAGTGAACCCCTCTCCGGCGGCAATGAGCTTGTCATACTCCTCCATCATGTTCACCACATCATCATCGTTAACAACCGAGACCAGCGCATCTAGATCCTCATCAGGTTGCTGGTACTTGATGATATCGGCATCCTCATAGAGCTCTCGCATCCGCGCTGCTAGGTCAGCATAGGATGCATCACGTGGCAACATGACAATCCTGGTCTCGCCGCCGACATAACGGAGACGCCCATCAAGTGGGCGGGGCAGGATACTGCCTCCAAAGCTGCAGAGGAACTTGGCCATGCACCGTGCCCCATTAGCCTCAGTGCTGCCTGCAGCGGCAGCAGGGGGCGCCATGTGTGCCGAGACTGTTGGATCAAGTTGGCGTGATTTGGATCGGCACTGCAGCTAAGTACGTCACATGATTCAAGCCCGCTGCACTGATTAGCCCCTTCCTGTAGAAGAACAATACCAAGAAATCACGAAAAACGTTCAAGAAAATGCACAAAATATTGGCATGTTACATCGGACAAATAAACCAAAGATGTAATTCCAACACAAAATTGTACAATTCCCACAGATTTCGTGTCTTTATCCAAGGGTAGCCCAGATCAGCCTACCACCACAGAAGAGCCAAAATTTCCAAATAACTTTTCTCGGGAAAAATTCAAAAGAAAAACGAATGCAGAAACCAGCTGTCCCTGAAAAGTGAAAGATCGCACCTTTGATCAACACAAAGTGCAGAGCTTACGTCTTTGCCCCCAAATCCCTTATTCAAATCTCAAAATAGAAAAACCTGAGACACGCTGAAACCACAGACAAAAGGAGCATCAGTTTGAAACATCATTACAAATGAAGCGAGACCGAGCTCCAATAATTTCCCTTAGCAGAAAAATCACAGCTAATTGCCCCCACGAATCTCACCCCTTCCGCAAAATCTCAAACTGTCACCCGAGAGGTAAGCAAAAAAAAAAATCGCGGAAATAAAGGAAGGATAAGAACGAACCCAAAAAACTTCAGAAATTTAATTAAGAAAAACCAAAACCAGCAAACAGCGGAGAGAGAGTGTGTGTGTGTGTGCGCGCGCGCGCGAGCGAGAGAGAGAGAGAAGGGATGGTGCATACCTATCGGGCGATCCGGGGCTAAGCAAGAGAGCACCCCAATCGCAGCCTCCTCGCTTCCGGGCGGCGGTGCGCTTGCGCTTAGAGGTGGGAACCGCGGGAAAGGCGTCGCGGTGAGAGAGAGCAGAGGAGTCGGGGCCGGATTTGCGGTGGGGCAAGGAAGGTGGGTGCTGGGCGTGTTGGGGGATTCGGGGCGCGCGGATATTCGGCCACACCACAGGGCCAGGGATCATTTCATGCCACTCACGCCAGCGCCATCGACAACGTCAAGGCCATAGCCGCCGCCATTGCGAAATCGGCACGGCCGCTCGGGCGTCTTCAGGTGCGGACTCGTCGGCGTCGGATGGGGTGCGGAGGTGGGCCGTGCGCGCGGCGCGGGGTGGGGTGGCTGCGGCGCCGCGCGGTGCGGTGCGGGTGGGTGGCTCGGAGGCGCCGACCCGCGCCGGGTCGGTTCGGTGGACACGCGGCGGCGGCACGGGCGAGCCGGTGTTCTGTTCGGGATCTATCTCGCCACGCACACGCACGCGGTCGTTTAAAAAGGGAAACCCTCCGGACTTGTTGGGCGATTCGTTCCCTGGACGGCCCGTAGTGTACACGTTTGCAAGGAGTCAGAGCCAAAGTCACTTCTACACTGTTTTATACTATATTTATAAAAATAATAGTATACTAAATGTATTGATAAAAATATCGTTTCTACTGTCTGAGAGTCAGGCGACACGCGGCATCATCTACCTGCCGTCCAGTGAAGGAGCGGCAGGCGCCTGCCGCCAGTAGCAGCGCCGCGTGCCGTCTCCCGGATGCTGCCGTCTAGCCTCCGGATGGCAGAAACAATATTTTTGTCAATACGTTCGATATACTACTATTTTATAAATACGGTGTGAAATAGTACTAAAAATGGTTTTTGGCTCCAACGAGTCAGGTATGTACGGTGATAACTTGATCTGATGAAAAGGTCCTCCTGTTCATTCGTTTGTACGAGCCCCTTGTTAGTAGGCAACAAAACTCGGTCAACTCAATGTTTTCTCGAGTTTTCAACTTCAATGCGACTTTCATTTGGTCATTTTGACACCTTTATTAGGTTTATTTGCCACATTGTTTTCTCCTACTAAAATCCCTGCACTGCTATAGTATAATTATATCTACTTTGTGAAAGACAAAACATTTTAATTTTTTAAATTATTTCACGTGATATGTATAGGATTAAAATGGCCTCTTTTTTATGGTATGCTTTTTTTCGCTTTTCTCTACAGTACCTTAGCTAGGTAAACAACCGGGGCAACAAGACCGGATATCCTTTTCAATTGCAAATGTACGAGAGAATGGGAGAACTTTTGAGACCTATGACATTAATTGGCACCTAAAAAGCAACCACAAGTTATTGTACGCTAAGACTCAATAATACATATGCTCGACATATTCCATATAAAAAATAGGTACAAATCATAGAAAAACTTCCCAATAATGCAAACGAATGAGACTAGCATAGGTAATATGCTCCAAAGGAAGAATCAAACCCATGCGTGTCGATATATAGAGTGGTAAGGGTTTTGGAAATTAAACATGGGCATGGAGAATATATTCTTCAGGTTTGTTTGGAGCAGGCAGGCTCAATAGCGCCGCCACTTTGATATCTCAAAGGGGAAAGGAATTGTTCCCACAAAAGAAAAGAACCTAAAAATAATGCTCGATCAAAGAATTAAAAGGTGGTATAGCCTCTTGTCATTCTGTTGTACATTCCGTGACCGGCTATAGATGTCTTTCATTATAACATTGCTATTAAAATGTGTAGTGTGAGGTTAACAAGTTTTAGTGGAGCTTGCGTGTATATGCAATTATGCACAAAGTGAGTTGTTTTGTTTCCGTGGGTTAAAATAGACATAGTTTGTAAGTGTTGTTCACCTCGACTTATAAAATAGACAATTTGTAATTCGTACTAACCGGTTTTTTCACCTCGATTTACACTGTCTCCAATTATAAAAGCACATAACAAAATGTGTAAAAGACGAAAGGTCTGTGCTTTTCTAAGAATACATATTTTTCCTATGATTTCTGAATATATATATATATATATATATATATATATATATATATATATATATATATATATATATATATATATTTGCACTATCACTAAAGAAAACTATTTTCCTTGCTAAAGAAAGAAAACTATTTTGCTTGCAAAAAAAGAAAAACTATTTTAGAACGTATGCTGTTCTTTTTAGAAAACATGAGCACTCATTGTCCTCGGTCCATTATTGGTTTCTTAAGAAAGAATCTAAACTTAAAAATCCATGTACCAAACTGTAGTTGGTTTTTTCTCCAATTTTGCACATGCACATGACTACGTACACCCGAATAATTTGGTGTATGTTTCCTCGCTATAGTTACTAGTACATAAAAGAAGGTAAAGCAGCTTACGGCACGCACATCAAGGTTACCCGCATGTCGCATAAAAAATATCGAGGCCAAGGCCATGTTAAATCGTCGCGGCTCGGCGTTGCCTTCTCAGCATAGCTTTCGCACGGCACGACAAAAAACGCGCAGTTTCCCGAGCAAAATCCAACGGCCGTTTCGCTGGCACGTAGAGGTTGCTTGCCTAGCTGCTGCATCTTTCAGGGAGTAATTCCAGATTAGCTTCTTCTCACATAAAATTTCTGAAATAGCTCTCTAACGTAGAGACACAGCGCGCAAGCGAGGCGGCGTGCCACCCTGCCACGCCACGCCAGTATTGGCTTTTTTTTAATACAAATTGATATTGAAATTTATGTTTTTTTATTTTTAGTAGCAATTTTGATTAAAAAATTAATTGAGAAAAATAATAGTATTATTATTTTTGTATTGATCTGATGGAAGTAATTATGGGAAAATAAAGAGCAATTTTTGTATATAATACATGTAGCAAATCATATTTATAGATTGTTATTTTTTTCAAAATAAAAGAGCAAACAATGTAGGTTGGTTGGTCTGTTTGTGATTTTTGTAGATTCTCAACGGTACGAAATCTGTTAGACTGGCAACAACATTTTGTGATTGTCGTATGTTATTGTAGTGCGAGAAATTTTCGGAAGAATTTTGTGGGGGACGATTGAAGCGTCAATGACTCGTAAGTACGAAGGTAAGTGATAATGCGATGTAACGATTAATCCATTTGTGATTTTTGTAGATTGTGAATGATACAAAACATGTTAGATTCACAATAACAATTTGCAATCGTCATATGTTATTGTAGTGCAAGAAGTTTTTTGAAAAATTTTGTGATGACAATTGAGATATCAACTATTGGTAAGTACGAAGGTAAGTGATATTGACCACATGAAGAATTGAATACGAAAAGACGAGATTTGATGTTACAAATTAAAATAGACTTTATAATAAAATTGAAAATAATACAACGTACATGGTTTAGTTACATGCATAAGAAACAATATCATACTCGATGCAACAAATCAAAGTACCTCTATGATACATATACGCCTTTCTGAAACGAATATAAATTCGACCTTCGGGGACTAGTGTGGGACGGCCCAACCTACTGCGCGGACTGAGGCTATTTTTCCTTCCTTGCGAGCTCGGCGTTGAACTCCTCGGTGGTCTTTTTGGTCTTGGCTGTTATTTTTTCTCTTTTTCTCACGCTCCCTTTAGTCTTGTCACTACGTAAAGCTTCCCAGTGTGGTCCTGTCACTGCGCAGAGCTGTCCCTTTCGGTCTTCTCACTGAGCAAAGCTGCATCATTTGGTTTTGGCACTACGCAAAGCAGCATCATTTGGTCTTGTCACTGCACAATGCTGCACCCTCTGGTCTTATCACTGTTTAAAGCTGTCCCATTTGCTATAAAATGTACGCCCCACCCTATGAAAGTAGGAGCACTCAACCCTTTGAACCGTACGAAGAACTACCTTCTTCGTCATACAGCAACATACCATGGCAGATGTCGAGGGGCCAGTCAGAGCGCGGTTGCCAAAGGAAGACCTTCCCCTGGAAAGCATGGAGGACTTCGGCCCTAACTACCACTTGATGCCAAACAGGCGTGCTCAACTGGTATGGCCCAAATGCAGATACAGGAAGTACACGGTTGTGCAAGTCGTGGAAGGCCATTTCGATGGCGGGTGATGTTTCCTCCAATGCCCACACTCTGGGGTATAATTTGCTAATAATTTACTTTCTCTTATTGCTAATAGAACTTCCATGTTAACCGTCCTTTCTAGCAGATAGCGAAATGCGACTTCGTCTGCTAGATCGGTCCTCCCCATGAACGCTATATTCTAAGGTACGTGGACACTTTGTGGCAGCGAATCTTAGAGTTAGAGGATAGATTGACAGTCTCAATGAGGCGCGAGAGGGGCAACGAGGAGGTCGTTAATATAGGAAGTTCGTATGATCTCACATGCTGCTGTGCGAACTCTAACTACATATGTGTGTGCCACTACAATGACATCCAGCCACGTTCCAGACGGCCCCCCTCTGCAACACTCCATGTGGGTAGCACGAGGTAGCTTCTACCAGTAGGCACGCATCGTTCCGATAGACTAGAGGCATGATTAACTTAATGTTGTGTGTTATTTTCTTTCTTGTGTTCATTGTTGTGTTCAAGTTGTAGCGATGGAAGTGTTGTTTTCATTCGTGCTGTTACCTGTAGTGCTTTGTATGATTTACGTATGTGCAATGTATATCCTGTTTGGAGTTGTTAGTGCATAAGGCCGTCTCATTTGGTCTTATCAGTGCGTAAGGTTGGCGCGAACTTCAACTATGTACAATCACTTGCAGTGATCATTATTTGTCTTCTATTACAGATGGGGAAATACCATTTCCTCAGCCACTCCCCTACCTTGTTCTCCTTCACCTCCTCAAGTATTTCTTCCCAATCAATCTACCTTGATTTGGTTCTCCCTCCCCCGGACGTCGAGATGAGTGAACTCAGCGCCTCTTCATCAGCACCCGCGGTGATTTGTCCGAAGTGCAACACGCTTGCGAGATGTAAGACCTCACAGATGGCCGTGAATCCTGGACGGAATACTACAAGTGCCCCTTATCACTCGGTGAGTCAGCTTGTTTCGGATTGGTTCAAATCATTTAACATATGTTACAAAATATTCTTCTCATGGAATTATAGGATAGCCCAAGTGGTTACCGATTCTAGGTGTGAGAGGATGAAATTGGCAGTAGGCCTAGCAATGTTCCACATGAGAGAGTTGTCATGAGGGGTAGCAACCCCATGGAGATGCGACATCATTTCGATAGACTGAAGTAAAAGATTAACTTAATGTTGTATGCTATTCTCTTACTTGTGTTCATTGTTATCGTAAAGGTGTAGTGCTCGAAGTGTTTAGGGTAAGTGTTGGTACCTGTAGTGCTTTATATGATATATGTATGTGTAACACATGTTGTTACCGGTTCAATGTATTCGCATTGTAGTAACTTATTTTTTGTCCGTGAATGGATGACTACATCATGCAAGGATGAAGTGCAATTTCCTTGATGCATTTTCATGTCCGCGGGGCAGCGGGCCTGAGGAAGTATCGTCATGTCATTTCATACGTGCGGTGGTCGTTTCATGCACATGGCCGGGGAATTGGGATCTAGAAAAATACTCAATGACTTAGCAAAAAAATCTAGAAGGTACGTAGTAGCATCTTTAATATTAAAAATGCAAGATTTATAGAGTAACAAGGTATATATTTCATCCAAAAGATATATCTGTCAGCCATATCGACATATACACCAATCATAAAGTAGTATATTTAAGATTAAAAATGACACCATAGAAATCTATCTTTGATTCTTGAACAAGCAACATCACTATAGGGGAATGATATGTTGAACGCTACGATGTGTTGCTAGAGCTAGGTCTGTTTAGACAGTTACTAAGAGTGTGTCCAACCATCTTGCACAATCTACATCTCAGCCACCCTACCTGTTCGCCATGCTAGCTTTCATCCATGTCATTACAGATGCGGTGGGACTGTCATCTTCCATAACCAGCATGCTTTAGCGCGTCGTTTGGTACCCACCGCACCCCCTGGCCAAACGTCCCTGTAGCGCACATGTAGCTCGTATGAGTTGAACAACACACTTCGAGTACTATATAGATGGTGCATGTCGTAGTACTCCGAGATGTGTGGCTCCGAGGCCAACGCCATGCCACGTAGGTCGCGTACACCTGTGAGCAAGGCTTGTAAAGAAGCTGTGGCTTGTTGCACGTGCATAATTCTTCATCATCGATCGTGCACACTTGTTTGCGCTCCCTTTGGCCTGACCCATGACATACTTTTCCCTCAGACGGATCTCAAACTTCTTCCTTATATCATCCAAGGGTCTGGCATTGTGCGAATGAGCTTTCGTCATCTTCATATCCATGTGCACCTACATCACTTTGGAGAATTTCTTGTCCTCCTCTATGTGCTTCTTGGCCATCAAGACTCTATTTAGGAAGTATTTGATGGTGCAGTTCTAGCTCTCGTCAACGATTACGGTGATCGGTAGGGAGCGCACACCTTCAGAACACCGTTGTACACTTCGGACATATTTGTCGTTATGATTCCGTACCTTGCACCGTCGGTATCATGCAGCAGAGATCACTTCTCCAAATCAGATGCGTGTGTGTTCACCCATTGTATGAACTCCCCAACTCTCGCGGAACTGCCTGTTGCTACCCCTGGATCGTCATCCTGTGAGTGTGCGACATGCTTGTTGGTATCCTCATCGAGCTGTCTCCACACGGCATCAAACTTTCGCCTCTGGTTCTACATGCAGAGCTTCTTGAAGGTCTTCATCAGCTCCTTACATCGGAATCTTCTATGGAAGTTTGTCATGAGATGCATCATACACCAATGGTTTCTCAGGTCATTCCACATGAACGGGGGCTGCATCCCATTCTACATCGTGCTTATCACGAACAGCAATCTAGCATTGCGGTCCGAGATGACACATCCGCACGGTCCTGAACCACCGCCTACTTCACAATAGCCAAGAACCACAGCCAGCTCTCTGTATTCTCACTCTTCGTAATTGCGAATGCCACGGGGAGTAACTTGTCATTGGCATTGATTGCAACCACAGTCAGGATGGTACTCTTGTACTTTTTAGATAGGAAGGTGTCATCCATCGTCAGCACGGGATGGCAAAACTAAAAACCGTTGATCGCCTGACTGAATGCCCAAAACACTTTATCAAGAATAAAGCAATTTGGCCCCTTCGTGGGATGCGGTCACTCCATCTTGTTTATGTATGTCCTGGAGTTTGATTTTACTATTTGGTGGAGCAATCTTGGGATTAGGTCGTATGTCTCTGCGTATGTGCCGTACATACAATCCAGGATCTTCTTTTTTCGCCCGCCAAACCTTCTTGCAGCTAACCTCAAAGCCTACCATGTTGACAACATCTGCCTGGAGAAGCTTCGGTGAAATGGAAACATTTGCGGTGACCAGATGGTTGATCAGGCTAGCAACATATGAGGACACCAAGTTGTGGTGCCTTCAAAGTGGCTCAGCAAGCTTGCATATGTGATCCATCAGCACCGAGATCCGGAAGTCTGTGACCTCACCCCTTGATCGCTGGGCACAGACCTTTCCAGGGTGGGATTTGTCCACACAGTTCACGATATAGATGTCAGGGTTCGTCCTACGCACCCTATATGTCTGGCTGATGGTCACGGTATATCTGACAATGGCCTGCTGGGTAGCGCTCTTGTTAGAGCAGCGCTGCCTTAAGAGTACAGTGTTTTCATTGAAGCCCTAGTGTGCCTCCTCTGCTTGCGGTAGAACCAACGATGCCGCCCCGATGTCGTCCAATCTACAGCTGATATAAGTGCCATCGGTGGTAACAACACCACCAACTACATCTCCCGCAGCAGCTCCTCCATCTATCTCATCTTCAGACCTAGATGTTTTCACGTCCTCCTCCTCCTCCTCAATCTCCATTTCTTCCACCTGGTCGCCCAGGTACTCGTGGTAGTCAATACAATCTGCCCACCATCCCAGCACGCCTTCGTTGGGCTCAAAATTTTTGGCATGCCTCCTTAGATCTCCATCACCCACCACCTCGCCCACATCTCCACCAGCATCCCCATCTACATAATCACTGGAGACCAACCCAGGCACTATATCATCAGCACCTGTACCGGAACCAAGCACGTCGGATGACTCTGACCGCTCCACGAACTGAACATACATCGTCGGTCTACCATATATTGCAGCAGTAGGGTTTGCACACAGCCTCCATGTAACTGACCCATGACTTGTCGCTTGTCACCTTCAGAAGTTGCCATGAGGTCTCCCCTTGATCACCCAGTAAGGAGACATACAACGCTTCAATGCGCAACTTGTTCCTTGCAATGCCGTGATCGAACGTGGAATAGACGCACCTCCTGAGCTCCGAGAGGCCCATGTCCTTCAGACCGGTGTCCGGATTACGATCCGATCACAATTTGACAGGTCCACCCCGTACGGTCCATCACGTACGATACCATTCCCATGAAACACGAACAGATCCTGAATGCCCGCCATGGTAATGGTAATGTACAAAACTCTACACAAAGCACAACATTGTAACAAAAAAATTACATGTCTAACAGTTCTGCATAACATTATACAAAATGCATACTAACTTTTTGCAAATACAGAAAAATACAATTTTGTTCCCATGCAAACAAAATAGCCTACACATAAACTATGGCATTCTTATAATTACCGTGGCTAATAAGCATTTAACGACACTAACAACGCTGCTTCTTCGACATACTAAGGCCACTGCCCGATTACAAAAGCCTAACTACCGCCTTTTCATACTAACAAACTACCATTTTCTAATTACATGCTAACCACGTTGCTAAATAATTTGCAGCATGTCAACAAAAATTACCTCTTTCAAATGCTCCAAAGCTGATCTACAACTTTTCCAACTACACAAATTTCAAAATTAAATTCAAAACCGCTCAAAAATCGAATGCTTTCACAGCCTTCTTCCTCTCTTCTCAACTGCCTCTCTTGCTCTTGGTTACACTCAAATAAAATGGCATTGTTGTCTCCTCCAGAGAACGAAAGTATCAACTATTTTATCATGCAATCGGCTGAGGAAAGGGGGCCCGATCACGCAAGTGTTGCTACTTGCTATTAAAAATAAACAAACATAAATTTCAATACCAATTTGCATTAAAAAAAAGCCAGAATGTTGGCACAACGGGCTGGCGTGCGTCTCTACGTCAAGGGCCTACTTCGAGAATTCTGCACGGAGGGACCCAAATCTAGAATTACTTCGTCAAAGGGGGCAAGTTATGCCCAACTCTCCTAACCAACCTCTGGCTGTGGCTGTGGTTTTCGTTGTGTGCATTCGGTGTGCATGTGGCCCGAAGCCACCGAAGACTCTCGCCTTGACGTATCCGCAAGGCACCAACGGCACACGAGTTATGCAGGATTGCAGAAAGGGAGGGATTTTTTGCTGTTGCAAGTTGCAACGACTAGGAAGTAGCCAACTGGATCGTGCTAGCCAAGCTAGCCCCAAGCATGGCTCAGACATGGCACAGCCCACCACCTAAACGGGTCATGCTAGTCTGGCCCGATAACATGTACGATGCTTGGGCCGAGATCTTGGCTCAATAGGCCAACTCGATATGGCACGAATAGCATTGGCCTGGCACAACACTGCCCGTTAGACCCATTTATTTTTTTAATATTTATATAATTTATTTTATAATTTTTGAAATATATATTTTTTATTTTATAAATATATAATTTTATTTTGGATTTTTGGATTTTATATTTTATGGGATTTTCTTGCATTTTTCCCAAAATTTCATACCAAATGGGCCAAATAGGCGACATGCTAACCATGCTTGGGTTGGCCCGGCAAAGCCCATGAGGCTATCGGGCTGTGCCTAGGTCGATGCCTCAGTCCATAGACTAGCATGACATAACCTATCTAAATAATGGACCAAACGGGCATGTACATAAATGAGTAGAGCCGCCCATTTAGCCACCCTACAATGACCGGACCAACATGCCATCTCCGCATTTGCTGATGCATCCATAGAGTGCGAATGTTTACATCGGACGTTCAGATGCTAGTACAACCCCTTAAACGATTTATAAATGGAGTCGAAGGAGTAATACTATATATATTACACCCCACGGACTCTCCGGTCGGAGAGGGTGTCCACGTGTCAGCCTCCGCGAAATAGCCCGCAAAGATTTGGTAATTACGTTTAGGTCCTCAGTTTTTACAAAAAGGTCCCTAGATTCTTACAAAAAAGCTCCTACGCACTTTTTTTGCTGGGTAGCGACCGGGGGTTTCCCGTTATTACGAACAGGCCCTTATTTCTTCCGAAAAGACCCTCGGTTTTTTGCGAAAAAGCCCCTCCACTCTCCTTTTATTGCGAAAAGGCCCTCGATTTTTTTGCGAAAAACCCCTACACTTTCTTTTTCTGCGAATTTTTGCCTTTTTTACTTCGGTCCACACGGTGGCTGGCGTGGCGTGGCGCCACGCCTACGTGGCTAGTATATCTATGTTTGGGACATTAGCATCCTAAGAGGAGCCATCATACCTAGAAACAACATGGAGACATTTTCTCCTGCAACGACCAGACTGGGACATGCAACTTCTAGCCTTATATACTCAGAACACCAAGCCAGGTGGGGGCAATCGGAGCATATACAGACGGACATCATTTATTATGTATCACATTTCGTATTTTTTTCTCGGAATCAGAGTCGAACACGGATAATGCCGGATACTTATTTCTCCATTCCATATTCATTTCATAAGCCTTCGGACGGTCGGTCAAACAGAAATTATCCGTATCTTTTGCACCCCTACATAGGATATTAGATAGTAGAGTGCAATCAGAATGAATACAGAGAGACTAATCATTTCCCCACCCATTTAGATGTGCCAATCATCTATATATTATCTTGTTTTTAAATGAAGTTACAACAGACTTTTCTCATATTACTTGACATACGGATATATATAAACGAATATCATTTATCTCAGATCATATATATATATATATATATATATATATATATATATATATATATATATATATATATATATATATATATATATTCAGAGTCGAGTTAAACATAAACTAGTTACATATCCGTACGTTGCAATAAAATTCATTGCATGTATAGAAAATCATGCTATAGAAGGGAGTTGTTTTGATCGGTTGGAAAGTGGAAAATGATCAGAAGTCAAAGAAATAGAGCGGTTGGAGAAGAATGGACGTACGACCACCAACTCATCCTTTTATAATAGTAATGATAGTATCATATACATATTTAACCCTGTCTATTCGCTTCATAAACCTTCCATCCATCGATTGATCTGCCGACATTCCTAAAGCCAGGTGCTGATCATCTCGTCCCTGGCGAGCGCACGAACGTTCGGGCAAGAGAAGGCGAGGCCAAGCATGTGCCGGCACGTGCACGCGGGCGTGAGCGTTGCCAATCGGCGGAGGCCATCTCCTTCCAGTGGCACCCCTAGCCGATCGGTCACCTCGGCGTCTCGTTGTCGAGTATTACGGGTCGCGTCACATGATCGAGCTGCTTGCGTGTTTCGCTCCAATTTCGCGTTGGCGTTGCAATCATTTCACACATCTCTTCTGGTCCTCAACCTCAAGTTTGAGCTCGCGTTAGGCGCCACTCGATCGGATTCTTCCAAGGTTGACGGTCCGTCGAGCGCCATGAGAACAGAAGAAAGACAGCAACAGCCGTGCTCGATGAACGACCGGATCGGATGGCTGAGAAGAAGGAAGCTCCGATCGACGGTTGGATGGGCTCAGGAGTGTTAGCACAAGAATGGCCAGATGATCGCCTCTTTCCAAGTGATGTAAACGCAGTTCGGTTCTTCACAGCTGCCGTTTGCTTTCACCAACTTGCCCATCTCATGGCATTATCAGTTACTAGTATCAGGAAAAGAACCCGAAACGGCATCATGGCTTTCACGGCAGGAAAGTGGCAAGTGGCGAAAGTCCAATTGCAAGCAAATTGCAGAAGCAACGGGAGATCACATTGAGCTTGAGGGTATGCTCATCGTGACAAAGAAAACCACCAAACTTCTTCTGAAGTAACAGGCTCGACCAGCTCTTCAGGGCGTCGTGCACATTCCAAATTCACCCCTTTCGGGTATAAGCCGCCCTACATTAGTGATGTCTATGTTGATGACTATTCAAAAGCATGCCTAGCTGCCTGTGCCACATCAATGAACAGTGCATTTTGTGAATTCATATACTTGTTGGAGCCTTTACCAAAGGCGCTAGAAGTGTGCAACACTCTAGATAAATGCACATGATGCTGTCATAAAATATACATAATTGTCTACGAAGTTACTGTTGTACAAAAATACACTTCCTATCATTGCAGAATATAGTTTTTTTCTGCGTGATAGAACTTTCTTCTCCAGCGTGCCAAGACTAACCCACCAGTGTACGAGTTCCTCCTGCAGGTTAAGGTGTTCAAATTAATTGGCCGAGGAAAGAGAGAGTACTGAGATAATAATGAAATACAAAGGTGATAAGAATATATTTTTAGAGGAATAAGAATGCATTTGATACTGAGACAAGAAGCTAAGTAGATTCAAGTGACAAAGTCAAGAAAAATTCCTCCGAAGTATATAAACATATCAGGCAAGAGAGAGCTACAGTTAAGATTACACACATGATACAAAAGAACAAAAAAGCAACTGGATGCTCATAATCGGTATATACTTTACAACGTTAGGGAGCAGCACATACTTACAGAAAGGGGACGAACGCACACTTCACTCTGCCGCAACTAATGATACAACATATGGCGATTAGCTGATTCACTGCACAAAAAGCTGCCATATCCTCAAGATGTCGCTCTAAGGGAAAACCCCCCAAATATTGCTATTTACATTAGATTCCCCGCACTTCTCTCCATCTAACTGTACGTGTTAAATTAACACCACGCTAAACTGTTGTTCATCCAAAATCACTGTCAAGTATGCACGACAATGGTCCATTTTGCAATGTAAGATCGGAAATAGATGAAAGCTGCTCCTCCAAGGCATTAAGAAGATCAAGATACTCTCTGAATACATCATGTGATTGCAAGTTGTTTGTAATTATGTCAAAGATGCTTAGTTTGTGGAGAGAACAGAATCATCCGGCATGGGTGGTTCTGGTGGAGCTCCTATTGATGAAGTGGCTGGATTAAACTCTGGCGCTGATGTAGATATTTGGGTTAGAGCAGAAGCTAGCGAGCAAGCCGGTGATGGAGACCTATGGAGGCATGCCGTGGGTTTTGAGTTGAACAAAGGCGTGGGGAGATGATGGGCAGCCCGTATTGACTACCACGAATACATTGCCGATCAGGTGAGAGAAGAGGAAAGCGAGGAGGAGGATGTGCCAACGGATAGCTCCGAATGCGAAGAAGATGACGATAGTCCTACAGGGGTGTGGTTGGTGGTATTGTCACCACCAACTGTGGTTATGTGTCGTCTAGACTAGATGACATCGTAGTGGCATCTCTAATTTTGCCACAGCCAGTGGAGGCACAGTGGGGTTCAATGAAGACACCCTTATGTTAGGGCAGCGCTTCCCTAATAAGAGCATTGCCCAACAGGCCATTGCCAGATACACCGTCAGCATCAGCCGGACATATCGTGTGCAAAGGTCGAACCCGGACACGTACATTATGAAATGTATGGATGAATCTTGCCCTAACAAGGTCCGTGTGCAGCAATCGAGGAGTGTGGCCACAGACTTGCGAATAACAATGATGACGGATCACATATGCATGCTTGTTGAGCCACTTCACAGGCACCATAACGTGACGTCGTCGTATGTTGCGAGCCTGATAAGCCGCCTCATCATTGCAGATGTTTCTATTTTGCCGAATGTCTTATTGGCAAATGTTGCCAATATGGTCAGGTTTTAGGTTAGCTACCACAAGGCATGGCGGGCGAAAAGGAAGGTCTTGGAGCATATGTATAGTACATACGAGGAGGCCTACGACCTAGTGCCAAGAATGCTCCATCAAATTGCATAAGCCAATCCCAGCACATATATTAACAAGCAGGAGCGGGCGCATCCTACCAAGAGACCTAATTGCTTTGTTCTTGACAGTGTCTTCTGGGCCTTTCGCCAGACCATCGAAGGATTCAAGCACTGTCATCCTGTGCTGACGATGGATGACACCATCCTCTATGGCAAGTACAAGGGTACGATCCTCACCGCGGTCGCAGCCGATGCGAATGACTAGTTACTCCTTGTGGCATACGCACTTGTGGAGAATGAGAACATAGATAACTGGTTGTGGTTCTTAGCAAATATGAAGCAAGCGGTCGTTCAGGACCGCCCAGATATTTGTGTCATCTCAAACCACCATGCCAGGTTGTTGTTCGCGTTGAGCACGATGCAGAATGGAATGGAGCCGCCATTGCAGTGGAATGATGTTAGGAGTCATTGGTGCATGAGGCATCTCACGGGTACATTCCACACAAGGTTTCAAAGCAAGGAACCAACAAAGCTGTTCAAGAAGTTGTGCATGCAGAACAAAAGGTGGAAGTTCGAGGCCGTGTAGAGACGGTTAAATGAGATTACAAAGCATGTAAACCATTTTGACACAAGCCAAGGAGAATCGGCGGGAGGGTCCGCGAGAGTTGGGGAGTTCACGATAGGTTCACTCCCATGCCCCTGACTTGGAGAAATGGTCTCTCCTCCACGACTCCGGTGGTTCAAGATATGGAATAATGACAAGCAATGTGTTAGAAGTGTACAACAGGGTCAAAGGGTTTCAATCCTTAACGATCACCGCCACTGTCTAGGAGACCTAGAACCGTACTGTCAGGTACTTCGTTAACAGATCTAGGATGGCAAACAAGCATCTCGGGGAAGGCAAGAAATTATCTAAAGTGATGCAGGTATTCATGGGCAAGAAGATCGAGAAAGCTCATTCTCACAATGCTTGGCCCTTGTCTGGGATCACGAAGAAATTCAAGATCCATATGAGGACAAAGTATGTCATGGGTCAAGTTAGAGGAGATCGAAAGCAAGTCTACACGCGCGACGACGAAGCATCCTACATGTGCAACATGCCGTAACTTCTTCATAAGTCATGCTCCCATGTGTACGTGGCGTGCGCGGTGTGGTGGCAGGCCTTAGTGCCTTACGTCTCTGAGTAATATGGCATCTACCACCTGTACGACACATGGAGTACCGAATTCAATTCGTATGGGGCTAGACATGCACTATAGGGACCTTTGGCCAGGAGAGGTGAAGTGGCTAATGAACGATGCACTGAAACAAGCAAGCCATGAAAGTTGACAGCCCAATCGTATCCATAATGACATGGATGAAAGTTAGTGTGGTCAATGTGTTGGGTGCCCTCGATGCAGGCTATGCAAGACGCTCGGCTACTCAATAGGCAACTGCCAAAAACAGAGCTAGTTTGAGCAATGCCCCGTAGCGACCTCTTTTTCATGCATCTAGCGTCATGTTCTCAGTATGTTGTAATGCGTTCAGATATACACGTGTTGTTTACTGTCATATTGAAATGCATCAAACATGTCTGCGATTTATTTTCACTTTATTTTAGAATTGTTGAAATACTTTACTTTATTTTTGCATATCCAGCAAACTAATTACAAGTCGGTACACATGAAGCATTTTGCAATATATTACTTTGTGGCCACAAACAAATGCAGAGACGTGCCTACTGGTAAAAGGTGCCTCGCGCTACCCACATGGAGTATTGCACAGGGGGACGCTTAGACGTGGCTGGCCGTCGTTGTAGTGGTACGCACATATGTAGCTAGTGTTCACACAACAGCATATAGGATCATACGAATTTCCTATGTTGACAAACTCCTCGTTGCCCCTCTTGCACTGCATCTGTTGGCGGAGGTCGTCGTTCTCCTCCTTGAGACTGTCAATCCGCACCTTCATCTCTAATATTCGCTCCCACAGTGTATCCACGTACCTTACAACATAGCGTTCATGAGGAGGATCGATCCAGCGGACAAGTCACATTTCGCCATCTGCTGGAAAAGAGGATTAACATGGAAGCTCTATTAGCAGTAAAAAAATAAACTATTGGCTATTTGTACCCCCAAAGTGTGGACATCAAAAGAAACATCGTCCACCATCGAAGGAGCCTTCCACGACAGCATCCTCCCTGTGTCTGTATTTCGGCCATACCGGTTGAGCACGCTTGTTTGGCATCAAGCGGTAGTTAGAGCTGAAGTCCTCCCTCCTTTTCAGAGAAAGATCATCCTTAGGTGACCCCGCTCCGATTGGCCCTTGTGCGTCTGCCATGGTATGCTACTATAGGACGGAGAAGGTTTTTCATACAGTTGGAAAGGTCGAGTACTTCTACTTTTAAGGGGTGGGGCGTTCATTTTATAGCCCACAGGGCAGCTTTGCATAGTGACAAGACCAAATGAGACAGTTTTCCGCAATGACAAGATCAAACAAGGCAGCTTTCAGCATTAACAAAACCAAATGAGGCAGCTTTCCGCAGTGACAAGTCCAAACGTGCCAGCTTTCCATAGTGACAAGACCAAATGTGCCAGCTTTCCATAGTGACAAGACCAAACAAGTCAGCTTTCCACGGTGACGAAACCAAACGAGCCAGCTTTTTACAGTAACAAGGCCAAATGTGCCAGCTTTCTTGTCAGTATTCAAAGCTACCCCATTATCTACAGTCACTCGTACTGATCATTATCTGTCTTCCATTAGGGATACAAAAAGACCATTTTGCACTCAGAGTTCAGGCTATAAAAGTGAGCCATTCTTCAGCCATTCCCCCTACAATGTTCTGCTTCACCTCCTGAAGTGTTTTTTCCCATTCTCTCTAGCTTGCTTTGCTTCTCCCTCTCCTGGACGTCGAGAAGAGTCAACTGAGTGCCTCTTCATCAGTACCCGCGGTGATTTGCCCGAAGTACAACACGCTTGTGAGACGTAAGACCTCACAGACGGCCACAAATCCTGGACGACACTACTACAAGTGCCCCTTTTCACTCGGTGAGTATGCTTGTTACGGGTTGGTTCCAATCGTTTAGCAGATGTTACAAAACATTTTTCTTATCGAATTGCGGGATGGCCCAGTCAGTTGCTGATTCTGGGTGTGGGAGGATGAAATGAGCACTAGACCCAGCATTGTTCCATAAGAGAGAGTTGTCATGGGAGGTAGCAAAAAATTGGAGATGCGGCATCGTTTTGATAGACCGGAGTGGAAGATTTATTTAATGCTATGTGCTATTTTCTTTCTTGTGTTCATTGTTATCTTGGAGGTGTAGTACTGTGAGTGTTATTTTCATTTGCGTTGTTACCTGTGTTGCTTTGTATTATTTATGTATGTCTAATGCATATCCATGCATATACCATAGTAGACGGTTGCATGTTATTACCACTTCAATGTATTCGCATTGGGGTAACTTGTTTTGTCTGCGTGAATGGATGACTGCATTGTGCAATACATTTCATTGTGGTCACGAACAAATTTATTTACACAAACATATAACTGAGTACCAAAGACGCACAAAAAACTTGGTAAATAGTTATCAGAGGAAATTAGTGAAATGCAACTCCCACATTCCAAGTCACATAAAATGATGAGACCCTAGATTTCGAAATGTAACATCCTAATTTCCAAGACGTGAACCCTCGATTTTTGAGACAATTTCAGAACATATAAATTTCTGGAAAAAATTACACAAGCAACTACAACGCGTAAAGAGTTTTCAAAATATTTTAACCTAGTTTTTTATATTACAAATTTATGCAAATAGTACACATAAATAAATTACAGAGGAAAATTCTCAATGTTTCAAATTAGGAAACAATTATATAAACAAGTAGGCTGTGTTACAAGGCTCCGCTGAGAAATTATAAATTTTCAACCTCATTTCGTATATCTAAAATTTAAAAAATTCAAATATTTTTTCAAAAAAAGTGTACCGGCCAACCGACGACGCCCTGCCACCACGAATTCGGCCGGGCGTTTTCCGCAACCCCCGACCACAGTTCTCGGGTGAGCTCAGCTAATCACGCGCTCAAGTTAGGGCGACGGAGCAACTGCGGCCCGCAACCGTTGGTCCACGCCTCCTCACCGCAGAAATGCCACACGCTGCCCTCTGGTGGCTCCGCGGTCAGGAGAAGGCTACAATGCAAAATACACCGACAGGAGGCCAATTGTGCAAAAGCTGCTACAGGGGCCAGAAGTAAAATTCCTGATTTGGAACAGAGAACATGGCACTAGCAATAGATTCATGAACGCTAGATTGATGAACATTGATTTGTTTAAATAATAGATTGATGAACTACATTTGGTATAACGAAGTACGCTATCTACATCAATTTAGTGCCATTTTCTTACAAATTTTAGTACCACTCGGCAGTTGACACAACAGACCATCCATTATCCACCACAGAGCACATCGCATCATTAATATAACATTGCGATACGTTTGTAGTATTTGTACCATCTAGCAATAGCATTATGCGGTAATGGCACGGCGTTACGGTGTCATGACGTTATGGCATGACCATTGCATCAGAGTTGATATTTTGGATTGGTTAGTAGTAGCGATTAATCTATTGTGTTTTTTTTTCTTTTCTCTCGGATGGCTATAATGCCATATCAGCATTGGGGCTCAATGACATGCATTACTGGATTTAACCCAAAAAAGCAACTAAACCATCATGTTAGTACCAAAAATGATTTTGCACTAAATACTTCCGAACTAAATTAGCCCGCTCGAACGGTACAGAACAACGCCGCAGAGCCACTGGAAACTCTTTGCATTAGCACCTCGCACGATTAGCAATACAACAGCTCCCCGGTACTAAAAAAAATACAACAACTCTTCACAAGATTAGCAGTGCAACTACGTACATTTCTAACACAATACGATCATGCCTGGGGCAACGACGAAAAATTAAGATACCGTGAAACAGGTTCTCGCCCAAGGCTTGCTTTGCAGATACCACCCCTGAAGTAAAGCGTTTCAGAACCTGCCATGCTGGTGACAGTTTCACCACCTGAAGTAGCAGCAGATGGGCGATCTACCACAGTCCACACCAAAGCTTCAGAACCAGAGCAAGCATTGGATAGTCGTGAAAACGGGAGACAAGGTAGTTTCAGTTTCAGCAAATAATGCTTCTGGCTCCTGCCAAACATAACGGCGGTGCTCATAGTGGCAGCCATTTCTGCTCCGTTTTCAGCACAAGACAACGTGATTCCATTCTTTTCTCAGCATAAGACGGACGGTGTTACGGCACCCACTACATGGTGAGCTGAAGCTGCTGGGCGTTGGATCAGTCACTCCACATCAGAAACTTCATCCTCGTCCTCGTCCTCGTCCTCATCAAGAATATAAACCAAAGCATGCCTCCGAGACGAAAAGACACAAGCCACTCCTCTTGTGGCTGCAAATAACATTCAGAAAAAGAGAGCTCCAGCCATCAGTCATTATGTAGAATGCATAGCAACTAAAATTCCTGTACGGGAAGTAAACACTCAACATACCACTGACTGCCAGTGGACTAGACACATCATGAGGTATGCTACGAACTTTTCCATAATCTGTGTCCAATTGGAGTTCCAATGCCTAACATATGTTCATAGTAAGAAATTAGCAATGCTGTTACAATTTGCCAGTAAAAGCGAGGACAACTTCACAAGTATGCTTCATTTAATAACCAAATTTGGTGAGATAATGTAGGACCTTACCCACATAATGATTAATGAATAAAAGAACAGAAAATAGACCTTGTCAATACACCAATTTGAAGATCCAGTTCAGAGTTGTTTATCTTGTATTGATGGTTAATTATTGATGTAAATAGTTTTATATGTTTGGTAATTATTTCAGTGGGACTCTCCCCTACTGTTCACATAGAAAAGGAAACTTACCACCAGTTCTTGTAGACTGTAAATATTTGCAGGGAATGTTTTTGAGAGTGGCGCAAAAGAGAAGTTCTCCATCTGCAGCATCACCATCCAAGATCTTCCAAGACTACCAGAACAGGACCTTTCACTAAGTACTAAAACAACCTGGTTGTCCTGTGTGAATAACCGTTTCTTTTGTAAGCTACGCCAAGTACCGTACAAAAAAGTGAAATATTGCTTCTAGATGCAATAGGGAATACCTTATAAAGAGACAGATCAACACACTCATATTCGTCAGGTATATGCAACAGAAAACCCGAAAGTGATGGCGTGCTGAAGGTGGTACAAGAGTTACAGAAGTCCTTTATCACACCAATGCAATTCCTTAACTCTAAGGATCCATCAGGTATCTTGAAGCATATGTAGTCAGTCAGGCTATATGAAGACACACTATGCTGAGAACCTTCATCCTGCTATTTTGAGTAATTAATTAAGATTATGAAGAGCAACAGATCATTGATTCAATGCAAAGCATATATAGAAGTTACAGACAAGTACGGAAAGAAACACTTAGTATGTTCACTCTGAGACCATGCTGCTAATGCAGTAGGCAGAAATAACCAAAGAGAACATGAACCTTATAGAACGATATCGATGTCGGAGTACAGGTTGATGACAAGGCAACTGACGATGCAACAGGATAAAGAGGAAGCAACCCTTGACAATGTATTTGTGAAGAAATAGTGGTGAATGGCATCAAGAAAGCCTCCTTCAAGCTGAAAAAGATGAGAAATAAAATGGTAAGTGTAGAGTAAAAATGCTTACCGAAAGGAAATGATCAGCTATATTTAAACAACAAGCAACAGATTTAAAATTGTTCTGTGTGTGAAAAGTGAAACCACGGAGACTTGACAGACAATACACTGAGCTGATTGTTTCCAAATAACAAATAATGTAGTAAAAAAGAATTCAGGCACACTAAATGTCAATCTCAAGCAATTTAGCACATGTAATAGCAAAGGATTTCAAGTAATAAAATGATTCACCTTTCTTCTAGCTCATTAAATTGTTTTACCAAAGTCCTTTCCAAAAATTGGGTGTCCGTAAATCCTCCAAAAACTAAAAGCTGCTCAACATGCCTTGTAGTATCCCTGAAAAAGCATGTTGAACACAATTAATAAATGCAGCAAGCCAGCTACACATCATCACAAAACAGGTAAACTAAACGACAACGAAAAAATGTGTCATAAGAAGAACAAACAACAACTCTATGTAACTAAAAACTTTTGACCACTTTCACTGGATTGGATTCAGGATATACTAAGGGCATACATTCCGAGATCTTCAATAACTGGATTCAGTGAACCAATGCAGTTTCTTCTTTTTTTTTTAGAAAAAAGCAATGCAGTTTCCGACACCTAGTATACAAAAAATCTGAAAAATATACATTTCAAAGAAGTTCCTGCTGAGAGCTAACCGGCATCTATGAAAACTTCCGTGGTAAAACCCACTCATCATGTCTGGATACAACCATGCACTTATGTTTACAGATGGGTGAATAGTGTTATGGATATTGCGTATGTATTCATGAGGCCCGAAGGGCAATATATATAGAAAGTACAAGGGAATATATAAGACAATATGCCATACACAGGTAAGAAAACCAAGACATATAAGAAAATAAATAAGCAATCATATCCCATCCTTAACACCCCCTCAAACTCATGATGGATCACACACACTGAATTTAGAGAGAAAATACAAATATTGTACCCTAGTATGCGGTTTCGTAAATAAATCAGCAAGCTGTAACTCTAAGGGCACAAACTGTAAAACAAGTACGCCCCCCTGTACTCGCTCCTCCACACCAATGTGCTTGGTGAGCTCATGCTTCACTGGGTCATGAACAATACTGATAGCACATGAACTGTCAGACATAAGAGTCGTCAGTCCCCTCACAGGTACTCCAAAGTCTACAAGCAGCCACCTCAAACAAGTAATCTTTGTTGTTACTGCTGCCATGGTTCTCAACTTAACCTCTGCACTCAAATAGGAAACTGCAATCTGTTTCTTTGTCTTTCAAGCAATCAAAGAGGAGCCAAGAAAAATACAGTAAGTAGAAAGAGAACGACGATCAAAAGAATCATTAGCCCAGGTCGCATCGAAGTATGCTTGAAGCTGTAGTGAGTTGGAGCTAGGAAAAACAAACGAAGAGAGATTGTCCCACGCAAGTAGCGAAGAACACGAAGAAGTTGACTGTAGTGAAGATGAGTAGGACAAGCCATGAACTGACTCAAGATATGGACGATATAAGCAATATCAGGACGAGTGCTCACAAGATACACCAAACTCCCAACAAGATGGTGATATCGAGTAGAATCCTCAAGAAGATCACCATCAGTAGCGTGAAGCTGAAGAGAGCTCCACCGCAGTCACAACAGTGCGAGTATCAGTCAAACCAGATTGATCAAGTAGATCATAAACATATTACTGTTGGGAGAGATAGTAACCCTTAGGCATAGAAAAAACCTCAATCCCAAGGAAATACGTAAGTAAATCAAGATCAGTCATCAGAAACTACTCACTGAGATGCTTCTTCACATATGTGATAAATGAGGAATCGTCAACAATGATGCGCATATCATCCGCAAAGAGAAGAAACAATGTCCTACCCAGAGGTGAGATATGGACAAAAAGAGTAGGATCGTGGTCACTGACAGTAAATCCGATAGTGGTAATCACTGAGGTGAAAAGCACAAACCAAGCACAAGGAGCCTGTTGGAGGCAATAAAGAGCACGACGAAGACGACAGACATGTCCATCTGGAACAGAATACCTAGGTGGTGGCTGTATGTAAACCTCCTCATATAAAACACCATTAAGAAAAGTATTCTTAACATCCAGCTGAGAGATAGACGATGGTGCTACAGGAACAAGAGACAGTGTTGCAGGAGGTAGCATAGAAGGTGGGGGCATAGAAGGAATCACTGGAGACAGACTAGAGGAAGAGTCAGGGAGAGATAACTAGGAGATCGTCTCGATGGTGGAAACAGGACGAGGAGCCAAATCGCGATAAAAGGTCGAGATTCGTCAAAAACGTCTCGTGAGATCCTGATCCATCGAGCAGAAGGATAATAACAACGTTAACCCTTATGCTCAGAACTGTAACCAAGAAACACATACTCAACTGACTAGACTGACAGTTTGGTGCGCTCACAAGGCTACAGCAGGACAAAACAGGTGCAACCAAAAACACGAAGGTGAGTGTACTAGGGTTTTAGAGTAGAGGCGCTTTATAGGACTGACATCCTTAAAAGTAGTCGAAGGCTGCATATTGATGAGATATGCAGCCGTAGAAACAGTCTCAACCCAAAACTGTGGTGAAACGTGAGAGGCAAGGAGAAGAGTGCGAACAGTCTCAATCAGATGATGATACTTGCGCTCAGCAACCCCATTCTAAGCATGGGCACTGGGACAAGAAGACTAGTAACGAGTGCCCTGCTCAGAAAGAAATTGTCTGAGAGCGTCAGAACAGTATTCGCCAGCAAAATCACAGTGAAAAGTAAGGATAGAGGATTCAAACTGAGTACGAACCATTATGGTGAAGGTACGGTAGATCACAAGAAATTGACTACGCTTAGGCATAGGGAAAAGCCAAGTAAAACGAAAATAATCATCAATAAAAATTACATAGAACTTATACCCGCCTTTGGAGATAATAGGTGAGGTCCTCATACATCTGAATAAATTAAATCAAAAGGACAAGAAGACAAGGACTCACTAAAATGATAAGAAAGTTTTAGTTGATTGCCCAACTTACAACCCTGACAAAACATGTACGTATCAGCAGTAACACGTCAGGACACCCTGATAAACTAATGAATAAAGATGGGACCCACACAGGTGACCTAAACGATGATGCCACTGCGCAAAAGCTCCAGAGGTGGTGGCAGCAGTGGCGGTGGACGTAGATGTGGTTGGAGCAGCTAAAGTGGACAAAAGGTGGAGGCGGTCGAGAATGTAGAGACTTGATCCCTACGGCACCGGTCAGTCCCAAGTACCGTCCCTATCTGTCGATCCTGGACAAAACAAGTGTGAGAATCAAAACCAACCCTACTACCAAGATCGATGAGCTGACCCACCAAGAGAAGATGCATGGTGAGCTGGGGATCATGGGAAACAGCTGGAACAGAAAAATCAGTAAACAAAAGAGTGCCTTGACAGCTGACAGATAGAGAAGTACCGTCAGCTATTTGAACAAAGATAGAAAAATTAGGAGACCCTACGGAAGTGAGAGATGTGAGGTCCGGTGTCATGTGGAAAGAAGCATCGAAATCCAGAACCCAAGAGGTACCTGGAGAAAACGTCTGAACTACATTGGCAGAACTTGCTGAACTGTGAGAGAGCTAAAGTAGAGCCTGACAAAGCTGCTGAATAGAATCACATTGTTGAAAAGCTGGCGAGCTGGTCTGTCCTCCTGTGAAGGAAGGGCCTCCCTTCCCCCCTTTGGTCGTCCACCCCCACACGCCTTGTTCCGCTTTTTTCGCACCGCACAAATCTAGTAGTCATGCCCGAAGTTCTTGCAATAGTTGCATTGAACTCTAGTTAGTGCGAAAACAGGAGCGGAAACAAGCACCTAGGGAGGGGCCGTAGTTGTAGCATAAAACATCGGTGCAGTCGAAGAAGCAACAAGCACAGTCGAAACGAACTACGCTGCTAATCCGAGGTGAAGCTCCTCATCCCGAAGCATCGATAGGTCCAGGCAACCGAGAGATGGCCTAGGCGAGACAATGGTGGCCTGGGTGGCGGCAGCGGCGATGGTAGCGGAAGGAGCTAAGTTAGAACCCTAACTCTGATACCATGTTATAAATATTGTGTATGTATTCGTGAGGTCCAGATGGCAATATATATAGAGAGTACAAGCGAATATGCCATACATAGATAAGGAAATCAAGGCATATAAGAAAACAAATAAACAATCATATCCTATCCTTAACAAATAGTAACTTGCTAATAGGTACCATAAAGACTCAAATTTATACACAAGGTATCAATAAAGACCAATCTATAGATAGAAAACAAAAATCAATAATTCGCATGCTACTTACAAATCACATTCAAATCTCTGATCTGCTTCAAGTAATTGTTTGATTGGATCCTTACCAAGAAGAAACTTCAGAAAAATCACCACAAGTTCACTACAAAAGATGATGCCCTGTTAATTAATAACAAGTGCTCATTCATAACTTGAGCATGAAGAGAATGATAGGAAGAAAAAAGGCAAAACCTGTTTGCTGGTGGAACTTGATCGGTTGGTTCACTTAATAATATCTTAACACACTTCAAAACCCAACTAAAGAAATTTTGGAACTGAAAAGTTGATAAATAATGAATTAATGGAAGTTACTATAGAATAAACCCCTAAAGGTACAGCATGATCACTGACCATAGCTGAATATAGGAAACGATAGAGCATGTAAGCAGATAATATTACACAAACATAATGTATATCAAACAGTTTTGCCACTAACAAAACACATCCAATGCATAAATGCTAACCATAGATTCTCTTAGTTTGGTGGATCGAAATATTCGGTTTTATTTGAAGATGTATCTAGCACAATAGATACTACAAGCAAAAAGATGTCATATTCTGATCCACCAAATTAGCAGAATCTGTAGTATGGATGAAAACATTACATTTAGAAAATTTTGGGAACACAATTGGTTGTTTAAACATTCAGGACCAAATTAGCGTACATCTGCTAGAATGTTTGTTTAGTCTTACACTATCTACTACTGTAATAAACACAATAAATAAAACAAATCATTTTTGCATGATCAGAACATCCAAAAGTTTATGCCTACTTATCCAGGAAGGAGCTTCAATTTAAAAGGGCAAAAGGCCCAAGTTCAAACAAAGTTGAGAACATAGCAAGAACACATGCAAAGAGAAAAGGAGTACCAGATAAAGAACGGTAGCCGCCACCCTTGAAAAGCGCTCAACTTGCACAACTAGCATCCCTATCCTCTCAGTTACACCATCAATAAGCTTTTCATCTAACCCAATGTTCTGAAATCGTGAACGCCATCTTGCAAGACCTCTTAGTTCTGCAAGTCTGAATGAAATAATTTCGACTGCAGGCTGCAAATAAAAAGCATAAATAAGCAAGCCACTTAATTTTCAAAATAGAAACTAGAAACAGGTTACAAGTATGTAGAACACATGTGAATCCGGCCAAATGAGGTGACCTTCAACCATGTTATTTATTTCCATGCAAGAAATCAATACTGTAATGTTAAAGGAAGAAATCTCTATGTTATTCCAACATAGGCAGGAAACTTGAGAGAGAAAGCAAAAAATGGTATTACAAAAATATTAACAACACTACCTGGTTTAAATCACCTAACTAGTATAACACTAACAATACCACGAGCATTGTACTGATTGTAGCAGAAAGATGTGAAGCTACCCATAAACTCTATAGTGCCATTGAGAAGTGAACCAAAACCACAACGGTATAGAAACATGCTGCTGTGGTGTCAATAGGTAGTGGCTAACCTGAAGATGCCCACTGACAACAACACGAAGTTCTCTTCCAGCACTGTCAATAGCCTTAGCTATCCTCTTGAGACCCTATCCATATATGAGATGACAAGTTTGGACAGGTTCTCTCAGAAAACAAGGTACAGAAGTTACGATAGTAGCAACAAATACCGCTTCACCAAGTGAGCTGACTAAAAATTGGTGAAGTGCTGGACTTGTGCGTGTCCCAAACAAAAGGCTCATAAACTCATCCTCAGAGCTAGATTCAATCCCTGTAAACAGTCAGAAACTTTCACCAATGGAGACAGAATAAAGGTACTTCCTTCTTGATCGTTATGGCTTTAAGAGAAATCAATCATACCGTGGGCAACTATCAGAGAAGGCAAGGCACTAAATTTCTCATGAAATAAGTTCATAGCACTTGACCACTGTTTGGACATCATAGATATGGAAGCGCGGACAACTTCAACCAGATCTTGAATACTTGATGCTTGTTGGGACACCTGATGTAGCTCATTTTTCCTTTACAGCATTTATTGATGATAATACGAGCGGAATAAGAAAATATTTATTTTACCAATTTTAGTAGGAACAGCAAAGCAGTTAACATCCTTGCACTTTAGTAATGAAACACCACTGCTATGCTTTAGAGGAACTAACAACAACCCAAGACATTTGCACCTGACTATAAAACAGAATTATAGTTTTAAAAATGAGTGAATCAGACCATCAAAGTTAAGTCACTTCAGGTGTCAGGGAATGGGTTATTCTCGTACTTTACGTGGATCTCAAGATATATTTTTGAAGTTGCCATACAATACCACAACAAGATAATGGTTTCTGAACAAGCACGGAAGTTAGTAAAAGAAAATGGAACTGGTATGTCATTACCTGTTGAAAAAGATTGATGTATCTAGGTGCAGACAATGTAACCCAACAGAATTGTCATTACTGCGAGAAAGGTTGCCAATATCAATCAGCTTCCCGGAGCACAGGAGCACCAATTGACGGAGGTTTATTGATAAAGAGACCTAATATAAAGAACAATGAGTGTTCAGAATTTCATATCCAGCAGATTAACATATGCATAGGAAATGAAGAATTAATGACCTTGCTTATGGAAGCATCCTGGAGTTGGTAACTAGTTCTTTTTCCAGAGGATTGAACATGGATTGGAACCTTATTTATGTTCTGAAATGTCAAATATATAAAACTAGTGACTCATGGAACAATGAACTGAGTAAAAGAACTAAGATATTCATCAGAGCTTATAAACACAAAATTTTAGGCAACAGTTGCTCAAACGCCCATTGACTCAATCCTTAACATTACATGAAAAAAAATAGAAATGTGAAAAAAGTGAAACTTCACTACTACAAACCAGATTACTTCCCCTGCTTGTGCGCACATAGAAAAACATAAGAATCAGACATAATCAGATAGGTGCCAATAGAGAAGGGATATGTTGTCATTGACAAATTGACAACAATCAGGGGCGTTCCCAACATTTTGCTCCAATGAGTTCAAAGTTTTGGCATAGCAATTATTCTTCAATGCATATTGAAAAAGGTGGTGAGTAGTGGTGTCATTATTTCAAGATACTAAGGATACTTTTTAAAAACAGTATAGCGAAGCAACCTAAACAAACTATTTCTTAATGCAATATCTATTTGTTAACTGCCTTTTTATAGCATGACAATACCGCCTGCTTAACATAGTATTATTTGTAACTGTTTTGCACCCACAGCATAGCTTGGCGCAACAGAAAAAAGAATAGTAAGTAACAATGATGCACTAGCCATTAAGAACTAAAGCACAATAAAAAGAAATGTAGTTTTGTAAGTTGTGTAAACAGACTGGCAGAAGAACTGTTTCATAATATCATATTTCCTGTAAGGGTGCAAAAGTCTTTGCTGTGGAACCAACAAAAGGGCATTCATGATAAGAACAACCCTCAGAAATCAAAAGAAAGCACGCATAACCGATGAACTTCTGTTGAATTCAAATGTAGAGGAGCACTCAGTTATTGTATACTTACTATCTTTCCAACTGGAAATATTCCAAAAATACTGAAGCAAATGCAACCATCTTTATCACTGCTGCACAGAATATTAAAACGTTGACAGGAAGCACTTGAAAATTGCCCAATGGCTTCCTCACTCTCATCTGCAAGACCAGTATCTCCCGAATTTAGCCCACCTATCCCAGGCATCACAGGAGCAGGAGGAAAGAAACATGTTGTGCGGTCTTCATACGACAACAGGTCATCCTTGTCAGTCTGCAGTAATTAGACGAGGACTCCAGTGATGAACTTTTTTCAGTGAAACCCTACACTAATGTCAATAGTACCATCTGGCAATTGCAAGCATTACCAAATAATGTTTAAAATGGGAGGATGCTATATATTTATATTACAATAAGATGCAAATATGCATCATCACATAAATATCTAGAGTACATATAATTAATGTTTTTACAAGATGAAAAAGGCAATAGTATACCCTTGGCAGTGGTTCATCTTCCGCCCAATTCAAACATACAATGGCAACATCGTGGGATTTTATACTTCTTAACACCTTCCCATTCTGCAATTAGCACTCCCTTCAGTTATACATGCACACAGAGGTAAAGTTAAACAAGAGTAACAAATAAATTTTCACAGCATGCGAGATTGTTAGCATTTCAAGAGTAATTAAAAATGGGAAACTTGACAAAAGTATAAAGCTACTAGGGAATGTATAAACAGTTATAACAACTAACAAGCAATAATAAAATAAAACATTTGATATTGTAAATTCAATTGCAATGAAATTGCAATGGCTTGCAAATTAGAAACAGTGCCTGTGCCCCCAATGGCCTCTTAATAGTTCCAGTCATAAATATCAGTAAGGATGAAGGTCAAAATGAGACTGAGCCATTGGCAAATCATAAAGAGAACTAAAGAGAAAATAGGTAGAGGATCAGGTTTGCATAAAGTATGAACAAGTGTCCAACAACAAAAGGCATTAATAATTTCAATTCATTAGTTTCAACATACACACCTCAACATCATGCAAAAGAACCAAACCATCTTCTGTACCAAGCCCTACTATTTTACCATCGGGGCTCCAGCAAATAGATGTGATGCACTTCCCTGAAAAAATAACAAACATTTTAGTATTCATTACCTTTTATTAACTTCAAAACAGACATAATTAGTTTAATTACTTGCTAAAAATATACATTAAGGGTGCATTAAGACTGTATATATGAGCTTATCTAAAAATTATCCAAAAGGCAAGATGCACATGACGCATGCTTCTTTGAACGTGCAAAACAAAGGGAAGCGCCAATAACTATTCTTTTTTCTCTTCAGAATCAATATGATCAAAAAATTTGTTTTGTCCTATGAAGCACCAATACACCTGGAAGTAGCCATTCCCGTATGCGATACGTATCCGATACGGCACGATGTGATATCGGGAAGTATCGATAGAAGTTAATTTTTGAAATAAATAAAATTAATCGCGATACTTCGTCGATACTTCCCGATACTTGATGGCCCAAAACCATTCAAAGAAAAGCCTGTTACCAGTCCAGCCCATTTAAAACCCCAGCGCTAGATCAAATTCACTCGATTCACTCCCTTACCAGCCATCCCTACCCTCCCTCACCATCACCATTGGCCAACCGTGCCGCTCGCCCCTCGCTAGCTCCCCGTCCAACCCTAGCTCGACGGCTCGACCGATTCCGCCGCCACCAGCTACCTCAACTTTGGTGCCCTCCAAATCTCTAACTCTGCCCTCCGCGTCTCCGCCAGCCCAACGGGCGCCCCAGCCCACGGCTCCTCCGCCCTTCGCGGCTCCGACGCTCCGCCCTCCAGCCTCCGGGTCCTAGCCGTTGGATCCAACCTCCATCCACCCCTCGGTCTGACGCGGTGGCATCGATGGTGGTAGCCAAGCGGGCGGTGGCGAGGATGTCCACGCCGGAGAGAAGGTGACCGCTGCCGACAGTGAGGTGAAGGAGGTGGTGGTGGTGGAGGAGAAGATGCCATTGGAGGAATCCAAAAACTCCAAGGAGGAAACAGAGGAGGAATTGGAAGAGGAGTTGGAACTAGAGGAGCAGGAGAAGGAGGTGCTGGATCAAGATCACATGGCCATTGCTGACAAAGAAACTATAAAATCAACAGCTCTGCATCAAGGCAAGAAAGAGTTCTTCCATTGTTGTTGTCAGATTCATTTCTTGATGAATCAATTTGTAATTGTGATCTTGATTTGGTGTCATATTGCAGGAGATGATCAAGATCTTGAGCCACTAACAAAAAAAATGAGGGCAAATTCAGTAAAAATTTCACTTTTTTCCTTGAGGAGCTGTTTTTGTCTTGTAATGGTATGATTATTTGTGTAAATGTAGGAGGGATTAAGCCTATGACAACGCTGGTGGAAGATGAGAGAGCGGCCAATCCAGAGCCGATGAAGCCTCCTCCAGGTAGAGTACCATTCTTTTCTTGGTTCACTTCAATTTTGCACTTTTGTAGCTCTCTACATTTTTATTTTAAAATACATATATACTTGTCGTATCAACGTATCCTTGTTCTTGGAAAAATATTGTATCGTGGTATCACTATACCCGTATCACGTATTGGGGTAACTTAGGTTTTGTCAGCAATAAAAAACAAAAACTAACGCAACAAATATTTCTCTATTTTGCTTTTGAGCACCAAGGGGCACGAGGGTAGCAACCAGGGGATATAGTCCATAGCCTTTGCCAATTGAAGCGATGGAGGAGAACCTTGGAGTCATCAGTAACCATAGCAAGCAGATCCTTCTGTGGATTCCACTCTGCCATTTTTATCTACAAATAGTGAAACATGGGCAAATCAATGGCTAATAGATCATATTAGCATAAATTAAGAAATAAACAAATAATAGAAAAATGAATTCCACAGCACTCAATTCTGAAATACAACAATATACATAAAGAGGTGAAAAGTGAAATTCAGCAGCAACAAATGGCTGATCCGCATGCTTACTATCTACTTCGCTATTGCATAAGGAGTGTTGATACTGAATAGGATAAAAAGAGATAAATCAGATGGATCAAGCATGACGAAGGGCTGAAAAATGCAATCGCTGGAAGCAAACGCCGAAGCTGAAATCAATAAAAAGGGCGGTGTTTGTCGCTCCATATTAGTAAAATGGCACCATTTCGGATCATGTTAAGGTCAGATGAATCACTTTCCCGCTAGAACCGAGGCACAAACTATTGAAGTATAAGTGAATTGCCCATGTTTCCTCATCAGCTTAAGCTTTTGGATGAACTGGCTGGTGCATGAAACTCAATATGGTATCAGAGCTAAGAGGTCTCGAGTTCAAGACCTGGCCGACGCAATTAAAACAATATAATTGCAGTCCACTTCTATTCCACGTATTAGACCTAAGGGAGCCTATACATAAGGGGGAGTGTTGAAGTATAAGTGAATTGTCCATCTTTTCTCATCAGCTTAAGCTTTTGGGTGAACTGGCTAGTGCATGAAACTCAATACAACCCCCTCAACCGCGCGCAGTGACAGTAGGAAACTACTAAGTGTCGATCCAACGCTGCTAGGAATTTCAACAAACGGTTGGCACGCAGGCAGGGGACGGCGACCCCTGGAACCGCCCGATTCGCCCATGCCCCCTCGCGAGCCAAGCTCTGCATCGGATCAAAGCGACGGCGTACTAAGTAGAAGATTCAGCAGAGAAATTGGCTCGATTGGTCAAGCATCAAAACAAGCACGCGCCAGCAGCAGCATTCGGCTGGGTTAAGAAGAGGTAGGAGAAGGACCAGAGACGAGACCTGGAAGGGGATGGGCTTGTCGAACTGGAGCTGGAACGGCGTGGCCGCGGACGCGGCCTCCTCCATCTGCTCCTCCGCCATGCTTGGTGACTGGTGAGGGAGGTGGGATTTTGGTTTTTAGGGCAACTTTTTGGGGGCTGGGCAGGCGGGAAAGGAGGAGTGGAAGAAAGAACATTCGGGCAGGCGGGAAGAGGGCAAGAGGCCCGTTAGAAAACAGCCCGCGTGAGACATGCAGCTCAGCAACAGCTGAAGCCCACTTTTCACCCAACTCCCCAACCTTGTCGCCGAGTCCGGAAGGGGGCAGGTCTTTTCACGACCTTAACGCAGGGGTGAATAACGAGCTGGCTCGACTCGTAAAAATTCTTAGGCAAGAGGCTCGGTTCGGCAAGCTAACGAGCTAAAAAAGAGACTCAATTTGGCTCGTATAAAAGCTCGAACTCGGCTTGTTAGGTAGAATATACAAATTGCATCAATTCTATGGCTCGTTAGGCTCGTTATGTTTCAAATTTGTTTTTCTGAATGATAACTTCTTTGATTCTCTAGAGTGACAGTGAAACATATATAATAGTAATCCTTTGACAGTGAAGCATCTAATGTAGTATGTTATAACAAAGTAAGAAATTTTTGTTAAGAAAACACCAGTTCTAGTAAGAGAAAATATGACATCTAATGGTTTCTTTCTATAGATGAAATTAACAGAGAAAAAGTAACGTGTACTTTAATAATATCTCTCAGTGACTAAAGAGGTGTGAAAATTGACATGCATACATACTACAACTGCTGCTGTACTAAGCCGTTCACATCGTGATGGGTCGAAAACGCTATCGAGCTGAGCCGACCGAGCGGCTTGCGAGCCAGCTCGGCTCATTAACGAACCGAGTTGAAACCCTGGCTCGACTTATTTGTGCCACGAGCCAAACCGAACCTTTAACGAGCCGAGCCAACTTACGAGCCTCAAGCTTTTTTGCCACCCCTATTAACGCGCAACGACGCCCTAATCGGCTTGCCTGCCTCACATGGTCCTAATCGGCATCAACTGCACCGCACGGCTCACCAGCAAACGTTTGGCACTTGATTTGATACTTCGGACCATCTCCTGTCTCCAATCTGGCTTAGCTTTCGCGGTAAGTCATTCAAGAAACGAGCCTAGCGTGCTTCTTTCAACGCAGTAATCACACAAAATACAACAAAGCCGCGCTAACCCTACCATCAAGCACCATATACACATTCAACAACAGAACAGGGAAATCATATCTGATTCAGAAATCAGAAGGCAGCTGCTAGAAATCGACGAGACGAAGGGAAACGATGATAACACACAACGAACAGAAATATGGCAAATTCAGCTTTCAAGTTCTCTCACTCCATATAACATGATTTATACGAGGTCCACAACATCAAAACCACGGAAAACTTCAAAGGGTTCTCAAACAAAACAGTTCAACTTGCTAACTCTCGGTCTGAATCCACCCCTTACAAGACTTCCTGACCTCAAAATAAAATTTAGCAGATAGGCACCATCCTCCAAACTTCGGAATTATCTGCATTGGATGAGACATATTATTAGCACTGGATCGACCAGAAGGCTGCAAGCTGAGAATTACATGAAGCGTTTGTGAGAACAATTTATGCACAAATATCCAATATTATGGAAAGAACTAATACGTACACCAGTGGGTAGCAACATTCTCTCTGACTGGGGCTCTAAGCTAATACTTCAATAAAGAGAGTAGAATTGATATAGGTGCAGTTAATAAAGGTAGTGTGGGATATGATCCCTAGCATGTGTGAAGGTGACAGCATTCGTGAACAGAATTATATCGACAATCTTATCAATACAAGCCACAAGTTCTTCTTAGCCACCATTATGCCACAAGTTAATGTCAATTTAGTATCTACAATCTTATCAAAACATACAAAACACAGCATACCATAAAATTATTTTGAAACAACTTCTATGTTCTTGTTAAAAGCAAAATAATCGTACTATGATGCCCTTAAATTTGAGATAACCCATTTCAATGCGGCCAACTAGCAGAAGTGGGTTGCGGCTCATGTGAGTAGTCCATTTTAGCTGTCGCCGTCTCAGCGAGGTTTTTTTTTTCAGAGCATGCACATAGATGCTTACTAACACTAACCATGCTGATTCTCCAAAACAACAGACAAGTATATTTCAACAATAGGAAAGTGAAAGCAATACGGTGGATTGAACAGGTGCATTTACAAAGCTAGATTGGTTAGCGAGCTCAGTTCAACAGCAACACAGCTGCCAAAATAATAGGAAAGTGAAAGCTATTTTCTGTGCCTCAATTTTGTGTCATGTTTGTGCAGTTGCCCTGTGGTAGCGCACGCCTGCTCCTATCGTCGTTTTCAATTTCCGAAGTACATAACTAATGTGGTTTCAATAATTGAGGCTGCGCTGCTTCCTCCCAGGTCAAACCCCCCACCCCCCCCCCCCCCCACCCCCAATTGATGTCAACATACCAGGTGGCACTGGTTAATCCTTAGTTGATCAGGGTTCAGCAGCATACTATGTATATCGTGCGGCTAAAAGATATGGAAATATTAATACACTGCAGCATGCCTATCTAATGGGCGTAGGACTTACATGGTGCAAAAATAATCATACTCCTAAACTAGTATATCTGAGAACAAACTCAAGCAGTCAAGCATAAATATGTAGAGGCTCTACTGTCTGCGAGAGAACCATTCCCATTTCACCTTTGCAAAGTTACATAAGTTGCTAAGAAAGAATGGCAATGCATGCAACATAGGCTGAAAGTATCCACTACAGAGATCAAGGATTCGACAATAATAAAATCCCCACTAACAAGTAACCCAAGTCTTTAGTTACTAGCAGATTATCCATTTAGCAACAGTCACAATGACTGAGGCAGGCTACCTGAGAACCCATGACAGCAAATTAAGAATGAAGACAGTCGATACAAACCTTTAGATGCTGCTCGGGTACATGAAGACCCTGACCTTGCGTCCCTGCAACCAGTCAAACACCGCAACAACATTAGCATACAACACAAAAAAAAGGACACCAAGAACAAGAAGCATTGCATCGAACGGATACAGCCATACAGGAGTTTGGCCCAACGCACCATGGATTCTGGCGGCAAATTGGACTTGAACTTGGCGCGGACGACGCCGGAGTTGCCGTGGGGTCGGGTGACTTTGCCCCAGATGCAACGGAAGTGTGTGCCGCTGCTCTTCGTCTTGGCCTTGTAGACGTACGCCATCCTCTTCCCGCAGTACCACGCCACCTCTTCCTTGGTGTTGACCCCCTCGATCTGCACCAGCGACGTGTTCTCATACTGGTTCGACTTCGACCTGCGCGTCCGAATCCACGGCTCAAATCGCGCGAAAGAAAGAACAAATCGAGCTGCCCATCGAGTGGCGGGTGGCCAGGGGAGCTCAGCTCACCTCACCTCTTGTATCCGAGGATGGTGCCACGGACGTAGAGCCTCACTCGCTGTCCCGTGCGTCCCTTCACCATTTCGCCGCCGCTTGTGCCGCCGGAAACGAGCGCTCTCGGAGGTGAAGTTAATTCGGAGGTGCTGCGAAGCTGGCACGACGACGAAGGGGAGAAACCCTAATGCCTGCGCAAGTCGCACTTATGTATCCCTGCGATGCGTAACTGGACGATGTAGATCTGCTGGTGTTGATATGTGGACGGCTGTGATGTGTGTTGAGGGGACTGTGTAGTTGAGGCGGGCCAGGGCAAGGCCGTACTGTATATGGGCCAGTTTTGTGTAGAATTTTCAGTTTTTTAAATCATGTTTTAGTTTTTCTTATAGCATCTAATTTTTAAACGGAGTATTTTTCAAGACAGTCTATAAGTTAATTATAGTACACATTAAAATTTCAACATCTGTACTATCCAAAATTACAAGCGGGTATTTCTCTCTCCGTAATCTCTGTCGCAAACAGTTAAAATTCAAAAAATTCAACCAAAAGACCACAGCCACAAAGAACAAGCCTTAATTGCTTGGATGTGCCAAGGAAGATCCAGCTTGGGAGAGTAAGGGGGCGTTTATAGGCTGCGACTCAGTTTTTAGTTAAAAATAAATAGAAGCGGTTGAATGAAGTAATTTTAAGAAAGAGGGTGTGAGCGGTGAAGAAAGTGAGGAAAAGATACATGCGTATAACAAGAGCAAGAGGAGCGGTGTGTGTGATATGCCCATGATTCCCTATCTTATCTCTAGTGCGAGATGGTAGCGAGATAAGTGGAGAAGACAATTCAAAAAGCCAGATGTTAATATTGGCTTTTAACTTCTTCAAATAGAAACTAGAAATATAAACCAATATGAATACGGCATAAGTTAAAGCTAGTTGGTTCGCTCACCTCAGGTTTGCCCCTTGTGCCTCACGTAATAAAACCTATGGGCCTGTTTTTTGTGGCTTTTAGCTTAAATTTTTAAATTTTGGTTGTTCGCAATAGAGATTATGGAGAAATAGATACTCGTATGCGATTTTAGCTAGTACAGATGATGTCTTTTCAATATGCACTACAATTAACTTGTAGAGCTCGTTTTCAAAATACTCCGTTTGAAAGTTAGGTACTGTTGCAAAAGTCAAAAGCCGGTTTTCAAAACCGGATAGAACATGGCCATACACACATGTGTGTTTTAAGTGGGACAGCATGTATGCATAATTTGGAGCTCGTGGAGCTTCTGATTAATTCTCTTTAGTATGTAGAAGATACAAGCACGTGTATTTACGTGTAGTGTGAGTGTAGTATATGTGGGCTCAAAAAAATTCCTTGAAGGCTAGAAGATACAAACACGTGTATTTATGTATAGTATGTGTAGTACCGCACTGTATTTCAACGGCTAGTTCAGAAGATTTAAAATAGCTGTTATTGTTGTGTTAGAATAGGTGTGGTAGTATCAACTGATGGACTGTGGTACTTTCGCTTATCCTGATTTTTTCAGGATTTGTCTTGTAATAGCTAGATTTGGTAGGTGAGGGTATAAATACTTATCCACCTGTTCAAAGATAGGGCTAAACACTTCATTTAACATCCTTGAGCAATAGAGCTCTCTCACATCTTATTTACTCACTTTGCATTTATTTGAGGTAGTTGAGCTAAAAATTAAGTGCATATATTATAGATTGATCCTTTGCATTTAATCGACGTCAAGCGAAGTTTTGGTTAATTACTCTTGGTGCTTGCAGTACCTAGATAGCCTTAGTAGGAGATTGCGAGGTGACTTCTTCAAGAAGATTGTGAAAAGATTCAGTGTTAACTTATGAATGGTTTAGTACTCACTATATCTGAAAGCGAAAAAAGAGCAATCACTAGTGAATTAAGGAAAATCGCATGCGCTCGTGCCTTGAAACATGAAAAGCCCGCCGGCCGAGCCCTGTCCCCGGCAGACAGGTGAATGTGCCGGCGGTAAAAGGCCGAGAAAAACCTCGACGCTCCCAAACCGAATCAACCCAACCGCGGCGCCGGCTGGGAAAAGATAACCTGAGGCCCAACGATCCAAAGCGTGCCGAGCTCAGGATAAAAGAATCAGACGCGCGTTCCGGCGCGGCCCAAAAACACCTCACGCCGAAACCACAAGCCCCACCCCGCACCACTCTCCAGCCCCTCTGCCTCGCCGGCGCCGTCGCCTCTCCTCCGCCGCTCCCGGCGCGCCGCAGCCATGCTCCCCCTCGCCCGCTCCCTCCGGAGCCTCGGCCCGGCCGCGGCCGATGGGCCCCTCCCGCTCCGCGGCCTCCTCGCGCCGCTCTCCTCGAGGTCGGCCGCGCCGCCGGAGTACGAGATGCCGTCGGTGACGTGGGGCGTGATCCAGGGGCGCAAGGAGCGCCTCGTATCCCGCGTGCTGGCGCTTGATTTCCTCCGCTCCGCCGGCGTTTCCGACCCGGCGGGCGAGCTCGAGGCCGTCGAGCTCCCATCCTCCCTCGACGTGCTCCAGGAGCGCCTCGACTTCCTCCTCCGCCTCGGCCTGTCCACCGACGACCTCTCCGCGTACCCGCTCCTCCTCGCCTGCTCCCTTCGCAAGAACGTCATCCCCGTCCTCTCCTACCTCGAGAAGCTCGGGGTCACGCGCGCCCGCCTCGCCGCCTTCGTCCGCGCCTACCCCGCATGCCTCCACGCCTCCGTCGCCGTCGACCTCGCCCCCATCGTCAAGTCCCTCCGCGGCCTCGACGTCGACCGCCAGGACCTCCCCCGCGTCCTCGAGCGATTCCCCGACATCCTTGGCCTCAAGCCCGACGGCACCATCAGCACCTCCGTCGCGTACCTTGTCGGCATCGTCGGCGTCGCGCCACGCGACATCGGTCCCATGGTAACACAATTCCCTTTCTTCCTCGGTATGCGTGTTGGCACCACCGTCAAGCCGTTCTGTGAGTACATCACTTCTCTCGGGCTGCCCATGCGGATCCTCGCGAGGATTATTGAGAAGCGGCCATACATTCTCGGCTATGATCTTGAGGAGACGGTCAAACCAAATGTCGAGGCATTGCTCAGCTTCGGCATTCGGAAGGAGGCGCTGCCACTGGTGATCGCACAATACCCACCTATTCTTGGGTTGCCTCTGAAAGCGAAGTTAGCGGCACAGCAGTACTTCTTCAACTTGAAGCTCAAAATCGATCCCGATGGATTTCCACAGCTTGTGAGCTTGCATCAGAATGTGATACTGAAGCCCGTGGAGTTCCTCCGTGGACGGGGGATTACCGATGAGGATGTTGCGCGGATGGTGGTCCGGTGCCCGCAGATTCTTTTGCTGCGGAATGAGCTTATGAAGAACAGTTTTTACTTCTTCAAGAGCGAGATGAAGCGGCCAATAAGTGAATTGCTGGAGTACCCAGAGTATTTTACATACAGCTTGGAGTCAAGGATCAAGCCTAGGTACATGAGAGTTGCAAGTAAGGGGATTAGATGTACCTTGGATTGGTTTCTGAACTGTAGTGATCAGAGGTTTGAGGAAAGGATGAGAGGGGATTTTATTGAAGGGGATGCACCAGGACCTTCATTTACAATGGGTGGGAAGCTTCAGATGCCTGGCAGCCAGTTAGTGTCGGATGATGATAATGAGGATAGCGACGATGAGGTGCTCTATAGGCGGACAGTGATGCTCTAGTGAGTGTAATTTCTTCTTGTTGCTTTCCTTGAATAAAGCTGTAGCACTCTAGCAGTTTGTGAATATTGACAGAATTACAAAAACTGGCCATTTTTGTTTCAGATTTGGTAGAGGATAATCCCAATGATCTTTCATGACGTGTTTCCGGCAGCATCATACAAGCAAGTGAGTTCTAATTTGCTAGTTTTTACCTGCCATAGAGTATCTATTCTAGCCCTGATAATTTAAAAAGGAGCGAAAAAGATATATTTATTGATAACTGATACCATCCATTCTCAGTTAGTGATGTGGAACAGCTATCTGATCTTGTATATTTTGCTCAGCATAAATAGCCACAAGAAATTTTAAGCTGTTTCTTGCTGCTCCACTAAGCCAGAAGCGGAGGCACTATTGCAGGGAATTAGATAACAGAAGGGTATTGAACTGTAGTCAGAAATGTGTAGGTAATAAAAAACTCGACCTGCGGGGGGGAAGAATCCCCCCGGGCATTGCTTAAGAAGAAGGTCTTCTCACGCAGACCGAGAAAACCCCCGAACCCCTGCTCCACCCTTACACAGCGGCACCATCGCCCGACCTTGTGAGACTACCGGCGGATCCTTTGGATCAACGCCTTGGCGGGCCTTAGACACGTGCTTTGTGTGGTAGCAAAGTAGGGATTTTTTTTCCCCCAAGCCTGAAATTCGCTCCCACTAGGAGTCGAACCCAGGACCTGGGGGGTGCTACTCAGGCCTCTAACCATTGGGCTAGAGACCCTTTCGCAAATGTGTAGGTAATAGTAAGCAGTTTTTGATACACGGTTATTAAGAAATGATGGAGAACAGGATGAAACTAACCGTCCAGTGTCAATATACTTGAGGGGCTATCTTCAAGACACAGTGGGTTTTTACCATCGAACTTGTCTGTGATAAGAAGTTCTCTGTTCTGTTGAGTAGAAAATAGTCAAATAGTTTGTGTAGTCAAATAGTCAAATGAAACTAACTCCTTTACGACCACGTCTGCTGCTCCTGCAGACGTCTCCGTTCGATCGTCGTGGTCGTAACTCATTTACGACCACGTCTGCGACCCTCTGCCCACCGTGGTCGTAAGTCGTTTACAACCACGTATGAGAACACACAATCGAACTCGATACTTTTCCCCGGAGCCAAACCACTCCTTCTTTTCTTCATTTCTTTGTACTTGATTACACCAATCGCCCTCGATCACTTCAATCGACACCACTACGATCACACCGATCACCACCACTTTGACTACACCGGTCGCCTATCTCTTCTGCGATCATACTGATCGCCACGACCATGCTGGTCGCCCCTCTCCTCTACGGTCACGCTGACCGCTTGCGACCCCGCCGGTCGCCCACTGCTCTATACCTCCTCTGCGACTACATCGCCTCAACTCCATGCTACCTCAACTCTCAGAAATAATTGCTTTAAGACGGCTCTCAAAACAGAGTTGTACAAGATTTTAGATCTTAGCCTTCTCATGCTAATGTCAAAACTCTTCATTATCAATTTACTAACTAGAGATTAGGATTTGAGCTCTTAAATGAGTTTTCTACTATCATACACTGAGCAAACCAGAGAACAGCCCACTGAAATATTTCGGTTTTAAGTGTTCACAGGCAATGATACAGCATGCAGAAACCAGACAGAGTCCAGGTAACCAGAATACACGCATATAATGAATATGATGAAGAAACAAACTGATCTGAACAAACTGGATAGAGGTGACTACAGATCAACAGGAACCACCAATTGCATGTAAACAAATCTACTCAACCGAAATGTATTTAGCTACAATATAGACAGTAGACAACAACTCAAAAGAGCCCAATTCTAATTCAGTCAGAAAGATTGATTTCAGTACTTGACATTCTCATCACAGAGCATACGTTCTGAGCCCACAAGTAAATATAGCATACCAAGTATTTGAACTCTAAGGCAGAAATTAAAGAATAAATACCACTGCTGCTAATTTAAGATGAATCAAAACACTCACGGTGCAGACGGTACTCAAAACCGTCCAGAAGAATACCAAGCTGATGAAGAAAAGAAAACTAGGGCAACGCACACCCGAAAGTGCTGTCCCAGAAAACCTAGCACCCCTCTGTGCCAACGCAGTAGAGAAGTGTGGTTGACGAAGATACAGTGCCCTTCTCCGACCTCGGGAAGCCGGCGCTGGAGTCGAGAGTCAGGGTGACACTGCACAAGACCACAAGAGTACACTGGCCGAGTGCACTCAAACACAACAGGGAGCCGTCGTCGCCTCCGTCCTCCCTCGGGTATACCTTTAACCTCCGGTTTTCCTCTCACACCCAAGACTAGGGTTCACACAGCAAACCGAAGTCAAAGGCCTCAATCGGAGATGGCACCGAAGCCCCAAACCTCTGCACAACCTGAAGAGCCAAGAGGAAGAAGAAGACCCAAAAGAGCAAGTCAGATCGGGAGAAAGAGATATCCCAACCGTGGAGCCGTGCGGCCTTAAGAAGAGAAGACGGGAGGTTGCGGGAGATGACGCGAGTGGTCGGCTCTGGGGAACCTGGGCCAGTTCGCGCCTTTGTTGCCACCCCCATTCGCCGCTTCCCCATTGCGCCGCCTAAATCGCCGGATCTGGGCGAAGAAGACGAAACGACAGCAACGCATGCGCACGGGCTCGGGACACGCACATGGAGGCTTATTTCTTCGCGCGGCTCACCGACAGGTGGGCCCTGCCTGCATTTTCTTTCTCCTTTTTTCAATTGGGAAATTATGAATATGCCCCTGCATAACAACAATACCATGGGAACCGTCAAATGCAAACGATAGCGATGTTTCACTTGCCATTGTCACTCACCATTTTTCCTTAAGTGTGCTCGACAGTACACTCCCATTATCTATTGCAGAAGCAGAACCAAGTCTTTACTAGTAACGTTTGCGCGATTGTGCCTGTCACAGCTGCAATGGGTTCCAGCTTCATAGCCAAGGGCCTGACCATCGTCAACAGCGCCGGGCCGAGCAAGGGCCAGGCGGCGACCTCTCCATCATGAGGCGTACCAGGACACCCTCTACACGCATTCCAACCGGCAGTTCTACTCTGAGGATGACATCTCCGGCTCGGTGGACTTCATCTTCGGCAACTCCACCGTGGTCATCCAGAGCTGCAACATCCAGCCAAGGAGGCCCGGCTCGGGCTAGAAGGACACGATCACGGCCCAGGGCCGTACCGACCCGAACCAGAACACGAGCATCTCCATCGACAAGTGCCGGATCACCGGTACGTCGGATATCGGCGGCACGGCCGTGTATCTGGGCTGTCCGTGGCAGAAGTACTCAAGGGCGGTCGTGATGGAGAGCTTTCTTCGATCGCACCAGCCGGGTGGATGGAGTAGTCGGGCCAATTCGCGTTGGGCAAGCGCCGGGTGGATAGAGTGGTCGGGCCAATTTGCGTTGGACACGCTGTACTACGGGGAGTACGGTAACACTAGGTCTGGTGTGGGTACAAGCGGGCAGGTGAAGTGGAGTGATGTGCACATGTCACTGTCCACCGTGGACACCGCAAGGTTTACTGTAGGGAATTTCATCTTGGGTGATTCATAGTTGGTCGGCACTGGAGTGACCTACACCTCGGTGTTATAACGAAGATATATAGTGTAGTATTTGGTGCGCCTTATTGATCAGCTTGGATTATATGGTACATGCTATATGGGACAAAACTAAATGTAAGAATGGGCTCAATATATCTTAACAATAATCTTAACAATAAAGTGGACGCGGCTCAACTGCCAAGCTAAGTACTAATCTTTGTGGTCCAACATATGTAGGGTGCTTCACCACTCTGGTCTTATATACGTATTCACCACTTGATGTTATACATGTCCCTTATCGTACACTTGGGTGTGTTCTTCTAAAAAAATAACACGTGTTGAGCTCAGTTACTCAATTACAATGCTTCTTATGCATAAGTGATTAAAATCTTTTGCCCACTCCATGTTGCACACCAATCTGAATCCTTCACAAGCACTGAAATTCTAGTGCAGGTATACAGATTGATACTCCAAACGAACATTTCACCTCATTTATCAGAAAGAAATGGCAATGAATGCAATCAGACTACTGGTATGACCGTAAGAACCGAGAGTTCAGCTTATTCTTGTAGTTATTCTTACATGGCTGAATTCCAGACAGCTACTCTTGCTGTCTTTCATGACCACTTCGTCAGTTTCTCATTTCAGAACTGCCTCTTTTCATCATTCTTGAGCTGCAGAGCGTCGACGTCTTCGAAGACTCGAAGTGTCGACAGCTCGATGAAATCGGAGACCTGAATCCCCATAGGCCTGCATAACTTTCACAACACAAAAGGAAATCTGAAAAGGCATTCTTGTCTGAATATTTTTCTGCAAGAAAATGAAGTGAAGTAAGGTGCTACTATGGCTTACTAGTTACTACCATGGAAAGCAGGCCTTCTCTGGCAGCCGCATCCCGAACCTTGGCCCTTCGTCTTACCCTTCACAGATCACCTCTCCCTTGTCATCTCTGTAGCACACTACCCCTCTCACCTGCTCGTCAAACACCTGAACAATTGCAACAATTTGGCACAAGGGATTTACTCCAGTTCATGCATATATATCTTGATCTGAAACCATGGGCATGTAGCAGCATGTAAATGAGACGTATGCACTTACCATCTTGATAGATGTTGCAGGTTTGGAGAGGTGTGCATTGCAGCTGCAGCTGTGCACTGGAGTGGTGAACCTTAAGGCTGCCTTCCTTGCGCCAAATCTTGGGATGGCAATGGAAGGAGGGTGTTGGCAAGAGCTCCTAACCGCCATTCTGTTCTTGGTGGGAGACCTTGCTAGTTTTGGAAGGAGAAAGGTGGTGATTGGTGAACTGGTTACCATAGGAGCAAGCTTTTCAAGGATGAAACCATTGGAGTCTGACCTGATGCCTAGTCTACTATTGGAGGGTTATATTGGTTTATTGGTCGCTGCTGAACAAGATGGCATTTTTATACCTTCAAAAAGATGGCATTTTTATATGCATTGCTGCTATATCCACAAGCAATGCTCACAAATGGTGAATATGGGCAGGGCTAGGGCATTTGTGAATCCTGTTAGTTCATGTTATGATTTGTTTACAGGGTTCATTTGCTAGTGAAAGATTTTTTTTGTTTTATGAATTAATATTGGACCCACAGTTTTTTATAAACAGATGTGACGACTAAACTAGGAATAGTGTGGAAAATATTAAAAGGGGAGGTGCATTCAAATATTGATCTGGCATAAATTTAGCAGACCTTCTAAGGTTCATTTAGCCTTTTCTTTCATTAGTCAGGATGTAATGTCCCAGCTTATCTTGCCTCCTATTGGGATGGTGGGCCCAGCCCATCCCATCATAGACATTATCCTCTCCAATTCAGAGAACCGGCAAACCCTTATCTGGTGATGTGGTACACTTGACAAAACAATTAGATTTCGATTACCAATAGTGGGCAACTGGGCGAATATCTTGTCGTTTTAAGCATTTCTGTAATTGACATCAATAAGTGATTCTAAAAATAACTAGCATTATTAAATACTTACATATGTGACTATACACATAAGTAAATAATAATAGAGTAATAATAAGCATGTACTTCATCATATTAGTTTTATCTACACCCGCAAATCGGCATAGTTACACTCCTGGTGAAGCATAAATTTCCTGTCGACACTATTTGGACATAATTACGGAGTTACATTGGCAGGTCCTAGTTCATTTACTGTTATAGTAATATTTCCAGAGAGCAACTTTAATCTGACTTTGGAAGGTCATCCATGTTTACATTTGTAAGTCTCTTCTGCAGCAGGGTTTGACGCCGCAGCACCTCATCCCGTCAACTGAAAAATGCACCACCACCTTGCTTACATGTTTTCGAGCCATTCCCACCTCTCGTATCAGATGGCCAAGCAGAATACAGCGACGGTACAGCCTCTTCCGACAATCCGTTCCGACTGAGATCGAGCACTTTCAGTTGCTTTGCTGAAATGAGGGCCTCTGCAAGTTCTTGGATGGCCTGACAACCACAATAAGAGTTTCTCTGGCTTGAACCAGAATAAGTTTGTGTTCTCAGCCATGCGCAGCTCCTCCAATTGGTCATTTCCTGAAAGTAGCAGGAGATTATGAGTTTGATGCAGAAGCTGTTGTTTTCGATATAATTGTTCCTCACCTGCTAGAGCCTGAATAATACGAACAATGCCAACAAGCCCAAGATTGCATCTGTCAACGGTGAGAGATCTGAGACTGCATTGGGGATTTGCAAGTATTGCCCCAACAGCACATCCCTGCATGGTACAACGTAACTCAACTGATCATGACTACCAAATTTCATATACCAAAGTATCAGAGAATGGGAAGCAAACCTCCAGGTTAATGGAATTTCCACCCAGGTTCAAGTCAAGAATATTAATTCGAGAAAGATTTGTGTAGATTTGTGACAAATCGGGAGTTGCAAGCCCACAATTAGACGAATCCAACCGCATGAATTCTTGAGATGCACAATATAATGCCTCAATAAGCCTAATTGTCCCCCCTGCAGAAAGAGCATCTTAGATAAGAAGACATGTTGCTTGTGTACAAGCAGCAAATACTGGAAAGCAAACTCACCGGTCCAATGGAAGTTCCACCTAGCACAAATCCTGATAAGCACGAGGATTGTGCAAGTAGGCGCAGCTTATCAACCATTAACTTATTCAGTTTTATACCAGTCAGGCTTAGTTCTGAAAACCTGCAGTGATGAAATGTATGGCTGGTCTATTATTTCACAACAATTCGTAGCAATTAACAGTAATGGAACAATATGTCTGCTGACCTTTTCAGAGAGGCAAGTTTGGAGAGAAGGTTAAGCATTGTGTTGCCAGAAGTTGGATTGTTCTTTCCTGTCAAAAATAGGGAATTTTGTAACTTACGAATGTTTCTACATGACCATGGCTATAGTTTCAGTTATATACAAGGCAGATGCAACAGAAGTACCTAAGGAGAGATGTGAAAGGACCGACCCTTCATTTAGTGCATTTGCCATCTTCTGAACTATTCTGGATGTGATAGAAGACTGCTCAACACTCAAGCTATAGAGCTGTCACAAAATGAAAACAGAATACACACTTTATGAGAGGCAAGTAAATGCTGACACCGTCAAAGAAAAAGAACACGGGCAACAACTCAGATTATAAAAGCGTATATGCACTACTTACTGAGGTATTGAGAGTAACATAATGCATACCTTTTGTTGAGCTGTGTGTGAGAGTCTTGGGCCAAGGCCTATTGCTATGTATATGTAATAGCATGTAGCAAGAAAAAGGATAACACAGTGAATTGGGACTAGAACTTTCCTCATGGTATCAGAGCCAGAGCAGTGAGGGTGGCAACTAGCAAAGACCTCGCTGGTACTATGGTGAAGGTGGAGGTCAAGGCAAGCTATGGGAGGCGCCCTAGCTTGATTGGATGAGGTTGAGGCAGAGGGGGATGGTGAAGTGGTTCAACGACACCAAGGGCTTCAGCTTCATTTCCCCCGAAGATTGCGGTGAGGACCTCTTCATCCACTAGCCCTCCATCAAGGCCGATGGTTTCCACTAGCTCGCTGAGGGCGAGCTGGTTGAGTTCACCGTCTCCGAGGGTGGCAACGGTGTAGGAATAAGGATAACCAACTAGAAAGGGGTAAATAGGAGAATTTTAAAATGTTTTGGCTAAAACACAATTTTAGCAAGAATGAACTTAATAAAAACCTTTTGCACAATTAAAGCCTAAGTCTTCTAGGTTTCACTAAGGCACCACAAGCAATGTCAATATTAGATACACTTCTAGTTACATAATTTGATTCAATATAAGTGCTTGAAATGTAAACACGAAAAGTAAAAATAAGAGACTAAACCACAATGGAGACGCGCGATATTTTTCCCATGGATTGGTCTTCACTAGTCCATATTGAGTTAAACCCAAACGGATTAAACCGGCTCCACGAATTAAGCCTAAATACCTCAAGTTTACTAAGATCGATATTCCTCCACTCTAGAAATGGCGAGTACCACACCACTCACAAACAGTGTCAGGTCTCTTCACAATCTTCTTTTAAAGAAATCAACGTACAAACTTCCTCCATGTTGTGGCACTTCTTTCACGTGATCATTTTGCTTCAGCACAGCTTTAGGCTTCGAATGCTTGGCCGAAGGCTATGTCTTGTTTCTCGAGTTGGTAACTGGCCTACCATCTCAAGAGATTTGCAGTCGCATGTGTGCACCATCTTTTTTATCACAGCGAACAATGATCACTCCCTTGGGACCTGACATCTTAAGACATTGATATGCATAGTAAGCAACTATCAAGAAGTGTGTTAGAGTTGGTCATCAAAGTATGGTGTTATACGCCATGTCAAAATCAACCACATTAAAGGAGATCTATCCTAAAATTGCTTGGAGAACCAAATGTAACAGGCAGAGAACCAAACGTAACTGACAAGGGGAGGGTCAATGGAGTTTACCTCACGTTGGAATTTACCTCACATTCGACAGCTTTATACTGTCGTTTTGACTCATATGCCGAAGATTCTCTGTAGATGTGCTCGGTGGTATGCTGTGGATCCTGAACCAGTATCTCCTCATCCTCGTCCGACTGCTTTCGACCACTCGTTTGTCCCACCTCGTCGAGTGTGGGAAGTGATCCTTTGCTGGAGATTCGATGGAGTCATGACCACCAAATGTCGATGGAGTCCTAGAATGTTGGATTCCAGGTCTCATTAAGCTTGATCAGATGGCCACTAAGGGACTGAAACACTTGGGGAAGGCCCCTTATCATGTTGCGAGTCTTGTTTGTGGTCGGATTGACCCTTACCCTTTGGAGAAACTGGTTCCTCCTTTGAGCGTAATGATGTGGGGATTAGGATCCATCCTCAGCCCTGCCCGCAGTGCGGTCTCTGAGATCTCGTGATGGATCTCTAGGGATAGCCATACTATCGGATAAAAGTATCGTCTGCTCAAAAGCGTAGCAGGCATCCATGTCAAAATCTGTGTATTCTACCAGGTCGAACCAGTTCTTCTCGTTTCACTCTCCTGCTATAAGGACATAAAAAAAGAGAATTTGCTGACAAGGAACTACCAAAGATTTGGCAAAGAAGGTTCCCCACGGATGGTGCCAACTGTCGATGTTTTGATATCGATCTTACATATGATTTGTTTGGGTTCTGGCTAGCAACGCACAGAGGAAAGATACAAGGATTTTTATACAGGTTCGGGCCTTCTGCAGTGAAAATAACAACCATACTTCCTGTTGACTATTGCTTAAAGAACTTATTACAAAGGAGCTAATTACAATGGAGAAAGTAACACGGAAAAGCTTACTCTACTTCTACTCTCCCTTGGGTCTGCCCTGAATCCTCCTCCTCTTCTCCCTGATGCCCACCTTTATATAGCTCGCATGACGGTGGCAGTTTCTCCTTGCCAAGGATCGTCTTAACATTTTGAATGATAACCACGATGGGAGTTGTTAGATACATGATATCTCACTTATCGTGCGACGGGTTCTACCGGGGTGAAGTTATGTGCACTTATTCCAGAGAATAAATACTCATATTAATCGCCTTATCAGACAAGCCCACGATGCAATGGGTTGTCGTAGATAGGTCAGTCGGAGCTTGGCTTAGTCATATGGGGATCAACGATCACGAGGTGGTCGTAGGATAACTTACGACTATGTCATAATCGTAGGAGAGCTTACAACTAAGGGGTAGTCGTATAAAAGCTTATGACTACCTTGTGAAATCTCTCCCTTATAAATAAGGGGTATAGTCAAGGAGCATAATGATATAACCATATCATTTATAGATAATTATAATTTGAGGATTGGTGATATCCTTGTCAATATGATTATGCCTGCTTTATATTGTTCACATGCTTATGATAAATTGATGATGATGACTATGAAAGAATGATGACTATACAATTGCTTAATAAAGAAAGATAATAATCATTACATTGCATGTTGAGCGTTCGTGATGGAAAGATGTGACTCACGGAAGTGGGATGAGATCCTCATATGAAAAATATGGGCAATGAGGTCTCCGTATGAAAAATAATAGGCAATTGGTCCCCGCACGAACGAATACAGGCATGAGTGAATACCGATGGGTGTTACACTCCGCTATATTGGTATAAGAGATGAGTTGAAACATGTGAATGGCATTATATTGTAGTTCATTCATGAAAAGAGAGTTAAAAATATTGAGACTAGAGATTGGTAGTTGATGAAAATAGATATGTGAAATTGAGTTAATGGTGACTACACATGAAATATTAATTAATGATGTTACCTCATGTATTATTCTATTGTGTATTTACTGAGTCAAGGACTTGCTTTTGCTTTGTTGTTGTTTTTAGGTGAACACTGAAGGTGACATGCATGGGTGAAAGTAGAATATGGAATAATGTATTTTTGTAGCTCTTTACTCTACCTAGCGACCTATCACTTACTATCATAACCACCTTAGTACTTTCTATTGCAATAACTAGATGGTTTATGGACTCTCTTAATTCTTATGGTACTTGATGATGCTACTTGATGTGTTCTTTTGTTTAGCTTTATATATGATTTATCTTGGTAACTATTTGGTTCATATTAAGTTTAATTTATGGTTTACAGTATTGTTGAAATTTTTATTTAGTGTTATAATGAATGATTATTCTTGAAGTCTAGCTATTAATAATGCTTGATTGTATGTTAAAATTAATAGCAATAATAGTTATGGGTGACATCTTGGACTTTTGTTAAGCCAGACTATTACATTTCTCCCAAAAATCCCATTCCAAAACACAATATTGAAATTTCACAACTTAAACAGCGCAAACATCTGTTCTGATCAAATGCAAGTGGCATGAATTGAGAAGGGTCACGTGGTGATGGTGGTGACTTGGTTTGTGAGGTCCTCGGAGAAGTAGCCAAGGCAGAGGTAGACTTCACCAAGCGATTGGCAAGAGGGGAGGAGGTGGTGACGGGGGAGGTACTTGACAAAGACCTCATAGTCGAGTGGCAGCCACCGAAGCACCTCCACGTACTCACCACAGTGCTTGTGGATGTCACCGATGAAGTTCGCCCACTGTGCCTCCTCCTCATGGTTTCCCTCCAACACCACCTCCTATGCCCCTGCTTTACTGCCTCTGGCTCCTCCTCCTGCTTCTTCCACCGCCCATCGCCGTGCCCCATCACCGCCGCTAGGGTTTTGGTCTAGTTTATCCTTTTCCTACTATTTTTCATATGAGTTTTGGGGATTTCAGAGGGGTAAATGGAGGGGTTCTCCTGCCAAAATATTTGGGAGGCACCGTCTTATATTATTCTGCCACTGGGCCTTGTATGTGTGGGCCTGTACAAGACGGGCACGAAAAGTATGATGATAGCTTCAGTCTTGTCTTTTATGGGCCTTAAGGCCTATGAAAATTAGATTTCTCCATTTTTTTTGTTACAGTAGACTTGAGAAAAAAACATCCTCTTTCGCCCAAATCACAGGCTAGGCTTGTGTTTTTCGGCCCAGATGCGCGGCGTGATTGACAATTTTTTAAAATTTTCTTACATCCAAATTAAGTTGCCATAAACTAAGGAAAGTTTCTGTTTAAGAGGACAAATGCCCTACTCCAACCCACTTCGGCTTTTGGTTTCTTCTGGCTTCCAGATTTTTTTGAAGTCAGAAGCTACTTGGAACGTGTCAGTTTCTAATATCGATTTTCTACTTTTGCTTTTTTTTTCTTTGCATTGTCAACGAAGATATAACGGTGTTATTATTTTTTTCTCATTTTTTAATTGAATTACTCAAAAAAAAAGGTGACGTTTGTTAAAGTATAATTTCACCCAACAATCAAAAGTCATAATCATACATCATTTAGAGCGGCTCCAAATTATTGAAAAGGTGGTGCCGATCCTCCAACCACCACTGGAATTTTGGCCAGTCTAGCACTCTAGCTAGGCTAGCCAACCGGTGGTCAGTCCATGTGTTTTCTCATCCCCTGGAGACTGGACCGCGATAGCAGCCACGGGACTGGACAAAGGCAAAGCCGAATGGGGCAGTACTTCACCAGCAGCAGCCGGCTGGGCCGGGGGTCGTGTTCTTCGCTTCAGCGTAGGCGTGCACGAACGAACGAACGAGACATCCGGCATCTGCCGCATGGTCGACGCGCGCGCGGTGCAGCAACTCTTTATCGGCGCCGATGATGTCGGCAATGGCACGGCACGGCACGCATATACTATATATATTACAGCCGGCAGACTCTCTGGCCGGTGAGGTCATCCACGTGTCAGCCCTCGCGAAACAGCCCGTAAAGATTTAGTAATTACGTTTAGATCTCCAGTTTTCACAAAAAGGTCTTTAGATTTTTGCGAAAAAGCCTCTACACACTTTTTTGCTGGGTAAGGACCTACGGTTTCCCGTAATTACGAACTTGCCCTTATTTCTTCCGAAAAGACCCTCGGTGTTTTGCGAAAAAGCCCATCCGCACTCCTTTTATTGCAAAAAGGCCCTCATTTTTTTGCAAAAAAACCCTACACTTTCTTTTTCTGTGAATTTTCGCCTCTTTTACTTCGGTCCACACGGTGACTGGCGTGGCGTAGCGCCACGCCAGCGTGGCTAGTTCCTTAGATTCCACGAAGCCACGCCGGTGACGCGCTCACGGTCCATCCCATGTCAGATTCGTCCGGGTTGATTCATCAGTACGGACGCTGCTGTTGCAAATACGGTACTCGCTAACAAATGCAGTGGCTAATGAGTGGTTTGGATTGCAGCGTGCAAGCATGTACCACGGGTAAACTATCGTTTGGGCTCTTTCCGTTCGTCAGTGCATCGAAATCAGGATGGGATCCCGTCGACGGCCCGTCGATCAGGTTTGCATCGGAAAGTGATGTGACTCCGTACTTGACTGTTACTTTTCAGAGGTTGTCGTGTACAGCGAAGGGCAGAGCCCTCGAGTTGCAGGAATCTACTCCCTCCCGTACGATGCAGCCTATGCAGCTCGTACTGGGGGAAAAATATTCCCCGTATTATATTCTTGCTTGCCAAAATCTCACGCCACCGTAAAAAAAGGTATCCTTTTTTTCTCCGACCGTGCATGCTTTTGTTTCATAACAATATATTGTATTACTCGGTTATGACTTATGAGTTATGCCACTACAAAATTTTAGCTTCAATATATATCGCCGGTAAGCAGGTAAAACTATAGATATGTTATTATAGACAACAATACCCATATTTTCATAATAACGGTGGCATATATTAAAACTGAAATTTTATAGTGACATATCTAGAACTTTACGGTGACCACTAACTACACACTTGCAACCCGATGATACCAGTCCCATACGTGGTATGCTTAATAAGGAAGCACTGCTACAACGAATAACATATACTGGAAATGCTACTCGCAGTACTCCGCTACTTTGTTCCTCGGCAATATGACTAGTGTCAGTTTCTAAAAAGACCGCTGATAATACAGCACAAAAACACCAGGATTTTCTTTTGTTAACAAAAACCTGATCGGTTCGGCTTGAGCTTCTGGCTTCTGACTTATTTTTTCATTATTCATAAATTTCGTCTTTTTCTGAACTTTTGGCTTTTTGTTGAGCTTTTTTGCCGGTTCTTTTTTTCCCTGTATTCGTTTGTATTATACATATTGGGCTAATATATTTTTAATTTTTTAAAAATTTAATTATTCTAAATAAGTCTCTATCAACTATAGTATTTTTTCAACTAGCTATAGTATTTTTAACTATAAATCATGAGCTTTTAAGCTCAACTGATCACCACTCTTAGATTTCACCAACTGCTTGGCGAATGTACGTCCTGCACTGAGGTAGCTGTAGCACGCACGCACTCTGAAAGAACTCTCGCGCATCGCTGCAAGTTGGTAAATAAAATACAAGCACTAGGCTAGTAGCGCTCAAAGGTTCTTGCACCGCGCTCTTGTCAGTCAAAAATGGAGCCTGGTTGCTCACCTTTCCTAGGAAGAACCAAAATTGAAGCCTGGTTGCTCACCTAAGAAATTGCATCAAGCTTTGTCGTCGTCATGCACAAGCAGTCGGCCAAAACAATTGCAACACAGCTATAGCCACTCCACGCATCTAGATGTTTTGCGGCTACAGGCTATAGCTCTTGGGCATGTTCTTTTACTCCGAAGCTAACAATTTTTAGTTTTTGTTATAGTAACTAACTTCCAAACGGAATATTTTCTCAAGACGGGATTTACAAGTTAAACGATGTACACGTTAAAAGCCCAACATATGTACTAGCCAAAATCGTAAGTGAGTATCTCTCTCTATAATTTGTACCGTAAATAGTTAAAATTTAAAAATTTCAGCTAAAAACCATAAGCTGCAGCTGTTGCCAAACAGACCCCTTATGTGGTGATTACTAAGCTACTACTTGAACAAAAAAAACCATGACCGTATGTTTACCAAAAATCAGTAAAGAGTAGCGACCATACATATGGGGTCTGTTTGGTTACCTGCATGTGCTCATGCAGCTGCATGAGCGTGGCCAGGCTGAGGAGGGAAGCTTCTCAGTCACGTTTCTCCTCAGCCTGGCTCCAGTTGATTTTTTGCATCCACTCGTGCAGGCTCTCTCCTCCATGCAGACAACCAAACATCATCTCCCTGCATGCGCTGATGCGAACCACCCCTATGCAGGCAACTAAACAGACCCATGCTGATCGGCTGTCTGAGAACGGTTCTAGTACATAGAAATTAGGGAAGTGTTCGGTGCATGTAGGAAGAAAATGAAGCACAGCACATGCATATATGCTCCAGACTTATTTGACGATTATTTTCGTGGAGAAGTGAGAACCAAATGAACTAGAAGCAAATCTTGCTTTATGTAGGAGCTAGCTATGACATGGTCAAGCGCACAAAGTGGTTGAGAAAGCAAGCACATTTACACGTCCCTGATCAATCTGGCTTCGGCTTCTGGCTTATTTTTCACTATTCATAAATTTCGTCTTTTTTCTGAACTTTTAGCTTTTTGTTGAGTTTTTTTGCCAGTTCTTTTTTTCCCCGTATTTATTTGTATTATATGTAATGGGCTAACATATTTTTAATTTTTTTTAAATTTAATTATGCTAAATAAGCCTCTGTCAGTTATAGTGCTTTTTCAGCCAACTACAGTGTTTTCAGCCATAAGCCATGAGCTTTTAAGCCGGACCGATCACCACCATGTAGACAAGGTAAGGAACTAAGCTCCTATTCCAACCAGCTTTTGCTTCTACCTTCTTAATTTCGTATTTTTCTTTTTTTTCTTTTTAGAATTTTTTGCCTTTTTCTCCTATATCTTTGTACTATTTGTGATCATATAATTTTTTCTTTTCAAAATTTAATTATATTGAAGAAGCTAACAGCAACATAGTGCATTTTCAGTCACTACAATGAAAACAATCAGAAATCTAGACTTATAAGCCTAAATAAACACCATCTAAACGTGTTCTGCCTAAATAGCTGGCTTCAACGATTGACTGCCCTGTTTGGTAAAAATACAAGGAAGCACACGATTGACTGCCCGGTCAAAAACAAATTAGGTGAGAGCGAGACACTAAATTAACTCAGATGAATAAAAGGGATGGGTAACAAGTCGCAGTTCTAGACTAGTTGCTGATGCATACACGGGGGGTAATAAACAAATTAGTTAATTTCGTCTTAACCAACACGGATTACTATTCATCAGAGGAAAGCTTCGCAAGTTGTGTCGCAAAATCCACAGTTAAAAAACGTTGTTCACGGACATCTTGTCCCGTGTAAAACACCAGGAGAGAAATTACTGTAGGGAGAAAGGGTGATTAATGGCGTCTACGTCACCTTTTGGGCCTTTTCTTAGCAGCCCAGATCGGCACCAGGTGCTACTGAAGAGGAGAAAACGTGCGGAAATCGATAGATAAATGGCCTGCTCCAACTAAGCTTTTCACTTAAGCTTCCTTTCTGACTGAAATTGTACAGATTGATAGTTTTTTAAGAGAAAAGAAGAAAAAATAAAAAAATATCGTCACAAAAATATAAAAAAAAAGACAAAAAAAAAAGTAAAAAATACTAAAAAATTAAAATTAAAAATCAACGTATTTTAAGTTGCTTTAGAAAAAGCAAAGCCGTTTACAGCGGAAAAAATGGTGGCAATACGAGTACGAGATGGCTGGCCTAAGAGCATGCCCAATACATACGCTTAGAGAGATACTTAGTAATAAAAAATTGATTTTTCTTGCCATATAGGATAGATAAGGTGCTTATTTTGAAGTATCGATGCTAAATAAGCACCGGTGCTTAGTAGATGCTTATGTGTATAACTATATCTATTAACAGATAATATAGCATCTAAGCACCTATGGAAGAGATGCTTGCATTGGAGGAAATAACTTTTACATAGATGCTTAATGATGTGGCTATATTCTCTCTTTTTAAGTATTTATATGTAAATATTTTGTATTGTACATGCTCTAATTGGGCTACAGGGTGGCAACAGCAGCGAGAGATATTTCTGCATGGTTTCAAGTGGACAATTGGTTAACACTTGACTGTAGAATGGTTACTGCTAATTTTACGTACTTGTTTCGGAGAGATCAGCGTCGTTGGCTTTGACCGTACCGTACAGCACAGTTATGACTTATGACAAATCGATGCTTTGTACAGTGCTACTCACCACCAAGAAATTCGACGGCTCGTGTAGTAGAACGGGAAAATTCGACTTGAGAGCATTGGCAATTTCTGATGGTGATTGGTTCGGCTGAAAAGTTTATGGTTTATGGCTGAAAACACTGTAATTGGCTGAAAAAAACACTGTAGCTGACAGAGACTTATTTAGCATAATTACATTTAAAAAATTTAAAAATATATTAGCCCATTACGTATAATACAAACAAATACGGAAAAAAAAGAACCGGCAAAAAAACTCAACAAAAAACCAAAAGTTCAGAAAAAGACGAAACTTATAAATAGTGAAAAATAAGTCAGAAGCCGAAGCCGAGTTGATCAGGACCAAACTCCGCAGGCTAATTCCGGGCGTAAATTTTGGAAGACCATTTCTAGTTGCATTCTTACCGTCAGGTGAATCCCACCTTCTACTACTTTAGAGAAACGATCAAAATGTACATATGCACCCGTGATTACGGTTTTTAAACCCTTTACTAAGAAACAATTTAAACGAACCTCTATGGCCGTCGCCATTAGTTTGTGCTACTCCAAAGAAGAACACGGTCTATGCCCTTTCAGGCGGATCCCAGGCTTCTAGCGGTCATTTTCTGAGTTCATACTTACAAATTCTAAAAGCATAGTAAGGCCACGTTAAATCTTTTCGCAAATGTTTAAGGTCATGCACTCATTCATCTAAGAGAAGATCATTCATTCATTAAGAAATTACAATGATAAGTATTTATTAGAAACGTTAGATGATGCCGATTATTGCACAATCATGCTAACTCACCTCAGTAGCAATCAATGGGCATATTCTTTTTTGCTTCAACTTATAGCTATTTAGTTTATCCGTGAGAGTACAAAGTAAATAGAATGTTCTGTGCGGTTTTGATTGATATAAATGAAATCATTATAATATGTACTACAATCAACTTATAAGTCAAAAAATAGCTTTTAGAATTTGAAAAGAAGAGACTAATGGCTTGTGGTCCTCGTCTTTTCAGCTTATGACTTATAACTTCCACCGAACAAATAAACGGGACAGCTTTTTTGCTGCCTTTTCAAAACGGCTTGTTGGGATAGCATTTTTAAAACGATTTATAGACATTCGATTCGGTCGCACAAATGCTCTCATGCTAAGGCTATATCTATCAGCTGCAGCAAAAAAGAACCCACCTTATACCTAGCCGCATGCATCATGCATCCACTACTCGAGGGGCAAATTTACAAAAAAAAAATCTTCTTCTCTCAAGGGGTAAACGTGCAAATTGCACAAAGGCAACCATAAGTTCTTTTAGACCATGGTTTACAACTTTTGACTTATAGTCTTTGAATTCTCACTGTTTGCAAGGAAGATTATAAAGAAAAAGATAGTTACATATAATTTTAGCTAGTACAATTAAACTTAATATAATATTTACTTTAATTAATTTATAAATCTTATCTAAAATTATATCATTTAAAAATAAGATACTTATCGTATATATAAGCCATAAACTGTGAGCCGAACCCCCACAACATTCTTTGCACCTTCCGCGTGTTTCTACCCCGTGCCTCCCGCTGCACGCGTCCACTCGCTGACGCAGTGACCCCACCACGCGTCCTAACCCCTACACGCCCACCCCATATATAGGCCCGAGCCCACCCACCGGCTCAATATTTTGTAGTCGTCTTACCATTTCTCTCTCACACGTTACTGCTCATTCCGTTCCGACGCGGCAGTGAAGCTCCCGACAACGAGCCATGTGCGGCGGCGCCATCCTCTCGAACCTCAAGGAGCCGGCGGTGTCGCGCCGGCCGACCGAGGGTTCCCTGTGGCCCGACAAGAAGAAGCCCAGGAGGGGCGGCGGCGGAAGGAGGTACCTTGCGGGGTTCGTGGAGGATGACGATGAGGACTTCCAGGCCGACTTCGAGGAGTTCGAGGGGGACTCCGGGGAATCGGATTTGGAGTTCGGAGAGGAGGAGGACGAAGACGACGTCATTGAGATCAAGTCCTCCGCCGTCAAGAGGGCCTTCTCTGGAGGTATGGGCGTCCCTGGGAGTGACTTAATGTTTGCGCTTGTTTGTACTTTTCGTGCTCTATTTGCTGTAGGAGATCGGAATTTGTGGTGGTTGATTGGGAAATTTTGGGCGTTTGGGAGGCGGATTCGGGTTTAAGGATGCTCGGTTGTTGGATTGGTGAGGAAGAGAAGTTTTTAGGGATTGGTGTTGAAAGGTTGATTTGGGGGGGGGGGGGGGGGGTTGCTCTGTTTGGGATATGGGGGAATTGGATGGGCTGGTGTGGTCTGATTTGGGATAAAGGTTAGGGCTTTTCTTGAATCCACAGAAAAGGGACAAGTTCTCTCCGTTTTGCTTGGAGGTCTCCGCCTTTTGAATTATTACTAGTTAGATGGTTGTAGATTTGCGTGAGGACTGTTCTAGACTTGGTTCATATCTTAGTCTAAAGGATTATTATGGTGTTGCTTCATACATAAATTCTAAGCATATAGTAGCTCCTAGATTGTTTGGTCTTCCGGGTGACTGTTGTAGGGTTGTTTCTTTCAATCAATATGTCATGCTTTGTGCAGGAGTTTTTGTTGTTCTTGTTTTGCTTTGATTATACCAGACAATTATTTGATTTGTTTCTGCATGAGAACATTGCTGTTATTCGAAATCTATGTTTTATGAGACTTAGACGACAGAACATTTCGAAGTATTGATCTCGCAACAATGGATTACATGCACCTGATGTTTCAGGAGGCTCCTCTATCGATAGATGCAGTCTAGTCTTGCGGGGTTGGTGCCTCTGAGTAAATTGTCCAAATTGGTACTGTTTGGTAAGCCGTCAGAGTCAAATCGCAGGTCCTTGCTGAAGTTTTAGCAACTCAGATTCTTCGTTCTAGTATTTACAGCTAAGATTGTCGTGTACTCGTGTTGAGGTTAAATTAGCCTGAATTTAGATATTACGTCTATTATTTTGATGTAAGGAATATCTTGGATGCTGCATCGGCTATAATGAAACTTCTAGATATGGTTGCAGAATGATGATGAGGTCCATAGCACCAGGGTTATTCTTAAGAATCCTGGATTTTTCTATTAAGTTGTGGTTTGACCTTCGCTTTCTCCAAAATTCGAAGGGGCTATACTCATAGTTGAATGTTCATTTTGGTTGTGATCTTTTACATATAAATTCATGTTTATGATTAAAAGAAACAGCTTTAGTAAGGGAAGTTTGTCTGTGTTGGCCTTTCTTAGCATTTACATTGCCCTTCCATTGCAGATGGCTTCAGCACCATGACTACTGGTGGTTTTGATGGCCCTGCAGCAAGGTCAGCCAAAAGGAAGAGAAAGAACCAATACAGGGGTATCCGCCACCGCCCTTGGGGTAAGTGGGCTGCTGAAATCAGAGATCCTCGCAAGGGTGTTCGTGTCTGGCTTGGTACTTTCAACAGTGCTGAAGAAGCTGCAAGAGCTTACGATGCTGAAGCACGTAGGATTCGTGGCAAGAAGGCAAAGGTTAACTTTCCAGAGTTACCAACAGTTGCTCAGAAGCGCCGTACTAGTCCCACTGTCGCTAAAGCACCCAAGTCAAGCGTGGAACATAAGCCTGCTGTCAAACTAGCAGTCAACGACCTTGCCAACACAAATGCATTCTTCTACCCATCTGCTGACTTCACCTCAAACAAGCCATCTGCTCAGCCAGATAACATGCCATTTGTTCCAGCGATGAACTCTGCCGCCGCTGCCCCTATTGAGGATCCCATCATGAATTTATACTCTGACCAGGGAAGCAACTCCTCTGGCTGCTCAGACTTGGGTTGGGAGAATGATACCAAGACTCCAGATATAACATCTATTGCTCCCATCTCTACCATAGCTGAAGGTGATGAATCTGCACTTGTCAAGAGTAATATCCACACCTCAGTGGTGCCTCCTGTTATGGAGAACAATACTGTTGATCCCACTGATGGGCTGACCGATTTAGAACCTTACATGAGGTTTATTTTGGATGGTGGTGCGGGTGAGTGGATTGATAGCCTTCTGAACCTTGACGGATCTCAGGATGTTGTCAGCAACATGGACCTGTGGAGCTTTGATGACGTGCCCATCTCTGGTGATTTCTATTGAGGAATTCGAAGCCTGTCAATAGAAGTAAGTATATAGGGACAAAGGGTAAGCATTGGTAATTTGAAAATTTTCTCTGAAGACACATTTGATTTTCACTGCGCTAAATTTTTGTTATGTGTTTCAGGAATAAAGATCATGGGAGATTAGGAAGCACCTGCTTGGCACATTGGGTTAGCATATGCTTATGTCTAACTTAGATGGAAAAAGTTGCATCTTGATACTCTCTGGTAATTGGATGTGTTCCCTATTTGACTGTGTTTGTATGACAACCATTCATGAGACTGAAGAATTGCTATTTTTAGGTCTACTTTTATATTGTTGCTGCCGTATATAGCTGTGAACATTATGCATTTGTGGCCAACATGTCTTTATCTATGTACTTGATTTCTCTTTCCTGCAATCCCGAGAATTGTAGTATCTTGTTGTGTTGGTTGGTGATAGGTAACCACCATATCATATTGATGTGTATTAAGTTTATTTGTTGAATTCGAAATGAGCTAGTTATTTGTAAAACTTTTACTATACAGGGTGTCTGGGGATCTCCGTGATTATCATGCAGAATTTATCTTTTAATTCTGGACACATATCAAATGTGTTAACCTTTGTTGCCTTTGCCACTGACCGTGTGATCATCCAGAGGCAGATCTCTGAAACGATCATTTCTCCTTAAGTTTTTCTTGGTGTGAAAAGTAATGTGATCAGATATGCTCTCTCGAGTTAAAAAAGAGAGCTCTCGAATGCAGGGTGAGGCAATGGAGCTTTCGCGAAATTTCTACCGTGTAGTGGACGAGCACGTGTGTATACCGTGAATGGGATGTGCGTTTGATATGTGTCTTCACTGTACTCTCAAACAAAAGCATGTTTTATCTGATAATATGAAAATGTAAATTTGAACACATGTTATGACCTTGCTTCTCCAGATATCTTGATAAGACGAATTTTAATCAAAGAGCTACAAGTTTCATGAGATATTTTGGAAGACTTAGGACGAATTCCAAATCAACACTCTCTCTATCTAAATTTACAGAGTGTATTTTTAAATGATCTTGTTTATAAATATAGAACGTCATATTTCGTGTTTTAATATAAAATTAGTGTGATGTTTCCTTTATACCCTTAATAAATATACAATTTTATTTGCTATTTTCTACTTGTATACATTGAATATAGTGCTTAGAGATAATAATTAGGGGTAATATAGCCATTTTCACTATCTCTATAGTCTATATGCTAAGAAGAAATACGCCTTACTGTTATAATGTTTTTGCTTTTAGTCCCCATAAAATAGATTGAGTAAAATAGACTTCCATCTCACTTGTTTTTAGTAAGGTCACTATAATCTTTTCAAAGAGATATTGTCTCATGTCATACTTGTCATTGATTTGATGCAGAGCTGCTGTCTCATGTCATACTTGTCATTGATTTGATGTAGACATAGTGCATATCATCTTCTTGATTTGGATATTTATCAACCTTATGCTCTTTTCTTTATCTTACATCTTTGTCTCTCTTTCTAACCTGATGATAATCGTATGGTGTTCACGACCCACATATTCTGTCACCGGTGCCAAATACTAACATCACTCCAAACCCACCCAACAAGCACTCCGAGGGTATAAATATCAAGCTGTTAGCCATGATGTGCTACGTCTACAATGTGCCGTGCCTGACGATTGAAAACCAAGAACATACAATCTGACTTACTTTATGTTGACACAGTTTTAGCTACTTTAAAATGACTACAAAAATATTCTCAAACAATTTGAATTTAATATTCATAATAATAATCATATTAATAGAATTTTAATATATTTTAATGACGTCATAGTCCATTGTTTTTTTCTCATTAATACTGTGCTTGGGATTTAGTAATTTCGCACAAAATAGTTCAATTTCAGCAGAAATTGGGGGGGAAATTCCCATGTTCCAATGGGACTAAAGGTTTTCTTATGCACTTTTCTTTTCAACTTTGATAATAGAAACATCTTAAAATTATTTTCAAATAATATGGATGAAATATTCAGAATAAAATTTACACTATTATAATCTCAAGACATTGCAATGATGGCGAAAAATTTCCCTCTCAGTTCACCTTTTATACAAACAGGGAGAGTTCAATTTCTTTGTCATCTCCCGTATATATATAGCCCAAACCATCCACTATGTTCGCGTCATTGGGAAAGATCCAAGCTCTATAGAGAAAAAAAATATATACACATATCAAATTCTTGTCGTTCGGAAAGATCCTAGCTCTACATAAAAACTATTTACACATATCATGCGATCTCTAGAAGCAATAAACCATCTTCATTCTAAAAAAATTCTTATGTGCTCATATACTTATGTCATATTTAAATATTTCATTTATTCTAGTATTTTGTTTCTAGGATCTTCTTAGAAAATTATCTTATTGCATTTGTCAAATCTTCTAGAATATTTTAAAATAACTATTACTTCGCTTTTTCCTAATGCTAGATTCGATTTCTTGTCTTGTAGTAGAAAAAAATGACTTAGGTCCTAACTATTCATTTAAATTGCCCTAAAAAAAAGGTTATCACAAGGGATCATGCACATCATCGCAATGTGCATATCAATGTTCGGGAACCTCCACTTGAGAGTTTCTTTATTGTGTAGTTTAGTTAACCACATCTCCTATTCTTATAGCCTTCCATGCCATAGGTTTCTATTGCCTCTGAGCTCCATTGGTTCACTGGTACCGTGGGATTGGTCTCATCACATCTTCCTTCTTCCAACAGCTCGCACCTTCATCTTTGCGTCTACTAGGGATGGCAATGGGCACAAATTACCCGCGTGCCCGTGGGTAGAAACCCGCTAGGGCGAGGATATGGGTTTCAAGATGTGACCATGGGTGTGGGTGAGGGTTTATAGTTGAACCCAATGGGTAATATCGACGGTACAAAATCTTGAACCCGTGCGCTACACCCGCTGCACTCCGCTCCAAAGCCCCGACATGTGGGTCCCTGTGCAACCAAGATTAGGGGCCTTAGGGCTTCGGCCTCTACAATTTTATTCCCCGAATACCTCCCGTGCTCCCACCTACCCAAGCACCACGCCCGCCAGCCCGCCGCGCGCGCACCCGCCCCGCAAGACCGCATCACCGCTGGGATCCCGCCAGCGCGCGCCCGCCCGCCCGTCCGCACGACGCCGAGATCCCGCCAGTGCACCCGCCCCGCCCGTCGGCACGACGCCGGATCCGGACCGCGCCCGCCCGCCGGCGCCACCGCTCGTCCGTGCCCCCGCCCGGCGCCCGTCTGCACATCCGTGCCTCCTCCTAGCTCCGCCCGTCCACACCACCGCTCCCCCGTCCGTGTCGTCGTCGGTCTCTGTGCCGCCGCCAGTCAAAGGTCTGCAGATTTTTCTTCCATCTCCTTCCTCCCTACTGCTGATTTGTAGAGTTATGTACTTATGTCCATTAGATCTGCAGATGTATGTATGGTCAGTAGCTAGTACTAGTTCTTATTAGATTTTTTCTTGTTCATGTAGTTCATGTAGTTCTGAGCATTTTGATGCCTGGCGGGTTGTGCCCGCGGGTATGCTGTGCCCGCGAGTGGCGGGTGCGGGTGCACATTTGTACCCGTCGAGGGTAATGGGTGCGGGCGTGGGTGTAGATTTGAGCTGGCGGGTGCGGGTTTCTAAACCCTCTACCCGCAAAAAATGTGCCCGTTGCCATCCCTAGCGTCTACTAGATTTTGCAACTGTCTTTGCAGTTTCGCATATAACTGCAGATGAGATCTGAATACCTACCATTAACGATATAATTTCCTTGTCTTGCCAGGATTTTTATTAGACTTCCTATTGGTTGCTCCACCATTAAGATTACCCTTTAATCGGTATTATTTATTGCTTCAGATAATTTTCATGATCATCTGTTATTTGTAAGTAATTCACTTGACTCCACATCAAAGTGATACCTTACAACCTTCGAGTTCAAGCGACCTCATAGTTATTATATTCTTCTTTAAACTGGGAACATACTGAACTCCCATCAATGTGCGATGTACTCCATCACATATCTCTAATGTAATCGTTCTCACCTCAGTAATTGCATACCCATTGCAATCTGCTTAGTGAATAGTTCCATACGCCAGGCATAATCCTTGCATTCCGCTTATTGTTAACCTAATAGTCTTCACTACTCCTAAACATGAAATGACACGCGTACTTACAAGCTTGGGGCCAGGAAGATGGAGCTAGGTGGTGCGCGGGGACGACGGGCTCAGCCGAGTTTTACCGATGGTGGTGGTGATGGCATTTGACCTAACTGTGGGGGAGCAAGCAAAGGTGGGGTCAACAAGCTGGAGAGTAGGTCGAGGTGACGTTGATGGACATGTTGGCGGCGGTAGAAGTTTACCGGAGCGACGAAGTTTAGTGGTGGAAGCCGACGGCTCGATTTGCAAGGTAAAGAGAGGGGGAAGCTTGGGTGAAATGTGGAAGGATAGAAGGCACACTCGGTGGCGCAGTTAGGCACAGCTTAAATAGAGGGAAGGATGGAGAACGAGAAGACGACGCTCGATCATAGCGCGAGCATTCGGGCGGCGCAGTTTGCAATGGCTCTGCCACGCAGATGGGACTATCTCACGATGACACAATGCTCGAGGGCAGTTGTTGTAGGTCTTCAATGGTTGCTTCACAAGCTTATCCTAGTGACGCGGAGAGAGAATGAATGAGAGATCGGGCGAGAGAGAGATAGGGAGAGAAGAAGAACATTGAAAGGGTGCTGACAGGTGGGACTGTGGGCCCGGTCATCAGCGACAGGCTAGCGTGCACATGTGGGCTAGCTCGGCTGGGCTGCGCAAGGCAGTTGGGCTGATGTGAGTGAGCGGGTCAGTGGGTTAGCGGGGAAAAAGTGAAGATGGACTGGGCCGGCTAATGGGTTTCGACCTAAAGGGATGCAGGGAAAGATTAAATATTTAAATTTTAATTCTAGCTTTGAATTAAGTTTTGACGAGGATATAACAGTCCTTAAATTATTATTTATCTATAAATGATATTATCACGTTATTATACCTCTTAGATAGACCCCATATTTGTAAGGGAGGAACTTAGCAAAGTGGTTGTAAGCAGGGTTCACAATTTCAAAGAAATTTCGTCTTTTTCGCTACCCAACAAAAAAACAGTACGGACAAATTATTTCGTTGTAATTCGAATTATAAAGGGTTAAATGACAAGAAATCCTTCAATTTAGCAAACAAATGCTTCTAGCCCCGTGGCCAGACCCAGCGCGCACGTAAGGATGTCTAGGGTTTGAGTCCCGCCTACATCACTATTTTTTCTCTCTCATATGTGGGCCCCACGTCAAATCCTAACTGAAAAATAAAGCTGGGGCAGCATGAATCGAACGCCCACGACCTGTGTTTCAGGGAACGGCTTCATTCCACTAGGCCAAGCAACCGTGCATGCTGAATGCACACTTTATATTTCTTTTAGCCTTTAGTTTAAAGTTTAAAATTCAGATTCTATTCAAACCGTTTGACTGAAATACCAAAATTTTGGTCATTTTGCCCCTTTCATTATTCTCCGAAATAAATTACAAAACAAATTAATTTTCCCTAGTTGTAAGCCTCTTCTACGAAGTTTTTCCATGACTGTTTCGTGGTCGTAAGTCATTCTACGAGCATGGCATATAGTCAAGTCCTACGAGCATCACTATTTTTTTCAATTTTTTCTTTCTCTCATATGTGGGTCCCACGTCAAGTCCTAACCGAAAAAATAAAGTTGGGGCAGCATGAATCGAACACCCATGCTCTGTGTTTCAAGGGAAGCTTCATCCCGCTAGGCCAAGTAATCGTGCATGTTGAATACACACTTTATATTCCTTTTATCCTTAAGTTTAAAGTTTAAAATTCAAATTCTATTCAAACCGTTTGACTGAAATACCGAAATTTTGGTCATTTTGCCCCTTTAGTTACTCTCCGAAATAAATTACAAAACAAAGTAATTTTCCCTGGTCGTAAACCTCTTCTACGACCACTCTCTCGCCTTAAGTTTTTCCATGACCTTTTCATGGTCATAAGTCGTTCAACGAGCATGATATGGTTGCAAGTCGTTCTACGAGCATAGTATAGTCGTAAGTCATTCTACGACTACTCTATGTTCGTAAATACTTCTACGAATAGCTTAACTTCGACTGGCTTGCCTCTAACAACCTGCTACATTGTGGGTCCCTCTGACAGGGCAGTTAACATGCATGATTATTCTCAAAAATAACTGTGCATAACATCTCTCTCTCTCTCTCTGTGACAATAACCGCTACACGGCGAGTAAGATACCACGTCTCTCTGACAATAACTCCCGTCAGACAGTTATTATCCGAAATATTAAGACGTCTCTTGACGTGGAACAACTGCCGCCACTTCGTACGCTATATAAAGGATGACGTCAGGAAGAAGAGGGGGACCGACTGACCCAAAGGAGAATAGGAGTAGTGCAAGGCATTCCGCATCATTCTCTCAATTGTAATGAATTTATTGAGCAATAGCTACACAAGAGTAGGTATGCTATTCTCTCAGGAGAAAGTCCGAACCTGTATAAAAATTCTTGTGTCTTTTCTCTGTGTGATCATAGCCAAATCTTCAAGAGTTTTTCCGAATCCAAATAATCATACGTAAGATCGATGTTAAAACATCGACAAGTTAGATTTTATAATTTGAATTTCAAGATACTTGCACACAAAATTTTAGGAAAATTTACTCAGCATCTAATTGACTTTTAGAAATTTTGAATTCACATTTTTTGGGCTAAGGAAATTACTTTAAAAATCTCAAACTCCAACAGGGCTTTTAAGAAAAATTTTAAAATGCACTAAAAATTTTACAAATTCATGAAAAATCATGTATATTTATTTTTGAAGCTAAATCGGGTTGTTTACAGCATGGATTCAAAGAGGAGAAGCAGCAGCAGCAGCTTTGATGCAGAACGAGTGAGCGGCGGCGCTTCTTCTTCATCATAGTCCGATGCGTGTTCATAAGCAAGAATGTCTGACAATGAAGTGAAGGGCAGAGTTCTTGCTTTTCATTTGACACACCAATCCATCGCACTAAGTCAGTAGGTGCTACGCCACTGCCACCACCTTCACTGGCATCTCCGGCCGCCGCTGTTGCACCATTGTTGCTACGGTTTGAGAGGTTTCCTGTCTGAAATCTTACAAGGAGGTCGATCACGTCGTTTTCATGCGAATGCAGTGCATGTATGCATCGATGATGCTCTAGCAGAACGAATGGATTCGAGGCATGCATAACCTAGTAGATCTGGGAACCAAGTGGTCCACAGTGCCTAACAGTGAAATTTGTGAGAGAAGAACGGCAAAACAGTGTGGATTACGGTCGGCGAATGATTATCCGATCCCCTGTGGAGAAGGCAATGGCGAACTGGGGTTCATGACTGCCACATCTATCGATCTGGAGCGATGAATATGATCGGCGCACTCTCCATCTCTGCTTGTCCGTACGGCAACAGCCTGCAGATCAGAGGCAATCCGCCGATTACCGTTCGATTGAGATCCTGCGGCACAGATTGAGGAGAGAGAAGTCTTCGAGGTAATTTGCGCAAGAACGCTCGGATTCCGGTGTAATACCATTTGCAGCCGCTTCTTCCTGGTCCTGGGTGCCCGCAGCGCAAACTGTTGGATCGAAATCATACAGCCAAATTGGAAAGCTGGTGCCCTGAGGCACCTTTGCGTAAGAGCCCTCCTATTATGTGCAAATACCGTTTGCACCACACATTTATTTGGATCGCGATGGAAAATCGCATTCGTGGTAGGACCGTGGGAGTCGTCAATATCCGTTAGATCAACCTTGTGCGACTAAAGTGATTTAAATATTTTTATTTAATATATAATATAAATAAAATAAATTAAGTAGATGCACGTAACATGCCTGCAACTCTAGATCCAGAATTTTCTAGAGTTACAAATAACCTACAGATTTTCTAGAGCTAAAACTCTGCCAAACGGGGCCCAAACAGAAGCGCAAGAACATAGCGTGAAGGAATTGTATCAATTTGGAACATATTCCGACGGACGAGAAGAAAAATTGTCAGCATTGCCTAAACTTCGACAAGCTCAGAAGAGAGTAGTTTGTAGTTCCATAGTTCCATCGCGCAGCAACATTACAAAAAAGGACGACGACAACTTCTACTCGAGAGCAAAAACAGAGCATGCAACCTTCCAACTCCAGTCACAAACCGGCCAGTCGACCAGCTACTCCCCGTTTCTAGAGCTACACCGCCACTTCTGATTACGTACTCGCTAGCATAGCAACCCATGGCTCAAGCGACGGTGACCTGGACGGACTTGGTCTTCTTCTCCGGCGGCGGCCGCTTCTTGACGGAGACCGTGAGCACGCCGTTCTCGCAACGCGCGGCGATGCCGCCCGTGTCGGCGTCCTCCGGCAGGCGGAACTTGCGCACGAACTGCCTCGGCGCCGCGCGACGCTCGAGCCGGATGTACCTGCAGTCGCCTTCCTCCTCTTCCCTCTTCCGCTTCCCGGCGCCGTTGGCGCTCTTCATCACCAGCACCCGGTCGTCCTCCAGAGTCACCTGTTCAGCCAAGAAGAAACACGCCCAATGTAGAATTGCGCTACATACTTCCCCCGTGAATCGAGTAAAGTCTAAGAAATGGGGAAGTGGCATAGTGTACCTGGATGTCGGATTTGGAGAGGCCGGGGACGTCGAGCAGGAAGGCGTACTCGCCGGGGGTCTCCACGATGTCCACCGGCGAGACGCCGCCGATGCCGATACCATGGGCGCGGGCCTGGCCGTGCCCGTGCGCGGCGTGGTGGGCGTGGTCGCCTGCCGAGCGGCGGTCTCCGTCCGCGCCGGCGAAACGATCCAGCACCTCCGGCAGGTGGAGAAGGCTGGTCAGGGCCGTGTCGAACAGCTCCGCCATGGCTTCCTTCCTCCCAATGCGTGCGACTCAACTGTGACAGAGAGAGCTCTCTTGCTTGGTTTGGCGTTCTGCTGCAGTGAGGAGGAAGGGGGAGGCGGGAGGGTATAAGGGAGAGGAAGCGAAGGCTCGAGGTGCTGCAGAGCGGTGGTGTGCTGTCGCGTCCAGAAGGATCGGGAGACACATGGAACAACATAGTACGAGAGCACCGAGAGGAGTATAAAATTTCCAGCGGAAACAATGTTCTGGGCTGCAGTTATGGCCTATTTGCGTTGGGCTGGTTGGGATCTGGGCTGCGACCATGCGGTGACAAGGGGCGTTTGAGCTCTTTGCTCAAGCTCGATGCTTTTATTTCCCCGATATGCACCGTACGGCCTTTTGGTTTCTGGAATCGCGCGAGCCGCCGAGCCCAGCACGATATACGACAGGATCGCGGAGAGGACTTCTCTGGGTCCGACCCATTCGGTTCCATGGGACACAGAATAATAAAGAGATAAAAAAAAATAAGAGTAAAGAGGAATTCTGGAGAGAGAGGTTTCAACTGGCTTGTGGATTGTTTGTCACGTATCTATCCTCATTTGCTCTCAATGAGATCAGACCCCAGAGAAGTCCTCTCACGTAGGCGGTGGTCAGTTGGGCTTATTTATATTGTGCAATATTGTTTTGAGATTTTTTTACTGTAATTATCGGTGTCTTTATTAGCATAATTAAATTAAAAATAGTTTATTCTAACACAGACAATACAACGAAATACAAAAAAATCCTTAAAAACCATAAAAGAATAAAATTAAAAAACTAAAAACTAGAAGCTAAAAAGTTGGAAGTCCAAACCAGTCAGGCCTAACCCTCGTGCCATACTTCGATTGAGCCGTAGCTCGAGTCTGGCCTGCAAAATAAAAGCCCAACTTTGAACCGGGTGTGATATTCAGGGCGAGCGTGTTACCAACGATGCTTACGGGGTGAAACGTAGGAGATCCAGTTCCTACCGAGGTAGGACGAGCGTGTTTGTTCCTGAGCGGGTTTGTTCTTGACGTGACACTGCACAATAATACATAAATTAGGGTTCTAGGCGATTCTGAAAAGGAAGCGTCCCGTCCCGTCCAGTCCAGTCTCCTCCTGCTCGCTTCGTCGCCGTCGTCGCTTTAGCCGGACAAAGAAAGCTGCCCCCTCCTCTCCATACACCCGTTCCACATGAGCCGCCGCGTACCGAATTTTGTGGGCCACACGCCCACTCCGATCACGCAGGCCAAACAGCACCGACGAGCCGCACGTGGCACGCGTGCCACGTAGGCAGCGTTCACCGTGAGCCAGGCGCAGCAGGTGGAGTGGCAAGCTCGTAGTTTCATCTGAAATCCGTGGCCTAAGTAGCTCTTGCGCAGGTGCCCACAAGGCGAGCGCGCGCGCGAGACGAGAAGGGCGCGGCCGCCATACGACCCGGGAACCTTCTCGAGACTCGAGGCTCGCCTCCAAAAATATCTCCGTCCGTCCCGGCCCATCGCAGCCGTCCGTATCACCTCATCAGCATCGGACGGCTTAGATCATTGCCTGGGCGCGTGGGCAGATCCGGCAGTTCGTAACTGGCCGTGGTGGGGCCCGCGGAACACCGCAGAGTTCTTGTACTCAACTGCTGCAGCGAATTATATAAATACTAGCTGAATATACATGCGTTACTACGAATTTAAAAAATATAATATATTTGTATACATATTTCAACAAAATTTACCACCCGTTAATTTTAGAACATATAGTATGATAAAATTTTAAAATCCGTAACAACACACGGGTTATTGGATGTTTGAATGCCATAGATAGGTGCTTAGGTGTTGGAACATACAAGTCGTAATTATTGTAGTGACAATTAGTTATGATTAAGTAATGAGTTAGTGCTAAGTAATTAAGTGCTAAAAACGATGTAATGAATCACTCGTATTTTTCGGATGGGTAATCAAATTGTCTGTAATTAATGAATTATTTGTATATAGTTACACGCGTGTAATCAGTAACTTGCATGCTACTTGTCATCATTTTTTATTGTAAGCTTACCGTGGATTTGGTTATTGTGGCTTCAGGTAGTCGCAAACATGGAACACTTGACAATGTTCTACGGTGATAGTCTTGTACGGGTTGGACCTATCGATATGGCAATACAAGGTGCTCCAGGTCGAGAGGCTCGGCATTATCAATATTCACAAGCTATGAATGTGCATCCAGAGAGAGTGCTAATTACGATTAAATTAACACGAATTATCATGATAAATTCATAGCACATAAAATTCTAAAAATTTATATAATTAGGTTGACTGCGTCGTTAGGTTTCACATAAAAATTTTATAATTTTTTAGAGCTCATTTGTTATATATAACAACTCCTATAAAATATCAAAATCGTACGAATTTTCGAGCAACATTCAGAATGGATAAAATTGTCAAAAATTATACAATATAGTACGTTGTGTTGGAAGGCTGTGTATAAAATTTCATAAGTTTTTGAGCTTATCTGTTATATTTAAAAATTTTAATAAATATGATATGAAATTACGAATTTAGACAGGTGATTAAGCCAGCTAATCTACCGCTGTGTGGGTAGACAGTAGACCACCTGCTATCTGGTGGTCAGGTGACAGACGTCTACCATATGATGGCTGGATGGTAGACACCATGTGTTGATTGCCGGGTGCTGCTGCCTGGTGATAGAACGAAAAAACGCTATTTTGTTCAAACCGCGCCTAATATGACAAGAACTGCTGCTGCGCTTTCTGGATGCTCCTGTACTGTACAGAAAGCGTGGCCCTGATCTGTTCAAACGTCCCGTAATCATAACTCATTAACCCCGAATAACCGTTGGATTAGTGACCTTCGCGCCTAGAAATCTGTAATAAACCCACGCTATCCAAACAAACAAACGCAAATGGCAGGGCAATAGAGGCAGACCCGTACGGATGTTATGGATCAGATTAGGGCTGGGCATTTGGTCTTTTCGGTCTATTCGGTCTCTGGAAAATTCGGGTTTTAAAAAATGAGGACCAAATTTCTCAGAAAAAAAAAACAAGAACCGAACCCAAATAGACCGAATTTTTTGTTCAGTCTATTCGGTCCACCGAATTGACCGAAATAACTCTGAGCTTTTGAAGAAAAATCATATTGCATTAAGGAAATCACGTTACTACCTTTTGAAGAAAGCACACGGTTCTTAACTTCTTATGATATCCAGTGTTCAGTATGATGGGGAGCCTTGTCACCCCTCAAAATCTTTGTAATGAGCTAAACAAAATAAATAATATTCATGCATAAACAAAGAATTCACGTTATTTGGTCTATTCGGGTTTTGAAGGCCAAAGACCGAACCCGAACCCGAAGACTGAACTAAATCAAAATATTGACCGAACCCGAACCCCGAAACCCGAATAAACCGACAATTCGGTCTATCTGGGTTCGGTTCGGTGTTCGGTTCTCGGATTTAAAGTGCCCACCCCTAGATCACATAGGCCTTTTGTTCAGAGAATCTTGAGCTCGCTATGCTTTCTAAAAGAGCCTGGGCAAATCACAATTAGTAGTACTAACACACTAGTCTGTAAAAGGAACCTGATTAGCATCTCTTTCGTCTGATGAAAAGTTGCCGATCAAACTTGACTATTTTGTTTGTCTCAATTATTGAGAAGAGCAAAACGGTTTGCAATCGATGCAAAGCTTGTCAATTGCAATTCGCAACGTTTTGCACAAAAGAGTGGATTCATATCATGCTCTGATAACAAAAAGAATCACATGCGTATTAGTACGTACTATCAAAGAAATAATGCATATTACATCCATTCCCCCAGATATAGAAAAACGAATTCTATACATACTTACACCAATCAAGGGACGCTAATGTACAATTAACCATTAGCTATCCTAGGCGCTCTTCTTGCCCAACTGCAGCTACCAGCATCTCTCAAAGGACAGAAATGGAAAACTTACCGTAATTTTACGAAACCATTTTCCGACGACGACATTCTATTATACACAGTACTGCCTCGAAGCAGGGAGTTTTTAGCATATTTAACATTGTTTGTGATGGTATTTACAAAAACTAGTCGTATGTGGAGTGTAATTGCAAAAATGACGTTTTTACAGTCCGGTGGACGAGCGGCAGCGCAGGGGAAAGGACGTGTGGCACCTGCCACCCCGTGAGCAGACAGCAGGCGCCTGCCGCATACCCACGGGATGACAGGTAATTAAACTGGCAAATTAGCTTGCTTTATCACGGCTTAAATTCATAATTTTATATTATATTTGTTATAATTTTTAAATATAGCAAATGAGGTCAAAAAATTACAAAAATTTATGCACAGACTCCTGACATAATGCACTTCATTGTGTAATTTTTCACAATTTTATTCCCTCTAAATACTGCTCACAAATTTTTAAGATTTTGATATTTGTATGAATTGTTACATATAGCAAACGAGCTCCAAAATTATAAAATTTTATGTGGGGCCTCTCAACACAGTCAACCTAATTATGCATGCTTTGGAAATTTTATATACTCCAAATTTGCCAAGTTAATTCATAATATTTTAATCGTAATTAGCGATATGAGATGCTTAGGCATCTTTTGAAGTATGTGACCTTTGTCCTTCGCACATGTCTGCCCATTGCAGCTATCTTTTCTTTTCTAATGCGTTCTTCGCACAATTGTTATTCTGCCCATGTCGTCCCCCCTTGCGCGCTTTCTCGTCCGCATTGATGTCGTTTTGTTCGTGCCGTCCACCCTCGCCCGCTCCCTCGTCTCCACATTTGTCAGTGTTGCCATGCCATCCCTCCTCACCCAAAGTGTTGCGCATTGACAAAAAGTCTTTAATTTGCAGGGTGAGTGCACTGGATTCCCTTTGCTCTCAGCCATAAATACAATTATACAAACATCTCTTAGTTGGTCATCGGTCATCTCAGTCGCTCATCGCAGAAGTTTATTCTTGCGGTCGTCGCTCAAAATTAAGAGTGCATAGCTAATTATTTTTGAGAAGCAGATGCATGTTTCATTAATGATGCGGTAGTGCTGATTGCTTCTCCCGAAAGACAGATAATTTTTTCGAATGGGTAATCAATTTGTCTGTAATTAATAAACTAGTTGTATATAGTCACATGCATATAATCCTTTTTGTTGTAACGCTTACTATGAATCTAATTGTTGTGGCTTCAGGTAGTCGCAAATATGGAACACTTGACAATATTCTATGACGATGGTCTTTTTATGGGCTGGACCCAATGGGTTGGACCTATCAACATGCCAATACATGGTGCTCCATGCCGAGAGATTCGGCGTCATGAATATTTATGAGCTACGAAGCTACATCTGAAGGGAGTTCGCCACGGAAACAATGGCAACGAAACCTGCCATCGAGGGGATCACCTGCACCAATGGCATGTGGGAGCTCGTGAAGGTGAATAGCACTACAGCATAGATGCAGTACATGCAAATTGCCTTCCTGCCCGAGGTGGCCATTTACGGGAGGCCGTTGGTATACCTAAGTTTTGCGCGCCAAGAGTCGAAAAACGTTGATGAATTCGGCCCTCGACACCCAAGGAACCACAAGCAGAGCTTCAAGATGATACCACTAAATGTGTTGTATCAGAGGAAGACTCGCCCCCGATTTCGTGCGAAATGACAGGGCGGACATGTGGTGGTCAGCTTGAATTGACTGCCACGAGTATATACCGAACCGGCTGCTTGGGTTGGAGTCCAATGAGGACATTGACTCAGGCTTTGATGGTACCGAGGACGACGCACAGCAGACGGCTGGTCCACCCAGGGGAATTGTGTCATCGGAGATGCCCTATATTTCCTCTAGGCTTGATGAGTGAAACACAATTTACATGAGCGATAAGCGATTGCGAGAACTCTGTATTTGAAGTGAGCAAAAAGAAAATCCAGTGCGTTGCCACCAGAAATTACGGACGCATTGTCGACATGCACCACCATAGACGATAGGGGACAGCATGGTAAAATTGACATATGTGCAGACGAGGGAGCTGGCAAGGCGGGGCGATATGACCAAACTAACATTGTGCGGGCAAGGGAGCGAGTGAGGGGTCCAGTATGTCAAACCAACACATGTTCGAATAAGGGAGCGGGCAACAGCGTACAATATGGACAGACTAGCATTTTTGCGGGCAAGGGGGCAGCACCAAGGGGGCATTCCTCCTCACGTATCACTAATTATGATAAAATTATCATAAATTAGCATAGCAAATTTAGAGCACATAAAAATTCAAAAAAAAATACCCAATTAGGTCGACTGTGTTGGGAGACTCCATATAAAATTTTATATTTTTTGGAGCTCGTTTGTTATATGTAACAATTCCTACGAATATCGAAATCGTATGAACTTGCAATATTCAGAGGGGATAAAATTGTAAAAAATTTACACAATGAAGTCCGGTGGGCACGGTCTACACAATAGATTTTTCGTGAGTTAAATTCATAATTAAATTAACCTGTATAAACATGGTAAATTTAGACAACATAAAATTTCCAAAAATTATACAATAGCTATGACTATATCGGAAGACTTTACATAAAATTTCGTAATTTTTGGAGCTCGTTTGCTATATGTAAAAACTCGTACAAATATCAAAATTTTATAATTTTTTGAGCAACATTGACAATGGATAAAATTACCCAAAAATTATACTGTGAAGTACGTTATGTCGGAGGCTGTATATAAATTTTCGTATTTTTTTGATCTCATTTGGTATATTTAAAAATTTAAACAAATACTAAACACAAAATATTAAGTTAGCCGTGCTCCACCGTACGGTAGGCTGCCTGCCGCCGGCGCTGTTGCCCGCTCACAAGATGATTGAAGTGGGGCTAATTTTGTAAAAAACATATGTAACAATGTTAAATCCGGTTTTTTCTCCGAAGCGGGCTAGCTAGCTCCTGCATCGCCCATCATGCACAACACGTAAAAATGAGCGAAAGCCAGAAGAATTTCCCAGGCACAAATATTTAAAAGGCTAGTGGGCACGATGGCCGTGTTTCTGGAGGCTTCCTGGCCTCCTGGGGTGCGTGGTTCCGAGCGGCCTGGGAGAGGGAAAGGAAGAAGGGAAGAAGAAGAGGCGCCATCTGCTCGCTTCCTTCTCTCTCCTCCCTCTCCTCCGGTCCTCCTCCGCCTCCCCAGGCGCCTCTCCGCGTGAGCCTCCTCGTCGCGTGCACGTACGTGCGGGCCGGGTTTCTCCGGCGACGGCTACATGGCCACCGGGGGCGACAAGTGCGGGGACCCGGCCGCGGCTGCGGCCAGCGAGAGCGGCAGCGATCTCTACGCGGTTCTCGGGCTCAAGAAGGAATGCTCCGACACGGACCTCAAGGTCGCGTACCGGAAGCTCGCCATGGTGAGTAGTTGGATTCCTCCTCCGGTGTAAATGTTTCTTGTTCTTGTAATCTTATCTACATGCCCTGTTCTTGTCTTGAAATTGGGCCGTGGTTATGGATTAGTCCTGTTGCTGTTATTGTACCATCGGAGGAAAAAAAGTTTTTCTGGGCGAATTCGAGTTTGGAGGTAAAAGTTGGCGCCAAAGTTCATATTTTGCCTTTCCCAATTCGGGGTTAGCTGCCCGTGCATATGCTCCTTGCATGTACGTTCTGCAAGAAACGTATAATCTTCGTGGTCTGCTGTTAACCATCGATTTAAAGGTCTAAACCCGCCTGAATTTAGTCCATTAGCCATGTATTTCTTTTGCTTCTCTCATTTCCGTACTTGTCAAAGATTCTTCATTGCACGGCAAAGCATCCTTGCCCCAGTTCTGATGCTACTCCACTCTTTGAAAATATTTAACATTTCGTATACTCGCTCTGTAACCTGTTGCAGAGATGGCATCCGGACAAATGCTCATCCTCCAGCCCCGCGAAGCACACGGAGGAAGCCAAGGAGAAGTTCCAGGAGATCCAGGGCGCCTATTCCGGTCTTAATCTTCCTTATATCAAGCTCCGCCCCTCCCTCCCTGTTCTACTTCTATGTTCGCAATCCACCCCACATCACTTGTTACAACTTACAAATAAATAACCTACAACTAATGAACTGAACACCACCAAACAGACCGATCTAGCTAGTTGGTGAACTTATTGCATGGAGCCCTCGTGCTCCCGTTCCATTGTTCTTGTGTAGTCCTCTCCGACGCCAACAAGCGGTTCCTCTACGACGTGGGGGTATATGACGATGACGAAGATGACAACAGCGTAAGAATCCTAATGCTAATTGTGCTTTCTTTTGGTGTTGTTTCGAATTATAGCTTATAGTGGGAGTGATATCTACTGTTATTGTTACAGCTGCAGGGGATGGGAGACTTCATCGGTGAGATGGCCCAGATGATGAGCCAGTCGCGGCCAACGGTAAGCACCGATAGCACCACGGTCCTAGTACTAGATGCTTGTTGTAGGCTTTAGCAGAGAGGTGGTACACCAGGACCACAAATGTAGCTGCAACGAATGGTGATTTTGGCTGCATGCTTATAGGCCCGGTTTGTTGTCATATGCACGATATGTCCCTGTTCACACGAAACTACAGCTAGCATTTGTTGTCACACATTGTTACGCTAATTTTGTCACCGTATTTAGCAACTGTACCCTAAAGGATGATAAACTAACTTACTGCTTTTAGACTGAAGCTCTGCCAATGCAAGGACTGCTCTGAGCTCTCCTGATCTAGTTGACTTAAGTGTACACTAGGAACCTCATAGTTGTGGTTTTATAACTCTCATCATGATTTATTGGTTCTTAACTACAATTTGTTGGGAATTCTTTGCTATTTTGGGGCACACAAAATTTATTGGCACTTTGGGGGTATATGCAAATTTCTTTTTGCAAAGTTGTGTGCTAAGCATGAAGTCGAACTTTTTAACGTCACACGACACTTTACGTCATAACTATTAAGATATGATATGCATATAATTATTTCCTTGCTCATAGGAAAACTCGTTAATAAGCAAAACAAAAATGTCCAAATATGAATTCTAAGTCGTCAAAGCTTTGCTTTGGTTTTATCTAAAAGAACTTCTATAGCTTAATAAGTCTCTGTGTAGTTTTTACTGGATATTGTTTGTTCTATGTCCATATGTTCACAGGCTTAAAAAAGGAATTGTTATCAAAGCTCCATACCCACCATGGTTTTTAGTGGATACTAAAAGCTGAAACTTTTAGGTGAATTTTTCTAGAACCAAGCTGGAAGCCGACCTCTTTTCCTGGATCTTATGCATCCAAGATAAATATGACAAGAACAATACTATAACTACCTTTGGATTTGCAGAGGCAGGAGAGCTTTGAGGAGCTGCAACAGCTGTTTGTGGACATGTTTCAGGCTGATCTTGATTCGGGATTCTGCAATGGACCTGCCAAGGGCCATCATGCCCAGGCCCAAAGCTGGACTCGAACATCCCCGATCTCCCCTTCATTTTCACCATCCCTGCCGCCTCAACCAGCTACGGAGGCAGAAGCACCATCATGTAACGGCGTTAATAAGCGTGGTTCATCAGCAATGGACTCAGGGAAGCCTCCAAGAGCCGGCGAAGTGGGTACGGGTCTGAGCCAGTCCAGGTTTTGTTTTGGGGTAAGAACACCTATGCCAGTTTCCATTTACCAGTCGGTTGGTGATAATGCATCTGGGTAGGGGCCATGGTTACTTAGAGCAAGTACAATAGTATAGCTAATTAGTGGCTATAACACTTGTCCATTTCATCTATAGTCTTCAAAAAAATAGTTCATACAATAAGGTAGCTATTACAATAACTATTTGGCCCTATGTATAAGAGAGTGAAATGTATATTTTTACGTGCTATAGCTAGCTGTAATTTAGTAGCCAGCTTTTTTCTCTCTCTGCCACGTAAGATTTTGTTGATATTATATTTGCTATAGCCTGCTGACTAAGTCTTATTGTACCTGCTCTTACCATGGTCTGATTAGGTAGTTTGTTGTTGACGGTGGTCGTGCAATGACCCATGCATCTAAGGTGTTGGGGAATACTTGTTCTATTTCTTTGTTATTATTTTGTTTGTGCAAGAAATAATTATGATGTTTGGTGGGATATTATGCTTTCCTCACCAAAGAATCCAAGATGCTCGTTGGTTGGCTTGAAAAGCATGCTTTCTCTGGAAAGGAATATGCTGAGGGTTTTTTTGGGGAGGTGTGCTTAGGCACTGGGGATTTTGCTTAATAAGTTTTAAGCATCAGATACCAAAACTTGTACACCGGAATGGATTCCATGGTTTGCATGTAGGGCCTTTTCAATTTTCCACTGTTTGGCACGACTGCTCATTCTTCCAAGTTGTAGTTGTAGGAAGTAACATATTGTTCTTTGCTAGTGCACCTAAATCGGATGTTGGTAGAGGGGCTGCAGTGCCCGGGTCTCCGGACCCCACTAGATGTTTGCACCTAAGCCATTTAGGGCCTTTAGTTATAATCACAAAAAATAAAAATAAAAAAGAAACTGTGAAGGACCCCGCTGAAACTTTTACGTTGAAGGGACCTCATCAAGTGGACTAACAATAAAAGTCTAGCTCCACCACTGGATGTATGCTTCACACAGGCTGGCGTATGAGCTATGAGGATTGTGGATAGGGTCTTTTCAATTTCCTTGACTGGTGTGGTCCATATGGTAGTACAGTCTACTGTGCTACTTTCCTGTTGTAAATTGATTGCTTGCAAATGGATTTTTTGTATCAGCGTGACGCGACGTCTCATGTTCTCTGTCATGTGGGGAGATTGCAAGGTTACATCTTGTTTAGCATCTCAACAGATAGATGGAGCCCACATGCCATCTTCTGCTTTACAGAACTCTCCTTTCTTGGATTGTTACGTTGTCTCGTGCCGTTGCTGACCTACTATTCGGTGCATGCTTTTATTGTTGGAAATGCTTTTGTTTCTCAACGCTCCTAGTCCCACCTTAAATTGCCAACCAGTTGGGTGCTTTATTATAAGGCCGCCTATGTTTTCTGATATATTCTATATTTGCTATTTTCTTTAAGAATCTTCGAAGTACCGGTGCCGGTTGAATTGGCTGGTGCTGAACTTGCTGTGGTGTGCAACACTACAACGACATGTGACAGTTGATCTTGGATGTCCTGATTTAGTAACCATGGTGGACAGAAAATTTGTGGTTATAAAATTCGTTCACTTAGGTTTCTGTACTGAGGTCGATTGATTCGTGTGGAGCGATCCATTGCGGTGCACTTCGACTCCGAGCTGATATTTCTATCTTGTGATTTCTGCAGAAGAGCGACGCAAAACAAGCCCCGAAGATGCGAGGCGGGAGCACCAGCAGAAGGAACGGTCGGAAGCAGAAGCTGTCGTCTGAAGACAATGTCTCGAATTCGCAAGCAAGAGCATAATAGAGCAGCTTAACCTTTGTTGTAATTCATTGGCCCCTGATGTTCCGTCTCTGTCAAGGGTCATAGTGCAGCCAGCGAGCAGAGCGCCGCGTTGCTCTTTTGCCGAGTGCTGGTACGAGAGGCGATTGGCTCGTCATAGGGCCGTAGGCCTGTAAGGGACCTAGCATGTAAGACTCGTCGATGCTACTGCATTCGTTTTCTCCATTCGTGTCGCTGTGTGTTGTTTCGTGACGTTGGTTTTTCCAATCGATTCGGTGTTTTATTAACATGTGGATTGTGCTTTGCAAATCTCGAAGTTATGTACTCTTTCCTTTGCTGTTTACGTCGAAGATTCCTCGCCAGTACGAACCAGAACACGAACAAATAACGTGGAGTTGACGAATGCAAGGGGACGTAGCTCATATGGTAGAGCGCTCGCTTCGCATGCGAGAGGCACGGGGTTCGATTCCCCGCGTCTCCACATTTTGCTTCGCAAGGTTTTGGTCTTTTACGTTGTTCGCTTAATGGATTTTTTTTTCAAAGTACGCTTAAACTATTTTGGATCATCCCTCGTCTCCACATTTTGCTTCGCAAGGTTTTGGTCTTTTTCCGTTGTTCACTTAATGGATTTTTTCGAAGTACGCTCAAACTATTTTGGATCATCCATCTTGTTTCATCCAAAGGCTTAGAATGAACATGATAACCTATCAGATCACCATGACTATTAATTGCACATTAATGCGCTTCTTATTTGGCCATTTAGCATAGAAGGAAACAATTTATATGGAAATCACCAACTATTAATATAGAAGCATATTGCTATATCAATTAACCTTAATTATTGTGCAAAAGCACGTGACAATCACACGTACCGGAACAATGCAATTTTTTTATATAGATTGAAAAACTAGTTTATCCTTTTATCCACAAAGATGGCCTTGTTGCAACGTCCAATACATGAGCATGTACGGGTTCTGGGCCTGAACGACAGTTTTGCCCCACTAACTAAGGCATGTACGTGATACGTGGCATACATGTCAATGAACCAAACTTAACTGGACACTAGCTAATGCAACGATTTAATATAATTGACTGATTGTTTGTCAAATGAAACGTGGCAATGTTCACATCCACGAGCAATTCAGTGATGCGCTGGGCTAGGACAGTGTGGTGCACCAAAAGCGTGATGCAAGTATACGTACGTGATGCAAGTGATGCAAGTGTACAGAGAGGACAAACAAGGTATGTTCTTTTCGGTTGCGACTTATAGTTTTTGGCTGAAATTTTGAATTTTAACTGTTTATGGTACAGATTATGAAGAGACAAATATTCACTTGCGCTTTTGCTTGGTACGGATGTTGGGCTTTTAACGTGTAGATCATTTAACTTGTAGACCCCGTTTTGAGAAAATACTCCATTTAAAAGTTAGGTACTGTAGCAGAAGCCAAAAGCCGATTTTAAAAGCCCAAAAGAACAGACCTACAACCGGGCGTAGCAGATTGAAATCCTTTTGCTAAAAGCCATCTTTGGCAACGAATGATTTAATGAAGCCTCTTACCTCTCAACAAGTCATTTGGCGCACCTTAAGAGCTCTCACTATATAAGGTTTGGGTGCCGCTTGGATGGACTAAATTAAGCTGGTTTATAACTGAAATTGTACTGTAATTGATTAAAATTATACTGTAGTTGATGATGGCTTATTTAGTGTAACTAAATTTTAAAAAATTTAAAAATAAAAAACAAGTTAACCTATCACGAACAACGCAAACGAATACGAGAAAAAAGAACTGGTAAAAAAACTTAAAAAGCTAAAAAGTTAGAAAAAAAATGAAATTTAAAAACAATAAAAAAATAAAATCAGAAATCAAAAGCACAAACTAAAATGAGGAAGCCGTGATCTTTCGTGTTTCGTTTTGAGTTTCAATTAGCTGCCGTTCTGCCTTCAAAAAAATATCCACTGTCACTCTGTCAGGGCACTCCTAATGCAGAAACTATGAGATAGTTTTTATACTTGTCAATTAATGTAGACACTACCAATAGAAACTATACTCCCAATGGATAGTTTCTACAAATAAAATTTTCATCCAATCATCTATCTTCTCTCTCCTATCATCTACCTATCACAGCTCTTTCTATCTTGGTTCCTGTGTAGACATGGTGTCTATATAAGGGCACTCCTAATGCAGAAACTATGAGATAGTTTCTATACTTACCAATTAATGTAGACACTACCCATAGAAACTATACTCCCAATGGATAGTTTCTACAAATAAAATTTTCATCCAATCATCTATCTTCTCTCTCCTATCATCTACCTATCACAGCTCTTTCTATCTTGGTTCCTGTGTAGATATGGTGTCTATATAAGAAACCATTTCCTTATCTCTCCTCCTTAACTCCAATGACACATCAGCATTTTGCTTACTTGGCACCTTATTTAATGTCATAGAAACCATCCACAGTTTCTGCATTGGGAGTGCTCTAAGAAACTATTTCCTTATCTCTCCTCCTTAACTCCAATGACACATCAATATTTTGCTTATTTGGCACCTTATTTAATGTCATAGAAACCATCTATAGTTTCTGCATTAGGAGTGCTCTCAGTGTACCAATCTGATTTAACAATAATAGCTCCTATCCTGTGGTATGGGGACTGGGGCGAAGCGTAGATAAGCACGGACAGAGATTACTAACAAACGCAGATAATACCATCCCTATCCAGGTTAGGCCCATTTCGTCCCAGGCCCGCCGAAAAACCAGTCCATTTCCAGCCCGGGTAGCCCGGCCCATCCCCTCTTCTACCACCAGACTCACTACATCTCACGGACCAGATCAAAGCCCACGTCTCCTCTTCCTCCTCGTCCCCTCCCTCCCCATTCGGCAGTCGCCTCTCCCCTTGTCCCTTTCGCTTTCACCCTCTTCCCCCGTCGCCGACGCCGCCACCCGCCCGTCTCCTCCTCCTCGCACGCCCATATCCGCCTCCCCCAGAACCACCGTGTACAACCTCCCCCGCCGCCGCACCGCTCCAACCCAGCCTCCCCCACCTCCCGTGCCACAGGCGCGGGGTCCCTCGGGTAAGCAAGCCCTAACCCCCGATTTGCCCTAATTCTCGACTGGTCTCCTTGATTCCGTCCCCTTCCGACTCCCGTGCGCGCGTGCGTCGGTAGATTAGATCAGCCGCGATTCTGCTGCTGCTGTAGAGTCCCTAGACGTTCGAGTGTTAAGATCGGTATGGTCGTACGTGTAGGGAAGATTTAGCCCGAGAGGGTGGGATTAGATGGACAATCGTGGTTCGGTAGTTTTGGAGTTTACTGTTAAGAGTAGTGTATAGGCGTCCTGTTTTGCTGATCAGGTTCTGGAATCCACTGGTCAGGCCCTGTGGTTTATGTCTGTAATCATGGGTGTTGATTTTTTTTTCACTGTTTCGAGTTGTTAGAAAAGTCAGTTGATCGTAAAGTGGAACATTACATTTTGGATTCTGAATTCAACAGTAGTTGTGCCAGTTTTGACTTCGGATTGCAATTCAACAGCCACTTTGCTGGAGATTAACCCTGTGGAAGCCTTTTAGTTTTGAGTCCAAGCCTTACCAGGAAGACTCTTTAGAGATGGCTGTGTCATGTTTGGCTCACAGGAAGGCTACATTTCCTGTTTTACAGCTGAAATCTGCACATGTTTATGTTGTGCTGACTAACTCGTGGGTTTATGTTGGAAGGATGTCCTAATTAATATTACACCGAGTTCAAACATTTTGTGTTTTTGGTTACTGAAAAAGGGCATCTCTACAATGGATGGTTTATACAACTTGTGAGTAATTTAGTGTTTTAGTAATCTATTGTCTTTCCCTACATTTATCCTTTCCTGATCTTTCAACTGAATGATAAGTACAGCAGACATGTGATCAATGGCCAAATTTGAAATTTGTGGCTTCTTTCATTGATGTACTTGCTAAGTATTGGTTGCCTTGTTTAAACATAAGTACCTTTTCTTGTTATAAGAGGCCTTTTTTGTACCTCTAGGAGCCCTTTGTTGTACGAACTGCTTATAAATGTATCCAATTTCTATTTCAGATTGGAGGGGATCACTGCGTCATGCCATTTTGGTGGACAATCTTCATTTGTTCTTGAGTCTTGATTTGCTCTTTTGCCATCATCATCATGTCAGGCTTGCTGAATGTACACACTTATCTTTGCAACTGGACTATCTTGCTTTCACTATATATTCCTATTATATTTGTTTATTACATTTGAGTTTGGTACGTCATCAACTTGTTTGTTCATTTTTCGACACTTGATAAATGTCATCTAGTCAGACATCTTAAGTCTGCTCGTGAGAAATTTTGATTTATGTACTCTAATGGATTGCCTTAAGAGTACATTATGGTCCTCTTTCTTTATGTTACCACCCTGGCACCCTTACATGGCTTATACGAGTAATGAGTGGATATGCTTGATATGAAGTTTGAAGCTTGACAGTTCACCTAAGAAGTAAGAACTGTGGTAGCTGGCACCTGGCAGGATTACCTGGTCTTGCCAAATCAGGCTGTTCACGTACTTCACATTATGAACTTTTATTGTAGTAGTGAAAAAAGCAGTTTGACTGGGTACTGTATATTCTTTTACAGCTGCTGTTTAACTCAACATGGTTTTGCTCTTGAGAATAGTATGACTGCCCATATAGCCTGTTTTATTATTTGTCTTGATAAATTGATACTTTTTGCCTTGGCAGTCAAACCTGAACAGTTCGGGATCAAATCTTCCAGATTCAACAGGAAGGCCATTTACAGCATCCTTTTCGGGTCAGTCTGGATCAATTTCAGGTTTCCATCATTCTGGTGAGCATATAATATATTAGCTTGGTTAGTTCATTAATACATCACAATGCCCATGGAGTAAACCTTTTTTTTGGACATTTCTCAAGGCTTGCACAGCATTCATGGAAATTTCAGCCTTCCAAATATGCCCGGATCACTTGCACAAAGGAATGCTGCAATGAGTGGCCTTCCATCCTCTGGGGTTCAACAACCTGGAGGGAGCATTTCTGGGAGATTTGCTTCAAACAACCTTCCGGTTGCCATGTCTCAGGTTCTAATTCTCACCTTTATGTAGTTTGTAATATTTTTTTTGTCTTATATTGTGGAAAGCATGAACATGCATGTTAATGGCTCATGCAATCTAAGGAAAAATTTTACTGGTTGAAATTATTGCGTGCCTCTTGTGCGCTCATGTGGAGCATGATGATTCCTACTATTTTTATTTTATTGTTTCTTTGCAGATTCCTCATGCACATTCAGGTGTCAGTGGTAGAGGAATGAATGTTGGCGGAGGTCCAGCATTTAGTAGTAGCGTGAATATTGGTGGTACCATTCAAGGCTTATCCTCGAACTTGGGTACCAGTGGCAGTCGGAATTCTGTTCCTGGGATGTCAGTATCTCCTGCTTTAGGAAGTTTGGGTCCACGGATCACAAATTCTGTAGGAAATATTGTGGGCGGAAGTAATATTGGAAGAAATATAAACTCTGGTGGATTGACTGTGCCGAGTATTGCATCACGCATGAATTTGAGTGGCAATGCTGGGAGTGGAAGTCTAAACGTGCAAGGATCCAACAGGATGATGAATGGCCTTCTTCAGCAAGGTAATTAAAACATACCATACCACACAGGTGGAATATATTACTCCATAGATTTAAATAAGCTTCATGCTGTTATGCCTTCATGGTTGCTTACTTGCTTATCTTTTCTGGTTATTTGTAGCTTCAACTATTGTTTTTTTACATGTTTAACCATTGCTGTGCTAATACTTAACAATATTGTTTGCTTTGAGCTGCATCCTCACCCCTTAATTTTTTCTTGTCTTTGCATAAAAAGTTGGGCATATCAATTAAGTGGTCAACACCCCATAGTCCCCATATGGTACAGATTTATTTGGAGTTTTTTTTAAATATATAAATCAGTAAGTAGTTCTTGATATTTCAGCTTTATAAAATAGGAACCATGTGCTGCTAGAGAGCAAACTGCAAACTAGTTTATGTAAGTGTGACAATGAGTCTCCCACCTAAAACAAGTTTTTTTACATGACTAGTTTATCATTTAATCCCAGAACAACTTGGGAAGCCCAGATGCCAAAGTTGGGTTATCCAGACAGACTATAAAGAAAGTAAATCCCGATGAAGCACCAGCCGGAACCTATCTGCAGGATAAGTGGTTTTATTCGATAGAATGGAAATAAACATTTAGAAATGAAAATGCCAGCAGGCTAGTAAGTACTTTTTTTACTTCTATTTTGGCTTAAGTATCTAAGTTGGACAGAATATCGTTCAAGTATCAAACAGCTAAGTTTCTGTTATATTGACATTCTTCCATTTGGCAGGCATATGTTGGGTATCGGAATATTGCCTTTTTTTTTTTGCTTTAGTTGTAATTATTATTGTCCCTATTTCTTAAAATTCTTTTTGTTTTGTGATATTACCAATTTAAATTCATGAAAGTAATAGGGTGACAATTTATATTTTGTACGGTTGCGATAATATGGCTTCGTGAGATTTGAATGGTTAACAAGAATATACTGTCTGTTATTTTCTTTTATTGAAGTGCATGTATGTGAGACTTCTCATTCAGCCTGTTGTTGGTTTTTATTTCTTTGAAACCAGGAACACCTCAATTGATAAATATGTTTGGAAGTTCATACCAAACATCTGGAGGTTCATTATCTCAGAATCAAATACAAGCAGGAAATAATTCTCTAGGTTCTATGGGGATGCTACATGATGCCAGTGACAACGCTCCATTTGACATAAATGATTTTCCCCAATTGACTGGTCGACCTAGTTCTGCTGGTGGTCCGCAAGGACAATATGGTAAAAGTGCTGGAATCCCGTAAATATTTTTCATTAGTTTTTGGAGGATGCTTTGCCAATTTATGTAGATTACAGGGTCGCTACGAAAGCAAGGAGTTGGTGTTAACAGCATTGTTCAACAAAACCAGGAATTCAGCATTCAAAATGAAGATTTCCCAGCTTTGCCAGGATACAAAGGTGGTTACAGCTCAACTATTTCTAGAACCTGTCTGTTGATTCAGTGAGATTGTTCTCATTATACTTTAGGTGTATTGGTGCATGATCTATTTAATTGTGTTACTATATGACATTGACCTTCCAATATCAGCTGCATGCCTATTGCAATACATTGTTTCGTCTGGCCCTCGCTACCCTGTAATTATTGAACTTCAGTACTGGAACAGCTTTGTTCCCACAATATCACCCTGTTATAAAATCTGCTCTCTGTTACAAATTCCATTGGTTTTTACATTGTTTTTTATGGAAGGCTGTCATTTTTCTCAAGTTAATGAATGGTTATTACCATTCCATAAGCTTGACATGACATTTTTTAATTCTTTTGCCACCTTTGGCTAATGTAAAATGCCAAATCTAGGATGGTACTATGCACCATCCGTTGGCAACAATAATAATAGTATGATGGATCAATTGGAATTGCCATGAATCATCATTAAAACATTCCAGGTCAACAAGGAAAAATGCGCTGAGTGACATTCAGATAAAAGGGTCCATGTGCAACTTGCCTACGCGTGGAGAGGTGCTAGCAAGCTGCAAGCCTATTGTCCTACTGTTCGGCTTGCAATAACAAGTGCCCGTAATTGCGGGCAAGAAATGATAGCATCTATTATCTGAGACATACGATAGGGCACTGATTATAACACCAAATGGAGTATGTAACTCTTTAGGTTGTTTGCTTACTTTAGACAAAGACAGACAATCTTATTTCCAACTTGCCTATGTGTTCAGAGGTGCTAGCAAGCCTACTGTCCCGCTGTTCAGATTGCCATTGCAAGTTCCCGTAATTGCATGCAAGAGATTAAACCGCTGTTCGGATTGCCGTAACAAGTGCCTGTAATTGAGGGCAAGAGACTGTCCCGCTGTTCGGATTGCCGTAACAAATGCCCATAATCGCGGACAAGAGATGATAGCATAAATCATCTGAGACATACGTTAGGGCACTGATTATAACACCAAATGGAGTGTGTGTAACTCTTTAAGCTGTTTACCTACTTTAGACAAAGATAGACAATCTTCTTTCCTGCAACAACTCATAAAGAGAATTTATGGTACCCTCTTGTCATGTCGTGGTTATACAGTGCAGCCTAACTCTTGCTTATGTCTTATATATGGCATTGCTACTCTTCATATAAGACATCAACTAAAAGTCAGGGCATGATGAGGTATTCTCATGCTTACTATGGCTAGAAATCATTTTCAGACAAGTATGTAATACCATTCTACATGACATGGCAGTAAGTTAACTAAAAGGACAATGTTGATCTCATGACCTAGCCCTGTAACATTGCTGCCATAGCTGCCAAGCTGGCCGCACACGCATACCTTGAGTCCTCAACTTTATGGAGTGTGACAGCCTTTTTGTTTTCTTGTTCCTATTGGTGCATCAAGATAGCTATGCAGATGAATGCAATCATTGCAATTAGGTCTTACTTTACGCCCAATGATAACTACCCTCTGTTTTTACAAAAGTCATAATAGTACAATTTGACCAAACTGAGTCTAATCTTTGCTGCTGAATCTCTTCCTACAAAAAGTAATTTAATCTATAAGGTCAATTTTCATGTTGATTCCCTTTACTTGTGTCATGTGTTTTGCATAGTGTAATCTCTTACCCACTTTGGAACCTATCTTTCCACGTGGGACATGATTAAGCATTAATGCTTCATAAACTCGCAGGAAATCAAATAGGACTGAAGTATTGTTTTCTTGATGTCTTAAATTTCTTTCCCGAAGTACCATTTTTTGCCAAACATTGCACTACCTTAATGCATTCCTTTTACTCCATTTTGCCAAGTTGTACAAAATACTAACCTTATGAGTTTTCAGGTAGCACTTCAGATTATGCTATGGAGTTGCATCACAAGGAACAACTTCACGAGAATGTACCTGCAATGCAAGCACAACAATATCCTGTGGGTCCATGTTTCTGAATTTTTTATCCTTGTTTCCCTGAGCAATATTTTTACATAAGATGACACTTCACAGATGGCAAGGTCAGTTGGCTTTAATTTAGGAAGTAGCTACCCACCAAATCGTCAGCAACTCCAGCAAGGTGCTAATTTAGTAAGTACTACTGGGAATTTCTTAAAACAACCATCTATCAATCAGCATCTACTGCATTGTCATGGTTCTTGTTAAGGGCATTAGTGTCTTTTCCCATTGTCTAGAGTTTAGACTTGTGTGTGTCTCATATACTATATATGTCCTATGGGCCTCTTTGCAATATAAGCTTCTTCCTTTGTAACATGGTATCAGAGTCTAGGTTTTAGAACCTAGCTCCAGTCGCCGCTGCCGCCCCCTGGAGGAGTGTGCTCCACTCTTGGGGGCAGCCACCTCCTGGCTGCTCGCCGTCGTTGCCTCGCGTGCGCCGGTGCCTACCCGGTTGTCAACACGTCGTCGCATTCGCTCGCGCTCGAGCCGTCGCCTGCACACCTCTGCTGCGCCGCCGCGCGGATCTGGCTGCCTCCGACGCCGTGAAGCCCAGATCCATTCATCTTTGCTGTCGCGAAGCCCGGGTCCGGCCAGATTTCGGCCGTCCCTTCTGTCGCCTTGCCCGGATCTTTCCACCTTCGTGCTAGATCCGGTGTCTCCTGGGCCTGCGGCCGCCTCCTTGTCTCCGTCGCCCGAGGCCGCCTTTGGGCCTCACGCTCCAGGCCGCTTCCGCCTCAGATTCGGTTGTTGCCGGTCTCGCCTGCCCGGATCTGGCCTCCTCTGCGCCCGATCCGGCTGCCTCCGACCTCCCCATGTGGATCTGGCTGCCTGACCGCTGCCCGATTAGATCCGGTGCCCTTCGTGCCGCCTCGGGCCTCCCACCTCCTCCTGGCCACCGTTGCTGCTGCCACCATTTGGCTGCTGCCGCCGGATCCGATCGCTGACGCTCCCATGGCTGCTGCCGCTAGGCCTGGGCATTCGGGTTACCCGATTTTTTCGGGTCGGGTAGTTCGGGTAATTCGAAATTCGGGTAAAAAGCGCTGCCGATATTAGCCCCAAAAAACACTACCCGCATTTTGTGCAGATAATTCGGGTTCGGGTTGAGTATACGATATACCGAATTCACAAAAATCAACAACCGCATAGAATTTCAGCAGCAATTTCGGGTTGGGTTCGGGTAATTTGGTACGGGTAATAAAGTGATAAGTTCAAGTGTATTTCGGGGTAGTTCGTAGTCGGGTAGTTCGATGCAGGGGATATTACCCGAACTACCCAAACTAATTTCGGGTAATCAGAATCGCTATCCGAATTTGGGATCGGGTACCTCGGGTTCGGGTATTTCGGGTTCGGGTTCGGGTAATTCGGGTACGGGTAACGGGTAGCGGGTATTTTGCCCACCCCTAGCTGCCGCCGGATCCCGCCCCGCCGCTCGCGTGGCTACCCGCACCGGCTCTGGCCTCCTTGCTGACTCGCGCCTCTCGTGTGCGCCCCTGCTCCGCGCTGCCGTCGGGCTCCCCTTCAGCGGCCACCTCCTTCCGCCTCTGGCTTCTCCCTCCTTTGGCAGAGAGAGAGAGAGACGGGAGGGAGGGGACGGGAGAGAGTGAGGGAGGGGTGAAGAGAGAAGCGGTCGGGAGGCAGAGGAGGGGAATATGAAGGCAGAGGCTGACTTTTCTGTTGCTAGTATCTATTGCCCTTTGAGTTTTCCGTTGTGTCCATCCAAATCCGTAGCATTACTCTTTTAGTTCGTCAAAGCTGTGCGAATCCACAAAATTTCTGTCAGTCAGCCGACTTCTTTGCTAGTCACGGTTCATACTCTCGGATGGGTGTGGTCCTCTCCTTCCTTTCGCATAGTCGTACCCGCTGCTTTTCCCTTTGAGTCGCTGCAGATTGTAGAAGTCTTTATGATACCGCCGCTCTGAGTTTCTAATGCCGTCGCGCTTCTTCTACACCGTGCCTCCGTTGCGCTTCTTGTACATTGCGCCGCCGCCATCTCGGGCTTCGATCTGTGTAGTTATGCTTCTATCTCCCTTTTCGGTTTGATTTGACAGCTCTCTCTACTTGTGTCATTTCCACATCCTCTTTGTCGTGTTACCGCGATAGACTTTGCTCCTGCTTACCTCTACTTTTCTAGCCCTTGCACTTTGAGCTTTTTGGGTTGTTGCACGATTCTGAATGGTTGGTACTCGACACAATTTCCCAAGAGTCGCACGCTACAACATTTTCAAGACATGGATTTTGGATTTTTCCTTTTTAGTGTCAACCCTTTTCAAATGCAATGCTATTGCATATGCCTTACATTTGAGAGGAGTGTTAAGGGTATTAGTGTCTTTTTCCATTGTTTAGGGTTTAGGCTTGTGTGTCTCATGTATTATATATGCTTTATGGACCTCTTTGCAATACAAACTTCTTCTTTTGTAACAGTTGTGATATGTTTCCATTTTCACATGGCATGTATCATTCAGATGCATGATTCAAATTTACTGTTTACATTGACCCTCTAATACAAGGAGTGGTAATATCAGTTATGTTTCATTAGGTTCAGAATGCCGGACCCCAAAATATTGGACTAAGACCACTAAATTCTCCAAGTCAAACTTCTAGTTTGGGATCATATGAGCAACTTCTGCAGCAATACCAGCAGCCGCAGGCTCAAAGCCCTTTCAGGTTGCAGCAGATGTCTTCAGCTGCACAGTCATATAGGGATCAAAGTATTAAGTCCATTCAGGGGGGCCAAACACCACCTGACCCATATGGCTTATTAGGATTGCTGGGTGTTATAAGGATGAATGATGCTGACTTAGCATCTCTTGCTTTAGGAATAGATTTGACAACATTGGGTCTAAATTTGAACTCACCAGACAATCTATACAAGACATTTGGCTCTCCATGGTCAAATGAGCCAGCAAAAGGAGATCCTGATTTTCATATTCCAGCTTGCTACTTTGCTGAGCAACCTCCAGCACTACAGGTAAGCTGCCAATAACTGTAGCCTATTTCCGACTGATGAGATGTTTTAAACCACATTTTCTTAAAAAGGCCCAGAATCTTTTCTCTTGAAGGAGCCGGTTCATATTATTATATACTTTTGGTAACAAATTATCTCTTGTTACAGCCTATACATTTTCAGAAGTTTCAGACATTGACACTGTTTTACATCTTCTATAGGTACTTGCACTACTTAAATTGTATTAGGCTCGTCCATTAGTTGCAGCAAATTTTAAGGTGCTTATCTTTCTTTGGTTTGCAGCATGCCGAAGGATGAAGCTCAGCTATGTGCTGCCAATGAACTGTGAGTACATGATTTCACCAACTATATCTTTTACTTATGTTGGTTCTAGAATTGTCTGGATTTGTATGCTTCTTCTTGCTTGTTCATGTTTCTGAATATGTTACCAAGAAACGCGATTTTATTGCAATAACATTTGCGGCAAAGTTCAATACACTTCTATGTCCTGATCAAGGTTTTAAAAACTGCTAACAAACCAGCTGCCACTAGGTCACTGGTGCCAGTTTCCGCTGGTCACTCGTAATAACTTATAATCTGTCGGATACTCGACTGGACCGAGTGAATGCTGTTGATCTACCAATTTTTTAAGTAATTATGTGGATGAATACTGTAACTCAGCAACATTGAAACTTGTTAATAAAACGTCTGGCCACCTGAGCTTCACAAATGTTTTCTAGTTAATTTTCCTTATTTCTTCTTTCAATTAATGAAGTTTCAATATGTGCGTCCAACAAATTTCCTTTTAAGCTAACCATTTTTGGGTATTGGCCATGTATTACCTACCTTTCATAGAAATAGAGCAATATTATCTTACTAAATATGGCAAATATCTTCTATAACTACCTTACGCACAACCTAGTACAGCACAACCAAATGGAACTTAAACCGGTTTTTTTTTTTTTTTTGATATATACCACTTAGATAAACCATATAATGCAAATGTATATGATTGTGTTTTCCTCAGATATAACCGAGGATGGTTTTACCATAGAGAACTGCGGTTATGGTTCACAAGAATTCCAAATGTGGAGCCTCTTGTCAAAACTCCTATTTATGAACGAGGGTCCTATGGTTGCTTTGATCCAAACAACTGGGAGACAGTCCGTAAGGTTTGGCCATGTAGATTTATATTGGAAGGATATCTAGATTCTGTTATGCACCATTGCAAATTATAGCTGAGCGTGTGTTTTGCTGCAGGACAACTTTGTTCTCCATTATGAGCTAATAGAGAAAAAGCCAACTCTCCCTTCTGCATCCCAAAATGTTAGGTGAAAATTTCCTGGGTACGGACTTTCGAGTAACCAAGATATTGTTTTCTGTTTCCTGTGTTCCTTTCAATCATCTCATTGTTGTTGCAATGCAATATTGTTTCTTCAGATACCTCCTGACTCAAGTTTTACCTTGTTGGATGGGACCAATAAGCTTGTGTTCAGAACACAGCGTCATTGCCTAACTCTTTAAGGTAGGTCTTGTTTTGCAGACAAATATATTTTCTATGCCGGTTGGAGTCGTTGGACCCCACACACACATACATACATTCACACACACACACACACATATATAGTATAGTATAAATAATACGGACACTATGGTGTCCAGACTCCATGATCAAAGTTTTTCATCTATGATTGATTCAACATGCTAAATCAATAGCTCTTTTTTTTTCAAATTGATGCCTTTTTGAATTAATGAATGGTAACGGGATTGCCTGATATATTATATATGATTAGACTTGCATGTACCTAAAAGCAATACAAAGGTAGGGAAGCTTAGTGTTTAGACACTATAGTGCCCCATTTCAGCGTCCTATATACACACATATATATACATACACATATATACATTCATAATTTCATACACACACACATACATACACACACACACACACACTCCTGAGAGTACGTACTCTCACTTTTAATATGCTCCTTTAATGTATTGTTATATCTCTTTATCTATTTGAGCATACTCTAATAATGACTATAAGATACTCTAAAGTGAGTTTTATGAAAAATTTCATCAAAGTCTATTTTATAGTATAATTTATGTATATACTCCTTTTATACATGGAAAAGTGTATATAACACAAATAAATAGCTTCAAAAAGATTTTTCAACCAAGTCACATTGGAGTATCTTAGAATTATTATTTAAGTATACCGAAAGTAATAGAGCTATAAAATAGTCGTTTAAGTGGTATATTGGAAGTGAGAGTGTATTCCTATGTACATACATACAGACATACAGACAAACGTACGTGTGTGTGTGTGTGTATGTATATATATTTATGTATATGTGTGCGTGCGTGCGTTTCCTGTTGACATGTACTTGGGAATCCTTACTGATATACAGGAGGAAAGAAGGCCGCAAGAAAACCTTGCTCCCATCTACTTATTTTTGGTTCAACTCATTCAATTTGATGTCTCGTAAAAGATGACATCCTTATTAAGCAAATCCCATATTTGCCTTTTATTTGTGAAACAAAATTACTGGTGCGTCGCAGTGTATCTAATCATGAATCATGATTGATTGAATTGACTACTTTTGAGATTGAAATAAGTTGATTGCTGGTAAGGTTGGGATGTAATTTGATTATTTGAACATAACATGGCTGCCTACGTTTCACTTGGACAGGAGAGGGAGAACTGCGGAGAGGAGGCTGCAGAAGAGAAGTCGGAATGTCCTGTTGTAGCCCTTGTAATTACAGTAAACCAGTTACAAATATTTGCATTTTCCTTTCATCATCTGCAGTCTATACTCCCTGTAACATACTATTCTCTTAGAACTACCCAACCTTTTATGAGTAGTTTTCTGCACATTTTTGCCTTTGGAGCCTTCAATGACGAAAACTTGATCTTTCACACGCGCTCATATATGCAACAGGTTGACTCCATGTGAAGACACGAATGCGCGATGTGCTGCTGTCCAGCCCCCCTCCCTCCCATCTCTATCGGATAAAACCTAACTCGTCGGTCAACGCACGTGCTCGATCAGGCACCGGAACACCATGCACCAACAAATCAGAGGCCGGCGTGCAGTGCAGGCGCGCACCTCAGCGAGCTCTCCGACGGCAACATGCAAGCGCCAGCTGCTCTGCTCCGACGCACGGTACGATCGACTAGGACACGCGGAACGCCGCCTTGTCACACTGCTCACGGGCACGGCCATCGCTCGCGACGCCGCGAACCTTTATGAGGTTCGACGGCCGTTGGATGGATCAGTAGCCTGATGGCCATGATCATAACTGAATGTCTAATTACTCGGGAAGGAGAGCTGGAGAGCAGAGCAGGGGACATGCTTGCCATGCAATTTCACGATTCACTAGACGAGTTTTTGGGCGCGTGGAGGCCGGTCGTTCGAGTGACGGTCGCCTCGCCGTCGCTGCGGTTCCCGTCCTCTCACACTCGCAGTCGCTTGCTGCGGTCGAGGAATCAAATAAAAAGCTGCACGATGCGGCGGGAAATTACCAAAGACAGCAGCGGTATCTGGTGGGAATGGGGTCGTCTTATGCCACCCGAGCTCCCATCACCGCGTACGAGAGCTAGCTGAGCTCCACACGCGCGCGCGGAGAGAGTTAGGGTGTGTTTGGTTCGTGAATGGAGGTTGTATCGTATATACTGACTGAGTGGATGCAGGTTGAGTGGAATTGTATTTCAGAAAAAGAAGATGTTTGGTGAGGTTGCATGAGCAGATGCAAAAAGCGAGATCTTTGTTTGGTTACTCAGATGAGCGGATGCAGTCTACCAAACTTGAGAGACTGACACGTGGGACCGCATAAGATACACTGCATCAACCCATCCAGGATGACCAGTGAAGCTCATTTTGAGCGTATCCACCCATCCAGAATGAGGGCGTATTTTTGTATCCGCTCATGCAGGCTGCATCCACTCATACAGGCAACCAAACAGGCTCTTTCTCAGATTATACGGATCCACCTAGCCAAGACGAAGGAGATTCAGGCCACCAAACACACCCTTAGTCGACCACACTGGTTTCGCTCATATAAATCTTGACTACATCAGTTCTGACTACATTGGTATCGACCATTTCGATCTTAGACCACATAATCTTTAACCATACCGGTTATCCACCATGTCGATCACAGTTTTTACATCAATAGTACAACTCACGTGCATCCTTGTCCATGCCAATTGCGAGCCGTTCATTTCTTGATTACTTTGATAGTTGCTTGTACGGAATTGCATATTCTAAGTAGGGTATGGAAAAGCATCTTTACTCTTAGTACAACATGATCTACAAACAAATTTCACCAAGTTAAAAGAGTGTTCATCACAGAAGGTTGTGAAACACATCCTCTTCCCAGGGTAAGTAAGCAGAACGACATACTGCAGACGGGCAGTTTTTTCACTATCATGGTACTGCAAGCAAACAGATAATTATGATTGTGACAGATCACAGACCATATGATACGAACATCAGAACAAACCGTCAAGGTGCAGAAGTTTCTCCATCTTTGTTCTTGATGGGTCTACAGAGACTACACTGCATCAACGAATAGTAACCGGATAGCATATTTCACATGCTCTTAGAATCACCCCTGAAGCACAAGGTTCAGAAGATTTAATTTCCGGATTCTTATTCTAAAATTTACAATAACTACATCCCCATCGCTTCAAATCAGCTCCTGCCACAGTTTAATGATCGAAACGAGAAGAAAGATCGATGAGCTGCAACAACATCGGACAGCATTAATAGAGTGGTGAAAAGAAAGAAGAATGGCCTGAAAACAGACACAAAATACATGCTAATATCTTATTAGCGTAAGTATATTTACCTTTTGGTGATTTCTCCTGTGGAACTATCTCATTCAGTTCAGACTTTGTAGGAGAGGTAGCCACAAGGCTTTGCAAAGAGCAAGCTGCAGAAAATTTCAAACGCGTTAGTAGTTAGCAAAATTCACATTGAAAATATCCTAATTTGATCAGTACATATTGTGCGTTTGTTATGTAAAAAATATGCACACTTTCTAGGAATACTGAGAAGAACATGAGATGAAAATTACCCTTGGGAGAGACGGCATAACCGTGATCCATATCATCAGAGGCAGCGTCCGAGGAGCGCATCCTGGGCTTGATCGAATCAGTGGACTGCCACCCTCCGCTCTCGCTGTCGTCGTCGACCAGCGAGTTCACCGACGGCGACGTGCAGTCGATAACAGTAACTTCTGTGACTCTGTTCTTCTTCCCGAAGCTCAGGAACCTCTTGAACCCTCTCGCCTTCTCTTTCGGTGACCGCGCTGTGCTGGAGACCCTGCTTCCCGCGCTGCTCAGCGTCATCAGGACGCTATTCTCGGCGCTCTCCTCGCGTTTCTTCCGTATCAGCGCGTCGTCCGCTTCGAGCAGCCTCTCGATGGACTGAGCCCGAGAGCTGCAAGAAGGCGAGCTATTGGTTGGGGAGCCCCCTGACCTGCCGGAGAAACAGGGCTCGTCCGAGCTTTCTCTTGCCGGTGCTTCTTCCGTGTTCATCGTCGCGATTTCCGCGGCAACGGCGTTGGATGGTGCCGTGGTCTCTCCGGCAATATTCTCCTCGTTCTTCTTGCCATTAAAATCCAGTTTAGCATCTGAACCAGCCAAAGTTTCAGAACACCTCATGGCTTCCTCCTCGATGACGTCCTTCTTGATGTAGACATAGCTCGGCTCGGTTTCCGAGTCGCCGGTAATCTCTCCATTCGCTAGCTTCCCAGGAGACACCGCAATCTCCTCGCCATTGCGTTCCTCGACGTTCTTCGCTTCAGCTTCACCGGCTGCTATACTGTCGACTACCTCGCTGCAATATGAATCCGGCGAGGCGGCTCGCTCCCTCGCCGCGTCTGCAACAGTGCCGGCGCCACTTCCAGCCGTAATGAACTGCCGAGGAGGAGAATCTTTTTGTATTTCATCAATGACAGCAGTCTGCTCGCTTGAACAGCTCTGCACTGGTGCAGCCACATATATGTTCGGCAGAGCCGCCTCCTTGAGATTCTCCAGGCCGCCGGAGCTAGACCGTCGGGGCAGGGAACGCGGCGGCTTTGGCCCAGTCTTGGAGAAGCCGTGCTCTTTTGCCGAGGTCTTGTTCCCTGATAATGCCCTACGTTTTGGCGCTGTCGTTCCGGCGCCGATTGGTCGCGCTCGGTGGTCGTCCTTCCTGCTGGCGTCAGCCGCGCCGGTGGGTGGCTGTGATAGCGACGGTTCTTGCGACAGCGCTCGCCGTCTCCCGAAGCTCCTGGTGCGCGCGTGCTTCTTGCCGGAAATCCTGCTCGGAGCAACGTCTGAGTTTCTTCTCTTCTCGCCACCGTCCTCAGCTTTCTGCTGCACATGACACAAAGCTCCAGTTAAACTTGTACCAGGTGTACCATGATCTGTCGAGTAGAGCTGCAACTTTGCATGTACCGAAACAACTTGTCATACGATCTCAAAGAGAGAGAACGTATCTAAGCTTAGTTTCATCGGAGTCTGAGAAGATTTACGATAGGCCAAGCTGTAATTTGTTGGAATTAATCTGATGACAGTTCATGGCGCTGTCCAGGGCGGCAGTACCTGACGGGGAAAACAAAGGGTGGACCGATGCGACAGCGTGTTTACATGACAAGCACGAATGCTTAGTTCTTCCTGGTCTTGAACTTTCGGCAGCCGACACGTACGGAAGAGTTTATTTGGACGGTAATCTCTTTTGACTCCTCCACACACACTCTTTTCCCACCCATTTTCATGGACGATCGATGAGTTCATATAGCTGTACATGCAGGACATTCGTAGATATAGACGTACATTTACACGTACCACCCACATTACCACCATGGTAATACAATGTGATTTAAATGTCACTTGTAGATTACTAGTACTAATAGTTGTTATCAAAAGAAAAAAAATTAAGCAACATGATAGTATGATCTGAACTGTAAAGGAGGGAAAAGCCGCCGAGTACACAAGGGAATGTATGAGAACGCCTTCACAAGGGGAGGACATGCGAAGAATCTGAGAAGAGACTTCAGGCTCAAAGCGTGATATGCTTTATTGACACACGAAATCTGGATGCCGCTGCCTGCACGTACGATTCTGGTCGTGATTTCACTGTTTCCATTTAATTCTTTTTTCATCATGCCTTAAGAGTAAATTAGCTTTTTCCGCATAACTTATTTCCCTTTGGACCGTCGCACACGGACTTTTCACTTCTGAAAGATGCATGTTGCAAACACAAAGTTTGACGGGAGAAAATGTAGAAGAACGGTGCTGCACACTAGGCAACGTGTGCTGGAAGAACAACAGGCATGCATCGTTTGGTCTAAATGCCTATTTTCTAGGTTATAACTTATAACTTCTCTTAAACAAATAAATAGGATGATTTCTTCGTCGTTATTTTAAAGGAGTTTATCGGGACAACTTTTGAAACAACTTATCGGTATTTGATTTTTTCGCACAAACGTTCACACTATAGCAAAAATACATTAGCCACAACTAAAACAACAGGGCCAAAAACAGCCTGAGCAGTGAAGGCCAAATTATACTGGCGTCCAAACTTGGTTGCCCGAGCGTTAATAACGCACGGCAAGAGAACGGGAATGCTTCACATCTGTTGCCCAGGAAACCGTTCTAACAAGATATCTCAGCCAAAACTAACTACCCCTCATGTCGATCATCGCAAGGATCAACATAAAACAAGAAGGAAACAAGTTGCATGCATTTTCATTAAAAAAAACCATCAACTTGGGAATGTATAGAGTGAAAGACGAATTCATGAAATGGTATACAGAAACGCAACGTCCAACTGTTTCGATTTGTCCCTCCGTCCAGAAACAATGCAAAACCGTTAAAAAACGACCTGCTTGGCAAGGTCTAAGAAAGGAAAAGAAAACGAACGGAACGTGTCGTGCCAGCAACCGCAAACAGAGGACGTCCTCGGTAACAGAATTACCTACCTCTCCGGCCGTGCCGTCGTCCGTCGTCGGGCCACCACCACCACCGCCACCGGGCGCCCTCTCCCCGGTGCGGCCGCCGCGCTCGAGCTGCGCCCAGAGCGCCTTGACCTCGGCCTCCTTGCGCTCCATGCGCGCGCACCACCCTTCCCGCAGCCTCTCGTCCCTCCTCCTCATGTACGCCTCGTACATCCTCCCCCTCAAGTCGCCGCCACCTCCCTCCTCCTCCGCCTCATCGCCGCCGCCGTTGTTTCCACCACCGTGAGCATCGTCGGCGCCAACAACATCGGGCGCGTCGCTGCTCCTCTCGGCGAGCCGCTGCTTGTACCCGGCGAACTGCCGCTCCAGCTCGGCGGCCATCGCCCACAGGTCCACGTCGTCCGCGCCGTCGCGCAACATGGTCGCCTCGTCGACGCGCGTGCGGTTTGGTTGTCATGTCGATCGCGCCGGCTCGGTCGCGGGAAAATGGGACGTGACGGGGGACTTTGGCGTCCGGTTTTTTACTTGGAGGGGAGGGGCCGTACGCGGCGGTGGCATCGTGGGCGCACGCGCGGAGCGGCGTCGACGGTTGGGTTTGTTTCGGGGGGTTGGCCAGGTGGTGCGCCGGGGTGGGTATTTGGGGTGTGGCTGCAGGTGCGCGGTGTGGTGGTGGGGACGGTTGGGCCGGCGCGCGCGCGGCCCAGGTCCAACGCTGGTGATGTGCTGGTTTTCTCTGTGACGCCTTATACGTCCCGCTGGTTTGAACTAAAAAGCTGTGATTTATAACTGAAATTGCATTGTAGCGATTGAAGTTTTACTGTAACTGAATATGACTTATTTGATGTAATTAAATTTTAAAATAGGAAAAAAATATGCTAGCTCATCACGGACAACGCAAACAAATACGGGAACAAAAGAACTGGAAAAAAAGCTTAAAAAATCTAAAAGTTCAGAAAAAGACGAAATTTATGAATAGTATAAAATAAGTCAGAAGCTGAAGCTGAAGCTAAAACGAGCGAGGCTCACTCGATCTAGGCATGCCGCGTTGACACACAAAAAAATAAGACCGCTAATATTCATAGCTGGGATTCAAGCACCAGTTAAATGCTTGAAGCTGTGTGTTTTATGAAGGAGATCACTTCAACTTGTAGTACATGGCGACACTAACCACCATGTGTTAATTTATAAGCTGGCTCCGGCGTTAGTCGACAACTCAACGTTACGAGCTGTGGTTATACAACGAGAGGTCACATGGACCCGTAACATCACGCATCTACACACCAGCATTGCTCGCTGCTGCACGAGAGCAACACGGACATGGCATCGTGCGAGACATAGGCAGGTCCTATACCTGCTGCTACCATCGACGCATCGTCCCAGACAAAGATCCGTTTCTTTTGCTCGCGCCGGTGCGCTCTGTCCAAGAGAATGAAAATCGCAGGGGGGAAAACGCGGGAGCATTGCATCTGCTCTGTGATGCTCATTTATATCCCTCGAGCAGGAGCACCCGATGCAGGCAGGGCTACGGTTATGCAGCATTTATGCGCTTCTGCGTTTCTTCGCCGAGCCTGTCCCTGTCTGTGAAGAGCTCATTCCCGGCTCTCTCCCCCGGGGCCGGGTGATTTCTACACTCTACTGATCAGTGATCTGTGGCCTGTGCACGGCTGCAGCATCGTTTTAAAGTTGCTGGTCTTATCACGAGAATAGAGTGGTATAATTGGAAGCAGGGAACTAAATGCCAGGAGACTTAACTGGGGAAGCCATTCTTCAGAATTCAGACAATCTGTTGCTGTTCATATGAAGGACTGACTACCCTGGTGTTGGACTCCGTTTCTGGGGCAACGTCTCGGCCTCTCTGATTCCTCTCCAGCACCTGCACTGCTCAAAACATGACTAACCGTGCCCAAATTGATTCAAGAATGTAATGGTTTTCTGAATGCGCATCAGAACATGTTCTGGACAGTAATGGATTGCCCCAAAAACCTGTACTCGCAGCCACAAAACACAAGGCAAATCTTTTACACGTCGGACAACGGGATAAAGGAGCCACGCACGGGTACCTTTACTTGTGAAAACAACCTGCAAGTTAGCAGCAGATGCAGAGAAATTCAGCATAGTGTATTCCGCCATGTTTAATGAATGCAATAGAATCCGGCGCGTTACATATATACGAAAAGCTCTGCATTGTTCCACTTGGAGATTCCACGACATAAGAAATGTTTTGAGCTTATGACAAAGTGCAATTGAAAACAGAAATGGGTCTATGTGACAACCCAAAAAATTCAAAAATTTTGAATTATTTGAATTTTGTTTGAATTTGGAGGTTTTTGCCAAGTATAAAAACTCTAGCAAAAAACCCTCTTTCCTTTTTTGGAAATACACTTTCCATATAGAGAAAGCGCATTCTTGTAATTCACCTTCTTCCCTGTTGCCGTTGCCTCGCATCACTCTGCCAGTCCCATGTGCCACACCGCCTCAACCTGCCGTCGCCTTCACCAGCGCTAAGCTACGTCAACGCTCGTGCCACCTCACCGCTACCTCACGCCATGCCAGTATAGCTTCGCTGTCGTCGCTTTGGCGCCAGCACCGCCTGCTCACCTGCAAAGATCACACAACCATCTATGCTACACCGCTGCTATTCTTCACTGCCACCTAGCATGCCCGCTCCAGGGAGAAACGGTGATTCCTACACTACCACAGCGTCGTTGTCCCAACACCGAACCCGCATGACCGTCCACGTTGCTGCCCACGCTTCGAGCTCGCCTCACATCGCTACTGACGCCACCACTTCTTGCTGCCTTTTTAGCCTAGCCCCTAAACTATCTCCACCTCTTTCCGCACTGCCTCACACCCACTGCCAACCTCCTTTCCTCCACTCCAACCTAGCCACGCCGAAATTGTTGACACCCAAATCTTCGCCTGTAAGCTCAATTCCAATTCCTCGCCTCTGCTTCCTCTTCTAATCCAATTGATCGCTTCCTTAGCATCTCCTCACTACTACAAATCTATTCCTAGCATCCTACCTAGCCTCCTTGTCCCTAGCTCACCATTATCGTGCGCCACCGCTCTGCCTCCCACGGTCACCGTCCCTAGACTTTCTCAGGCCGCCCAGAGCTAAGCCATCACCACCACCAAGCTCCTCTCACCTCCTAGATCCTCGAGATACCACCAATTTGATCGAAACCTCACCGCAACCCCGCCATGCATGCCCCTATTTCGGGCAAGCTCTATTGTCACAACTCACAACCTTTGAAGCACGGACACTTGGCTTTTATGCTGTATCCGTGTCCGACACCATATCCGACACTGATACATGTCGGTGGCATGTCAGCTATTTTTAAAACAAATTTTAATTTTTAAAAATTCTTGATACGTGTCGGACACGATGTGACCTCATGTCTGACATGGCCCAGACTCGGTTCGGTCGGTGGCTAACCCTAAATCCCGATCTCCACCTCAGTCTAGCTCTCCACCTCCAGTCTCAGTCATTGCTTCCTGCCCTCCTCTCACACCGTTGGATCCTCCCTCGCACCGACGAGGGGTGGCTCCTTCCTCGCATCTCCACTCTCTAGTACCAGCCGTTGCTCTCCTCTCGTGGGTGTGGGTTCCAACCGCCGAATTCTCCCATCGCACCACCGGATCCTCGGCCATGCTGTCGAATCCTCCCTCGCACTGGCTACTCCTATAATCTGCAGCTTACGCCGGTGGCTCCCGTGCACCTCCAGCCCTTCACTTCTACAGCTCCAGCGCCTCCAAATCCTCTCCTGCTCTCTCTCCAGGTGGTAGGCTCCCTGATCCCGTGGCTAGTGGCCAGATCCTTCCTCAGTTGCCAGTGGCCAGCCTCCTTCCTCCAGGTGCTACTCCTCCAGCCTCCTCGTCTCCTCCCTACTTCCCTTTTCCCCGGCGGCCAGATCTTTCCCCAGCGGTCGGTGACCAGCCTCTGCGCCTCCTCTCTCCTCTAGGCGCTACTCCTCCAGCCTTCTCGCCTCCTTTTTGCTCCACCGTCTAGGCGCTAGTCAGTAAGCACACTTTGCTCTTTAATCTATATTTGTCAGTTTGTGCAGCAGATTGCCATTCGATCTACATGGCTATGGACCTCAAATTATTACCCCAGAGTCAAGATCATATTTCCTTCATTTTATGCCATTCAATAGTGTAGTGATTTATTAACTAGGCTAGATTACTAGCATATACATTTTGATCTACTTCATAAACTATATTGGAACTTGAGTTCTGCATTAGAACTTCAGTTCTTTGAATTGGCGTGCTTCTTTCTAGCTAGTTGCTGTTGTGATTTGAGTTATAGGCTTACAGCAAATTCGATTTGTATTATCATACTAATTTTTCAAAGCATGCTTTACCAAATGATCCGCTTGCTAGTTGCCTTGCCTGTTGATGCAGATGAAATGCACCTGCATGGATTGACAAAGCTCTTTTATGTGCAACAAAATATGTATCGGAGATGGAAACCGGTGGTTCAAGCACTGCAACAAAGGTATAGTTTGTTCATTTACTGGATGAATTCTTCTCTAGGCTTATTATCTTTCTTGTTTATTGCAGCATTCTGGCCTACCTCCAATGTCTGAGGCTGAGGCTCAAGCTCTTGAAGTAAACACTTGCGATCTCACAAGCTGATAAAGACTTATGTGTGATCACTATAGAAGAATGCAAGGCTAAAGTGACTAACTGACTGCTACTCAACTTCATTAAAAATAAGATGGTTGGAAGCTGTAGAAGGCACTATGTTTTCTCCCATTTTTTCATTGTATAGTAGCTTAGTTGGTTGATATGCACAATAAACCTGAATTTTTCATGCATTTGGACTATAGTTTAATTTTGATGTTATGCAGCTCAAAACAAACAACAACTCTTGTTTCACAAAAGTAGCAATAGACAATAGTGGCTAGCTTGCCTTCATTGTGTTTGCATTTAGTGCTGGATTCTTGCACTGCTGTGTTGGGCTTATACTATTACATTTATATATATGTAATAATAATTAATATTAATATATATAGTCATGTCTCCGTGTCAGTATTTTTTTGGAAAAATAGCGAATCCTCGTGTTTGTGTCCGTGCAACATAGCTCACAGCCATCTCCAAGCTACCACCGCTCGCGTGTGTACTCAAAATGGGTTGCTTGTGTTCCAAAGTCACTTGCCGCACCATCGCTCGCAATAATCCGCCGTCGTTGTTGCCGAATTCAATGCTGCTATCATTTCCCCTATCTCGGCTGCCATGAGAGCGAGCACCGGCTCACTCTGGAGCAGGTTGGGCCATGTGCCCTTGGCCCACCAAGGTGGACTGGTCAAGCCAGTATGAGCCACCTTTTGGCCCAGCCAACCAAATTGGGCCAAGCCTAGTACTATTCATAGCCTAGTCCGTATTATGCAGCACAACACTATTCATTCAACCCAACGTAAGTATTATTCAATTTGACTTGGTACATAGTAAATGAGGCTCAACACTATTTATCAAACTTGACTTGATAGGAATAGTACCAACCTAGCACAGCTCACTTGACCCGTTACTATTCACTCGAAACCTGTTAATCCTACTTCGACCGTTTCGAGCCCGTCTAACCCATTTTCAACCCGTTCAACCTAATCAACAGCTCAGTTTAAAAACCTGTCTTAGACTATACAAAGTAAATCGTCCTCTACATCCTTGAAAGGTTGTCTTAGACTATTTTTAGCTTAGTAGAACATCAAGATTACTTTTTTTCTTGGGCATATCAACAAAGTTACTTACACAAACATGATGTGGTGTGGTGGCCTAGTCAAATAGTTTTTGTCTACATGTAGACTTCAGAATATACATGCTAAAGAACTCAAACTAGTTAGGTCTAGGGTCTCATGAAACTAGGGGTCTATTCTTTTAGGTTGCGGCTTATAACTTTTAACTATTTGCAGGAGAGAGTATGAAGAGATAGAGACTCGCTTGTGATTTTGGCTGATATAAATAAATTCGCTGCAGTGTGTATTACAATAAACTTTTAAGCGCTGTCTTGAAAAGACGCTCTATTTAAAAGTTAGTTACCATAGAAAAACACTTTACTATAGAAAAATGGCTTTTAGAAGTTGAAAAGAAGAGGGCTTAAATGTGTCTTACAAAAGCTGTGAGCTTCATGGTCTAAAACCAAATTACTATGCTTAGTAAAAGTACGATATTTTCCCTTGCAAAAAAAGGCTACTAAAATTATTAGATTCTTATTTTTATAAAATGTTCTTAACCTTTTACTCTCTTCCACTCTAAAACATTTGTTAGTAGATCTAATGGAATTATCAGTGTTGATGCCATTTTAGACAAGCATTTAATAAGGACAAGCATAAAAGGGGAAATACAAAGGAAGAGTGCAATGGTGATCGATTGACAACTATTTTGCAACGAGAATTTTGATTGAACAACTCCCATTCACACCGATTCAACTGTATGCTAGGGATGTCAGTAAGAGAAGGGATGAAAAGATAGAGCGAGAGACATGTTAAACGAGAACTTATTTTGCAATTTTTTTGATGGAACAGCTCAGATTCACGTTGTTTTAGTTATTCGATAGGGTTATCCATAAAAAAGGGGGAGATTTCATGAAGACCCTCCTTGTAGGCTTGGTCACCCCTGACCTTGAAAACCAAGCTTGTTGCATCTCGAGATATTAACTCTCTCGATATGGCGTGTGGAAGCAACAATGATGAGGAGGAGGATGCCTTCTTTCTTGGGAGCTCGTGGTGGCATCAAGGAAGAGCTTTGTGGGGATGGCATGAGTAGCAACAACTAGAAGCAGTGGTGACAATATGGCATGGCTAGAGCTCATCGAAGTAGTGACAATTGACAACAAGGAAGAAGAGTAGCGTCGACAAAACTGTTGAAGAGTGCCATAATTCCAAACAACTTTGTTTTGGAGTATCAAATTTCATATTTTGAAATGCCCTTTTTAAAAAAGCTCAACAATTTGAAATAGCATGGACCCTTGCAAAAAAAAAAGAGAGCATGCATCCAATTTTGCCTAGCATAATACCTTCCTTAAATTGAAACGGATTGCTCCACTCGTGTTTGAATTTGGTAAAAAATCTTGTGTTTGCAAGATTTTACCGAGTTGTTAGCACTTAGCGCATAATGGGCATGTTCTTTTTTGTCTTATAACTGTGGCTTATGACTTTTAACTGAAATTTTTGAATTTCGGGCTGTTCGCGATGGAGATTACGGAGAAAGATACTCGCTTGAGATTTTGGCTGGTACAGACGTTGGACTTTTAACGTGTACTATAATTAACTTATAGACTTTGTTTTGAGAAAATATTTCGTTTGAAAGTTAAATACTATAGTGAAAATCAAAAATCATTTTTAAAAGTAGTAAAAAACATGTCAATTAATAGTTGGATGATCCAAGTTGGACGATTCAAATGAGTCATATAAGGGTGTGTTTGGTTCTAGGGATAATAGGGGATGGGACGGGACGATCCCAGATTTGGACCTGTTTGGATTGGAGTCAGCAGGGACAGAGTCCATCCCCTTTGAGGAATATCCCGGGAATATTCCCCTAAATCGAGGATGCCCCCGTCCCTAAAAAACGAGGGGATGGGCTCGTCCCTCTTCCTCGCCTCTCAAAAATAAGAGGACTCATCCCATATTTTGATGTCCCAGAACCAAACAAAAAACGGGGACAATCCTATCCCTTACAACCAAACAAAGAACAGGGACGGTCCTGTCCTTAAAAACAGGGATGAAGTCATTCTATCCCTACTGCATTCAAATCAAAAACACGCTAATTGTAGGCTAGCTGTAGGCACTAACGGACTAAGAGCAACTCCAAGAGAAGAGTTAAATCATTTTCTAAAGGTAAATTTGGCTATTATTGGAGAAAAAAACGTCTCCAATAGACTCTGTAAATGACTCTCCAAATTTAGTAGCTCTCCATCCCTCCTCATTCGCTCTCTATTTTTGGATAGCCTACCTCGCTCACCATCCAGCCTCTGGCGCGGTCGGCGTTCCTTCCGCATGTCGCGCCCCATTCCCGCAGCGACGCGACCACCGCGCCCTCTAGTTTAGATAGCCTGTTGGAGTAGTCTTATTTTTTTAGGTGAGATTTATTTTAGAGAATAGCTAAATCACTAAGTTTAGATGCTTCTTTTGACTGATCTCTTGGAGTTGCTCTAACCGGTCGGTTTTTTTGTTCCCCTTCGCACTCCCATCTTCCTCCCGTGCCAGCTCCGTTCTTCGCCACACTTCCCTCCCCTCCCATGGCGCATTTCCAAAACCCTAACCCCAAATAGTCCCCACTTTCTCAGTCCCCAGCTACAGCCAGTTCCCTCGCCGGCGGAGGCCAGGCCATGGAGCAACACCACCACAAGCCCGGGCTGCGCGTGCGCCTCCGCATCACCGCTGCGCGGCGCCGCGCGTGGCTCTCCGCCGACCTGCGCTCCGCCTGCCGTAAGCTGCCGCGCCGCGACCCAGCGGATTCCGTCCACAAGGTCGCGCGCCGCGAGATCGGCGGCGGCCACCGCCGCCCGCCGCGGCCCGCGGCCCCCTCTTCCTCCGCCTTCTCCTGCCCCGAGAAATTCCGCAACTTCCAGCTCCAGGTCTGTGCTCCGCGCTCTCCCTCCTAGGATCCTCTTAGGGAGTCTAGTGGTGCTCTGGAAATTACTTTTGTCTGCTGATCCGAGAACACTCGCTGTGGTTAGGAATTGTTACTTTAGGCGATGTTACGTTCGACTTGATTCTTGTTATCAATTGATGATTATTTTGGACATGTTAATGACTTAGTGTAATGGTTATATAGTATTATTTTGGTGAACTGACGATGCTTATAACAACGTGTGGATGTGGCTAGATCTGGGAATTCCGTTGCAGGAATATGAACTGCCAATGATTCTTAATTTCCTATCCCTAGTTCTGCATGCATGCTTTATCGCGAAGAGGGCAGATGAATGAATTGGTTCCAGGGTCAACATGGAGTGCGCACCATTGACATTGTCAGTTTTGTACATGGGTTTTCTGTTTTTAAATAAGGCTATTTCTCCTGTAGGCACATGTTTGTTGGGGTTGGGGATGTAAATTCTTCATAGCATGTTTATCATACAAATGTTTCCAATGATTGGAGACGTCAATACAAAAACAACAAAGCCTTTTGTCCCAAACAAGTTAGGGTAGGCCGGGAATGAAACCTCCTTAAGGTCAAACAAACGAGAGCGTTGTAATAAAACCTACAAGGCTAAAATCCTAAGTCGTACATCTTGTCATCTGAGCCAAGAGCCTAAAACACCGCTCCTAAATCTTCTTATATTATGGTTCCGGTATGTGGATCGCTAACTTATATGCATTTCTATCCAAAGCTAATTCCTTAGATACATTCCAATCTCTCGAGTCTCTTTTAACTGCTTCCTCCCACGTCAGATGTCATTGGAAATTCAAAGGGCTATAAATAACTTGATGGATTAGCTGAATAAACTGTTTGAAGTGATGTACGCACCATAGTTACCGGATTTGCAGTTCGATGGGTTCGTGGTTCGGGATTTTTGGTACACCACTTCACAAAAGTAGGGTTCGTCAAGGGGTATACCTCTTTGGTTCGTGAATCCAAGATGGCGTTCGCGAACCCAACGATTCCGGTACGCTAACTCTAGTGTACAACATATTTTCTCTATACAGGGGTTTCATGATCCCTAAACTGCTGTAAAAAAAGAAAAGAAAGGAAATAAGAAAGGAGAAGAAGAGAGAGGGTCAGCCCAGCCCACCACGACTAGACCATCCCAATCCCTTCCCTTCCTCATCTAGCCACTAGGGCACAGCCACATGCACACACACAACAGAGACATGGGGCTATGTGAGAGCTGTGCTGCCTCCACACACAAGATGAGGGTGAGCAGCCGCCGTTTGCTGTTGCCGGAGCTGCCGTCGACTGTCCACCATCTTCTCTGCTCGCGTTGCTTCCCCTTGTTCTCGTTGGAGCCATCATCCGCGTCCACGGCGATGGTGAGCAGAGATTGCAGTGGCGGCGGCGGCGATGACAGCAAGAAGCAACGGCAGCGGCTAGGGTTAGTTTACTCATATCTATTCCTCCACCCCGTCTCCCCCTCCTCTCCTCTTGTGTCCAAGCCATCATGTTCACCAACCCCCATGAATCAGACTGTACCAGCGACGAATTAGATTGCCAGCGAACTGCAAATCATTTTGCGCGACCAGGATCGGGGTTTGGAGGGTGTTGCTGCGAATCCGGTAACTATGGTGCGCACCTTTACATGATATTGTTGATATGTCGGGCACCAAAAGATGAAAAGGAATTAGCGTATGATATTAAAATCCATGCTTGTCAGTCGCCACTTCTCTTAATTCTTTCCTGTTCTGTCAGAGGTAAAGCAATAAAAATGCACATCTATTTAAATTCCTACATTTATGTAAAATTATCCATGTTATGAATTAAATGTGCCAAATCATAAGCTGGATACTATTATTTGTCAGGAATCTGGACAGACTAATAAAATGTCAGTCAAGTGTGCCAACTGCCAAATCATAAGCTGGATGGGCTAGAATGATGAATACCAAGGACAATTTCATGCTTTTTATTTATTAGATACTTTCTTTGCATGTAAGTGACCTTTTCTTTGGGTGACAACCCTTCAGAGGTTAGTTTGTTGTCTGTGATAGTATTACTTTCCTACAGCTTGAAGAAATTGGAGTAGCCAAACTACCACTCTACCACATTTGTGAGCATGTGCTTACCAGCATCTACATGTGAGCAAGTAGTAACAGTGACATATCATACATTCCTGTTTGTACATATCATTAGGTGGCACGCTGGAATGTATTGATCATGTACAATGCATATTTTGTTTGGCCCCAATATGATATGATGTGGTTGACTGAGTTAGAGAGTCATGGAGAAGAAACCAAGCAATATGCAGACCTACCAGCATTTTTGCCGCCACTTCAAATTTAAGTTAATGTTGTTTGCTAATATGGATAAAGGAAATTGAAAAGAAAAATGATCTTTAATTTGGTATCTGTTTGGTTCTGGATGTTCGTATGCTTGTCATTCAAAACTTGTAGTATGAAAATTTTCAAGTGGGAAGCAGATGTGTACAAAATCAATGCTATATACTAATGAAACAAGCATTTTATATACAACTTAAAAAGGAATTATTTAGTGGCTATTGTAGTGTATTAAGTATGACTAAATTATTTGTTTTGCTTCAGTACTACTCTTAGGCAAAAACTTACGAATATTAAAGCAAATTCAACAATGGAGATTAAAACTATTAAATTAGATAAAAGGGTATTATACTCAATCTTTTATCTGAAGATAGCGCTTAGTGCCATGGCCCTAACAAAACAGTGGGCCACTCAACATACTAGGCTCTAAGTGGGTCACGCCCCAAACTGGATGTTATTAGGCGAGTTTCTTGCCCAGGCCAACTTGTTTGTTCGATAAATTTGATGGAGTATACCATACTGGTTTCCAGATGATGATGGCACAGCTATTTACAGCAGCAGGTTCTAGTCGGCAGAGGTGATCAGAAGACATTCGCATGGACATTGTATATGGCCTGGACATGAAGCCAGAGAATGACCCTTGCATTTAATTCGAGTCTTTAATCTGTTTCGTTGTCTGCATGAATATGTTCCATATTCTGCAAAGTGCATGGAGAGAAGAGAACAGAGAAGACATCGACGCAAACACTGATGACGTATACGGAAGCACCAACCAATTAGATTAGGAGGAATGGGAGTGCAACAAACCTATCAGATTTGCTTAACAAACAGGACTGGTCCGGCACTTTTTAGAAGCTTATCTGTTTTTATACCAAATCAAAATTTGATTAACTATTTTATGTACAGATTTGCCCTCGACTAATAACTTTAAGATTTGTAAACTTTTTAACATAAGTGGAGTACTGAAGCAAACCCTTAAATTATTGTTCAGTAATTTATGTGTTTAATTTGGTTGTGCAGGAAGAATATGACACCTACGGCGATGAAGTCCATTTTCATGTCCAGTTGCCATTTTTGTGGACCAGAACAAAAATTATTGAGATTGTTGCAGCAAAAGATGTCATATTTGCACTTTCCCAATCTGGACTATGCGGTGCATTTAATCGGAGTAAGTCTCACTCTTTTACACTAATTGCTTTTGCTTTTGTTATGTTCCTGACAACCTTCTTATCACGTTGGCAGAAACAAACAAACGAATATGCTACTTGAATATAAGTCCTGATGAAGTGATTAGGAGCTTGTTTTATAATAAAAACAGTGAATCCCTTATCACCGTTTCAGTTTATGAATCAGATCGTTTCAGTTCGCTGAAGTGCAGAACAACTCCAATAGAGTAAGAAACCTTATCCATTTCTTCTTGGACTCTATGCATTCTGGAAATTTAATGCTAAACTGTTGATCTCCCTGTGTGTACTACTTATTTCTATAGTTTTTTTCCTTCTCTTTTCTATGTTTACTGAAAAAAGTTATCAGTGGGATTGTCACAAGTTCATAACATGAGATGCTTGTATCATCCTTACCTGCTTGTCACTGTCTTTAGATGTGATCAGTTTGGTAACTAATTTTGAAGCAGCAGCATTTCTTATCCTATCTCTATATTTATTTCAACCAATTTATCTTTTCTCTCATTGCAATTGCTTTTTAGATATATCAGAAGAGGTCAACTGGATGATGGATTTCCTTTATTCGAAACTGAATCACTAAAATATCCTGGCTTTGTTGAGTTTGATGATGTTAATGGCAAAGTATTGACTTTTTCGGCCCAGGATAGGTGAGTGGCATTTTTGCATTGCAGTTTGGCAGCAATCATATATGCATTGTTTAATTGTTCCTTCTTTGCAGTACTTACAAAGTTTTTGATCTGAAGAACTACAACTTTCTGTACTCTATATGCGATAAGAACATCCAGGAGATCAAAATAAGGTTTGGTTGTCACTGATTACTGATAACATTCATCTTTGACTTAAATAGTTCATACTTCATACCATGTTCTTAAATTGACGTATTCTCTCTCACCAGTCCGGGAATCATGCTCGTGATATACCAGAAGGCAAGTAATCATGTTCCACTAACGGTATTGTCAATTGAGGATGGAACGCTGCTGAAAACCTTCACTCAGTTGCTGCGTCGAAACAGAAAGGTTGACTTCATCGAGCAGTTTAATGAAAAGCTTCTTGTGAAGCAAGACAAGGAAAATCTACAGATTATTGATGTATGTTGCAATTATTTTTTCAATCCACTGTCTGCTTGTGGTAGCTACAAATTGTACTTTATTTTTGAACTAACTTGGGTCTCTGGCCAGGTTAGAAACTCCGATGTGATTGAGGTCAACAAAACCGAGTTCATGACCCCTTCAGCGTTCATCTTCCTCTACGAAAATAATCTCTTCCTAACATTCTGCAATAGGACAGTTGCAGCTTGGAATTTCCGTGGAGAGCTAGTTACGTCATTTGACGACCATGAGTTGTGGCATCCTAACTGCAATACCAATAATATATACATCACTGCCGACCAAGACTTGATTATCTCATATTGCAAAGTTTCAAGGGGGGTCACAGATGATGTTGACGACAAGGGCAGAGAAGGTATTTATAACTTTCACTCTGCATTGTTGTTGCTTGACAATATTTTCTGTATTCGTAGAAATAAATTGGCTGAATTCCCCCCTCAGCTTCTCCCATGGGATCAATTAACATGAGCAACATCTTTACGGGAAAGTGCGTTGCCAAGATCTCCCCCCTCGACCCTACTCTCACTATTGCTCCTAGAAAGAGAGGTGACAGCAGCAGATCTACTATTCGGAGCACTGTTGCTGATGCCCTTGAGGACATCACTGCGCTCTTCTATGATGAGGACTGCAACGAAATCTACACTGGAAACAGCAAAGGTCTCGTGCATGTCTGGTCAAATTAGTCTTGCCACCCACCCCAATCTTGTATATACCTCTTATACCTGGATTTCTTTTCCCTTACATAACAAATGTAATGATCGTTCGGTCTGATTATAGTGGGATTGTGGCCTCTCAATATTACATCATTGGTAGAATAATGTGAGTGTAGATTTTGCTGCCCGAGAATAATCAAACTTGGTGGAAGTTTTTTTCCTCATAAACTGGTCTATTCATATCTGGTCTAAATGTCTATTGGTTAGGTTCTTTTGGGCTTTTGACTTATGCTATAGTAATTAGTTTTCAAATAATGTGCTTTTTCAAGACGCGATTTATAAATTGATTATAGTAGATATTGTACCAAATTCATTTATATTGGTTAAAATCACACACAAGTGTATCTCTTTTCGTACTCTCCCTTCCAAACAGCCAGAATTTAAAAATTTAAGCTAAAAGTTATAAGTCACAATATAAAAGAACCCACCTATTATCTGCAAATATGGAATCTTGCTCCAATCGACCTTGTATGTAGTGTATGGTGTGTATAATTCATTCGATCCGATGTTGTTTTAGAGTTTGTTCATATAGGTTTTTGGTTTTGACTTATGAATAGTAATAGCTTGTAAAGAAGCTTGCAAACATGCATACTTGTATTCGATTTTGGTCAGTATAAATAAAGTTATTGCAGTGTGTATTATAATTAAGTAGTAGACCTCACTTAAAAAAGACACTTCGTTTGAAAGCTGTATACTGTAGAATAGCTATTTAATGTAGAACAACAGATTATAGAAACCAATATGAATAGGGCGTTAGTACCCCAGCTGCTATGTCTTGTTGTTTGCAGCGGGGGCATGCGTGAATGGGGAAGAAATCTGCTCTCGACTCAAGGCCCAATTCAGATGTACAAATTCAGACCACCTTTACCCACTTGAGACCTGACATTGAAGGAATATCAATGGAATAAGAACTACATGGACGTGGGTTCATATATACCCACTATCATAACCATCCAACTCACTCTGAGATTTGCACCAGAATTTTGTGGTTTTCTTTTTTTGTATTTTTGGAATTGGTGGGAGAAAGGTCTAGTTTGACATAAGTACATAAGGGATCCACCTCCCTATTATCTTTTCCCATCCCCTGTATCTCCCTCCCATTCATTCTCTCACCACCCAACTGTCTCTCTCTCCATTCGGCAGCCGCATGAGGTAGCAGCAAGGCGGTCAGTGACGAAGTAGGTGGTGGCGCGGTGGTTGGCGAGGGAGAATCGGTTTGAGGGACTAAATATTTTCTATAAATTGGTAAAATAGGTTATAAGTCTCATGATAATAAAAACTTTGGATGGTGTCATGTGTTGATCATTAAGTCAAGATTCGGTATAATCGATGGCATCATATGTTAATGGTCACCAAGTCAAGATCCCAAGTCTCGACATCTAGTGAGTTTATCATGTGTTGATAAACAAGACAAGGTTCCGGACTTGGAGAGAATATGATCGTCATCAAGTGAAAAATCCAAGTAGGTACGCAAGGCAAATGTATAACTAGCATAGGCTAATAATGTGTTCCAAGTGTTTTACCTGTCTCGGTGTTTGGTTGAGAGACCGGATTGTTAGTGTATGTTATCATGCTATTAAAAGGGATTTTTCTAGTAATTTGAGTCATATCATGTGTTGATAGCTCAATTCCGCTTGCTCTAACTCTCCGTGGCATGATGCTATTATTTATGAATGTATTTTACAAATAGTTATGCCTCATGCATCGCTCTATGTAGTATGTGACTGTAATTTGCAAATGTGTTTTGCAAATAATTGAAGTTCATGTACCCATTCCTTATGGCATGATCTAATATTGTAAATGTGTTTTGCGAATTATTGGAGTTTCGCATAATTTAAGGTTGCTTGTTACTATTTTTTTAAGACTTAAACAATAGTAGTGACTCTTTGGAGTTCTTATACTTTTTGTATTTATCTAATGTGTTGGAGATCATACAAACCGATGAGTTGTGTAGCCCCCTAAATAAGCTTTTCATAAAGTCTAAGATCACTCAATTTCGAACATCAGAGTCAAAAGTTATAACCATTTTTTTGAGTGTCGATTGTATTGAAAAAAGGCCAGTGAAACCGCCTTTTTGCCTGTGGTCTAGCCGTCCTTTGTGCTAGCTGTGCTACCGCCTTGTAGTTTCTGGTGCTACCGCTATATAGTCTAGTGCCATTGATTTTTCAGTGCTACTGATTTCTAGTTGTCGGCTGCTTTTTTTAGAAGAGGCATTTCTTTATGTTTTCAACTTTCACCAGTCTAGTCTATCGGCATTTGTGAGTGCGATTCGATGGGACCTAGCCGTAATGGCTAGTTACTATGCAATTAATGCACAGCTTCTTACCGTTACATTGTGGTCCGGTTTGACGGGCATTATACCTACAATAGCATTGGTCCCGGCTGCAAGTTGGGGATTTTGGCCCTAACAGCTAGTTTTTTTTATTGTGGGGGCTATATATACCCCCTATGGCCGGTTAAGGATAAGGTTGTTGATCCCATTTTGCTCTTTTAAGCTAGTGTAATATTCTTCTCTTAATTATGCATGTGTTACACCTTGTGAGTAAGGAGAGATATATCTAGTTACATGTGTTGCATTTAGAGGTGGGCTGAGTATCCATTTGTGCATGTGTTGTACTTAGTGAGAGTCAAGCAACAGACTTGGCTTGTTACTCTTAGAGGTTGCCGACTCCTAGGTGACGTTGTGTTGTGATCTAGTGATCTTCTCAAGAAACTTATGAGAAGGTCCGACGTATTGTGAATACTGGAACTCACTTACCTGGAGAGTGAAAGAGCTATCACTAGTGCATTTGAGGTGTTTGGCTTAATTTATGAAGTTAGTCCAATTCGTTTAGTCTTACCTCAACATGGATTATGGGAGACTGGTAAATCTCCGAACACAATTGTAAAAAGAGACCGTGCCAATTGTGGTTTGCCTCTTTGTGCTCATTTACATTCTTGCAATTTATATTTCTAAAATTGTATTGATTGCTTGTCACTCTAAGATTGTAAAACTTGATATAGACTTAGGTTGTTGGTGCATTTAGTAAAACTAGATGATTTAGGTCTTGATTGAGCAAAATCGATTTGATTTACGCTTTCACAACTAAAACTCAGTTTTAGCCTAAGAGGTTTCCTTAAAAAATGCCTATTCACCCCCTTTTAGTTGGACTACTCGACCTTACAAGCTGCGGCGCGGAGGTTGGGTTGGCGACAAGGTGAGGCGATGGTTCGTGCCCGCATAGCAGCCAACATATCTTCACCAGCTCCGATGAGGCCGACACGCTTTTTTATCAGCTTCGATGTGCACTGAGGGCAGACATCTTCCTCGATGGCGCACACTTCCACATTTTTGTCCACTACACCAGTGACCTAGAGGTACAACTCCTCTTCATTGAGGTGCACCGCCTTGTCGAGGCATCGACAGTGAGGCGGTGGTCATCGTCATCCCTACGTGCTGGTGGGTTCCAGATCTAGACATGTACTCGTTGATGTCCTACTCGCCAGTGTGCCGCCCACCATCATTGTTATCTCCAGTGTATCTCCTCCACCCTAGATATATACTTCTTCCATGGCTTTGGTGCACAATGCACCATCGTGGGCATTGGTGCACCTCCTCCACACTAGATATGTACTTCTTCCATGGCTCCAATGCAAAGTGCACCACCGCCAACATCAGTGCATCTCCTTTGACACAGACTTGTACTTCTTCCACAACTCCGCCTCCTCTGACATAGACTTGTACTTCTTTCGCAACTCCCGTACACAATGCACCACTGCTAGGGCCATCGTCTTTTGATCCGGCAAGAAGTACAGATGTACTCCACCACCATGGCCCATGGTCTTTGTCGCTGTCGTCATGTACTCCTCCACTGCCATGGTCCTTGTCGTCGCTGCCATGTACTCCTCTGGGTTGGGCGTGCATCGCAATGGCTAGAACATCATGCACAGGTACAATACATTGTACATGTACATATACCCATTGTGAGGTTAATTATTGTATAAACATGTTTACAATATATTGTATTGTGTATAATACATGATGAGTAGTATACTTTGGTGTAAAATACATGTCTCCTTCCAAAGTGTACAGTACATGATATGCAAAATTCAAACAGACAGGACAGATTTAGGAGTGACAGGACAATTAAATTTGTCTCCTCTTTTAATTGGTGTTCACCAATTTCCTTAATTCAGCAAAAACTAGAAATCAAATTTCTTGCACTAATCTGAATGCACACTGTGCGGCTGTGACAGTATGAGCACCTACACACGAGCGTAGATGGGCATTTCCGAATATCAATGCTGCTATATGAGTTGAACATCACTTACTGACTGATTGGCTGCCCATCCTTCATAGTAATGTGTATACCTCTCAAGTCTCAAGGGAGTTCGTCATTTCTCTTCTTTCAGAATCGTCGTATTGTAACAATAATGCAGAAGCAATTAGTGTGAACAATTCAATACTGCACTAGAAACTTGATGCTTAGTGTAAACAATTCAGCTTAGTGTAAACAATGCAAAAGGATTCACATTGTAATTGTGAGGGGCTGCTCCATCTGGCTGAAGCTTCTCGCTCCTGGCAGCGGCTTTTGGCTGTTGGCTAAAATCGTACTATAGCAACGATTAGCTTTTTTAAGTCATTTAATTAAAGAAAATAAAAAAATGAGACAAAAAGGAAAAAAAACCAAAAAAGGAAAAAAAAACAAAATTAGAAAGCCAATATGTTTTAAGTGAAAGAATTCAGAAACCAAAGATACTTAGAGTTAAAACAGGATAATGTGAGGTATCAGCAAAATTCAAATTTACATGGCGGTGTATAGGTAATCTGAACCCACGGAAAAGGCCCGACCTAATGATGAAGGATTACAAATAATAGCCAATTACTTACAGTAAATTACTAGGCTGCAAATGACAAAGTTTCTCCTAGATGGATTCACTCAGTTTAGTTTTCACCGCGCGCTTCGCTTACAACTAAATCCGGGATTTCTAACCCAAAAACTCACAGTAACACTGACATCTGGACCTCCAGATAACTGTCCCCACCTATCATTGCCACACGCTCGTTAGTCGTTACGTTGCAAGCAACATCAGCGCGTGAGTTTTTGACTGAAATGACCGCATTTGACGCAGAATTAGCAAAAATAGCATTCATGTGGCATTAACATTCGGCCGGCATGTGACGGAGTGTTGCACGGTCATCGTACAGTAGATATACTATTTTTTTTTTACAATTACAACTATGAAAATACCATTTTTGCTAATGTCAAATACGACAATTTCGGCCAATAACTGAAGAGTGGTCATTTTTCGTCCTTATGGCAGAGAAATTTCCCTTTTAACCCTTCTTCCGTGAAATTCCCTCTTTGTCAAAATTCCCCCTTTGTCCCCCTCGTGCGGCCGTTGACCGCACAAAGCACATGGAGCAACCCCCGAGCGCGCCACCCCTGCTGGTGCACTTCTCTACTTAAGTTTAAACAAAATTAAGTTGGTTTTGGTGATAATGATAAATGCAATTATGAGATTAATATGCTTATTAATTACGATATTGCATAGTCCCAATTGGATATGATAAATGACAAATGCTATTATGAGACTAACATATTTATTGATTATGGTATTACTTAGGGCCTGTTTGGATCCCCTGCTCTAAACTTTAGAGCTCTAAACTTTAGAGCTAAAGTCTCCAAACAGGTTGTCTAAAGTTAGCTCTAAACTTTAGCCCACCTCACATTAGAGCTTTAGATCTCAAAACTGAACTAAAGTGCTCTAAAGTTTTTAGAGCTCTAAAGTTTAGAGCAGGGGATCCAAACAAGCTCTTAGTCTCATTTGGATGAAAATGTGAAATCATATAGGTATGCATTCGACACTCACATTTTTATCTTATTGCATTCCTCGGATCCAAAATATAGATTGAATTCCACAAAAAATCTAAGATAAATATGTGCATATGTTTTCATTATATATTCTTATACGTACACATTTATGGGAAGTTCACTCTGTGTTTTGAAGTTTTATTAGTATTGATCCATGTTTTTTTTTCACATATGAAGAATCATTACTTTGAAATATATTTCTTGAGTATATATAGCTTATGTAGTTTATATATACTCATAATCGGGTTATCATCTAGTTCCTCTATTATATGTTAATAGTTGGATGATTAATGACGATGAGTAAGTTTTGCTTAAGAAACTCATCCTAGAGTATACAATTATTGTGTACATGTTGTATACTCGCAAATCAATTTTCATTTTATTATTTATTGAGATTGTCATGAATTATCAAAAATGGAAGATTGTAGAATCTATTCTCTCCATTATAAGTTAATGGTGAAGTTTTGGTAATTAATGACAATTGGTTTGTGGAATAAGTTAGGTTCCACAAATGAGGATAACTTGGAATGACTTCATGCGTTGAAGATCATCGAGTTAAGATGCGGGATGGAAGATGATTTCATGAGTTGGATGCCATCAAAAAGAGAGTGCATCATGGGTTGATGCATATCAAGACAATGATCCAGACTTGATGTAAATATGTGTGTCATCAAGCTTCAAGAGGATGCTCAAGGTAAATGTGTGACTAGCTAAAACTAAAAATGTGTTCCTAGTTTTTTACCAGTAGTGTTTCTAGTTTTTTTATCAGTCTTGGTATTTGGTTAGAAGATCAGATTGCTAGTATAGGTTGCCGTATTATTAAGAGGGGGCCATGTCTAGTAGTTTGAGTCTTATATATATTGATAGCTCAACCTCACTTGTTCTAGTTCTCCGTAGCATGATATTTATATTTGCGAATGTGTTTTATAAATAGTTGAAGCTCATGTGTTGAATTCTTGTAATATGGGACTATGCATTGCAAATATGTTTTTGCAAGTGTTAGAAGTTCATGTTTCCTAATCCTTGTGTCGTGATTCTAAAAGTGTGTAAATGTGTTTTGCAACTTGTTGGGAATCATGCTTAATCTTTATGTGCATGATACTATAATTTACAAATGTGTTTTGCAAAATATGTTGACGTATCTACACTTCTTAGGAAAATCAGAACTACCGCTCTGCGGAATTACCGGCGTTGTGATCACGGTACTACTGCATTCGTTGGTGGTCGAAAACCAAGGTGGTTGAAGACCTATGTGATCGAAGACTAGAGTGGTCGAACCAACGTGGTCGGTGATAAGTGTGGTCAAAGCAATGTGGTAGAAGACCAAAGTAGTCGAATCAGCATAGTCGAACCAACGTGATCAAACTAATATAGGGTCTGTTTTTTTTTGGCTGCGGCTTATGGATTTTGGCTGAAATTTTTGAATTTTGGCTGTATGCGGTACATATTACAGAGAGATCGATACTTATTTGCAATTTTGGCTGGTACAGATGTTGGACTTTTATCGTGTACTACGTTTAACTTGTAGACTCCGTCTTGAGAAAATACTCCATTTAAAAGTTAGGTACTGTAGCGGTTGTGAAAAGCCGACCGGCTTGTTGCCTGCCGAACATGCCCATAGTCGGTGACTAACATGATCGAACCAATGTGATCCAAGACCCATGTGGTTGAAGACCAGAGTGATCAAACTAGCGTAGTCAAATCGATGTGGTTGAACAAACGTGGTCGGTGACTCACGTGGTCGAAGACCTATGTGGTGAAAGACCAGAGTGGTCAAACCAGTGTGGTTGAACCTGTGTGTTCGACATCAACGTAGTCAAACCGACGCGGTCGAAACCAACGTGGTTGAACCGACGTGATCAAAACAACGTGATCGAAGATTGACGTGGTGGCGGAGATCTATGTGATTGAAGATTGACGTGGTCGAAGATCGACATGGTTGGTGTGGTTGAGATCTATGTTGTCGAAACCAACGTGGTCGGAGACCTGTGTGGTTGAACCAAACAACGTGGTCGGAGATCTGTGTGGTCGAATCAGACAATGTAGTCAGATACCAACGTGGTCGAAGACCAGTGTAGTCGACGATAGATAGTTTCGGCTCTGTGTGAGCGGTCCAACCCTCGAGCGGTACTACCGGTTCTATGTGACGGTACTTCTGATTTGAGGAACGACTGATTGTGTAGCGGTATATTTTTTCCAGAGAGACACCTTTTAGGAGTCTTCTCGTCCTCGTGGAAAACGATAGTGCAGAATGTTTGGAGCGGTAGTACCGGACTTTGTGTGGTGGAACTACTGGATTTGCTGAGGAAGGGATACTTTTCTGACCATTGCGAAGGAGAGTGGCAGCACCATATTTTTGCCTACAGTACTACTGGAAATCCTTTTTTTTATCCCCAATAGCTAGTTTCATGGTGTGGGGTATATATACTTCCTTGTGGCTAATTGGAGACAAGGTTGCTGCACTTTATTTCATTCTCTTGAGTTAGCGTGAGGTTCTCTTCTCAATTGTTCATATGTTGCACCTTGTGAGCTAGGAAAAGGGTTCTAGATTGCATGCGTTGATCTAGAGGTGGATTTCATACCCACTTAAGCTTGTGCATTACACGTGCTGAGAGTCAAGTATGAGGGCTTGATTTGTTATTCTTAGAGTTTGCCAACTTTTAGATGAAGTTGGAGGTGTCGTGCGTGGTGATCTTCTTAAAGAAAGTTGTGAGAAGACCTGCCAAGTCGTGAAGGTTGGAGCTCACCTACCCAGTGCGGGAAAGAGCTACCACTAGTGGATTGAGATGTTCAGCTTAATTTGCGGAGCCGGTCCAATTCGTTTACGCTTACCTCAACATGGATTAGGGGAGACTGACAAGTTTCCGAACACCACGGTAAAAAGAAATCATGTCATTATGGTTTATTCTCTTGTGCTTAATTTACCTTCAAGCAATTTATATTAATAGAATTAAATTGATTGCTTGTCATTTTAGAATTGCAAATCTTTGACATAGACTTAAATTGTTGGTGCACTTAGGTGAATCTAGTTGTTTTAGACCTTATTTGTACTAAAGTAATTTGAGTTAAATTTCTGCATTATATACTTGGTTTTAGCCAAATAGTAATCAAAGAGAAATTAAAAAGAAAGAATTTTTAAAATTGTCTATTCACCCCCTCTAGTTGGCCTCCTCGATCTTATACCTACCGCGTGAGCACCTGACGCGGCACTCAAGCGCGCGAGGTGCACATCTAGTTGCAGTCAAAGCGTCGTGGATGAAGTGCTGTGGTTGAAACCTTGTGATCGAAATCATGATCGAGGTGCTATGATCGAAGCGCTATGGTAGAGGCACCTCCGAGGATGGGGCCACGTCAGCAGGGGCGGCGTTCTTAGGGGCGCACGCTACATGCTGCGTGCGATTGACGGCCGAGCGAGGGAGCCGAAAGGAAAATTTTACGGAAGGAAAGACTAAAGAGGAAATTTCTCTATCACCGGAGGGGAAAAAAATGACCAGGTTTCCCAATAACTCCATTAGCGCGGCGTTGTGCGCTTGTGCGCGTGATACCCGTACCAGTTTACCACCGTAGCTTCCTTACCACACTACTTACCTCTAACATGTCACTCCAACTCATTCAGCGACGCACGTCTCCCTCTCCCCGTCGAGTTAGACCAAACCGCAAAGCAAAGCGAGACAGCAAGCCAAGCTACCAACCAATCGAGCCCCGGTCGCCCTACGCCTAGGGTTTCGATGGAGCTCGCCGCCGCCGCCTCCTCCTCCTCGTCCACGTCATCGCCAGCGGCGGCGGGGGCGGGGGCGGCGGCGAGGCGGAGGTTGCCGGAGGCCGCGGAGCTGAAGCTGCGGCGGGAGACGCTGGAGTCGGTACTGGAGCAGTGCCAGCGCGCGCTGGAGCTGATGCGCGAGGACGATCTCGGCGTCGCCGTACCGGAGGAGGCCGCCGAGGCGGCGAATCCGGAGGAGGGGGAGGATGGGGGCGGCCAGGCTGTCGGCGACGGCTGCGATGAGGAGGGGGTGCAGCCGCCGCCGCCGTCGGATGCAGACTACGAGACGGACGAGGTGAGGGGGAGATCTCGTGGTGTGCCTCTAGAATTTGTGGTCCGGGGATCTGTAGGAGATTGAGAACTCAGGTTCCGATATTGGTGGCTCAATTGATTGGTAATTTGTGACGTTTAAGCGTTTCGTGAAATTTGAGTCCTCGAAATGGTAGTGATTTAGTTGGATAGGAGATGGTAGTGTCCTGGAATTAGGTCAAATTCACACGAAATTGCCCTATTTCGAATGGTGCTGCCAGATTTTGACTACCCCTTGTTTCTGTGGTGTCACGTGGTGAGTCTGCCAGTAAGTCCAATTGCACGGTTTGCCGGATATAGTCGCATTCTGAGTTATAGATGATTTGTGAGAAGGTGTGGCAGCTACCACTTGAATGTGCTGCTGGGTAGGTGAGGGCTGCTACCGCAATTGGGACTTAGGTCACGGCAGGATGTGGAAATAGAGAGGTGGGAAGTGTATTGTGCGATCAAATGAGCCATAATTCAGAACCGAACTAGGGTGTTACTAAAATCAAATGTGTTGTACTTAGTGAAAACTGATCTAGGGAGTTTTGCTCACTCCTAGTTCAGTTTTCACTATTCAAAATCTACGAGTGAGCAAATATGATAAGCACATTATGTCCTGGATTTGGAATAGTTGAGAAGTGACTGTAGTCGTATAGTTTAGGTTATTCATTTTTAGTTACTTCTATATATGAGGACATATCTGTTATGAACCATGGATGTAGGTGTTTGGTGTTCCTGGCGCCAAGGTTACCCTTTCCAATTTTGTTTTCTCAATGACAACTGTGGCTAAACTGTTCTCTGACACTTTTGGGTATCACTTATTGGTGTGACATGAAAGCAGGGACTACGGAGAGATGGAAAGACCGAAAGAGAAAAGAGATCTTTCATTGTACTTCTTTCTTCTGTTCTGAATGTGTCCTAAATTTTGTATTTTTTCTTTTATTTTGCAGCTGTGTGATCTTCTTAAATCGAGGGTTGAATCACCTGAATTTCTCGAGAAGCTTGATAGCATCCAGAAGTCAATGTATCAGCATGTTGCAGGTGCACATTTGCTGAGTGAACCATTATTGCCCTCTGCTGGACTCAAAAAGTTTAACAAGAATTATGGCTTAAAAATGAATGCACACACTGACCTTTCTGCAGCATGTTACAAATTTCCTTTTATTTCACTTCTTCCAATTTAACCTGACAACTGAACAGTTCCACAATTATTCATGTAACAGTAGATGAAACTATATCATGGGACATCATAAGTGCGGCAGATATATGGGATGATAAAAGTATGAACGTTAGTGATGATTCAGAGGATGGATATGTTCTCGTTAAGCAAGAGGACATAGTTGATGGGATTGCATCCTTCATGGCTGCATACTTGTTGTCGCTGAAACAAACTAAGGTATGCAAAGTTTAGTTCACGCCTTAATTTGTGATCTTCTCCCATATTTCTTCTGTGTACCTGGATATCCTTCCTCATGCACTCATTCCTCATACTTAGCCTCACTCTCACAAAGAATCTATATTATACTTAGCTTCACTCTCACAAAGAATCTATATTCTGACTAAAGAGTCATGCTTACAGTGGATACTGAGGTTCAGGATGTATAAATATTGTTATTTACAACCATGAATTTTTATGGAGTCCTGTACATTTTTATTAAATCTATATTGTTAGAAGATGGATTACCTGTAGTTCAACATAGTGTCTACTCTTCATGATAGGTTTGGCGTAATTGTCTGTTGTGCTATTTATATCAATATGGGAAGGCCCACCTCTATTCTTTGTCATGCCTTGATTGCTAAATTATCAGCATGGCAGAGGATTTCATTATCACTCATTGATTTGGAATCTTCATGCTTTGATGGCCGAAAATTTCATGTTATGCAGGACTTGACACCCAATCAACTTCAACAAGGTTACCTTTTCTTTTCCTGTCTTAATTCTAATGAGTTTAGGTATTAAAAAAAATCTTATGCTAGACTCATTTTTTGTCAGCCCTTAGCAAGACATTTTCAGCTAAAAAGAGGAAAAACAAGCTTCAGAAGGCATGGGATGGAACAAAAGTTGTTTATAATATAGCATCATGGAGTGCGACAGCTATTGGGTAAGTTGTCCTTACAAATCAATAACTGTGAACACAATTCCTATAGAATTCTCCCAGTAAGTGATTTTCTCAGATCGAGTCAAGGAACGTGGAATCCCACTGGCCGGTGGCCAAGCTTGGGTTTCTGTATAAACATCACAAGTTAGCTTCTAGCACACATGCCACATAAGCCCTTCAACAGAACTCGATTAGCTCCTCAGTGACTTAGGGCAATAATGTCTTCAAACTCCATCTTAAACTACCTTAACTCCTTCCGACTTGGTGGGCTTGTTGGGGAATCCTTACAAGCTTTTAAAGGTTCCTTGGAGCTACGCCTAAAGCACAGAATCTGTGCTAGAAACTTTAGCTGCAAGAATTTTCTTCCCTCTGAAAATTGAAAAGTTAGTAAAGAAGCTCACCCAAACTAAATGGTCTGTAAGCAACAAGTATATATTAATCCTGGTCTCATGGCAACTGGACATAATCACATCACGCCCAAAGCGTAAACTAAATTAGTGAAGTTGACCAACTGGTTGGAGCCTTTAGGGTCTGATGAGTTAGATGAGGTGTGTCAGTTGATGATAGAGATTGAATGAATACACTCGTTCAGCATGTCATTTTCTCTAACAGTATTTAATCACAGATATTTCCTGCACAAAATCACACTCATTCAGCATGCCATTTTCTCTAATAGTATTTAAATCCCAGATATTTCCTGAAAAAAATGAACTCATTCAGCATGCCATTTTCTCTAACAATATTTAAATCACAGATATTTCCTGCACAAAATCACACGTTCAGCATGCCATTTTCTCTAACAGTATTTAAATCACAGATATTTCCTGCACAAAATCATAGTGGCATCCTTAGCGATAAGTTCGTGATAAGCTTGCGGGTGTTTGCTATTCCTGTAGCTGTGTATGTAGGCACGTAGACTGATTTTGTTCCGCTCTTGCAGTATCTACCAGAATCCAGCGATTCTAGAAGCAGCAACTGCAGCCTTTTGGACATCCTGCCGTGTAATATCAAAGTTTATGTGAATAGTCCATGGCTTGTCGTTGTGATCCTGTACACACTGTCACTACGGCCATGATACGACTTCTCTGTGTCACACATTGTGGTACACTTGTTTATGATGTAGTTCTATTGCAATCCTCTACTGCTGGGCCTTCACCCGCAGGTTCATAGGTTGCTTTTAACAGTTAGATCATGTGTCGGAAGGTGTCAGCTCAAACCACATCAGTGACTGATGATGAACACGTGGTGGGGCTGATCCGTTGTATCTGACGCGTAATCTAATTGTTGAATGCAGCTTCCTGTGCGTTTACCTGTATCATTTGTATCCGACCTTCGTTCAATGTCTCCTTGTAAATGCAAGCCCGTTTATTGTATATCAGCTGTGCAGGTGCAACCGAACAGCTGTTTATCCATCATCCAATTGTAAATATATCCATTCGTTTGAGTGACGTGTCGCTCACGTGTGTTGCTCCTTTTCATTTCAGAAGTGTGAAACTATTACCATCTGCTCTTAACAGTGTCATTGGTCTTTTGGGGTTTGGCTTTTGCATTCTCCGAATGACAAAACAAAAATAAAACAAATGAGATGATTTCTTCGAAGCAGATTATCCAAATAATTTTTGGAGTCTAAAATCGTATGTACTGCCCGTGTCAGTGTTTTTGTTGTCTGCTGGTATTTAGAAAAGTATAGATAAAAACCGACAATTGTCTCTAAAAATATAGACAAAAATTATCAGCCATAGACAGAGACCCTGGTTTTTTAGCTTTGATTCTATTTATTATATTTACCGATCATAGCTCAAAAAGAACAACTCGCGTGAAACATGCGTGCTAATAGATACCACAGTTCTACGTTCTCTTGTGAGAATGCGTGTAATGAGCATGATGGCAAGGACAAGTAACGTCGCGCCGTTCACCCGTCCGTTGCCACCACGTCCACACCGCGGCAAAGCTCAAACGGTTGCTTGCACCTCACCGCCGCATCGCGGGGCGGCTATCCCTGGCTACATTGCCTTGGAAGTTCGAGACTGCCACCACCACGGGTCCACGGCACCACCCAGCCACGAACGGCACGCAAGGTTGGCAGCTTGCCCGGCACGATGGGCACAGCAGCGTGCGCGCCGGCCTCGTAGGCCTGGACCATGGTGGTTAGCGTGCAAGCACACGGTGCACCGCTCCAGAAATTAAGCCGGTGACGACCGCCACCACGGCTGGGTGAGCGGCGGTAGGGTGGTAACCGGGGCCTGCTGGGGAGACGTGATGGGTCTCAGGAGGGGAGCGTGCGCCCCGCCGGTGCAGAGGAGGTTGTTCGGCGGCGAGTGGGTCTCAGTCGCGCGCCGTCAGGAGCTTCTCGGCCACGCTCGTCCAGCCACGCCAGCTCCACCGTGTCGCCTCCCGCCGCGCAAGGATCCCATTGACCCTGCCGGGAGCGTACCAGCGAACCGATGAGCTCCATGGCCTATATCACACCCAAGGCATTGAAAACTAGAGATCAAACTCTCCAAAATTAAACAGTCTGAAGTTCGTGGTTGTACCATTCGTGCTATAACACACATTACAAATCTCAGAACAAATCTACTGCCAAAAGTAGGACAAGGAACGGAAAATGTGTTTACACCCTTGTAGGGAATGTATGGCCTAAGCCAGGACTACAAAATTAAACAGTCTGAAGTTCGTGGTTGTACTGTTCGTGCTATAACACACATTACAAACCTCAGAACAAATCTACTGCCAAAAGTAGGACAAGGAACGGAAAATGTGTTTACACCCTTGTAGGGAATGTATGGCCTAAGCCAGGACTGCAAAAAGAACAAAAACAGTACAGAAGAAAGCAAGATGTGTGTCAAAAATCTTTCTTTCTGACAGATAACTACTAAATCAGAATTCCTAATAGTTAATCTAATCATATGGATCTGTCCATGTAGTTTCTCACCCTGAATGAAACAACAGTGCAAGTGTAAACTGCGGTCATGGCTATAATGAACACTCCAGCATATGTGCATACTGTTGCTGCACAGACATAAAGGTACCTGTCGCCATTTGCAAATGGAACTAGTCAACTAACAAAAAGAACCAGATGTAGCATATACATAAAAGATTGATGTATTGAACTCAGTAAAAGTCCATCCATGATAACGAATGCAACCAGTGAAAACATTCTGGTATACATGAAAGATTGATGTATTGAACTCAGTAAAAGTCCATCCATGATAACGAATGCAACCAGTGACAACATTCTGGTCACAGCTAACTGCTTCTATTTGTTGTTCAAGAAGACTGGAATTTGATACTTGAAAACATTATTGCCTTCGTTTCTTTGGCTTCACATGTTCTATTCAAAAGTTTGATGGGTGTGCTTGTAGCATTATCTCGTATGGACATAAGCTCTATTTTAGTATACTGCAGATTTCTAAAATACAAATAAATGGAAGCGCACATGCAGAAGGCAAGCATCAAATAAAAAAATCATATATCCTGAAGGGATCCATGTAATACACCAAAATGGAGAAGTGACTAAACATTTATTTGTAAAGCTTTTATTGAATACTTTGGTGAAAATATGCTCCAAACAAACAAGTGGTTCCTCATGAGCAGCAAAACAATGGTGTATGAAGTCAAGGCAACAGAATTAATGAGCAAAGTAAGCAAACAGGGCAATATGATCATTTTATGTAGAATGCAGCTCCATTTAATTGCTGTGGAGTAGAGGCATCATCACTATCTTTCACCGATATATAAACCACCATTCCAACATATAACAACAGAGGTGATCCATATGTAATAATGAACATCAATATCCTAGAAAGAATTGTGGAGTAACTTGAAATGCCCTGTTAAAATTCGTTAGTCAAATCAGAAGGAAATGGGGAGAAGGGGCACTTTAGAAAGTATACGTTAAACTTACAATGAAAGCTCCAGCAACATCAATGCTGGTAAGGGTATTTGTATTCCCAAGACCAAAATGACCCGGCCATTCCCAAGATTGCATTGCAACAACCTACACAGTTTATCGCCAATGGTTAGCCAATAAAAATAACCATTTCCCATGGTGCCATGAATTTGGGAAACAAAAATAGCATGTTGGTCGAGTAAAGATTATAAAGAATATTTCAAGAAACCAACCTGTACCCATTGCTTATGCAATGATTTATCCAGAGAAAATTGAATTATACTCGAGATGATTTTCAAGAAAATGAGCAAAAGAGGAATTGCATTTATGGATTGTTGCAGAAGCAATTGCAGAAGGCACGAGAACATTGTGTATGTTATTCCAGTCAGGAACAAACCTGCAGCAGCACGGCGGCCACGGTCCAGCCGGCGACGGCGGCGCAGGAAGGGGAGGTGGCAGCCATGGCTTACCTCGGCAGTGGCGATCGCCGCTCCTCTACGGCACGGCGGACACGACGCTGGTGGTGCTTGGAGGGTGCATCGCTCGGCGTATCGGAGCGGAAGAGGGAGATACATACAGTGCGATACGACTGGGCTGACTATATAAATCTAGGCTTCGTTAGCAAGTTGGATCGCTCGGTCCACAAGTGAATGGGCCATTAAAAGTATAAGCCCATTCCAAAATGATAAGTTGGATCCCTCGGCCCAAACAAAACCCACCCCACCCCGTGGCGCACGGGGATAAAGGGCCCGCTCGCTCACCTTGCGCCATCGCCGCTCGCTTCGCTTCCGCTGCTCGGCTCTCGCTCTGCTCTAGGCCTCTAGGGTTTGTTGTCTCCTTCCGCCATTCGGATTTTGCGGCGTTAATCCGCAAGGAATGGCGTCGGTGCAGCTCTCCGGTGCCGGAGGTGGCGCGGCGGCATTCGCCAGGAAGGGGCCGGCCTCCTTCGACGCGCTCCGCCTCCCCCCGCCGCCGGCCGTCGGGGTCCGCACGCGGCCTCGTCGTCCGGGCCGCCACTGTTATTGCCCCCAAGGTGTGTTTCCTTGCATTGTACCTTCGTGTCACTGTTATCTTCACATGGAAGAGCGATGGAATCGATGATGAGGTTGCCGGGATATATGCTGGTTACACTCCCTTGCATTTGATAATGTTGACGGAATGTGGTGGTTCGAAATGCGAGTGCGTTAAGTGTACCCTGTATGTATTGCCGTGATAGTTAGCTCATGGTGATTAGGAATTTGAACTTTGAAGGTCTCCATGTGAACGGTGTCGTGTGCTGCTTAACAGTGCTCTCTACGCTTGCTGCGTAATGTTTACATGGGGTTGAATTCCACTGGATCTAATGGTCAGAGTGTTGCGATGAATTGTGTCATGAAGTGAATCTCATGGATGGGTTTTATCAAGATGTTAAATTGGGCCGAAAGCAATATATTGTTTAAGAGGAAAATACATGGAGGGTCGCTAAACTTGTTCGGCCATGTCATCTGGGTCACTGTACTTTAAAAATGCATATCTAGGTCACTGATGTGATATAAATAGGTCATTTGTCCATCATAGCTACCCATGTTGGCATATTTCGTACGCGTGGCAGAACATGTAAAATTCAATACTTTGAAATTAACACAAAACCCCTCAATATTATATTTTTGTTTTATCCTGATCTGGTTGAACCAAACCGAAGCTGTTCGCACCAGTCACTCGAGGCTTTATCCTGTTCTTCCATCTGCATCCTCTTGTGATGAAACCCTTGAGGCAGCGGCGACGGAGTGTGGTGCTAGCGGCAGAGTATGGTTTCGTCCTCGTAGCACTCAATGCACTCTAGGTAATGAAGTTATGATGCATAAATCAAGATCTTGCACGGGCTGTCTGGGACTCAAACAAAAAGTAACGAGATGGTATAGAATGCGGTCTAGTTCAGATAAGGGTGCATGGGTAGGGCTAAACGAAAAAAATTGCACAGGGGTTTTCTACAAATGTTTCGCCAACTGCTTTGAATCCTATCTGTCATGCCACACAAACTATGCTAATATGCCAGCATGGGCAGGTAGGATAGACTAGTGATGTACTGATGTCACATCAGTGACCTAGATGTGCATCTTGAAAGTTTTGTGATCTAGATGACATACCCACACAAGTTGAATGACCCTCTATGTATTTTACTTATTGTTTAATCTGTGATTAACATTTTAGTTGAGCCTCCTGTTCTAGTTCTCATGTTTAATCTATGATTAACATATTGTTGGTTGGGGAATATATTGTAGCTTGTTCACATACTTGGCAAGAAATGCCCCGCCTCATTTGTTTCCCAGAAAGTATGTTTTTCGATGCTTTGCAGGTGGGAAATAATGTCTTGTTATTCCATTGCAGTATACAACGCTCAAGCCCTTGTCTGACAGAGTGCTTGTAAGGATTAAGTCTGCTGAGCAGATGACAGCTGGTGGAATTTTGCTTCCGTCGACCGCTCAGTCTAAACCTCAGGGGGGGTGAGGTAGTTGCCATTGGTGAGGGAAGAACCATTGCGGATGACAAAGTGGAAGTCAGCATTCAGGTATATTGTTCTTTGCAAGAAGTGTAAGATTGTCTGTAAGTACTTTCTAGTAAAACTGGTGGGCTTCCGCCTTCAGATATAGACTACCCCATGGCCATGGAAGAGCAGGTATAGCTATTCTATTGGCCATTTATGGACTGGAAACATTCTTTCTTCCAGTACTCTGGATCACTTGTTTCCACCTAACCTAAGATTTGCCTTTCTGGTTGGTTAGCTGAACTTTGTCAATGAATTGTTACAGAAAATAACCAAATCATTATTAGCAAGTTGTGTGCAGTCAGTCTGTTCCAATCTTATCAGTAAGAATATCAGACCTGAAACTAACAGATTGAGCATGGCAGCTTTAGTGTTGGATTTATAACTACTCCAGTCAGATGCATGTTGAAAAGTTGAATATGATGAAGCTGTCAAAGCTGTGTCTTGCCTGTTTTAAACCCAAGGTTTCACATACTTTATGCTGGTTGTGTACCTGGTTTGGATCTTTTATGTGTTCTGCTGTGATGGTTGGCAAGAAAACAATATATAGTAACATGTACTTCTGTTACTTACGTAGGTTGGAGCTCAAGTTGTATATTCAAAGTATGCTGGAACAGAGGTGGAGTTGAATGATTCCAACCATATTATTCTAAAAGAGGACGACATCATAGGTATTCTAGATACCGATGATGTGAAAGACATGAAGCCTCTTAATGACCGTGTTCTTATCAAGGTAAACATCTCTTATACATTTGTACGGGACGGTAGTGTAGTGGTGTTGATTAAGTAGGCATGGCCAATTCTAGTTGAGGTTATAACTTACAGCACCCTTCCTTTTGGTTATAATAATTGTTTCCTGCTTTGCTTCCTTTTTCTTGTATGATAGGTTGCTGAGGCTGAAGATAAAACTCCTGGTGGTCTGTTGCTTCCTGAAACTACTAAGGAGAAGCCATCCATTGGAACAGTGAGTGGCTCAATTTGTTAGATCTCTTTTGACATTTTTGTGCTCCGTCCGTGCTATGCCCTATGGTTCTTATTAACTGCACAGTTGGAGCTCGTGTTAGAGCTATTCCCTCCGCATCTAAGTCCAAATCATAGTTACATCCATTGGGGACAGGTCGCGGCTGTTGGCCCAGGCCCTCGGGATGAGGAAGACAAGAGGAACCCTTTGTCGGTGTCTGCAGGCAGTACCGTTCTATGTTCCAAGTGTGCTGGCAGTGAGTTTTAAGGGTGCTGATGGCACGAGCTACATTGAGGGTGTCGGATCTGATGGCTATCCTCTCCTGAGTTAGATTTCACCAGGTGCGCGCAGGCGATGACAGCTAGTATTACCATGTCCTTTTGGTGGTCATCATTTCGTGGAAATATCTTTGCAGCGATTGTAGAATTTGCTGTTTCTGGTCATAAATTGACTGTTTCTAGAGCATAAACATTCCAAGGCAACTTGAATTACACGAAGAGAATCCCCTTTTATTGCAGCTATGCCCAAAATTTGGGTTTCTGGCTGATTGATATTTTATGTACTTTAATGAAAGGGCATTTCCCCCCTTATTCCTGAGTTTTGTAACGATAGCCTGTTGTGCGCTTGAAGGCACGTGCTGAGTTATTGGTCAAGTTTTTTTTAAGGCAAATGGCAGAGGGTACAAAAAATATAGGAGTAATTTGTTCAAGCAATTTATTTACTCTCTGTTTTTCAATAACTGATACGGTTGACTTTAATATTCAAATTCGACCAATAATAACTTTTAAATATTTAGTTAGGAAAAGTGAAAAATCATATTGTTAGATTTGTCGTATTGAAAAATAAATAACTTTAATAAGTATTTACATATTTATTGTTAAAAAAATAATCGTCAATGTTTGAATAGGAAAGTAAACTGACGGACGGAGTATCTAACATGGCAGAGCCGTTGGGGGGCACAAAAGATGTTACGGGCAAGTACTCCACGTCTCGTGTCCCAGCCAAGAACTGGGTGATTCTCGGTCAAGTATTCAGCGTAGCGTGGTTGACTGTGCAAGACGTGACGACGTACGTGCAGACGCAACTGCTTGCGACAGCAACACAAACTTCCTGGCGCGCACGACCGGCCAAATCAGCGGTCGAGCCGAGTCACATCCATAAGCCTTTGGCTCTTGCAGCACTAGCACAAGTGTTTTGCATGCACCGAATTCCATCGCTCCTGGAACGACGAACCAGCCACGGCTCGGACGATCGAGCGGCAACCCGGTCAAATCGGAGTCGTAGTACGGATGCCACCGCACCCGCATACGTGCAGCATTAGTATAGCGCCGTTTTTTCAACTTACAATGTATATGCTATGACTTTTTCATATACATATATATATATGATGGTTTTTATGTTGTTTTTTCGAAATAGTTTATTGATATAGTCTTTTTGAAATGATTTATAGATTTATTAGAGCTCAGTTCATTCACACAAATATTTATGTTAAGATCAAAAATCATCCACCACAGCTATAGATCAATAGTCACAACCGAAAAGAAGGCTAGCAATCAGCCAGCATGTGCTCCTTTCCCGCCGACAGCTGAGCCCGAGCTTCTCCTATTCTTCACAAGACGCATTAAATCATTATTTTCCTTGTGCTGAACTGCTGACTTCTCACCCTCCGCTGATCAGATCTTGGCTTCAAGGTCCACAGTACTGCTTCATCTACACCAAACTTAGTTATAAAGCAACAAAAATTCAAAACTGATCATTCCATTTCCATACGAGTGCCTGCCTCTTGCTAGCTCGAAATTAAGTACTCCACTAGTAATCTAGCTAGCATCGCTTACTAGAGTCCCAGTAGATAAAATTCACGTGCCTTCAAACCCAAATGTTTTCTCCTTAGTTCTGAAGGACATAAATATCGAACTTTTGAGTTTGTTTACTCGGTCTAGCTAGCTTACCTGTCGTCCGTCGAATTACCAGCTCACGGTCATATTATACACATGGATTAGAAATCTAGAATCGCTTTTACTGTTTGACTAGATCTTACCGCGAGATGGATGCTGTGGGAGTACGTAACGAGCTGTACTTGACCAAATCGGCGTGCAGTGCAGTGTTAGAAAGGCAGCAGTAGAGACCAGGCTTTTTCGTCAGAGTTCATTCCGATTTGATTTGTAGGGCGGTAACTCAAAAAGTTGTTGCAACACGGTATCAGAGAAAAGATGCGGTTGGATTGGAGAGGCCATGGGGCCCACGCGACGAGTGATCGATGGTTTTCTTTTGGTTTTTGAGAGCGACGAGCCGACGAGCGATGCGTTTTGGGGCTTTTTGCTCAACGCTTAAACTGGAAGTAAAGAGCGGACGACGGGTTCATGTGCCCGGGACTCGATCTACAACCTCGTGTTTATCTAAATTTAATCCGTCCAACTTTGGTTCTAAAAAAATTAATTAGCGGCTTTACTTCTAAGCTTGCACGATAATAACTAGATATACATAATTTTTAGTCTGCACAAAAATTATCCATTTTTATGTCATAAAAAGATATAATAGAATAAGATCAAGTTAACTCTAATATGCACATGTATCTTTTTTTTTTTTGAGAAACGCATGGAGTGCAATTGACTTTGCGTCAAGATTCATATCTTCTCTGTTGCCACTCCTATACCCATTGACACCCAACACGGTTGCTGCCATGTCATTTGCCTCACCAATGGCTATGGTAGAGGATCCAACCTCGTCTCACTGTCATATGTGTGTCACAACAATCTCCCTATCGTCTCCTTTGTATTTAGTATAACATTAGTCTTGTTGACTTCATCACTACCCTCTAACGTTACCTTATAACAACATCAAGTCAGCTATTTTTGTTCACTAGCTCTAACATGTATCCTCTTTAGCTGACATTGTCCTATTGCTTGTGAAACACGGAAGTAATAAAGATAACAATATAAATAAATTCGAATGCTAAAAAATGCACTGTGTATATATAAAGAGACTAAGGTATCTACATATTAGCAAAAGTTAAATAGAATGGTAAAAACTAATAGTAGAGCCGCAACAATAAAAGGCGACAACACAAACCAATGATGTCCCAAATAATTAAGACCGGACCGTCTTCCAAAACGACAACTGACTCAGGCCCCACGACCTAGCCCAGCGCACGCGCTCCCAATCAACCCCCGGCCCGTGCTAGCTGGCTGGCTGGCTCGGTCGGACGTCCCGCCAGGTGGCTACCACCATGCTCGTCGCCGTCCGACGCGCCATCTCGAGTCAACGCGTCGCGCGCGGCGACGTATAAGTAGCCGCGCGACCCCTGCACGATGATCAGCACAGTGTACCAACGAACAGACCGCAGCCTTTACACATCAACAACGTAGACGACGCGGGCTTCAACTTGTACCAACGCGGTGACATGTCGTCGTCGTCGGCGGAGATGGAGGGCGGCGGCGGCGGCGGTAGCAGGGGGAGCAGGAAGTACAAGGGCGTCCGGCGGCGCAAGTGGGGCAAGTGGGTGTCGGAGATCCGCCTGCCCAACAGCCGCGAGCGCATCTGGCTCGGCTCCTACGACGCCCCCGAGAAGGCCGCGCGCGCCTTCGACGCCGCCTTCGTCTGCCTCCGCGGCCCCGGAGCCGCCGGCGCTGACCTCAACTTCCCGGACTCTCCGCCGCCCTGCCGCGCCGGAGGACGCAGCAGCGACCCGCAGGAGGTGCAGGCGGCCGCGCTCTCCCACGCCAACCGCGCCCCCGTCACGGCTCAGGAGGCGGCCGCGGCGTTCATGGACGTGGACTCGCCGGCCACGCTGTCGGAGGAGTTCGTGACGCACGACATGGACGCCATTCTTGGCAGCAGTGAGGTGGTGGCGCCGGCCGTGCGCGCGGACGGCAGCATCGACTGGCGCCCTGTCATTGCTCACCCGCCGCCGCTCTTCTCGCCGACCGGCTGGGGCAGCAATGCGTACGACTTCTTGCAGGTACCGCCGCCGCCGGGGGACGAGGACATGGAGGAGAGCAGCCATGGTGCAAGCGCTTCTCTTTGGAGTTTTGACTCGAGAGACTCGTATTTCAGATACTAATTAAGATGCTGCTCTACCCGGGCATGCATGGGAGTCGTACAGATTAACTAGAAGGCGGTTCATTTCTTCGGGCGCATTGCTACGAGTATTACAAGTGCATTGCTACGAGTACGAACCTTTTTTTGGGCAACTTCTACAGGTAATTGATGATGGTTGTGTGCATCAGTCTTGCACGCTTGAGTTGTATTTTTTTTCGAAAAAGAGCAGCTAAGGATAGTATATAAGAGACCCGTCTGTCAGTGAGTGTTACAGAGGATAATTATACGGAAATTTTGATTGTATGTATAGTCTGCCCTTAAGTAAATCTTGTTTTAGTTGTGCTTAATTTGATGGATATGATCTGGCCACCGCTGCAAAGAGGGCTTACAAGCATGTCCGTTTCATGTGCAAATTAACGCTTTGGGACAAGCCCTGAAGCCAACATACCAGCCGTGCATAGTCATCAGCAACTTGCAATATAATAGACAAAAGGCACATCATTTTCAAGCATGTGTCATATAGCAGGATCGAATATATAATCCATTGTGTGGCGTGATACCACTGTCTACCCTGGGTTGGATTCTTTGTGTGACTGAGCACGTAATTGACTACCACTACTGAAAAACATACCTACATGCGAATCACAAGAGGGTAGAGTCTCTCAAACGACCAAACCGATCTTAAATCACACGAAGCAGCCATGCATTATTGATCATACGAGTTTGTATAGGCTGTAGCAAAAGATACAGGTATAAAACCAAAGGCAGGACCATGTATAATTTTCAAGGAAAGAAGGAAAGGCAAGACCATGTATACAGTGTGTATATTCTCTTAACCTTTGGCAAGCCCATTGGTTGTCAACCAAATGCACTTTTCTTTGCACTTAGACAATGCCATTTTTCATCCACGTGAGTGGCGTGCGTGTATGTTCTACTCCAGTTCAATGTATATAGTGCACTATCATGGTGGTCACCAGCTTATTAGTTGAATTCTTTTGAACTATGACTGTGGTTTCTAATTTATAATCTTTGAATTTTGGTTATTTATGAGAAATAGTATAAAGAAAAAAATAGTCGTATACGATTTTGATCGGTATAGCTAAATTCAATATAGTGTCCATTATAATCAACTTATAGGCATCATCTTAAAAACATGTATATTTTAAAGCTAGTCAGTGTAGCAGAGTGTAAAAAGCAAAAGCTAAGGTGGAGCACTGACCGAGAATGTTCTTCGTTGCCCCGTGCATAATGAAGCATCTGTGTCCCTTGTTTTTATCTTTACGAAGAATGGCCATGATGCTACAGTACTGTGCCTTTCTTTTCTAGCTTTTATCGTTTTCATATCGGAGTAGTACGTAATTTCTGAGGATTGTAACACTATTGTGTGCATACGGTAACGTGACACTACAACAACCGTATTCGGTGTAGCTCTCTCTGGCAACATCAAATTATTGATCAAGCTGTTCAAAATTACAGATGGAGTCCATCCCGTTGTTAGGCCTATATTTTTTGATGCTATGGTTTATAATTTTTTACTAAAGGTTTTAAGTTTTGGATTGTTCGCAACAGATATTATAGAGAGAAATATTCGCTTGCGGTTTTTGCTGATATAGATACTGAGATTTTAATATGTATTACAATTAACTTATAATTTTTATCTTATAAAATACTCTGTTTAAAAATTAGGTACTGTAACAAAAACTAAAATCCATTTTTAGAAAAAGCGAATAACATACCCTTACTTTTGTCAAGCTCATGCAACGCGTTGAGATCCCCAGGCAAAGCGGTGGGCGTGGAGCAAACCGAAAAGCGACAGTTGCTAAAACAGTGTTTAACAGGTGGAAACCAGGCACATTTTTGGGTTTCCTCCCTTACATTTAGTTAATTAAGCAAGTGCCACTTTTCTCCTGAGTGTGACACCTAACTAACACACACAAGCAAAATTAAGGATTAGAAAGGCACGTGTTCGGATCGGCCAGAAATTGCTTCTCTCTCTGGACCACGAACACATGCATGTACAATGCACAAAAACCAACCTCAAAGAAACTTCTCTTGTCTCTGCGCAGCTGAATGCTTGTGTTAATTGTTAACAATGTGATGCTTCTGATTATCATGATGCAATCAAGATGAAGAAACTCAATGCCATCTTTCTTGTGGAAATAAAACTCCCCAGCAAATTGTCGGTTGCTTTGTGGTTCGTGCACAAGTAAGCAGGTACATTTAAAAGTCAACTCCATTTTAGGGTGAGAAAAGTTAAAAGAACTTCTCAATAAAATATACTGCGGAACTAATCAACCTAACAAATTACTGATAAAACTTACATGAGACCAGGCCTGTCACATAGGGATATGATTCACAACTGTTTGATCATGCTACAGTGTTTGAACGAACGGTTTTGAACTACACCTTATACGGGGTGCCCGATCTTCACAACGTAGAATTGATAATAATAACTTGGATCTGTGCAATCTGACGAACCGATGTTGCCAACCACTGTTAGAACAATAACCTGTGACAAAAGAATTCGCTAACCACACGCTCATGATCCCGTCTACCCGACCACAAAGCAGACACGTCGCAGCTCCTGAGAATCACAAGGAATCACAAGAACAACGATGTAGAGAAACATCCAATTCCACTCTAGATTGCAATCAAACAGCAAACTCTAAGAAGATCAAACGTATAGCTCTCTCTTAAAAATAATAGATTCAATCGTGGTTTGCCAAAAAGTTACGTATTACAAGGCTTATATAACCCTTGGAAGGCCGCAAGGTCTCCAACTCAACTCATAAGTGTTTTAGACTCGAACTCTCACAAAAAGGAAATAAAAATATAAAATCATAATACTTTTGAAGATAAATCCTCCTCTATTACGTAGCCCTTCAAATAAACTTTCTAACGAATCCAAGATCATCTCAATCGGATCTCGTATGTGAAAGTTATTGCCTTTATACGCCAGGTATACGATCATAGATATGGTCTACTGTTCCGAATACCTTCAAGTCAATCAAACGGTTGCAAGTGTCTCCAACCAATCCAATTGCGGGATCATTCTGCCTAGTCCAAATGTTACCATAAATATCGACCGTCCAAAGTTGATCGAACGATACAGAAGGGCAAACGTTTGGAGCGGTCCGAACATCACCATCGCTAGTATGACTCATTTGGAGTGGGCTAAACATTTCCAAGGCGATCGAGCGGTCCGTTGAAGATCGGACGATACGATCGTTCAGAGCGGTCCGAACGTCTCCAAAGCATCTGAGCGTCCAATGCTGATTGGATGGCTCAGACAGTCGACACCATTCGGACTAGTCCGAACGTTTTGAAGGCCTTGCGAGCGCCCGATGTGGATCAAACGGTCCTGAACACATCTGAGGTCGATCAGATCAATCTGAAGGTAGTTTTTGATACCAGTTGAAATCGTTTGAATGTCTGGAGTATCTTTGTGAATTCAATTGTTCTCGTGGTCGATCCGACGTGGCAATGAGGACTTGAATGTATCTTCCCTTGCTTAACTCCAAGTATTTCTTCTCCATTAGTTTCTCCTCCATGGCTCTAATTCCAAAAGCTTCACATCGTTCAAATCTGAGAATACACATCACATTGGAATGAGATAGTATCCAATTCTCATGTAAATTATAACCAAATTCAATTAGGAATAAATTCACCTGTTGATTAATTTGTTTAGCTCGTGCTCGTGTAATCGGTCTAATTGATGTCTTCAAGATGTCCTCATCAACACCTCATCATAGGAATGATCTCATGGAAATATTTTCCACAAGCTACAAGAGTACCGAAGGTCAATGAAAGTGATGTTTACTGAACAACGGTGGTTTCTCCTAAAAAAAGTGTTTAAGCAACCTTTATAATGAAATTACAGCTTTACAAGTACTCAAACTATGACTATAACCAGTTGATTAACTCTTAATTATTGGAAAAGATTCATAAACACCACATAAGTTATTTTTCATTTTAATTTACCCCACGTATCTTATTTTTGTTTACTTTGCCTCTTATAAATTAAGTTTTCATGCAAATAGCTCCCTATAACACATGTCAGCGCTATTTCTCATGGTTTTTTATTGTCTTTTGCACTTGTTTTAATTATTTGAATATTTATTTAAGTGATTTTAATACTTATTTCAATAATTTGAGTTATTTTAGCTTTTTAATACATTATTTCAGCATTGACACATTAGTAATGAAATCATGTATTACAAGTACCAAAATCACTTAAATTATTAAAATAAGTATTAAAATCATAGAAACAAGTATTGACATCATTGAAATAAGTGCCAAAAGTAATGAAAACCATGAGAAATAGTACTAACATGCATCCTAGGAAGTATTTTGCACAACAACTTAACTTATGGGAGACAAAGTAAACGAACATAAGATATGTGGGCAAATCGAAAAACTTACGGGAGTATTTATGGATTTTCCCTTATTATTAAGCATATCACTTATATAATTGACCCAGAGACCAAGCCAATAGGCTGTACAAATAAGCAAAGCAATGACAGTACAATGATCAGCATGACAGCAGTGACAAAACACGAATAAAAAAAACATGCTTGTAAATGTGATGTGTGGCATCCAATAACAGTGATAGGCATGAAGGATCATATCTGTTTTAGGACAAAGATTAGCGAATCCCCAGCTATCTGAATCCCTGTTTGAAAGTTACTTGCTACAAAATGCCTACGATCTCTCAAAGCCACAGAAACTGCTGATATTTCGCTCTGATGCTCCTCTCTTTTGTGAATCGATAAAGACGTGTACTTGTGGAGATCATAACAAATTGGGAACGATGGAACGAGTGAATCACTCGGGTGAGAGAGCGAGTGTCACATCCCAAAATTTGGCTTTTTGAAAAATTTAAATTCCAATAAATTATTTTAAGGTAATTGGATTTTACTTGGCTTTTATTTGCCTTTCTGGATTTTCTGGAATTTAAAAACTATTTTTAGAGCTTAAAAAGTAATTCAAAATATGAAAATTAAATATCAACAGTAGTTGGAAATAATTTTATTTAGTCCAAAATATGTCCAGGAGCTTCTGTGAATTTTTCTGGAATTTTTGGAGGTATTTTCATTTTTTCCGAGGCCTAAATAATTTTCTAGCCTTTTCGAAAATCAAAAGCAAATTCTGAAAATAAAATCCTCCTTTTTCCTCCGCCGACGCGCGTGGGCGGCCCGATCCGCCACGTCGCGCTCGGCCGATCCGGCCGCACTTCTCTCTCCTCGTCCGGCCCCGGCCCCCGCCACCGGCCGCGGCCCGCCTTCCTCCTCGCGCGCCGATGCGTGGACGGCTCGGATGAGCCGAGTCCGCACACGCCTCAATCCACCGCCGCTCACTCCCGCCTCACTCCATCGACGCGGGCCGCCGCGTCTACCGCGTCTTCGCGCGCCTCAATCCACCCGCCGATCTTTTCCCGAGCCGCGTGGCAGCCATCCGCACCGCCCGGCCGCTCCTCTCTCTCATCGCACGCAGGCCCACTGTCGGATCCGTCGTCCCGCGAGCCGGCGCCTCCTTTTCCTCCTCTTTCTTTTCGCCGCCGACTGTGCCGAGCCGAATCCGCCTTGCCTCCCGCCTCTCCCTGGTTTTGGCAACCCCGAGCCCCGGTGGAAGCGAATCCCCAACGCCCGTGCGTTCCTTCCCTTCCGCCCCTATTTCCTTTTCCCCAAACTTTCCCGCGGCCCCGAGATCTCGGCGAGCAATCCGCGGCCGTGACCCTCCTCCGCCCTATAAAGCCCCCGGCCGCTCCTCTCGCACCACGCCCCGGCGCTCCACCTCTTTCCCGAGCCTGAGCACCCAAAGACCGGCGCTCTCTCTCCCGAGCTCGCCCAACTCCGGCGAGCCTTCGCGCGCCTCGGTCGTCTCCGGAGCCCGCCGCCGCCACCTCGAGCTTCCTCGCGCCCAGCGAACCTCCCGACACCTCGGCCGCGCCTCGCCGCCGCCGAGCGCGCGCGTCGGAGGACCCGAGCGCCGCCGCCACCTCTCGCCGCCGCCTCCTCGCTCGCCGCGCGCCGTTGACCCTCCAATCGGACCCTCCGCACTGGATTACATATCACGCACCGCCCGCACCCTCCGACCTCCTCGCCGCCGACGACCTTGCCTCCGTCCACGGCTGCCGCGGACCACTCAAAGAGTAACTCTCAAAGGGATTACCTACCCTTTATGGGTAGGCAACGCCCCACCCGATCGGTTACAGCGCTAACTCTTCCTCCCTCGGCTCCTCGCGCGCGTTCGAGCCCCGCTCCGCGGCGAGGTCGAGCCATTCTTTTAAAATCTCGCCGACAAGTGGGTCCCACCCGTCGCCGCCGCGCTCTCTGGCCGCCGCCGCCGCTGGGCCCCACCTCTGTGCTGGTCTCTGACAAGTGGGCCCGGAGTCCAGAGGGTCCCACATGTCAGAGGTTAAGTCAGTGGGCTCACTGTCCAGTGGGTCCCACATGTTAGTGACCACCAGTGGTTACTGTTCAGTGGGCCCCACCTGTCAGTCTCTCAAAATAAAAATAGAAATTAAAATTTAATTCTCCAGTGGGTCCCACCTGTCAGAAATTTCCGAATTTCTCGATTTATTCAAATCTGAGATTTTCAAATGAGCATAACTTTCTCATTTTAACTCCAATTCCAGCCATTCAAATTTCTAAATTCATCTAAAATCATAGTCTATCCAACTATGGCCTCTGTTGAATTTTTGGATTTTATTTGAATTTTCGTTTGTATTTATTTGTTTGTTGCTTCGTCTTTCCTCGCGTAGATTCCAACGTTGTCGACGATCCCTCTTCACAGCAGCAAGAAGACCCAGAAACCCTGCAAGAAGGCAAGTCTCCTTTGATCATTTTGAGCCTATGCTTTTGAAATGTTTTTAAAATATTTTAAATTATGTGCATTGCTATTTACATAAAGTCACTAATTCAAGTCTTTAGGAATTAGTTATTCCAACTTTGTTATGCCCTCATTTGACATTGATTGCCATGTACCTTGTCACCCTAGAACTCCCTTTGTCTCAATAATGAGATTACTATTAACCTTTGTGAATAGTAGATGTGTAGCTTAATGCTTAGTCTTGCTATCTAATAACTTTGGAAAATCTTGAAAATGGGAAATTATGATTTATTATTGAACCCTTGTGTTTGAAAGTGAAGTGGCAATTGGAGTTGTCACTGTGATTTTAAAATAAAATAAAATTGTGAAAGTTGGTTTAGATTAGGGTGGATGGTTGTTTGGGTTGGTGCAGTAAGCACGAGAACTTGTTAAGTGTATGTTCCACCCTAGTCAATTAAGGACCGACGCTTGTGTTTGTCCAAACTGAGCATTAACCGTACAACCACAAGTCTATATGGGTACGACCTAGCTGACTAACTTATGATAGTCTAGTTTAGGTGCCACCAGTGGAAAGTGGGTGCCAGGGATGGACTGGTTATTCACAGTGAGGGACAGGGATTTACTGTACTCATATGGCGCAAGAGGGGCTTGATTGGCGGATTTAACCCTTCTGCGGTGAAACCTCGCGGGTGGTGTCTAGCTAGATTAGAGTAAGGTAAAGGCTTTGTGGTATTTTATCTGGGTCTCATGCCAAGGAAGCGTGTTGACTTTTAGGATAATTTATCTCTTGTGGGTAAAGTTGTACAACCTCTGCAGAGTGTAAAACTATTCGAATAGCCGTGCCCACGGTCAAGGGCGGCAAGGAATGCATTCACATGGTAGATTTCTGGTTTTGTTTTAAAATGAAAAGTTTGTATTCGAGGGTGGAGGAACTCTCGGAAGGGAATTCAGCGGATGGAGCAGAGAGGGTGGATGTAACCGCAATATTAAACTTGTTCAAGTTGATTAGCTAGTGTTGGTAGATGGAACCTTCACTAGAAAGTTAATGATAGTTTCGCTAAAACATTTACTTCATTAAATATTGCCTTGAAAATAACTAGTAGTAATCGAGATTTCAAATATTGCTTTGTGCAAAAGAAACATATGGCCTTCCTTTGTTAAGCCTTGCATCTATGCATTTTTCCCAAGACTTATGAGTACTTTACGTACTCACATGCTACACTTAAAAATAAAATCTCGAGGAAGTTGAAGCTCAAGAAGGTGACTACGACTATCGCTTCGCGTGTGGTCGTGATGGATTCTTCCCGAGGACTAGGTCGCGCTTCCCGATCAATTGCCCGTGGCGTATTGATGGGTCTTCACCGAAGTTTATCTTTTGCTTCATTGTGTTTCGTGTGTGCGAGGTCTTGAAACCTCAATTGTAATAATGAGACCTTTCGTCAGTACTCTTTACTATTGTAATAAAGCGTTCTTTGGTTATGTATTCATTTCTGCTTAAGCGTGTGCACTAGCTTTGATCTGGGACTAGTGCAGTAATACACAGAGGGTCCGGGTTCGGAAATCCGGGGTCCCGACAGCGAGAGAGATTACTTCCCTGCCCTCGGAAAAAAGAGATTAGTACTTCCTTATAATCATAAAAAAAACTCGACCCGCGGGGGTAAGACAGCCCCCGGGCATTTCATTAAGAAGAAGATCTTCTCACGCAGATCGAGAAAATCCCCGAACTCTTGCCCCACCCTGACACAGCGGCATCAACCCATGTGAGAACAACCAGGGTGATCCCTAGACCAACGACCTGGCGCGACCAACGACCTGGGCGAGCCTTAGACCTGTGCTTTGGCTTATAATCATCTCTGTCCAATTCTGCTTTAAGATCGACCTCTTATCACGGGTGGAAAATTAAGTAGAGGTATAAATGACTTTGTTCTTGAATTTTTGTTTTTTTACTAATTCTAGGCCGAACATAAGCACTTTTGTTGGGACAGTGAGAGCACCAATGATAAAATTTTAACCGATATATATGTGTGGGCTAAAACTTTAGTAGGGCTTGTGCCCCCACTGGAGGCTTACTGGGTCCGCCCCCTACGTCTTATTGTTCACGGCTTTCGCTTTACCTGCTATTCTCATATCCTCTGTCATGTTATCTTGTAGCTTCCAATGTAAAAAAAATCAGCAGATAAATTTATGAAATGACAACGCTACTAACATTTGGTAATTGAAATGTAATTTATGCCAAAAAAAAAACCATCGCCTTACTCCTCCGAGTGTGAGGGGCGTGAAAGTGAAAGAGGAGGAAGGTGCAAAATATTTGCTATAAGAAAAACTGGCACCACGTTGTCATCCCCAAACATGAATATACAGTACATTACTAAAGAAACTTAACGACTAGAAAAAAAACTTCAACATTTTGCAGTTGTTCCAGCGAGGGTGAACTATCATTTTTCAGCGAAGTTTAAGCCTCGCCAATAGAGACCAGAAATTTAAGGCCAAAGCTGAAACAAAACTAAATTTCAAAAGGAAATTTGAATTCTGGTTAAATTTGATTTCTCCTAAACCTTAGCCTGATCTAGCTCAAAACTCAGCCAATCAAGCCCTAAACTCCCTGTCAGATCCCCCATTTGATTCAATTTTGCGCGTGCACTGTTCACTGTCCAAACAAAATCACCGTTGCCTGGTTTTGCCACCGCCTGATCTCTTGCTCGCTCTTGCGCCTTCGCGCCACTATCACTCCCCTGCAACCTATCAGAGACCGTGCCCCCATTTTAATTTCCCTGACCGCGCGTCAGAGCCGTCGGCCGCGCCCACCACCGCATTGCCGACCTCCTTGCTTTCTCTATTCTCTCTCTCGCGGCCGACCTGACATCCTCTGTCACCTTTTGACCGCCGCATTGCTACACCCGAGACCGCCAGTGCACCCCCTGCTAGCCGTGCCTCCCCAACCTTTCTTGACTAGGCCACACGCTGCCACCACCATGGCTCCCTCACTGTGTCGAACCGCCTTCGTCACCCTATTTAAGCCCCCGAGCACCTCCTGAGTAATGCATTGGTGCTCAGGTTGACCACTCACACACACAATCAAACCCTCGACCAAGGCATTGCCGATGATCTCCAGAATTCGCCAAGGCAAGCCCAAATCCAATCCTACTCATTCAATCAATTACTTTCCAATTGACTTCGTCTATAACCTCCTCATGCCCCCAAGAATACCCCCGAGCCATTACCTTAGCTTCCTGAGCCTCCCTCTTCTCTGCCACCGAGGTCCACCGCACAGCCATGGCACCTCGCCGTGGACAACCCAACACAGCTATCCCCGACCCAAGCCACTACTTCCCTGAGCTTGCCCTAACCCCAGAGATGCTTAATCACATACGCTATCATCCTATTAACTTGCCATTAAGCCCTGTGCCATTCAAAGGTCTCGCGGGAGGAAGACCTCACCGCCGGCGAATGCCAACTCCCCCACCCCCGCCAACCCCAAAAATGGAATCCTAGTAGTGCCAAGAACCCAACCATGGTCTCCAATTCCGTTGCAAATCGCTGTAGTTCTGCCAATCACCGCCGCTAGGCTACTCTGTTCTTCGGCCGCTAAGGCGGTTGACCGAAGAAGATGAACATCAACGGTATGTTATTGTTCACCTGACCTGTTAACCCTTAAAGCCAACCCACGATAGACAGTGAATATCCACTGTGAACAGTAAACCAACCCAATGTGAACAGTAAATCCGTAATGAATAGTGCCCAGACCCGTTACTGTTTACAAAACCTGAAAATACATATATACACCCATTTCCATCATTTTGAATCCCTCTATCTATCCCTCAGCTCTATTTCCCCGTATTAGATACCTATAAACCCAAAACCTATTTTATTTAGTTTTTATTGGATTTTATTTTTTTATTTGATTTCTTTGTTCCTAGCTCAACCCTTCGATCATGGAATTGAATTATTTTCTTTTGCTTTGCGTTAGCGCACGACATTGAAGGTCAGTCAGTCCAAGAAGAAGAAGCTCAAGATCAAGCACAAGAATCAGAAGAATACGAAATTATAGAATACATTGATCCGCAAGGCAAGTCACATGTCTTTGATCATGTTGAACCTATATTCCTTTAATTATTTATTTATCAGTATTTTTATTATGTTATTTACACACTGTTATTTCTTATACAATAAATGTTTAGAATAACATGATATTAGTTATGTTCTACCACATGAAAAAGCCATGTTTTATTTCACAGACATATTCACCTTGACAAGCCTTAGTAATAATAAATTACTATAAAATATATCATGGTAGTTTAGGAAATTCAACTGCTTTACACTAGCGCAGTGCACTGGAATATTTATCTGTGAATGGTTACCTGGTTGATGAAAAGTAAAGACTAGAACTTTGTGCTAAGTAAAGGACATAGTAATCACTCAACCACAAGCGTTGACTTGTCAAAGCTGGTTTAGTAGCTGCGTAAATCGATTGAATATCTACTATAAGAATATAATATACTGTTCCAGAAAATGGAACAACAGGCGTAAGAATGTGGTATGGAAACGGTAAAACCATACTTTCACAACGGTAGGCTCCGCTCTGTCAGGCCGCCATATTCCGTGACAGGGGTACCTAGTCTATCGGATAGAGGCTATATAAAGAGATAAGCAGTGAAACAACCTTGTTTTCTTAACTCAGATGCGGGGTTAAGAAATCTTGTGGGTAAAATTGGGCAACTCTGTAGAGTCATAATATGTGGTATTCGAATATGCCGTGTTTCCAGTAAATGAAGTTGTATTTAATAGGTGATTCCAATAGCGAAGTATAAGTAGACTTGGAAACAATTTGGAAATGTGGAAGTTTGGTAATCGAGATATTGAAACTCCAATTTCTTAAGAAGTTATTATTTTTCTGTGTTTAAAAACGTTTGCAAATAAAATTGCATTCACAAATACTTTAACAAAACAACTATATTCCAATTTCTTAAAAATCCTGGCAAGTAGCTATATAGTGTTTCCCATGTGACTTGTTGAGTACGGTTGTTGTACTCACGTTTGGTACACTATTAATAAAAAATGCTTGGAAAAACAATGAAGAAACCATTGAGGCAGGCTTTGAAAATCCCTACAATGTAGACGATGCTTGGTGTTAGGGTTTATTCTACACTGAAGAACGTCTGTAGAGTTCTTTTGTATTGTATTATAACTTTGGACCGCACGCCCTGTTGTGTAAAACTTGGCTGCTAAGTCTTAATTTTGTAATAAAGTTTGATTTTTATGCTTCAGCTTATATTAAAAATAATGTACACTCGTCTACGGTATTTGCAGTTGAATAATTCTGGACAGTTACAAGAAAATCCTAACGATCCCAGAAATGGGAGCGTTACAAAAGCCTTGTTCGATCACAAGTTATTTTCCACTCTTGGTGTTATGATGTCCAAGGGTTCGATTGCGTAAGCGGTATGAGACGTGGGAGGTCGCACAGCGAGCGCGCGCCGGCGAGGCGGCGCCGTCGTGCAACGGGGGTTGCGCCTCGGCGCAAGGGAAGAAAGCGGAAGGAAGGACTTATGTTATTTCTTGCTTGCCCAAGATATGCCAATCCCGTGATTAGGAAGGCAACCTAACAACTGAATCTAAGGACACCAAACTCAACCAATTTTGAACTAACAATTTGACTAGATCACCAAGGGTGGTGATCGGTTCGGCTGAAAAGCTCGTGGTTTATGGCTGAAAACATCTGTATTTGTTGAAAAAAGCATCAGAATGACAGAGACTTATTTAGCATAATTAAATTTAAAAAAATTTAAAAATAAAAAATATGTTAGCCCATTACGTATAATACAAACAAATACGGGGAAAAAAGAACCGGCAAAAAAGCTCAACAAAAAGCCAAAAGTTCAGAAAAAGACGAAACTTATAAATAGTGAAAAATAAGTCAGAAGCCGAAGCCGAGTTGATCAGGGCTAATAATATAAGCCGAAGTCGCTTGTGCGCCAAGCCTAAGCCGCTTGCGCGCTTGCCACGCCCTAGCCCTCGCTGCGACGCCGTGCACTTCGCTAGTGAATCCCCACCATAACATTTGGCAAGAACAAGATGTTGATGATGATGACCAGATCATTGGTGAGATACAAATAAGCCAATGTGAAAAAACATATGAAGAGGAGAATCTCCTCAGTATTTACAGTTCTAAAACAGAAACGTGGAAGATTAGAAAGAGCAAAAAATGAGAATACCCTATTTTCTCCACCTATCAGTGCTATTGTATGTGTCTCATATATCATAATCAACTTCCGTGCTGTTCAGCATCGCCGAACGCTTGACAAGCTGCCCTTGCTCATCGTAGATGTCCAAATTCTCACATGGTTCAGGAAACACTGACCCAATAACACGCCCCTCGATGTAGGAGCATTGGAAAATATGCTTCTTCTTGTAGCTGATGCCTACTGACATGTCCTGAAAGCTGACATCCTTGATGGGAATGGTGTTGCTGCCATGAGCACGGACAGGCACCCGGACACCCCACCCATGTATTTCTTTGAATGATATGCCCGTGATATCTGGGAAGGCGTTCCGATCATACCCATCATCAGCATGCTCATTGTAGTCAACCTTTATCACAATCCCAGCACGGACATTGTCAAAGGTTATGTTGCGGTAGGAGATATTGCGGATGTAGCCGCCTCTTCCTGTGGCAGTCTTTATTCTCAAGCCTCGCCTTGACTCCCAGATTCGGACATTCTCCACCATAACATTTGCAACTCCACCAGACATCTCACTGCCAATTGAAATTCCAGCACTGCACACAAACAAGACAAATAGTGTAAACCTCACCTGTAATACTCCACATTCTATGCAAAAAGAAGGTAAAAACTCATCCCGGGTTTAAAACCTTTCGCTCGTGCTGCTTTAAATATTGTATATAAAGCAATGTAGACAAGGATATCTCAATTCTTACCTCACCAAAGAACGGGCTGTCACGTTGCGTATTAAAATATTAGAAGATGGGCGCCCATATGCAATCCCATATTGATCCCACCCACTCTTTACAGAGATTGCATCATCGCCAACAGATATGTAGCAATTCTCAATGAGCACATGCTGACAAGAATCTGCGTATAACTACATGTCAGCATCAAGAAATCTACATATGGTCTGTTATCAGCATGGTCTGTCATTATTATACGAATCAAGCCTAGATGGTATGTACTATGAAGAGAGAAACAATGCTTCAATATGGTGGTGCTTGATGAAATGCCCAGATGTTGCAAAAACGCAGGATGTACTGGAAGTCATTACAGACAGGTGCAGGAAGAATACCTGGATCTATGCCATCCGTGTTTGGAGCACCAGAAATAGGAGCTAAGATTGTAACATTAGAAACAGTTACATTCGTGCAATCATATGGATGGAAGTGCCAGAAAGGTGAATTCCACAACGTTATATTTGCAACAATAATGTCCTTGGACCACATCAGCTGCACAAGAGGAGGTCTTGTGTTATTGAGCATTCTTCTGCGATGCTTCAACCACCAAACTTCACCCTGGCCATTTATGCTACCATTGTGTCCTAGTTAGCAGGGGGAAAAGAAGGAAGCATGTGAAAGTTAAATAACTATCATCCAATGAGGCAGTGATATAGAAATAGCCTTAGCCTCATTGTTCTATTAGTATAAGATTGAGAACCAAATGCATACTGAAATCACCAAAGTGCAAGTGTTGTCATTTCAATGAACTCACCTATTTACCCAGTAAAAGATCACTAGAGAATACGACAGTTCAAGGTGTAAATAAAAGGATTTATCTTAACAAATGCATAGGATGTCCAAATATGCATAGTTGCATATGAAATCAAATACATTCAGAGGGGGGGAACAAAATGGGTCACTAGTCAAGTAGTTGTTTTATGTTACTAACACATGCAGCTACTAAGTTTATATCATTAGATTGCTTAATATACATATTATGCAATTCTATCACTGATGTTGTTTAATCCACAATTCTATTGTTCAATCCACAATTCTATGATAAGGTGCTGTACATTACATAGCTTCATTTTGATAGTTTATTAAGAGAAATAGCAAACCTGTAATGACTACATCTTTCAGATTCTGTCCATGAATGAGACTCCCAAAACGAGGTCCTTTGCGCTCCCTCCCATACCCATAAGATGGCAGTGCTGGCATCAACGGCCAATACTTCTCATCCTGTCCGGAAAAAAAATCAGAAATCCAGTTAGATACACTTCCAAATCTGAAATCTGCACACGCATGTTGGAGTTTGGAGACACAGAGAATATAGTTCTGCTAAACCCATTCAAAGTGCAATGCTGCAAACCATACCACTGTCCACCTACTCTGAATACACGTTCTAAGTTCTAACCATCCAACACAAACTACTCAAGATCTTTAAACACAAACTACACTGAATACACGTTCTAAGTTCTAACCATCCAACACAACTGCTCAAGATCTAAAACACAAACTGCTCTGAATACACGTTCTAAGTTCTAGCCATCCAACACAAACTACCCAAGATCTTTAAGCACCAGATCAGAGATCCCCAAAACAATCCAAACTATTATGGAAACGTTTTGCTTACACATACACGGTAATATTTCACTGAGGTAAGTTAAACAAACATTACCAAGTTAGATTTAACAGACAACTAGCTTGTGCAATGATCCAGCCTTTTCCAAAACCTCAACCAACTTGCTGTCACTTTAATCTCCGGAACGCATCACACTACAGTACTTGTTCAGCTTTCATCAGTAATCTCTTTATCCATCTAAGCCAACTAGCCAAGTCACTTTTTGATTTATTAAATTTATATGTTAACCACCCAAGATCCTCACCACATGAAAGAATTAACTATTGAACTTACCAAATGCACTCAAGATCAACCGCACTACTCCAGTTCTACAGCTACATCCACAAAAATGCGAGCTTTCTCACCGTAATGCCAAGGATTTCTGCGCCCTCGGCAAGAAACAACGTCATGTGGCTGGTCAGGTTGAACGGCGCCGTGAGCCACAGGCCGGGCGGCACATTGAGCTGCCCTCCACCACGGTCCGCGAGCGCCGCGATGGCCTCCACGGCGCGCTCGAACGCCTCAGTGTTCACCGCCCGCCCGTCCCCAACGCCGCCAAAGTCCGTCAGGTTGTACGCCTTCGGGCGCAGCAGCGGCGCTGGGCGCGACGGTGGCAGCGCCGAGCGGAGTCTGAGGAAGCCGACGCCGCCACCGCCACCACCGCCGACGGATATCGAGGAGCTCTGCCAGAGGAACACCAGGGTAAATCCAACGACCCACACGGCGGCGAGCAGCGTCTTGTTGCCCGCGAGGAAGGCGGCCACGCTCCGCCGCTGGCCTTGGAGGTGGAGCCTCCCGCCTGATGTCTCTACCATTGGGCGGTTCTCGGAGGTAAGGTTGATCTAGGGCACGGCGCGCGGTGCGGCTTGGATCAATCGGTAGGGCGAGACGCGGCGACGTCGGGTCCCCCGGAGGTAGGCGAAGGTGAGGGGGACAGGGCCGGGGGTTCGATGATTACCGCCATGGGAGAGGTTGGTGTTGGGGTTTATAAGAGGCGATACCCGTTTGAGTGAAGTGGAAGAGAGGAGATGTGGCCTTTGCGGAGGTTCGTGTTCCGCATCACGGGGGCTGTGGAGCCGAGCGGAAGAAGATGGTGAGAATTACTGTACTGCCATCATGACACGTGGCTTCCTACAGACCCTTGGATTTAAATCAGATTTATTACCACCATCGATGGAGATTGACACATAGACACGTTTGGACGCAGAGTTCATTAGTAATACAGTATTTTATTATATATTTCTATAAAATTTATGCGTTTCAAACATACTCGTTGATTGCGTAATCGGAGTTAGTGGCTTGGTTATAACTGATGAGCATCTTATTTCATTTTGTTTTCCAGATGTATATCTTTTCAGGGCGTTATGCGCAATGCAAAAGTAACCATGAAAGAGGAAATCTGATAACAAGAACTTTAGATTGTGTTTTGTCTCTCTCTTTGGCTTACCAATGCCAAAGGATAATTCAGTCATCTCGTTCTGGTCAGACAAGACATGCAAAAGGCCTCTTCCTAGCTTAGACTGCTCTTACCATTTTCCAGTGTGTAGAGCAGTGGTTAGGTGTTAGCTCGTGGGCAATGTCACGATTTCTTAGAGTCGGGTTTGACGTCGCAGTTACTCTTCGCTTTAGCATGTGGTGAGACGTGCCTTTCGTTAGGCGACAGAGCTTATCGATCGATGTTAGTAAATCGCAGCGATGCCTGTACTTTGGATTATCTGATGCACATACCTGATGCAAGCGCGATCGATCTTGGTTTGCCGTGGGTCGACAGCTAGCGCATCAATGTACATGCCGATGGAGAATTTAATGTGTTCGCTGGTTTTCATCTACGGTACAAACTAGCTAGCGTATATGTCCATGCATGTATCTTACTACTTACTGTATTCTGGTATGCTACCGTGGAAACATGCGTATGTCACTACTCACTACATGTCAGATAAAGCGTGTGTGTTGGGTTCCTGGTTGAGCGATTCCCTACTTTAGAATATCAGAAACATTGGCCTTTGGACCGGTGAGCTTCAGTCAGGTTTCTAGAAAATGAGATGGGTCTGCAGAGACACAGCATACATACGTGCATTGCTTTCGCGGGGGAACGTTTTTCTTTAATCGCATCGGTGGTCTGGTGTACGTATGATGCCACAGCTCACCCACAAGAATCGAATGACGTGGACGGGACGGTAGCTAGTACTATTCCGTCGGATCGTGTGAGTTGGGCGCCGCCGCGCGCGGCGGCACTTGTTAGGTCAGCTCGCGCGGTCACAAAACGCCCGACTCTTCTGCCTTGTTGCGTGCGTTTGCAGGCGCGGGCGGCAAGCATCGCGCACGGCGCGTCGAGCACGGATCAGGACTAGACACAGGGTGGTGCTAAGATCCATAACGGTCAAGGAGACGCTGAAGATGGTCGAGACTTCCGGGGTTGTTGCAAGCCAGGACGACGAGGAACCGGAGCGGGGGTTACCGGTGGTGGATATGTCGGGCAACAGCAAGGTAAACCAGGACTAGACTCAGGGAGGAGTCGAGGGCCAGACGGTCGAGGAAGCCAGATGCTGTCATGTGCGAGAAGAGATAGCAATGCGCGAAGTGACTTGGGTCATTTACAAGTGATGATGGTTCGGTAGAATCTGGACATGTGAGAGGCTTAGCGGTAAGTCATTGGGACCACGTGAAAGATGGCGAAGTATGGACGATGCTTCGTGGAAAAGGAAACGGGAAGTTTCGAGGAAGGTGATAGAGGGGCATCTGAGTACAATTACCTTCTTAGTTTCCAACCTGTAGTATATAGCTTGGTTTTTCATGTGCCATTATTCTACTTAATTTTTAACACAAGGCTATTACTCTATTTTCCTGTATATTGCATTTTTTCAATATGGGGCATCGTCTGAATTGTTATGTGGATGCTGCTCCCACAAAGGTACATAATGTTTTTGTTGCATTATGTTTTGTTCTTTTTTCTGCATAAAGCTAATATATCGGCGCTATTAATCATTTTCAGGGTAGTGATAGACAAGATGTTCGTATTGTATGTCATTTCAACTTGCCTAAGTCAATGGAAGCCTTCTACCAGGAGTCGGGACGAGCTGGTCGTGACCAACATCCTTCCACGAGTGTTTTGTATTATGGATTGGACGACCGGAGGAGAATGGTAATTAGTTGACAAATGATACATTTTGGGCATCAAAACTAAGGCTTGTATGGTCCAACAGGAATTTATTTTGAGAAACACCAACAGTAAAAAAAACAGTTTTGCTATTGCACAGGCGACTGAAATTTTTTTATCTTTCAGTCACTTGAAATTGCACTCTCAATCAACTGAAATTGTAGCCCCCCTCTAAAAAACAGCTGCAACTTTAGGTGATTCAGAGTGCAACTTCAGGTGACCTGAAATTGCACTCTCAATCAACTGAAATTGCAGCCTCCCTCCAAAAAAAACACCTGCAACTTTAGATGATTCAAAATGCAACTTTAGATGACTGAAAGATAAAAAAATTTCAGTCGCCTGTGCAATAGTCACTCCCCAAAAAAAATCAGTCATCTTCCTCTTCACAAAGACACACCCATAAAAATTGCAGGGTCATATTTGCTCTTACAGGAGTCCCTTTTTTAGCAATCCATCACCACACACTGACAGTCTGACACACATAGATTGTGAATAGGTGTGTATATGACTAAAATGGAAAAAGACCTGGAAAAAGGGGAACTTTGGTAGAAACCAAGACCATTTGATATATGAGCTGCATAGCTTGCCAAGAGTACTATCGGGTTTTAGAAAACAATCTGTTGAATTGCTGTAACCAACCTTCACCTAATTGACAGTGTACTGACATGCTACCCTTAGAACTTAGTCAACAAATTTTGCTGGGATGTAATTAATTTTACATATTTAATGGGGATATTTTTGCAGTTACGTTGTCCTGGACATGATATTAATGGAACTGCCCCTTTACTTGTATGGAGTGTTAGCATTTGTAGATGTAGTTATTAATTTGATAAGCGCATCGACAATCCTATCATTATTTTCTCAGCTTTGAACCATGAAGATAGGACTGACAGCGAATCCGCTGTGTGCAGTTGAAATTTGGGGCAGCTAAATTCACTCTCTTTCCGCATGTACCTTGATACACCTTCTACGTGCTTTTAGGAAGTTCATCTTTAACTTGTGCTCATCACACAATATCATACGCCATTTAAGACTCCTAAGACATATCCTGACCTGACGGCTCTAAGTGGATTTGTCTTTTATACTGGCATTTTTTTGTGTACTAAAATTTCTCATTTGTTTGACAGCTCATACGTTAATCCAGAACACATGGACACGGAATTTTGGAATCGTGAAGATGATGCAAGCGTATCAGCCGAAGATATATCTGATTCTGATGGTAGAACATCAGTCTATTTTCCTCTTTGTATCTATGAGATTGCTCAAATTGTTATCTGCATATACTGGAGTGCACTAATATCCGCAGGTGTTAATGGCAGATGGGAAGGAGGTGGTGAGCAATATTGCCCTTTCAAAGCTTCCATCAAAAGCAGGGTTAGATGCAAAATTTAAAGCCTTGGAGCGTGCTGAAAATGCTTATTATCAAGCCAAAGGTCAGACTAAGCAGCAGGTGATTCAAATGCTGCCTTTTTATGGTTCTGGTTTGTTAGATGATAAGGATGAGTTGGTAACTGTTTGTGAATTTGATAAAATCGTTTTCTATTTGTAAACGTTTTCCCATTGCTTAAGCTTTCATACTATGATTAGTCGTAAATTTCATCTCGTGAATTTGTGATATAGGGCGTGTTTGAAATGGTTGGAACTTTTGATTGAGCTGATTTGGAAAAAAAGAAAAAAATACATCCTCATGGCGGAAAATGAAAAGGAAAATAAAAGAAGAAAAGGAAAAGATAAAAAAGAATACATCTCAACGGGCGGAAAGTGAAAAGGAAAATGAAAGAAAAAAGGAAACAAAGGAAAATGAAAGAAAGAAAAGACATCTCCACTGGTGGAGACGGCGCTAACGGGGCCGGGCGGCGGTAGGCAGAGGTGGAGGCGGCGAAAAGAGGCGGGAGGCCGAAGGCCGGAGTGGAGCGTGAGGGAGGAACAGGGGCATCCAGGTTGTCAAAAACCATGAGTAGATCTTGAAGCCGCTTTTCGAAAGCTAGATATTTGATTCGGTTTTCGGCTTCTGGAAGCTGAAGCCGAATCAAACACCACCATTACAGGGAGGCAAAGCTGCGAAAAGATTGTTGACAAGAAGAGCATATCTGATATCTCAGATGCTAAGAGATGCAAGCTGGAAAATATTGTCGGATGCCCTTGGAGAAGCGAAGCCGCGAATTGGGAATCTACCGTGAGTCTGCTTCCAGTTTGGCACCGTTCGAAATATAGTTTAATTGTTGTGCATTTTCAAAATTATCCCTCCATTATATGATCGCATATTAAATATAGTTTCCAGTTTTATGCATCTTTTTTTCTTTGTGATCTTGTGACGCTGTGCTGCTTTCAGGTTTGACGCGGAGCCTTCTGCCGCACACCTCAAGAAGTATGAGAGTGGGCAAGACGTTCTACAACTCATATAGCCGCCACGGTTCGGTGGCTGTCGTCTTCGAGTTTCAAACAGATACATGATCGCCTCCACCCTCTTATTGACCAAGCTACAGATCATGGTGCGACCAGCTCCCCTTGCATCGTCCCAGAGTCGCCTCCAGCAACTCCTGACGTTGTCGGTGACAAGCCAGGAGAAGCTGGTAACAACGAAGTTTAAGGACAAGCCCCAGATGGAGCACGCCGGTGATATTGCAAAGAGGGATCGTCCCAAGATATCTTAATTCAGAGAATTCATAAGCCAAAAAGGAAGGGATCATGCAGGGAGTTCTTAGAAAGCAGAGCGCCAACCTTCCGGTATTTGTAGAAATTCTAGTCTTGTGATAGTCAAGCAAGGAACGACGGAAACATCCTAGAAGAAGAAATCATAGCGATGACTGAATTTTGCAGTAGGAATGCGACCAGAATTTTTTCTTCCTTTGCTGATACCGTAATCAAATATTGCAATTTTGCATTTGAGTGAATCATTTCTGCTCCTCTCATAAGGAAAAAGTAAAAATAATTTTGCACAACGGAAATGCCCCTCGTTCTTGTAAGGAGGACAATGTTCTGTAGTGTCTCGCATGGTTCAACGTTCTCGCAGGAAGTCATTGCATCTTTGAGCATAGTAATAGTGCATAATCAAATAGTCACTGGGACCTGAGTGTGCTGTGATAAATATTGTGATATAATTCAAATAATGTTAGATACACTTACGGAACTACTATCCTATGTCATCAGCTTTTACAACAGTTGGAAGTTGGAACTACATGCGAGTATCTGGGCTGGACTAGCAAGTTGTATCGTCAAGGTAATCACCCACAGGGGCAGAGGAATCCTTCTCAAGCTCAGCAATTAACTGCTCGATGTTTCTTCTATATATAGGCATGTAATGATCATTGATCATCATTTTCGAAAGCCTCAGCTTGCCATACAAAGATCTTGGCGTCAAGAAGATCCGTATGCTGGTGTCCGACTCAGCACTAGTATCATCCTGATGAATGCTCGACTCCTCTTCATTTACTGCTTCTTCCCTGCTGGAAGTTAGTATGTGCATGATTTTTCCTGGAGGGTAAAATCTATGCACCTCCTTGGTCTCAGTGAGCACATCTTCAGTTGTGCCCCCCACCTCCTCAGTAATAGTACCTTCAGTCATCTCTTCCACTATGTCATCATCTTCTCTCTCCCTTTTTCGGCACAACTCATTTTCAAGTTGCTGCCACAGCTCTACATCAGTCATCTTGTCCTCATCCACATGGTGATCGATGATGTCCTCACCGTCACTATCTGCCTTGTCATCCACCATGCCAACAGCATCAGGCGCCGCAATGGAACTCTGAACCTCTTCTGATGTAGCACACTGCATGGTTTCAGATGTAATTAACTCTGTGGTTTCCACAGTGGTCTCAGTCAACAGTGAAGTGGATTCGGAGCCACCACTTGTAGTTGTTCTTATTTCTTCTGACGTGACAGTTGATGTAGATGAAGCAGTATTTCGCCGCCTTGGCCCAATGCATGTCCACGAGGATAGCTGTAGTGCTGGTCTTGTCCATGCTGCCTGTGCTACACTGCGAGCTCTCCTCATTACAACCTGACCATAGGAATATATTATCAACATGGTCAGTCATGATAAAGCGGATGAATTTATCTCAATGACAAACGAAGCTGTGTGAAAGGGGTCTAATAACAGATGAAGCTACAAAACGTAACCTGTGTCCCAGTAGATACAGGTCTTAGAATGGCACCAGCACCAGCTACTCTTGCTTTAGCATTCGCTATAGAAGGAAGTCGCGATCCCAAAGCAGAGGCAGATCGATAAAAAGTGCTCAATATTCTAGTTTGCTCCATTTGATGACGGAGATCATTCAGCCAGGCAGATGCAGTCACCTGTTATACAGGGATCTTGACTTAAATACAAGAACTTATAATTTATAATAAAGAACAACTAGGCTTTCATACATTGATGTGTTCTTGTTTCTATACAGACAATCACTATCAATTATAAAGATCTTGTTGATACAAATGGGTTTATGTCTAATGTCATATTGCATCAACAGCTATGGCATTACTAACAAGAATAGAAAGTAAAAAAAAAAAAAACCTCCGAACGAAGATCATCTACTGAGGCGGCTGAAAATGTTGGTACCAAATCAGCTCCATTGATAACTGTAGTGATAAAATGCACTCCTGACTCTGCCAGCTCCCATGTCATACAAGCAGCTGAAAAATAGAGCATCACACGAGAACTAAATCACACATATTCTAAGGACAGGTGAAATGTCAATCTTGTAACTTTCAGGATTGGAGAAGTGGCACCCCCAAGTTTTTGTTAGAACTTGGGAGAAAAAATAGAAGATGCTCTTAAATTGTAGCTTTTTGCATAAAGGCGTCTATTAAAATAGAAGATGCTCTTAAATTGTAACCTTTTGCATAAAGGCGTCTATTAAATTGGATAGGTCTAGCTTACGTTAAGAGCATCATAAGTTAAGCTTCCTAGGAAAGCTAGGGGAGAACAGAGAAGAGCTCAATTCTCAGTCAAATTAAGGTATAAGTTTATCTGAGATCCTAGTCTGACAGCACCATGTTGGGGATAGCTTAAAATTATGGCAGTTCCAATCTTAAGATAAACAAATAGCTTGCCAACATCATACTCCCATCCAAAATGTCAACGAATGGTACCATGGGTACTCAGAAAAAAGTTCATGGGCTATTTTGTTGTCTCAAAACATTTAGATGTTTATTTACTCCAGGCCCCAACATTGAAAGATTAAAAATGGACCTTATCGAAAAGATCACAAGTTCACTATCCTTCAATATGGACTGTTAGATGTGCAGGTGATGTTTGACCAAGGAGGCAGCCAATGAAATGAGAAAGGATTAAGAGCAGCTTTTTCTTAGTTTCATGCGCAACAAGTTAATCCTCAGAAAGAAAACCATCATAACATGCAAACCTGGAGCAAATGCCACACAAGTAGTGGAGGCAAACTCCTGCTGCTCCCTCAGGACATATGTCAAGAGAGCTGCTGTACCACCCCCAAGTGAATGCCCAACAATCTGTAAAGATTTGCCATGAACAACATCAATTAAAATGCTTTAGGAGCCAATCTAAATCAACGCACCACAGAATCAGTGATGAACCACTAATGTCTTAAAATGGTTGAGCTGCAGCGATGTTCACTACTAGCACAGAATATGGGGAAAAATACCTTTATTTTATAACCTGGATACATTTGTAATGCTTGTGCGAGACAAGGAACTGCAAGCTTTGCAATCCATCTAGCTGCTGCAACCATCCCAAAATGTGCATACCCTAAAACTAAATCGCTAACACCACCTTCCTGTACAATTGTATGGTGGAATGGAACCACAGCACCAGTTGCAGCTGTTAGGGTATCTCTGATACTGTGGGTTCCTCTAATTAATAGTAGTATACATTTTCTGTCTCTATCAAGTAAAATGGTGAAAGCTGGCTTCAAAATCTGCAGGAATCCCAAGAAAAATTCTGAATCAATGAAAAGTAGACAGTTTTTCTTGTGCATAATTATAGGAATATAAAATTAGCAAAAGAATGGTTACCCATAACAAAATGATAGGTAAATGTCACTCACTCCTGCTTTAGGTTCTTGCATAAGAACATCATCCGCAGAGTAGCCAATCGCCTCCAAAAACAACGGGAATGGCTTCTTGGAGAAATGCCAACACAGCGTCAACAAATTCAAAAGATACTTCAAGTCAGCAATTACTGGAGCTCCTTTGAGCTCCACACTATCATCTCCAGTATATATGCTTGCTACAGGTAAGTTTCCCTGGAACACATGTCACAACTAGTTGCATCAGGAACTCTGTTCAAGCCATTAACAGTCAAAGTGTGTGTCCTACAATTTTGGTTTATCTGGTAGTAGAAGTGTAGAACTTACCCAATTTTAGGATAGATAGCATTGTGGATGGTAATCTATTGGAAGAATGGAGTGAAGTTTTAAAGAGTGAAATGATACAGGTACAGAAATGGTTTCTTATAACAATACCTTGCGTAATTTTTGTCTGTACTAGAAAGAATGAAGATCATTATGCACTTTTATCAGAAATTGCTGTTCTGAAAAATGATAAAATTGGGAAAATTCTATGGAGCAGCTTTTCCCCTACTTATATTACATATTTTAGGAAATTAAATACAGATCAAACCATATGTAAATGAATAAATCTGCAAGCTATTCATATCATCAGATCAATCTACATGCAAAGACGAAGATGGATTTTGGTAAAAAAAAAAAGAGATGGGCGATATTACAGAGTGCAATGCCTATGCTTTCAAGATTATTTAACTCCCTTCATGGAAACCCAAAGCTAAATTTAACAAGATAGAAGGAACTGCCATTATATCCATCACAGCTACATGACCACATCCTGCATCACACTATAACCACCACAATGTTTACAATGTAAAGCACTCCCTATTGGCTCTCAACTTTTAAGTATCAGAGTAAGAAACAACAACAGAACACATTACAACCAAAGTATCAGACACCAACCTGCCTCTTTAGGAGGAAGCTGATCCCGAAAGCAAGGTCCCCGATGGGCCACTTCCCGAGGGTCTCTGAGTATGTGAACCGCAGAGTCTCCGACAGAGTCGAGATTGTCTCCAGCCACGTGGCAGGGGCACGCACATCCCTCCGTGACACACGGCTCCTGCTGGGAGAATCCAGGGCCCCCCTCGCTGCCGCACCTCTGCCACTGCCACACTCCCCTCCCTGATTCAGCTTCTCCGTCTGCAGCCGGCGGTTCAGCGTGTAGTACAGCAATGCGGCGGCGCCGGCAGCAGTTGCCATTGTTGCCGTCGCCATAGCACCCGCGTAGAAACCTCACACCGGTAGCCTGCTCGGTCTCTCGGCCGCTTACAGGTCAGTACCAGCCTCCACTCCAATGGGTACTAACCAAGGTATTAATAACGCAGTCAAACAGCGTTATTTAAACGCCGATTCTTCCACTATAGATGCGATCTTGGGGCAGTACAAAGTCAAACCTGGTACCACACACAGAAAAAATCGAGTTTTCATTCCAGCGAGGCCATCGATTCGGTGCGGACGTAATTAGCGATTGTGAACAGAAAAACCCTAGTTTTTTCCCAGCCCTATAAACAGCAGCAACCGATTGCGACTGAACAGTAATTGACAAAAACAGATACTTTATTAACCGGGACTACCAACACAACCAAATGGGAGATTATCTGCGGATTTCGCCCAAAAAAACAGCACCGAAGAAAAATCTCAGGCTGGTTCTGAATTAAACGCAAAACAGAATAAAGTTCGATCGCGGAGATTACCTGAAACTATGCACCGCGACTCGGTCGGGCGGGCTCGATCGGGTTGTGCTGGGCTCGAATTCGCTAGGGTTTTGGGAGGGGAGTGGGGGCTATAGGAGGAGGCGGCTCCGGGTTGCGAATTGCGGGGGGAGGAGAGGGGAAGGCCGCCGAATTTGTGTCGGGTCTTGCGGCGAGTGGGGAGGAATTTCGGAGGGAAGGGGAAGCGGTGCTTCGCGGTGGGGCAACGTCCTAACGTGACCCGGAATCCCAGCCCAACTGATTCCGCAGGCGGACTTGCAGGTTGCTTCGACGCTAAGCGGGTTCTGGGTTGTTCCGGGTCGGTCAGTCGACCAGGCAGGATCGTTTGGTGCGCTCGGCACAGCACCCCCGGGTGTCTACTTGCTGTTTTTTGCTGTACGGTACTTCGTTCTCTTTCACTCGTAGTTTTGAACATCCACGTGGTTTTTAATGCACCATTTGGTAATTAAATTTTCTAATTAATATATAGGTATTATATATATTATGGTTAAAATTTTACAAGGTTATCTATACGTATTCTAAAACGGTAAGTAAAAAAAGAGTGGAGAACACATTTTCTTAAATTTGCAGGATCTATCCACTTATTTCTGATGCAGTCTTTCATGCATAGCCTTTTTCTCGTTGAATATACCAGAGGTTTTTTGTGTCGCCTCCTCTTATTTGTTACTTCACTCTGCATAATAAAACCTGGTTCAACCATAGTTCTACACCAATCAATCTCTCGAGCTCCGCCTAGGCGTTTTCTTCCCCAAACTCCTCCTGCCTTAGATCTAGCCAGCCCCTCCCCTTATTTCTCCCCAGCGGTGAGCCTTGCTGGTGGTGAGTGGGAGGAGGTCCCACCCCTGTATATTACCCCTTTTTCCTTTAGTTTGTTTGGAGTTCCTTGTCATATGATTGACGTCCTCCTGCAAAGGCTTTTGTCCCTGACGCTAACGTACTGGGCACTTCGTTCTCGTTTTCTTCAGTCTCGTGGTGGCCTTCGGTTGACTCTTGACATCACTACCTTAGACCTATCGTGTTCTCTTAAATCAGTCCAATATGGCTTTTGAGATTCCAGATCTGGGGGTAATATCAGCCTAATCTCCGCTGCCTTGCTTAGTCAACGACTTCAGCCCTAGCACTCACCTCAAGACCCTATCCCTCTTGCTGTACAACTGGGGAACCTGCTAGTTGGCCATGGCATCGTTCGTCGCCTTGCTTCTTAGCTTGGCGGTGATCTTCTTTCTCGACGCTGGCGACGAGCACGTTCCTTCCCTCGGTGAGTACCACTTAATAAACTTCCCTCTGTGGACTTGGCGTTTATCGCCATTCTGGCCAGCGTGCCGTCTCTTACTGATCGTCGTGTACTCTCCCTCTTCTGCTTCTTTTTCCTTAATTTACAAATCAAAGTCCCACAATATCTACTCCTACATACATCTGGCCATCTCAGGGTCTACTAGTTTGAAATTGGTGTCTTCAATTTGGCTCAATAAAGCTTCTTCACACCAAATCCATTGTCTAATTTTACCTCCAACACGGTGTTGCATCAATGTGGTGGCACACGGTGGCGTTGGTTTTTCAACCAGCATTGCTCGCGGGCGATCATTTGGTGGCCTCGTCTCGAGCAACGCCCACCTCCGCCCTAGTACAAGCTTCCAAAGGTTTTCGTCGGTCATCAACTTCATCTCCAACGACTTCATCACCCTCTGGCCAGCATCGGTCATATTCAACAACTCTAGCGTAGTTTCTTGTGTGATGAAGTGTAGTTTGCAGTTTAGTCTAGTTGGACTTGGTTGTAATTTTATTTCTTTGTTGCACCTCTTTATAACTTGGGATTGTTGCTGAACTACAAGGTCATGTGACAAAAGCTATACGACCACTCGACTTTGATTGCGAACACTCCCTCTACGACCGCTCGATTCCAATTGCGATCGCTCCTTCTATGACCGCTTGACTTTGACTGCAATCGCTCCTTCTACAATCGCTTCGACTACGACGCCTCGACTATGGCCACTTCTGTTGGTGATATGCCCTAGAGGCAATCATGGAGATGATTGTATCACTTCTATGTTTATGATCTTTTAAATAATATATTATTTGTTCCTTGAATAAATGTCTTTCATATTGATCAACAGGTATGTGACTTGTTCGTAGAACTCTTTATTCATGTTTTAATGATATTCTAAATTATCCCTGATCTTATATCATTATGTGGGACAATTATGATTTACAGATCAGCATATGCATTGATTGATGATTATGCTTCACGGATCATGGATATGGAATATCAAATCAATAATGTGAACACATGTTAGAGAACATGATGTTAGATTGACCCACCATGAGACACTACTAGAATTGTTATATTCTTAAGTATCATTAGTTAGTCTCATATATAGTGTATGTAGAATCCTTAAATCTGAGATCATCATTATTTCCTACATATGTAATAGTTTACTTAGAGATTACCGAACACTACTCCGTGACTAGGTGATCACAAAGGTAGTTTTCAGGTTTACTATGAAATATGCGGAGGAATATGAACGATTAACATAGAATTTGCCCCCTTCTATATAACAGGAGAGATATCTCCGGGCCTCTCGATGTGGTTGGATTAAGGAAATGCATGGTCATACCGAATGTGGTTGGCAATGTTCAAGAAGGCACTAGGCGCTAGGCAAGCGGCGAGGTGGAGCCTAGAGCCTAGAGAGCCCAAGCAAGGCCTAGGCAGCCGAATTAAACATGAGGACAGCAGGCTAAAAATAAACAAACATGCATATATATATTTGATGTTTAGATGGAAAAAATTACAATTATTTGAGGCTCCTTTTCTTCTTTTCTCTTCCTTCCCCTTTCCTCTCTCCTCCCTCTTTCTCCATCTGCCGACGCCCCAGCCCCTCATTTCTTCTTCCTCCCCACCCCATGCCTCTCTCTTTCCTCCCTCCTGCTCCCAATCTAGATCCTGGCATTCTTCCTTCCCCTTTCCTCTCACCTTTCTCCCTCACCTCCTCTGCTCCCCCAGCCGCCGCCTCCCCTCCCCTGCTCCCCTAGCCATAGACCATAGTTGCCTCCCATCTTCCACTCCCCTGTTCCCCCAGCACCGCCGCCTCCCCTTCTCCCCCTGCATCGTCGCCGCGGGGCCCTTTTCCCCAAGCGCAGAAACTGCAGCAACATGCTACGCCTTGTCCTCTATCTTAACCATGAACAATTTCATCAAGGTCATCATGTTGCCGAGATCGGTCTTAAGGTCCGCGACTAAGACCTTCATAGAAACCGCACAATCAACAGTAGAAACCATGGTGAGTGGCTCGGTAGAGGCTTGACGTGTGGGTGGAGACGACGAGATGGTGGTGGCGAAATGAAGATTGACGTGTTTAACAAAAACTTGGTCAACTCTGCATCTCGAGCGCACACTCCAGGTGTCGGTACCACAAGATGGCATTCCCCGTCAGGTGGTGCGATGCTAACTACTCATTCTCTTCCTCTATCGTCTGCTGCTCCTTGAATAGTTGCTCAAAGCGATTCAACCAAGATTGCGGATCTTACTTGCCGTCGAAGGTCAGAAGCGCTAGGTAGTGAAATCGTAAAATGTGGGCCATCATGGAATCGAAACCCCCTGTTGTTTGCCATGGATGGTAGAGTAGCAGTTAGCTCTAATACCAAATATTATGGCCAAATGTTATCTTTAGTTGATTGGTTGTATTAGTTGTATTAGTTTTCGTATTGTTAGGGGTTAACCTCATCTATATAAAGAGGAGTCGCACTATTCATAATCAAGCAATGAATAAACAAATCTTCTCCAAATAAGCCTCAAAGTCTCTCTACTTCATCAGAGACGAGCCTTACTGATGGTTAGATGAGGACGAGTGCCATATCCCTTATCTTCGGATTTATACCCAACCACCGACCACAACATTTAGTATTAGAGTTACAACATTTAGTATTAGAACCACAACAATCACCATGTGACATGATACAGTGAAGCCCAACTTCCATAATTACAGTTGCGAAATAGCTGGTCAATGACATAATCACATGATAAATCTAACAGATTGCAGAAACCGACTAACTGATTCTTGGGGGCAGAATTACATATCCATGATCTTGGGAGTAAGAAGCAGACAAACAACTGGTGTTGGCAAGGCGCTGTTAGTTTTTTGTGAGGACAAAATTATCTTCTCTTGCTTATCAATATAACTCAGTACCTCAATAACAAATAAGCATGGAGCTAGAACCACCATATGCTGAAAACGAAAATTTCGAGGTATTGTTGTATTTTCTCTTTGTTAGTCATAGATATTGAGCCCATATGTGTACTTTATCCTCAGCAGTCATCTCAGCAGCCAGCAGCTGTAAGGAACTTATCATAGGGATTCAGGACTGGCAGCTTACAGAAATCGTAGTGGCATTGGTCATCATTTGTGTATAGGAGACCAGCTGTTGGAGAGACCGGCTGAGATGACTCAAGCTTCTGCGTGAATGACTCACCAACCAGCAAATCCCAAGAATCCTGTGAGCGTAACTGGATTAGGATGACCAAAGAGAGCGTAAATATTTAGCCGTGATCAAAACAACGAGAGAAGCAGCCGCAACAATAAATAAAATTTAAAAGGTATGAGTATGAAGAAAATTAGAGGCCTTATAAAATCCTTTTCTTAGTTTATATTGATTAGAATTGCCTATCAGATTGATTGAAACAGCAAGGATCAAACATAACAAATGTAAAAGAATTTTTTCAGTATTATATATTAAGGAAAAGTGCTTTCATCACTTCATGAGGTCGCAAAATGCACTGGTTTGACATATTGTCCAACCGTCCATTCCAAAAACAGTGTCCTGTGCCATTTGGAGCTGTTTAACTGTAGACAGCTCAAGTTGCTCGTGATATTTCTGGAGGTCACTAACCTCTTGTTGGTGGACACCCATGCAGACAGATAGTTTTTGCTGCTTTCCCATCAAAAGAGCTTCGCATTGGTTGGCTACCTCCTTGAAAGGCAAATCGTGGTTTGTTGACACGGACAATCTTCCAACATGCCGAGATGTTTCCAAAACCTGCAGAAGATAAAACCTCTTTTTAGCATGTGTTACTTTATCGTAGAAGGCTATAGTTTTACCATCGCATAAGATCCTGTACTAACGATAGGTACTATGTATAATTATTGACTGATTTTTTTATCAGAACACCTCCATATTTCATGAAAGCTACTCAGTATTTGCAATGCATTTAAGCAGAGTACAAGAAGTAACTAGGAGATCAGTACGTACTGATTCGAGAAGCTGATTGACATCAAGAAGGCTGTTGTCCATCGGATGTCGCAATTGAGGTTCTGCTAAGCTATCAGATGGTTCAACAAGAGTATCATCCTCAAAAATAAAGCCCACAGGCATAACCTGCATAATAAGTGCCACAGTAATATAAGAAAACAAGAATGAAAAGTCGACAGGCACTTGATATTTCCTCTAGTACTAAACAAGGCTGATCACCTCCAAAGATTTTTGGTGCAGCTTCACACTATATGCAGGAGATTCAATAACATGAGAACCCAGAGGACAGACATCGTCCACTGAGAACTCCTCAAGCAACTGTTTTCTTATAGTCGACAATTCTGACTGCAGAAAAAAATAATACCACCAGCATATTGCCAAATTAGCAGTCACAGCAACAAAAAATGTCAAAACACAAGTATATCATACTATCCTTGTGATTTACCTCAGATAGATCTTCCAAGCTATCAAGGATAAGAGAAACTGATGTTTGTTTTGACTGATCATTCATGTTGATGTTTGAGAAAGATTTCAGAGCAAGATCGTCATCTTCTTTTGAACCGTAAACTCTCAAGCAAGGCTCAGCAACTCTGTCAACAGCCTGCAATCTGCAGTCTTCAACTAAACGAAGAAATGGATCAACCTGGTAAACATATTGGCTATCAAATAGCAACACAGACTGCATAGTAACATAACATATGACATCTATAAAACATAAGGCAAGCCAAAAGAATAGGTGAAATATATATTCATGGCATTATCGATCCCACAAAAAAGCTCAATTCACTGTTGATCAGTGCATTCTAGATATCAATTTACAACAGATAGATCTATGAAGTAGAATATTTTGAGATGGTATTGCACTGGTTAGAATTGATCTGCTACTGGTCCCAAAACATTGGTAGTGCACCAGAACTGATACTAAAACTCAGGTGTCATTGGTCAGTAGCAGAGGTATCGGGCTGAAGAAAAAGTACCTTCGCACCATGCATCATTTTTTAAGGAGAAAAGGTACTAAGTCCCAAGGTTCGAAATACCGCTACCGGGATAAATCCCGCTAGGTGTTTGATCTGATTCTGCAGAACCGGAAAAACCGCCAAGAACGGAAAAAACCGGTTGAATTTCACGCGCCAAAATTTGAATTTGAAATCGGTAACCAGAAAAACCGGCCGATAACCGCCCAAAAAACCAGAGAAAAACCGCTAAAAACCGGAAAACCCGCTAAAACCCGGTTTTTCAAATTTAAAATAGGAAATTCTTAACATATTCATGGCAAAAAGTATGAAGTTAAGCACAGGAGATGCATGGCTCTTCCTAATGCATCATATTAGTGTTAAACAATGTAAATATCATTCGGGAAGCTAACATTTACATTCAAAATTTGAAAATTCCTAATACATTTACGGCAAAAGTATGAAGTCAAGCACGGGAAGTGTATGCATCTTCCTAATACATTCTATTAGTGTTAAACAATGTAAATATCATTAGAGAAACTAATTTTTACATTCAAAAGTTTAAATTTGAATTAAATAAAAAACCGGCGGTTTTTTTCTCCCGGTCGGTAGGGGTGGAAAAAAAGCTCGTTAGTGGGGCTCGTTAGCTCGGTTCAAAATTGCTTCAATTATACTTGTTAATTGGTTAAACATTAAAATGAGTTGATTTCAAATGAATTTGAATTTTGCTCAAGCTCGGCTCGGCTCGGCTCGTTAGCTCGTTTCTAAAAATACTTTTAAATTGTATGTAAAAGATATTAAATCAAACTATGTCATTTTTAGAGAAAGCTCGATAAGACGTGGAGTTGGCTCGATATCCACCCGTACCGGTCGGCACCGGTAAGACCGGTTACCGGCGGTAACCGGCCGGTATTTGGAACTACTAACAGTTCATTCAATAACTTACATTATTCTCGTTAAAAAAAACTTGAAATTATTCCATACTGTTGTTGGGGATATGAGTACACAAATATCTTTAGCTGGTTTGACTGTGTAAGACAACATTTGTTCTATTTGTGCAGTAAATAGAATATTTGTTCTCTTTGTGGACTTTCTAGATGGTAAACATGTGTTCACCACACAAATCACAATGAAGCAAGTGTAATTTCACTTACTGTATTTTCAGTCAACAAATCTTTCACAATCGGAATGAGAGATGAAACGTTAAAAGCTTTTGAAAAGAACACAAGCATAGAAGTTGCCAAGGTAAAAAGAGAACGCCTGCGTGATGGTGGCAGAAAACCTACAAAACATGTTGATAGAAAGCCATTATGAATATATAATTGCTAAAGGAAAAGTGTTCACTGCAAAAAATATTTAGCAGAAACACACGGCTTCTGCATATAGCGTGGCATTGTAAATCAATGGTAGGAGTCATATAAGTAGTGGTCGATTTAACAAACAGTTAGTTCCCAGCCCCCAGGAAGCTTCTTGTATTACATAATCTGGGATTAGTTTCTATCGTCATTGGAGCTCATGCTAACATGTTAGCAACATGCTGAACCTAAAGCACCATCTCCTTATGCATCGTGTTGCCATGGTGTGGCAATTTAGGTAAAGTCTAACAGAAAAGAGCTTTTTTTTCAATTGTCAAAGTAATGCACTGCCCTCAGACTGTGTTTTAGCAAGTTATCTAGATCTGAAGTTACACTACTGCAGAAAGTCTTAACTGATGCCAATCTGTAAGGTGGTTACATTAGCCTTTTAGAGAGTAATAGGTTGTAAGGTCCATTCATCACCCATTGGATGCAAGAAATTTAAGGATAAGTAGACATTTGTAACAATCAATCAGAATGTGTATAAATATTCAGGAAAGAATGACTGGATAGTAAAGACTCAGGGATATCCCGTCGATTGGCAGCAGACTTGTAAGCCTTACCTATTGGGGGGGATTGGCAATTCTTGATCTCAAGCGCGCAGGCATTGCCTTCCGAGTTCGATGGGAGTGGTTGGCATGTACTGAGCCACGACGGTTGTGGAGTGTCGTTCGCAGTCACAAGACGTCACAACCGAAGACTTTTTCTACACTTCCTCGTCGTTTCAGATTGGGGGTGGATCTTCCACCCTCTTTTGGATTGATAGATGGCTTCTCGGCAAAGGGCTACATGAGTGGGTGCCGATCATCTGGAGGAAGGTGAAACCCACGTGTAAGAAACGCACCTCGGTCAAAGAAGCGCTGACAAACCGCAAGTGGATCTCAGACCTGCAAGGACCTTTTACCGCTCCCGCCATCCTTGAATTCCTTCAACTGTGCTCGAGGTTAAAACAGGTGCAATTGCAGCTGGAAGTTCAAGATGTCGCCCAATGGCGTTGGACCACTAACGGCAAATTGACTTCCAAATCGGCCTACAATGCACTTTGTCAAGGATCAATCTGCTTCCCCTGCGCTCTGCAATTGTGGTCAAGCCCGGTGCTGTTGAAAGCAAAGCTTTTCACCTAGTTGGCCCTTCAAGATCGAGTATGGACCTTTTTGCGGTTGAATAGCCGCTCCAGTCCCGTGCCTTCGCTATGTCTCCTTTGCGACCAGCACGAAGAGATGATCGCCCATCTTCTGGTCAGCTGCTCGGTCGTCAAACAGCTTTGGTTTTTCATTCTCTCCTGGTTGTCACTTTGCAACACTTACTCCTTAGCCAATGGCTCCCTACAAGAGCAGTGGATAGCGTTGAGACTCCTTGCACCCAATGCCAAGCGCAAAGGTGTAGATTCGCTAGTCATCCTCTTGGCGTGGACAATATGGAAAGAGAGAAATAGATAGTGGCATACCCAGGGCTCATTGGATTTTCAGGAACTCGTGCTTCGCACGAAGCAGGAATTTGGCTTTTGGTCATCCCTACGCAAATCCAGTCTTAGCAATCTTCTTTCTAGAGCTATCAGAGATCTGCCTAGGGTTTCTTTTCCTGTTGTTTTTACCACTAGTTGATCCTGTGCCTTTTGTCACTACTGTTCATTTTGTCGCCGCTAGCTCTTTCTCCTCATCTGTAACCTTGTAGTATGTCCTCTGCTCCTCTTCCTTGGCCGGCAAGGCCCTTCTCTAGACTGTGTACTTGGACCACTTATTTCTCCTTCTCTTCTTAATGAATGAAACACAACTCTCTTGCATTTTCGAGAAAAGATAATTCATTTCTGGCATGCAGTCCATAAGCCTTCAGGAGGAAAGAGGCAGTTATTAATCCCTATATGATGCCTAGTCTAGACTCTAGATCAGTGTGTCTTTTTTTGGAAAAGAAAACTGGTGTCCTAGTGTGAAAGCTCTACATCAAGGCAGGCTATGTTCCCTTTCTACCTTGGTTTTCTTCACTTCTGTTTCTTTTCACCATACATATGACTTTTCCTTCAGAGATCCAGGTGGTTCTCTGTGGTAGTAGAGATATGATATAATGCTGATGATCAAATCCTATAAACCATTAGTTCTATTTACTAATATGATTGATTCATGAATCCCGTCTGTCCTCCTAATACTTCCACTCCAGCAGATCCAAGAATTGTGGGTTACACTGCTCACAGGTAAATTACAGGAACTTCTAGGCTAGTTGCTTGTAAATTACAGGTAAATTGTGTAGTACAAATCAGTGGAATAACAATACTGTAATGGAAATAAATTTTTTTAAAAGTACCTGCTTGTAATGAAATACTTCTTAATGAAAAAGCAAGCTGAAAGCTGCCAACCAAAACTTCTAGGCATGAGTTCTGCAGTAGAGTAATTAGGTCAAACCACAGAGAGTGATGGAGTCAAATGTCAAATAAAATCTTGCAGCTCTGGGTCTATAGAATTTAAGGTAAAAAGTTACATAAAAATTAAAGGCTCACATCGGCTATACACACACACCCCCTACTTTCAATATACCACTTAAACGAATATTTTATTTCTCTTTATCACTTTCGATATACTTCAATCCTAATTTTAAGATACCCCAATGTGACTTAGTTGAAAATTTTTTATTAGAACCATTTATTTTTGCTATATATTCTTTTCATATATAAAAAGAATATATACGCAAATTATGCTATAAAAAGTGGATTTTTATAAAAAAAATTCATGACTCATTTTGGAGTATATTATAATCATTATTAGAATATGCTCAAATAGATAAAAAGATATAACAACACCATTAAAACAGTATGAGAAGTGGGAGTATGTACTTCCAGGAGTATAGAACCATTTTTCGTACTCCCAAGAGTAAATAATCCTACTTCTAATACACACATAATGAATATTTTACACCACTTTATCACTTTCAGTATATTTAAATACTAATTCTAAGATACTCCAACGCAACTTAGTTGAAATTTTTTTATCAGAGCCCTTCATGTTTGCTATATACACTTTTCCATATATAGAAAAAGTATATACACAAATTATGCTATAAAAGTGGAATTTGATGAAATTTTTTTATAAAACTCACTAACTCACTTTGAATTGTCTTATAATCATTATTAAAATATACTTAAATAGATAAAAATGTTTCAACACTATTAAAAATGTATATTAGAAGTGGAAGTACGTACTTGCAGGAGTATAGAACCATTTTCCTATATATATACATACATACATGTATGTATGTGTGTGTGTATATATATACATACTGTTGTGGGGATAGCCCACTACCGTACCCGTTCGGCCTGTTGAGCTGAAAGGTTCAGTGGGGGACATAAAAAGACGTGAATACCCCTGTAATAGCACCCTAAGGTGGGGGTGTGATTGTAATAAAGCCTTATGGTCATGTATAAATATCCCCCTAGGGGGAGCAGGGAAAGCAAGCTCAATTCATTCCCATACTCTCCTAATCCCCCTCATTTTACTGTTTGGTTTGTAGCCACAACATATACATATGTGTGTATGTGTATGTATGTGTGTGTGTATGAAACCTTTTTTGTACTCCCGAGAGTATATACTTCCACTTCTAATATACTACTTAAACAAATATTTTATAGCTCTTTGTCATTTTTGTTATACTTAAATACTAATTTTAAGATAATCCAATATGACTTAGTTGAAAATTTTTCATTAAAACATTTATTTTTACTATATACCCCTTTCCATACATAAACAAAGTATATACACAGATTTTGTTATAAAAAATGGATTTTGATGAAATTTTTCCATAGAATTCACTATCGAATATCTTATAATCATTATTAGAATATGTTCAAATAGATAAAGAGATATAATAACATTACTTAAGCAGTATATGAGAAGTGGTAGTACGTAATCCTACGAGTGCTCCTTGGTGAACGGGCACCATAGCTTAAAATAGGTATGTATCGTGTGCGAAAAATTTTAAAATTTCTTAGATGTAAGTTTAACTAGTTTGCTAACTAGTTCAAACAAGTTTAAACTAAATTTTGAATTGTAGTTGCCTTTTTATGATAGTTTGATTGTAGGTATATGCTGATTATATATATAAATCAGCAAAGTATGTGATCTAAATTCGTTCAAAACTTTAAATTTGAGTATATTTTTTCAAATTTATATGTTTCGTTTGAATTGTTATAGATGAGTATATACCCTAAAACTGATATGTCCAAATATATATATATATATATATATATATATATATATATATATATATATATATATATATGAAGCCTCTTTTCTACTCCAGGTGTAATTATACCTATGTCGTATCTCACAACGTAGGGAGTATCTCGTGTGTGAGGAGTATGTACATGTAGTATACGAGTATTTAAGACTATATAGGTGGTATGAACAATTTTTCAGATGTGGTATGTACATTTTTTTCAACATACTCCTTTTTATGTATGTATATAAAGATATTTACAAAATACGCTAAAAACTATGGACTCTCTTACAATTTTTTCATGTGGTTCACATTAGAATATCTTATAATCTAATATACCACCTAAATAAATTTGAAATACTCATTTATCACTTTAGGTATACTCATATACTAATTATAAGTTATTCTAATGTGAACCACATAAAAAAATTGCAAAGGAGTCCATAGTTTTTAACGTATTTTGTAAATACCTTTATGTACGTACATAAAAAGGAGTATGTTGAAAAAAATATACATACCACATCTGAAAAATTGTTCATACCACCTATATAGTCTTAAATACTCGTATACTACATGTACATACTCCTCGTTACGCGAGATACTCCCTACGTTATGAGATACGACATAGGGTGTAATTACACCCGGGAGTAGAAAAGAGGCTTTCTATATAGGAAAAATACTTTTTACTTAGAATAACTTATAATTAGTATATGAGTATACCTAAAGTGATAAAGGAGTATTTCAAATTTATTTAGGTGGTATATTAGAGGTGGGTGTAATTACACAGGAGTAAAAGTATTTTTCATATATATATATATATATATATATATATATATATATATATATATATATATATATATATATATATATATATATATATATATATATAGACGATTGAAATGGGACACCTAGGTGCCTGGACACCTAGGCTCCTGCAGTTAGATTGCTTTTAGATACGTGCTAGAGCAATGGTATGTATGGTATGTAATATATTAGGCATGCTAAATCAATCATGGAAGGAAAGTCTTAATCATGGATGGAAAGTCTCAATCACACTAGCACGCATCTAAAAGCAATCCAAAGGTAGGGAGACTAGGTGTCAGGACACCTAGGTGCCCTTATTTATTTATATATATATATATATATATATATATATATATATATATATATATATATATATATATATATATATATATATATATACGCTGAAATGGGACACCTAGGTGCCTGCACACCTAGGCTCCCTACCGTTAGATTGCTTTTAGATACGTGCTAGAGCAATGGTATGTATGGTATGTAATATATTAGGCATGCTAAATCAATCATGGAAGGAAAGTCTTAATCATGGATGGAAAGTCTCAATCACACTAGCACGCATCTAAAAGCAATCCAAAGGTAGGAAGACTAGGTGTCCAGACACCTAGGTGCCCCTGTTATTTATACTATATATATATATATATATATATTAGAACCGTCCGATACACGTGTATGATTGATAATTTTTTTGAGTTTGGGTATGGAAATGTTTTATACCCTTGATATATTTATGGTAAGTAAGTTTTGAACTCAGTTCAAACTAGTTTGAACTACTTTTGAGTTCAATGCGACTACAGTGAGTATATACCATAAAAATAGTTCAAACTAATTAAACTGAAGTTGAATTTAATTTTTTCGGAGTTTGACATCTCAAATATACTTTTTTATGGGTATATGAAGATACCCACATCAAACGTTGCGAATCTCAAAGCAAATCAACAGGTATTGATATGGGTGCCTAGGCACCAAGGTGCATGAAACACGCGTCCTATATAGGAAAATTACATATATATATATATAGTGAACAATCTGGTGTAGACTTTGATCCATTCCAGAGAAGATCCTATGAATTATTGTTTAATTGGCAACGTGATAAACCCAACAGGATACTATATCATGCTATACTTCATTGTCTTTATGTTGACAGATTCCTGTGTTAGGCTGCTTGCTCATCCAGTCGATCTTTGTAATAGTATTGTGTACTTGTGTGAAAACTACATGGCATCACTTGTACCTACTAACATCTATACATAGTAATACCAACAACATGCTGTCCTTATTTTACACTAACAAAAAAAAGGAAATAAAAAACAAAACACAAAATTCGGATATAAACCAGAGCAATGTGTCCTCTCACCTTGGCTCCAGAAAACAATAGCATCAAGCTGTAAGTATGAGAAATTGCTTCATAGTTTCGTGGAACATTTTCAGGTGACAGTGCCTGAGTCCACAAGGAGGAAAGCAGAAGGTTTGCCTGACGACCACTCAGCATGAGGGTGACTGAATCCTGCACGTAAATGAATAAAACCTCTTGTTCTACCAAAAAATAGGCACAGTTACTAAATGAGTCCGTTATCCACAAGAAAACAGAGTCTGACACATACTGTTTCCTGAGTAGGTGAAGTACTTATTTCTGTTGAAGACGGTAAAGAAGTATCTTTTGTACTAGCCATCCTTTGAGTAGTCTGTGACTTGAACAATTTTGGATCATTCCTGCTGATCTGATCTGCATCCTCACTGATGGGCATTAGATTTGTGTTATCCAGGTGTGGACTTTCCCGAAATGAAAACACGTCTCTTTTTAATTTCCCAAACAAAGCAGCAGAAGACGAAAAAACTGATGCAGTCCTAGATAATGTCCTTTGAAGATCAATCTTGCTTGTTTGTGAAGAGCCTGAAAATGAGCATGGAGAGACAGAAGAGGGAACAAGAACAACAGAGAACATCCGATGTGCCCCTAAATGTGTCTCACAATCTGGATAGACCATTGCTAGAAGCAATTGATGAAACAATGCCTCAGGAAATGCCTACAGTGTGTAGTATATCTTGTTAAATATTGCATATAGTTAGACGAGGACAGAAAGACAAATATTGTTAATGAACTTACTTTGCTTTGATACGACAAGTTTGGTAATGATGCAACTATTTGAGCTGTACGATATGCTGCAGAAATAGTTGACCGTGCAACAGGTGTTGCACTTGAAATGTTCTCCAATACTACAGCTAATGTGTCAAGGATAGGTCCAGCATCACCAACCTGAAGAAAATAGAAAACAATTGAAGGAGCATCTACATGGATGGGCATGGGCATGGGCTGCAAATGATTCGTAGCTTGCAGCTATATAGCTAAAAGAAAAAAAAATGTACTGCTAAAACGTCTTTAAAAAAAGATTGACCTTTCTAGACAACTGAACAAGACATTCATCTACAGCTTTCCCATATCTGTTATTCCATTTGACCATGTCATCTCCATGACCTGCATTACTGACCAACGATTGCATGCTTTTACCCAAATGCCTGACCAAATCACTTATCGCAGCCATTATTGCAGTAGAAGATTGAGCTTTGGAATGCTCAGCAAGGCGTGCTGTGACTTCAATGATGTCTTGAATCTTATCCGGTTGTTTCAATACATTCTTATGTTCAAGATGCTTGACTAACATGGACAACAATATATGTGCGTTCTGACCTGCCAGTCAATAGTTTAAACATCTATCAACATTTGGAATAACTGAAGATAAGCATGCTTATGTGGATGTTTAAATATCGCACAGAAGTGTAAAATGTATATTACTAAAATAAGAGAAATTGCATCTCAAAAAAATATGATAAGAAATTGAGGAAACAATGAATACCAGATTTCTCCATCACAATTTGCATATCCAGGAGGACACACAATGCAAGTCCTTTAGAAGGTGACCACAGATTGTTGTTGTCAAAATAACGAAATATAGCTTCCAGAACTCGCCGGACTGTTGTTGCTTCCCTGGATATTCTAGCAAGGTTGTGCAGACAAATCCCTGACCAAAAATTTGGACTTTCTGATTCTTCTCTGTGTAGGAAAAATAATTTTAAAAGAGATAAGAAATTAGAGAAACTTACTACAGCATAAAATTCTAAAACACTCCATACGTAAACTTATGTACATTGTCAAATTTAATTCACCGTGGGCAGCTCTAATATCTTTCCATGAAGGAACCCTCGTCAAAATGGTAATGGCAGGAGGGTCATGACCTTCAGCTTTGAGAACTTCACTCACCCACCGAATCCGTCTATCCTCAATGGTGGCATCATTATTCTCAGAATTTGCATATGGGCTCTCATAGTTTTCCAGAACAGCAGACACAACCTGTGCAATCAAATAATAATGGTTGAGAATGAGAACAGAGGTAGGTTGGCAGAATGGCAGTTATTCTGATACATCATTGTGCACCTTCAGCCATATGATCTTAGCAGATTCATATGATCTCAGCAGAGTTAACAACTGAACTGATGAGCATAAGTAGAAACTTTATGTTACGTAATTTGAAGGAAGATAACTAGGAGCTACCCAAGACATGTGCAAGCTAGGCTAAGGTTCTTGTTCGATTAATCCTATATATAACTTATAACATGGAAAGATTATGTGATTTGAAGGAAGATAACTAGGAGCTACCCAAGACATATGCGACCTAGGCCTAAGGCTCTTGTTCGATTAATGCTATTCCTATAAGCGATTGGAAGGTATTATGAATTGTGGGATTATTCAAACTTAACAGTCTAAAAGTTCATCAGAAGTAAAAGGTTGGGTTGGACTAATAGCTGTATGATTATTTTTTACTAAAACGAGCTCAATCTAAAAAGGAAAATACAACACTTACATTGTCAAGTTCTGCAGAAATATGGGAGTGCTCACCCATAAACCAAACCTGCAAATCACACAAAAAGACATTAGACATGCAAATTTTGGACATAACAGCAAGAAACACAAATGTAGCAGAGCAGAAAATGAAGGGAAAAAATATTGGGTTTTGCAGGAATGTTAGGGAATACAGGGCCTGCTTTGTTGTCCAGATGAATCCATCCCTAAGAGGGATGGTGCAAGGTCCATTGTTTTGTTGAGGGGATCAAATGAATGGTCTTGAATGTTATGATGCTCGAGTGAGAGAACATTTTGAAGAGATCCAGGATGGTATCGTCTAACCATACTATTTGGATGGCACCATCGATAAAAACACCATGCAGGACAAGCTACCAATGAGCCACAAGGTATAACAAGAGAGAGAAGTACCATAGATGAAAGGGCTTGGAGCCCAGCTGCATGAAGAATAGAGATCTTCTCCGTCTCACTCATCTCTTGGGCCAGATGACAAAGTTTAGGAATTTGGCTCTCTAAATTGAACATGTTAGTGCTGTCAACCTGTAATGAGAAGGTCGTGACATACAAGTCAAAATTGTCTGAAAAGACAGTATTATTGGATAATACATGCAAAACTCAAAACTATTTCATCTTGTAAATTGATGCCTACCCAAATGTTTAAATACCTGGCTGTTTACAAAGTCAAAAAGTATTTGACACGCTATTGTCCGCAAATCATCCTGTCTGTTTTGCTCCAATAGGGTCTCTACGATGGTTAGCAAGCTATTGGCAAAAAGTGGCCTGCAAAACAGAGACTTCAGTCATTTTAGCAATTATTTGCACTAATAGAACAATTAAAAGATTTGCGCCAAGTACAACTTGAAATGCTATCAGAGAGCAAAGTCTACCTCTGATAGATAACTTCAGAAAACAAAATATCTCTATAATTTACACTGACTATATTATTGGAGAAAATATTAATAAGTGTGACACTAGTCTTTATACAGGCATAAAATAGCCCTCTGTAAATTTAAAGACCCACTTAGCAACAGCAATTACCATTAGCAATAAATGGTTACAGGCCTAGAATAATTTAACAATGTATGGTTGCTACAACCTAATGGTGCAATTTCTATAATTATTAAATCGTAGCCATGCATGGGTTCTGTGTAGCAATTGGGTCACCAGTTTTTAGCAGCCAGTGTTTTGTTACACCTATTATAGCCAATTGCTATGGAGAACCTAAACTATTTCTAGACAGAGTGTACGTATACACTACAAAAGTAACCTCCAGTGACGTATTCAAGGGAGCAAATGCAACTATGCTTATGAGCTAAAACAACTTACAGTTGCTCCTGACAAGAACATATCACCTTTCGGTAAATTGCCATGACAACTTTCACTGAGCCAAAACGCTCAGCTCTCAATTCCTTGTAGAACTTTTGCTCCAAATAAACCGTAATCTGTGAAAGTACAGCAGCACCATTTTCAATGAGGAAAGGATCAAATTCATGAATAGGATAAAATTAACTCTGACATTTTTTATACTACACCACGAGTTGCTCTATAAATTGTTGTTCTCTAAAAATTTAAACTAGCAGGTGTCTTACTTCCATTGAACATATACCAGCCGAAATAGACTTAGATCTGTTTAAAAAAATGCTGAAACGCACTTCTCATGCATTTTTGAGAAGAAAAAATGCTGAAATCCACATATTCTATATGACAACCAACCTCTTATTTTGATTAAGAAAATCAGCATGTTTTATGATTAGTTGATTTACTTTGGGCAACCCATAAAACCTATATAGTTATGAGTTATGAATACAAAAAATGCCATGCACTGCAAATTGTTCTGATGACTAATATAGCAGGGAACATGAAAGGGACAGCTGGACAAGTAAGACAGTGGCAACAGTGGTTCAATAACCAGCAAAGAGCATAAGTGAACGACTGTACTGCAGCACAACATTCTGGCTAGAAACATGGTGGCATCACACAGTACCATAACAAAGGAATTCAAACAGAATATGACACAGGGGTGAAAACATGATTTGATACGAATTCAGTTTCAAACTTCATTAGAGAAATTATGTTATACTAGAATAGTATATAACAGAGGTCTAAAAGAGAAATATACCTTTGGAACACGCAATGGATTCCTCGAAATATATTCACACAATTTTCCTATCTTCCGGTCATTGGGTCCTTCATCCTGAAAAAGAACAACACTTTTTGTAATTATGTCGGCCTCAAATTACAATACAACAAGAAGTTCTAGAATAATCAAGGAACCAAATCAAACAAATGGCTGAAGCTGAAATAAGCGAACCCCCTGATGCTCAATTATAGGCTACAGCTAAACAAAGCATAACTCATCTATAACCAGCAGTGAGCATAACCCTGAGCATTTACAGTAGATTTCACCTGCGACCGAGGGAAGATTTCGGAGAGCAACTTCTTGTACCGCTTCACCGGATGCCGAGACCTCGTTCGCAAGGAGGGGCAAAGGAAACACAGGCTCTCGCACACCGGCAACACCTCCCTCGATACCACACCCATCGTCATCAGGATCTCCCAGGCCTCACCAGAACTCCTGCTCGCAACATGCTTGATACACCATTGCTCGCTCCAGATTAACCCGGCTCTGAAAGAGAGAGGAACGTCACGTTAGCCAAACCTCTCGCGTTAATCGCAAGCATCACCATAAAGTGCAACCTAATCAACGCAACCAAACCGCGATTCCCACAAATCCACAAGTGTATCACCGCGATTTTCCCCGATTCCACGCAATGGTATGTCCCGATTAGCGACCAAACAAAAAAGCAGCAAGGGTTATCAAAATGCCACAAATTTGGACGGCTCAACGAAACAATCAATGGACGGCTGAATCATACACACGCGGACCTAAAAATCTCCGTAAAAATCCGAGGCGATCGCCTCGGATTTGCTCGTACCTGGCTGCCTGGTTGGTGCTCAGCGGCGGGCGGGGACGAGCGATCGATCGATCGATCCGACGAATGGGGTAGGTAGGGAGGGGGAGAGAGAAGGGAAGGGGAAGGGACGCGAGGGGCTCCTCCTCTTCCTCTCCTCCTCTCCGCGTCGTCTTCTCGCGCGCAGCTTTGTTGCTTCGCTTTTGCGGTCGCGTGGCTTTTCTATATCTGGGAATGGGCAGGGCAGTGTTCTCCGGGAAGGCGTTTTTATAGGTAGCGTTGTGCGCCGCGCCCACGTTTGGGAGAGGAGAGCGAGTGGGCGATGGGCCAGCCATAGGGACCACAGCGGAACGGAACAGCTGCCTTTTCTGTTCCCGTTCTGATTTCTGAAACGCTCTTCCTATGTACACGCAGAAAAATCCAGCAGAGAAATGTGAGCAAACACTGCCATTCTTGAAGACAAGATGCTGTCGTAGATTAGCAGGAGCATAAACAGAACCACATGGGTAACGTAGCAATACGCAAGCAGTACCATATGGGCATTGCAGCCACGCATAAACAGTACCTTATGGGTAGTATAGCGATGTTATACATTTAGGTAATTTGATTAGTTTCCTAGTATAAAAGATTGGAGGAATTGAACATTTGTCACTGTCAAAGATATGTCAATTCAAGATTTGCCTCTCAAGTGTCACTGATATGTAGCTCCAGAATACACATAATAGTGAGACATGAAGTGGCAAATCCTGAAATACACATCTTTATAGTGGCAAATGCTAAAATATTTCTTGGATAGAATCTTATATATTAGGAATGTTATCTTTTATAGTTGAAAAGATTAGATTGGATTGTTAGAAGACTGGTAGTATGTAAGCACGACATTGTTATCCTTTTCTAATCAAGCAATGAATAAACAAAATTTTTAATCTCTCTTTCTCTTCTTCAAGTAAGCCTCGTAGCCTTAGCGACGGCATGGCCGGCTGTTCAAGAATGAATGCCCTACCATTGGTTTGAACATGCACCCAACCACTAGCCATATCATGTGGTATCAGAACTACTGATCATGGCTTTTGCTGCAGATAGGATTAAGGTTGACGCGATCAAGGCCATGAATGCTGACATGATAAGTTATTCCCTAGTGAGCTTTGCGCCAACATCAAGACCTTATTGTTGGACTTGAAGAAGAATTGAATCATGAGGGCGGAGAACACACAACATGTTGTTGCGATTTCTATGTCACCACAGCTAGTCAAGTCGCTACCTCTGTCTACTACAACATTGCCCAAAGTAGAGAAGCAGCAGGTGGTGCTTGTCGTCACCACCATGGCTGTGCTACCGGCACCTTCCTCAGCATCGATGATGCTTCCTTAGTCAACCACGCCATCCTTAATTGTACCATTAGTACATTTATTGAGGAAGAAGTTTGCCGCCATCCAACGACCATCTTCATGCGGTTGGCAATGACGTGCCTCCGTAAGTATGGAGCACAACGGTTGTCATTGGGGGTCAGTGACGTCGCATCATCTCTCCCACAACCATTGCATATCGAGGCAAGAAGGATGCCGCTGATGCCCTATGTCGGTTGCCCTTACCACCGGCAACTCCTGCAGTGTTAACCAACGCTAGAGGGATGCAGTCCTCGTTTGTTGTTCATTGGAGCTTCATTGATCATCTTTCGCGCCATGCGGCGTTGTCATTATGTCCTTTCGTAATATGGGGACGCGAAGGTCTTAGTCCATGAACGCCACTTGATAACTCAAGGACAAACTATTTTGTCGTAAGGAGTGTAATGTTATGGTCCAAGATTAGCAGGAGTATGAACAGTACCCATGTGAGCACTATAGCGACGCGTGAATAGTACCCCACTTGGGTACTGTAGCGACACGTGAACGGTACCCTGTGAGGGGTATTGTAGCAGTGTTATGTATTTAGGTAGCTTGATTGGTTTCCTAGTTTAAAAGATTAGTTGCTTAGGTAAGTTTTGAGATTCCTTAACTATCAAATTATTTTTAGAGATTTCTTTTTCATCTAAATTTCAGAGTCTTGATGGTAGCATGATCAGCCGTTTAAGGAGTGCCATAAACTCGGTCTTTGGATCCGTATCCAACTACCAACCATACCACAAGATCATCCGTTATGTTTGGAATTGCAATTTACAGCCTTTCTCCATCTTTTATGCATGATCTTTTGAACGAGATCTTCTATGGATGATACAACATGCATGTTCTGTACAATGGACAAAAGTAATGGGATGCTAGTATCCATTACCATGTGCGATAGCATTCACATGCAGGAATCAATTCCATTCATTCTCAGTTTCGCACTTCTATGTGTATAACTTCATCTCCTAACTTCTTCCAGGTGGAACATTCATCGTCGTTGGTGTGAAGAGTAACATTGCTAGCCTGCTAGGTACAGATGTTCTATCAACAAAGTGCAGTGATGACTTCGTGGCTACAGCTCTAACCTCTGCCCACTCACAGAAACTACGGCAAACGCTATCAAATTTTGGAGTAGCTACACTTCCAGAAGCAGCCAGAAGAATGCAAGGTTTATATTGTCCCGCGTCAGATTTTCCTGTCCGGATTCAGACATTCAGGAGTAGCCGTCAGCTACTGCTAGGTTTGCTTCACTATATTAAAAGTTAAAAGAACCAGATCAATGTTAGGACTTGGGAAAGATGAGTAGCTGAAACAGGAACTGCAACGTTTTTTTTTTTTGGTATTAAGGAACAAAATCAAATAGAGTTCAGAGTTACAACAAAAAGGCAAACGTCTAAAGAGATGGAGAAAAGGGGCTCCCTAAGCTACGCAGCCACAGCTGCAAAGAAGAAGAAAAATTAAGGAGAGATTACACGCGGTAAAATAAGCAACCCCTTCGCGCCAGCGCGCTCCCATGCCTGTAGCTCGTCGATTGTTCTGACGGAAACCTCTCAGAGTAATGATCAACAAAGAAACCATTTTAACGGCTCTTCTGTGCAAGACATACCAACAAAATTCGTAATTTCATACATAGCCTAAAATGTGCTGCACTGAGAGTTGATCTTCGCACTTCTATTAATGAATTCTAGCAAATTTCGGTACCAAAGAATGAAAATTTCACTATCTAAAATTCATAAAGGAAACCTGAACATTAGCACCATCTATCTAACTATGGCTGCAAGCGCGAACTACTTCATTTTAGAGGTAAAAGCCTAGCAATGAAAAAGTGGCTCCGACAGCAAACAAAGATAGCCTGGCTGCCTGAATTTAGCAATTTGCATATAGAGTAACAGAGGTCATAGAAGTTAAGAAGAACCCAACAAGTTAGACGATCAAGGTGATATCTAGAAAAAAAAAAGTAGTTGTGGCTATCTAGTGCCAAGATCCTTAGTAGAAGGATTGGACGAGGAGGAGCTAGGTTGTAAACCTTGAGCCCGATGGGGAGTCGAGGCGGTCGCCTCCCGGCGGCGGAGCCGTGAGGCCGTGAGGGTGAGGCGGCACTCGAACGGAGCTGGTGCGTTCGAGCGGCGAGGCGAATCGGTGGCGCGGCGTGGAGCTGCAGCGGCGGAGTGGCGACGGTCCGGCCGAGGTGGTGGAGGGGAGCAGGCAGGCTAACCGGCGAGCTGCTGGAAGCTATGCGCTCGGGCTCGGCCATGGTGTGGTGGGCTGAGGCTTCGCATGCATTTGTCGGCGTCTCGCACATATCCGGCCCAAATGAAACAGGTATACAGCATCCCGCAAGTAGGAACGGCCTGGCCCAGAGCGTAAGATGGATCGTGCTAGTTACGTGACTGAAGGCCATGGTTTTGCTTTCCAGTTTCCGATCAGGCCGTGCTTCCGGTGTTTGACCGGCGAGGGGTGCGAGACAGGGTGTGTTCTTTTTAGCTGTGACTTTTGATTTTTGGTTGTGGTTTGTGAATTTTAGGTTGTTTGTATGAGAGATTACAGAATAATAGAAACTCGTGTGCGATTTTTGCCGATATAAATGAAGTCAGTAAAGTATGCACTACAATTAACTAGTAGATCCTATCTTAAAAAAATACTTCGTTTAAAAATTAGTTACTATAGAAAAACCGAAAAGCAACTTTTGGAAGCTGAAAATGGCCAGATGGGAAGCAGCGGCACTGAGAGGGGCACACCGCACACATGCATATAGGAAGAAGTAGGGCAGTAAAAAAAGCTCGAGGCTCGCGAGCTGCTCGAGCTTGGCTCGCTCTAGACTCGATTCGAGCTTGGCTCGAGCTCCAAACGAACCGAATTCGAGCTTCATCTTAAGCTCGCGAGCTTTAACGAGCCGAGCTCGAATAGCTCGCGAGCTTAAAGATTTTTTTACCCTCCCCAATTCCCCCCACCCTCTCCCGCCTCTCCTCTCAAAATCCCCCACCCCATCCCCCCAGATTCCCAATTTCCCAGCGCTGCTGCGCCGCTGCTGGCCACGCCAGCCGGCACGGCGGACCCCTCCTCCTCCTCGACCTCTCCCTACCCGCCTCCGCTCCCGCCTCTCCGGCCCCCGCCCCCCCCCTCCTCGCCGGCGTCGCCGCCCCGCCGCCCTCCTCCCCGCCGGCGCCCCTCCTCCCCGTTCCCCTCCTCGGCTCCTCGGCTCCTCGCCTCTCGCCCACCGCGCCGTCCCCTTCCTCTCCCGCGCGCCCCGGCCCGGTCCCCTCCTCGTCCCCCCGGCCGTCGCCTCTCTCGCCCCGCCGCGCCTCGTCCCCGGCGCCCCTCCTCAACCGGCCGCCGCCGCCTCCTCTCCCGCCCGCGACGCCTCTCCTCCAGCAGCGGCGCCTCTCCTCGACCGGCCGGTCGGCCGCCCGCCACCGCCCCTCCTCTCCCGCCGTCACGCCCGACGCCTCGACCCGGCCGCGCGCCTCCTCTCCCCGCGACGACGCGTCTCCTCCCACGGCGCCTCCTCCCCCCCGCGCGCGCCTCCTCGACCGGGATCCGGACGCGGTATGCATCGAGCCTACACGAGCCGAGCTCGAGTGAGCTCGGTAGAAACTCGAACCGAGCTCGAGCCCAACTTAAAGTTCGATGTTGATCTTAGGCTCGCTCGAGCTCGGCTCGAGTTTCTACCGAGCTCGAGCTTGCTAGGTCAAGCTCGCTCGAGCTCGGCTCGTTTACAGCCCTAGGAAGAAGAAGACTATTCTTCCATTAAAGTTGTGACATTTGGGCCTGGATGAGTTCTAGGCGGAGTGCATGAGTGTACGAGCGTGAGGTCTTGGGTTCAATCTCCACGCACGAAAGTGTGAAAATATCTTCTTCAATACCTTTTTCCAGGGAACGCTCAGCAGATAGTATTTCCCATGATTAAGATGGTGTTTGAAACGGCTTCGGCTGTCCCCGCCTCTTTTTGCCACGCTGCCACGCCACGCCCAGCTCCGTTCGAGTGCCGCCTCACCCTCACCTGTCAGAAATTTCACATTCTTTAGAACTTGTTTTTGAGTCAAATTTTAGAGAGCTTGTTCTCCCTCATTTTAAATCTAAATGATTTGGCTTTTATTTGTAAATTTATCTAAATTTAAAATCTTTCCAACAATACAAAAAATATAATCAAGATCCTACGCTATCCACTATTAATCAAGACAAGTCCTTATGATTGATTATGTTGAATCTAGTTTTTAAATGCAATTATTTTGGTTTCAAATTACAAATTACATGCTTATTATTATTATTATTATTATTATTATTATTATTATTATTATTATTATTATTATTATTATTATTCAATTAAAGGTTATGTTAAATGTTGATGCTTAGCTATACTATGCCATTGATATATATTATCTACTTCCTTGATTATTGACATTATCTTTACCATGTCGCTCTAGGATACTTATATTATAATAATACTCCACATGGTAAAGCGCATGGTGAAGCAAGCTCTAGCTATTGAATTGTTGCTCATCTGCTGAGGTCCTCCTTGAGTAGGGTACAGTAGATGGGTTTATAGGGCATGGTACTACAAGTGGTGCAACATAAATGAATTTGCTTGAGGCATGGGGTCCTCAAGTTCTCTGGGAGTTTCCTTGGTGAACTCCTTGGTGTGTCATCTAGCCCTTGCAGTTGTTTTCGAAGAGCTTGCGCTTGTTCTTGATAACATGGGCCTTGTTCGCTAGGTGATGGAAATCGACAAAGTCATGAGAGGATAGTTGCAGTATTATTGCTTCATGCAATCCTTCCAAGAATCTTTTTTGTTTTTCCTCATTGTCCTCTATGTTGGTGGGGGCATAACGGGATTGTTGGTTGAATTTGCTGAGGTACTCATGTACTATCATATTTCCTTGTTTTAACTCACGAAATTCGTTCTTCTTCAGCCTTATAGGTCTGGTAGGAATGAAGAAGTCATGAAATGCTACCTTGAAATCATCCCATGTGATTGTGTGATCCTCCTCTTGGGCAACTTTGAAGTTGTCCCACCAATATTTTGCCGGTCCATCAAGTTGATGACTAACAAAGAGAACTTTTTCGCAGGCAGTGCATCTAGCAATGTCCAATTTTTTCTCAATGGTAAGGAGCCAATCATCAACGTCCAATGGTGCCTTGTGACTAAAAAGGTAGGGGTCTAGTACTTGACGAGGATATAATAATTATCAAATTATTATTTAGTTATAAATGATATTGTTATGTCATTACACTCATTGAGTATACCCCTTATTTATAAGGGAGAAATTTCACAGGTTAATTGTAAGTTCTCCTACGACAATCTCATAGTTGTAAGTTCTCCTACGACCACCTCATAGTCGTAAGTTTTCTATGATTACCTTATAGTCGTAAGTTCTCCTACGACCACCTCATAGTCGTAGGTTCTCTTACGACCACCTCATAGTCGTAAGTTCTTCTACTACCATGACATGATCATAAATTATCCTGTGATCATCTTGTGGTTGTAGATCCTCCTATGACTAAGCCAAACTTTGATTAACCTGTCTACGACAACCCACAGCATCGTGGGTCTATCCGACAAGGCAATTAGCACATGCATTATGCCTGGTGCTCTAGTCGTAGCAATAGTTTCCCCAAACATAAACAAATCATATGTAAGATCGATACTAAAACATTGTCAATACTCATGAACTCTCCTAACTTAGAGGTTCCTCATGATGATGTCGCATTCTAGTTGAGAATCTCTATAAGTTGAGTTTGACAGGCCATAACATCAGCCATGGTGGGGTTTTTCAGTGGTGGTGGCGATGCTATCTGGTTGCGATGGTCTCCTGCCATCCTGCTGAGGGTACAGAAATAGATGAGAAGGAAAGCTACAAGGAAATAAGGTAGCTACAGGGGAAATTCTAGTAACACAAGAAACACAAAGAAGGGAAATAAACAACTACTTAAATAACATAAAGCAAGGTCTTACTTGACTGCAATACATAGCACACTTAGGCAAACATGTAGTTCATGAGATACATAAAGGATTACAATCATCATTACATCGATCTCAAGTTTATGTGAGAATAGAGCTAACAACTCACTACCCAAAATACAACTAGGTGAGCTCTAGTGACCTATCATATAGGTCTAGTCCTACCTAGTGAAACTAACAAGCCTACTCGTCGAGGTGGCCTCCATAACCCTGGTTGCACTGCTCTAGAGTTTAGGTGGGTGGATGAAGTGGTATTGGGATGAACTGGTTGTGGTATTGTGGCACTGTGGCGGCTCCTCCTGATTAGCTACTGCCTGATGCTCCTCATATATTTGTGTCTGGGCATGGTGTCCCTCGAAGAAGGCATGCTTCTGGTACTGCAGGTATCCCAACGAATCTGCCAGTTGGTCCACCCAAAGACCTAACTTCTCATCGTGGGTGATCTTGCATGGCTTAGGCATATACAAGGAATTTGAAGGGAAAGCAAGAAAAGATCGGTAAAGCAATTTTAGAAATTAAAAGGGGAATAAGGCAAGAGCAAGATACTAAGAAAAGGGAAGGAGAGCAGTAGTACGTTATATTTTTTGCAAGGGTTTTTTTTATTAAGTAAATTAGCCTTTTCCAAAAATTCAAAGTCCTTAGGCTAACAACCATTCTGACTATGGTTTATCCTATAGTCAATGTGGCTCTGATACTACCTCTGTAGTGACCCGAATTTGGCAATACGGACCTTCTGTGTATTTTGAGCTAGTCCCTACGTAGCTAGTTCATACAATATAACAATAGCGAATATCATATTCATATATGCGTATAACTACAAACGAGTACATAATATTATATAGAAAATCATAAATAGATATCATGATCAAGTTTTGTAGAACAGGTCGATATGCCAAATGAGTTTGTTCACACAAAGCAGCGAAAAGTAAATAAATCAAAAAGAGCCCCCAGATATTATGGAGGCAATAAGTAGTGCTAGGGCTAGTAGCATTCCTTTTGTGATATCTCATTGAGAGCATCTTATAATTAATTCATAGCAATTAAAATAGTCCCCGTTCTTCTCCAAATTTTTTCTAAGAGACTTAGATTTTTTTTCATACAATTTTTAAGATTGATGATTTGATCGTTGACAAAATTTATTTTAAAATTTAAATTCAAGCAAGACTTTTGGGAAAATTGTTGAGATGTACCAAACTATTTGGAAATTGTAAAAATCATGCAAGTTTTATTTTGAAGACAAATTTGGGCTGTTACATAATGGCAGCGACCTTTGTTGTAATTTTTTTTTGATTTGTTCATGCAACTTGTTGCACATTCTTGAAGATGAATAAAGTTGTGGCATTTTTCCTTACATTTCCTTCAGCATAAAATCCATGTTGTTTTTCTTCTAGATAAATCTGAAAAATGCAACTTCTTGCAATGTCTTGAATATAATTTTGAAAATTCTCATTTATTTTTCTATGAGAAACGTGGTACTATAGCCTGTGTAGATCTAATTTTTTTGTATTCCCCCTTTTCCTCTTTTTTCTGATATAGACTAATTACTAGCGTAATAATGAAATTGATTAGTTGTGTAATCATGTGATGTGATGATTGTTGTTAGGATTTACTAGTGTAATTATCAGCATCAAATAAGCCATCATTTGTCTTAGGGGCAATTCAGACATTTACCAAATCATCTCAATCAAAAACCAAAAACTCCAGCTGAATCAAACACCTCCTACTTTCAACCGCTTCTACTTTCAGCCTTATTATTCTAAAGCCAAAAGCTCCAATCAAAATCTAGAAGCTCAAACTATTTCAAACGTCCCATAAGAGGCGGTTATTGGGATGTTGACTTGTGAGAGTGAGATCAGAGAATCTGATGTGCTGTTATGTGTCATAACGTGAGCTAGCATGAGTAAAAGTCGTCCCTGCCTCCCTGGCCATGTTCAGAAAGTCACATACCTAAGTACATAACGGCATCAGCTCATCAAAATGGTACTTAGTCTGGAGCTGGCATGAGTAAAAGTCGTCCCTGACCATGTTCAGAAAGTGACATACCTAAGTACACTACGGCATCAGCGTTGAAGGAACAGAAAATGTTATTATTGTTCTAACAGATAAGGCTGAAAAAGGCAGCCGCCAAACGAAAATTTGAACGCTTTGTCCATTGTTCCAATCAAGGACGGTGATGTTGACTTGTGAGAGTGAGATTCTCTGATGTACTGTTGTGTGTCATAATGAGTATAGTGCCTACGTGAATCACGCTAATAGTATATATATATGGCACCCCACGTCTCCCTCTTCACCACACGCATCATCTCACAATTCTCACTAAAACGCCGGCCATCCCATATGACCCCATGGGCAAAAGCAAAACACTTGTAGTCTTATATTTTCTACTCGCCATAGTGGTGGCGACACCGGTAGACCTCGAACAAGATGATGTATCTACTTACATCGTGCACGTCGCACACACCCATGCACCTCGCTCCTCCTCCCATGCAGCTCACCTCGCGTACACCTCCTTCCTCCATGAACTCCTTCCTTCACACATCAGCCAGCCAGAACCTAGCCTCCTCTACACCTACTCTCACGCCACCGCTGGCTTCGCGGTGCGCCTGACGGCTCGCCAGGCCACGCACCTTGAGGCCCAACCTTCCGTCCTTGCCGTCGTCCGAGACAAGCGCTGTGAGCTGTACACCACTTTATCTCCCTCCTTCCTCCATCTCTTGCCGTCTTCTGGGCTCATGCTGGAGTCAGATAGCGGTGCGGGGGCGGTGATCGCAGTCATAGACACTGGCATTTATCCGAAAGACCGCGCTTCCTTCGCTGCTGACCCATCATTGCCTCCGCCGCCGCGCACCTTCCGCGGACGTTGTGTCTCGACTCCCGCGTTTAATGCCACCGCCTATTGCAACAACAAGCTCGTCGGCGCAAAGTTTTTCTATAGAGGGTACGAGGCTGCAATGGGCCGTCCGATTGATGAGACAAAGGAGTCCAAGTCACCACTCGACACTGATGGCCATGGCACGCACACCGCTTCTACTGCCGCCGGCTCTGCGGTCCCGAACGCCAACCTCTTCGGCCTTGCCAATGGCACCGCCAAGGGCATGGCCCTGCGTGCGCACATTGCCGCCTACAAGGCTTGTTGGAAAAATAATTGCTATGACACTGACATCCTCGCGGCAATGGATGAAGCGATTGCCGACAAAGTTGATGTCATGTCCCTTTCTCTTGGTGGTTACAGCCAAAATCTTTATAACGAACCGGTGTCCATTGGTGCATTTAATGCCATCCGTAATGGCATAGTTGTCTCTGCCGCCGCTGGGAACGACGGTCCTAGGTTATACACTGCCAATAACCTCGCACCATGGGTGTTGACGGTAGGCGCATCAACCATGAACCGTCGGTTCCCAGCACATGTTGTTCTCGGCAATGGCAAAACCTTCGTTGGCACCTCACTTTATTCTGGCCAAAACTCATCTGGTCCAATGAAACCTCTAGTCTATGGTGGGGATGTCGGGTCTAGATTGTGCGAAATTGGGAGACTTGATGCCAACAGAGTTGTCGGCAAGATTGTCTTGTGCGATTACGGAAACTTCTCAATTGCAGCGAAAGGAGCTGCCGTCAAACAAGCTGGTGGCGTTGGTGCCATCATTTCAAGTAGAGATGACTACGGTGAGTATGCCCCGAGCGCTGCCAACCTCCTCCCAGCCTCGGCGGTCCCTTTTGCCGACGCCGTGGAGATCTATACATACTCACGGTCGGTGGCAAACCCGGTTGCAAAAATCGAAATTTGGACACTATTGGACCCTAAAATACCCAAAATTCCGTTTTTGGCCCCCTATACAAAAAAATTCCACTTTTGGACCCCTTCCCACCGCGGGATCGCCCAGAGCGCCACGTGGCCCGGTCGTGCGGTCGGGGACCGCGACGACCGCCTGCGCCGCGCCCGACCGCGCCATTGCCTCCCGACCCGCGACCCGCTGCTTAAGCGCGCCGACCGCGACCGCCTCTCCCAGTAGCGCGGCTCGGCTCGCCCAGCGACCGCCTGCCAGCACAAGGCCCCGGTCCCGATCGTCGCGACGAGCGCTTGCTCCCCGACCGCATGTCCCGACCGCAATACTCGTGAATATTTGTATGGTTTCGCAATTTTGTAGTTATAAACCGAGAAAAAATAGATAAAATTGCAATAATAATTTATGTTCATTGTTAGTTGCAGATGTAAAAAAAAATTGGATAAATATTTTTTTAAAAGGATTAATCATAGAACGATCGTTTCGTAAAGTGGTAAGTGATATTTAGGGTTTCGTATGGTTTTTAGGTTTGCAATCACCATGTTATTTGTATGTTTTGTCAATTTTGTAAATATAAACTCGGAAAGAATCTGACCAAGTAGTAATAAAAGTTTATATTCATTATAACTTGTAGATGCCAATAAAATTTTGGTAAATTTTTTTTAGGAACAATTGACCGTAGAATGATCGATACAAATAGTGGTAAGTGACTTTAAGGTTTGCTGTATTTTTAGGGGTTGCAATCTCCGTGATTGTTTTCAGTTTTGGCAATTTTGTAGTTATAAACTGGATAAAAATCAGATAAAGTTGTAATAAAAGATTATGTTCATTGTAAGTTGTAGATGCATAAAAAATTTTGGTAAATTTTTTGTAGGAAAGATTGACCGTAGAACGGTCGATACATAAAGTGGTAAGTGATATTGTGAAGGTGAGTAACATGGAATGCGATACATAAATTTTGGTACATTTAATATTGTTAAATGAGGTGCTACGTGAATCATGGAATGCGAAAATACTAGATATTAAATTTCATAATACAGATTGGGAGTAACATGCGCGTAGATTTTTATTACATGCATAACATATAGCATGATATGCGACTAACCCACCCAACCGCCAGACGACCTCTTGTGTGGACCGGGCCACTTTCCTTCCTTGCCCGCTCGGCGTTGAACTCCTCCGCGGCCTCTTTTGCCTTAGCCGCAATTTCCCTCTTTCTCGCGCTCCATCTCGCGAGCCTCCCGATCCCTACGTGCACGCTTCAAGATGAGCTTGCGTCTCGCGGCAGATCACGCAGGTGTGCTCGTGCTGCGACGCTCCTCCTCCAAAGAACTCCTTCTCCTTTGTGACATTCCACTCCTCGAAGTCGAGGTCCATTGGTCCGCAGGTGGATCTCAAGATCGATCCATTTGCGGTAGGCACATAGGGGCTCCGAGACCGTAAATAAAGGAGAGATATTGTTAGTGCGTCTTGTGAAGGACAAAAGATAGGGAAAATTGTGCATGTGGTTGTTACCGCCGCCGATAGGTTGCGGTGTCAAACGGCGGTTGGGGTAGTCACCGAGTAGTTTGCGCAACCCCGCATCGCATACCTAGACCGATGCGGTGCTTAGACTTGAAGAACTTGCACACGCCCCGCACCAACAAAGGGAGGTGTCTCCCTCAGTGGTAGTTGTGGCGAACGGTGGGGACGTTCGGGATGGGGTTGTTGCTACGCTGGCGCCTGGGGACCTTTCATCGTAGCACGATGGGCTTGTTCTACCGGGCTCAGACGCTCGATTTTCTCATCGCGGCGGCATCGCGGCTGCGGTGACCGTGCTATGTCACGGGTCTCTCCCAATCCTTCACCATCTTGTCCCATTGCTTCTTCTTGCCTTTGTCCATCCCGGTTGGGTGAGGGAAGCGCGATGTAGTATGGGGTTTGGATGTGCAATGTTCATTGGGAAATGGAATGCATACCAATTTATAGGGGCCGTTTTGTGCGTACTCGCACGTGTAAAGATGGTCCGCGTGGTCGAGCAAATGAGTAAAGATGGGAGTGCTGCGATATCACCGAGAAAAGGCCCCGCTTTGTCATGTCACCGCCCAAAGCCGGCATCTTTTGTCATCTCACCGAGCAAAGCTGACCTCTTGTTGTCATGTCATTGAGCACACCGCCTCTTTAGTATCATCACACGCCCAAAGCTGGGATCTTTTGTCATCCCACCGAGCAAAGCTGACCTCTTTTGTTATATCACCGAGCAAAGCTGCCCGCTTTGTCATGTATCCGAGCAAAGCTGCCCGCTTTATCATGTCATCGCGCAAAGTGGCATCTGTTGTCATCTCACCGAGCAAAGCTGCCTCGTTTTGTCATGTCTCGAGCAAAGCTGCCCGCTTTATCATTTCACGCGCAAAGCGGCATGTGTTGTCATCTCACCGAGCAAAGCTGCCCCGTTTTGTCATGTCTCTGAGCACAGCTGCCATGTTTTGTCATCTCACTGAGCAAAGGTGGCCTCTTTTTGTCATTTGACTGAGGACAACTGCTCTCTTTAGTAATGTCACTACCCAAAGCTGCCATCTTTTGGCATCCCACTGAGGACAACTGCTCTCTTTAGTAATCACGAATTGGCTATACTCATGCCTTTTGGCATTGTTTAGGTGTTTAGCTCTCTTGAATGGCCTCACCACCCAAGCTAGAAATGATGTCCTCCTTATTCAAGGCACGGGAACCAAGATGATGGCCTCATTCGTAAGAGGTGTTATTTGATCCAATATTAAAATTTATTTCATTGTCAATATTATGTACATCTGTCGATGTATGCATTTTATGCTTTCTTATGTAATGCCTTTTGAATGTGATGTGTATCATTGCACTTGGGACTTTCGGGGAATGACTTATTGACTTTGACACTAGCTTAGGGACTGAAAATGGATAATTGATGAGATAGGCTCCTCCCCTGAAGACCTGCAGGAATTTGTGCATTCACTCTCTTACGTGTACGTAGAAAATTTTACCACACGTCATTCTGCCAAGTTAAAGTATTACCCTAATATGTATATGTCGTAATGGCTCAGCCGAGTCATCAAGCGACTCGGAGGCGGTAGCTCAACAAGAGCCCGCTTTGTCTAGTCACCGAGCAAAAGTCGACTGCTTTGTCTAGTCACCGAGCAAAGTCGACCTCTTTTGTCATGTCACCGAGCAAAGCCGGGCCTTTTGTGAGGTCACATCAAAAGTCGGCATGTTTTGTCTCCTCACCGAGCATGGTGTGGGGTCAAGATTTGTATTGTCTGTGGTCTTTGTGCGTGAGGCTACCCCAACACTGACCTATAAACGGAGCCATCCTCACATACTCCCGGCCATGTTATCAGTCACCTCCGAGTAAATTGTTCACAACTGTAGTTTTATTTCGTGCTCACTCCCCAAGACTAGGCAATGAGTCACCAAAGACGTCTTCATGGGCACCCACGGTGATGTGTCCAAATTGCAACTTGGTGGTTAGACGAGGACATCGCAGACGCCAAGAATCCCGCGACATTACTACAAGTGCCCCAATCACTCGGTTAGTCATATTGTTTGGGCTCATTCAAATCGTGGTGGTATGTTTAAAAATCTTCTTGTCATGGAATCGCAGGAATCTCATGGTGGTTGCCGATTCGGGTGTGGGAGGATGAAATGGGAAATAGGAATGACAAGTGTTCGCCGTGAGAGAGTTGTCGTGGGGGTTGCGACCCGTCGGATGCGAGATCGTTTCGGCTGCACTAGAGTGGAAGATAAATTTAATGTTGTGTGCTATTTTGTTTCTTGTGTTTATTGTTATCCTCAAGTTGTAGTGCCGAGGTTATCCTCGTGTATGTTCGCAATGTTTTATGCTATCTTGTCGTCAAGCTCTTTTGGTAATGTTTTATGTACGGTTGTGTTGTATTTTAGTTCTTGTGTTCGTTGGTGTGTTGGTGGTTGTACTACTTGCTACATGTCATGTACGTGAAATGTATGAGTTGTTCGTGTTGTCTTTGCTCGATGCCTTCTCCTCGTATATGTTGGTAATAATTTATGGAATTTTTGTACGGATAATCCCTTTTTATTTGATATATACATTGGTAAGTGATATTTTTATGTTACTAAGAATTAGTGTACCAAGAGTATGTTAATATTGTTAAATGACTTGCTATCTGAATCATTAAATGCGAACACACGAGATAATAACCTTACGTGAATAGAAATAAACTTCATAACATGCCGCGTACAATTTTATTACATGCATAACATATAGCATGATATGCAACTAACCCACCCAATCGCCAGAACATTTTGTCTAACAGAGCTCAGATCCGTATTTATGAAACAACAAGGAAAGGTGACATGAAAACGCACCGAAAGGATACATGCCTATGACGTGAACACTCATCAGTAAAGGCTACACCTACGCCCTATTTGGTTGGTTTCGAGCGATAGGCTTTTTGAGTAGCAATAAATGTTCCTATGTAGGCTTTTCGAGTAGCAATAAATGTTCGTATAAAGGCTTTTCGGATCGTAGTCTTTATGTAGGCGTTTAGCGGCATGTGTTGTCATCTAAGTGAGCAAAGCTGCCCGATATGTCATATCATCGCGTAAAGTCGGCATGTGTTGGAATCTCACCGAGTAAAGCCGAGCGCTTTTGTCTTGTCTCTGGGCAAAGCAGCCATCTTTTGTCCCGCCATTCGATATAAATAGCACGGTAGAGGTCCCATGAAGTTGTAAATCGAACAAAGAACATACCATGGCGGAAGATGAGGGGCCGATCGGATATGGGTCACCAAGGAAGACCTTCCTTGGAAAGGAGGGAGATGTTCGACCACGCATCGCTTGCTACCAAGCGCGCGGCGCAACCAGCGTGGCGAAATGCGGACACAATGAGTACGTGGTCGTGCAGTCCCGAAGGGCGAACGATGGCGGCGCCGTTTCTTCCGATGCCCACGCCCGGTAGAAATTACTAATAGTACATTTTTATTACTTATGGACCCTCCATGTTTATCGTCATTTTTCGCAGATGGCGAAATGCGACTTCTCCCGCTGGATCGACCCTCCTCATGAACGGTATATTGACCGTTATGTGGGTACTTTATGGGACCGAATAATGGACTTGGAGTACCGAATGGAGACTCTCAATGAGGAGAACAATGAGCTCCGCCAACAGATGCAACGCGAGAGGGGAAACGAGGAGGTTGTCAACATAGGAAGCTCTTATGATCCCACATGTTGCTGCGCGAACCCGAGCTGCATATGTGCGTGCCACTACCACGATGGCCAGCCCCGTCCGAGGCGGCCCCCTCAGCTTCTCCATGTGGGTGCCACGAGGCTCGTTTGGCATGTAGGCCACGAGGGTACGGAATGTGTTGATGCTGTGCCAGTAGGACTGTTGTGTTGATGTTTTGGGTGTAGAACTTTCCATAAATTCTGTCTGTATGTGCAATGTATGTGTTGTTTCGTGTTGTAAGTGCATGACGCCTTCATTTTCTGTGACCTTCATATTCTGTGCCCTCTTTCCATAACGATGTAATGTGCAACGTTGTTAAGCATGTGATGAATTGGTTGTTATGTACGTGGAGTTGTTATCACAAGGCAAAAAAAATTGTCATCAAGGTATGTCTTCTCCCGCTACCCCGTGTTGTCATCTCTCAGGTGGTTGTATGCCGTACTAAATCAAAGAACTTAGAGCAACCCTTTTATACTGGAAACCATCTTTGAACATCAAACCATCAAGCACTTGAAAAACATCACAAATATTACAAAAGCACAATTTAAAATATTCATTCATCATCTCGTGGACGCCGCCTCGTACGCCGCATATGATCCTCTGAGAAGGTGAACCTACTAGGGGAGCGGGGTGCATCGCGAAGATCGTACTGCGAGGGTGTGGCCGAGGCGCGGTGGGTACAACTCCTCGGACAGTTGCGACGGCTGGTCATAAAGCATAGAGCTCACCCAATCGGAGGTGGTGCCTACGTCCTGCTTAGATGGTACAACTGAATTAGACAATGGAAAGTACGAGAATTGTTCATAATGAAATACACATGTTTAGTGCATACCGGGGTATGTGGCTGGTGAAATGAGTATGTCGACGGGAAGTCCCCCATGTACTCGTGCGATGTCATGCCTTGATAGGTCGGCACAGCCTACACTTCGGGCGCCGAACACGATCCCCTCGCTGGCTCTCATCCATGTCGTTGCGGATGCGACGGCTTTGTCGTCTACCACGCCCGACATGCTTGATTGCATCGTTGGGCACCCACTTTATCTCCCGCCATAATTCCCCTGTAGTGCATGTCTACCCGTAGGAATGGAACTCTGACTCCGTGTTGCATACAAGTGTCTTGCATGTCGTAGTACTTGGAGATGTCTTGTCGACGCTGGTTCCATACAAGCGCAAGCCGCGCACACATGGGAGCATGGCTTGTGCGAAGCCGGGCTTGTTGCGGGTGCAAGATGCTTCATCACCAAGCGTGCATACCTGCTGCGCTCCCCTCTAATGTGACCCATGACATACTTCTGCCTTAGGCGGACCTCAAACTTTCTCCTTAGAAAATCAATGGGCTGAGCAATGTGGGATCGAGCCTTCTCCATCTTCCTGTCCATGAAGGCCTGCATGACCTCAGAGTATTGCTTGTTTTCCTCAACGTGCTTCTGCGCCATCCTGGCTCTATTCACAAAGTACCCGACGGTACGGTTCCAGGTCTCGGCCACAATTGCCGTGATCGGCAGGGATCTGACGCCCTTCAATACACCATTGTAAACCTCCGACATGTTCGTTGTCATGATCCCATACCTCGCCCCACCGGTGTCGTGCAACAAAGACCACATTTCCAAGTCGTGCATTCGATGAACCCATTGTGAGAATACCCGACTCTTGTGGAGCCCTCCACGGCCCTCGCTTCGCATGCACATGCTTCGTAGCCTCCCGACGAGCCGCCCGCAAGGCGCCGAACTTCCGCTTCGTTCTCGCATGCATAGCTTCTTGAACATCTTCATGAGGTCCTTGCTACGGAACCTTCGTGGAAGTTCGCGCAATATGCCTCATGCACCGCCGTTCTTCACATCACCCATCGGACGGGGCTGCGCCCCATTCGCAACGTTCCCAACGCAGACATCAAGCTCGCATTGCGGTTCGAGATAAGGCACACTTCGGGCTGTCTTGCACTACGGCATTCTTCAAATTGCAAAGAAACCAAAGCCGCCTATCTCGTATTCTCGCTCTCCACAATTGCAAATGCCACCGAGTAATCGTCATTTGCATCGGCTGCAATCGCGGTAAGGATAGTGCCCTTGTACTTGCCGGATAGGAACGCCCCATCTACGGTTAGCACCGACGACACCACCAACCCTTGTATCGCTGATGGAAGGCCCGAACACTCTGTCAAGAATGAAACGATTCGGCCCTCCGTATGATGGACCCTCTCACGCTGTTTATGTAAGTGCTCGGGTTTGATTGTGCAATTTGATTCAGCATTCTTGGGACCGTCGTCGACGCTCCTCGCACGCCCCATACATACCGTGCAAGCACCTTTCGCCGCCGCCACACCTTCTTGTAGCTCACCGTAGCCCGCCTCGCTCGCCATCGCCGCCATCGAACCTTCGGGTAATTGACACATCCGCTGGGACGAGGTGCGTGACCACCTCCGCAACATAACGTGATGTCATGTTGCGGTGTCTATGTATCGCCCCGCAAGCTCGCAAGTGTGATCTTGCAGCACCGTTATCCGAACTCCGTGCCAACGCCCTTGTACCGCTGTGCACGGACTTTGCCACCACATGACCCGCCCACACACTTCACAACGACGTGTCGGCTTTGACTTGTGGACCCGAGCACGTCCGGCTTATGTTGACGGCATGTCTAGCAATAGCTCGCTGGACAGCACTCTTATTACGGAAGCACCGCCCGTGAAGAGTGCGCCTCGCTGAACCCCATTCTCCCTCCTCCCGTGGCGTAACTAGGGTCGCCGGCGTGATGTCGTCGATGCGGGACGACACATATGCACCGTCCGTCAGAATAACACGACCTACCACCCCTCCGCTTGCACCTTCGCCATCCTCGTCCTCTCCAGCTGCTCAGTGTCAACCTCCTCATCCTCCTCGCTGTCCTCTTCTTCCACCCGGTCCCCAAGATACTCATGATACCAATACGGCGGCCCACCACCTGTCGTGCACACCTTCGTTGCGCTGGAAATTCTGCGCACGCCTCCTGTCGTCTTCATCACCCACTTCCTCGCCCACATGTTCTCCCGCAGAAGGGTCTTCATGACCGCCGGCCACTTCATCTCCACCAATGCATCCGAACCAACCATGGTCGATGATTCGCCTCTCCACGAACTCGACATACACCATTGGCCTCCCATATATGGCAGCATCGTGGTTGCGCACGACCTCCATGTAGTTCGCCCATGAGGCGTCATTGGTCACCTTCAGAAGTTGCCATATGCTCTGCCTTTCATCATCCACCATTGTGGCATAGACTGCCTCGATCCGTAACTTCTTCCTTGCGGTCTCTCGATCGAACGCCGAACGGACACACCTCCGTAGCTCAGACAAGCTCATGGCGCCGGATCGGGTGCCGGATCACGATCCGCTCGCAATTTGACAGTCCGCCCCATACGCCCATCACGCACGAGACCACTCCCATAAAACACCATCAATTGTTCAATGCCACCATTGCGTACCTAACATAAGTGCATAATCAACCATTTTAGTACACAAAGATGTAACAATCGTACCATCTAATTAACATTTCGATTAGTATATGTTTTGTATTTCTAAATCTACGATGTATTTGTAACTATTTTACTTTCAAATTGTACCATACATCAAATTAAATATTCATATCATTTTTATTTCCATACTACGGTCATTCACTAAGCACACTAATTATACAAATTATCTCTAATCTACAAATTTACCACCTACAAATGCTCCAACATAAATATTTACTTTTTCAACACATACACATTATTTACACTACAATCTTTTCTAACTTTTACTTAATATAGTATTTATGTAGCTCTACTATAACTTTCTATGACTGCTATTATATTTTATTTCTAATCTACCAAATTTATTTGTAATTTCTTTTACCACATACCGCATCAGTATATAGTTCTTCCTAAGCGTACTAATCATATGCTTCTAATCCTACTACTATTGTTATCACCTACAATTGCTCTAACATAAATATATATTTTCTCAACATCTACACACTACAAATTCGTATTTTCCACCTAACTGAAACTACTCTACAGTACGTATGTTCACTACAAAGGAAAACACTACATACACTACAATACATTATGCCTAACATATGCATGATTTGCTATACATACATAGCGTATAAAAGATTCGCATAAAATAACAGTAACACAAGATGGCTTGCTTAATTAAAGGCTAATGACATACATAAAATGATAGTTGCACGGCACAAAACTTACCTCTTCTTGAAGCTCACGAGACGATCTACAACTTTTGTACTTGCCAAATCCACGATTCCAAATGAAAACAACTGAAATCTTACGGCTTTCGCTCCTCACTTTCTTGATTCCTCCTCGCGCCGCTTCGGTCTTCACTAAAAAGCAAATGAGCTTCTGGATGTCCATACACGCGTGAAGCTCGGTTTTATCTCTGCATTCATCCATGAGTGAGGGCCATGCGAGCTAGGTGATGACGCGTGTGTTACTTGTCTTCTTTGGGGTGAAAAACCAAAAATACGCCGCTTGCTTTGCGCCGATTGGACAGAGCCAAACGCGGTCGGGAATCAATCCGCGGTCAAATCAACGGCCACGCGGTCGGAGGGCGCGTCGCGCGGTGGGCAATCGGACGCGCGGTCCGGTCGTGCGCTCAGAGGAGGGACGCGCGCGTCGCGCGCGCGCGCGCGGTCGCACGCGAATGGCGCGGTGGGAGCGGCGCAGGCGGTCGTGCGGTCCCCGATCGCACGGCCGCCACGTGGCGGCTGGGGTGATCCGCGGTGGGAAGGGGTCCAAAAGTGGAATTTTTTTATACAGGGGGTTAAAAATGGAATTTTGGGTATTTTAAGGTCCAACAGTGTCCAAATTTCGCAAAAATCCTCTTCTTTGGCACTGTCATCAGCCCATCGCCATCTGCTCCTAGGGTCGCATCCTTCTCAAGCCGTGGGCCAAATCGCTTTGCACCGGAGATCCTCAAGCCTGACGTGATCGCCCCTGGGGTCGACATACTCGCTGCTTGGACCGGAGCAGCCTCGCCTACCTCTCTCGACCTTGACACCAGGCGCGTCACTTTTAACATCATCTCTGGTACATCCATGGCGTGCCCGCACGTGAGCGGCATCGCTGCTATGCTCAAGATGGCAAGGCCTAGCTGGAGCCCAGCGGCGATTAAGTCGGCACTGATGACAACGGCCTACAACGTGGACAACGCCGGAAGCACCATCAAGGACATGCCAACCGGCCAAGCGGCTGGGCCGTTTGAGCTTGGGGCGGGCCATGTCGACCCCAACCGCGCCCTTGACCCTGGCCTGGTGTACAACGCCAGCACCGACGACTACATCTCCTTCATGTGCGGTCTCGGTTACACGCCCCAGCAAATCGCCCTCTTCACAAGGGATGGCTCAGTGACCGACTGCTCGACGCGCTGGAGGCCCGTGGGGGACCTCAACTACCCTGCCTTCTCCGCGGTGTTCGGGCGGTTCGGAGGGCAAGTCACGCAACGCCGCGCCGTAATAAACGTCGGAAGGAACGTCAACGCTGTGTACAATGTCAACATCAACGCCCCACCCGGCACGACTCTCACGGTGACCCCGAGCAGGCTAGCATTCAACGCGCAGCGCCAAACGCTCAAGTACACCATCACCTTGTCGGCGGGGCGTGCCGGCAACACACAGTACACATACGGGTCGATCGTGTGGAGCGACGGCAAGCACAGGGTGACGAGCCCCATCGCTGTCACCTGGCAATGATCACTGTTTCATAGCATCTTGCTAAGGGGGTTGTGTGGATCATCCTTCTCAGTATATCATCTTCTACTTACAAGTGCCTGTCGTCTAGCACAGTTACATGTTGCAAACTTGCAACAGTTTTAATGGCTGAATGTATAAATAAAGGCCTGATGTTACGTCGTACTTCTGTATCAGGCATGCATGAATACATAAAAGTGTGCTGTTGGTTCTCATGGATGAGTTCAATCTATATTGTGTTGCATGGCTATCTTGTTATCCGGCGCGGACTGTGAAGTAGACTGGTAGAGGATCACTTGGGAGCACGGCTGGAGCTAGTATTTAGAAATAAGGAGGCCAAATAATCTATACAACATAATTATATATATGATGAAAAAGGCTAAATGACACTTACACAACAAAATTTCTTAAAATATAGGGAGTTATAATACAAATTTATTAAACCATGAGGGAGCTTGCCCTGCTGGTACGCCAATCCCTCCGCCGGCGGAACACGTGATTTTTACTCTCAAAGCTTTGTGAATCATGTTCTACTCACCAGTCATGAACTTCCGAGCGGTAGGCTACGGGGTGGCGGCGAGGTGGAGGAAACCGACAGCGGGAGGAACTCTGGTTACTCGGCCGGGTCAATCAGGGTGGATTGGCATGGGCATGGCATATACTATGTGGCGGTCTATGCATGGACTCCGGTCTTGCTTTCGTTATGCCCGATCCTATCATGTGTCTATACAATGAATCCAGAAAATCTGAAAGTTAAGAGCCTATCAGCTTCATGCGGATCAAAGAAAAAAAAAGTACTCAGCTTCATCTTCATGCTGTGATCGTTTTGGCTTCAGCTTTTAACTTCTGGTTTATTTTTTACTATTCATAAATTTCATCTTTTTCTGAACTTTTGGCTTTTTTATCGGTTCTTTTTTTACCGTATTTGTTTGTATTATACATAATGGGCTAACATATTTTTTATATTGTTTAATATTTTTAAATTTTTTCAACCAACTATAATGCTTTTCAACTATAAGCCAAAAAAAAAACCCAAATGATCACCAGTCCAATCCTTTTCTTAAAACCTCGAAGAGGGATAAGTACGCCCATAGATATAAACAAACTGACCAGCTAACATCACACTATCAGTCTATCACAGTATTCAAATGACGAACAAACATATATATAAAGCAGAAATAGATTGAAGGTTGGTAGTGCTTCGGGCTACCAAGTTCTAGCTAACTATAGCCTAGTAGCTAGGCAGTCGTACCGTACGCACACCCTGCTCTGTTTGACTGTTCCCCTCTCCTTGCTTCTGGCAAACCGTAGACAGAATGATGATCAAACCTTAAACGATGCGTATAACCATAAAAAAAACCCGGGCGCGAACACGCGCACGAGATGTTGGATTTGGCCGACGAATGATCGAGCATTCGAACTCAAACCCCAGCATCCGCGCGCACGGCGCCGAAGAGCGCGGCGCCCTCGAGGACGCGCGCAGCCGACGCAGCGCCCACCGGTACAGCGCCGCCATCCACCGCAGCCGCAGCCTCCTCAGCGTCGTCCCGAGAAGCCTCGGCCGCCACCCATCACCACCGAGCCTCTTCACCGCCATCTTTATTAAAAACTAGCGAAAATTAAAATAAATATTTGAAATATGTGACCGGTCTACTTCAAATCAAATGAGAATAAATGAAATAACATAAATAGTGACCAGGGCCGGTCCTGGGATTTAGGGGCCCAGGGCGAAACTAGAAATAGGGGCCCTAGTATAAATATCTAAATATAAATCTACATGCACACACATATATATAATTATATATATCTAATTTTACCAACAAACACTTAAAATGCATTATGTATTAAAGAAGAATTCATATCAAAGAGTTTATATATATTACCTTAAAAATTTCTTCTAACATTTCTAGATGCGAAGTCATTGATGATGGTATTGATATCAATCTCATCCAATAATTTCTTCTCAATACATAAAGTTGTCAAACCGTTTAACCTCTCTTGAGACATTGTTGACCTTAAATGATTCTTCAACAATTTCAACTTTGAAAAACTTCTTTCAGCTGATGCCACAGTCACAGGCATAGTAAATAAAATCTGATAAGCAATATAAATATTAGGATAACAATCCGCTTCTCGACAAACTCAAAGATCTCCATAGCGACATTGGTTTATCTGATAAAGTCAATTGCATAACACTTAACTCAGAAATTAGATCATTTAACTCAACATCAGATGAACCATCTAGAGAGAAAGTTTCTGCAAATTTTGTACGACATTCTTTTAATTCAGTTCGATCCAATGACTTCAATGTTGTTGAACTCATTAAAAATCCAAATATACTTCCGAATGTTTGGAGTTCTTGAATAAACTAACCATTTTCTATCATGTACCTCTTCATTGCTCATTTTTCTAGAGTAATGACTGTACGAAAAATGTCTTGAGTTGTCATCCAAAGGAAATTCAATATTTTCTTCTCTTATAGGCCCCTTCTCCACTAATATGTCTCTTGCTTTGTTATCAAGATTACCCCAATTTATCGGATCATAAATATTTGTAGTAAATATTGGTTCATCAAAACTAGCAGATTCTGTAGCAGATGAATTAAATATGTGCACATTGTTATCATCTGTGTTGATGTTGACATGGTCTTCCGTAGGGCCCACATCTTCTAGATTCACATTAGCATCTTTCTCCACAGCAACTATCGTCAATTCATCAGGATTTCTTGAACTGCTCATATTACTTTTAAAAAATTTGTCAATGGATCCCCTCTGTGATTCTATCAACTCATCTATTTGTTTCCTCTTTTTTTCTTTTTTCACTGCCGGATACATATTTTCTAGATGACATGGTACTGAAAATTTAAAGAATAATAGTATAATTAGTAACTATAAAGCACTAATTATTGATTAAAAAATTCTTAATATGCAAACTATAAGAAGACAAGAAGCAATGACAAAGTGATGTAGATATGGACCTGCTAGTTTGGGAATTCCCGATTTCGCGGCTGATCGCTCGCTCCGCTCGGCTCGCCTATCGCCTCACTGAATCGCCGAACGCCGATCTTAGTCACGTCGCACGCGCCTGCAATCCCGATCCAGCCAATCCTGCATCTGCATGCGCCGACCGCCGATGCGCGGATGGATGCGCCGATCTTAGCCTGCATGCAAAGCGTGAAAGCGGATTAGCGGGGGAGGGCGACGTAGCGCGCTGCGCGCGGACGTAGCGCCGTACGCGACTCGATCTCGCTGACTCCGTGACTCGCTTACCCGGGGGACTTAGCGCGGGCGCGCGGCGGCCGGCGAAGAGTCAGACTGTCGGAGAGACGGCCACCGGCTCGGGCGCTCGGCGGCTCGGCGCGGCCGCGCGGCGTGATGGTGCCGACCCTAGAAGACGAATACCGAATTACGAATACGATCGTCGATCACAGATCACTCGATCAGGCTTCAAGAGTCCAGAAAAATATTTGAAGACGAGAAGTCAAGTCGGCGTCGGCCTGGGTATAGTGTATAGCCGTATAGCCGTATAGTATACTACATAGTATATAGGAATTGGGGGCCCGGGGCGGCGGCCCCGCTCGCCCCCCTCCAGGGCCGGGCCTGATAGTGACAAACCACGGTACCGAAAACTCGAGTGCTCCCACACATGCATGATACTATCATTCCACTGGCCTTTTACCTGAAAATGGAAAGAACAAGCGTGAGATTTAGAATCTCATCAAGTACCCGACAACGGTCGTAACACGGTGAGAAAAGGACAAGCAAGCAACAAGTAATAGACAGGCTAATTGCAATGAAATTAAGTTATCAGAAACACTGATACCAATCAGGGATAGAGATAAGGGAGATGCGGAACCAAGATAATAGTTATTTAACAAGTTATACCTATGGCCCTGACGATCCCTTCCTACATACCTAGTTATACGAGAATAGTCAGGCACGTCTGTCCTCGACTGTATAACCGCAAACAGAGTATAATATCATGAGTAACGAAAATGTATGACCTTCGTACGTTAATAGGTAGGTGGCAATCTTCCCTATATGTGAGTAACTTCGGGCCAGGTAACAATTATATTATTAACGGCTAATATGATAAGAGATTAGAATAACTAAGGATAAGTCCAATTAAGATTACGATAAGTGACAAGATTGTTAAGGTTGAGAAGAAAAGGTATAATTTCCGATATGAGACAATGGGAATGAAACTATGGTGGTAGTGATCCAGGAATTACTCTAAATGGGCACTTTAATATAGCTCACACAAGGGTTGTCAATCATCCAGGTTTTATTACATGATAAGTGGTTATTACTCAAGTCAATGAGTATCATAAATAAATCAGTCAAGGCTCATGAGCAATAACATACAAATAAAAGATCAAGGAAGCAAGGTATATAAATAAAGCAATCCAATGTTAAAAGATTACTAGTGGTTAACCTTAAATTCGAATATGCTTATACGCTACCCCTATCAATGATTTAAGCATCAATTCTAATCACTAATTAAAGCATGGATCCTATAATTGAGCATTATAATACCCTAGAAGCATACAACACCTACTAGCCTAGCACATCAAGATCTACCCGGTATAATAACAGCATACGACTCGGCAATCAATACAATGTAATAATTAATCACTAAGCTAATGGTGACCGTTAATCATGAAACGGTAATGTACAAAGAAGATAGGTTACGATCGCGAAGTACTTGCCTTGGGCACGCTCAATGGACTCGCTTCTCGAAGGATTAAAGATGCGTAACTGCCCAAACGCGCCCTCAGAGACCACATGCGAACCTACAAGGTGGAATAGAGATGAATCAGATCAGGGCTAAGTTAATCTTGTGGAAAGACAGGCAGAAGTGCGTTCGGTCGGAAAAATTTGCGTTCGCTAAGCGTTTGCCGTGCGAATCGCCATTCGGCTAACCAAACGCTCATTCGGCTACACGAACGGCGTCCTGCTACAAGGCTGGCCAAAATCCTGTGCGAACACGTGATTCGGTTACGTCCCAGTTAGTCGAATCACGTTGCCGTGGAAACAGGTCACCAGCGCTGCCACTGCTGTCCGCCTCCGCCACGCGCCGTGCGCCACGCCACCCACTGCGTCACGCCACCAGCATCGGCCCTTGTGCCCCTGACCAATGCCGCTACCTCAGCCGGCCACCAGCGCCGCCACGGGCTACGCCGCTGCCATCGCAGTGCCTCATGGCCACCTACGCCATGCATCACACATCGCACCGCCCACGCACCGCTTGCCCTGGCTGCACCGCCGCTATTGAGCTACACCGCCTGGGGCCACTGCACTATCGCCTGCGCCGCCGCTACCGCCGCTCGCGCGCGAACGCCGCGCCACCTCGCTCGCGCCGCCACTTCGCTCAGCTCGCGCCACCCGTGCACCGCCCGACACCTTGCGCTCCCACGGTCGGGGTGCCACCGCTTCCGCCTACCATCGGCATCGCGCCGCCGTCGCTGCCGCCACCGACCAAGGCCCCCATGCCGGCCAAAGTCAGAGAGAGAATAAATGGGAGAGAGAGGAATAGATTGATATGGATGGGAGAGAGAGGGATGGAGATAGATAGGGAGATGGAGATAAGGAAGGTAACCTAACCATTTAAATGCTAATTAAGATAATTGCTGACTTTTAAAATGTGAGGCACTAACAAAATATCAAGTGCTACATGTTGTTAATTACCTTGTAGTACCATTGTTTTATGGTCATGAGGTGGTTGTGGAGGTGTGACTCGTGAGGTCACAAAAACCAGCTGGTGTGTGTGCAGGGGCGGACCTGCCCTTCGGGCGTGCCCGGGCGGCCGCCCGAGCTCCCCTCGCCTGTCGGACCCCCCGGCCGCCGCCCCCGGTGGAAGCACACCCTCCCAGTGTAGAGTTGGTGGACAAGGCCCAAGTCCAAGCAACACCCAATAAACACACGGCCCATCAAAGCAACAAGGGAATGAGATATACTAGCGGAGGACGCACGGGCCAACAGTCCACCAAGTCCAAGAGTCTAAGAAAAGAGAGCCGGCGCTAACCTAGATCTCGGCCTCCCGGGCGGTAGAGGCGGAGGATGGCGTGGCGGCGGTGCCCAGGCGGAGGAGTTGGAGGACGGCGCAGCGCGGCGTGGCGGCTGATCGTGCAAAAATAGCACACCCACAAGTGCACGGGTTGCCACTGAAATAGCGGCGAGTGTCGTGTTCTCCACAGGGACTAGACTGAGGCTACCGGTGCTCAACTAAAGTTAGGTCAATCAAAACGGGGGATAAAACTAAACTAACGAACAAACTCTAACCCGCACGATCAAAACGACGAATAAACAAAACAAACGAAGGACGACGGAACGAACGACCGTACGAATGGACGTCGTACGACCGAACGAACAACACGACGAGAAACTACACAAACACGCACGAACTATAGCGACTACAAGAACGATGACACGACTACCGTCCGACGACCTAACTAACTACCGACCGCAAGGCAGAAAGAGGTAGTCGAGAAGCACTGGGGGAGTCTAGAAGCAAGGAGGGAGTCAAGAGAGAATGAGGGAGAAGACAGTCGACCGCTAACTAGACGACGACGGCACACGACAAACACATGACTACGACAAACAAACGCATGACTTAACTATCGAACGACCGCTGAAAGAAGCAAAGAGGGAGATCGAGAAGCACAAGGGAGGATCTAGAAGCACTAGGTGGGTCGAGATAGCAAGGAAAGGGAGACGATCGCCAAAATGCTAAATCGCGCTAGACAACACTCAAACACAGATAGATACCGACAACTGCATAAACAGGGCAAACCCTACACAGGAACTGATCACAGACACGCAGATACTAACCTAACATCACATTAACAAAGCTAAACAAAATAACATGAGCTGAACCAATATACAATAACAGAATATTCACTGATCTCAAATAACATCTCAGTGAGCACAATCATTCATCAGTGCATAATTCACCATCACACAGAGATATCAACCAAATTCACAATACCAGATTAACATTCACAATTCACAAAATCTGTAATGAACAGGGTAATTAACATCAACAGTAATGAGAATAGAAGATTTTGGGAAGGATTCAACCTAATGGGGTAGAAGTGGCAGAGGAGAGATTGGCGGCAACGCCGTAGAGGAAGCAGTGGTCGTCGATGCCGTCCAGCTCGGTGAAGGGGAAGCAGGGCGGTCGGTGGACGTCGGTGTCGGTGGAGAGGCGATGCCGATGCTGGAGCAGAGCGGTGGCGCCGAGGTGAGAGGTGTGGATCAGGAGGGGTCGGTGAAGAGGTTGAAGAAGTCGCCGGCGTCGATGAAGTGGTTGCCGACGGTAGGCGTCGATCTGGAGGAGGCGGCGGAGGGATCCAGAACAGGGGAAGCGGCGGTGCCGGGCTGTGGTGAGATGTCGGGGCGGCGCTCGTCGGTGGTGTATTGAGGCGGCGGCGGCGCTGATGTGGGGATGGTGGCGGCTCGGTGGATGGCGGCGCTTGGGTAAAGCGGAGGAGGAGCAAGGAGGAGAAGCGGTGGAACTGCGGGTGGAGAAGGAGGAGCAAGAAGAAGAAATGCGGTGGCCGGAGAGGAGAAGGGAGGCGGGCGGAGAAGCAGTGGGGAAAGGAAGCGTGATGGAGAAGACGGACGGAATAGAGGGAGCGGCCAACGGAGAAAGGCGGAGAAGGGAGATGGTGGCGCAGAGGTGGATCTGGAGCCGGCGGCAGAGGAGAAGGAGAAGCGGCGGAAGAGGTGGCGCAGTGGAGACGGGAGGCGCTGGTGGCGCGACTGGTCTGGTGGCGAATGAGGTGCGGTGGGGAGCGGCGGAGGCGTACCGGCGAGCTGCGGCCCGGCGCTCGTCGGCGGCCGGACGTGGAGGAGAAGGGAAGAGGAGCAAAGGGGGACGAAGGGAGAAGAAGCCGGGCTCGAGCTTTCCCCAGGCAGGGGCGGCGGCTTTGAGGAGATGGGGATTTTTTTCGGCAATTTGCAAATTAGCCCTTGGAAAATCTAGGGTTTATAATTAGGTCCTTCCGCATTGTGATTTTTCTGATTTAGACCTCCGGAGCTCCGTTTTCTTCGCGGATAGATCCTTCGCATCCATGACGACGCGTACATCTGTATGAAGCAATCCCAGAATGCCGAATTTGTCGTTTATGCGCCTCGATCACGCCGGCCTGTGGAAAAGCACAAAAAAGTGTATAATAGTCCAAATTGAGCAATTAATTATAGAAAAACGTGTAAATGATGATAAATGGTCCAAAAATATGAAAAATATAAGGGTAAAATGATGGCAAAATATGTAAGTATACTAGGGCATCAGCACCGAATGAAAACAAGACCCAAACCCATCAAGTAAATCCAAGATTGGAAGAATAATTTCAAGCATAAGGAATGTTATGGTTATCCACAAGTTTTTTTTTTCAAAAAACTTTCACCAATCATGTCAGCATGGCTTGAAAACCTTGAATAGTTCTTTGTTTATGTTTTGTTTCTTTTTTCTTTGCAGACAGTTTTTATTAATATATTAATATATACAGTAGGATACTCCTTACTGCTTTCCGGCAAAAAAACTACCCCAAAGCCATCATTAACATAAGCTTATCATCGTATTGAATTGTTGAGGAACCGTCGCTGGCGACCAGTCCGATCGATTCCTCTGCTTAGAACAAATCGAATCAATCACAGAAAATAGAATAATAAATTAAACACACGGAGAGAGATAGAGAGAACTCCTGGTCTTTTCTTTATTAATTTCTGATTGCATGTGTACAAAATATGCCGGTACGGCTCCCTATTTATAGTCTCCGGTGAGGTGCCCACCATGGGCTAGGTCTACTGACCTAGGCCCAGGTTTCCCAACACTCCCCCTTGGGCACTAATCCGACACGCTCATGCCTCGTTAAAACTCCATAAAAATCCAGTGGGAAAATTTTGGAGAAAGAGTACATGAAACATGTTATGTTGTAATGCACGCATTGCCTCATTAAAAACCTTGGTCGAGAAACTTCAGGAAAACTCGTCAAGAGAAAAACAGTACAATTCATCCAATTTCATTCAGTCTTCAGGGTTTATTCTTTTGGGTACTTAATCTTCATGATCAAGATTTACTTACGGGCTTGAGAGAATTCTCCCCCTGAATTCTGCACTTCTCTAAGTCTTATCATTCCAATTTCTCGCACGTACCTTTCAAAGTTAGATGCAGAGAGTGACTTAGTAAACAAATCTGCTAGATTTTCACAGGACTTAGTATGCAGTACCTTAATTTCGTCCATGTTTTACAATTCATGAGCATAGAAGAACTTGGGGTTGATATGCTTTGTGAGATGACTCTTCACATAGCCCGTCTGCACTTGTGCAACGCAAGCTGCATTATCTTCATAGATAATTGTGTGGGTTTGCACAATGTTCATTCCACATGACTGCTGGATGTGGTGAACCATTCGGCGGAGTCAAGCGCACTCTCGTGCGGCTTCATACAGCGCTATAATTTCGGAGTGGTTTGTCGAAGTCGTTACGAGACTTTGCTTGGACGATTTCCAGGAAATTGCAGTTCCACCACACAGAAATACATAGCATGTTTGTGACCTTGTGGTATGCGGGTCAGACAGGTACCCAGCATCTGTATAGCCAATCAAGTTCAGATCTTGATTCTTTCTATAGAACAATCCAAGGTCCTTACTTCCTTGGAGGTATCGGAAGATGTCTTTTATGCCCTGCCAATGCATTTTGGTGGGCTCTGCACGGTACCTTGCTAACAGGTTCAAGGCAAATACAATGTCTGGTCTTGTGCAGTTTGCTAAGTCATAAGTGCTCCCACTGCACTCAAGTATGGGAATTCCGGTCCCAGGACTTCCTCCCCCTCTTCCCTAGGTCGAAAAGGATATTTTTCTTGAGGCGTAAGGAGGAGGCGCACCTGACGTGTGTGCAAGATGAACATCCCGCGTTGGTCATTGTCAAGCACTGTGAGCTATCACAAACTGACAGTGAGGTTCAGCTGCAGACGGTGCTCCTTAGTGAGGAGAAGGTGATCCCGACGGATATAGGTGATGGCGACTGGTACCTCGACATGGGAGCAAACAACCACATGACTGGGTCTAGAGCGATGTTTAGATCCTTGATGAATCGGTGAAAGGGATGGTTAAATTTGGCGACGGCTCACTCATGGACATCTGTGGCAAGGGAACCATCATGTTTCAGTGACGGAATGGGGAGCATCGGCTCCTCACTAAGGTATACTTCATCCCACATCTCCATAGCAACATAATTTCTGTTGGGCAATTGGATGAGAACAGCCGCAAGGTGGTGATCGAGGATGGAGAGCTGCTCGTGTTTGACCACAAACGCAAGTTGCTGGTGCGAGTGAGGCGGACCAGGAATCGGCTTTACACGTTGAAGCTAAACTTTGCTGGTCCTGTGTGCTTACTCACACGCATGGATGATGAAGCTTGGCTGTGGCACGGATGCTACGGCCACCTTAACTTCCGAGCACTGCGGAACCTAGCATTAAAGGGAATAGTGACTGGGGTTCTGCTGTTCGATCACGTTGAGCAGTTCTGTGATGGGTGAGCCCTCGGCAAGCAGCACTAAGCCGCATTCCCACAGGCCACAGATTACCATGCCGAGCGCCCATTGGAGTTGGTCCATAGCGACTTGTGCAAACTGATCACACTGGCGACGGCAGGAGGTAATAAGTTTTTCCTGTTGATTGTAGATGACCACAATAGATACATGTGGCTCGAGGTGCTCAAGTCCAAAGATGAGGTGTTCAAATTCTTCAAGAAGATCAAGGCGCTAGCGAAAACTGAGCACGGTGGCAAACTCATGGTTCTGCTCAGACTATGGTGGCGAGTTCAATTCCGCTGAGTTCCACGAGTACTGTGACGAGCTCAGCATCAAGCACTACACCACTGCGCCATATTCATCACAGCAGAATGGAGTCCTCGAACGTCGAAATCAAACGGTGGTAGAGATGGCGCGCTGTCTACTGAAGACCATGGGTGTGCCGACGACATCCTAGGGTGAGGCAGTGAAAATTGTAGTCTACATCCTCAACAAGGTGTTGACATAGAGTCTCAACGGCAAAACACCATACGAAGCATGGCATAAGCAGAAGCCAAAGGTACACCATCTTCGAGTCTCTGGGTACACATCGACACTCGGAGCAGAGCTTGAGGCACCGCAGGCGGTGGAGCCATGAACACCTCCGCGGGCATCTACGGGCATCAAGCAGGTGACTCCACCTAGGGCTGGCAAAAAAGCTCGGACTCGTGAGCCAGCTCGGGCTTGGCTCGGGCTCGTAAAGGCTTGGCTCGGCTCGTGAATGAAACGAGACGAGCCGAGCCAGTAAAAAAGCTTGAGATCTAAACGAGCCAAGCCCGAGCCAGCTCGCGAGCGGCTCGTTTGGCTCGGCCCAATAGGCCCACCTAAAAAGTAAAACCCTAGTTTCCAATCCCAGGCGCCACCGCGCGATCCCTCTCCGCAAACCGCAACGCTCCCGAGTACCAATAGCCGCCGCTCCCGAGTCCCGACTCCCGACTGGCCGACTCCCCCGCGAGGGCCGCGACGCTAGGGTTTTGGTGCTCCTCTCGCGGCGGCGCGCGCCTCCTCAGTCCTCATCCTCGATCTGGTGCTTGATCTGGTCCCCTCGCGGCGACGGGCGACGCCTCCTCAGTCCTCATCCTCGATCTGGTGCTCGGTCTGGTCCTCTCGCGGCGGCGCCTCCTCATCCTCGATCTGGTGCTCGGAACGTCAGGCGAAACCGCAAGGTGAGAGACCTCAGACCTTCCTCGTCCTCGATCTGGTCCCTAGTTTGTCCCTGTGCTGACGCCCCTGTACTAGTTAGCTCGTTCGTGGCGTTATTGGCCCCGTTTCTTTGCGTGAGGTGTTGATTTTGGTCTAGATCGCAAGGGTTTGCCTCTCTAAGGAAAAATCTCTCTTTGGAGTTCTTCAGATTGCTTGTTAGCCTGATGAAACAACATTAGGGCTTGTTAGATTAAATGCACATAGATCTGTTACAATATTAGCAAGCTAATACATGCTGCTTACATTTTCAAGTTTTCTTCTCAAGGAATCAAGTTCTGCATCCAGATCCGAATCACAAGTTGGCATTGCACTTCTCGACTGCTCTGCTCTGGATTGTGGATCGGACTAGCCAGCCAGGTAACAGCGCCACCACCACTCCTCCTCCTGCTCTTCTCCCTCTTCCTCGATCTGATTCTGATTCCCCTTCCCGCTCTGGCCTGCCCTGAAAAATCTTCTCCTGGGCATGCATGTAGCATCCATACATCCAGCATCCCGATACTACTAGAATCTCCGTGCTTTGAAAGGGGCATAGATGCCTCTCGCTACAAAGCAGAGAAATTCTCCATCTTTTTCTAGTACCAGTTACCATACTGCTAGGTTATGTGTTGTGGCCAGATTTCATTTCCCCTGTTCCAATTTTCCTAGTACAGGACAGGATAGATCATGGATGGATTGTTCTGGCTTTGCATGCTCCTGTTACAACAAGCAAGATTAATGGATTGGAAACAGAATTGCACCAATACATGGATTGGGATGAACTGTACATATTAATGGTGATTGTGTGATTAATGGTAAATATTTTCTGTGTGTTTGCTAGATTTTCAGCTGGATATGGAGAGGTCTTTTGCGGTCACTGGTTTTATTGACAATACCAAGCAAGTCAACCTCGAATGCTTCGGACTGCAAGTTGTACTGCCTTTCATATTTTTCACATTGTACATTGCACTGGTAGATCTTCGGGATGACAAGAAGTTCTTTGAGGACCATCCTGGTGTTGTTCCTATCACAGTATCACTACTGCTCAGGTCCAGTTATGGGTGTGGTTTATTTCCCTGCTTGGCTGCTTCACTCTAGCATTATATCAAGACTTGTGAATCTAGTGGATTCCCTTGACTTTATGTTTTAATTTTCTTGCTTTTCCCTTAACTATGTTTTCTGACTTCCTTTACTTGCCACTTTTGTAGTGAGAGGTGCTAAGAAAGCAAATAGGTGCCCCATACTATATCGAATGCAGCTCAAAGACCCAACTAGTATTGCTATCTGCAGTCTGCTCAATTGTTTGCTAAATGTACAATGTGATGTGAGATGCTGACAAAGATTTCCTGTCCTTTTGATTTGCAGAACGTCAAGGCTGTTTTTGATTTTGCATGTTGTAAAAATTACCGCTCCATCTGCAGACTACAGTATCAGTATATAGTTTATGTATAACGTATTTGTCTTAGTAATTGTCGGCTTGTCGTCGCCTTCTGCTTGTGTACCGTGTACGTAAGCTGAAAGTGTTGTTGGCTCGCGAGCCCTCGCGAGCTGGCTCGAGCCGCACCACGAGCCGAACCGAGCCCACAAAAAAGCTTGATATCCTAACCAAGCCGAGCCGAACCGAGCCTCTATTTCACCGAGCTTTCACGAGCCGAGCCGAGCCAGGCTTGGCTCGGCTCGTTGCCACCCCTAACTCCACCAACTCATGACAACACGCTCAACACCGACACTAGGCCACGTTGCTACCGGGAGCTGTTGAACATCTACAACACTACGGAGGAAGTCGACGTTGAGCAGCACAAGGTTTGTCTTCTGGTTGCTGAGGAGCCAGCCAACATCAACCAAGCGCTTGAAGAAGCATGCTGGAAGCAAGCGATGGAAGAGGAGATGGCTGCCATCCGCAATAACGGTATGTGGGAGCTCGTCGCACTCCTAGTCGGACACAGGGGCATCGGGCTCAAATGGATGTTCAAGGTAAAGAAGGACCACGTAGGTAATGTGGTGAGGCACAAGGCACGTCTAGTCGCTAAAGGGTACGCTCAGTGGCAGGGGGTAGACTTCGATGAGGTCTTTGCCTTGGTGGCACAAATGGAGACGATGCGACTGCTGCTAGCACTCGCTGCGGATAGTGGATGGGAGGTGCACCACATGGGCGTCAAGTCGGCTTTCTTGGATGGCAACATTGCCGAGGAGGTCTATGTGCACCAACCGCCTGGCTTTAATGACCCCGACAACGAGCACATGGTGCTCAAGCTACAAAGGCCTTGTACGGTCTTTGTCAGGCGCTGTGGGCGTGAAATGCCAAGTAGGACATGTTGCTCGTCTCCCTCGGCTTTGAGCATAGCCCTCTGGAAACATGTTGTGTACCGAAGGACCAGTGGCACATCATCGCTGCTGGTAGGCGTCTATGTCGATGACTTGATCATCATCAGAACCAGTGTCGATAATATTGCCGCATTCAAAGACCAAATGCGCAACCTGTTCAGGATGAGCGATCTCGGTCTCCTGAGTTATTACTTGGGAATCGAGTTCAAGCAAAATGCGGGCGAGATCACGCTCTGCCAAAATGCTTATGCCGGCAAGATTCTGGAGTCATCCGGCATGTAATTTGTTCCACACACCAATGGAGAATCATCTGAAGCTGAGTAAGAAGGATGACGGTGCTGTTGTGGTTGCAACACGATACCGGAGCATCATCTAGAGTCTGCAATACCTTTGCAATACGAGGCCTGACATCGCTTACGTAGTTGGGATCATGAATGCGTTCATAGAGACGCTGGTTGCATCACACTGGGCGATGGTGAAGCAGATTCTGCGCTACATCAGCGGCACTACGAGCTATGGGTGTTGCTACAAGAAGACGGGCACGCTGGAGCCTGTACTGGTGGGTTTTAGCGACAGTGACCTCGCTGGTGATATCGATGATCGCAAGAGCACTACTGGGATTGTGTTCTTCCTCGGTATGAGTGTGATCATTTGGATATCCTAGAAGCAGAAGGTTGTCACGCTCTCGTCTTGTGAGGTATAATATATCGTGGCGACAACAACAGCATGCCAAGATGTTTGGCCGAGCCGATTGTATGACGAGCTGGTCGGGAGAGCACCGAAGATGGTGAAGCTTCTGGTGGATAACAAATCAGCCATTGCACTAACCAAGAACCCAGTGCATCACGAATAGAGTAAGCATATCGACACTTGTTTTCATTTTATTCATGAATGCATTGAAGATGGCAAGGTGGACGTCGACCATATCAAGACGGATGGACAACTCAGCGATATACTCACCAAGGCACTTGGGCGTGTCAAGTTTATTGAGATGAGATAGAAGCTCAGCGTCGTTGAGGTGAATCCCAGGCAACAGGCTTAGGAGGTGATTGGTTGGACTTAAACCCATTGCATTACTTACATTTTACTCTGTCAAAACTAGTGGCCTGAGACGTGCTCACGTTCACGTCGTGGTCGTGATTCTCATTTAGTATGTTAGCTAGTGGAGTTGTGTTTTCGCTGGACGTGGGATGGCATGGCCAAAGCAGATCATAGCGTAAGAATAGGAAATAAGTTTAGTATTTGCTTTGTATTTGGATCCTATATATGAAAGAAAAAAGCTGAGAAAAGCTGCGGAAGTTGACCAGCACAAATCCCTGCATTTCGTTGAGTGTTGCGTGCATTTCCCTGAGTGGTGCATCCAAGCACGACTTCATTGTCGTAGTCGAGTACGAGTTTGAAGTCTTTATGGTTGGAAGTTGAAACCGACTATCAAGTACATGGTCGTAGGCCGTAACAGACTATCAACTTACTGCGGCTTCAAGTGGTCGTAAGCGGCTTCGTGGTCGTAAAAGACTTCATGGTTGTAAGCGGCTTTGAGTGGTCGTAAACGACTTCGTGGTCATAAATGGTTCTGAGTGGTCATAACGAGTACCAGATACACGTGGTGGTGCAACCGTGTACGTGTCTGCTCCGACAGACCCCAACCGCGCACTGGACCCTGGTCTAGTGTATGACGCCGGCACCCACGACTACATTGCCTTCCTCTGCACACTGGGCTACTCCCCCTCCGTGCTCTCCGTCTTCACAAGAGACGGCTCGGTTGCCAACTGTTCGACGAAATTCGCCCGCATCGGCGACCTCAATTACCCAGGCTTCGCCGTCGTCTTCTCCTCCTACAAAGATTCAGTCACCCAGGGCCGGCCCTAGGCCTAGGCAGCAAGGGCGATCGCCTAGGGCCTACGAAAATTTGGGGCCCCTAACCCATGTATGTTAGTATGTATATATACATTTTGTCGACAATGAGTACTTTGCATTTTGTAATGTACTAAGCCTAATGTTGCCAATAAGTACTTTGTATTTTGTGATGTACTGTCTAATGATTACTGTATTGAACTTTACCTTTTACAACTGATATAATTTGTATTGTTACATATTTATATTAGAATGAAGATTCTCACTTTTATCATGCCCTCGGGCCTCTAAGATGACAGGAACGGCCCTGCAGTCACCTACCACAGGGTGGTGCGCAACGTAGGCTGCGATGCTAGTGCGGTCTACGAAGCCAAGATCGACAGCCCATCCGGAGTGGATGTCACAGTAAGCCCGAGCAAGCTCGTGTTCGACGACAAGCACCAGGGCCTGGCGTACGAGATCACGCTCGCGGTGTCCAGCAACCCGGTGATCGTCGATGAGAAGTACACGTTCGGGTCGATCACGTGGAGCGACGGCGTGCACGATGTCACGAGCCCCATCGCCGTGACATGGCCGTCGAGCGGCGAAGCAGCATCCATGTAGAGTGATGGTAATGTCAAACGGTGTGTATCTCTTGTTATGTGGCCATGGGGCAGTTGTATAGGGCCTTTGAACTAGAGATATCCATGCGTCCTTCCTTGATACAGCTACCATTGACGTTGAGCCTGAAGCTGCCACGGTTTGTCTGATCAAGGCGAGGATCGGTTGCCTGGTTGTGTCGTTTGCACTGCACCTGTGTAATTTACTCGATTGGACTACGGAATAACTAATCGAGATGATAATTTACCCTGAATTGCATTAATTTATCCTGAATATCTTTTCTATATATGTTGATTCGGTTGTCACTATCATCGTTGCTTGTAGGTGTGGACCATGCATTCATTTTGTTTAGATGGTTGTTTTTTATGCTTGCAAGAGATCGAGACACATTTGTAGCAGATGACGATTGGACGATGGCTACCTATACCTGGGCAAGCGAACATTGGTGATTGGTTTGTTCCTTTCGCGAGTTATTCATTGTGTATTGCATTCTCCTCAACTTGGATCTTAGATGTACAAGCAATTGTATCTGTGAGCATTTAGCTCAGTTCTCGTAGGAGGGTCGAGAATGGCCCGTGGTTCAAAGGTGATCACTCTTCCAAACCCAATTCAAGATACAGGGTTTTTTGTTTTTTGAACTTCAAGATGCAAAGTATTAGGTGAAGTTGGAGATACGAAACAGAGAAATGAGACTGCGTAGAGAGGATCCAGAGTAGAATTCGGGGAGGATCAGATATAGTATGCATCATGTATACAGTCAGTCGAGCAGCAGACGGCGAAGTACAACTTGTTCGTGGAAGAGTGCTGAAACGAAACAATTTATTAGCGTTTTATTCCCTAGTTTCATCAAGCAAATTGCAACTTACAACCAACTGGGGAAACGCACGCAAGTACGCAACACAGATCACATCGCCGCGACATGGCTCGCCGGCCAGGTGATGGCGATGGGGCTCGTCACCGTGTGCTCGCGGTCGCTCCACACGATCGATCCGAACGTGTGCTTCTCCGTGACACTCCAAACCCCCAGCGGCGCGAAGGTGATCTCGTATTCCTGCGTCTGCTGTGTCGCGTTGAACCGCAGCACACGTGGCTTCACCGTGACATGCACACCGGCCGGGCTGGTGACCCTGACCGTGTACGTAGCCTTGACGTTCCTCCCGACGTTGCGCACGACGCGACGTTGCGTGACCTTGTCCTTGTCGGAGTTGAATACCGCTGAGAAGGCAGGGTAGTTGTGGTCTCCCACGGAGCCGGTGCGCGTTGAGCAGTCGGTAACCGAGCCGTCTCTCGTGAAGACGGCGACCTGCTTAGTTGTGTAACCGAGCGCGCACAGGAAGGAGATGTAGTCGTCGGTGCTGGCGTCGTACACCATACCTGGGTCGACGGCGCGGTTGGGGTCAACATGGCCGGCCCCGCGCACGAACGGCGTGGACGCCTTGCCGGTGGACATGTCCTTGATGACGTCCCCAGCGTTGTCCACATTGTACGCGGTGGTCATCAGGGCAGACTTGATCGCGGCGGGGCTCCAGTTCGGCCGTGCTTGCCGGAGCAGCGCGGCGATGCCGCTCACGTGCGGGCACGACATGGACGTGCCTGATATGATGTTGTACTGCACTCGCCTGGTGTCGCTGTCGAGCTCCGTGGGCGAGTTCTCGCCGGTCCACGCGGCCAGGATGTCCACACCGGGCGCGGTGACGTCCGGTTTGAGGATCTCCGGCACGTGGAGGTTCGGGCCGCGGCTCGAGAAGGATGCCATTCTAGGGGAAGAAGGCGTCCGGCCGACGACGGTGCTGTGGAACACGATCGTCGCGACGGGGGATGCGTGCGTGCTTATGTACTTCTTGATCTTCTCGGCGGCGGCAAATGTGACGGCCGTGGCGGGGAGAATATAGGGGCTGGTGATAGCCTGCTGGCCGAAGGCTTCTGTGCTTGCGAGGATTGCTCCGGCACCCCCGGCGAGTTTGACAGCCTCTCCTTTCTTTGCCCGACCATTCACGCGGGGGTCGCACAGCACGATCTTCCCGGCGACCAAGCTGGCGTTCAGCTTCCCAGCTTCACAGACGTTCGAGCCCACGTCCCCGCCGTAGACTAATGGTATCTCGGTTGCGCCAAGCGGGTCACCGGCGTAGAGTGAAGTGCCTATGAAGGTGTCGCCGTTGCCGAGAACGACGTCCGCTGGGAACCGGCGGTTGATGGTTGACGCGCCGACCGTCAAGATCCACGGCGCGATGTTGACGGCGGTGGATTCGCTGGGGCCGGCATTCCCTGCGGAGGCAGAGACGACAATGCCCTTGCGGACGGCACTGAACGCGCCCACCGCCGTGGTGTCATCGTGAAATTTTGGCGCCTTGCCGGCACCGAGCGAAACAGAGATGACGTCGACCCCGTCGGCGATGGCCTCGTCAAACGCCGCGAGGATGTCAGAGCTCGTGCATCCATTTTTCCAGCACGCCTTGTAGGCGGCAATACGCGCGCCCGGGGCCATGCCGACGGCTTTTCCCTTGCCATAGTTGTAGAAGGCAGCGTCGGCGACAGCAGAGCCGGCGGCGGTGGAGGCGGTGTGCGTGCCATGGCCGTTGGTGTCGAGCGGTGACTTGGACTCTTCGGTCTCGTTAATCGGGCGGTGATGTGCAGCCTCGTACCCTTGGTAGAAGAACTTGGCGCCGACGAGCTTGTTGTTGCAGTACGCGGAGGCGTTGAATGACGGAGTCGAGACGCAACGCCCACGGAACGTGCTCGGCGGTGGCGGCTGTGACTGGTCGGCGGCGAAGGATTCTCGGTCCTTGGGGTACACGCCGGTGTCAATGACACCTATCACGACGTTCGGGGCGCCGTTCGATGCCAGGAGTAGCCCGGACGTTGCCGAGAGACGGAGGAAGGAAGGCGTGAGGGTGGTGTGCAGCTGCTGCGTCTCGTCGGGGACGACGGCGAGAACAGAAGGCTGGGACGCGAGGTGCGTCGCCTGGCGCTCCGTCAGGTGCGCCGCGAAGCCCGTTGCGGCGTGCGCGTAGGAGTATAGCACCTTCGGCGCTGGGTGGAAGATGTGCGTCGGGAGGTGGTCATGCAGGAAGGAGGTGTAAGCTCGGGTAAGCAGGCGGGGGAGCGACGACCGTGGAGCGTGCGCCGATGCGACGTGCACAATGTAGGATGATCGTGCCTCCGTTTCTAGCTCCGCCGTCGCCGCCGCCGCAGCGACAACTGCGAGTAGGACGCACACAACCGCAAGTGTTCTGACCATGGGTGCACTTTAAGAGATGGGTGTGCACTGAAAGAACTAGGGTGAAAGGCACGGTGGACTCGCCGGGGGACGGGGGCGAATAAGTAGGCGACTGCGGCGCGTGTGCCGGTGAGGGGATAGGCGTTTGGTGTCTGTACCGCAGTGTCGGATCAGACCACCACGGCAGCGCGCGCGGTGCAGGCCAGGTGCCGACTCAAATCATGGGCGAGAACGGGAGCTATACCTGAACGCTTAGCGCATGAGGTTGCGCATGGGCTCGTGCTGATTATTGTATGAGGAAACCCCATTATTTAACTGTTGCATTATTGTCATGTCGCCGAAAGGCAGGGCCGCGAGGCTCGCGTGCTAATTTATCATCTGTTCTCTTGTGGTTGGGTCGTCGTTTCGCGGGAAGCAGTGCCTGTACAATGCCTTTTTTTAGGTGAATCAACATGCATGATGTGCTTAAATTGTAGATTTTTTTATAACTCTGCATATCAGCAGATAAAGATTTCAAGATTACTTACACATTTGTCTGCTTTTGATATAGGAATAAATATGTCAGATTTGTTATCTGTATTGTCTCTTCAGTTCAACTTGAGCCGTAGAATCGGACCAACAATCATGTGTGACCAACTCCACCTATAATGCATAATATTTGTCCAAAGTATTGTCTCTCTAAGGGTGTGTTTAGTTAGGTAGATGAGGGGTGGATGGGATAAGATGATCCCTATTTGGTTTGGGGATGGGATGATACAGGTTATTGTTTGGTTGTTGGGATAAAGATGAATAGGATGATCTAATTTTGTATTTGATTCAAGGGACAAAGGTGGATGGGATAACCCCTTGTGAGATTACCACCTTACACGGATTCTCATTCTGAGAACATCACAACATGCATCGTTGAAGCTCAGACACCTCGTAATTTGCAACAACCATCTTAACAAGGTGTGTATAGGTATCAGCCGGATATTTTCTTCCCAACAATCATCCAAATTTCGGACCATTGGATTAGAGATCCAACTGTCTCTTTTTTGGAGGGGGGTGAATTTTTTTTGGAGAGGGTGGGGAGAATTTGTGGCCCTTGGATCTCTAATCCAACGGTTACAAATCTGGATGATAATTAGAAATAAAATATCCGGATGATGTTTATCAATACCCTCTTAACAAAGGTCATAAACTCACGGGTTCTTCATCAATGCAATGCATGAACACTGCAACAATATCTCATTCCATGCAGCAGACAAAACAAACAAGCAAACACCAAACCATTTACCATGAGCAGTTATAGCTTCGTTTTGCCTAGCGTTCCTAAGCAGGAATGGGATTAATAGTCCAACACCCATTGTGGAAATATCCTGGTAGGACAAACCAAACGATGAAAGAAATAAAGGTTTTGAGATACAATCAAATAAGGGCATGTTGCGAAACTACAGGAGACAATAAATAACATCAGTTACAAACTTACAAATAACATTTAAGCTATCTTGAGCCTAGAACATCACATCACCAGAGCATTAAGTACTAAAGAATGATATAACAATTGTTTGACAAAAATGGAAAATATGCACATCATGCCAAATGTGAACTACTGTAGCCAAATTTATGCGAAGTGTAGACACAAACATACAATGTTCCACGGATTTCAAAACATGGGCTAAATCTAGTCTTTATGACCAAGTCACTATAACTGGATAGTCAGCAGTTGAATTTACACAATTCAACGAAAGTTTCATCCTTTCTCAGGCTGCAAAATAGAAGCAATTTCCAGTTGATCCAAGCGCAGAATATGAACACACGGTACCATTGACTATACCAACAAAAAAAAGTTTAGAAGAAAGGATTACAGTATAGCATCACGAACATAAGGATATATCAACTTGGAACACCAAAAGCTCTATACTGGAGACAGTTTTTGTAGAACAACTCAAATAGGAATAAAGTGCAAACAAATGGAAGCAAATATGCAACACTAATGTAGACATGAAAACATAAGTCTTTCCTAAAAACAAATATTTTAACCTAACAAAAGTAAAAGGGACCAGTCCCTTTTAAATAAAATAGTTCCCACATAAGACGTTGTGCCAAACAATCAAACTTTTTCGAAATCAAGGTGAATGATAAACTGCCTCGGTTCAAACTTGATCATAGGAATTGTATGAGATGTTAAAAAACCAACCACGTAGGTAAAATTTATAGCAACCACCAAAGGTGTTGCAATATTAACCAGCTAACAAACAAGTATTGGGAATCAGAAATGCAAGATAACATATTAGTTTTGTATTTGAGTAGCAGCAACTCGTACAGATTATCTCTATTTCATATAAACTAGCAAGTGCTCTGAGTAGCAGCAACTCGTACAGATTATCTCTATTTCATATAAACTAGCAAGTGCTCTGACTCTGCATTTCTCAATCACATGAAAGCTGGCAAATATTGATTGTCAACATATAGCTACCTACAAGTGTACACATTCCCAAAGGAACTGCTGGGCATCATACCAAAATACAGCTGATGAGTCGTTTCATCAGGAATTTGGCAGGTCCAGAGCATAGGAACACCTGCAGCATAGGATCCTAAACTCTCGATGGATCACTTCTGGTGAACGGCTCCATAATCATTTAATGATCACTCCATACAGTACTGGGCCCAACAAGAAGCTCAATGTCATGTACATCAACACCTTTTCGATTTAAAAATTATTTGAGTTTGAGCGTTACAGAGTGGTCTACGGAAAATTACTCAAATCAACCCCACATGGCCCTCCACAAACTTCTCCCTGCTTGTAAAACACTCTGAAAAACTCTTGGCCTGACATACTTGCCACATGACTTAAAATAGTCAGAACGCATGGTAATTACACACCCTAAGCCGAGCCTAACGATAACCAAATTAGACTACACCCCGTATGAATAAAGCTAACCATGCCTATCAAAATACTCTGTATTTCACATACATCTCCTAAAACACAACTACAAATATACAATTAAATTAAAAAACAACACATAAATAACCTAAAACCAGTATCGCTAGGTCTTACGAATCTAAACATAAGCATCCTAATCAATCTACTAATGGGGGTACTCTAACGTTTTTACACTATAATCAATACATAAATATCCTACATTGTAACACTGTACACGACATTAATCCCAAAATTGTCGATCTACAACTACAAACCCTATTTCTACCACTAATCTATGTATATTGTTGTTAACCTAATGTGTTTTTATTGAAGTGACCAACAAATTACATGAGCACAATGAACTCACCATAAAAGAACAACTTCACGAAGAGCGCTGTGAGCCATGGGCAAAAAAGCCTCCTCCCCCTCCTCTCCCTTCTCCTATCCTCTCTCTTCTTCTTTGCCGAGAGCTCATCCCCTCTTCTATGCCGACTCGATTTGATCTGAATTGGTCAAGAGACTATGCGGGGCATCAATCATGCCAACATGACACGATTGGGCATCAATTGTGCCATGGAAGCGCGACTGGGCAACTTGGCTTAACGTTGTCTGCTCGTCACACGACTGAGTGCCCATAGGTCTCAGTCGCGCGATGTGGCCACGATTGTGGGCCGGCTTGGCTCAAATCGCTGGCCCGCCGCGCAATTGAGCCTAGTCGCCGTGGCCTAACAATTGTGGGTTATTTTTGTTTAAAAAAATTAAAACAGGATTTATTTTTGTAAAATAATTAAAAATGGTTTATTTTTAAATATATTCTTTAAATGAGTTTGTACTAAAAACACTATATAAACCAAGTAAAATGATGTGGCAAAGAAGCCACAGAAAATCTCCATGCATACTGCACTAAAACTTCCATCATAATCATAAAGGGATGTTACAGCACCTCCAGTTCCTGTCTGCATCAGTATTCATGAATAACGACAGAAGAATCATCATCCCAAAAACTGTGTAATGGATCTGCTCAGGCATGTTTGTTCGAAGCGGAGACTAGCAACAAAATAATACCGACAATTCAATACATACAAGCATACAGATGTACTTCAACAAGACGAGTGGATGAAGGCATATAATGGGAACAGCGCGGGCAACATGATTGAATTAGTCGACAAAAGCAGAGTCCAGCATGTACAAGTCAATCAGTAATCAATGCATGAAGCCCACTGATTACTCAGGAATGACATCAGTTTCTCAAGTTCATTTGTATGTATCTCACCACATCAAGTATAAGCAGAATTCCCAGCTGCATTAACACGGGTCCATTTGACCTCGCAAAGCATGGCACTTAACATCCAATATGGACACCAGCGGTTGGACTGACAAAGCGTCAAGGTCCAGGTTTTGCTAATTCTTCCTGCGCTTGTCCCTGGGAGAAACCATCGCAGTCGATTCTGTCTCATCCTGCAGATCACGCATTGAGCGTGATCTCATGTGAGCTGAGAACATCTGAGGTGGACGAGGTGCAGGAGGAGAAGCAAAGACAGCCATGGCATCGCTGGGCCTTCTGTGCGGGCGACGGGGAGCCAGCTTCTGAGAGCGGTAATGTTCATCATCACTGCCACTGTTGCTCCCTGAGCTGCTTGTGGCAACTGGCGACAACGTCATCCTCCTGCAATTCGTGGGGCTCTCGACATCATCTTCAGGGAATACCTCTTTATTCTGCGGTTTGCCCCACTTGAAACTGAATGGAAGAAGACCTTTGCGCTTCCTATGGGATGGGATTTCTGGCTTTGGAAGGCCTTTCGCGGGTGGAGGAGATGGGATCACAGCATCTGAAAGCTTTGCAAAAGATCCAGACTTGACATTGTAGAACCTGGATACCCCTTCCCTGCCATAGATAAGAATAAAATTGCTCAACAAAATTGAAGATCTGTATAATTTCAAGGCATAATTTCTCTTGACTAAGACATTTGCTGATAAGTACAAGCAAAACTTGACAGACATGAACAGTCTCCAACCTGCTCACAGGGAACAAACAGACAAAATTAAGTTGCCAGATCAACAACAAAGACAAGTCACTGAATATTTTAATGATGCAGATCAACAAATAATCTGCATCTATTATAAGCTATCCAACAAAAGCATGTGAAGGAAGATTGTGATGTCTTTTTGATCCTGTTCCTGTGTAAATAATGTATTCACGTGTTATCTGCATTGAATTGTGTTCAAGTCCACATGACCCAATCTCTGCTTCCATCAAATGGCAGTAATGCACCATGCTGTGCCGCTATGAGTGGCAAGAGCCAACAAGTAGGGTGAAGCTACTAAGCAGTTGTCCTAAAATTGATGTACTGTAGAGAATTCAAATTAAACTCCTAAAACTGAACTATAGTTTTACATGCTCAGAAATAATGTGCCTTATTGTCCTCATAGAATTAGCGATGCAAGTATATCAAACAATCTGATAAAATAGATGATTTTATTCAGGTGATTCCACAGAAAAACTAGCGAACAATTCACAGCCAAGATAGTTTAGTAAAACAACAAAATAGTCCTGCCAAAAAGTATATGCATCCACCGATCAGAGCTATGTCTACCCCTTGTAAACATCAGTCAGTAAGGTCCTGGCAACACAAATGAGCAATGTCATATTGAACTTTCAATCTATTTTATTGCACTACTACTATGAGTAACCTGCAAAATGGATGGTTCGCTACTTTTGTCGAAGTTGCATGGATTTGCAGTGTATAGCAGCTGTTGCATTACTGAATAATAGAACAAATTTCATTCATCACTAATACGAGCATCTGTTTTGAAGACACAACTTTAGTAATTTTGGGAGAACAAGATCCTGTCATGTAGCATATTATTCCAGGCATCAATACAGTAAACACAATTGCAACAGTTTTCCATTGAACTATTAGTGAGCTTGAACCCAACACTAGGATGGCCACAAAAACCAGGCAACTACACCGACACTTAATAAAACCGATTTCGCATTCCATAATACTGCCCCGATATATGTTACAACAACACAAACATAAGGAACTGTATGAATTGTGGAGATGAAATCTTTCTGTGGACAAATACAAACTATTGTGCCCTTCTAAGATTAAAAGGAAGACACTACGGACTTATCAGATGAAATCAAGTGCCAGGATTCCTCTACGAATGAACTAAAACACTAATAACTGCAAATTGTTCTTATTGAAGCATATTAAACCCCTTAGAAAAAAGACCTGATCAAAAACATTTCATGCTTATAAATTTTTAGCATTCAGAGTTATGGGCATCACAGAGCATCTGAAAGGACTCGACAGAACATACAAAAAATATGATTGACTCCTAAGCAATTATCACCAAAATATACACAAAAGTATCCAATGTTAGATTCCTGAGAAAGTAGCACCAAAACATACACAAAAAATATCCAGTGTCTTCACTGAATTCTTTCAGTCTCAAACTGTCCCAACTTTACGAATCGATGGACACCCATCGTCACAAATTAGTTCCGTAAAAGGCATTAATGCCTGCCAAAATCAAATAGTTCACGGACCAAAGAACCCACAGTGTGCGGTGCCGTTTGCGTAAGGAACACTACCTACAGTATCAGAGCCTAATCTCTCCAACCACATTGGATTAAGGCACCACAAAGAATAACCTAGAGCCCTAAATTACCTCAATTTTTCCGTCTGTTCACTCCAGACCGACCAAGAAATTCCCAGATTTCCTAACAGAAGCACCGACCCGAGGATCAAGAACCGAACTACCCCACTCAAATCACTCCAAGACAACTCAAGAAGACCCGAAATTCCACGGAGCCACAGAGAACCAAGAACCTCAAGGACATTCCCTAGCTAAAACCGATCAAGAACCAATCTTTTCCGCTGAGTTAGCACAAACGACCCAAGAAACCTCCAAAATTCCCCAGAGAAACACGCGCACCGGGATCAAGAACAGCCGCTTCCATCCACATTACCGAAAATCGCCCAAAGGAGCCGCCAAGAAAACCCCAGGACTGATCAAGATCCGTGCTTCGTGGCGAATGTGGGGTGGGGCTCACCTGAAGGGCAGGGCCTCCTGGAGCGCGTCCATGGTGTCGAACGGTCCCTTGTACGAGCTCTGTACCTCACCGTCGCCGCCCTCCACCTCATCGCCGTCCCACTCCCACTGCGCTGCCGGCGCCGGGCTGTCGCTGTCCCGCCCCACCGACGACGGCGGCGAGGCCGCATAGGCACAGCGGGTTACGCGGCCGAACCGAGGGCCGCCGCCTAGCCCGGGCCCGCTCTCCAGTGCGATCGACATGGCCCGCCCTCCTCTCGCCTCACATGCAAAGGATGAAAGGAAGCCGCCTCTTGTTTGTTTTCGCTCGTTTGCCTTCACACGCGCACGCACACCAAAAGATTAGTGATGGTGGGGCGCAGCGACCAGCGAGTGGTTTTTTATAGTGACGGGGTTGCAAAATTGCCTCCAGTTTTCATAAATCTCCCGAAAATTATCATTCACGATTTCAAATTCTGTTGGTATATATAATCATCTCCAATGTTAACAAAATTGTTGAGTAATTTTTGAACTACTAGAATCAAATTTATTACCAAGAGGTAGGTCGTAAAGAATTTTTTACTGGAACTAATTCCTTAATTGAAATTGACTCTAGCAAACTAAAAGACCTAGAAGGGCCCACCTATTAGCTTGGAGCCACCATCGACCTTGACGCCGGAAGGCTAGTATGCCAGACTATGTTGTTACTAACTTTTGTGCTAAGAGCCTCCAAATTTGTCAATCCTTGATATGTGCCTTTGTTGCCAGCTACCATCTTTGATGCCATCTCTGTAACACCCCGCCCACTCTCTGGGCGAAAATGCTACCACCATTGCAAGCTCTTACCATCTCATTATCACTGGAAGAATTTAAACCAACAATAAATTTATTCATTTTGCTGCGTTCAGATACAACATAGCATTTTTAGTGATTACTCTAGCCTATCAAAGCTAAAGTACACTGACAAAAGGTGATACAAGAGTGCTGCTAGTTTGTGCCGTTATTTCATGTGCTACTCCCGCCCGTGCTTGACCTCCTCAACGGTCACCTAAAAACAACAACAAAGCAAGGGTGAGTCCACCGACTCAGCAAGTACAAAGCAAAACCGCAAATAACAGGTTCATTCATTAGACCATATTCATTCCATTTTCATTAACCATTTTACCCTCTAACCACTTTACGTTCCGATAACGATTCATCATACATATGCACATTTCTCTTATCTCTTTAGGTTCTCATCAACCGACCGTTATGCATATGCCCATGCATTCTTTCTCAACTCTTTAGCCTATACCAGTATAGCAGAGTGTGCACCCGTCGATGCTCACCCAAGCCCGCCCTGTTTCATGCGAGGACCTCAAGCCCGTCCTGTTTCATACAGGGACCTCAGTAGCCCGTAACTCTCATACGGGGACCTAGCTCCACTCCCATGGAGCGTCCACCCAATGTGGACTAACTTTCTCTCTTTTCATGACATGCATGCAATGCAAGTTCTCCAACTACGCATATCAGCATGACATGTCTCAACATTTACCATGCATCATTTCTCAGTATGCATTCCGAGTATAATCAACTTACCCCCAACATGGTTATCAAGACTTCACCCGGAAATATTTAACTTACCTCAACACGGAAAGCAGTGCATCATTATTCAATTTACTCGAAATCACTACCCGAATTTACCGCTTTACAATGCACTTGCCTGGTTAGCCTCGGGGATGACGCGTGGACGGCTCCGACCCGGGACCTCCACCTGCGCACACAACCCGACTCAACGGCAAAACAAAAATCTAGAGCTTAAACGGAGAACAACGTCCCTAAGCTCGTATCCCGACCTCGGGCGTAATCGCACGGGTTTTGAGGGACTTGTCGCGCAGGTGCCGAACCCCCCTTTTTCTCTCTCTTTCTTTTTCTCCTCTTTTCTTTTCTTCTTTTTTTCCTTCTCTTCTCTTCTCTTTCTTTTCTTTCTCTTTTCCTTTCCTTCTCTCTTCCCTCTTCCTTTTCTTTTCTCCCCACCTCACCTGGCTCCTCTCTCCCTACTCCCAATCAGCCGAATGGCCTTTCCCAGGGGCGACGTGGCGGCGCGCAAGGCCGGCCGGCGACCCCCTCACCGCCGGCGGCCCCTCCCGCCGCCCCCCTCTACCTTCCTCCCCACCCTCTTCCTTTCTCTCTCCCTCCCGGCCTGGCCTGGCGGCGCGGCGCGGCGCATGGCCGGCCGGCGTCGCGGCCCCATCCCACCACCGGCAGCCCTCGCCTCCGTTCGCCTCCTCACCTCTAGCGGCGTGGAGGGCCTCGGCCGTGGATCTGGGCGCGCCGGCCGCTCCTCCCAAACCGGCCGCCTCCACGGCGTCGGCGTCTCCCCACCGCCCCGCTCCTCCCCGCCGCCCTCTCTATCGCGCCGGTCCGGCCGACCCATGCCCTCCCCTTGCGCGCGCGGCGAGGTGGAGCACTCGGCACCGCCGCCGACCGGCACGGCCAACGGCCGCAGACCGCCTCTCCCTACGCCACTCCTACTTAATTTTTGGTAAGCTAGGCGGTGTGCTTGTGTTGCCATGTGGTTGTGTAGGGAAGGATGGGCATACTCAGTGGGTGGCTTGCGTGGGTTCGATGTCGTTGACGTTCTTCGATGTCGTTGGCGTTGCCCTCACGCTCCAGCCACCAAGCTCCTCCTCCTTGTGGTGGTCTTCGGTTGTGCTCGGGTCTTGGGGCTCTCGGCTTGGCAGGGAAAGGATTGGAGAGTGGTGCTCCCTTTGCTATGCTCTTACCTTGGCCGAGAGTAATGGGGTGGAAATGTGGGCTTGGCTGCATGAGCTACCTTATATGAGCATGGTTGGGGCTGCATTGCATTTGTGAAATGACCGGCATGCCCTCGCTTAAAATCCATGCCTTCTCACACACTTGGCTGCCCAAGGGCATTTTGGTCCAAGGGTTTTGGGATTTCTACTGCAGCGGTAAGTTGGTAATAAAGGTAAGGTTAGAATTTTCCGGATGATGAACACCCGAAATGCGAGACGGTGCCGACTATCCCTAGGCGGTCTGGGAACCTCTGAGGGCACTACTCGGCTCTCTAGATGGTGCCAACCGTCCTGGGATGGTCTGGGAACCTCTGCGTGTGAAACTAAATCGACACTCTAAAAGGTCGATGGGTCTTACGGCAAAACTTCGCTCTTTATCTCTAATGTTTCCCTTTATGCAAATTTGGGGTATTACAATCTCCACCGCTCAATGACGATGATCTTGCCACCCCCGCCTTCACCTGCAACACTGTCGCACCCGCCATGATCACCGACAATATTGGTTGGTGAGGGCGGTGAATCAAGCTGCAATAGCAAGGAATAGTGTGGCGACGGTGAGGAATTGACCTCCAGCAGGGGGTGGTGTTAGACCTTTATACAAGTTAAAATTATAAAGTTATGTGAAAGCATCTCAAAGGAATACACGTAAAAATTGATGTAGCTAGCCAAGTGGGCCTAGGGGCAGATTCACACTCCGGGCAACCTAGGCTCTAGCCTGAGACGTGCAATATTTAACGGGAGATTGGATCATATACCCTCCCTTTAGTTGGGAAATTGAGGATTTACCCTCCACATCTCAATGACACGTGGGGTCATCATAAGTCACTGACACGTGGGCCAAGAGGGTAAATCCTCAATTTCCATCTAAATGGAGGGTATATGATCAATTTTTTCATATTTAACAATGCAAAGTCTAGCTAAGTCCAAGTAAGTTAAATGTGTAATTTTCTTTTTCAGCTTAGGTAATAATAGCCTCTGACCCTCCCTAGCTCAGGGCATAACAAAATCCTAAATTCACCCTTGAGTGGGCCTAAATCGTGTGAGCCCTCCTTTTTTTTGAAGGCGTTGGAGGAGTTAAACATTGAAGAAAAATGGTAAACTTAGCGTCTCCTTATGTGTCTTGTCTTGTGTCTAGTCTTGAGTTAAATGGATCTAATCGTCTTAGCTTGATTGATGAACCATTTCTTTAATTAAGGGTTTTTCTAGCCAAGGGGACTATTTCGTGATAGCTTAAGTGCTTAACACTGTTGGATCAATTAATCAAAGGCAACACTCGATCCCAATGATGCTATTAATTCTGATTCTGTATCATGATGTTACCGTTGCCTAGCGCGATTGCCTTTTCAAAGTGAAGATTGGTATGGCTATTATAGCATTTCAAGCTTCATTTGGTAAGAACCAGCAGCGGAGGAGCCGATAAGGCGAGCTAGGGCGTGAGCCATACCTTGATTTTTTCACCGCTGCCTTCTGCCTCTCCGTTTACTCCTCGCTCGCCTCGCCGCCGCCGCCCGCCTTCCTACTCCCTGGCTTCTCTCGGGTCTCTCTCTCTCTCTCTCTCGCCCCGGTCTCTCCACCCGCTCGCCTCGGCGCTGCCTGGCTCTTGTAGGATCAAGGATACCGACTAGAGGGGGGGTGAATAGGAGGTTTTTAAACTTTTCTTGTTTACTTGATTAATTCTCCACAATTTAAATGACAATGATGTAAAGCAATTTAATCCTATGCAATTCTAGTCAACAATTTAGCTCTAAACAAATAAGTGATCTCAATGAAGCAAACGAACAAGAGCTAAAGAGACAAAGAACACAACCGATGTTTTTACCGTGGTATTCGGAAACTTGCCGGTTTCCCCTAGTCCACGTTGAGGTAAGCCCGGACGTATCGGACCGGCTCCACGAATTGAGCCAAGCACCTCGATCACTAGTGTAGCTCTTCCCACTCCGGTAGGTGAGCTCCAACCTTCACAATTTGCGGGTCTTCTCACAATCTTCTTGAGAAGATCACGGAGGCAACTTCCACCGGATCGCCCAAGTGCCGGCAAGCACTAAGAGTAATAAATCCGGTGTTCACTTGAATGCAACTCTAGTGCCAAATGGATTTGCAAGGGAAATCTAGCACTAAATGCTCAACCACCTCACTTTGATGTGCAAAGAAAGAATTGAGGTGAAATGAATGCACTTGGGCTTGAGAAATATGCAATGAGTCTCTAACCTTAGCCCTTGAGCGGTGGTGGGGTATTTATAGCCTCCACCAACCAAAACTAGTCGTTTGACTCAGCTTCCGAAAATTTTCGGTTGAGCGGAACTACCGCCCCAAAGACCGGTACTACCGCTACCAAATCTTCGCGCGAACGGCTATGTCGACGGCTGCAGCGATCGTTGATTGGGCGCGCGGTACTACCGCCGTTGATATTTGCGGTACTACCGCTACCCGGTAGTTCCGCAAAGTCGGCGCGTACTACCGCTTCACCAAACTCCAAAGGGTCCCGACTTGGCGCTCGAAAAATACATCCGCTTTGAAGTCGGATCTTCCGGACTCGGTACCGCTCGAGTGGCGGAACTACGCATGCAGCGTAGTTCCGGCGTTGAAATAGCCGTACTTCCGCTCCAGAGGAATCCAGCTTCATCCGAGGACGCTGGAAGAATTGATCCGCTCTCCTCCGGATCTTCCGGTCCGAAGTACCGCTTTAGGATGCGGTACTACGCGCAGCAGTAGTACCGGCGTTCAAGCAGCCGGCACTTCCGCTCCGCAAGATTTTGGAATGAGCCAAGGGTGCTCTCGAAATATCGGTCCGCTCCAAAACCGGATCTTCCGCTGGCGGTACTACCGCATTTTGTTGCGGAACTACCGCTTTCCGTAGTTCCGACGTTCAAAATCTGCAGACTACCGCTTTTCCCGACAGAGCAAGATTTCTTTTGAAAGCTAGATTTCTTTAATGGATGCAAGTTTTAGGACAAAACCATTTGGCACATGAGATAAGTATTCAAGCTACTTAGCCAAGATCCCCCTTGATGGTACGATCATTTATCCTATAATCCGGTCTTCCACCATTCACCTAAGACCGGTAAAATTCAAAAAGGGGTCCTATTCTAAGTATACCTTTGTCTTGCGCCAATTTTGATTTTCACGCGTATCCTTTGGCTTGCATCTTGTCGCTCATGTGTGTGGACTAACCCTTCGCATACTCATAAAAACACGTTAGTCCCATATTCCATATTCTCTTAATTTCATTAATTACCAAAATCCTTTTTAGGGGTCTAGATGCTTTCAGCTCTCTCTCCCTCTATCGCCCCGGTCGTCTTGGCTCCTCTGCGCCGTCTCACCACTGCCGACTCTCCCGCGCCGGCCCTTGCCGCCCGGACCTTCCTCTCCTCGCCGCGCGGCTACGCCTGAGACACAGCCGCCCGGATCCGCGGCCTAGAGCCCGGATTTGGTGTTCTCTTCCTCAAGCCCTCCCGATTTCTTATGGATTGGTTGCTATTTTCTTTGATTTCTAATGATTGTTCTTCTTGATGTGAGGTTTTGGAGGTGTGCTGCCCCGTCACGGCCGGTTTGCGCCGCCGCACGCCGGGGAGTGCCCATGGCCGCCGGTATTGCTTTCGATCCGCCCCACCTTATTTTTTTCCCCGTCCTCCACCACTAGTAAGAACCATATTATTGAGATTAAGACCTGCTTAACAGGAGAGTTAGCTAGAGCGCTATGATGTATGCAAAAGAGTTAACCTTTTTCCTCTTGATGATGCAGCATAAAGAAAGCGATGTTATCACATTAAAGACATTGCTTTGTATGCTAAGTGTAGTAGTTACATAAGGCAACTTAGGCAAGGACCTGAAATTCTGAAGAAAAAAAAGGAGTTTCTACAAGAGGAAGTTAGGGTTAGTTCAGGACAGCTGGATAGGGACCCTCTTCTCTAATGCAGGGAGTTGCCAAAAATAAAAGAAGACCATTCAGGAAAATTATGGGGGGAAGCTGTGTACATCTGTTTGCTGCTTCATACTTATTGAGTATGTATCTTATTATGTAAAGGGAACAACAATGCAATAATGTTCTTTTGTATGCATACGTATAAACTACGTCTAATTTACGTGCTACGATGACATTTCTGCAATGGCCATACGCATTGAGATAGTTTGCATGATGTGTTCAAGGATATCATGAGATAAGAGTTTGCACGATGTGCTCGGGGATATATCGTACAAAATAAAACACATTGTATCCGTTGAATTGACACTATATACATTGATATCGATCTGTACAAGATAGTCCATAAATCAGATTTGAACAATTGCACATATTAATTAGTAGTACCTTTGATGCGTTAAAGTTTGATCTGAGAGGGTTCAGCAATTAAAAGCTCTGGAGGACTATACATATAAGTTATTACACTAAAATACAGCGCACGCGACACATATAGATACTACCAGAAATTAAAAGCTCTGGATTCCCTAAATTCATTTTTTTGAGAGGTATGGATATCTGTTAGATAGAGATCTAACACCTCAAAATCGCAATGCTCTCAATCGAAAAAACACTATAGTACTCCTTAGCACTTCCCAAAATATCGTGAGTTCTGCGTCGAATATAATTCACCCGCTCGATCCATCCATTTGCCAAATTCCAGATGTTCCCGATCGATCGAGGTGAACCCATTAATCCAACAGTAATAAAAAGATCGTTAGACAACCTTTTTTCCCATGCACATACACATCGATTATCGAAAGTTACAATGAATATCAATCTTCACGTACAGAGACACGCACGTACGTACACCTAATCAAACGATCGAATCAGGAAGAAGAAACGGAGGAGAAACGCTCGAAATTAATGGGCAGTTTGTACCATGTCGCGGACGGTGGATCGAGGCCGCGCGCGCGTTCGAAATTAGTGGGTGGCGACGAGGTGCGCGCCGCGGACGGCGAGCGGACCGATGGAGAGGGAGTTTATGTAGGTGCAGGGCTCGGTGCACTCCTCTCACAACCGTCTTATTTTAGAAATAAGATATGGATCATGAGTGTATCACTTAGGGCGTCTTCAACAGCTGGCTATTTAGTTAGCTAGATCTGATGTGGCAAGGAAAAAGTAGGAGAGAGAGTAGTCACTAGCGATGAGCAAATAGCTGATCTATTTCACGTAGTCCAAGAATATGAGAGAGGAGCATGTGGGTCCAATAGTATAAAATAGTCTTTGCTTTTGTCTCTCACCTCCACGTCAGCTGACTATATAGCTAATACTAGCTATTACCATTGCGGATGCTCTTATATCACTCATCTTACTCCCATCATGCGTAATATCTCTCTTACTTTTGTAGCGCTTATCTCCTATTTCTAAAAAGCATTTTTTTAGTCACTACTATTCATTTTTAATCAAAAATCATAAACTATAGTTAAAAGCTATCAGAAAAGGCCAATACAAACGTCTTGTTAATTTCATTCTTGTTGCAGTGATGGTATATACAGTCATTTCCTCAAGCACGCATTGTACGTGACAGAATTAATCATGCTACAAATGGCAGTTACCGCCCCAAATTAATTAATTCTTATTTTCATATCTTGCCTCTATGCATTCACAGCGTTCAGATGGATCGTCCATTGTTCAATCCATGAACATCCCACTGCATATTAACGGATTATGATCCTTTGTTTTCGAGTATACGTTTATCCATCTATGAACACGCACTGCATGTATACACGCATGCATTCGCATGGATCCTACTTGCATGCACACGAAAGATACGATAAAACCAAGAATTTTAATGCAGGAGAGAGAGAGAGAGAGAGAGAGAGAGAGAGAGAGAGAGAGCGCAACAAGATGAGAACGCATGGCGACATACGTTGGCGAGCTTGCCGTCGTCGAGGCCGGAGTCGCCGCGCCACTTGATGCGGTCGTTGGGCGGCAGCTTCCCGGAGCGCTGCGCCTCGTGGAACATGATCGACGTGGTCAGGGCATCCTTGTAGTTGAACGAGGTTCCGCCGCCGGCCAGCGCCGGCAGGACGTCGCCGGAGAGGACCAGCGCCGCGAGGATCAGGGCGACATGGACGCGCATGCCGCTCGGGGAGTGCTTCATGGCGTGATGGGGAGACGCCAGCCAATGCAGTGGGCGAGGAACGCGTGGCGAGGCCCAGGGGGATATGGAAATATGGACAACATGGCCCTGCATGTATTTAGGGAGGTTGCAAAGTGTTTGGCTCAGGCCTCAGAGTGTTCTCAGTTTAAGGTCATCAGGGAATATAGGTATAGGTGGTGGGGAGAGATTTTTTATTTCTCTTAGTTGTAATGCATGGCAAAAACTATAGGTTCATCGCACTTGATGAGGTTGATCGATGATGTATGCATGAATACATGTTTTTGGTTAGGTGATTATTATTCTTGATGTAGTGTATCTTATTGATTACAATGTTAATGTAGTAATAGAACTTTTCGTTCCCAGTTTTTGCATGCTGTGAGTAATGAACTGCATAATGAAAGAACTACTAATTAATGAAAGAGAGTAAACTTCGCAAAACTGAACATATCTTTGGCATAACTAAAGAAAATTACAAATTTTCGGTTCACATTTCACATAACTATACATATTTTGGCATAACTTTTCAATAAACACTACATGCATCCACTGTCACTAAATGCAACAAAATCTGATAGGTGGGACCCACATGTGTGCAATTGACACGTGAAACCCACCTTTCAGCAGCCAAAAGATGTGTAGTTCTGTGAAATATGTAGTTTTTTCGTAGTTATGCTGAAGTGTGTGCAGTCTTTTGAAATTTACTCAATTGCCAACAAAATCATGTCATCTCCAGATCGCTTGTGAAGAAAATATTAAATTGCTCATTTGGTAAGTCACACGGGATTATGAAAAAGAAAAAATGAATATAATGTAGTTTTTTCCTTGTGTTTCAGCTTTCTTTGTAAGGCTCATCTATGAAGGGTACAATGCTATCACCTTTATCTAATTAAACCTCTAAACATGTGTCATACATGGAAGTAGACTTGGTAATTTTGCTAATCATCCTACTCATCAGTATTAATCAACGGTTACAACACATGGTCTCTCTTTAGCAGTAGAAACTAGAAAGTCAAGTAGTTTGACACGACTGAAAGAACTCAAAAACATGTTTCAGGACATTAGAAATGACAGGATGCTGCTCAAAACAGTCTGGAAAAATGCTTTAATATTGAGCAGCGCTTTTATGCACTCCTAAATTGCACAAATGTTGATGCAGCTGTTAGTAGTGGAGCAGTGTGCAGTTGCACTTGCACCTAGAAACAAATTGCACATAGCTTGAAGCAATTCTGTTACTTTGTTAATAGTGGAGTACTAGGTGGTTGCACGTAGAAACTATTGCACAGATTTATACTTTTCCTTTCTGGGAGCATTGAAGCACCTCTCTGTAATATTTCAGCACAGGATGCTGCTCCTTTGCATTGCTGTCCTTTTTCCCCTTAAAATATGCCATTTAACCACAGTCGTCTGCTCTGCCAAATAGCATAAATGGCAATTTGATATGATCAGACCTGGAAAATGGAAGTCACCTAAAATGCTGTTTCATCATCAGCATTTTTATGTACAACAGTACAAAAACAAGTTGATCGAAGAAAAAAAGGTTCCCAAATGCTGTTTCATTACCAGTGTACATTCAGCCTCGCTACTGTACAAAAACCTGCAAAGAGTGGCGTGCCATCTCTTTACTAAGCTGATCTTATCAAAAGAAAACCCAGTGTGCAGCACAGGTGAATTCTCTAGAAACTAATTTATTGAGCTCATCAAAGCAGATGTACAGGCAAGAACCCTATACGGCTATACGTCATTGATCTAAACAATATAGAGGTACAAATCATTCAGCTCTACTAAATGAAGCTGGGCAGATCAGCTAAAAAATAGTATGGCCATTAAATAAAGAAAGCTGGGGTCCATTATGTTATCGACGGGGAAAGCCGCATTCTCTTTTACAACTTCTAACTGAATCATTGTACATGATACAGTGGGAAGGAAATAGCAAAAGGCCAATCCATATGAAAAGCATGGAGGCATTTGCTCAGAAGAACGATGCTAAACCTCTGTTCGTGTTGCAAATTTTGCCTGTTTAGTTTACAAGTTACAGATCTATCGCTATACATACAATTGATCCTCTCCTAGTTTCCTGTTTGTATATGCTCCTTCCCCCCTGTATAGAAGAATGAAATAATTCCAACCTGCCTGCCAGTTAACTCTCCTTTTCTCTAGCATCTTCTAATGAGTCCACCCACATTATGCGCAATGTCTTGTTTGGTCTCCACTGAAACAGGTGGGTCACCAATATACATATCGAAGAAAGCCCCTGTTCACACAGTCAGGGTTTAATAAACAACAATCGCTCATAATAACTCTAAAACTTAAGAATTCTAGCTTCCAATGATCTTTAATTCTGTAAAAGAAATTTTCTAGAAACTTAAGTGAATGCACACATTGTCTTGACTAGGGGTGGAAACGGATCGAATATGGACAGATGATATCTCTGCCATATTTGTTTTTATATTTTTCTCCAAATACATATACGGATACGGATATTCTGGATACGAATACAAATACAAATAATGTTGAATACAAATACGAAGCGAATACAAATCGAATACGGTCATGAAAATTTCTCGGAATATGAAAACCCTCTAAATTGTATGCACAAAATGAACAAAAAACATAAGTAGTTTATTTGATCTAAACATTCATGAATTCTTCATATAGGCTAAGGTTCCTTTTCTAAAACCATGTATTGATGTATATGTTAATGTATGATAGGCTACTAAAGTATCATGTAAATGCCTAAATGGGATGAGCTGAAATAGAGGATCTAGGCTGTGGATATCTGACCCCCTAAATATTTGGATAATCCAGATCCGTATTCAACGAATACTAAGCTACCGAACATGTATTCGTATCTGATAGAGAAAACCCATATTCATTTTCGATCCAATACTATCCAACAAATATCCGAGCCGACAGAATCAGTATTCGAAAATTGTCTAGATCGGTCGGAAACTATCCAATCTGTTGTCACCCCTAGTTTTGGCTTCAGCAAGTCATACACTTACTGCAAAAATCTTTGCTCTGGACAGCACCAATTTGTTTGCCATCAACTGCAGACAGACATTCTTTGTCAAGACATGTTGTAGTGGAAAAGAATTCAAAGCATACAGAAATAATCAGTCATGCGGTACTAACTTTCAGTTATTAGCTGCCCATCAGATGTTTGATGGAAGTCGATCTTTGTACCCTGCAGTTATATCAACTTTAGTATCTTACACCCCAAACTACAGTTATGTAGAGACCAGATGTAACATAAACTTACTGCAGGTATACGGATGTCTTCACTAAAATAAGAACCAAATGTCTTCAAGCAATGATAATCAGTATTAGGATTCATCTGGTTTGGTAAAGTAAACGCAAAAGCTCTGTTAAGCGCTATAGTTAGTAGTTAGTGAAGAACACTAAATTAATTGCTGAACTAACAAGTACCTTTTGCAATCGGAAGCAAAGAGACTTCTCAAATGCACTGAAAAATACGTAAATTCAAATAATTAACTTCAATCTTGCATAGATCATATCTTTTGAACCACAGAGAAAGATAATATGTTACTATTAGCGCAAAAAAAAAAGAATACTTACTCTCGCACTGTGCCAATGCTAAGGCCATTGTAGCTAACTACAAGCCTGACTGTCATATGAATATTTTCCCTGGACAACAAGACGAGTACAATGCAAATTTTATTAACATCAGAGGCAAATGGAATGCAGATAGGGAAAAATGAAGGTTGCTATTGTAGTATCAGATAAAAAGAAATATCCTATACAGTATCAAAAGCCTACAAATAGATATGACCTAAAAAAGATGACAAATGATCGCAGGTTTGTAGTAGTTCCAGAAACCCTATATACATAACAGCACCTATCTTATTGGATGACCCCTACAAGTCTGCCAGATTACTCAATGAGCACCAGAGCTTACACAATTGTTACATGTATAGAGGCTAGGTAAGTTATGGAATTCGGCAAAGATCTTCATAGAAGGAATTTTGTGAACACAGGTAAATGATCAAGAGAGCATGCACACCTCAGAAGATCTTCATAGAAATCTGGGTGATCCTTCAGCTCAGCAACAGGAACAGAAGCATACTTCGGACCCAGCTTCTTGCAAATAGAATCTGGTTGTATATCTATGAGAATACAACATCAGTAACCTAAAGGAACATCCTTTAAGCAGTACCTCAGCCTGTTAACAGTTCATAAGTAATAGCAGCAAACATGATAATTTAGTTTACTCACATAATCCAAATGCATAGAGATTTAGATTTTTGACCCTCATTATTTGCATGCCTCTGAAACCCATCCCTACAAGCACCTGAAAATTTAACCGTTAGTTGAACTTATCAAATGGAATGTCAAGGCATAAGCAGCATTATAGATTTGGTATAAAACACTGTGACACTATATTAAAACAATAAGATGCAGACAGAAGTGTCGAGTTAATTATCAACAGTACAACTGCTAACATATACATAGTCAGTTTATCATCTAGGTACTATAGTTTAGGATTACAGCTGCTAGTGCCATATCTGTTGGAACTGAACCCATCAGTTCCGATCGCTACTCGCCGGGAGAAAACGCACACATGCTTTCTTCCTTGGAACGACACATGCATACAAGTAGGGAGGACAAATAAACACAAGAGAGACCTTTTCTTTCCGGCGATGCACGCCCTTTTCTTCTCTCTGTTCTATTCACTCACAACTCCTCCAAATGCTTAACAGATTACATGGCTTAAATAAACCTCATGCGCGCACACGACCTCCACGCACCCACTAACTCCACTAACTTGGCCCTATTCTCATGCCTCCTGGAATATCTCCACGATCCACATAACTCAGGCCTCTCACAACTACTTACGACCACGTTAGGTATATAGTCTTACGACCACACACGTAGACTGTCGACCACACATAGTCTTACGACCACACACACAACTATGGCTAAGACCGCTTCTCATGACGCTTCAACTTCCGACTTCCCTCGGCACATTGATGCTTCGACTGCACTCGGCTATGCCTGACTTCCACGTGAGTACTCGACTACCACGAGTACATGAACACACACTGCTAAACTATTTACATGTAAAGATTATAACCAACAATATCAACCACTAGAATATCACATGCAATGGGCAATGGCAGTAGTGAAGGCTTATAAACCCTAACCGAAAACATTCTTCTGTCATACGAACAAAATTGGTACGGCAAATAATTATCAACAAAGGACAGTTGGAAAAGGGACCTCTGCAGTTGGATTGGAATTATACTCAAGAAGAGTAGGGAACTTGATCCCAGTTTTTGGTTCCGTCACATCTTCTGGCAAGATTATTCTTGGCACAGCAACACAAGCACAACCTGGACGTTTTTCCTCCAAATAAGGCTGATCTAAAGGTTCGCTGATATGGCCACCATTTTTCCCCAATGTCATTGACTCTGCAAGCATCTTGGGCGATCTAGTCCATGCAAAACGAACAGTTAACAAAGAACAATTAGAATGAAAACCAAAACTACAGGAGCAAACCAAATGGAAAAAGGAAGCACTGGCAGTCCAAAACCAATATATAATAAAGGAACCTTACATGTTTTCAAATGGTGGTATTACAGTGGCAGCAGCTAGCATAAGAATATTACAGGCATGGCGCTCCTCCACCTCATTCCACAGTCGTCCAAACGTTGCATTTGCAAGCCTTGCTAAAAGAATTTGTATAGCATGCTCTTCTCTTACTTGAGAACCAAACTGCAATCCAGCCAAATGCTGCATGCAAGAGGTTACTTGCTTTATTTGTGACCGACAGGCCCTTGGACTCAAGCCTGCAATAGCGGACAACCTATGAAAAATCTTGGGATTAGACGCTCTAGAAAGCCAGAAATAGAAAGCTCCAGCAAACTTGTTGAAGCAGCTGAATGCTTCCTGAACTGCTCCACTTCCTGTAGAACATATATGCCTCGGATGCTGAAAGGAACCCTCGACTAATGTTCCAACATGTGATATCAATCCTAACCCGATGTCATGAGATATTGGAGAGTCTACTGAGAACTTATGCAGGTATCCTCCGTTATGATCAAGCTTGGAGAAAATTGACCAATCAGGTTTCATAGTGAAATCACTCGGCAAAATATGGCAACTCCAGAAGACTTCAATCCAAATCGGAGAGTTTATTAGCAGGAAAACTCAGTCAAATCTGTCAATTGGAACAAATGAACCGAGTCAAAAACACAGTTTTACACCAGCATTTGCGAGTGGACCTGAATATGTACCGAGTTAATCTGCAACTCAGGCATCATGCTCTCTTGCCACCTTTATACACCAGTTCACAAAATAACACACAGGAAAAATATGAACCCGCTATTGCCAACGAAAATACGGATGATAGAGAGAAGCTACATATAAAACGGTTCTAACTAGATCAAAATTTCACCGCAATGAAGCACTTGGAATCCCACATTTTACAGAAATTCACAAGCCCAACGCCCAAAACGCCCCGAACCAACACCAAACACACCATGATCTCACGATTTCCACCGGATTCACATACAACACCAATCCATCGCGGGCGGCCAATCCTAATGCCATCCAGCTTCACCTCGAAACACCAACCACATTCCCAAAAATTCCCACCTCTCCCCTCACAAAATCCACAAACCGTTGGCATTCGCCGATTCCTCCAATCCACAACGAAAACCGCACACAGAAGGGGAAACAAGGGCTCGAGGAAGCGCCAGACCTGGCCGCTCCAAATCGCGAGGTGGCAGATCGGAGAGGAGGCGCCGCACAGGCACGGAAGGGGAAGGGAGCGCGTGCGGCGGAGGGGAAGGAGGCCTAGGGTTCCGTGCCTTCCCCGGTTGGTGTTTCCTTGGATTCGGGCGTCAGGCAAACCAAATCCAAGGAAATGGGGGAGGTGAAAAACCGCAAGCAAGCGGCTTCCCTCCCGTATTAACTTGGCCTCTCCCCAACTAAAGTCAGCGGCGCGGCTCTCCGCCCGTGGGAGGCGAACAACACGTGCGCGCCTGCCCTGCTTTCGGCCGTTCAGATCCAGCGCCTCCGCTTGATTTAATGGTTTCCTGCTCATTTTTCATGTCAGTCCTCTCGTTACATCCACGCATTTTTAAACCAAACTTTAGGTGAGTTACTGTTGTTTTATCTTTTTAGCTTGTGATTTTTAAATTTTGATCATTTATAAGACACAGTATATAGAAAAAATAGTTGTATATAATTTTAGACGGTATATCTGAACTCGGTACAATGTCTACTATAAACTTTCTATAAACCTCACTTTAAAAATACATCATTTAAGTATAAGTGAAAAAACTTACATTTTTTTCTCGAACACGCAGGAGAGCTGCGTATCTTTCATATTAAGAAGGAAAAAAGGGTAGGAGAAACCCCAAACAACAAAGACAACAACTCAACACCTCGACACACAGACACAAAAAACCCACACAAACTAACAAACACTCTCAGACACAACAAACCCACACACACTCACAAACAAGGGACGAAACGACCAAGGAGCCAAACAATTAGGCAACACCAAGTACCGCCACCAACAAGTCTAAGCCCCGGCACCCGCTAGACCCCGAACTTAGCTTCTTCGCAGACCAAGCTAGGACACCTGCAGATTAGACGAAGCACCATCAAAGACACACCGATTCGATGGGTCCAAAGCGACTGTGCTCCAAGAATAATCAAAGAATTAAGACCGCCTATCCCGACCGGCCATTGTCTCAATAGATCGGCTCCACCAAACTTCAAAGGAAGGCTCACACTGGGGAGCAAGGATCTGCAAACCGAATTTCTGTAAGAGCTCAAACCAGAATTGCCTAGAGAAGACATAAGAAACCAGCAAGTGATTGATGGTTTCCTCTTCCTGATCACAGAACAAACATTTCGGTGATGTCAAGACCCCGCCGAGCAAGACGATCGCATCCAAAGACTTATTATGCGCGACCAACCACATGAAAAAACGGCATTTGTTAGGAGCCCATGTTCTCCAAATACGCTCCCATGGGCTGAATAAAATGGCGCCTTGAAAGAAACCCTCATAGGCTGATTTTGCAGAGTAGACACCTGAAGAAGTAAGACGCCAAATGTGCTTGTCTTCTAACTGAGGCTGTAGAATGACCTGAGAAAGAATGTCCCAAAGATTTAAGAATTCTGTGAGAACCCCAACAGAAAGTGCACCTTGCAGGTCACCCATCCAAGTGTTATCGAAGAGCCTCGATCAGACGCTTGTTGGCTCTTCTTTGGGCACCAAAACAAAAGCCTAGGAGCAAGGTCCTCAATTTTACGCCCATGAATCCACTTATCCGTCCGTAAAAGAGTACGGACGCCATTACCAATCACAGTAGACGCCATAGAGAAGAAACACTAACACAGAACGAACTTGAACAGGAAAGAAGACCAAGGTCGGTCAGTTCTTTTCTTTAACTGAGCAGCGCGATTCGCAAAGCCCATCCCAAACGTTGCAGATCCGAGATGCCAAGGCCCCAAGTTCAATTGGGCGACAAGTCTTATCCCAAGCCAGAAGGCAATGACCACCATTAATTTCTTTTCTTCCCCTCCAAAGGAATCTTCTGCGAATCTTATCAATTTCTTTGATGGTCCAAGGGGGAAGATCGACTGCCATAGCAAGATAGACCACCATGGAGCTGAGAACAAATTGTACTAGAGTTTTTCGACCAGCCCTGCTCAATAATTCAGCTTTCCACCCTGGAAGACGATCTGCAATTCGGTCGATGATGGGCTGCAACTCAGCCCTAGAGAGTTTTCTTAATGAGAGAGGCAAGCCTAGGTACTTACAAGGCAGATCAAACATCTCGTAAGGGAGGCGGTCCTGAATGGAGGCAATAATAGTTTCATCACACCGGATAGGAAAAATGTTACTCTTCTGCAAATTTGTCTTTAAACCAGAAGCTTCGCCAAATAAGTGCAGAATGTCCATTGAGATGTCCATGTCTGCAGCGATAGGTTTGAGGAAAATGACAACATCATCGACATAAATTGAGATCCGATGTTGAAGTGTTCTTGTGGACAGGGGCTGCAGCAAGCCTTCCTCAGAAGCCAAAGAGAAAAGATGACTAAGGACATCCATAACAAGAATGAAAAGCATAGGGGAAAGTGGGTCACCCTGCCTCAAGCCTCGCTGGTGAAGGATGGTCTCTCCAGGAATGCTATTGAGCAGAACTTGCGAAGAGGATGATGCGAAAAGCCCACTAAGGATGTCACACCAAATAATACCAAACCCCAACTTTCTTAAGACCTCAAGGAGGAAAGGCCAAGAAACTGAATCAAAAGCTTTTGTGATGTCAAGCTTGAGGAGGATGTTAGGCTGTCTTTGTTGATGAAGAAACTTTGCTGTTTGGTGGACTAACATGAAATTGTCTTGTATGAACCGGCCCTTTATGAATGCACTTTGATTTGGGCTCACCAACTGATCCAAACGGACACCACCTATTAGCGAGGATTTTGTCACCAATTTGGCAAAATCGTGAACTAAACTGATGGGGCGAAAGTCCTTGATATGCAGGGCTTCATCCTTCTTAGGGAGGAGAGCAATAAAAGCTGAATTAAGCAGCCCCAAATTGTCAAATTTTCTGCTCCAAACCGCCGAGATGGCAGCCATAATATCCACTTGATAGTGGGCCAACACACTTTATAAAACCTACCAGAAACCCATCCGGCCGGGGCTTTGTCGGGAGGTAGGTGGCAAACAATTTTCCAAACTTCCTCTTCAGAGATGGGGGCCTCGAGAGCAGCAAGATCATGAGAGTTAATGTTCAACTCATCGAGATTGATCGTATGCTCACGATCCACGCACATCCCAAGCGAGTTATTATAAAAATTGTGGATGCTTTCTCCTTGTCATCATGACTGCGAGAACCCGATCATTCTCCATAAGCTTGGCAATGAAATTTCTTTGTTTGCGGTGTCTAGCTTGAGCATGAAAGAGAGGCAGATGGCATCACCTCGCTAACCAAGTGATGCGAGATCTGCTGGCGATGGTTCTCAAGAGAGATGATAAGGCGAGGAGTGCTTTTGAGATTGTTACAAAGCCCGATTCTCGGTGATAAGATTCGACTATCTTGTGCAATTTCTAACTGGTGCAACACTTCTCCGCGGACCTAGCTGAGACTTGACATGTCCAACTTTTTTTGGCTCCGACTTTGAAGCTCTCTAGAAGTAGCTTTAAATTTTTGGCCCAGAAAAAAGGGCGATGACTTGCTGAAATCAAGCCCAAGCATGTGAAACCACCTCCGGCAACCATCAATTTTGGTCCAAAAGACTCAAACTGAAATCTCTTTTTCCGGTTTAACAAAGATGTAAACCAAGGAGAAGGGGGCAATGATCCGAGCCATCAGTGGCGGTGCTTTGCAACATGCATCTTGGGAAAAGATGTTCCCAGTCCAAGGAGCAGAGCATCCTGTCCAGCTTAACCAAAGTCGGTACATCATGCCCGTTAGACCAAGTAAACTTACGACCATGAAGAGGTATGTCGTGCAATGCTAGATCATTAATTAAACGTCGAAATCTCCCCATCATCGCACGGTTTAGGTTATTGTTATTCTTGTCTTCCTTCCTGTAAGTGATGTTAAAGTCCCCCATCACAATCCACGGACCTTGGCAAGCTGCTCTAATATCTCTCAGTTCTTGCAGAAAAAGGATCTTATCCTCAATGCTTTGAGGGCCATAGACACAAGTCAGCCACCATGCCTCACTACCAGCAGGACAAAACTGCACTGAAGCGCTGAAAGAGTCGATTCTGGAGGCACCAGGAGAACCAATGCAGTGCTTCCACGCAATAAGAATACCACCAGATGCACCGGCTGAAGGAAGAGCAAAATGATGGCCAAATTCCGACCCCAAAGCCGAGAGAATGGTTCCTCGGAAATATCGCCATTTTGTCTCCCGAATGCACACAACATCAACCCGAGCAGAAGAGACAAGGGTGCGAACTGCATCCTGACGAGCTCTAGAATTGAGGCCTCGGACATTCCAACATAAAATATTTGAGGGGTTCATTGAGAAACTAGGAAAAGCGACCAGAAGAACAAAAACAAACCAGAGGATTAAAACATAATGGCATCTTCTTCAGACGAAGCCCAACCAAAGAGGGCAGTCAACGCCTGAATATGAGAAGAAGATAAAGGTTGGGTGAAAAGCTTGCTGTAATCCCTCTGAGCTTCTTCATTGATCCTTCGTGCTCTCCAATAATGTCCAGTGCACGCATCACCTTCTTCTTGTCACGAGAAGGTGCATGAACAGCTGAGGTTTGAGGCATTAAGCCAGCGATCCTTCTGCTACGCCGGGGCGGACCACCACATTTCCTTGAGAGAGACTTCCGCCTCGCAGGTCTCGCAGGTCTGGGAGATGGAAGAATTTTTGAAGTCTTCCGGGTCATCTTGCAGATGAAAAGGGCTCCTTCATTCTGGATTGCAGGGGAGTTAACAGCTTCACCCTGGGCCTCCATCTCAGAAGAGGGCACAACAGTGAGAATAGTATTCTTTTGACGGCGCCGACGCCGATAGTAAGTCTTGCAGAAAGCACCCATGCCCCGGGCCACCGCCAAGGGAGGAACCTGTAACACCACTGGGCTTTCACCAGTGCTAGCCACCATGGGTAGACGCGGTTCCTCAACCTCAAGCGTAGTGGCGTGGGCTTTGTCTTCTGCAGGCGTGGATGCAAGAAGGCCGGACTTGATGCAATCAAGCCCAGCACATGACTGTACAGCAGCGATAGGGAGTATCTGAGCACCAAAGAGGCCCTCCTGAGCATCCACATCGGGGGTGAAAGCCGAGGGGACAGGAGTCTCCTCATGCGTCGAGTCCACCTCGAAACTCCGCAGGCCGACCGAGGGGACAGGAGCCACCTCGTGCGTTGAGTTCATCTCGAAACTCCGCGGGGTGTTGCCGTCATCAAAAGGGGCGGGTGACAAGGCGGGCGAAGAGGTGCCAGACTGGCTGGACGACACGTGTCCATCCACAGCCCTGGGGCCGAGGCGATCCTTGACTGGAACACGAATGGCCCGCGCCCCGCCGGAATCGAAAGCCGGCGGCGAACTCCCACGCGGACGCGGCGGCGAGGGGGCGCGACGCCTCGACCTACGAGGCCCATCAGAATGGTCGTCGTCATCCCGAGGTGGAGGCGGCGGCAGGCTCTGCGGATCCCCACCTGGCCGGAGCGCGATGGAAGAGGAGATGCCGATGACGTACTTGAGCGATCGCTTGACCGGCGGCGATTCATCCACTGGAACAGGCGGCTCAACAATTTCAAGAAGTTTGGCAGCCGGGATGGAGTCAGGTTGCGAGCACCAGCCAGAAAGTCTGAAGGATCTCATGTCTTCACGGGCAAAGGTCTCTGGATGAAGCCTCTGAATCCAGCAATGCTGATTGAGGAGCTGTTCCGCAACGCCAAACTCCAAGCGTGGGCAGGAATGCCGAGAGCTCGATGTCAACAAGCACGGGCAGGGTCCCACTAGTGGCATGAGCCTGCCGTGACCAAGGCCTGAGGTGCAGACGAAAATTAGCAGCCTTGATGATTCCAGACTCTCCAAAAACTCGGGTAGCTACTAGACCATCTCTCAGAGTGAACAAGAAATCATCCGGGGAAGATGGAGAAAGATCGAAAGCATCAATCTCCAAACCAAAATGATCAACAAGAAACTCCGCCACAACGTTTCTCGAGGCTGCATGCCTGTTGCCAACAACATTGATGAAAAAAGCATGACGAAGAGAATCCTCAGCTCCCGCAATGCCATCAGACCAGTCAATGGTGCAACACTCCAAGGAACACTCGTCAACTCCATGAACAGAGGCAGGCTCGACAATGCCCTGATCTGGAGCAGGGGAGCGATCAGCTTCAACCGCAGAGTCACCATGAAGCAAACGATCTTGACGTCCCGACGACCTGCGCCGACGCCTCGGACGCTGACGAGGGCGACCAGTGTTCGCGTTCTGCCCTGCCATGGCCGCACCACCTCCCAGCACCACCGGCGGGGCAGCAGCCATGGGCGCAGCCGCCGGAGAAGAGATACGCCTCCAAACCGAAACGCGCCCCGCGGTCGAGGAACCACGAGCAGCACGTAACGCCGGGGCAGCAAAGGAGCGGTGTCGTGGCCTCTGCACGGCGGCGCAGACGCTCACTCGCACTCCGCGCGGTGAGACGACGAGAAGCAGTTGAAGCACTTGCCACGCAAGTCCACCGGCACCGGACGTCGGAGTCCTTGAGAAATCACCTCATGGCGACGGCGACCAGACCTCCGGGGACGGTGGCGGCGGCCGATAACATCCTGCCAGCCCCCGGCGTCTGGACTACGCACCACATTCTGCCCATGGCGGGTCACAGGACGGAAGGGAGGTTGACGGATAAGCGGAGCTCGATGGAAGGAGGGAGGAACCAGCGGCTCCACAGCTGCAGCCGCGACGACCGGGATGGGAGACGAGGCCACCACGACGCGAAAGGAACTGGGGCTATCGTCGCCCACCACGTCACGATAGGAACTGGGGTTGTCGTCGCCCCACCTCTCGGACTTCGAGCGCCCGGAGGGCCTTGACGGAGGGACAGCTATGGGGGAGGAAGACGCCTGGGAGTTGCAGAGGAAACCTGTCGCCGAGGAAGGCGCGGCAGCGGAGGTGGCCGCCGGGCCCGGGGTGGGCGACGGCGGGCGGCTGGTGGGAGGGGAGGCGTCGTGGGAGGGAGGGGAGCGGGCGGGAGGGAGGCACATCATTCTTCCTCGAATCCTAAAAAAACTCACATTTTACCGATGGTCAGCTTCAGAAACCTATTATGCCTTGTATAAATACAAAATTATACTATAGTACATAGTGTGGATATTATTAGGTGTGTCCGCTCAACCTAACGCCCCGTCTCAACCCAATGCCCACCCTCCACGCCATTCCTTCTAGTTCATCTGTGACGTTCCGGTAGGTTGTTTTGAACAATAATTTATAGTTTAAATTTTTTAATTCTGGCTATTTATGGGAGACAGTACACAGAAAAAATAGATGTATGTGATTTTAACCGGTACAGCTACACTTAGTACTCTTTTTACTACAATTTTCTGTTAACCCTGCTTTAAAAAATATACAAAGTTAATTACTATAGTATAAACTATAAATTACAAGCTATAAGTGAAAATACATCCAGCCACGTCTCTATGGTTTCTTGCCCTACGAAACTTGGTTATCCTTCCTTGGTGCAGTAGCTGCTTCTCTTCACATCTTGGCTTCTGTAATTCTTGTCGCGGTCTGCATTACGGTGCCCACTCCTCCCCATCCCTCATATTTTTAGCTTTGAATGTGGGCTTGTTCTTTTCCTCCGAAGCTGGCGACTTTTGGTTTTTGTTACAGTACATAACTTTTAAACGGAGTATTTTCTCAAGGCGGGGTCTACAAGTTAAACGATGTAGATGTTAAAAGCTCAACATCTGTACCATCCAAAATCGCAAGTGAATATCTATCTCTTCGTAATCTGTACCGTAAACAACCAAAACTCAAAAATTTCTGCCAAAAGCCATAAGCCGCAACCGTTGCCAAACAGGCCCTGTGGCTGTTTCTGGCACTGATCAAGAATATTTAAATTTAATTTATTATTTCTTAGAACAAGCAAAAAAATGCAAAATATTAATGACTTGAATGCAAATAGGTCCAATTGTAATTTGTATGGAGAAGGGCTTGCAAAATCGGCGGAGGAAAAATCACAAGATGAGTCTGTTTTTTTTTTGCTTTAGCTTGTGATTTTTTTGCTGTGGTTTATGACTTTTTATGTGAGAGAAAATATAGTACTATAAACTTATGTGCAATTATACCTGATATAAATTAAATAACTACAATGTATACTATAATTAATTTATAGACTCTACTTTAAAAAAAATACTTTATTTTAAAATATGTATTTATAATAAAATTACTACGGTGTATACTATACGTCCTCAAGGGCCGCGTATCCGGAGGCAAATTGGTCAAAGTGCTGCGACTGCGAGCTGCCCGGTCGGTAGACGTGGAGCGCTAATGGCCGTTGATTCGATGGATTCGGGAATCGTTCGGATGCTCTCAGCGCAACCCCCTCCGCCGACCACGGAACGGGCTAGACGTTGACGTAAAATCATGGAATTTTTTGTACGGATAATCCATTTTTTATTCGAAATTATAGAAATATACCCGCGGAATTTTTTTTTATAAAATAGGCTCAAGTCGCTCAATGGGAGGCGATCGAGTTTATCGCTCAACCGTAGCTTCATTCGCCCCTCGCCGCTCTATCATTAGGCGACTCTATCATTAGGCGATTGCATCCAGTCGCCCTCCCATTGGGCGACTTTAATGCAGTCGCCCAATGGTTGAGCGACAGGGACCAAACCTTCGCCAAAAATAGTGAAAATTGGTGGAGATATTCTTCATTGATCCAAAAGCCTTCAGAAAAAAATTTGAGCAATTTCAGCTACGGGATCAAAAGTTATAGCAGTTTCAATCACTCCCCGTTTCCTCTCTTTATGTTCCTCGATTGCTATAACTTTTGATCCCGTAGCTGAAATTGCTCAAAAAATTTTCTGAAGGCTTTTGGATCAATGAAGAATATCTCCACCAATTTTCACTATTTTTGGCGAATGTTTGATCCCTGTCGCTCAACCATTGGGCGACTGTATTAAAGTCGCCCAATGGGAGGGCGACTGGATGCAGTCGCCTGATGGTAGAGCGACAGGGACAGAATCGGCTTCTGGTTGGACAATAGGCTCCAGTCGCCCTTCCATTGGGCAACTTGAGCCTATTTTTGTAAAAAAATTTACCGCGGGTATATTTCTGTAATTTCGAATAAAAAATGGATTATTCGTACGAAAAATTCTAAAATCATGGCCGGCAGCCGTACGCTAAATTTTTCTCCTCTTCAGTTTTTGTCTGTACGGTCAATCTATCTTTTCTCAGTAAGCAGCAAAGACTAAGGCCCTGTTTGGCACAGCTTCACCAGCAGCTTCATGAGCTGTTTTTTTTTCCAAACACCCTTTTTGCAAACAGCTTCATGGGTGAAGCTCCTTTCTCGCTCTCATAAAGGAATGGGAGAGGTGAAGTCGACAAAAGTAGCTTTTCACGCCTCTCTCCTCGCACTGCAGATTCTAGGAACCCACCGCTCTCTGGTTCACCAAAATTACACGCATTTGCCACTAGTCCATCCCGTTCACGAAACATAAACAAGGCACTAATATTGCTTCCTAATGATTTTAATTATTTATTATTTATTATTTTAATATTTTAATTCATACTCATTCAAATATATTATTTTTTAATTCATACGACCATATACAAATATACAACTCCAAATGTTAGAACAAGTCAGGTAGACAGGGGCATCTTGGACAATTGCCCTCTCTCAGCCATGCATGAAGCTGTTGGTGAAGCTGTTTTGCCAAACAGTTTTCCAAAACAGATTTAGCTTCATCGGTGAAGCTGCTCGTGAAGCTGAAATAAAAAAACAGTTTCATTAGTGAAGCTAAGCTGTACCAAACGGGGCCTAACTAGTGCATGAATCAACATAAGAGTCGCAATATACACGGCATGGAAATAGGATACTCCTTAACCCCATTCTTTTTCTTTCTTTTGTGAATTCCTTAAACTCCATTCATGGGGTTGGAGTTATCTATCTAGGCAAGAGCGGATCTGCGGGCTGCTCATTTGGTTTTTTTATGGTTTACTAGTTATGTACTCGTGCGTTGCAATGAAACTTATTGAATATATTGAAAATCGTTCTATAGAAAAGAGTTACTCTGATCGGTTGGAAAGTGAAGAATGATGAGAAGTTAAGTAAATAGAGCGGTTGGAGGAGAATGGACGTACAATCACCAACTCATTCTTTTATAATAGTAACGATGTTGTACTGTAGTTGCTGGTGATTTTTTTGATGTAATTAAATTTAAAAAAATTTAAAATAGAAAAAACATATTAGCTCATGACAACAATGCGAATGAATATGAAAAAAATCCAAAAAAGAAATAAATTAAAAAATTGTAAATTAGAAGCCAACAATTAAAAGCTAAAGCCGAATGAGGGTGCCTTTGGTTGAGCTTTTGGGAGCTGCTTTTGCTTCCAAAAAGCCAAAAGCTAACCAAAGGGTGGAAACTGTCGCTTTTTGAAGCGATTACTTTTAGGTAGTCAGCTTTGAAAGCACCTCGACCTCTTTTGGCTTTTGGCTTTCTCGCTTTTGAAATGGTGAAAATAGAGAGTCGTTTCACAGCTTGTTTCAAGGAAAATAGAGATAAGAGGTAAGTTTTATACTTGTTTGAACCAAACAGCTTACAACTTTTCCACACCCACAACCTACAAGTAGTTTTTCCATAGCCCACACCACAAAGAGCTTTTTTTCTGAAGCACAGCTCAACCAAACACACCCTGAGTGCAGTGTGACCTTATGGTGAAGTGGGGCACTTTGGACTTGCTGGTTCCATTCATTCATAGAGGGGCCCAAGAGGTAGGCGACATGATGGTACAGTACATGCCGCTTTGTATCACAGCAAGGGCTATGTTCATTGAACCTGGTCTAAAATCCGGAAGAACGGGAGGGTGAATTGCGCATCCTCGCAGAATGGCAAAGATGTCATTTTCATTTAGATGTGTTGTAACTCATGTCTCTTGATACTATTTGGTGGAATCTATCCGCTAACAATTGGTCCACACTGTTTCTGAGGTGAAAAAGATGTTCCCAGATCAGAATAATGTGACCTCAGAAAAAAAAAGGAAAAGTGGTTAGAATAACATATGCAGAGCACACGGTCTTGACTCTGGTACTGTCATACACTCATGACCCATGAGACGGACGAGGTGAACATGATCAATAGAACAAAGATCCTTATCACAATATTTCTAACAATTGGGATTGGAGAGTACAATGTATCCGATCTTCAGATTATGATTCGCAACCAAACAAGCAGTGTCTGTAAAGGCTTGTAAAGAACAATTATTTGCGCTCAAGAGAACATTATGTTAGAAAGCGACCAAACGAAAATCAAGGGGCATCATATATCTTCGATAGGCTACAAGAATAATCAATCGCTTATAAAGAATGTCACAGCAGTTTTACTTTCTGTAGTACCACCAGATAACTGATAAAGGGCACAAGGTTTCATCGTTCATACAGTGAATTATACAACGGTACAGAGTACAACATTACAAAGGATACACCGACAATGGAAAAAAAATGTTACTCTAGCAGGAACTGCGGGAATTGGATCTACTTATTGCTGGTAACAAATCGAATTGCCTACTGGAACTCATATGAGCCAACAATTTTCTTCTATATTAGGGGTTCATAATCACAGCTATGCAGTCACACGAGCAAAACCTGCAAAAGATAATTAAGATTACAAGAGCCATCATGGCAGCAATAACAGGATTAATTTATTTAGATCAATCACAATATCCATGTGCGTGTTTGAAAGAAATTATCCAGCGAGTAAACCTCATAAAATGCAAAAAAGGTTATTACACCTTCCAGGTACACAAAGTCATTTGATTAAGGTAAACATATGCACAGGGCATCGGTCCAACATATATACAGAATACCCAGTCAAAAAAGTTCCAGCAGGACAAGAGCTGAAGAGCATGGCTAGCTAATCATTTTTCTGATGAAAGTCAGGAGCAGGAGGGCATTTTGTTTTTTCTGAAATTAAGATAATTCCTTTTACTTGAGTTCTGAAAGACTGAAAGACAACCCATGCCAAGTCAAACTCAGCTACAGTTTCTGCTGCACCCGATACTGCCGAAGTTTCCCCTGAATGGGGATCAGAAATGGCAGAGCAGAACTATGGGCTATGGCACCTTTTAGAGGATGGTCTCACAGTAAAGCTAATGCAAGCAATATATGATCCAATGGTCCGGTTAGTAATTCTTCTCATGTTTTCATATAAGTGGTTCTCATTTCATTTGACACATTCCCTAGTCAAATATTGTCAAATATTGCTGTCTAATATATCCCGGTTAGTAATTCTTCTCCTGTTTTCATAGAAGTGGTTCTCATTTCATTTGACACATTCCCAAGTCAAATATTGCTGTCTAATATATCCAAAACAAGGGTGTGGATCACCTAGAGTCACCTTTTAAATCCACCAAGTGGATTTCTTCAATGGTAATCCGAGTCGGAGTCAAAGTGCAGAAGAAGGCAGTAGCGTTGTTGTCCGTGCTCGGTTCCAGCGACAGACACAAGCAGAGAAACCGAGGTAGCCATCCCGTGACATCAGAGAGCAGGCATTTGTCCTTCAGTTTCCTCGGTCCCAGAGAGAGAGAGAGAGAGCAGCAGCGCACGGCAGGAAAGTCTGTTTCTCCGGAAGAGGAGAGAGAAGTCCCGAAACCAGGCGTCAATTCCGAGCGGAAAACAGCAGAGAAAGATTCAACGGTCCCATGCAGAGTACATGTGGCCGGGTTCTATTGGTGTAACGTTAGTTTATATTTGTACAGTTTATAAACTAGTTTTTAAATGATGTACTTTTTAAAACAAAATTAATAAAAAAATTATAGTAAAAGATATATGGAGTTTAGTTAAGAGGAGGACTTAGAGTACATGTTAGTATAGTTTTCTATGGTTTTACAGAAAGCATTGGAGACAGGAGTGTGGGGGTGGTGTAGTCTCAGCTAAGATATACACGGGAAACAGTGGCGGATCCAGGAAAAATTTTTGGAGTGGCTGAAATACCTTCAGCTCGACCTCAGCCCCTTCTACATTATACATCCATGGCTAAAAATTTAGGAGGGGCTCCAAGGGTCCAGAATCAGTAGGGGCTCGAGCCCCCGCCCCACCGCTGGATCCGCCCCCTGACGGGAAAGAAGAGTGGGAGGCTTACGTAACGGCGAAGCCAAGATGGCTGTGAGAGCAGGTGTTCTAACTCAGGCAGGCGTGCAAGGAAGGACGGGATCAGTTCAGGTGCGAGGCGTGACAAGTGTCAGATTATACAAGGGTCAGGATGAAGCAAGTGTAGGCGGTAGGGTGGTAACGACTTAGGAAGGAACGGCGCATAGGAGTGCAATAGAAGGAAGAAGAAGAAGCAAGAGAGAAGATCACGTGATCAAGATAGAGAAACAAAATTAAGGAGATAATTGTTAGAGTTAGTAATCTTATTTAGTCCGTATAAGTTCGATTCAGAGTTCGTATACGTGTACCTATTGTTGACGTTTACATATATGACATGGATTGAGTTCCTTTTTGAGTTAGATTATTATGTCAGTTTGCTAGTCATAGAAGTAGCATTTAAATAGGCATGCAGTCATGTAACGCAAAAGAATGAAAGAGAGTCATGTAACACAAAGAACGGGAGAGAGAAGAAATAAGAAAAATAATCGAAAGTATATCGCGTTCTCTCTCTGACGTTTTTTTTTCGTTCGTCTACTGTTTTTTATGTTCCAGCCAAAAAGGTAGGTCGCCTTGCAGTGGCAGAGCTAGAGCAAAACGGAGGGGAGTGCAACGGGCCACGCGTGAGAGCATAGGACGGTGGGAGAATAGGCTGGACAGGGGCGAGTGAGGGTGTTTGTTGGGTTAGGGGTACACCATATTGGGCCAAGAGGGATGCACAAAGGGTGAATGTTTACTAGTGATAACTAAAATTTTTTTTGGACCCGGGTTCATGGGAACCCCCTCAAGCCCATGCAGCTCCGCCCCTGTCGCCTTGGTCTTTTGCATGCAGGTTGCAAGAAAACATCACGTTGGTGGGTCACGTCGGGGGTAGATATGGCTGGGTCATGCTATTGCTTGCGTAGGTGTTGGTGAGGCACCCCCATCAGAGCAAGGCTAATAATACAACCTTCAGCTGGCTATATGGACACTTACAGCTCACTTATCAGTCCATTCATATAGTAGTTTACTGACCACCAAGGTCAGATGACCCACCCCTTTCTCCCACAAAGTTTCTTGGTTCTTGTGCTTTAGTTGGCTGTAAACTTACAGCCTACCTCTCTTTCCTCTCCTCCACCTCAGCATACAGCCTACTAACAGCCTCTTATTATACTTGCTCTCAACAAAAGGCAAGTCCTACACGAGGAGTCACGTTGGAAGGACAGGCTGCTCGGAAGAAATTACAGGGAGTAGGTGAGGCGTCCTGTCGATCACATTGGGCAGCAGGACTGGCGAGGCTGCATTCTGGACGAAGCGAGATTAATGACAGTTGGGCTGAAAAATAGTGTCTTATGACTAAAATTGTATTGTAACTGACTGAAATTATACTGTAGCTGAAGATGACTTATTTGGTGTAATTAAACTAAAAAATCAAAAATAAAAAAATGTTAGCTCATCATGGACAACACAAACGAATACAGAAAAGAACCGACAAAAAACTCAAAAAAAACTAAAAGTTTTGAAAAAAGCAAAAATTTATAAATAGTAAAAAATAAACTAGAAATCAAAAGTACAAACCGAAATAAACGGGGCGTAAGAAAAATTGCATCAGTGGTTTTATAGCCGCGTAGGGTGGTGTGGCGATGGCATCGGGGGATAAGGCCATAAGGGGATTAGCGAGCGACAAAGGGGAGAAGGGAAGGGAAGAGAAGCGGGCAAGAGACGAGCGGAGTTGGCTCGTCCGCGGGGTGGGGTATGCGGCCGATCGATGTTCGGTGCTCGGCAAAATGAGCCAAGCTCTCGTGCCGTGGGCGCGTGTCCAGCCGCCGTAGCTTGGGCCTCCTCGGGAGAGTTTGGGCTGCCTTCGGATGTCGCTGGATTGGGTCGGTTGAGCCGTACACGGTTGCGTCCGCTTGATTGATTTCAATTGTTTCGGGCTATTTTAGGTTCTCTCATCAGGCAGACAGGAATAGTGAAAAGGCCTGTGCAGCCGCTTGTACTACACAAGCATTCCAACCTTGCAAAGCAGATGGGCTTGTCTAAAAACCGCTAAACTATACACAACTCTAAACTCATCGAGGTGAGATTCAAAACTAACCAACCTATGATTTTTTTAACAAATAAACGATTTCTTTGTCGTCGTTTCAAAGCAGTTTATCGGAACAATATTTTCGAAACGACTTATCGACATTCAGTTCATTCATACAAACACTCATACTAAAGCTAAAAACTTCCAACCACAACCATAAACCATAGCAAACAAAACACACTATGCTCCATTGCATTGTGTCGGATTACGGTAATTTTGTTCAGTACAACCGCTTCCAATTATATTGGTGTTTGGCTAGCTATTTTCTTTCTAAACTAATTTGCAAATAGAGATATTATGGTATTCCAAATAACATAATAAATAGGCAGAAATACGAGAGGAGCAACTGTTGGATTATAGAATTTGTGTAATTTTAATCTAAGTTGCCAAATAGGTTGCTAGGTTTTTCACAACTGCTTTTCCACGTCAGCTTTAACCGTTGAGATATTGCTTCAACTCATGTAGCTTCATTCCTTATGTTCTTATGGCAGCAAACACATAGCGACAAGACGATATTAAACTCGTAACTTTCGTTCCTAAAAAATTATGAGCCACTGAAGTGGTGACAACGCAAAAGTACGCTAAACTAGAACTCAGACGTCGATCACTCGTTGATGGACTAAACAACGTCGGCAACGGCAACTCGGTACTTGAATCTAGTATGGAAAATATTTTTATATTTTTCTTTTTAACAAGAATAATACTAATATCAAAACATATAAAAAAGATAAGTAACATTTATCCGTCATTCATCGTGCTTTAAAAATTATGTAGATCACTTTTGAGAAAAATACAGAAACATCCTCCAACTTCTAGCATTCGCCGAATCCACTAGCACCATGGGCTGCAAAAGTCTACTGGTAGTGTGAAACTAGCTAGCACTGCACTGCTGGGGAAAGATTAGATCGAGAAGAAAACATTAACGACTAGTGAACAATTGAACAAATACAGTGATTGACTGGTACGTCCAAACCACTCCCTGAAAGTACATGAACAAGGTTGCAGAGTCGTGTTCGTGTTTTCCACGTGCTTCGCGTTTTTCTTTTTTTCCCCCATGAGCATAACACCTGCCGGCTTTGCTTTGCTTCTCGCCACGGATTAGCACTTGTTGCTTGCGTCTTCTCTTCCTTCTGAGCTAGCTCTAGTTGTCTCTTGCTTAATCTGGGACATAGGCACTATTAGCTAGTTATTATATATTATTATTGCCATTTGATCGCTTTGCTTATGGCCCTAGATAGACTGTGATTGGCAAGCGATAAACGATGAATGGACACGACCATTGCTTGCTCGAGAAATGTGAGCATCGTCAGGTCGATCTCCTGGCTCTTGCTATCATCAGTGTCGACCATTGCTTGCTCTTGCTGACATCTGAAGTCAACGTCGCGATTTGGCGACCACCAAATTGATCGATCGATCGTGTCATCCGACCCTTATCTGATCACGACCAATTAATACGATCACTGCAATCAATCATCGCTGCGGCTTGCATGACAAACGTTTTCCCCGTGATTACTGTGCTGCCACACGGGAAACGCGGTCGTGTCAAGGGCTGCACCACTGAACTTCCGAATTTTGGACATTTTTAGCACTGTTGATACCCAAAATTCCAAAAATAGCCGCGTTGAAAACAAAATTCCAAAAATAGCCCCCAAACGACCGCACGACGATTAAAGAACGCGACACGTGTCGATGGTGCGGCCGGAGCGCACCACACACGAGTGGTGCGGTCCCGACCGCACCACACCCCGCCGCCGATGTTACGTAGATGGTGCGGTGCCGCACCGCACCACTCCCTAATGGTGCGGCACCACACCGCACCACTCCGCCGTGGTCCCACCCCGTTAGGGTTTGCACGGTAGGATTTTAATTCAAGTTATTTTTGTATGCATTTGTAAAGATAATTTTTAAATAAAAATTTATGTGTATATATGAAATGATGTGTGAAAAAATATGAATTTGAAGTGGAGTCCACTTTACTGTTTGGGTAATTAGTTGTGCAATTTTGAAAATTAAAAATATTGGTTGGTAGAGTACGAACAAAATTTGTGTGAAGTAACGATTAGTGTTTTTGTGATTTCCTATATTGCTTGATCGTGAAAATGTGTTCAAGTGACAATAACAAATTTCGATCATGGTATATTGTTTTATTGGAAGCAATTTAAAGAAAAATTTTTCGAGCACAAATGTGATATGAACAATTGGAGGAAATGAAGGAAAGTGATATTGAATATGTATGATTATAAGTTTTGTTAATTTTGTAGTTGTGAATCAGAAAAAATTTGAAAAATTGTAAAACAAGTTTATGTTGATTATATGTTGTAGATGCATAAAAAATTGGGTAAAATTTTTTAGGAACGATTGTGCGTGAGAACGATCGATATATAAAGTGGTAAGTGACTTTTAGGGTTTGGTATGTTTTAAGGGTTTGCAATCCGCGTGATGTTTGTATGTTTTGTCAATTTTGTAGTTATAAACCGCGTAAAAATAAGATAAAGTTGTAATAGAAGTTTATGTTCAATGTAAGTTGTAGATGCATAAAAAATTGGGTACATTTTTTAGGAACGATTCGATACATAAAGCGGTAAGTGATGTGACCATGGCATGTGGCATGTGTGGAACTCAGACTTGTAATGTTCAGAATTCCACCACTAGTCCTAACATTCATGCCTTAGGGAAATAACTTGCTAGGTCTATTACATCATGGAATGCGAAATACGAGATATTAAACTTCATAATACAGATTGGGAGTAACATGCGCGTAGATTTTTATTACATGCATAACATATAGCATGATATGCGACTAACCCACCCAATCGCTCAGACGACCTCTTGTGTGGACCGGGCCACTTTCCTTCCTTGCCCGCTCGGCATTGAACTCCTCTCCGGCCTCTTTTGCCTTAGCCGCATTTCCTCTTTCTCTCACGCCCATCTCGCGAGCCTCCCGCTCCCTACGCGTGCACGCTTCAAGATGAGCTTGCGTCTCGCGCCAGATACGCAGGTGTGCTCGTGCTTGGCGCTCCTCCTCCAAGCAACTCCTTGTCCTTTGTGACATTCCACTCCTCAAGTCAAGGGTCCATTGGTCTCGTGGTGGATCTCAAGATCGATCCATTTGCGGTAGCCACACAGGGGCTCCGGAGACTGTAAATACATGGGAGATATTGTTAGTGCGTGCTGTGAAGGAGTAGTTTGCGGTAGGGGAAAAGGAGAAAAGGTATTGTTACCGGCTGCCGATAGGTTGCGGTGTCAAAACGGCGGTTGGGGTAGTCACTGGAGTAGTTTGCGCAACCCCAGTAACGCATACCTAGACTGATGTTGTGCTTAGACTTGAAGAACTTGCACACGTCCCCGCACCAACAAAGGGGAGGTGTCTCCCCCTCAGGTGGTAGTTGTGGTAACGCCGATGGGGACGTCCGGATGGGGTTTTGCTACGCGGCGCCTGGGGACCTTTCATCGTAGCACGATGGGCTTGTTCTACCCGGCTCAGATCGCCTTATTTTCTCATCGCTATGCGGCATCGCGTCGCGGTGACCGTGCTATGTCACGGGTCTCCTCCCAATCCTTCACCATCTTGTCCCATTGCTTCTTCTTGCCTTTGTCCATCCCGGTTGGGTGAGGGTGAGGAAGCGCGATGTAGTATGGGGTTTGGATGGGCAATGTTCGCTGGGAAAAGGAATGCATACGAATTTATAGGGGATGTTTTGTCTCTACTGCACGCCTAAAGCTGGTCCGCGTGGTGGTAGCAAAGTGAGTAAAGATGGGAGTGCTGCGTATCACGAAAAAGGGTCCCGCTTTGGAGTGTCTCGAGCAAAGCTGCCCTGAATTGTCATCTCACCGAGCAAAGCCGACCTCCGTTGTCATGTCACCGAGAACAGATGCCTCTTTAGTACCGCCACCGCCCAAAGCCGCATGTTTTGTCGCCCCATCGAGTACATACGCGCCGTTATGTCTTGTCATCGCAAAAGCGGCATCTTTTGTCATCTCACCGAGCAAAGCCGCATCTTTTGTCATCTCACCGAGCAAAGCCGGCATCTTTTGTCATCTCACCGAGCAAAGCTGCCCTGCTATGTCTTGTCTCGCGCAAAGCCGCATCTTTTGTCATCTCACCGAGCAAAGCTGCCCGCTATGTCTTGTCTCGCGCAGCGGCATCTTTTGTCATCTCACCGAGCAAAGCTGCCCGCTATGTCTTGTCTCGCAAAGCGGCATCTTTTGTCATCTCACCGAGCAAAGCTACCCCGTTATGTCATGTCTCGCCAAAGTGGCATCTTTTGTCATCTCGCGCCCAAAGCCGCACGTTATGTCTTGTCTCGCGCAGCAGCAGCATCTTTGTCATCTCACCGAGGAAAGCTGCCCTGCTATGTCATGTCTCGCCAAAGTCGACATCTTTGTCATCTCACCGAGCAAAGCTGCCCGCTATGTCATGTCTCGCGCCAAAGCCGCACGTTACGCCTTGTCTCGCGCAGCGGCATCTTTGTCATCTCACCGAGCAAAGCTGCCCGTTATGTCATGTCTATGCCCAAAGCCGCACGTTATGTCTTGTCTGCGCAAAGTCGGCATCTTTTGTCATCTCACTCAACAAAGCTGCCCCGTGTTGTCATGTCTCTGAGCAAAGATGGCCTCTTTTGTCATTTCAATGCGAAAGCAGACTTGTGCTGTCATCTCTCAGAGCAAAGATGCAGCAAGATGTCTCGCTTGGTATAAGTAGCACGGTGGGGTCCCAGCAATTGTTCATCGAACAAAGAAGTACCCCGCTCGTGCTTGAACAAACCATGTCGGAAGCCGAGGGGCCAGTGGGATTTGGATCACCGAAGGACGACATTCCCTTAGAAAGGAGGGATATGTTCGGTCCACAATACCGATTGATGCCAAGTCGGCGTGCTCAACCAGCGTGGCCGAAATGCAGGCACAATGAGTACGCGGTCGTCCAGATCTTGGATTCCCCGAACGATGGCGGGCGACGTTTCTTCCGATGCTCACGCTCCGGGGTACAATTTATTAATATTACATTTTGTATTGCTTATGGACCCGCAAAGTTTACCGTCCTTTTTGCAGATGGCAAAATGCGACTTCTCCATTGGATCGACCCTCCTCATGAACGGTATGTTGATCGTTATGTGGATACATTGTGGGCTCGAATATGGGACTTGGAGTACCGAATGGAGAGTCTCACTGAGGAGAACAACGACCTCCGCGAACAGATGCAACGCGAGAGGGGCAACGAGGAGGTCGTGAATATTGGAAACTCCTATGATCCCACATGTTGCTGCGCGAACCCGAGCTGCATATGTGCATGCCACTACCACGACGGCCAGCCACGTCCGAGGCGGCCCTCGCAGCAATTCTCCATGTGGGTGCCACGAGGCTCGTTCGGCATGTAGGTAACGAGGGTTATGGTTGTGTCGTATTTTAGTTCATGTATGTGTTGGGTGTACTACTTTCCATAAATTGTTGGGTGTACTGCTTTCCATAAATTATGTATGTGCAATGTAAGTGCGTGACGCCTTCATGTTCTGCGGCCTCTTTCTTTAACGATGTAATGTGCAACGTTGTTAAGCATGTGATGGATTGGTTGTTATCTTCGTGGAGTTGTTATGACAAGCCACAAAACATGCAATAGTGAGCAAAGATGCCCGCTTTGTCATCCCATTTGGGCAAAGGTGGCATGTTTTGTCATGTCACTACGGAAAGGTGGACTCTTTTGTCATGTCACCGCGAAAGCTGCCCGCTTTGTCAAATCACCGGGCAAAGCTGCCTCTTTTGTCATGTCGCAATAATAAAAGGTGCCCCTTTTGTCACTCGCCGCCCTTTATGTGCGTGTATGATTTGTGTTGTTTGTGCGTGAGGCTGCCCCACACACCTATAAAACGGAGCCATCCTCACATACTCCCTTGCCATTTTATCACCACCTCGAGTTAGTTGTTCACAATCGGTGTAGTTTTCTTTCGTGCTCACTCCTTGAGACTAGGCAATGAGTCACCAAGACGTCTTCATGGGCACCCACGGTGATGTGCCCAAATTGCAACATCTTGGTTAGACGTAGGACATCACAGACGTCGCGAATCCTCGGGCGACACTACTACAAGTGCCCAAATCACTCGGTGAGTCGATTGTTTCGGTTTGTTTAAATCATGGTGGTATGTTTAAAAACTTCTTGTCATGGAATCGCAGAAGCTCATGGTGGTTGCAAATTCAGGTGTGGGAGGATGAAATGGGCAATAGGACGCGAATGTTCGCCATGAGAGAGTTGTCGTGGGGGTTGCGACCCGTCGGATGCGCATCGTTTCGACAGACTAGAGTGGAAGATAAATTTAATGTTGTGTGCTATTTTGTTTCTTGTGATTATTGTTATCCTAAAGTTGTAGTGCTGGAGGTTCCCCCCGTGTATGTTGGTAATGTTTCATGCTATGTTGTCGTCAAGGTATGTTGGTAATGTGTTAAGTACGGTTGTGTTGTATTTTAGTTGTTGTGTTCGTTGGTGTGTTGGTGGTTGTACTACTTGGTACATTTCATGTACGTGCAATGTATGTGTTGTTTCGTGTTGTCATTGCCCGAGGCCTTCAGATTATGTGGGTTGTCCGTGTTGTCATCTCTCTGTTGGTTGTATGCCCTAGTAAATCAAAGAACTAAGAGCAACCCTTTTATACAGAAACTATCTGTGAACATCAAACCATCAAGCACTTCAAGAAATCACCACCTAATTAAGTTGTATATATATTTATGCCTTACAAAAATTACAACAAAGCACAATTACAAAAATTCATTTATCATTCGCCGCCGCCTCGGACGACGATTCGATCCTCCGAGAAGGTGAACTCGCTAGGAGCGCGGTGCATCTCGAAGGTCGAAAGCGAGGTCTGCGTCGGAGGCGGTGGTGGGTACATCTCGTGGGGAGTTCCACCGCCGCCTATAATAGAGCTCACCAATCGGAGGAGGGGTCTACGCCCCGCAATGGAAAATACAAAAAGTTTATAATCATTATTTATATCATGTGTTATGTTTACTACATGCGTACATACCGGTGCATACGGTTGTTGGAATGACGATGACGCCCGTAATCACCCATGTACTCTCGCGACGTGTAACCTTGGTACGTCGCCGAACCACTGCATCGCCCTTGTGTGTCCGCCGGGTGGATCGACCGCCAGCGCATATGTCGCTATCGATGGGGTGACTCGTGGTCGCTATTCGAAGGCTCGCCCGCCGCCCTCGGGATGACGACGGCTGTAGCAACGTGCTATCCTTCGCAATCGCTGCGGGAAAACGTGTGTTACGAATAAATGGCAATCGAGTCGACGGACGTCTTGAAGGTGGTCTCGATGGCGGCGCTGAAGGCTGCTCTGCGGACGCGTCGTGCATCCACATCATCCTCGTGGCGACTACACCAAGGCCTTGAACGCATTCGAGGTCATCAAGATGCTACGCGCCAAGCAAGAACCCGTTGCCGCCTCCCACGCCGCATCATCCGAAAAGCCTCGTGCTCAAGACGACGCATATGCTCGCACCGTATATAAACAACAAACGAGTTAAAACGCATCAGACGAAGAAACAATGAGTACAACGCATCGCAGTGCACGCATCGCCTCGTCAATACGTCTGCCGCTCGATGACGGTGCCGGGCCGCCCGTATGGCATCTTCGTGAGCGACCTCAAGGACGGGTGGGGCAAGCCTAGTAATCTTGCCGCGGGTGCGTGGAATGTACCACTCTAGGTACGCACCGTATGTGGCTTTGTCGTGTGGCTCAGCCTCGTGCACAACCTCTGTGCTCGCCGAGTCACGCCACGTGTCCGCCCACATTTGTGTGGCTATCCGGCCGTCACCATGGTGCCTCTTCTTGTTTGCACGCAAGTTAGTGCACATATTGTACAATTAGTATTATCAACACATTACTACCTTGCGCGATGCTACGTGGCAATGGCTTACCGGTGGGCCTTCGGTGGTAGTGCCGTCCCGGGAGGGTGGCACGTCTTTGGTGGAGGTGAAACCGCCAAAGACTCTCGCGGGTTGTACGGTTCGACGAAGCGCGCGAAGACGAGGTGACAGTCGTCAACCAAGACATGTGGTCTTGGTGGCACCGAGATGACAACCCGTAGGGGCGGTGAGCTGAATGAACCCAAGATCCCATGGGAACCGGACTATGTCTTTGTCGTGAAGTCGCCGAAATCGCCATGGAAATCGGGTACACACGCTCGCTCTCTCCTTAGCCCACCGCGGTGACCATGTGTCCAACGAGTCCCCATAGTCGCCCATCTATGGGGTCATCGCCACCACCGACCGCATAACTCCGGGAGGAGGTCGTAGGGTGCACGGGCCTCTCGATCTTAGGCCTCCCAACCGTGAAGTGCTCCCAAGACCAGCATCAGAGGAGCACATAGCACACCGCCAAGACCGGCTCGGCTGGCCTCGAAGAGACGACAGCATCACACAAGCCTCGAGACGTGGCACTAAGGACCGCAGATCCCTCACTGCATCGCGGCACTCGCCGGCAAGGCATCCGCCAAAGACTCCGCAAGGTGTATGTACGTCGGATGCACTGAGACTCCGGTGGTCGAGGAAACAAGACCCATCCAAACAAAAAGGATGTATGCCATGAGGTGCGCCCGCACGACCCCTCATGAGCGTCCTCGTGGCGAGTCATGAACTCGTGAGCCACGAGTGTGGCACACCGCACATGTTGTCCGGGATCGGAGACCGACCGGGCACCTGGCGTCCTTCCATTCGCGCTCGGGGGTGGTACTACCGCTGCACCACGGATGGGTAGACTCGCAAGCATGGACACGCCCGAAGTGTAATAGTCATCTCGCCCCACCGGAAGTGGAAGGTGTGAGTCTCCGGTCTCCAACGATCCACGAGTGCGGACAGCAACGCCGCATCGAACTGCAACGAATGTCCAACATCCAGCATGCGAGCAAGGGGCAAAAGACCGGTGTCTCGCAGCAGCGGGATGAACCGCTCGTCTAGAGGCCAGTGCTCTCGGGGGCCCCTAAGGACGAAACACGGAGGGCCATCAGGCATTGATGCCCACGCGGTGCATCGGTGGTGGTCATCCCAACGGGCCTCAAGCAGCTCGTACGCCATCTCCTGCCAATGATTGAAAACAAGTCAGTACGCAGTGTCATGAGAATATGCAACATACATAATTTGTACGTACTGATAATACATCGTGAAATAATTGACAACAAAACATGAACAAACGTAATTTGCATCGAACATGTGACATATGATAACGAAATATCGAATAAGTCACAACATAACATAATCTGCAAGAAATGACTCAAACAAATTGTACACGGAAATAATTTGGTCAGATACATTCAACATAGGTTACAGAATGCACGATCCTGTGCTCGCATCACAACAAAGGCCCGCTATAGTTACAAAACACGGAACCAGCAGTGCACAATGACAGTCCATGTGCTGCATACTATGGAGCGTTACTTGATGTCGGCCTGTTTGGGCACTGCCTAAATGAATGGCCAACCGTCTTGCATAGTTCGCACTTCGCGCCAACCCGATCCCCACGCGGCTATCATCCATGTCGTTACGAACGCGACGGCTCGTTTTCGCCACGGCCGGCGTGCTTGATGCATCGCTCGCACCCACTTGATCTGCCCCGCCGAGCTCCTATAATGCATGTCCACCCTGCATTTAATGGAACTCCGTGCTCCGTGTTTCAAACAGTGCTTCATGTCATAGTACCTTGAGATGTAATGCGGGCGCTGGTTCCATAACGCGCATGCCGCGTACACGTGGGAGCATGGCTTGTGTAGAAGCTCCGCTTGTTGCATGTGCAAGATGCTCGTCAACAATCGTGCACACCGCTACGATCCTCTAGCCTCGCCCCATCATGTACTACATCGAGGCGAACCTCAAACTTCCTCCGTAAGCCATCCATGGTCCGAGCAATATGCGAACGAGCCTTCTCCATCTTCTTGTCCATGTAGGCCCGCTACCTCTGAGAATTCTTTGCCTTCGCCCATATGCCGCTCGCCATCATGGCTCTATTGACGAAGTATCCTATTGAACGGTTCCGGGTCTCTTCAACGATTGCAGTGATAGGTAGGGATCTCACGCCTTTAGAACACCATTGTACACCTCGGACATGTTTGTCGTCATGATTCCGCACCTTGCTCCGCCGGTGTCATGCAAGAGAGACCACATCTCCGTGTCGATGCATTGACCGCACCCATTGTGTGAACTCCCAAGTCTCGTGGAGCCTCCTCCACGGCCCCGCTTCACCACCGCTCAAGACGCCGACATGCCCGCTGGTCTCCCGATCAAGGCGGCTCCACAGGCATTGAACTTCGTCTTCGGTTCTCGCATACAAAGTTTTTAAACATCTTCATTAGTTCCTTGCTATGGAACCTTCGTGGAAGTTTGCCGCAAGATGCCTCATGCACCACCGGTTCTTCATGTCATTCCACCGTACGGAGGTCGTGTCCGTTCGCATCGCTTGCATTGCGCATAACAAGCTCGCATTGCGGCTCGAGATAACACACACATCGGGCCGATCTTGTACAACGGCTCGCTTCACATTGACAAGGAACCACACCACTTTCCGCATTTCATTCTCTACTATTGCAAATGCCATCGAGTAATCGGTCATTTGCGTCACGCAACCGCGGTCGATTGTACCCTTGTATTTGCGGATAGGAATGTGCCGCCCATCGTTAGCACCGACGGCACCACTTGAAGCCTTCTATTGCCTCGATGGAAGGCCCGAACACTCTTTCAAGCACAAAACAATTCGCCCTTCCGCCTCATGAACCCGCCAGATTTGTTAATGAACGTGCTCGGGTTTGCCGCTGCAATCGACACAACAATCTCGGGACCAGATCATATGCCTCCTCATATGTCCCGAACATACTCCGCAGCACCTTCTCGCTTCCCCGCCACACCTTCTTGTAGCTCACAAAGAAACCCCACCGTGTTCGCTACCTCCGCCATGAGAACCTTGGGAGTAATGGATACATTTGCAGCCACAAGATGCCTTATCACCTCGCAACATATGACGACGCCATGTTGCGGTGCCTAGGTAGCGGCGCCGCAAGCTCACAAGTGTGATCGTTCAGCACCGTTATCCGGAAGTCCGTGGGCGCTCAACCGGCTGCGCGCACGGACCTTGCCGTAAGCAGGAGCCGCCCACACACTTCACAATGTAGGTGTCGGGTTGGACCTGTGCACCCGATATGTCCGGTGATGTTGACGGCGATGTGGCAATAGCTTGTCGGCAAAGCACTCTTGTTACGGAAGCTCGCCCTACAACGAAGTTCGCCTTCATTGAATCCCCACTCGCCTCCTCCGCCTGCGTGGCGTAACTAGGGATTCCGCCGCGATGTCGCCCAACTGGACGGCACGCACGCACCCTCCGTGGTTACAACACCACCTACCACACCTCCCGCCGTAGGTTCCCCTTCTTCCTCCTCTCCCGAACTCTCTGTTTCCACATCGTCCTCCTCCTCACTTTCCCGCACTGGTTCTCAAGGTACTCGTGATACCAACACGCTGCCCACCACCTCTTGGCACCTTCGCTCGGCTGAAAATTCTCCGCGCCTCCGCAGTCCCCATCTCCCATTGACTCATAGCCTCCTTCTCCTTCACCAAGATCTTCATGACCGCCGAGAGTAATGCACGCTCTACATCTCCGCCAGCACCACCGAGCCACCCATGGCGGATGATTCTGTCCTCTCCACGAATTGAACATACACCATTGGCTTGCCATATATCAATGCGTCTGGGTTGCACACGACCTCCATGTAGTTCGCCCATGAAGCGTCGCTCGTCACCTTTATAAGTTGCCACATTGTATCCCCTGCAACACCTCCAACTGTGGCATACACTGCCTCGATCCGTAATTTGTTCCTTGCGGTGTCCGGATCGAATCCGGAACGCACGCATCTCCGTAGCTCCAACAGGCTCATGGTGTTCAGATTGCGTGCCCGGATCACAGTCCGGTCACAATTATTCAGGTCTGCCCCGTACGGCCCGTCCCGTACGAGACCACTTCCATAGAACACGAACAAGTCTTGGATGTCACCCATGGCGTACCTAACATAAGCCCAAAATGAACCCTCTTAGTATATATCACAGGCAACAATTGTACCATCACACATAACCCATCTGCGCACCACATACAAGCGTACCATTTATGGAGTGCGCTAACAAATTTCTATATAAATCAAATTACTAATGTAATGCACTTTTTTCCAATTTCTATTCTACAAATCTTAATTCTGTGCTACATATATTACAATTTTTTCAACTTCATATAGTCTAATTTATTTTTAACTTCTCATTGTATTTTTTACTTTATTTGCAGAGCGCGCTAACACATTAAATTCAAATTTTACTGCAAATCAAATTACATTTTGTATTATTATTCTACTAATTAAATCACTAATCGAGCAACTCATTTTTCATCATTTCTTACTTACGATTTCTTACATCGATCAAATAACTACATTTTTGCCAACTCATAGATCCTCTACATTTCTAATACTACTTCCTCTACATTTCTAGTACTACCCAACAATGTGCCATGCTTCATATATGCAGTTACACTTTAACATAGATTTTTTTATGAACATGCATAGCAAGATCTAATATTATTCAGTGATTTTGGTTACAAAATGAGTACATGTTAATACAAACAAGACATGCGCAAGTGGCCTTTCCGACTAGCTATGTGCTTCACAATGACACCATTTAAATGTAGTTATAATCCACTTAACAAACAAAGAAGATTATCACTTACAACATCAAGACAAAACTATTCACATAAAATATAAATTACAAGACTCTACAACTACAAATATTTTATAAAAAAAATTGCAATATACTACGACCACAAATAACTACAAATATTTTACATTACAACAACATTACTTCATTTCTTAACATAAAATATAGAATACAACACGATAATTACATAAAATATAGACATATTGAGATCGTGTACGCTAATTACAGGCTAATCACTATAATACCATCTTAAACGCATGGAGATGATATTTACCTTTTCTTGAAGCTCACGAGAGGATCTACAACTTTCACAATTGCGAGAACTTCAGATACCTTCCAAAATTGCTCCAAATCCCGTGTTTGTGTTCTTCTTTTCCTTGATGAGCGCCTTTCTTGCTCCCTCTCCGCCGCTTCTCTGTCTAGAGCAAATGCAAATGCACTGGAGCCTTCAAAGCCATGCCACCCTCTTCCTTTTATCGCGAGAAAATAATACCACATGCATGTAATGAAGTAGGGGCGGTTCTCATGTATAAACACGTGTTACAATCCTGCGAAGAACATGCAATACCGGCAAAGACGGAGCTACTTCAGCGAAAAAGCCAGCAACACGAGGGAATCTCGGCTTTGGAGATGCGACGGGACGCCGGGCATGTGGTGCGGTCGTGCCGCACCATTTGGCCGGTGGTGCGCGCCTCCGCACCACCGCCTTTGACGTGTGGCGGGGTGTGGTGCGGTCGGGACCGCACCACTCAGTGTGGTGCGCTCCCGCCGCACCATCGACACGTGTCGCGTTGCTGTTAATCGTGCGGTCGTTTGGGGGCTATTTTTGGAATTTTGTTTTCAACACGGCTATTTTTGGAATTTTGGGTACCAACAGTGCTAGAAACGTCCAAATTTCTGAACTTCCTTGCGGGTTGCTATCGGTAACAGGTAATTTCTCTTGAGACGACACATCGATGCCATCAATTTTCTCTTGAACTACAGGTAGCACAGAAGATAAGTACAGTTGAGACTTGAGAAACGCTAAGCCACAACCTTGAGTGCTCTGTCGCTTCGCCAGCATACAGGTCTGAAATCCCTGTACTCTGGAGGCTGCTGAACTCACCCGATGGAGTATGATCCCAAGTTCTTTTTATCTCTCTTCAAGTCCAGTACTCGTACAGCTCAGGATTTTCAAGGGAATTTTTTTAAAATAATCATTTTCTATTCATAAATACAAAATTATATCTGTGTTTTAATTTTTTTACAAAAGTAACCCCTGTCGCCCAACCATTGGACAACTGGACTCTTTCGCCCAACGGCCGAACGGCACGTAGGCCAGTTGCCTAACGGGTGGATGATAGGTGCTGTCGCCCAACTGTTCGGCGACAACACCTTCCAGTCACTAATCATTAATCTTCGACTACATTGTTCACTTCGACCACTCACTAATTTTCAACTACGATGTTTAAACCATGATATTTCAACCACGTTGGTTCAGCTTGTTGTTCTCTTCAACCACTCACTAATATTCGACCATGTTGTGTTGATCACGTTGCTTCAACCATGTTGATCCACCACGTTGTGTCGACCACGTACCTGTCGTCCGACTGACTAAAGAGTATTTCTGTAAAAAAACATTAAAAATACAGGTATATTTCTGTATTTTAAAAATAAAAAATAGATTATTTAAAAAGACTCGGATTTTCAATAAGTAAGAAGTTTAACCCATCAAATGAGGTTTTAACAGTACAAGTCTAGATTGAGCAAGATATTCTGAAGACTAGCACGTTTCTCCTTCCAATTATCTCAGGTGTGCCGAGTACTGAAGCCCCAGATGAACAGTACGTACGTAGGCCTTCACGTACGGCTGCAATTGGATTGCCGTTTCTTTCTTCTCCTCCTTGCACGCGAAAACACCGGGTGTAAGAGGCTTTAATTCTGAAAACTAAACCCCGTGTGGCACGTCACCAGCGTTACTTCCATTAACACGTACAAAGAAACGGTCAGATGCAATTACTAATCTTCGAGTTGCCCATGGCTCATGCAAAACAAATATTAAGCTGGGACATGGGAGTTTTGACACTGGGAGAAGAAGAGTTCTTGGGTTGACCAGCAGGCAGAAGACGTGTGACAAAACTGACAATCACCTCATTGTCCGTAGAATCTCCCAACTTGTTTCGAGAAAAGTAATAGTAATAGACAGTGTAGTAGTACACGTCCTTTTCTTCCGAACTACGGTAAGGTTTGGGCAGAACATTCCGAAAACCGTTTTGGTCAACCAGTGAAACTTTTCTGGGTCTGCTTTGTATTTGCCATTTTGGATGGAGAAAAATGCCATGAACAGAAAAGGCGAATCTTCACTAGACCTAACAATAGATTTTGGTGCCGAAATTTAGAGTGTGCTAAAACTAGGGGCGCATCGCTGTTTCAGGATACAAAAGGCATGCGAAAGTTAAATTCCATTTAAATAATTAAAAAAACATAACACAAGAATTTAACATGAAAAACACTTATGGAAAACTCACGAACACACAAAGACAAAATTTACTATATAAAGGAGAGATTACAAATACGGAGAACTTCAGAATATCTAAACCATGCGACTACATAACAAGAGCTCATAACATAGAAGTAAAACCGAGATTCTATTCGTTTTAGTTTCTATAAGCCACTTTTTTTTACAGTAAACTAGTTACGTACCTGTGTGTTGTAATGGAACTCATTGAATGTATAGAGAATTGTGCTATAGAAGAGAGTTGCTCTGATCGGTTGAAAAGTGGAGAATGATAGAAGTTGAGGGAATAGAGCGATTGGAGGAGAATGAACGTATAACCACCAACTCGTTCTTTTATAATAATAATGATGATTTTTTTACAGTACTTAACTTTTAAATAAAATGTCTTTTCAAAGCGGGGTCTACTAATCGATTGTAGTGCACAGTGTAATGACTTCATTTATATCGGCCAAAATCGCATGTGAATCTCTCTATAAGTTTTTCTACAAACTGTTATTATTCATAAGGCAAAACCAAAAGACATCAGCAAAGCCAATACGAACACCCCCGCCCCCGAATCAGACTTGGATACGTCTACCAATGCCATGTCTAACACGGCTCGATGAATGCAGAATTTACTATATGAGGAGATATTACAAACATGGATAACTTCAGCATATCTAAACCATACGACTACATAGTGCATATATAGTATATGAAACAAGAGCCCCTAACATAGAAGTAAATCGAGGCCTTGTTCACTTTGGCTTCTACAAACCGTTTTTTACAGTAAATGATTTTTCTTCAAAATCTAACTTTTAAATGGATTGTCTTTTCAAAGCGAGGTCTACCAATCAATTGTAGTATACATTGTAATGACTTTATTTATATTGCGCATGTGAGTATCTCTATAAGTTTTTCTATAAACTGTTATTATTCATAAGACAAAGCCAAAAGACATCAGCAAAAGTCGATATGAACACCCTCGAATCAGACTTGGATACGCCTGCCATTGTCACGTCTAACATGGCTCGATACATACACCACTTGACGTCACGTCTGACATAATATCCAGCACGAATACAATGATGAATTAGAATTACACTTTAACATTGACAAGTCTCGATAAAGTTGAGGAGCTTTTGCAAGTTAAAATGGGAACCAAACCTGAACCTGAAGAAAAGACAGCACAGCCCCAAACTTTTGAGATGAGTAGAAGAAGATTTTGACCAAAACGGGCAGGAAAACTTGCCTTCTTGGGAGTCAATACAGGCGTGGTCGCCCACAGAAACCACAGTTCTCCTGGGAAAACATCCCAGAGAGTTGAGACGGCACACACGCGTAAATTTTCCCTTGTTGGCATGTGCTGCGCCTGCGCTTGGGAAAGAGTCCAATGCATACATGCAGAAGCGTCCACTGCAGCAAATCCGTCTGGCTTATGTTTTTAACTATTAGCTTCTAACTTTTAGTTTTTTAAATTTATTTTTTCTAGCCTTTTGCTATTTTTAGGCTTTTTTTTGCCTTTTGTATTCTTCCCGGTATTACTTTTCATTGTCCGTGATAAGATAACTTATTTTTTCTATTTTAATTTTTTAAATTTAATTACGCTAAAAATTACCATCAATTATAGTGAAAAAACTTCAAACAAGGAAAAAAAGCCCAAAGATAGAAATTTAAACGGAAATGAGGACTACCTAAGAGTCACCTTTTACAGCGTTGCCCTTTGACATGTGCACACGAAAACACACAACTAAGACTGGTCAAATCTTGCCTCTACTATTCCATTCGAGGCTGCAAGGATAGGGATTTTGGGCAGGATCGTTTTTTTTTAATAGAATCGGAATCCTACCATTATACCTCTATGAAACTGCAATTTGTAGGATTGTAAGGAATAAACTACTGAACAATATCTTGCGTGCGGTCGAGATTCAAATGGCCCTGTAGGATCATCACAGATCAAGGTCAAGTCCGTTCCATTGATTGTTTCACTTGCGAGGCATGTTGTTCGTGTAGTATTAATTTATCACCAATCTTTTGTAGCTGAAAGCCCTAGCAATAATTCTGATCTCAAGGAGATTCTTACACTAGTGGCATTGTGATCCCCTCTCTTGTCTTTTCTCCATCTTGACTTCGAGGACATTCTGTTTAGCACGCAGAAACAGCGTTATCTTCGTATATATAGACGTAGAAGATTAGTTAGTAACAGCCTGTGCCCTGTGGGCGATCTTGTAGAATCGCAGCTCCGTACTGCGGTTAAAGTCTGATGCATGACTCGCACATACCAGGAAGGAGCTGTATAGTGAACACGCCGCACTTCAGCGGTCAAACCAGATTGAATGCATGCATGCATGCATGTGGTTGGCCATTGGCGATGTTCTTCTCTGTTTGCGAGTTCTGGTCCCATGAATTTGGGCTCAACTGTTAAGCTTCTTATAAGTATACATGATATGTGTGACTTTATTCCCTTGCAACAATGGAAATGGGTGCATGTGACTGTGGAAGCCAATTTACGAAGAGAAAAACTATGGAACGGTATTCCGTTCCACAGCAATTCAACGGTATAGTCCATCGCCGTTTGATTCCTACACGTACGAATCTTAAAACGTCTCACTTAACCACTCGTCCGCTACGCTTGCACATGTGCAACCTCTGCCGCGCATTCCCTTCTTCGATCTCTTTCTCGTGTGAGCATCGCCGCCGATCTCCTCGCCCTTGCTCACAGTCGACCTCGCCACACACTGGATCCGATGGCCTGGAGAGGCGCTGCCATAGGATCTGGCGTTGGAGGAGGGAAATCCTGCTCCTTCGCTATGAGTTCATCCTTTCCCCCAGACATAAAAGGAGGTCGGGGGAGGCGACAGCCCGGCGGTGGGCAGTGGCAATGGTGATGGGCGGGGTAGGAGGATGGTATGCGGAGCTGAAGAGTGGTGGCAATGGTGGCTATAACAGTTAGGTTAGGTAGGACAGGCGACGAGGAGGGGTCAGGAGATGGCAAGGCGAGGCGGCGACAACATCGCCGGCCATGGGTGGTGGTGGAGGGGGCGGGGACGATAGAGGAGGCGCGTGGAGCTGTCTGAGACGGTGCAGCGATGGCGGCTGGTGATGATGTACTCTTCCTTTTCTTTTATGAAACATATGGAGAGAGGAGAGAGATGGCGCAAGACGGCATACTATACGGTAGTACCTCTCATTTGCAAAATATCTTTACAAAACAGTCACTGGCATACGAGGGCGTATAGTAATTCTATGGTATCCTTACAAAAGTATCATTGACGCGTGAGATTGTTTTGCTCGCGAATACTTTCAAAATAACTCCTGTAAATATGGTGTACTACCTACAACTTGATTTATGGTACCTCTGATATCCATTTTTATACATGTTTTTGCACCCAACTCGTACCAACCGTCGTATCTACCAACTCATAGATGCAAACAAAATCCATTTTTAAGAAAGAAACAAACTGGTACTGGTACGGCACATATAGCTGCCTAACCAATCCAACAGTGGTCCCCTGGCTAATATGAGCAGTTAAGCACAATTAGGCCCTGTTTGGATCCCATGGTCTAAAGTTTAGTTGTCTAAAGTTTTGGACTAAACTTTAGTTGGCTAAACTTTAGCCACTAAACTTTAGTCGAAGGTCCTGCTTGGATCCTGTACTAATGGATAGGACTAAAGTTTCAAAAGACCATACTACCTCTCCTCGCTTTAGTTCTCACACCATTAAATGGGAGGTGAGAGACCAACATGCATGGGTAAACACGTCTTTGTGCCTAAGAACCCAAAACTTTAGACCACTTTAGTTCACTTTGGTGGACTAATGGTCTAAAGTGTTTTTTAGGGGTTAGCTAAAGTTTAGATCTAACTTTAGACCACCTGTTTGGAGACTTTAGATCTAAAATTTAGTGACTAAACTTTAGATAGAGGGATCCAAACAGAGCCTTAGTCACTAGCAAAGCTGCCCAATTTTTAGAAACATAGTACAGCTCCAAATCTTTGACATGCTCTCTCTCGTGCAGAGTTGGTTGAGGAACGTGTCTGCATTATTAGTCCCACAAAGTTCGATGTTCGCGACGAATCTCACGTAATAATTCGCCAATTTCATCGGTATGCACGGGCCCTGTTTCGTTGGAAGAAATCGGGGTACACCGTGTCCGCGAGTGCACACGCTCGTTTTATATTAGCGTGCGAATCCAAATCAAATGGACGATCAATAATCGATGGAAGTATCAAGTGCTCATGTACTGCTAATTTGGCAGTCGATGCATGCGTCCGTACGGTTAATTAGGAGCGTATAGTGTTCAAGTTACGACGGGACATCGGATAGTGCATCTCCCGTATCAAACTGAATTGGGATTGAGAAATCAAGTTGGGCATTTTTGTGCCATGTAGTTGTAACGAGATAGAGAGAGAAAGTGAGAGGTTTTTACAATCAGGAAGGCACGATTGCTTTCACGTATCTTTTCATTTTGATCTCGCTTTCTGTGGGCAATGACGAGTAGTAACCTTCAATTCCCTTCTTCGTTCTTGCTGTTAACTCTGGTCCAAAGAACGTCATCCACTTGTTTCCACATCATGCATAGCCAGACTTGGACTTAAAGATAAGAGCGCTACTACGCCACACTATACCGTAGGACTGGTCCGAACGGTATAGCCAACCAGCGCTGCTCCTCCTCCGTCTTCTTCTACGTTGCTTCCTTCCCTTCCTCTCTCTTCTCCGCGCTCCTCCTCCGTCTCCACCTCGCCGCGCAGCCTCCCGACCCCTCCCCACCATACCGTCCTACCCAACCTAACTGCCACAGTCATCACTACCACCGTCCTCCTATCCTGCCCATCGCCCCCACCGCCACCCCCCAACCTCCTTCTATGTCCAGGGAAAGGGTAAACCCATAGCATGGGAGCCGGATCTGGCGGCGGAGGAGAGTAAGGGGATGACGGCGGCAAGGAGGGAGGGAGCGGCGGACGGAAGCGAGAGGGAGGGAGTGGTGGCGCGTGCTTAGGAGATTGCGAGGCGGAGGAGTATTGGTGAGATGTCGTTCTATGCGTGAGATCGTTATACCGTTCGGTAATTTATCTCTAAAAATAATCAATCAAAGATACTCCTTCCATCCAAGTTTATAGTACGTATTTTTAAATAACCTTGTACATAAATATAGGACGTATTTTATATTATAATATAAAACTAATGTGATGTTCTCTTTGTACCTCTAATAAATATACAGCTTTATTTGCTATTATTTACATGCATGCATTGAATATAGTGCTTAGAAATAATAATAATTATAGATAATCTAGTCATTTTCACTATAACTATAAATAATCTAGCTATTTTCACTATCTTTTTATCTATATGCCAAAATAAAATACTTGTTATAAATTTTGACCGAGAGAGTAAGTATTTGCTAAGCTACAAACTTCCCCTGAGATTCACAAACTGCATTTCGCAATCCAGACTTCAAGGAGGCACACTTGTCAAGCGAGGAGAGGGCGGTACAGTGGTGTGCATTAGGGGCATGTCTGTACCGTTTGATCAAAATACAATGCTTCAGATTGAGTGCCACAACGGCACTACTACGGTACCAAACATCTCTGCCACAGTAAATAATAATACTAGCTTGCGATGTTACCAAAGATATTTATAGCATTTGAGTTTTGATCCAACACTTTGATAGGTGTACTGTAAACTGCAGAAGAACCGTTTTCCTCAAACTTGTACATGTTTTTAACCCCTGTGATTCCATGCTACTCTTCCGGTTATCTGTCTGATTTTTCCAGGGAAAATTAGAACCAATCAATGGCAATGTTTCCACCAACAATTCCAAGATTCCTTCACACACACACACACACACACGTACATGTGCACCTGAATCGTTGAGAGATTACATTGTACAAGCGCAGCCATAATTTAGTTCAGGCTAATCATGCATGTACTGGTCCATCGCACAAGTGTACAAAAGTACAGGTGTCAACCTATCTTTTCTTCTCAGACCAACAATCGTTCAGCCAGATAGGCAGGCAGATCTAGCAAAAGGGAGAAGAATAGTAGTAGCACAGTCGTTGGTTGATTGTTCCATGCATGCATCAGCATAAATCGTCGGCTTCTTCCTTTCTTCCAGCCTTCCTGGATTCATCGTTCCTTAATTTGACAATATATAGTACATGTGCTTGTGAATCCTCTGTGTGATTGCGTAGCGAGCACGAGCAGCATTTAGTTTAGTTCGACCTAATCACGCACTAATGCATCCTTTGCTAGGCCCTAGCTAGCTAGCAACAACGACAAGGTGTACGTGTAACATCAACAGGAACGGGATGAAAAGATCGATGTTTTTGAGGACTCAAAAGATATATGTAACTATATATGCATGCAGCAAGTGACATAAACACATGAGAACATGAACAATGCAACACTGAGATTACTGAAAATATAAGATAACGCACACCAAACCATCCTAGCTAGAACCGGGTAGTCCATAGTGGTGTATACTAAATTTCACACTAGTTTAATTTTGATCTGGCCAAATGAGTTAAATGTTGTAAGTAATGTGGTACTAATAGGATAATTTCAGATTTAATTATGAATATAAAAGCATAATTCCAACAACAAATAAATAATATGTACACTAGTAAAATGTATGCAATTGCATGACTCTTTTCCATGTCATCTAAAAGTGAAATTATACTCAACATGTTAAATATAAGAGAATAAACAATCAATATATTGTTTAAATTATTAATTATTATATTGTTCTCAAATGTAGGGTTGCACTTGTATTAGAACAATGCCTTCCTTCACAGTTGTCAGATTTTATCATCAATCGTCAAATTTTATCATCGATCAGAGTGATTGTCTCAAATACTCTGCTGAATTTGACAATCAAATGTTACCACGGTATAGTGTTGATGACAATAGCAAGCACTATTCAGCAACCGACAACAAAGTAAGGCTCAAGAAATTACCATATCAAGATTTCAATATGTAATTAGAGCACAGAATGACAACGGCATATAAACATCAGTCAACATAATATCACAACAACATATAACTAGTAGAATACTCCTAGATTATCTCTCTTATTTCAATTTCACAATTTATCCTCACTGAGTATAAGTTTTAATCCCCACAAAAGATCATGCACAGTCACCCAAAACAGGAACAGAAAGATATCTCGCAAGTTTGGCCCACTGTGCAAGAAACTGAACCAAGGTTCAACAAAGAAACAACTCACTAAGGGATGGCACTCAAAGCCACCAAGAAGATGAACACGGCAAGTCACATTGTGGAATATGTTATCCCAGAAAACCTACCGCCGCCATAATCCCACGGTGAGGTCAGTGTGGTTCATGGAGATACAATGCCTAAATCCACAATCGGAGCACACTAAAGTGGAATCGAGATCCAAGAATCACCACACAAGACAACAATCAAGTGCGCACCAACCAAGTGCACACACAGAGCAATCTCCCAAGAGAGCACAATAGTAACCAAGTGTGCTTAGTAGAGGAATCCACCAGATCAAATCGAAGCAAAGAGAGAGATCGAAATCAAGCAAGAATCCAATCAAACTCACTAGAACCGACCACTACCTTCATCTCCGCCATTCCTGAGGCTCCAATTGGAACCACAGTTGCAGGAGGGAAGCTTGCTCATGCCCAGCCATCGCTGCCGTCACCAGGTCAATGGCAAAGGTAGAGAAGGCACTTGGCCATCAAATTATAGATTTTTGATCATCAAGGTAGAGAAGGCACTTGGCAAAGGTAGAGAAGGCACTTGGCCATCAATGGCAAAGGCAAAGGTAGAGAAGGTACAGAATCGAATGGGAAGTGAGAAATAAGATTTTTGATCTACCCTCTGCGATGAGAAAATCCATCAAATTATAGAGGAGAGGAGCCATGGTGGTGACGATGCACTACCCGACGAGAGTGGCGAGGCAAAATGCAAGGAACTAGGCTTCCATCTCATCCAACCGAATGAATCGATCAAGAACAATGGATAAGCCACCCGATTCCCTCTCACTCTCTCTCTATTTCTATGACAAGTGGGTCCTACCGAACCTAGTTCAATTCAAAAGCCAACCAAAAAACCAAAAATCATAGATGGATCCTTAGACCCAACAATCCTCGCCATTTACCGATTTTAATGTTAGATGCTCATAATATCTTGTTTAATATACAATTGTTTAATTTTGAGTACCTTATGGGTTTGAACTTTGAACTCAGAATCTAGCAACAAAAACTACGACTCTGTCCAGACAAAGAAGAACTTCACCTTCATCTAATACCTTGGTGTAAGAGCTTTCGTCCAAGTCATACTCTGTACAGTGTGGCTTGCCCTTTCTCTCAAGCTGGGACATTACGGTTATATCCCCATATCTTTCTCATGGGTACTTAAGAAAGTATACCCAAACTTTCTTTGATCGTGATCCCACGATCATACTTACGTAGGGAATTCTCTAGGGTACTCTATAGAACAACTCTCAATCGCCATATCAGGCATCGAATTCATTAAGAGCTATTGCTCAACTTGCTATACAGTTAGAGTAATACAGCTAATGAGACCCTTTAGGTGTACTCCCTGCCTTTAGAGAGATAGATAGCTAGCTCCAATTTACTAGACGAAAATGTGTGTGTGTGTGTGTATGGAAAATGGTTTTATACTTCTAGGAGTACGTACTCACACTTCTCATATACCACTTAAATAATATTGTTATATCTCTTTATTCTTTCGAGCATACTCTAATAATGATTATTAGATACTCTAAATGAGTTTCACGAAAATTTCAATAAAGTCCACTTTTTACGGCATAATTTGTGTATACCCTCCTTTTACATATGGAAAAGAATATATAGCAAAAATAAATGGCTCTGATGAATTTTTTTTCAACCATGTCGTATTGAAGTATTTTAGAACTAGTATTTAAGTGTACCGAAAGTGATAAAGATGTATGACATATTCATTTAGGTGGTATATTGCAAGTGGGAGTATGTATTCCCGGTAGTATGGAAAATGCTTCACACACACACACACACACACACACACACACACACACACACACACACACACACATATATATATATATATATATATATATATATATATATAAAATAACAGGGACACCATGGTGCCCAGACTCTATGATTGAAACCTTCCATCCATGATTAAAACTTTCTATCCTGATATATTATATATGCATGCATCTAAAAGCAATCCAAAGGCAGGAGGCCTGTGCCCATTTCATTAATATATATATATATATATATATATATATATATATATATATATATATATATATATATATATATATATATATATATATATATATATATATATATGGCCTTTTAGTGCAAACATACAAATACGAACCAAGGCCATCGGATTTGGATCGGACAGACGATATTCAGGTGAGCGGAAAGCCTCCAATCCACTTTTCGAAAAACCCCCTACCGGTTACATTTTTCGCACGAACACCCCTACCTCCTCCTTCCTTCGCTTCTCCTCTCGCTCGCTCTCCCAGTATCCATCTCGCCCCTAGAAGCCTGATGCCGCCGCCGCCCTCCCCGACCCTCGATGACGGCATAGCCCTCCCCAGCCCCCGACGTCACCGCCACCCTTCACCACTGATCTGTCGCCTCCATCCCCACATCGCTGCCTCCTCCATCCCTGCAGCGCTGCCGTCCTCCTTGGCTAGGATTTTGGCCGACGCCTCCATCCTTTACCACTGCGCCACTGTCTCCCTTCCATGCTGCACAGCCGACGCCGTCCCTGAGCTTCCTCCCCGGCCCCTAGAGACGCCCTCCCCCTCCTGGACACGTGCCTCCTCCCTGGCCCCCAGAGGCGCCCTCCCCGACCCAACGTCCTCCCTGAGCGACGTCCTTCTCACCGAGCGATGCCCTCCCAGGCCCTACCCTCCCCGGCTCGGCCTCCTCCCCGGCCTCCGGAGATGCCCTCCCCCTCTCAACCGCTGTGCCTCCTCCCTGAGCACTGCCGCCCTCCGACCTGGGGCACCATCTATCATGAGGATTTATCCAGCTGTAGGAATTATTTCCCTGTATCAATGGATCTTGCGGCTTGAAATTTGAATTGATGGATCTTGTGTTGGCTGGTTGAAAATTTTGAAATGGTAGTCATTGTTTCAGTTTGTGCAGAAGGATCCAGGAGGAATGCTTCCAGGAATGCAGAGAATGTAAACTTTCTGTGTTTTCAGGAATGCAGAGAATGTAAACCTGACACAAAATTCATGCATTATACAGAGAATGTTTCTTGCTCACAGCCGCTTGTATATGTGAATAGAATTTCTGTGATGGATGTTGGGTTCCTGGAATTGGATGAGATGTCCGACATCTACTTGTTGATTAGGCATCTTTAAGACTGGACGATAAGATAACAAAACACATATCGTCAGTTTTCGTGGTAGACAGTCACTTTCCTGGCCCTTTACAAAATAAAAAATCCCTGTTTTGCTGACAACAACATAAACGAACTGGTCTTAGCTTGTTAAAGAAACTTCTTGGGATGGTGGGGTGTCACTATCTTACCGTGACCGTGAGACGCTGGTGCAAAACATAAACAAATTAACACCCAGCCGGCCAAATGGTTCCTTCCAAAGGCCAATTACCCCCCTCCCACAGGCACAGTTTCCTTTCATGATTTGTCCATCTAAATGCAAAACACGGACATTTTACCCCCCCCCCCCCCCCCAAAAAATTGGATGCTCGCTGCAACGGTTAAATTTAGTGTAAATGTTATTATAATCATAACTATTGCAACACGTACCCAGTCTGATGCAATATGATTGTATGAACTCACGCAGCAAGCGTTTGATATATACATGGATGCATATCAGATGCCGAGCTAGTTGCATCTTTTTTTAGAAGCGAAGTCCCATTCACCTTTACACTAGCTAACAACGCCTGCTCACCGGCCAGGAGCGAAGTCCCAAGGGGAAATGGAAAGGGGGGAAGCGAAGCCAATCCGCTATAGCTAAGCCGGCAGCCTAGCTCACCACGACATCACCCCGGAAACCACCAAGTTTAACAGGCGCGTTGGCGTACGTTGCTCCGGTCAGGTCAACTTGGCCATTTCAGACGCGCGGGCGGACCTCCCCACTCCCCAACCAACCGCCCGCGCCGCGCCGCGCCACTCGGTCTCGGCGCTTTATATACCGCACCCCCGCACGCCTCGTGTCAAACCATCCAACTGGTGAGCGCACACGCACACTCCTCTCCCTCCGTCCAAGAAGAAACGTTCCAGGCTGCGCCGCACGGCGGAAAGTAGCTGCACTCGCGCAGGAATCGCTGCACCACCGCCGTAGAATACTAGAGTAGTAGTGCCGTGCCATGAGGGCGCTGTTCGGTGGTTGCTTCGGCCGCGCCGAGCCGGCGGAGGGAGGAGCGGCGGGAGGGGAGAAGAAGAAGGCGGTGCGGCGGATGCGCAGCGCGACGGGGAGGCTGCGGTCGCTGTCGCTGGAGGACCTGTCGCGGACGCTGGCGGCGTCGGGGCTGCACGCGTTCACGCTGGCGGAGCTCAAGGCCGCGACGCGCGGCTTCTCCGGCAGCAACTTCATCGGCGAGGGCGGGTTCGGCCCCGTCTACAAGGGCTTCGTCGACGAGAAGCTCCGCCCCGGGCTAGAGCCGCAGCACGTCGCCGTCAAGTACCTCGACACCGACGGGCCGCAGGGCCACCGTGAGTGGCTGGTACGTGCGTGCGTACGGCGCGAAATGATGTGCACGATTTTCGCATCTTGATTTGATTAACTAGGACTAGAGTTTGATGGATTGTCAAGTAATGTGTGATTAATCGCTTGCTTGCTTGCGGTGCATTCGTGCACGTACGTACGACAGGCGGAGGTGGTGTACCTCGGGATGTTGAGCGATCCGCATCTGGTGAAGCTGATCGGCTACTGCTGCCAAGACGACCACAGGATGCTCGTGTACGAGTACATGGCCAGGGGCAGCCTCGAGCACCACCTCTTCAAGAGTAAGCTAGCCTGCCGTTGTTATTTCTTACATGTTACATCAGTTAGTAATACATCAATATTTCAAGTTAATTAGTGTGTTAAATTTGTAGTGATTGTGTTGTGGGTGCAGATCTACTGTCGAGCTTGCCGTGGTCGACGCGGCTGAAGATCGCCGTGGGCGCGGCCAAGGGGCTGGCGTTCCTGCACGAGGCCGACACGCCGGTGATCTACCGCGACTTCAAGGCATCCAACATCCTGCTCGAATCGGTCAGTACTTCATTCATATCTTCTAACATGCATCAAGTATATACCACGACTAGTTCGCCCATATCCACGCCAGAAAGCAGAAACTTGCAGGCCAGCACGTTTTTAACCAGTTGGCCAATCCCTGTCACCCTGTGGATTCATATGCCTTGGAGATCGCCTAGAGCAAGCCCCATCCATTCTCAAATCCTAGTAATGGCGGCCAACTTACTCCTACTAATTAAATACTGCAAAACGTACCCAACATAGAATTGGGAGTTCTTTCGGATTTGTTTATTTCTCCTACCTAAGCAGATACATAAGAAACGTACTTGTCTATTTAGTCGGTATGCAAAATTGGTTGTTGCTTTGTCTTAGGCTATTAGCACTAGTTAGAAGCCTACAGATCCAGCGATTGTCCAAGTTAGTACTAGTTGACAACCTCACCACTCTCCTTGACTCTGGATAGCCACGTAAATGGCAACACAAACCGTTCGGTACTCTTCCAATACTAGTAAAATGCACATCATGATAAACAGAGAGAGAGAGAGAGAGAGAGAGAGAGAGAGAAAGAGACGCAGGCATCAAATTTTGACACGAAATCGACGTACGTGTGCTAGCGAATACACATGGACCTGACACGATACGATCGAAACAAAACAACAATACTAGCAAATTAAACGTTGCGGCCGAGTGAGCTGACCGAAAAGCTGTGTCTCTATTGCATTGCAGGACTACACGGCGAAGCTCTCCGACTTTGGCCTGGCCAAGGAGGGCCCACAAGGTGACGCCACCCACGTCACCACCCGCGTCATGGGCACGCACGGCTACGCCGCCCCCGAGTACATCCTCACTGGTACGTAATTAACCATGCAACCACGTAATTACCAAACTAATCGCAATTTGTTACAGTATGTTAATGAAAATTAGCTGTAGTGTGATTAATTATCATGTTGCTGCATTCAATCGCAGGGCATTTGACGGCGAAGAGCGACGTGTACAGTTTCGGCGTGGTGCTTCTGGAGCTGCTGACGGGGCGGCGCAGCGTGGACAAGCGACGGCGCGGGAGGGAGCAGAACCTCGTGGACTGGGCGCGGCCGTACCTGCGGCGGCCGGAGAAGCTGCACCGGGTGATGGACCCCAGCCTCGAGGGCAGCTACTCGACAAAGGCCGCACACAAGGCCGCCATGGTCGCCTACCACTGCCTGCACAGCGTGCCCAAGTCGCGCCCGCGCATGCGCGACGTAGTCGACGCCCTCGAGCCGCTGCTCCACATGCGCGGCGACGTGCCCGCGGGGCCATTCGTCTACACCGTGCCGTCCACATCCGCGGCCGACAACGACAAGTCCGAGGGCGAGGCGCCGGCCGCGTGTGAGGAGTCGGACGGTGGCGCCACGGCCAAGAAGAGGTACCTGGCGTCGGCCGTACACGCCGAGAGCACGCTGCGGAAGGGAGACCACCGGTACGCGAGCTCGGTGACGGGGCACAAGAGCGGCTCACCGAAGCAGAGCAGGGACAGGGGGGCGTAACTAAAGCTGTAGTTGCCTCAACCATCGATGGACGCAGCGCAACAATGCCTGCGTTCGCGCGCGCGCGTGTGCTTGTTTTCGTCGAAATCGTTTGAAGTGTATATAGTGGCGAGCAGGACGTGTATTAATTTGTTCGTTGATTCTTTTTCTTGGTGATGATATTCTTGATCCCAGGTGCCAAGCTGTTCCTTATATTTTTTTTTTGGAAGGGAAAAATGAGTTCTTTTTGGTATGTACTGCGGAGTGCCAACTCTTCTTCAAACGAATAAAAAGGAGCTGAACGTGCCGTTCTTTTGCATTTTTGCATATGATCATTTGAGAGCTCGGGTACTACAGTACAACCGTTGGGGTTTTTTTTTCCCTCCATCGAGAAGTTCCATCGTGCGGATGATGAGTTCGGATGTTTCCTCCATTTGTCAAAATCATCGCACTAAATCGAAGACATTCCGTTCATATCAATTTGGTGTCATTGACGATACACAACTAAATTCTAGGGATTTTCAACCGCGCATATTTCAAGATGTAACATTAGTTCTCACGTAAAAGAACAGGACATCATTCGACAAAAATGGAGAAATTCAGAGGCAACTAACTCTGCCTGGTTTTGCTGAAACCCCAACCAAACCGACCGAGGAGAGTTTGCACGATACATAAGGTACCACTACTCTTCGCCAATGTATCTACCACTCGGAACCATGCATGTAGTAATACCTTCCAATCAGTTACGACTTACGAGTAATTAACATGCGTTGCGCTTCCAAATAGGTCATTTGCCACGGATATACTCAATTTTGGGCAAATGCTTCACAGTTTCCACAGCATTCTCTGTACAACAGAACATAGCCAACACGAGTGGACACCCACGAATCCACGGTGGTTTGGCATCTAGCAACAATTGTTGCTTCGAAACTGCATATCCTATCATTTCCTTTTCTCCCTTTTTACCATGAATCAATGCCAGTCTACAAACCTAACAACAACACATTGCAGATGGATGCACCCCCATAAAAACCTGAGGACCAAGGAATCTTCATGGCAACCCCAGCCACATCTTTCCATTAGACAGGCTGTGGGTCATGATGCTAGAGCAAGAACTGTACTGACGGATAGTGATGAAGAGATTCTGGAAGTTGTATATCTGCATAATCTATTGCCGGGATGGCCATCGACAAATCCTCGGTGGAAAACGGTATACTGCACCAAGCAAACATCATATGTAAGTGTAAAAATTGACAATCTGTAAAGTAACCTATGCTATAGTACACACGCTCCAGTACTTTTTTCTGAATATTAGACTATAACATTACACCCCTCGCGGTGAGGTAGCTCAGTCCTTGAGCGGTGGTGGCCACGGTTGAAAGCCTTCTACTCTTCGCTGTTAATCTTCAATTTCTCCAAGAAAGAGTGCGGCACCGGAAGTCATGGTGAGTGACTCTGATACCAATTATTATGAAGTAGCACAACAAGAGATAATCATCCGTCGGAGAGAGATCAGATGGCGACGACTTGAAGTAGAATGGCGCTAGATGAAGAGGGCACCAATTGAGAGAGGAATAGATCTAGAATAACCGGTCAAGGGAACGACCATAGCTAGACTTTAGGAACTAGAGAATTGTTTCTTCATCTTTGCTTGATTAAAGAAGATACAATGCCATCTCTTTTATAGAGATAACTTGATTTGACTCTTAAGAAACAATCTCTAATTTTTAAAAAACAAACTAACTAAAGATAAGTCTCCAAACTAACCAAATCAATCTAATCCCTAATAAAAGAAACTAATCGCGAATGAATAGTACCACGTGCTACAGTAACTGCACGGATGAACAGTACCATGTGCGGATCAACAGTGCTGTGCGCTGCAATACCATGTATGTAATATTACACCCCTCTCGGTGAAACATCTCATCCTCAACCCGTAGTGGTGGTCATGGTTGAAAATATTCTGCTCTTCGTTGTTAGCCTCTCAACTTTTCTAAAAGAGATGATGCAGCACCGAAAGGCATGGTGAGTGGCTCTAATGCCAATTGTTATGAACTAGCACAACAAAAGGGTAATCATCCGACGGAGAGAGGTCGAACAGTAGCCTTGCGTGGATGGACAATACCATACGCTGCGGTACCACGTATGTAACACAAATCATGCCTAATACGCACGGCGCTACAGTACTTGCACACTACAGTACTTTTTTTGAATATTAGACCATAACAGCAAACATAATGCATAATAAACAAACGCTTCGAAAGGAATGTATCTACTGTTTGCTAAATATTAACTACCAAGAAATCACAGATACCTTAAGTCATCGTCCAACAAAAAGGAATTTGACACGAGATTCTGAGTATCTTTGTTGACCATCTCTCTCATTGCAGCAACAACCTGTCAAATCTTAAAATTATCAGAACAAAGAAATGCAAAATGATTCCCAGAAAACTAAAAGCTTCCAAGTCATAAGTACAAACCTCGTTTGATATTCCCTGGGTATTGTATTTGTCATCCCAGTACATTGAGCATATCCTGTAGATTTGGCGAACACTCAAGGACTACACAGAACATCAGGGTAAAAGGGACTAGTTATACTCTGCATAAATAATAGCTGACTGCAACAGAATAGGTTAATACACATAGTCTTACCGGGCAAAGATCTTGCCTGATCTCCTCAAGTGTCTTTTTCCTTTTTTGGTGTATGACCTGTGTTGTGTAATTAGTGAGATATACACAAAGGTATAAAAAGAAGCAACAAAAACAGCACACGAAAAAATGCAGCTCCCACAACAATTACCAAAAATCCGACAGCTTGTCTGATATAATTCAGCTCATGCCAAGATGTTCCTGCAAACTGAAAGTGGAAAGGATTATAAATTTGTGGGCAAACCGAAAAGAACCAAACACAAAAAAAAGTTGATGTCAAATATATAAGACATGAAGCATCATCCCAAGAACAATGTGTGTTCCTAAACCACAAGGTATATCTGGAATTATATAGGACACGAAGAGCTGAACACTTCATCAGGGTTTCTCATAGTCCATTCCTGAATTGTACACCAACTTGGCAAGCAGTATACAAAATTGGAACTTACCTCCTCCGTGACATCAGTAATCCACTTCTCCAGCAATGATAGCCCAGCTTTCACATATTCCCCATTGGAGAATGTACAACATTCACGCCGAAGTAGAAGGCTGATGGAACAACAAAACTGTTAGTATCATTATGAAAGTGAAGTAGTATCTCATCGTTCTGTGTGTGCTTCTAAGCTTATCTCAATCATATTACAACAAGCATTTGTTAGAAATGTCCGTGTTCCCTCCCCTACAATTTTCAACAATAAGATGTTTCATTTCTTCATTGGCAAATAGGCCCTTTCCTTATCTCATTATTTAAGGTACAATGATCTATTTGCAATTTTAACAAAGATAATATTAAGGTATTTCCATTAATTTATTCCTAGACATTTACCAGCTATCACGTATGTGCTGCTTTCATGTTCGTGTGGACACATATCAAGTATTAAATTTCTAAAATGAGAAACTACCTGTTGAAAAGCTGTATATTGATGAAAGAGAATAGCTGAGTAATCAGTTTACGTATAAAGAAGGATGCCACCTGCAGAAGACACAAATAATGTTATTAGACTCACTTGGACAAAGATATCAAATCCTCTCTACGATGAAGCTTGCAAAAGATTGTATTTGTGATGAAAAAGGAGATAAAGGAAAGGCTTACATAATTTTCACGCAATGTATCCATAAGCAAGTCCAGGAAATTGACAATGTTGTCCCAATGGGAGTTTGATGGCGGTTGAGCGCCAACCCCAGGTGATTTGGAAGCTTTTCCAGGTTGTGCACGTGTTGATTTTGGAGCCTGCATGTAATTTTCGGGGGGGTTACCAAATGATCCAGTTATCCAATGCAGTTGTTATGGGGAAAAAAATCAAAGGAGACGAAGGTACACCTGAATGCAGACACTAAGAAGAGGTGATATTTCTTTTTTCAGATTATCTCTGAGCTGCCCAAAGATCTTTTCAACACATGCAGTTAGCTGCTGTTTGAATAATATGGCTGGATAACGAGCATCCACTTGTGCCAGAGTGTCACTGCGTCCTACAAGCTGCTTTGAAGGTGATCTCAGTGTCTGAAAGAAAAATAAAGCATTGTCATTCATTCCAATCAATAAAAGGGAAGAAAATCTATTATACCCAGATTTTTCATGAAAACCATAAAGCCACAAAGATTGACTAGTACGGTAGTACTAAAATCAAATTATATACATCTAAGATTGACTAGTATGGTAGTACCAAAATCAAATTATATACATCTATGTTTGTGAAAAATTGCTTATGCAGTAATACATGATGTTTCCTTATCTCTTCTTTGTGCCTTTTCCTATCTGAACTTTCCTTTAGCAGAAGGGAACGTGGATCAATAGTAAATAAATTGGAAGCAACACAACTCTCTACATAGTACATACACATGGGATAGGATAAAAGAAGTAATTAGATATGCTTATAAAATGTTACTTTACAGGAGCATCAGCACGTACTGAATAGGATTCAATACTAATTTGGAAAAATAAACTGGCATGCTCAAGTTCCTTACTTGCACTATCCTCCCACCTAGCCCTAAAGGTCCAGCAGACCGGCGAGATGGTGTAGCAAATAATCCATTTGACCGTAGATTCTTCTGCAGAAGGCATAGCAGTGCAGAGGTATTGGACAGCCAATAAGGCAATCTTCCATCAGCTTCATTCCCCTGGAATAAGAACAAGAAGGAAAATTCCAAACTATTTGACTTCCACAAATGAAATGTCACGTGCAAACAGGAAAAAAAATGGGCTTCAAATGATAATACCTTGAGAACATCATTTATGGCTTCAATTACATGATCAAAAATAGCTGTCCTCTCTGATTCAAAAGCACGCCAGTGTAAAAGGCATTTATAGATGATGCATGCAGCAACTGGTTTGCCAGCCTTGAACCCTAAATTTTCCTTTATGCACCTTAATAAGATTTCATGATTTTCCTGCATAAAACAATCCTGTCATTAAGATACCTCAGAAATAAATACCAAATGATACTGAATGAAAAATTAGCAATCTTATCTGAGAAGGCATCAACTGAACTAGAATATGGCAAATATGTCAAGCTAAGAACAGTGTTGAATTCACCTCATGCCTTTCAACAGGCAACCTTGTTCTCCTCGATCCAGTCAAACTCTGTGGAAGAGGAGCCAGATATTTTGTCGGTGTTGGGCTTTCCTACAATTATAAATTTTGACAGATTCAGGCTGTTAGACAACAATCTAAATCATTGCTGTTGCGCCTATTGTGTGTATTCTGAGTCAACGAGCAATCAATGTATGTATGTATGTACATACGTACGTGTGTGTGTATGTATGTGTATGTGTGTGTACACATACATATGTGTATGTGTGTGTATGTGTGTGTACACATACATATGTGTATGTATGTATGTGTGTATTTGTGTATGTATGTATGATACAAAGGGAACAAAAGACTAAACCCTATTATAATAGGAAATACCACTAATACCCTTAACACCCCCTCAAATACAATTACATTTGAAAAAGGTTATCACTAAAATAAGAAAAATTCAAAGTCCGAATCTTGATAATATTGTCGTAGCGTGCAGCTCTTGGAAAAACTGTCAAATTAAGCCGAAAAGAAATAGATAGAAACATGTCGGCGCAGATCAAAGCCCAAGACAGCAATGGCTAGTACACAAGAAGTGTAACAGAAACGCAGTGCAGAAGAAGCGCGGCGGCCTTAAAAGCTTGGGGCGGCGACTCAGAGAAAAGCGGCGGCATCATAACGACTTCTACAATCTACACACGGCTCAGAGAGAAGAGCGACGACTGCTACCATACAAAAAGAAAATTCCTATACTTCTATGACTAACAATAATTTGTTAACTTGCACGGTTCAGACAAACCGAAAGATAAAGTTAAGAAATTGAATGGACGTAATGAAAGTCTCAAAATCCTAACCAGTAAATACCAAGCAGGGTCAGGATGTCCTCGTGATGAGACAGCCAACTAGACATCCAAGCCCACATCCCCCTCGTTTTTCGTGGTGCACCAACACCCGGTCCACAGAGTCCGTGTACACCACCACAATATTAAAGGTCTGTTCTTTTTTGCTGCAGCTTGTGGCTTTTGGGCTGTTCGTGCGAGAGATTACAGAGTAACTGAAACTCATGTGTGGTTTTTGCCGATATAAACAAAGTCGGTTCAGTATGTACTACAATTAACTAGTAGACCCCATCGTAAAAAACACTCCATTTAAAAGCTAATTATTGTAGAAAAGCCAAAACCTGAAAAAGAACAGGCCCTAAGATACCATGGCTGCACCAGCCTGATCCGGGCTCGTTGAGGCCAGGGGACATGCGATCAGCGACGAGGATTCGAGCGGAAGAGCCTCTAGGCGGCGATGTGCCAATGAGACCGACCGAATCCGGGCAGGACGGCAGCATCCCGGCGTCGAAGAAGCCCGCGGAGGAGAGGCTGCCGATGGGGAAGAGCGAGAAGAGCACCTGCGAGGGGAGTCACGGTGCAGCGGCGGCCGCCGGAGCCCGGGGAGAAGAAGCCGACGTCGAAGAAGCCCGCGGAGGAGCGGCTGCCAGTGGGGACGAGCGTGGCGGCACCGGCAGAGACGGGCCGAAGACGGCAGGATTGGGCGGTGCGGCTTCAAATCCAGGGAGACGACGACCCAAGGACGGGCGGCGGCAGCGACGGCCTGGGCGACGGCATCACCAGCGCGAGGCGGCCGTCAACGAGAATCCGAGGTGGCGTCGAAGGCACCGGAGACGACAGCGACTGGAGCCAACGAAGAAGAGGCCACCCCCAGGAGTATAAGATTGATCCTTCGGGGGGCAGAGGCCGCGGAAGACGAACCGAAAGATTAGGTTTTAACTTTGCGTTGATACTACGTGGGTATCCAAGAGCCCCAATTAAAAATATATATAGGATACAAAGAGAACAAAAGACTAAATCCTAATACACTAAGAAATACCACTAAACCCTTAACAATTGCAAGTATCCAAATTCAATAAAAAAGATCCTGTAAAAAAACTGACTCAAAAGAATAAGCTTACAAATATAAGCTTCTGCTCACTGTTGGCAAGCCCAATCGACGCAGAAAATTTCTGTATTCAGATAGCATGTCAGTTAACTAAACAAGAAAGATATTGAAGCTAGGTTAGTGCTCAAACTTATGGTTATGAATATCAATAAAAAATGGCAAGAGCTGGGACCAAAATACTAGACCTAATAGTAGTGGAGTGACAAACAAAAATATAAAATTAGGAAATGGAAAAAGAAAAAAGAAAAGAACCTCAGACAATGTCTTTGGAGCTACAGATAGATTGTTTATTGGAGACATGTTAAATGCCTTTTGCCTTAGAACATGATTTTCGTTTTCCAAGTTTGCAAGTTTCTCCTGCAATCTGAATTCGGGAAGCCATTAGCTGTTAGAAACTTTCCAATAGAAAGAGCAGCCAAAACCATAGGCTACTCCACGGATCATTCCAGCATCCTGCGGTTTTATATATACAAGGGAAAACATACTTGTCCAGATTTTGCTGGAGATGATTGCATTTCCCCTCCACGTCTTTCAATTTCTCCATTGTATCATCACTACTTTTACGAGCTGTGGTAAGTTCATTTTCCAGCAATGAGTTCTTCTTTGATAATGATTCGACTAAGTTCTGTGCAGAGTAAAAGAGAACTGCTTCAACTAAAGAACAATGAAGAGATAAATCAAAGCTAGCACCTTTCAACAAGTCTCGAAATGTAACAGTGATTCATGTTAGAAAAAAAGGGAGGACGGAGCATATTGCCTAAGGGAAAATTACAGCAGCAAGCATAGAGAACCATACTAATTCCATTAATAAGCCTTAGAAGGAACCTTGTCATGTCAAAAAGCTTATGAGTTCCGATCATGCAGAAAGAGTGAAGTAAAGACAGAAATTCTGTTGCCATTTTATCGCAATGGAAAAAGGAACACCAATTAGACAGTAAAAACTTATTTGACTTCAGAAAATTATATATTCCCTCTGAAAAGATGAAGGGTAAAAAAAATGCCTAAGAGGACAATTGAAAATGGAGGCCAACCAAGTGGTCAAATATTATAAGGAGAGAAGCCTTCAAACCTTTAGATTGGAGTTCTCTTTTTCTGCTTCTGCTGTCATAATCTTGTTACTCTGCAACATAGCAATCTCTCTCGAAGACTTGTCCAATTGCCTCTGGAGCAGCAGACTTTTGTCATGTTCACTTTGAAAAGCTGATTTAGCTTCAGCACATTTTGCGCTTAATGATTCTATTATTTTGTCGCGCTTTGATATTTCTGCCAACTTTGATTCCTCACTGGTAGCCTACATTTGAAAGTCCATGAATCATGAGCAAATATCCACAATCATGAGAAACAGAATAAGTTAAAAAATCACAATTCTGACAGCTGCAGCACCTGATGATTCTATTATACAGCATCAAATGTACATTAACATTTCCAGAAATGCTCAGAAAATTAACCAATTTCAAGGTAACCCAAAAAACCACATGAGATTATTTTTATAAGTGCTGACATCCCCTGTATTTCAGTAATTACTTGTCTAACTAAATTATATGGCAGACCACGTGCAGTCTGAGGCATTTCAATTAATCTTATCAATGTGACTGAACAAATGTAGCAAACATCAAACAACTGTTAAAAAATAATCGCCCATGTACTGGCAGGAAAAAGCACAACACTATCAAATACACGCAAACACATACAAAATAAGGAAACAAAATAAGTAATACTTAACAAATAAAACACCAAAGTGATAGTGGAATAAAATACTTACCCGCATTCTCCTTTCCAGAGTAAGTCTTAAAGTAAGATCATCCAACCTTTTCTCAAGTTTATTCTTTGCCTCACGTAGTGCACCAGCTTCGTTTGCAGCCTATAACAAAAACCAGGGCATAAGAATACTCCCCACGCATGACAATAACAGACTAGAAACAATACAAGACTTCACGCAGGCTAACAAGGCGTGCAGGATGAAAGGTAAAATGAACTGAAATCATTCCAGTCGCAAAGGAACATGTATGCCTTATGAGCATGTGTAGGAAGAAAGAAAAAGGAAATGAATAGTATTTTAAGAAAAGAACAAAATTTTGAAATTCGTAATGCGGGTATCAGCCAATCATTTTGAGATTTGCAGTACTGCTTGAAACATGCCAATAGATTCTGTAATGCCCATAGAATTGCAATAAAAGAAATTACCATTTTGAGTCTCCTCAGCTCCCTTCTTGCAAGTTTCTGTCTCCAAGCACACTGAATTGCTACAGTAGCTTGCCTGTAATGCTGGAAAAGCATGACAACCTTCCATTTTCGCCATAAGGACTGCAATATGGCAACAAAAGCTAATGTTAAACAAATTCAACCATACGAGGTCTTAATTTTTATTACAACCAAGTGATGACATCGCTATACAATATAACCTTCCATGTCTTCTTAATATTCCTAGAATCTAGATCCACAACAGCCAAAAATAGATGGAGTAACATGATTATGATTTGTAAAGAGAGCTTAAAATCTCAAACTATTTGCTTACTAACATGGATTTTTTTGTGCAGAAAATAAACCTGCAACTTAACTTACTGTCTACTGAACATTGAACCGAAAGGATATACTTGCTTTGATGGTTTCATTTCTTGCACAGTTGAGAGAGAGAGGGGTGCACCTGTATCACTAAAGCAGCCTTCTGCTCTCTAATGGTTGAGAAATAGCGGCGAGCAATAAACCCTCTAATACAGGATTGAATAAGCAGAGCCGCAGAACATGACTGCTGGTAAGTCCGATGTAACAGCCAACTTCGGACATATTTCTGAACGATTATGGCAGCCGCTGTTTCTCTTCTGATCATATACATCTTTCTAGCTAAACAGCCTATAAGATCATTTGAAATTAGAAACCAATGTACCAGCAATTCAGCATCAGAAAGAGCAAGATATTACAATTCAATGAGGATGCTTACAAGAACAACTGGATAAGATTTTTGCAATTTGCAAGTCATGAAAATAGCAGGCACAAGAGTGTGAGATATAATTAAAAAAGGAAAGAAAATTAAATGTATCATCTAAGTAGCAAAAGTTATGGGAGTAATTTGGCATCCTAAGTAACTGAACTCACTAGAATGCCGTTCTACGACTCTATGTAACAACTACCAAGCCCCAGCAAACAATTACTCCCTCTGGTCACAAAAAATGTGTCACTGTGGCAAGCATGCAATCAAACTTTGAGATTTTTGGCCATTGATCCTTATTTGATACTCCCTCCGTTCTTTTTCAGATGTTTTCGAATGTGTGCAATCAACCTTTCAAAACTTTGACCTCTAAGATACACAAAGGTATTTGGATTTGTTATGTGGAAATGACATTACTAGATTTCTCATTAAAATACTTTCGTATCATTATATGTTTAATAATTTTTGGTAACATATAATTAGACAAGGTAATGGTCAAATGTGTGTATTGGAGACCCTGTCAATGTCCAAAATGGCGTGTAAAATGTTAAAGTATATATTCTTGTAATATAGAGTTGACTGGCAGGAAGGCTCGTATGGCCCGTGTAACCTATGTATGGGTGTGTGTATATCTCATCATGATCAAAAGAGAAGGTTTAGGTGCTATTCATAATATTATAACATGGTATCAGAACCTAGAGTTAGGGTTAGGGACTGACTTGGTCTGGCCGCCACCATCCTCGTCGTCGTCGACGACCCTCTAGCAAGCCGTCACCAGCGTGCTACCTCTCCCTCTCCAGTGGTTCCTTCTGTCGTAAATTGGCTCTGTCGCTGACTCCTCTAGTCTGGCACCCCCGACACTACTTCATCACCGCCCGCCCAAATCCGTCATCCAGTTCTTGCCTTTGGCTCTACTTCATTGTCGACCGCCCGAATCTGCCTCAGAATCGTCATCGTCGCTGTCGCTTGGCTGCTCTAGGCTCGTCACTTGGCTTTGAGCTGCCTGGATTCATTGTTGCTCGACTGCTCTCGGTGGTGCAAAGGCCGTCGCTTGGCCCAACTCAGTGCTCTGCTTACTGAAGCCTGTCTCCTCTGCTCGGGTGCTCTGCTTCAGCTCGTCCTACTCTCTTCGGGTCACCGCAGCCGCTCTGCCGCCACTAAGCTACTTATAGTCGGACCTGTGCTGCTCTACTTCTCTCATGGTGACTTTTGACCCGTTTCTTGGTGCCGGTGTTCTATTGGCCTCTTATATCAAGCTTAATGGCCAAAACTATCGAGATTGGGCCTCCTTAGTTCGCATGCCACTTCATCGATTGGACTTGCTTCACATCTCATCGAGGATCGGTCGCCACTTCATGAGAATGATCTTGTAGGAGCTTGTGCTTGGCAGGCTGTAGATGATCGTGTGATGGGTGTACTATGCATGAGTGCAGAGGTCCCAATTCAAGCATCATTCATTGATATATCCTCTACCAAGGAGATGTGGGAGTACTTGCAACAGCAATATCAGCAGACCAGTGAGGCACTTCGTTTCTCGCTTGAATAGCTTCTCACTAACCTACAGCAGCAGGACATGTCCATTGAGGAGTACTATAGTGCATTCACCAACATATCCAATCAATTGGCATGTATGACTCCCAGGCGTGTAGACTATGTGTTCTCCTGGGAAGCGTTATGAGCAGCAACATCTCATGTTTGCGTTTGTGATGCATCTTCGGTCTGAGTTTGAGTCTGCTTGTTCTTTGCTACTTGGTCAGACGCCTCTTCCCACCATGACAAAGGCATTTGCTCCACTACTTGCTGAGGAGACTTGACTTCGCTCACTGTCTGCTTCTTCTACATGGTCTAGTGGTTGCTCCACCTCCCACAGCTACAACTTCCTCTAGCGAGATCGTTTGCCCCCACTGCTTGAAGGGATGCAATACTGATCGTTGTTTCAGACTGCATCTTGTGTTACTAGCTGCCTATTGAGCCAAGTGTGCTGCTGAGAGAGCTCGTCGTGCCTCTGGTCCTTCTCCTGGTGCTCACACGACAATCGTAGTTATCTTTGCTACTGGTACTTCACGATCAGCTTCAGTCAAGTCCTTGTTGGGATCTCCTGGTGGGCCAACAGCACCAGTCAGGTACTTGGGTTTTGGATTCAAATGCCTCTTTCCATATGACATCTGCTGGTACCCAGCTAGTGGCATGTAAGAATGTCACAGAGGGTGTTTGTGTTCAGACAGTGGATGGCACATCCTATCTGGTTACCCATTAGGGCACATTATTCCTCAGTCTACTATTTTGATGTCTCTCTTGTTCCTCGATTATCTATGAATCCCATATCTGTTGGTTAGCTTACTAATATGACCTACTTTGTTGGTTTTGATTATTCTTCATGTTTTGTGCAAGATTGTCAAACTAGGGCTCTCATTGGTACTGGTCGTCGCCATAGTGGAGCTCGGGGCCTCTATGTGTTGGATCATCTGAGTCTTCCTTCATCATCCCCTTCCATTCCAGTTGGATCTGCTGCCAAATCTAATTCTACTACCTTCTCCACTACCTTCTATCAGTGGCACCATCGTTTGGGTCATCTCTGTGGCTCACGTCTATCTGCCTTAGTAGGTCAAGGTGTTCTTGGCTAGGAAGCACCGATATGTGGCTGACCAGTCGTACACGTACACAATACGGCGATACAGTATCGCAAGGTATCGATGGAATTTAATTTTCAAAATTAATAAAATTAATCGCGATACTTCCCAATACTTGTTAGCCCAAAACCATGCAAACAAAAGCACGTTACCAAAAAGGCCATTACCAATCGTCCCATTTATTACCTAGTGCCGATATTACCTTAACCCTATCGCCCTCCCTCGCCAACCACTCAAGCGCTCACTCGGTAGTAGGGCTGTAAACGAGCCGAGCTCGAGTGAGCTTGACCTGGCAAGCTCGAGCTCGGTAGAAACTCGAGCTGAGCTCGAGCGAGCCTGAGATCGACATCAAACTTCAAGCTGGGCTCGAGCTCGGCTCGGACAAAAATCGAGCTCGCTCGAGCTCGGCTCGTGTAGGTTCGGTGGGGAGTCTCGGAGGGAGTACCTGCGGTTGCAGAGCCGTGGCCGAGGCACCGAGTTGCCAGATCCGGCCATCCGAGTCAAGGAGGCGGCGCGCCGCGAGAGAGAGGAGGGTGCCGGGGAGGAGGAGGCGGCGGCGGGAGAGGAGAGGCGCCGGGGGACGAGGCCACGAGGGGCGGCGGCGGGCCGGGTCGAGGAGGGGTGGCGACGGGGAAGAGGAGGGGCGCCGAGGGGGACGAGGCCACGAGGGGTGACGGCGGGGGGCGAGTGTTAGTCGCTGGACTCTTGCTCTTGGTGATAGCAAGATCCTTACTCTCATGGAGAGGATGACACTAGGAGATGGGGCAAGTTTTCTTGTTTATTGCTCACACAATGTCATGCCAACCTGAGGGGTTGGAGATACATATTTATAGGCTGCTAGTCAGCCAAGCATATGCCAAGATGCTATCCTAGACTAGTCCAAGATGCCGTCCTAAAGCTAGTCTAAGATGCTAAAGCAAAAAGCTGCTAAAGTAAAAAAGCAAGTCCTAGATGCTAAATCAAAAGCAAGTCCTAGATGCTAAAGCAAAAACAAAAAGCACCATGTACACCATGTGCAGACAACACAAAGACTTATCGTCGTCTTGTGGGAGAGTTGAACCATCCTGATCTTGGAGCAGAGCTCAAGGAACTTGATCCTTCCAAGAGGCTTGGTGAGCAGATCCGCAAGGCGATCCGTGGTGTTGATGTAGCTTGCCTTGATGCTTCCTTCATCCAGCGACCTCGGATGAAATGGTACTTCACCCGGATGTGCTTGCTCGTTCATGGAAAACGGGTTCTTTGCCGGGGCTAGAGCGGACTTGTTGCCCACCCCGAGCTCCACCGCCGATGTCCCCTGCCGAGAGATCACCAAGCGATCGGCGAGCGAGTGCTGAGTCGAGCGGTGGAAGCCGCTATGTACTCGGCCTCACGGTGGACAGGCCACCACCGCCGCTTGATCGATCGCCGGTGAACGAGGCACTTGCCGAGGAAGAAGAGAATCCCGCTTGTGCTCTTGCTTTGGTGTCGATGTCGCCGCGTGTGGTCACCGCCGCCGCATGCCGACAGTGTGCCGCGCCAGACACTCGGGTAATGGAGGCCGTGGTCAAGGGTCCCGCAACGTAGCGGATGATCCTCTTCACGCGCCTGCGATGCTCGTCGTCGGTCGTTGCATGAACCGACTAACGAGCCAGCGGAGAATGCCAAGTCCGGCCGTGTGTGGGCGAGGTAGCGAAGGCTCCCACAAGACGCGTCGATGCTGCGTGGCGCCCACCTCCTCCGTCGTCTTTGTCGCGGCTCGGCCGACCTCTCCTCCATTGGGAGAGAGAGTGGGTTGCGATCGGTGAGCCCAGCTAGCTCAACGACGCGCTTGGCGTGGCGATGCCGTCGGCGTGATCCGGAATCATCCCGTGCACCTCGATCCCTAAGTAGAAGGAGAGACCCGTGTCACTCATCCGGAAGGTGGCCTTCATCTCTTCCTTGAATGCCGCCACCTCCGCATCCTTGGTGCCGTGATCACCAAGTCGTCGACGAGACACCCACCGCCAGGCATTTTCTCCATCTGCCCGCCGCAGATGGCGCCTCGTGCGGACTTTGCTCGACGCCCATTCCTTTCAACGTGGAGTCCAACTTGGCGTTCCACGCCCTCGGTGCTGTCGCAAGCCATAGAGGGCCTTGCAGGCGTGAGCACCTGCCCTCCTTGCCGGGATCGCAAATCCCGCGGTGATGCACGACCTCCTCCTTCAAGTCGCCGTTAAGAAATGCCGACTTGACATCCATGTGATGAACGTCGCCGTCGTCGCCGCGTAAGTGCTCCTATCATGATTGTCTTCGCCTTGATCCGAGGCAGGCGGCTCGCCGGGATAGTTATCCAATGCGATAAGCTCGGCTAACGTAAGCGTAGTGGCGTCGGCCGCGATCAAAGTCGTGAGCGATGATGGTCGAGGCCCATGTCTTGCTCGCCGTGACCCGGAAAATGGGGCGGTCGGTGGTCTCACGCCCGCCGCAAGTGGTGGCCGGTGGTGAAGGGTGGGCGTGGTCGGTCCGAAGGTGGTGGAGCACTCGCCGGGCGGTGGCGAGCAAGGTGTCGAGGTGGACAAGCTCGGTGAAGGCAGTGGTAACGAGATCTCGAAGTGGGCTTCGTCGACAACAAAGTCCACGAGTGAATGGTAATCGTCGCCTTGTCCCCGTCACCTGGCGCCGTCGAACACAACGTGGATCGAGATGCGGAGGCGTGTGGCCGCCGAGAATCGGTGAACGCCGAGCCTCGCGTGTGCCGATGAACACTCGGTGCTCCTTGGCGAGCTTGTGTGGCCGCTCCTTGAGTCGAAGCGGTCGACCCGCAAGTGGAGACCGCGGCTTGCGCCCGTGCCAAGCCTAAATGACGGCCCCGCTGTCGAGCGCTTTGGTAAGCGAGCGGTTGAGGATGTAGACGGCCACCACGCGCCTCTCCTGTAAGACGGCAAGATCCCTTTGCTCGGGAGGGCCCGAGCCATCCTCACAACACGCCAGTTGGTTGCGCTGCCGATGACGCCGTTCTCGCGGCAGACGTGCGGGGCGAGAGCGGCGCGCCAATCCCTGAATACTCGCCGCAAGACGACGCGACGCACGCTGACCGGCTGGCGCGTTGCTCTATGCGCAAGACGCGCAGCGGCTGCGCCGCACTCCGCCGCATGACGCCTGCGTGCGCCGATGGCGCCCGCAGCCTCTCTCCTTGCTACCGAGGACCATCACCCACATAGTAGCGAGAGGTCGCCGACGAGCAGCCAGGAAGTAGCGTCCTCCCGGGTGGCCGATGTCACCGGCCACACAAGTCCCGTGCACGAGCTCGAGCCTCTCCTTGGCCCGAAACTACGCCCGCTGGGAAAGGAGCGCTCCGCCGTGTCAACACGCAGACGCCGCAGAACCGCCCACATGGTCAAAACACGGCGGGCCTCGCGCCATTTCCGTGGCACCGAGCGCCGTGGCCTCGAGTGAAGGTGCCCGCGCTCGCTGCGCTGCACCACGCCGTCGTCCCCGGCGAGTAGCGAGACAGAGAGGTTGTGCCACCGCGGCGTGAAGAGTGTAAGAGTCGATTTGCGCTCTCTGGTTACCTTGGCAAGAAAGCGCGTCGAAGATCCCAAACCGCAGCACCCGTGCTCGATCTCGACACGCGCAGCGCGTTCTCATCCATGCCCCTGGCCGATGATGGAGTTCGCAGATCGGGGATAGTAGTGAAGCCGGCCGAGTGCCTCTGCCGCCATCTTGGCGACGAAGACGACAGGAGGGCGCCCTTGATCTCCACGGCGGAGGCATCGCCGAACCTGACGGCGTTTCGAACGCTCGAGTCGAGCTCCTCGAGCGCTGGTCGAGCTCGGAGAAGAACTCGCCGCTGGTCATATGGTGGAGTGGCGCGGGTGTCGAGCACCGCGCGTCGGTCTTGTCATTGGCGTCGCCTTGTCCTGCTTGCCGAAGTGTGAGGCGGTGGTGCGTCGGCTGCGCCGTCAAGCGAGCCAAAGAGCGGAGAGCTGTGCCCGTGCGTTTCGCTCGCATGTGATGCTTGGCAAGCGCACGCACATGATCCTCCCTCTCCGCCGGGGACGTGGACGGCGTTGGGCCGCCGGACAATAACCTGGCGCAAGCAGCCCGATGCTTGTCGTAAATCTCCATTAGCCATCGCGCCGCTGGCCGCCTGGCTCCTCGCCCTCGGCACAGCCGCATGCTTTTGGGCGCTGCGCGCTGCTGCATGTGCGCGCATGCGTGGAACTCCTGCCTTTTGGTCCCACCAGTGTCGGCGAGGAGCCCGAATGGAGGAGAGGAGCGAGGAGCTCGCCAATGCCGGTCGGTCGATGTCATCGACACTGAGGAGGCTGAGGCGAGCCGCCGGTCATCGCCGGGAGACCCGGATCGAACCGACGCCGGCTCGCTCCTCCCGGACGGCGCGTCGGATGAGATCGCGCGTTGAGTGCTCAGTAAATCATTAAGGCGACGCCACAACTCTCTCCTCGTAGTGTGTGATCCGAACCGCACCGCCAACAGAGTGTTGAGACGCGAAGGCCTCGCAGTCCGGTTTGGCCCTTCTCGCGGCTCCGCGAGTGCGCAATCGCAATTCTCTTGCGCACGGCTGGCTGATGCGGGATGCCGGCCGGGCGCGGCCTGCCGCCCTGCAAGTATCCCGATCGTGCTTGTTGAACGAGAGCCCTAAGCGCGCTTGTTGATCATAGGCTGGCGCATGGCCGTCTCGCGATCATCGTGGTCCGATGAGTCGAAGCGCCGATCCCCTGCAATGATCCCAGCAGCCGCGCTGCCGACCGTTTACCCTTACTCATCACCGGCACGCACCGCTCGACAGTTTGTTGGTCTTCGCGGCGCGCTGGCGTGCCGACGGCGTCGCCGGCTGCCCTTGGCGTACTCGATACACACGTACGTGCGATGCAGTGGCCGGGAGGAATCGCGAGAGAGAGTTACTGCTGAGCCGCTGGCTCCGACGCGCTTCCCGACGCCGCAGTGACCTCGTCTCCACCGAGCTTCCTTTACGCGCTGCCAGCTTTCGGCTTCGCAGGCCTGGCCTCGTGGCTGCGTGCCTCTTGGTGGCGTGTGCTGGTGCCGGGTCTCGCGCCGCGCTCAGCGCTCATGGAGGTCGTCGCGCTGCTATGTATCCCATCGGCTTTCTTTGCAGCGTGACTTCGACAGAGCCGCTGACAGACAGAGCTGTCGGCGCGTTTCTTGACTCTTGCCGCTACTACCCGGCCTGCTCGCTTTGGCTCACATTTCGTTTACTCGGCGTGGACTTAGGGCCGTCTACGGCTTCTCAAGCTGCCCCGCACTTCGTGACGTCTCGCCGTGGCTGCCCGGCCCGACGGCTCGTTGAGGTGCCACATGGAGATCTGCGAGATCTCATCAGGGGCTGAGGGAATTTGGCGAGGAGAGAGGGTCTGAAAGTGCGGCCGGCCTGGAGCCGGCGTCTTGGCCAACGCTGCCAGGAAATTGTCCGTGCCGAAGGTCGAAGAGTCATGAGCGTGATACAACTCGAGTGGATGGCTCTGATACCACTTGTTAGACTCTTGCTTTGGGTGATAGCAAGATCCTCTACTCACTGGAGAGGATGACACTGGAGAGGGGCAAGTTTTCTTGTATCCTTTGTTAATGCAACTGAGGGGGTTGGAGACATACATTTATAGGTGCTAGTCAAGCCAAGCATATCTCAAGATGCTATCCTAAACTAGTCCAAGATGCTGTGTCTAAAGCTAGTCTAAGATGCTAAAGCAAAAAACAAGTCCTAGATGCTAAAGCAAAGCAAGTCCTAGATGCTAAAACAAAAAAAAGCACCATGTACACCATATGCAGGAAGACACAGACTTATCCGAGGAGTCCGCCGATGAGAGGGCCGGGGGGGCATGGCGGCATGGAATGATAAGAGGCGTTGGGGACGGGCTGCCCGAGGAGAGGCAGACCGAGAGAGGAGCCGCAATGCCGCGACGACCAGTGCGAGGCCATGTGAAGGAAGCGGGGCAAGGCAGTGAGGAGGGCCACATGGACCAAGAGCAGCAGGTGCCCGACGGCCGGAGGGGCAGCAGCTGAGGCAGCAACGGGGTGGCGAGGCGGAGGGTGGAAGGCGGCCGGCTGAGGCAGGAGCACGGATGGAGGCAGGGGCAAGGGCGGTGGTGAGCGGCAGAGGCACCGCGAGGGGCAAGGCGCGGGGGCTAGGCTGCGCACGTGGTGTAGTGAGAGGAGTCGCGGCAAAGTGTGGCAGGTTTAGACAGATTTTGGCAGGGCGGGAGCGGGGCGTGGAATTGTGGGGAGGGTAAAAAAATCTAAGCTCGCAGCTATTCTGAGCTCGCCTGCTCGTTAAAGCTAAGTTGTCTGACCATGTTCGAAGTCCCTGGCGGCCAGTCTCGATTCGTCTGGAAGAGCGAAAGGCTCGCCTCGAAAGTCGATCGAGCTGAGCCTCTTCAGAGAGTGCCCACTATAGACCGGTGGCCATTCGCGCCTCAACGGCGGCCGCCACGCCGCCCCTGGCTTCACCTGACCTTGCTGCCTCTCGGCGCTACTGGTACTCTCCAATAGAGTTGCATTGTTATATTGAGGATCTCATTGTTGACTATCCAAGTCTCGATAGGGCAGGTAGCCACCTACCAATAGAGTTGCATGTTCAACTTCGTTCCACATATGCCACTCTTGATTATCCCTTCAGGTATTATCATATTGTTGGCAGTCTCGTCAATCTTACTATCACCACACCAGATATTGCTCATGTTGTTCATATTCTTAGCGGGTCGCTGTTGCTGCGTCTACCTTAGTTCATTATGATCGTGTGCCTACATTAGAAGCACTATAGTTCCTTTGTTTGTTCTATCTTCAAGTGACACTTTAGTCCACTTTTTAGCTGGCTTTCCCCCTCGGTGATCTTGTTCTTCCGTCAGTTGATCTTTCTTGTCTCTCTCTTGCTGACTACCTGTCCAAGAAATAGATTGCAAACTATTGTTCTAGTGCTTAGTGAGTGAGGAGCTTTCTTAGCTACTACCATCCCTACAAAGATATCCCGCTTTGCTTGGTGTGGTCGTTGATCTGGTGTTCATTGTGATGCTCCTACACCTCTTTGTGTGATGCATCGAGAGCCATTCCGTAGCCAATGGTCCTATGAAGCATGGGCCTATTTACATATTGTTGTTGATGCCTCATTCACACGCTACACACATTGTTGGCAACAACACTCCGAGTCGATATGCCTTTAGAACTTCAGTGGATTTCTTCACAATGCACTGCAAGCATAAGCATCATCTATATTTACTCAAACTCAATGTGTCAGACTCGCAAGCATCATCATCTATATTTACTCAATGTGCTAAAGTATATATTCTCGTAATATAGAGTTAAGGGTGGCAGGAAGGCCCATGTGGCCCATGTATGGGTGTGTATGTCTCCTCATGATGAATAGAGAAGGCTAAGGTGCTATTCATAATATTATAACATAAAAAAAGAACAGAGGTAGTATATAGGTTGATCACATGAAAAAAATATATGTTTAATCCAGTTCATTCGGATGACATAGCAGTAGTTCTGTTTGTTGTTCTATCCCAAAACCTGACTGCCATACAAATAATAGATGAAGCAATACAATAAGGGCACATGTTTACCTCTACAATATGCTTGTATAGAAATTGAAGCCTCCCTTGTTTTCACAAATTCTTTGCGGATGACGAATGTTCTGAAACGGCCTTGAATATGACGTGCAGCATTGTCCAAAACCTCAGCACGGCGCATATCTAATATCGCAATTTGACCGGCTCTAAGGAAAACCTTTGTTCTACCAAGCTATAAGGTAAAATAAAGGGTCAAACTGTCAATAAATTATTTTCACCTGCTCTCAACCAAAGCCAGTAGAGTATAAAACTATCAATTGCTTCAATTGGGAACAGAATGATAATGTGTTGAAAAATTGGAAGTGCATGTACAAAAACATTGGTGTTTCTTTTACATAAATCAAAATGAAGAGCAAAATGAGGATCAGTCAAGGAAACAGGTGTGATTCATTTATAATTTTATATCATCAAGAAACATTAGCAAATGGCAACAATATGATATGAGTCCTGCAGATTACTTGAAAATTGTCGAGCTTCATCTTTTCAAGTATTCCCTTTGTCAACACCCTTTCATCGTAACTGCATAATCAAGCATAAACAACATAAGGTAATGCAAACTAAAAAAACAAACAAAATAACAACTGTTGTTTTTGTAAACAGCCCTTGATAAACTCCAAGCCTTTCCCACAGGACTTCCCACAAATTCTTATAATTTAAAGGTCACGGATGCCTTGCTTTTTCCAGGATAAGAGAGTTTGTGCAGCAAAATTAGCAATTGAGCATCTCAGCAACCATTTGAAATGGCAGGATGTGTTCAGTTGCTCCAGACCTATGTTTATGCGCTGATTCAAATTCTACAGCACTAAATTATCCCATAAAATAGTAAAGAATTAACACAAGTCACAAGCTATCATTAAAATGCAAGAATTGGTTCCACCTATATGTAACTGACGAGGACATATTGGATCAAAGTAGCACCACAGCCCACAAATGGCTCAAATGCCACACACAAAGCAGTTGCCAATACAAACTACAGATATCAAATTACAAGAAGCATTGTTCATACGGAACGACCATTTATAGGGCAAAAGATGATGTTTGTTGAAGCACATTTATATCAAATGCAACACAAGCAACAAGAGCTTGTTAAGTTTCAAAGTAAAGCAGTTCAACAAGTACCAGCTATAAAGTGTGCCCACAAGGCCACAGCAAATGGAATGTTTTGCAGTTGTGATTAAGATCACCAACTCCGTGAGCACAAAAAAGAAAAGTTGTATTGCTTATAAAGTGGTGCAGTCAGCATTGCAAACTGTGAAGCAAACAACTCGAGAACTAGTTGCATGAAGTATATATTAGGTACCTTCCAAGCATCAAGTCAGGAACTAGAACGCCAAACCGATCGACAAATTCAGCATAAGTCCTTCTGGTAGGATAGCCAGCAAGACTAATGCGAACAGCCTCTAAAACACCCTGCCACACCACCAAATTACGATCTTAAGGAAAATATCGATCGGTAGACCATGCAGGTAGCAACATATAGAAGCAGAAATAATGAAGCAGCATTTAATTTTATGATGTATAGCTTGAGAGTGTTATAAAGCATAAGCACTGAAGGATAATTAATATAACATGGTAGGGCAAACAATTTTTTATGTGTGTTTATGAATGTTGTTCCAGTTACTTGCCCAAATTGCTCAAGGTTGTACGCCTACTCAAGTTACGTGCTGGTATGATGTACGACCAGTATGTCACCAGCCCCAATCAATGAATTGGGCAAGTTGGCACAGCACCAACAAACTATTGGCATAAGCTTGATTCATCTACTGCAAAAAGGTATGATTTGAAGCAGCAATGATCAACTTTAACATTTCATGCTACAGAGTGCCAACAGTAAACTGAGGTGAACATCAGAAACTACGTGTTATGTGGGCAGATGTGATAGTGAAGAAAATGATGAGAAAGACATACTATTGCCCTGGTATTCTATGTTTATGATAGAAGTTCTTACTCCACAACGCAGTTGGTGCAAGACGCTTTGATTTTCAAAAAGCTGCGGTCGGTTAACAGAGTTAGGCTTCACGCAGCGTACATAGTGAGGTTCTGTCGACTTGAGGGTTTCCATGAGGGCTTGAAGTTGTTGCTACAAAACAATGAATATAAAATGCCAGTCAGAAGAGTCAGAATATTGTGGCTTTAAATACAAACCCAAGGCAATGATTAGAAATGAGAAAAATCAGTGTCTCAATTACAGGCATGAAGTAAGAATGAATTGAATAAAATAGCCAAAGCTAGCAAGCAGCATCTCCATGTGGTAATTCAAAGGAACTTCAAGGAAACATCAAATTTCCAAAAGTGATCTAAACCACTCATATATCAATAATGACTGATGAGCATTTGTGCAGCCAACTTTTTTTTGTTGAAATAATAATATGCTTGGAGGAAAACTAACACTATAAAAGATTGCTAATATGGAATAAAAAAGGTTATCTATGTTAGTCGCTGGATTCTTGCTCTTGGTGATAGTAAGATCCTTACTCTTATCGAGAGGATGACACTTGGAATTTTCATTTATTACATTAATGTCATGCCAAACCGGGTTGGGGATACAAATTTAGGCTAGGTGCTCCAACAGCCAAGCATATGCTAAGATGCTAGTCAAAAGCCTGTTAAAGCTAGTCTAAGATGCTAGTCTAAAGCTGTCCTAAAACTAGTCTAAGATGCTAGTCTAAAGCTGTCCTTAAGCTCAAGATGCTAGTCTAAAGTCTAAGTACAAGAACCATGTGCCCCCCCCAAAGACTAAAAGACAAAGGGACTTATTCATCATTCTCCCCTAAGTCTTGTAGGCGCTTGTGGGAAAGTTGAACCATCAGATCCCAGAAGCTCGCAGAGGAATTTGACCCTCCCAAGAGGCTTATGAAAGAGGTGTCCGCTGATCCGTGGTGATAGCTGCCTTGATGTCTGTCCCTTCTTCCAACACGACATGTATGGAATGCCCTGAGTGTGCTTGCTTCAGTTCGTCAGGAGCGTACTGCGAGCGACATGGCAGAGACTTCCCCACGCATCTGGCCTTGGCCGCGCACTTGAGATGTCAGGACCACCAAGTCAGCCGTAGGCGAGCCGCAGGCCAGGTCGATGTACGCATACCGCGCGTGAGTACTACCACCGGCGCCACCTGTACCACCACCGCTGGTATATAACTTGGCACGGCCTGAAAGAAAGAGAATCCCGCGCTTGCCGCGCGATCGGCGTCGGCGGTGCCTTGTCGCCGGTCGCGCCGCACGGACGCCGCGGGAAGCGTCGAAGGTAGAGAGAAGCCGACCGGAGAGGAGCGCGCAGCCGAGATCCACGCCGCTGCCGATGCTGGCCGTTTGGATGTGATGAACCGATGGCTGGCATGGCCGACGGCGCCCAACCGCCGAAGCACACACGGCAGCGCGGCCCCACTGAGAGTCGAAGGCGGACGTGCTGCGTCCCACTCCTGTCTGATCCGGACAGACTCCCTACTGGCCGACTTCATGTTTGGAGTGGGGCCGGTGATCCATGTCCATGAGCGACTGCAGCGGCTCGGCAGCCTGAGAGAAGTGATCCGAGAGTATCTGAGATACTCCGGGTGGTGGACCTCGATCCCAGAGGAAGGGCAGAGGCTCCTCGCTCATGCAGGAAGGTTTCATCTCGCGCTGAGCTTCGCTCGGAACCGGGCCACGTGTCCCGCCATCGTCACCAGTAGTGAGTCGTGTCGCGTCAGCACGGCAGCAGGCCACGCTGCTTCCTCCTAAGGCAGCGTGAGAGCGGCTCCGTGCAGCCCAGCGGCGCCGTCCTGCCGGGGAAGCGGCTCCGCGAAGAACGCCGAGGATGTTGTCCATATATAGTGCGTAATGATATAGCGAGGCGTCAAATCGCTGTGGCGTGGTAGCGTGTAGCGACAGTTCCGTGTCGAGGGAGGCAGCGAATGCGGCGGCCGCACCATGTGGCCAAGGCGTTCTGGGCGATCTGGATCTGTGGGTCTGGAAAGGAGTCGCGGAGCGCGCGGGAAGTGGGCTAGAGTGCAAGGTGGTGGAATGGGCATCTGCGGGAAAAGGGCCGAAGAGCTGTGAGAGCGGTCCAGAAGAGGCGTAATCGAGCCGGGGTCGTCGAGAGAAATGGGCCGAGTCTAGCCTAGCACACCGGCTCTTCTCGAAGGCGGAGTGTCGACAACAAAGTCTCACGAGACGCGAACTGGTCGCGATTGTCCCAATGACGCCTCCTTGTCCTAGAGTTGGAACCGCCGCTGACCGGCGCGCCATGCGCCATGGAGAGGCGTCGGCCGCGATTGGCAGCAGCGCCGCTGTATGTTGGTGCGGCCAAGGCCAGACCGCTCTCCCTGTAGACTATGTAGCCAGACCATCCACCGGATCCTTCTCTAGAAGATACCCGGCCGGTAAATCTGGAGAGCGCTTCAGGCAATTCGTATCGCTTGCCGCAGTGCGAGGAGCGGCGACCTGACTGACCGCTTTAACTGACATGGTCATGAGAGAGACGAAAGTCTGACAATCGGCGAAATGACAGCGGACGGACCAATGTGGCGGTTGTCAGCGCGTGAACGTGGCGGCAGGCTACGCATAAAATAAGCACTGCATCTGATCGGATCGGCTTCCACACCTGCCGGAGACCATCACACGCGCGGGGAGAAGAGAGGCAGAAAGAAAGTAGAGCGTCGGTCTCCCTCCGCCGCGGTCCAGAACGGCAGTCACCACACAGTACACGAAACCGTATCCTGAGCGCTCTCTCAAACTTGGCTCAAACTCGCGGAAGCGTCGCCTGTCTCGCCAGCAGCCGTCGCCACGCCGTCAACACGTATCGCCGCTTCTCCATGGTCTGGCATGCGTTCGACGGGCATTGTGACACTATTTCACGCGTCCCAGTGAAAGTGAGGGTCGTAGTACGTGCGCTGCGCCTCGCCCATTGAGCCGACGAGAGTACATAGTTGGCCACGACGTGCGTGGAAGAATGTAAGAGTCGATGTCCGTGTTACCTACCTCTCGTGTGATAAAGCGGCGCGGGATCCAAATCAAGACGCAGTGCCCTGCTGATCTCGCAATGTCTGTTCCAAATGAGTTTCACCGGCCCTGCTGATGTCGCAGATGCACGTCGCGGGACGCCGTGCGTACAGGTACGACATGCTCAACGGCAGGGCGATGGTGGAGCGCCACCTCGCCGAAGGTCCCAACCTTGGACCGAGCTTCCTCGACGCTAGTCAAAGAGGCTCGCCGAATCGTCCATCATCAATGGGCGGGCAACCGGCCCGGGCGGCACTGCCTGTATCGGCGGATGCGCATTGCTGGGCCGGTTGGCAAGGATGTGTCACGTCAATTGAGAACCCGGCTGGCGCCGTAGCCAAAGTCGCTTCCGTTCGCGATAGCACGCTAAGTGGCGAGCTCCCCCTTTCTCCGACCGGCTTGCGCGACTCTGTTGTGGCACCAACCAGCTGCAGACGACGCGGCGCGCGCGCTTGCTTTATTGCTTGGCAGCGATCAGGCGCCGCTCACGCGACGTCTAAGCACCAAGACGATCATCCGGGCCGGGCACGGCCGCAGGCGTTTTGCTGGTGTCGCGCTTGCTTGCCGCCGGAAGAGAAGACCTGCCCAGCCCGCCAGGAGAGCGAAGAGCTTCAGCCGAGCGCGCCGCCGTGGCGTCGTCTCCATCACGACCTTGCACCGCCGACCGCCTCGCTATCGGGATCGAGAGGTCCACTGGACGGCGAGCCATGCGCGCTTCAGTACGCACGCTTCCACCGCTCTTCTCGCCGCGGTTGTGTGTCGCCTGCGCCGGCGCCACTGAGGTTGTTGAGGCGGACGAGAGAGCAAAGTCATCGCGTCTCGCCGGGCGAAGGCGCTGTCTTCCCCGCTCCGTCCCGGCGTAGTGCACGCAATAGTCGGCGGCAATGCGCTAACTGCGACCGCGCCGATGGCGCCTGCTTGCGGCTTGAGCGTGCTAAGTAAGACATCTCGTGACAAATGCATCGGACGACAGCTAAAGCTAAGCTCGATACCACTTGTTGGTCGCTGGATTCTTACTCTTGGTGATAGCAAGATCCTTACTCTCATCGAGAGGATGACACTTGGAGATGGGGCAATTTTCTGGGTTTATTTCTTACACAATGCCATGCCAACCTGAGGGGTTGGGGATACAAATTTATAGGCTGCTAACCAGCCAAGCATATGCTAAGATGCTAGTCCTAGATGCTAGTCAAAAGCTGTCCTAAAGCTAGTCTAAGATGCTAGTCTAAAGCTGTCCTAAAGCTCAAGATGCTAGTCTAAAGCTGCTGTACAAGAACCATGTGCCCACCCCACAAAGACCACAGTACAGGGACTTATTCATCAATCTACACCTCTACCTTCTTTTAGCCATATAGGTTAGTGCAAAACCCCAGAACTCCGAAATAATCACGTAGGATTGTGAACAAATACGGTTATTTTCTATTTCATTTTTTATTTTGCTTTAGCCACATTATACATCAATACCTAAAAGCGTGATGTGGATATAGGAGCAAATAAACACAGCTTTACATAAATAAACACTGCAATCACAGGAAAGCCTCATGGTAAACACACATATTTCAAAGACTGAAAGGAAACAGAAGTGATCAACTTTCTATAGATACCTTAAATCTGGAAGCAACTGACGAGAATTTGTATGATGATCTTAAAGATTCTTCTGGCAACGAAGTGAAAAGTCCAGAAACAAATGGACATCTTGAAGATGATAAAAGATTGCAGTGCTCTGCAACAATATAATCTCGATTTTTCTCCAGAAAAGAATCTGTTTGATATGTCACCTGCAAAAGGTGGATGCTATTAGTGTCAACAGATGAAAATTAATTAAATTACCTGGCTTCTGGCTTACCTTCCCAGCATAGTGAGACATAGTAAAATCTGTCTCTGAGAACTTTGTCTTCTCAAGCCTAGGATGGGAAGAGAAGTTTCTGAACATCTTTGTTGCAAAGGTTTCATGAGTAGATTTTGGAAACATACTGCAAAATGAACAAATTGTAGTTTAGAATATGTATTTGTTTGTTTAGAAAAACTTCTATTTTCCAAGAGAAATAAAACCAACTATTTACCAAGCTTCATCCAGCAGTGCGATAATTCCAATAGGTTTCTGTTTTGTGGACATACAATAGAATCAGTCTGATATTTGCAATATGTTATCCAGAGCAACTAAGGAACAGAAAGACAGCAGACAGCACTCCAAACCATCCCAAATATCACATTAAAGACCAGATGAGACAACAAAGCAGCTTCTGGCATAAGCATGCATAACACCAGACCAAAATGTAGATCAGTAGATGTAGTGCATACATTAACAAGCATACTATTTGTTAACTGCACCTGACTATGATATTGCGGATATTAACAGCTTGCAGAAGCAGAATGACCGATCCCATATCTGCCACAATTAGCATATTTTGCCATATTTTAAGGAAATAGCAGCATATCACACACACTTAAATTATCTGAGCATGTTGTCTATTGTACAGGACGTTGAGCACACAAAAAGTGGTGCCAAAGCCTATAGCTGTGTATCTTAGGAAACATGAGCTAGACTTGACAAATCCTATTTATTCCTTACATCCTACACAGTTCAAGCCTACAACATTGAAAGACCAGGACAAAAATAAATACAGCCAAATCTTGGAGTATGGAAAGCATTGCTGCACACAACAGGTGTTAGGTACTTAGATTATTGTTTCCTGCAACTGCAAAACATGCACAAGCCCAAAAACAAGGCACCATTAGTGAATTCAACAGAATTCAATGGTGACAACTGACAACACCACTGAGGTCAGGTTGGCGCTGGCAATCACCGAACATGTCAACACTCAACAGCTAGTGCTAATGCCATCTGTGCAGTGATGCTCAAGGCACTAGAGCACTAGCTAATACCAGCACTGGTGCCACAAATGGCAAACACACCACCAGCTAAAAACTTGATTTAGAAACTTGCAATGGGGACATTTAATGCAAGTACAAACTACTAAACGCGAGGTGGTAATCTAACCACTTCAAATGAGATATGAATACAAAGTTAAACAAATGAAGAAAGAACACAGCTATTTGCCTCACTAAATCAAATTACAAAGCATAGATTGATCAATGATCAATCCTTACTAACTCAATAAGTAAAGGCAATGAAACAACCTTTTCGATCAAATCCAACACATCTTGATTATCAATGAATTCAATGTAGCTCCAATTAATTTCCTCACTTTTGTACTCCTCCTGTTCCATCTTGAATACATGCTGAGGAAAGACATTTGTAGCATTTAAAGTTAAGACAAGCAAGTGAATGAAACATGCAACGCAATATGTTGCTGTCCATTAAAGAGCAAACACTGTACTACATCTGACAGTAGAACATACCTCGTTAAAATGTTGCTGAAGCTTTTCATTGGCAAAGTTAATGCAAAACTGCTCAAAGCTGCAGAGATAAATAAAGGAAGATCATAAAGAACTAAACAGCAGGGCAAAATCAATATTTCAATGTGGTAGCTAATTATTGCATAATTTTTACCAACATTTTTCCCAATTGGTAGTAATAATACATGCAAAACACACAAAATAGCTTATTGACATTTGACACGTCAGCTTACCCCCCAAAAATATATTAAAGAGAGCAACGATAACTGCATTCTAAACCAAAAGAATAATTCTACAAAAGGATCAAGAACCAGATGCGAACAGACAATAAAAATCATTTTAAATACAAACACAATGATGAATTGTCAAAAAAAATGCTAAAAATAAACAGTTAACAAGGCCATTTAGCTGCACATAACACATTCAATTACCAAAAAATTCGAAAAGTACTATAAATGAATTAAAGTAAATGATAGGCTTTTAAAGACCTGTTGTTTTTGAAGCTTTCAAAGCCGTAGATATCCAAGACACCTATTTGTACCTTGGAATCAACATCTTGACCAATTGACTTGTTAATATTCTCAACAAGCCTGAAAATATTGAAAATTGTTGTCTTATACAAGAATACAAAACTTAGAAAACAAGGCAAGAGAAAATACCAGTCAAATAGTCTTGCATATACGGTCTTTGCTAGAGCATCACGATTAGCAGCAGCTGCAGCACAGTCTAATGCTTTTATAATTGTTCCTTCACGAGTATGTATTGACCGGCTACATAGAGTAGAGACCAACAGATCTGGATTGCACCTATTTCAGATAGCAAAAATAAAACTACAAGCAACAAATTTGATTAAGGGAGCTACAGAGCGATACTTTCTTGCACTTCCAAAATATAACAAAATTTCTGCTACAATAATATTTTACACGTAACAGAACATTATTTGGCCTGATAGAGATATATCCATGCATACGTTATCATTCATTAATGCACATTTCAACAAGTTCATTAAATTATGTGGTTCCTTCAACCTTCTCTAGAACCATTGTCGGAGCTACAACAATAACTGCGGACAATTTAAAATTGTTAACTTCGCTAATCATAATTTTTTTTCTCGAACTACGCAGGAGAGCTGCGTGTCATTTCATTAAGGTAGATAAAAAGTACACGAGTCTGGCAAGAACCTTCCCGAGTACAGCACACCCCACACACACACAGAAATTAACAATTTGCCAATGAACATACGGCACTTACAGTTACCATAGAAATCACAGTTAAATACATGTGCATTTAAACGGATTTAATTATTAATATCCATATAAACATGCGGCATGTATAGTGACCTCAGAAATCACAGTTTTGATTATCTACTTTGGGTCTTTAATTCTCGTATTTGGAAATTCACTAACATAGGGTGGAAAGGGTATCCTTTGCTCGTCAACAAGAAATCAAAGGCCAATTCATCTACATCCATAACCTCAATGCCCCAGAGCATTTAAAACTAAGCATTAATCTCGATGCCCCAGAGCATTTAAAACTAAGCATTTGAAGAACTTAAAACTCAATGCAATTACTGGAATCGTGAAAAAATGAGGATAATGAAAAAATGGTTGCAATCATATATGTAAAAAAAATATCATACATGAACAGTTTAGCTGTCATTTGGAGGTGAAAATTTGACGTCGAATCCTTAATTTTCGAAGAATCGGACTCCTTTCCAGGAGAAAACTCAATATTGCCAAGATGGAGAATTGCTGCCAATGTCCGAAATATAGCATCCTGAACAAAGTACAACATAGTGACATACAATTCATTTCTGGGAGGGAAAAAAGGCAAACTACACACTAAAGTGCTGTATGCAATGATTTTCTGTGGGTGTTCTTTTTCCAAGTAACATCTGAGTATGTTTACATCCAGTTAGAAACCTGATCGTTTCTGCTAATTCCAACAATATCCATTGCCCTTTTTGTCTTCCAGTACTCATCTTCATTATTTGTCCCTTCCAATTCATATGTCTTGCTTTGATTCAAGTAATGGAAACTGCTTGGGTGCCCAAGCTTGTATAGCTCCGCATCCTACAGAGACAAACAATGCAAAATCAAAATTAACTTAGTGCTGCATGGAATCAAGTCAATCAGCATGTATATTTAGTTCGAATAGATTGAACTGAAATAAAATCGACCACAGCACCATATTTATATACACAAACCTCTACAATGTTAAGGCCTCCATGCTTAAATAAGAGTTTTTTAGAATGTGTACTATCAAAGTTGTTAAACATTGACCACTAACATACAAGGGAAGAATGTAGATTGGTCACATGAAAATAACATTAGCAGATGTGCCATTAGAAGTGCTTTCATAATACCATATAGATTTGCTTAAAAAACATAATAGCACCATCATTTCAGCAATAAAGACATCTTACACCAAATTCTCTGATATGCAAAACATTTCATCAAAGTTAATTTACACACATTTTGGCAACATTAAATAGCGCAGAACAAATACCAAAGAGATTGCAAGCCCACCATTATTGGAATAGAAATGCATGTCATCATAAGTACATACCAATTAAATCAATAACTAGTAAAATGGGAAAAATGTGGAGCTGTAAGCTGCGAAGAGTATGATTATAAATTAAGTCTAAGGGTGTCCTTCAACAATTAATGTGGACTTTACCAACTTCACAGAAAAGCCCAAAACCATGCCAGCAATGGAACTCATATAGGGGCTGTTTGGTTGCTAGCCACACTTTCCCAACAAAAATTGCCACACTTGCCTAACTTGAGGTGCTCAAATTCTTTGCCACACCTTAGCAAGCCTAAGAGAATCTTGCCACACTTTTTTGAGTCATTGACACGTGGGATCTAGTTTGCTGGAAGGGAATCTTGCCACAACTGTGGCTGCAACCAAACAGCTCCCAAAGTTGATCAAACTTGCCTAACCTTAGGTGTGGTAAACTGTGGCTGGCAACCAAACACCCCCATAATGCATACACAGATAATAAGTTATCCAGTTGCAATAGTTGGTACTTGGTACACATACCTTTCCAGAAGCACATAATTGATAAAAGCAATGAAAATTCCTTTCAGGATCAGTAATTTGCACAACACGAGACCTTTCCAAAAGATAGGTCCTAATGGCAGCTCCGGATATTCTACCGCTTACATCAAATTGTATCTCAACAAATTTTCCAAACCGGCTGCAACCAAGGAAGTGTTGTAAGTTAAGACTATACAAAGAAAGATTGAATAGGTTAAATTCTACAAATTAGTAAAGCCATTGTATATTCTAAAAAAAAATCACTGTTATCATGTTTACTGCCAATCAATGCCTCAACAGGTATTATCTAAAGTGAAGAACACATATTCATTACAATTAGCCCACATTAAGCATTGTAACTTGTAAGAGTGAAACCTCACCTTGAGTTGTCATTTCTAACTGTTTTTGCATTGCCAAATGCCTCCAAAAGAGGGTTAGACTGGGAGGGGGGGGACAAATGAAGATCTTATAAGATAATGCCTTCAACAATACGACACAGAAATCAAATATTTCACAAAACAAAAGGTGGAAAGACCCTTAGTTTCCATATATAATATTGCAAAAAAACTTACTTCAAGAACCTGTTGCTCAACTGTTCGATCATCAAGAGCAGCTCTACCACCAACGTACGTAAGATACTGCATGATAAGCTTTGTTGTTTCGGTCTTGCCAGCACCACTTTCACCACTAACTAATATTGACTGGCTCTGGGATTCATTCACCATAGCCCTACATTAACTTGATAAGTGTTAACAAAACAAATTATATAAATAAACAGGGGTACACGGGCCTTGCAATTGAATCAAAATGTAACCCCCCACCTGTATGATGCGTCAGCTACTGCAAAAACATGTGGACTCAACTCCCCTAATCGGACACCCTTATATTGCTCCATCATGTACTCATTGTACAGGTGAGGCAGCCTCGTGAAAGGATTAACAGCAATCAAGATGCTTCCAGTGTATGTCTATCTCAATAAAGACAAGTGGAAAAGCAGTCACAAAAAGTAGCCTATAGCAGAAGCAGGAAAACAAAAGTGCAGGTATTTATTGTCATGTTGCCAACAAATGGCAAAATTAGATCATCATTAACGATTAAACATGACGAATCATAGGAACAGCAATTCTTCTTTCTTCCAAGTAAACGCTGTGAGTTTATGGCCAAAAAACACCTATAGCGATATGGGGAAAAACTATTTTACACGTTGCAAGCTATTTCCATACTTTAATATAGAATTACATAGTGGTTTATACATGTTCATCATTCTGCTGTATAGGCTTCAACGGTAGCATGATTATATTAGATCAATTTAATTGCAACTGTCAAACCATTCAGATGAGCTTCCCACTATCGTGTTCAAATTAACAAATTGTTTTGCCATAATGGATTATATTTTTAATATTGCAGATGTTTCGGTTTTGATTTCAACAGATTTAGCAAATTTCTATTAAAGTACCGATATGACTGGGTACGGAACTGAACATCAGAACACAGTTACAGGGACTTGTCTGATAAGAATTTTCCAATAAAAAATGCTCTGTAATATCAGTATGCCACCAGCCGCAAATCATCGTTATGGAAACTTACATACATGAATTCAAGTAGGTCGATTTTGCACAGAATGTGAGTAAGGATTCATGGGTAAATAACTGTGCTTTCACCTACATCTCAATTAGGTTCGGATGCTAGTCACTCCAACAAATAAAAAGCAGTGCTGGCGAACCACTTACATATATCTCATTCAACGTGTATCTTCTCTTTAGATTGTATAGAACACCTGGTTCATTAAGATAGGTCAGTTTGGTCATGTCATCGACATGCCCCCCACCAAGATCTTCATCTGTGTCCCTAGGCAGCAATTTCTCTGGAAGAATTGTAATCTGAAAACAAAAAAGAGAAAGAAAAAACTAATCAAATCAAATTTCCATCAGGACAAACAAAACCAGGTCTCAAGTTTTTTTTTTAATTCAGCTAATTCCGTTGAGCAAGAAATCTTGATATAAACAAAAATTGACCACATAGCAAAGTGCTTCAACATTCTCGATGTATGGACTAAAATTCTGACGTCAAGTGCAAGTCTCAAAGGAGGTGAACAAAGGAGAGAGTAAAAATGCATCAGTTAAACAAAATTTCCCGCTGTTATATATCTCAGTAAACTTTTGAAGCAGGCCAGGTTGCCTACAACTGAACAACTCAACAAAATCTAATTTGAAATAAGACAGGTCATAACATCAAAACAAACAAGCAACTTAATACAAATATAACTCAAAACAATTAAATTAGAACTGTTGGCACAAGGATTTCCAAATTTGGCCGAATTCTCAAAAGAAAACTATCGATAAAAGTTCTAAGTTATTGCTGCCATCGCAATTTAAATTTCACAGCACAAGCAATCAGGGGTAACTTGCAGAACACATAGGAGTGGATCAAAAGGTCCATATAATTATCCAAAAGTACTCCAATTGAAGCTTCGAACTATTTCTTAGATAGTACAAGTCAATATTTCTTAGATAGTACAAGCCAAACAAGTAATACCTCAACAAAATTAAAATATAAGTGGCAAAGGATTTCAGGTTTGATCGAATTAACGCCACGAACACAATAACATGAGAATACTACCATCTGCAATCAAAATTTTCCCCTCGAGCGAATCAGTGCAGCTCCAGAACCCAGTAGAAAATTGTACCAAAATAGCGATAGATTCAAATTAAATACCCACTGGCACTACTTGCGATATTTTTTAATCAACTTTTTTCTCACCAGCGAAATTTACACCAAAATAAATCGAAACTATTCGGAAAATTAGGTTAGAATTTTGAACCTCAGTTCACTAATACCAAAACATGATCAAACCAACACCAAAACACAAACCGCTCTCCCCCAAACTCAAATCAAACACGACTCAATCCAAAATGACCTCCGTGTTCACATCCGCAGACACACTCGCATCCACAAAAATTTCCAAACGGCACAACGCAAACTTAAACCGCACGAAACGGAGCGACAGCGATAGAGGCAGAGAAGGAGATATTGCAGCACCTTCCTACGCTGGCTCGTGAGCACGACGACGGCCCGCTCCTTCGCCTCCACCACCTCCGCCTCAACCCACCCCTCCCCCTTCTCCTCCACCCAAACCTTCGACCCCTTCCAGTAGCTCATCTCACCGAAACCCTAGCCCCCGCCCGTCCCAACCCTAGCCTCGCCGCGGCAACCGGCGAGGGCGGCGGCAAGCACGAGGCGCGTGTGCGGGCTCGGGCGCCGATGGGGGGCAGCGTCTTATTAGAGCTCCGGTTTAGAGCGGGGCAGCGGCTGCTGCTGCTTGGAGTTGTGGACTCATGGCGAAACTTCGCTTTGGCTTGGCGCTTCTTCTCTCGTGAGGCCAAAAGAAATGCCGAAAGGCCCAAAATGGAAAGCGGAAATGTTGAGCTACGCGGGGTGGTGATTGCAAAATGTTCCCGCAGAGGTGGCACCGGAATTTGAACGGTCGAGGGGCGGAGGCGTCATTTCCGGCTGCGTGGCAGGGACGGGGCCCGCGCGTATCTAGGCGGTGCGCAGGTGGAGGGGCCTGTGGGGCAGAGGCGTCCTACCATCCTGCTGTTACGTTCCCCTTTCAAACGTGGGATTTTTAGTGGAGCTTATAGTTTATAATTGTGTCTTATTGTTTTTTATTTAAACTATAGTATTCTTTTAGATTGATAGCTTATAGTTGAAACTGTTGCGTTCTATTGGGCTTATAGCTTATGACTTATTACTGATTTTGAGACGTGAAGCATATGTTTTGGAACATACAGAGGACCATGATAAACTCGTAACGTACGATCAAAGGTAACAAAGTGTTAAGAAAGGTTCGTAAACACCAGTGGCGGACCTGCCCTTGAGCCAGCCAGCGGCGCGCCCGAGCCCGGCGTGGCGGAACCCCTCCCCTCCTCCTCCGGCGCTAGCGCTGGCTGCTCTGCCGCAGCATCTCTCGGCTCTCACGCCGTGGCCCGTGGGAGGGGCGACGGCCAAGGTAGAGGACTCCTGCGGTCCGGCCCACTTCCTGGCCCCCTGGCCCAATGGAGAGACCGACACCGAGAGAAGCCAGTGAAGCCCAAGGCTCAGTGCCTCAAATCGAGAGTCGAGATCGACACCGAGAGAGCCAGAGAGGCGACTGGCGAGAGGAGAGCCAACCCTAACCCTAGCAGCGGCCGGTGGGAGACCGGAGAGTCCTAGACGCCCGTGCCTGCGTCCCGCCGTCCGTCGCGCCTCGTTACTCCGGCGAGCTTCCCCGCCCGCCGCCGTCGCCTCCTCCTCCTCCTCGCTCGCGTGGTTCTCTCGCCGATCGCGCCTCGTTTCCCAACGCCTCCGTTGCGCCGAAAGCCCCGTGCTCATCGTCCTCGCTCGGCTGCGCCAAGAACCTAGGGGGCGGCGAGATGAAGAACATGATCCGTGACCGGATTGTGCAGCGGCTCGGCTCAGATGATACCCTCGTCGTCTCCGCTGCCGACGCCGAGCGCCGCCGCGCCTTCTTCGCCTCCTCCATCAACTTCTCTACTCCGTCCACCTCCGGCCACCACTCAGTACAGCTTTTCCACTCACCAATTCCATTACATTTGGTGGCAATCACGGTTCTCAATAGTAATAAGCGGTAGCAAATTAGCAATAGCATACTCAATACAAGAGGATACACGCATTTGGGTGTTTATTTACTAGTTGTATGATTGTGTCGAAGGATACATCTTGTATGTATTATGAGATTCTAATGGTTTGTGGACTAGATACACTCGTGCTAGCTCAAAAATATATTTGGCAAAATACTACTAGTTCAAGCTGAAAATTACACATAAAAACTCTTCTTCGTCTTCGATTTACAATGGTACCACTACACTGCTATCACTAGTATAGTACCCGTGCTAACGCTACGGTAAAATACAAAACAAGACAAAATTTGTAAAAAAATAAAACGAACAATCAAATTCATTAAGATTCACGTCTCATATAGCTGCAAGGCGAGATGGACTTCTTTGAGAGAAAGTCATTGGACTTCTTGGAGTGTGACCTGTAAGATCGGATGGTGTGTTTAGCTCATAAAGAACAATAATACTCGGTTCAATGGCGTAATAATTATATTCGAAAATTTACTTCATTGTTGCCAAAAACATGGACCCAAAGAAAGAAAATCGAAAACAAATAGTGCATCATCGTATCTCTTTTTGCTATTATCTAACGTGGTTTCCACTAAAGCATCCAACAGACAAATGTAGATTTGAACTCAAACATGATCGCCAATGACCATTGCAACAACTTACATAATTGTGTTGGACAAAACCAAACGGAGACCTAGCAAAAGAGGCTGTTGAAGGAGAGATACTGTGAACATGGGAACCTGCATCTCACTCCCCAGCAACCTCACCGAAATTGACATCAACGGTCATTCTGGGTGCCCGTCTAGAAACAGAACTTCCATCAGTGCATTTTTTACTGGTGAGGCATGGTAGCACGCAACGAAGCTCGCATGCTATGCATTTCGATTTCTTCTTGGCATTTAAAGCCTGTTCAAACACCAAAATAATCTCATTTAGTACATTGACTACAAAGGATAAGTTCATAGAAGAAAAGAAAGCGGACACACCAATACATTTGTGTATACATACATTGAGACTTACTCGAGTGATTCAAAATCATGGAATAAATCACAAGTTTATCACTTATATTTAGAAATGGTCAGATGGCTATCACAGATCTATCTAGTAACATCAAAAGATCAATGAGAAGATTCATATCCACATATTAATCCAATTATGTACCCCATCCATAATCCAGTCATTATCCTTTCCACTTTGAGAAGGTAACAATGGAACTGTCTAATCACGCCAGTATAGCATTTGGAGACATGGCATATGCAACAACATGATTAATATCTTTATAACATATTTGATGAAAAGAAATAATGAATGAAAAATATTATAACTTGTACATATCAACAAGATGGTGCGTGAACGAACGAACTATTTTTGTTTCGACCTTGTGCAAGCATGTTTGAGATGAACCGCGGTACATATTCGAATCTGCAAGTACAAGATTTCGGTGTAGGCGGGAGGAGCAAGGAGCACAACAGACATTACAAGTGCGATTTCGCCTCACACGAGGGTGTCACTTGGTACCGGTTTTTTCTTCTTGTAGGCTTGTCACGGCAAAAGGTGAAACAACACCGGTGTTCAAAATCATTATCCAAGGACAGCAAAAACATACATGAAGACCGAAAGCCAAAAACATGCGCCTATAAATACAACATGAACATAAAATAGAATTGCCTAAATGGATCATATCTACTCATAAAGAGATTTTTATGAGTCATTGCTAGGATCGATATTTAGACTCCTTCCTTTTATCGTGAGCTTTACTAAAAGCTATTTCATTGAAACAACGAATGATAATCTGAAGCAATTTTAAGTCTAGAATGCGAGGATCTATTACAACAAATTTAGCTTTTTTTGCAAATATCAACGTTCACCATATGATATTCACAGCACACAAAATCATGATCCGCGTAGCTAAATCAACCAAGTAAAAAAGATATTCAAAGCGTTGCATCAATCCACCAAGAAACACACGCGAAGAAACACGCGCACTCAAAGACGAAATTAAAGCGGTAGAATATGTCCTCGCATATTCGGGAAAGCAGAACCTCGTGAATTGTGATGCTCTGACTACTCACCTCCATCTTGGGGCCACTTCACGTTGTCCCGAACACTCATGCGCGCCGCGGGAAACCTCCACCGGTTCTGAAAGGCACAAACACAAGAGAACAACAGCGCATCAATCACCAAACCCTGAACCGCAAAATTGCATCAAAAATTACCAAATCTCCGAGATTGACACGGAAATAAGACCACCAATCAAGCAAAGGATTCGATCGGATTCGATTCGCCTCTCGCAAAACCGCGTCACGCTCAAACGCCTCCCCCGCCAGCCAAAAAAAAAGGGGAACAATCCGCACGCGCGCACGGATGAATGCCATGTTGATGCCAAGTAATCTGCCTCCTGCTTAGACAACAAGGAGTATGTCACATATTCTGCAGTTTCTTTGAATTCAATGTGGCATCTTTCCGATTGGGTTTAGATCGAATTTTTTTGGGTGGGTGGGGTTCTCCTTTATCGATTTTTCGCTGAGCAAAGCATCAAGCAGGTGAGGCGCGGACCAAGTGACCTCACCTTTGCTCGAGCTCGTGGAATGAGTTGACGAACACGTCGTCGGCGTCCTCCGGCCTTCTTCGAATCGCCCCACCACCACCTCCAGAACGCAGGTACGACTCGGCTCCTTCACAACGGCAGACGTCCTCAGGCCCGACTCCACGCTCAGCGGCCCGCAGAGCGCTCCCATCCACGGCCGGCGCCCGACGCGCCTGTCGAACCTCCCGTAGATGATGTCCACGCGCGCACGGTGCGAGAAGAAGGCCGCGGTCGGCACGCCGCGCGTGCGCCACGCGCGCGCCACGGAGGTGCGGGTCGTACACCAAGACGCGCACCGGCCTCCCGCCGCGACCTCCGACGGAAGAGGCCCACCGGGGTCGAGCCGGCCGCGCAAACCGGCGTGTACTCTCGATGTCCGGCACGAGCGTCTGCGCCGCGCGTCGGCCGTCGGAGATGGCGGCGACCGGAAGGGTCGGTGGTGGCGGAAGAGTGGAAAGGAGGTGGCGGGTGGTGACGAGCGTGGGGCGGAGGCCGTGGTACGCGAGGCGGCGCCGAACCGCACCATCGGGTTGACGTGGCCTGCGCCGCCGGGAAGGGAGGAGGAGGACATGGGGAGGGGAGAAGGCGAGGCGGAGGAGGAGGGGAGGAGTTGGCGCGAGAACGGGGAGGAGCGGAGGCGCGGATGGAGGAGGGAGGAGGCGCGCATGAAGCGGGGAGGAGCGGAGATCCTCGGGAGATGGGGTAGAAGGTGGGAGGGTGTAGAGACCCGAATATACAAATCCGGACTCTCCTGTGTATTCTGCACTAGTCCAGGATCACTCTAGTGCACACAGTAAAAACAAAGATGAAATATCGAACATATCACGATTCACTAAGAAAAGACTCAAATATTATTAATAATCATCAGAGTATGACCTTATGGCCAAGCTTACAATTAATAGCCTGAAAGGCTTAAAAGAAACTAGCGCGAAAATCCAAAAGAAAGCGCGCGACCAATCGACACGCCACAAAGCTATCGAGTGGAGAACGAAGTCTAATCCGCGAAGACGTCGAAGTACTCTCCTTCTGGCACCTTCTGCTGGTGATTCTCCTCCTCAACTGAGCAACAGGGGCATAAAGCCGTGAGTACATTGGTACTCAGCAAGTCGTTTGTAACAAATGAATGCAATATAGTATGCAAGGCTTAACAATAGATGGTGAAAGGTTAATTTTGCGAAGCGATAATTTAAAGTAAATACAATAAATAGATTGAAAAGCGAACTTGAAAATGATAATAAATAAGTAACCAAAGGAATTGAGACCAACCACAAGTGAACTAGCCATTCATCCAAGGAATCCACCATGAACCAAGATCCATGAAATGAACCACCGATGAACTAACCATTCACTCTCCAACTTAACCCAACCAGTTTTTATGAAAACTCTACCCTCGTGTGAAATCACCGAGCATTGTCCATGACCGAGGACACGGCTATTCGAATAGTTTTACACTCTGCAGAGGTTGCACAACTGTACCACACGATGTGATCATCCTCACGTTAAAGAAAATCACAACAAGGCTTTTACAATGATCCATCTCAACTGATCCCACTCGCTAAGGTTTCGCCGTCGAGTAGAGTAACCTCTAGTCGATAATTGCCCCTCTTGCGCCACAACAACCTCAGTAATGAAACCAAAGTTGAGACTTCACAAATTATTATGCCAGTCTATCCCATACTAGACGTGTGGTTTGCACGATCCGGCTCGGATCAATGGCGCACAAAGTTAAGTCCTTAAGAATTACCCAGCGAAGCATCCACATCCCAATGTGCAACTGCACCCCTTTATCGCACGATCATTCGCCCAAGTGAAAGCCAAGTTTGTATAACCAATGCTCATGACACTACCCATGCCATGGCAAACAAATTTTATAACGTGGTTAACCACCACGTTCAAGTATATCATTAAGTCAAGATTAATTAACTACATGTGATGATAGATCCCAACGAACTAATGATAAGCATGGCTAAGCGATTTAGACGTCAACCCATGTGACAACTAATATTGTATCACTAAATAATTTCCCATCCTATGGTGACAATAGAATCATGGTATTCAAATTATCAAGGAGGAAATAATCAATTAGGTCATTAACTATCAATACAAGGGTTTGATAATAAAATAGCGATGCATGATAATTTAAAGCAAAATAATACATAATAGATTGAAAACTAGGTTCAACATGATCAAAGGACACGACTTGCCTTGGACTTGCTCAGTTAGGAATTCTTGATCTTCAAATCTTGCTTCAACTCCTTGAACGCGATCTAACGGGAGAGAAGCGAGACGAACAGAAGAAATGAAATTCAAATAAACTCCAAAAACTGCAAAACCAGAACTAAAAGACAGAGCTCAATTTTAGACGAATTTAGGAAGAAGAATCGGGTCAATCGGAGTTCGGACGAAGGAGAACGAGCGATCTAAAGTTTGCCGGGGCGAGAAAATGCTGGAAATTCACAGATGTTACTGTTTACCCGAGAGCAATTTTTGGAAAGGATGCTAGCGCTGGCGAGAGGAGGCATGGGAGGTGAATCTAACTAGTAAAATAGGTTGTTAGGGACCTAAGGCACATATAGGAAGCGACGGCATGCCAAACGGAGACCGTTGACGGCACGGGCGGCTACAACGACATGGGTAGGAGAGAGGAATAAAATCCGGGTATGGCACGTGGAGAGGTAGGGTGAGCACGGGCTAGAACGCGGCTTGGCGAAGCTAGGAAAATTATCGGCTCGGCCAGAAACCCACCGGAGATGGCACAATCGACGTTTGAACGACGTCGAGAAGGATAAAGGAAAAACTTAATATCTTGGTGCTCGGTGAACGAAATCTAAAACCACTTGGAGGGTAGCTACCTGGAATGGTTTGGCACAAAGTGACGCGAGCGGATTGGTAAAAACATCACCGGGTAGATGGAGGACACGAGATGCCATTGACGGCCATGGCGAGGTTCGGAGGCGAAAATTTGTGGAGGCTTTTCAGGGAAACGGAAGTGAGCACGGCGTAGAACGCGACGAGGCAAGTCTAAAAAAAATTACGGCAAGGGCTAAAGCTTACCGGAGGCGACGAATCGACGTCGGGAAGCACTCTTGACCTAGATTGGGGAAAACTCGATTCCGGGAGATTGGCTGCACCAAAACCAAATTAATTTGGCCTGAAGGTAGATTGGACATGAAGGCACAATGTGACGCGAAAGGATCACGAAGAAACTCACCGAATAGCTCGAGACACGACGAGCAAATTCGGGACCGGAGGGGCTCGGTGCCGACGGCGTCCTGGGCTTTGAGGGGACTTGGCACGGCTTGGGATGGGTTTAGGGGAGCCAAAGGGTCGTATTTATAGGCTTGGAAGAGGTAGAAACCGACTCCAATCCGCGGATTTCGGTTTAGAGTCCGTTTCAGAAAATTGGAGATAAAAGGCAAACGGATGAACAAAACGGAAAGAGACTAGTTGGGATGGATTCCTTGCGTGATTTGGCACAACTTTCCTTTTGGGAAGACATTGAGATAAGGTTCGGATTGGAAGTTATGAAGAGAGAGAAAAACGGAAAGAAACGTGTACACAGCGAACAGATCGAGCTCTGTGATTGCGCTGGAGACGATGATGAACAGTACCCCGCGGTTACTGTTCATTCTCTCTCCTGATTTTTTTTGGAAATTTCAAATTGAGCTCAAACAAACTCCGAAAAATCCCAGAAAATACAGAAAAATTCCTTGTGACACAAGAAACACAAATAAAATATTTTTGGCAAATATTAATATTTAATTTAATCATATTAAATCTTTTTAATTAATAAAAATTCCAATTAAGCTTTAATTAATTTCAGAAAAAATTCAAATGGTGAATTTTATTTTAAAAGATTCAAAAAGGCTCTGAAAATCAGGATGTTACAGAGGGGTACTGCACATCCATTGAAGGATGACTATCGGATATGGTTGAGTAAGGAGAGAGAATAGATGAGAGTTAATCTGGTGCGGACGTTTTTAGGATGGTGTAATTATGTGTGCATATTGTGGTGTGGACGTAGTTAAGGTTATGACTGTGGAGCAGGTAATTGTTGGGTGGATGTAGGATAATTTTAACTGGTGGTTTATAGTATTAGATAAATATTAAATATATAGGATTTTGTTTTAATCTAAAAAAGATGTCGGTGTGGTGAGTACGTCTGCTTTGCTAGTATTTTCTATTTTGTTGATCGCCCTACTTTGTCCCTCATAGCAACCACTGCAATGGAGCCAAACTACTCTAGACTCAGATGTGGAGGAGGTTGTTCTTGAACCTGGAGATTACATGTTGCCATGGATTATCTAATGGAGAAGGAGTATCTAATCCTTGCAGAAATCAAATGATTTATTGAAATGTATTGAGGTATTGTCATTGCTTGCTTGTTTGATTCGCTAGAAATGGATTTGAAGAGCTATTTTAGCAAAGTTTCAAATATATTGAAATATATTTTTCTGAAGTCAACATGCGAATTGTAGTTGCTATTTCTATTTTAGATAACATACTCTTATTAGTACGATTGCAACGTAGTTTTATCATGAATTGTTTTGCTTTTAGGTAATATTATTTGTTTCACACTTCCGACTCCGCCCTAACTCTATTTTAATCCTGGGTTCGCCACTGGTAAACACATATGTCTTCATAATGTACAAGTTAACAATGATAGACAGACAAACATGATCCATTTATTGTGGCTTCAAAATGGAACCATATTACCCAACAACAAGATTATATGAGATGATGTCCCGAACATAATCCATTTGCATATCCCCATTGAGTATCGCCTCTGTTGGCGCCATCGTACTAGACGTTAGAGCCAAATAAGAAAACTAGCCGTTGGAGCCAAACAAGAAAACTAGCCGGCCACAAGGGGGTATATATGCCCCACACAAGAAAATTAGCTGTTGGAGCCAAACTCCTAAAAAATAGGATGATTGGAAGTACCGCTGGCTTAGGGCCGGTACTTCCGCTTCCCTCGCCAATGGTCAAAACACTAGTCGTTGCAGTCAAATCTGGTAGTTTCGATGTGCAAAGTCTGGTACTTTCAATTATCGGAAGTACCGCTACACTCGTGCGGAACTACCGATCTCCTCGTGGACAAGAAGACTCACACAGGCGTCTCTGGAAAAACATGCCACTACACAAGCCGGCACTTCCGCTCACTGGTAGTGACGCTCACACAAACTGGTACTTCCGCTCACCGATAATACCGCTCACACAGAGCCGGTATTTCCGCTCGCCGATCGAAATACTCACACAGAGCTGATCGGACCACTCACACAAAGCGGGTCGAAAACTCCGATCGTCGACTACCCTGGTCCACGACCATGTTGATCTCTGACCACGTTGTTCAAATCGACCACATAGGTCTCCGACTACGCTGGTCTACGACCATGTTGGTTTCGACCACTCAGGTCTCAACCACGTCGACCATGTCGATCCTCGACTACGTCAATCTTCGATCACACAGATCTCTAACCTCCTCGTCAATCTTCGACTATGTTGTTTTAATCATGTTGTTTCGACCACGTCGATTTATGACCACATAGGTCTCAACCACATCGGTTCGATCATGTTGGTTCTACCACGCTGGTTTACGACTACGCTGGTTTACGACCACGCTGGTTCCACGAAGGCCTACAACAACGTCGATTCCGACCACGCTGGTTTACGACCATGAAGGCCTATGACCACGTCGATTCCGACCATAGTGATATCAATCACACAGATCTCGATCATGTCGGTTTCGACCATGTTGATTCGATCAAGTCAGTTCGACCACTCTGGTCTTCGACCACACAGGTTTTCGACCACCTAGGCTCGACCGCTCTGGTCTTTGACCATACAGGTCTTCGACCACCTGGGCTCGACCGCTCTGGTTCTTAACCACTTGATCTTTGACCACACAGGTATCCAACCACCAACGTATGTGGTAGTTCCGTGATTATAACGTCGGTAGTTCCGGTCCGCGGTAGTACCTACCGCAGGTTATACTGTGGTAGTTCTGATTGTACTGAGAAATACAGATACTTCACCAAATTTTGCAAAACGCACTTGCAAACTTTAGTATCATGCATACAAGTACCAAACATGATTCCCAACAAATTGCAAAACACATTTGCATACTTATAGAATAATGACACAAGGATTAAATACGAGCTTCAACCATTTGCAAAACATATTTGCAAATATAAGTTTCATATCACAAGAATGAAAACATGGATTTCAAACACTTACAAAACACATTTGTAATGCATAGTCCCATATTAGAAGGATTCAACACACGAGTTTTAATTATTTGTAAAACACATTTGCAAATACAAACCTCATGCCAAGATGAGCTATAAGAGGTGAGGTTGAGCTATCAACTCATGATGAGACCCAAACTACTAGACATAACCCCTCTTAATAGTACGGCAATCTATACTAGCAATCTGGTCTTCCAACTAAACACCAAGACCTTTAAAAGACTAGGAACACATCCTTAGCCCAAACTAATCAAACCTTTGTATTAGGTCATTGTCTTGATATGTATCAACTCATGATATATCCTTTATTTCAACATCAACTCATGATGGTCCTCACTTAACTTGATGATCAACACATGATCATCTCCTCTTGAACATGCATCAACTCATTATATATTTTCTTATTAATAACCTTCAACACATGAAGTCATATTCCATCTAGACTCAATGATTGTCATTCCAAGTTATCCTCATTTGTGGAACCTAACATATTTATCCAACTCATGGAAGATGTTGATCTACAAAATAATTGTTATCAATTACCAAACTTCACCATTAACTCATAATGGAGGGTCTAGATTGTACAATATTTCCTTTTTGATAATTCATGACAAACTCAACAAACAATGAGATAAAGATTGATTTTTGAGTATGCAACATTTACATAACAATTGTATACTCTAAGATAAGTTTTTTAAGCAAAGCTTATTTATCCATTATCATTAGTCATCCAGCCATTAACACATAATGGAGAAGTTAGATGACAACCCGATTGCAAATTAGTATATACAAACTACACAAGCTATATATACTCAAAGAATGTTAAAGATCCTAAATATGCATATTAAAGAAAATATAGATCAATACTTATGAAACCTCACAACATAGAGTGAACTCCCCCTAAATGTGTGCATACAAATATGTATAATGAAGATATATGCACATATTCATTTTGGACTATTTGTGGAGTTAAATCTATATTTTGGATCCAAAGAATGCACTAATATATGAGAATGTGATTTCGAATGCATAACTCTTATAGTTTTTACCTTTTCGTCCAAATGAGTCTAAGTAATATCACAATCAATAGACAAGATTAGTCTCACAAATGCATTTATCATTATCACCAAAATCTCATAATAGTATTTGTCATTATCACCAAAATCAACTTAAATGGAGCTTGATCTTTCAACGACGCCTCCAACGTCGTCTAGGAGTCAGCAACCTCCAGGAGTAATAAGTTAAACCCCTTACTTGACTCTCATCACGTGCAATGAATGCACAAACTCAAGTGGATACAAAATCCACCTCTAGATCAATACATGCAATCTAGAGCCTTTCTCTTTGCTCACAAGGTGCAATTGTTGGATCGAAAACGGCGACAGAGGGGGGGGTGAAAGGAGCGTTTTAAAAATTTCCCCGAGTAACCTCAAGATTTCTCTATTTTCCGATAGCTATGTAAGCTATGAAAGACGTAGTATGAAAAATTACTGGAGAAGGAGCACAGAAAAACAAGTTAAGAAAGGAAGGCAAACTACTGTTCAGGGCCGGCCAAAATGGAAGCCAAAATTTGAACTAAAATCCAAATACTAGAAAGAACTGTGAAGGCCATTAGTGCTATCGGCAAAGCATGTATTTTCCAAGAGATGAGCTGCCAAAACTGAATGATTGCTGCTAGCCGAGAGTGGGATCAACAAGGAATCAAAAACTGCTGCTAAAAGAGAGACAAACCTGGAAATTACAGCTTCCCAAAAGGTATCATTGCTGCTGAAAACTGAAGGCAATTTGGAAGTACTAAGCCTGCTGCCAGCAACCCAAAGCAAAAGAAAAGAGTAGCAGCCGAACAAAAGATTGGGAAGATAAAAGAGTTGTTGTCGGCAGGAGATTGAACAGGCTATATTCAGCAGCCAAAGAGATAAAAAAAATGGATCACAAGAAGACAGTCTTGCGGCAAAAAGAAACCAAGGGGCAGTTGTAGACCGGACACAGTAAGTACACACGCATGAATGAGCCTGTGAACAAAATCAATCGGCTGCACCCTTTCTCAAGTAAAAAGATTAGTACTTTATCCAAATAACATATTGTCCTTAGAAGAGAAACAAAAAACAGATGGGAAGCACTTGGCCGAAAGAGGAAGATGATAGGACAAAAAGCCTAGAGCTGAAACACAAACTTGAAAAGATGAGAATAGAGAAACCAAAACAAACACCTATTGATATGCTGCTCTTGAATTTGGCACAGCCGTGAACACTCTGAACAAGGAGCTTGCTGGCCGAAATAAAGACTGCAAGGACAAAGCAGTTCGACAGCAGTTCAGATCCGAAAACAACAGAGAGTACAGCAGCACACCAAACCGAAAATAAGCAAGGACCCTTGCTGCCGAGAAGATGAACAGAGGCTTCAAATTGCAGGCTAAAAACAACAGTTGGCAAGCATAAACGGAAAGAAAAGAAGAGGCAGGGATTAAGCATTTGACTGCAATTTCAGAGGAGATGCATTAACTGAAATATGATCGAAAAAGAAAATTGCAAAAACAAAAACCATAGCATAAAGAGGTAGATCACCATATCATTTCAAGCAAAGAAACTGAGACAAGAATGATTCTATTGAGGGTTTCAACAGCCAGTACACATCAAGAACACACGCACACGAGTCCCCATACATGATTGGAGAATGAGAGACTTCCTCCTCACTACATGCTTCCTGGAGAGGAGAACTCACACACGCATGGGAGACAAACTCACACCCACTCAAACTCACACCCACTCTCTCAAGCCATCTCTCAAAATCATGCTCTAGCACTAGAGAGCACCTCTCTATTCATAGCCCTTCATAATGGGTTCATATTTGCTTTGCCCATTACGCTTTTGCGCTTTACTCACTAACTCTAACCAAATCCACTTCCTTTAGTGCAGCTTTGCGTATTCACCAAAACGTCACTCCTGCATTCCTTGCCGCCCAAGCCTCGCAGCTACCTCGAGCCCTCGCCGTCTTCGGCACACCTCGACTGCTTTGACCTCGGCACCACCTGCGCCTAGCTGGTCATCCCGTGCCTCGCCACGACTTCGCCTCGATGTCCTGCAGCCATCACAGACAAGAAACACTTCACATAGCACCGCTCGATAATAGCATTAAGAAAAATCTTAAGCATGAAAAAGCCAAAACCCATCGAATCAAAATAATAAGCATCCTAAACACTTCGACCAAGTTTGACCAAGTCCGACTAAAGCCGATTGCACCGTGCAACGACATGATCCAAACCATACAATCCAACTCGACTTTCCTGAAACCGATGTCAATTACTCATCACACACACGGGGTCACCTCCACATGGTCTATCAAACACATATACAATTGAGAGGAGAACCTCATACTACCTGAAGAGAGTGAAATAAAGTGTCAAAAGTCTTACCCCACCTGGCCATAAGGGAGTATTTATACCCCACACCTCAAACTAATCGTTGAATAGAGAAAACAGGATTTTTGATAGTACCGCTAGCAAAACTTCAGTACTACCGCTCCCCTCAGTAATGTTAGAAAACTAGCCGTTACTTAGCAAATCCGGTAGTTTCGCCACACAAAGTCCAATACTACTATTTTTTCAATAGTACCGTTCCACGCGTGAGGAACTACCAGTCTCACCAGGGATGAGAAGACTCCCACAAAAGTGTTTCTCTAGAAAAAACATACCGCTACACAAGCGATCGTTTCGCAACCCAATAGTGCTGCTCACACAGAGCCGATAGTACCACTCTCAGGTTGGACTGCTCACATAGATTCGGAAGTTCCGCCTAGCGGTAGTACTGTAAGATACACAGCGGTAGTTCTGATTTTCTGAGAAGTGCATATACTTCAATAAATTTTGCAAAACACATTTATAAATTATAGTATAATACACACAAGGATCAAACCATGTTTCTCAATAAGTTGCAAAAGACATTTGCGCACATTTGAAGTTATGGCACAAGGTATACGTACATGGACTCTTCATGCTTGTAGAAAACATTCGCAAACCTAGGTCATAGGTTACAATGATTATGTATGAGTTTCAACCATTACGACCTTACTCTCCAATCAACCCCCAATCCATGTTTTCCCCCAACTAGAAAATCCACCCAAACATTCCAAAATTCAAACACCTCACAGTAACATTGTGGTGACTAACCTTTCACCGAGGTACGATAACAACCAAAACTCAAGTCATCATCATGGTCGACCTCCTCCCGTAGAATTGCCCAAGGTTTTGGAGCATGCATGCATGGCATCTCTCTCTATTGCCCTGGTCAGCATGAGGAGACTGATAGAGCGAGTTACCTTTGGTTCAATTCCCAGCCCGTAGGTGTAGTTGGCCCACCTAGGCCGCTCCTTGGCCACACTGGCCTGCTAACGTGGCCCCCTAGGGCCACAGTTCGCCGCACGAGCTAAGGTGTAGTCTTGTTTTAGCAAGACTCATTTGACTTGTGTGCCTGAAGTGACAGCAACCGTCTGAGCCAATAGACTGTAGCTATGTAGTACAAAGGTGCAAAATAGTTGTAGGTTAATGAGATGGGTCACAAATGTTGTAGTTCCTTGAGTAATAGAGTAACATATGTGTAGTTCTTTGAAATTTACTCTAACTAAAAAGGCATTATGGACTTATTCTTTTTTGAGAGAAATTATGGGATTATTCTGAATAGAAGATTTTGGTAGTTCTTTCTAAAGGAATTGTATACGTATCGCACAAAATTCCTTGTTCTTCTCTGGAAGATTTTGGTAGTTTTTCTAAAGGAATTGTGTATGAATTGCGCAAAATTCCTTGTTCTTTTTCTGGAATTGTGTACCAAATGCTTATGGCCATGTACACGCAGCAGGTTTTACGTAGTTTGTCAAATGCAAGATGCTTTTCAATGTGAGGGAGGCCTATCGTCAAGATTTGCAATTTGCCGCAATGGCAGGAAGGGGGAGAATTGAAGTTGAAACCAATCCTTTGAATTTGAAGTCGACTCTGGACAGCACGGATCATGATCTTTCAAACATTGGTGTGTTGTTTAGGGAAGCCAAATTCATTTTGCTTTGTAATTTTCTAGAGTTCAAGGTTTTTTATGCTCCTTTGTCTTGTAATATGGTAGCCCATTTTGTTGGCTGGTTTTGATGCTGCGATGGATCCTAGCACATTCATGGTTTGGCCAAGTTCAGTCCCATCAAATGTATTTCTGGTGGCAAGCAATTTTTTGCTATTACTTCGGTTTAATGGAATGCTAGGTTAGGAATCTCAAATTCAGTTATGCGATTGTAGGATCCAAACAGGGTATCAATAGAATTCTTGTATTTGAAACCGGCCAAACAAAACTCCTTAGGCAACAGGAGACATGAACTGGTAATATGGATCACAAGTGTCCTGTGATGTTTGCCCCCCAAGGAATGTGCTTCTGTTGCAAAATTCAATGCTTACAACATAGATTGTTCTTATGTAAAGTTGTAACTAAGGGTATGTTCTTTTCAGCTGCGGCTTATGACTTTTGGCTGAATTTTTTGAATTTTGGCTGTTTACGGTACAAATTACGGAGAGACAGATACTCACTTGCGATTTTGGCTGATACAGATGTTGAGCTTTTAACGTGTAATCGTTTAACTTGTAGACCCTGTTTTGAGAAAATACTCCGTTTGAAAGTTAGGTACTGTAGCAAAAACCAAAAGCCGCCAGCTTGTGAGGTAAAGAACATGCCCTAAAAGCACAAAACATTAATCAGATTAGTCCATTGGTCATCGGGGTCACATGTAATCCAGTGGTTCAATAACAAAATTGGGCAAAGACATGCAATGGCTTTATTCTTTTTGGTTTTTCAGGCAGCTTTTGGCTTCGACTTCTTTTACTAATCACTATTTGTTAGACTAATAAATCACAACCCTAAGTCACCGTCCAAAAAAGGTGCCCCCCATATGAGATGATCTCATATGAGGGGGTAGATTAGAAATGTACCAATGGTGTACTCCAACCAAGAAAGATTTAGTAACCGCAAGCACCCCAACAAATCATTTACAAATACACAGCGTGGGCTTTCTCGATGTTCACTTAGGCCAGATAAAAGGATATATTCTTTTCAGTTGTGGCTAATGGTTTTTAATCATAACATGATCATTTATATGAATAAACTGAATACTGGTAAATTACTTAAAAAACTGTCCTAACAAACCATTTCAAAAAATAACAAGAAATCCCGTTTACATAGTTCGCTTCTTTAGAAGCTAAGAATGGGGCTAAACATATGTTTTCTCATAGTTCAACCTGCAAACATGGGAAAGCAGTATATGTCAAAATTCAGGGGGTTTTATATAAAGAGCAGCATCTATCTACCCGAAGCTACACGTGCTTCACTTTGACCGTCCGATCGGGACACGGTTGCTCAATCTGATGGCCCAGATGCACCGGAAAGGGAAGTTTAAAAACCGGGCCCACCAAACGCGCCGCGATTCGCTCGTCACCGGGCCACTGCTTTTACGAGGCCTTTGAAACCTGACAATTACTATTCTATTCCCATGTAGCGAATTTACGTTTTTGCCCTCGCAACCCACCCTCAGAGAGGTCAGTGGGCTCACGAGGCACGGCTTGTCCTGGCCTCTAGGACCGAGCCGGGGGGCCACGTCAGACGCAGGAACATCTGGCTACGCCTGGTGCACGGGAACGATGCGACCATGTGCCACTGATCTTGGGGCCCACCGTACCGAAGACGACCTCCACGTGGCCCGCCCGACGGTGCCTTGGCTCGGTCCACGAGCTTGCGTGCGGTGTACGTGGATTATTTGGGGGAAGCTGTGCACGCTAAGGAAAACCTTTTTCTTTTTGTACATCCTTTTCGTTTTCTTCCCTTGCTGGGTAAGTTTTTCCTTGTTTTGGGAACCGTCCCTTCACGGTGTATACAATTCTTTTCATACAAGAAAAACCTTGTGAACAGTGGCGGATTCAGGATTTCATCAAGCCTAGGGCTAAATTTTAATGGATAAAATTTATGCCAAATATAGGCATAACAAAAAGGTATAACGCAAATGCATAATTATATGAAATTTGAGCCATGTGCTTAAGAACAAGAAGAACGTGTAAAGAATGTAGTAAAGTAGAGAAATATAATTTGAGTACCTAAATAACAAATATTTTGTCCATCCTTGATCCTTCCTAGGTGCCTATATTTCTTCATCAATAATTGAACAAGAACTAAAACCTACAAAAGCAACACACAAAGTAAATGAAAACAGGGATATACACAAACAAAATATATGAAATTTAAATGTCTTGCTCCTCTTCATTTCATATACCGAATTCTATATAACAAAGAAAAACATGGCATTCAATATTTCAATACTCACACAAAATCCCTAATATGTTATATCAATTCATGACCCATAATCCCTAATTCCCTATATCTCTCGACTCTCTCTCTCTCCTCCCCTTTAATTTTAGATCTAGCTAGAAATTCAATTCAATTAGTTTGTCAATATCATGAACAAGAAAGCTAAGACCAAGAATGCTCTTTGGACTAGTAGGTTATAATCAAGGTGAAGCTATATCAATATCATGAACACTTGAAGTCTTGAACTGTTGAACAGTGACCTCAAAACATGGCATTCAAGATTACAAAGACATGGCGGTCATAAATTCATTCATTCAATATTTCAACGCTAGTCCACCATCATGATTCATGAACACTTGAATAGCCGAACAGCGACCTCAAAACCCTCAATTTGTAGCCTCAAAATATTTTGATTCAGATAAGCTCCCATCTCCCACCAATGATCAATCGAATCCTTAGATTTATTTTCCCTAATTCTTGAAACTACTGTTAGAGTTCCTCCAAATTCCAAAACACATACAAAATTTGAAAAAAGTACAGATCCGAAAAAGGGGATTTTCACCGTGACTCGTTGATTGGGGTTGGGTATGACCGGACGGCAGACGGGAGGCGGAGAGCGGCGAGATGGCGCCGTAGTGGCGTCGTGCAGCTGGCCGCGGGCCGCGGCGTCATCGCATCGGAGCGAGGCGAGATGGCGGCCGGTGGGCCTTGCGCGCGCGCACGCGCGCCTGAAGCGAGGCAGGCGTCGTGAAGGACTACAGCGGGCGCGTCGCAAGCGAGGCCATGGACGAGGATTTTGTTTAGGTTAGGTTGATGGCCGAGGCGCGCGCGATTTTGGGGCGGCTGCGAGCGCCGAGGCGAGGTTTGGTGGGCCTCGCTGGTTTGGTGGGCTGCTGGGCGGACAGGATTTTAAGCCTCGGGCTGGGCCGGTGTAGTATATATGTTATAAAGGTAGTATTAAATGGAGGTAGTACTAAAAAAATTGCTGGGCCTCGGGTTATAGCCTACCCAGCCCGAGGCCCAGTTCCGCCCCTGCATGTGAACGTTCAGGGGAGAACCATGTTTCTGTGAGGGTGAGAAACTCGACGAACACTATGATCTGATAAAACGTACAGAGTATTTGCATGAAAGCCCAAAAGGTCGAGCAAATACTAGTGTGATTGTTTGTCTTCGACCCCAAAGTAGGGTCCAAATGCACAATACTACCATTTGGTTTGCTGGGCCGAGTCTTTAGGCCTACAGAAAAGTTTACGTTGGGCTGTTGCGTAGCCCAGGGGCTGGAAGAGACAAGGAGAGTTGCTGCAGCATGGGCGGCCGAGCCTCTGCACCGTCACCGCAAAACCGCATGAAACGCTGCGTCCGTGCGGGGAGCGCCACCGCGCCAGGATTTTCTTTCCCTTCACACCAAAGGCAGCGCTTCGCTTCCCATTCGCTCCGTGCCTGGTCCGCTGAACCGTTACTCTCTGCGCCCGCTGACACGAGAAATTCACCACCCCGCCTGCCTGCCTGCGCGGGCCTTAGGCCTTACTCATTACGGTTTTTTCGTTCGACTTTTAGCTTTTAGATTTAGTTTTTTAATTTAATCTTTTCAGGTATTTTAACTTTTTTTTAGTTTTTTTTATCTTTTTTTCGTATTCCTTTGTATTATCCGTGATGTGGTAACATATTTTTCTATTTTTATTTTTTAATTTTAATAACATCAAAAAACTACCAATAATTATAGTACAAAATAAACTAATTACAATGCCAAACAGTGAAAAAAGGTACAAACCACAAAAAAACCCAAATCCATGGCCCCTTGATTCGGGTCTGCTTCATAAAAACTTAAGCTTTTAACTTATGGCTCTGTCTATTTAGCTTTTTAGCTGAAATTATACCATAGTGGCTGTAACTTTTTTTTTATGTCATTCAAATAAAAATGGAAAAAAGAAAAAAAAATGTGTATGTGAAATTGGAATGATGAGACTTAAAGAAGTGCAGAATTCAGGAGGAGATTCTTCTCGAGCTCACTATTAAAACTTGATTATGAAAATCGAGTACCCAAAGAATAAATCCTGTAGATTAAATGAAATTGGTTGAATTGTACTTTTTTTCCTTTGACGAGTTTTTCTGAAGTTTCTCAGCCAAGATTTTTAATGAAGCAATTCGTGCAATACAACATAACATGTATCATGTACTCTTTCTTTAAAATTTTCTCACTAGGCTTTTATGGAGTTTTGATAAGGCATGAACGTGTCAGATAAGTGCCCAAGTGGAGTGTTGGGAAACCTAGGACTGGGCCTGAGATTTTGGCCCATGGTGGACACCTCACCACTAGTCTATATATAGAGGATTCTATTAGCTATCACTTGTATCTTTGTGAAGAAAAAAACGATAAAGAAAGACAGGAGTTCTTCCCCTATCTCTTTGTGTGTTCAATCTATTATTTACATTACCTATGTTTGATCTATGCCTTTTGTATAGGAGGAATTGATCGGACTAGACTCGTCAGCGACGGTTCCTCAACAGTTAGTAATCTTTCCTAGAAGACATTAGGGAATCATAGTGGCGTGAACTGGGATAGACAGCCACGGACAAACTGCGGAAGCACTATCCAGACTGGCTCTCCAGTCTTGAACGATACTCTTATTCAGCAGACTATTCGTCCACAAGGATGTTGGGTGGGTTCGCTCCGCTTTGGTTTATCACTTTTTGTACAATAGCTAGTTTTTAAATGGTATATCTTTTTAATACGAGATCTACAAATCGATTGTAATAGACACTGTCCCAAGCTCAATTATACTATCCAAAATCGCATATGACTGTTTCCCTCTTCCAGACGGATACTTGACATGTTCCCCCTCTCCTAGGCCCATCACAAGGGAAGTTTCCTTCTTCGTACCGTTTCTCACGAACAACCAAAATTTAAAAAACATAAGACAAAAGTCACAGCCGAAATATCACTAACACAATTTTGCTAATGAATGTTCCACCTGAACAACTCAGTGACACTATAAAAGCAGCAATGCCAATTGCATTTGTTGGACAATGTGGATGGTTGTAAATAAAGTGATGATGAATAATTGACATTTGGATTTCTTTGGATTTTGTGTTTGTGAAAGTTTTGGTCAATCGCGGTCGAATGTTTCAAGTTCAAGTAGTTTCAATTTGCTTCGTGTGTTTTTGTCTTCTCTGAGTGTTTTTGGTTGCTTCGAGTAGTTTCGGACCAGTCTAATTGGGTCCGAGCGGCATCAGATGGTATTCGAGTAGTTCTAGAGTATTGAACGGCTTTCAAGACACATCAGAACATCGGACTTAACTCGAGAGGCATTGGAGGTTCGTACAGCTGAATGACCATAGCAAACTTCGACCATGACGACTTTCGATCATGGCAGACTTTGACCACGTCAGGTTTCAACCTCGTCAGACTTCGATTACATCAGACTTCGATCATGTTGGTTACGATTTAAAGTCATTTATGACCATGTTTTACTTCGACCACATCTGACATTGACCACAAAATATCAACTATGGCAGTTCGACCATGTTTGACTTCGACCACGACAAAATGACCACTGAAGGCAAGGGTAGCTATCGTACTTTTTTTATGGTCGTAGTTACAGTAACTTGTCGGTACTTGATAGTCGTAGATTTTATTGGTTAATAGTCGAAGGCTATGCAGTTGATGGTCGTAGACTTTGCGGATTGCTGTTATAGTTGTAGACTTTGAAGTCTACTGTCGTTGTCTTCGGTGGTCAAAGGCTTTATGATCGGTTGCTGTAGGCTTCATGATCGGTATCATAGACTTCATGGTCGGTATGAGTACTTTAATTCCTATGATCTTCGAGTACCTTGAGTACTCGTGTTGGATCAGTGGTTGGCTGATTTGGTCAGAGCGGTTGTCGGTGATATTCGGTGCTCGGTGATCAATGGTGCAGTGATTCGTAGTTGATCGGTAGTCATAGACTCGACGCTCGGTACTCGATGGTTTTGGTTGGTAGCGATGCATGGTATCCCTGAGTGTTTAGAGCGGAGCGATAATATTTTTCGAGTACTTGTGGTTTTCGAGTACTCCTTGAGCTAGTGGTCACAAGTTGTCTGGAGCTGATTTGCAGTAAGCGATGGAATGTGTGGTCGAAGACGACATAGTTGATGGTCGTGGATGCTTTTGTTTTTGTCTATGGATGGACAATGATGATGTGAATGCGTCTATGTGCTGATGATAGTCAAGTTGTTGAGAACTTGTGCTGGGAAATGTTTCTTTGTTTTTTTGCATGTGCAGGATGGCGTGGAGACGATCATGGTCAGTGACGAGGAGTATCGGAAATATAATAGGGAGATCTGAGGTCCACACTGTTGAGGATGTCATGCGAGATGGTTGGACTAACGCTGGAGTACATAGAGATCAAAGGTGGTGATGCGTGGAGAAGTTACGGGCAGTGCGGTCCTGAAGGCTTCTACACGGAGGTTCATGATGCGAGATGGAGCTACGGGAGGTGCATTCCTGGAGGCTTCATTACATGGTGAGATTGAAAACGTTATGGAAAGAGTGCGTAACGGAAAGGATTAGAGATTTGGTAAAACCTGTGTTAAGAAGAGTTTTGAGTCCCTTGATTTAAAGAAGAGATATGATTTCATGTTCGTGTTTGAGTCAAACACAGTTTAGGGCTCTGATATATAAAAGTAGAGGCAGGCCAAGTGTTTTGGCTGTAGCTTTGCAAGGCCTTTTGTGCGAGAGTTTTTAGGGGTACTGTAAGGGCGCTTTGTAGCCACAAATATGATACAGAAATAATAGATTATATTTATTCCAAGGAAAGTTCGGCGGTGGTGTGTTTTTTCTGAGCATTGTTTTTCTGTGTTTTCGACGACGTGCTAACGCATCGTAATCTGGCGTGCTACGAGCACGGTGTTGTCTTCGACTTGTACTTGTTCGAGCGATGAAGCGTTCGAGCAACCGAAGCTTTTTAAATGGAGGGATTTTGACTACATGTAAAAGCAATTGTAGCGAGTGGTCGAACGGTTTGCAGCCGAAATTTGCATTCGGTAATTTAGATTGTTTTTCTTTTGATTTGAGATTTATTTTAGATATAAAAAATAGAGACAATCATTCAGCCTCATCTGATTGCGCCATACGATCCTACATCATTTCTTTACTAAAATTTCCCAACAAAACACCCACCCCAAAACTCTTTTAGTACAGTTCCCATCATCCCAACCCAAGAAGAATCGCAAAGAAGAGGAAAAAAAATGAGAGGCATAGCTAGAGAAGGACAAAGAAAGCAGAAGCAACATATTTACAGTGAAGTGAACACACATTCGATGTCCTCTGCTATTTTCAGGAATCAGGACACCAGACACCTTTATGCTACAAGCTGCAGCCTGAATTCTGAAACCATCAGACGATCACTCTATTCTGTCTGTGTTCTGTGATATCACCTCGCCGAACTTCAGGAAGAGCTCTGCGTCGGACGCGCTCGACGAATTGGCGCAGGAGAGCGCACTGCCTCCTCGTAGGCTGACATACTCATTGATATAGCTCGGAACAGTGGACGAGTGAGGCAATGCCAGTGGCTGTGCTTGCTTTGGGGGTGGGTCTGGGTAGATCAGGTAGTCCAGGACTCGGACAACCTCATGCATCGTCGGTCGATCGGATGGTTGCCTCTTGCTGCAAAGGAGAGCCAACTGAAACACCCTCTTGACCTCTCCAAGATCTTTGCATGTGTCGGCGATGTCTGGGTCGATCATCTCCATGACCGTGTTGTCTGCGGCTTTGGATAGGATCTGCAAGGGAACAGCCAATGAGCATAACAACTTCCATGCAAACCAGGAAGCTTAACACACAATTCAACCATTCACAGCCGCACTGTTCCTTGCACTGAGAGGTCCTAGAATAGCAATTTTAACTCAACTTTGGCATTTCATTTCAAAAATAAATGTTTATGCTAAGTTACCGACATATCAGTGATCAAAGTGGAAAGTACTAGTTAGCTACAGTTTTTGACAGTGGTGTGTTGCCTGCAAATTTTCAGCCACATGAATACATTGATTGAATGCAGGGGACAAATATGGCAGGCTTTATGGGACACTGGCAAATTATAATAGAGCCTTTTCACCAGCCTACAATCAATCACACCACCACAGTGCCCATAGATCTACTCACATGATAGGTTTCATGTTGCTGGTCCCCTTGAAGGAACACAGACCTAATGCCCATGATTGTGCACTTATTGAGCCTCAAAATCCAACAATATAAGGTGAAGGAAAGAAATAAATTTTCAATTAAACAATTGCAAGCAAATGAAAATTAGTTACCAGGTGTTGAAGATTGCACTCATTATCAACTGGCCTTTTGCCAGTCAGCAACTCGAGCAAGACGATGCCGTAGCTGTATACATCGGATTTCTCATTGAGGCGGGATGTGTGTGCATACTCAGGGTCAATGTAGCCAATTGTGCCCATCACGTAGGTTGATGTGTGGGTCTTTGAGATGCACAAGCTCTTGGCGATACCAAAGTCCGCAAGATGAGCCTCATAGTCTTTGTCTAGGAGGATATTCTTCGATTTTACATCCCTGTGAATTATCCGTGGGCTGCAGTCATGGTGAAGATAAGCCAGACCTTGGGCGGTGCCAAGAGCAATCTGGAGCCTAGCCTCCCAATCGAGTTTTTTCTTCTTGGATGAACCTGCTAAATTCAACAAAGATTTGCCAATTAGGATGCAGTTGCAGAAATTTCGCAAACTATTTGTATGCCATGGAAACATCCTAATCCAAAAGAATAGAGAAGGCATAAAGACAACTTAATAGGAAAGTGACCAGCAGGTGCTTGCTGTGCTTGCTGACAGAACAGGTGAAGGCTTAAACGAAAAGAACAACAGCCGTTTTAACTTTGAGCACTGTGGAACTAAACTGTTTTCAGCACTTCCCCACATGCACTCTGCGTGCCATGTCTCAGCAATCTGCACGTACCATGTAAAACGTCCCAGAGGCTGCCATTTTCCATATAATCGTAGAAGAGAAGATTCCCAGCAGGTGATAGCGAGTACCCCTGAAGGCTGACAAGATTTCGGTGTTTGATACTTCCAATAGTCTCAAGTTCAGTCTCAAATTCCTTCAGGCTCTGTGGGTAGTGAGCATAGAGCTTTTTTATTGCCACTGGCTTGGAGTTCTTCAGTACACATTTGTAAACTGTACTTGATGCCCCATACCCGATAATGTACTTCTCGCTCAAATTTTCAGTCATCCTCATTATATCATCGTATACATGGAGGGCCATGTTCATGTGGAGGATCACGAGCTTGGGAGGAACATTGCTCCATGCTACGGCATGAATATCTATCACAGAAAATAACAATATTATAACACTAAAAATCCATATAAACAAACAAATAGTGCATCTGTCAAGTTGAGAGCCAAGACTGTACAATTGTTTGAGACAGGTATTAATCATTTGCAAGGTCCAGTATGATGACACAATACCTGCCAAATAACTATAAAATTGATAGGTTAAAGCAATAGATAGGGACATTGGCAGACGTATCACCTTGTTTGCTCACAGAGTCATCTTTGAAAGCAGGTGGACTGTGCGGCCAGCAAGCAGCTACTAGGATCAACAACAGGATAACAAGCCCACCGACAGCAATACCAAGAATAGCAGCCTTTGAGATTGAGGCTGAGTAGAAAACATAGGGAAGAGTATTAGAAGGTTTTTAGTAGTGAGGTTATATTCCAGAGCAACTTAATAAAGATAGCATTGTACTTACATCTCTGCGCATGACTGGAGGAATAGCATGAAGAACCAAGCCAATAGCCACAAAGTCCAGGATTACCCAAGAAGCTGAAGAAAAGTTCAGATTATAAATTAGGATCAAGATGCCTAAGGATTAAATAAATAAACATTTTCGAAGGGATCGATTAATACCAGAAGACAATACCTGTCAGGTGAAAATCGTGAAAAGTTGTTGTCTGTAGGTACAACGCCAGCCAGATTGTTATATGATACGTTTCTGGAGCAACCCTCGACAATAAAGAGGCTATGAGTGAAACCCACACATGTACAAACAGTTTAAATAGTTCTTCAGGTCTTAACTTACAAGACATTGAGACTAAAGCAGTTAGTAAGAGAAGAGATATCCCCAGTTATATTGTTACTTTCTAGTTTTCTGTAAGAACAAAAAAAACACACAAATTAATCTGCAGCGGCACGGAATACACAAATTAATAAGTAGTCCATTGGGGACATCCTTTTTCAATTGTACAAAACTAGTTTATAGTTTTTAAAGGATGCGGATCAAAGCACATAGACAACATGTACTTACAACAGTATCAGATTTTGCAGCATTCCAACCTCTTGAGGAATCAAGCCACCAATGTGGTTATTGGACAAATCACTGAAACAAAGAAAAAGGTGCCCATATTTACTCAAAAGGAACAGAGTAGATATTTGAGCACCTATAGGTGACAAGGTGCTTACATCTCCATGATGCTCCTCAAGTTTCCAAACTCAGCAGGAATGTATCCAACCAGATTATTCTTGCTCAAGTTGCTACAGAAATAAGAGAATGCTATCATGACAAGATACAAGAATTTCAACAAAAAATGGTAGGTTATATGACTTACAGTCGCAAAAGATGTTCTAAGCTCCCAATAGCTGAGGGAATGGAACCAGCAATCACATTGCAGGATAAGTCCCTAAAGATATATATTCATGTATCACATCATAGCATAAAAAATACTTGCTTAAGAACAATTACCAATTAACGGCTGGAACTTACAGTGTGTCTAAGTTTTTCATTCTTGCTAGCTCAATGGGAATTGCTCCATTAAGAAAATTTGATGACAGATTCCTAACACAAATCATTAGGCAATATGATTAGAAGCGTTTTTTTATGGCTGGCTGGCAGAAAAAATCAGCCTACTCTAAACACAATAGAATCTAAAATCATAGGAACCACTTACAAATAAGTCATGCTCTCAAGCTTGTGCGATGAACTTGGAATGGTCCCATTTAATTTATTGCCATAAGCATTGCTGTTACAAGAGCTAACTGGTTAAGTATCCAGACACCAGAGATGCTATATAACTTCAGGAAAACAAATGAAACTTACAAGCTAATTAAATTTCCACATGAGCTTATACTATCAGGGATTGGTCCTTCAAGGTTGTTGTTTGCAAGGTTCCTGTGATAAACAAATGACATGGACCAGTGACTGAATTAGCATTCCAGGTAGGTATCATATACTAAAGGATGAACAGAATTATACTTACAAGTCAAACAAGCCTGTTAGTTTTCCAAGCTCGGGTGGAATGAACCCAGTCAGCAGATTGTCATTCAGTTCCCTGAAATCAGATACCGTGTCAACATGGGTAGAACTCTTAACTAATTAACTATCACAAAACAAAGAAATGCAAAGTTACACACTTACAAGTAATGAAGTGTCGACATATTACCAAGCTCTGGTGGTATTGAGCCAGTTAGCCTATTGCCTTTCAGGTATCTATCAGTACAAGATACTGTGACATTAGTAACTTCTTGTGATTTAAAAAAAATAGAGATTTCACAAGGGAGTTTTCTCTCGGTGAAAACTAAGAGCATCAATCAATTATAAAATAGATACAAAAATAATTTGCAAGCTTACAATTTTTCAGTGTATGTCAAGTTGCCCAGTATAGATGGTATTGGGCCAGACAATTGGTTGAAACTCAGATCCCTGGATCAATGCAAAATAAAAAAATCATTTCAAAATAATGCCAATTTCTCGCATTTAAGGGCCGAGGTAATTCATCTGTGGTCATAAATCAAGAGAAGCATAACAGTTATCATTGAACTTACAGTACTGCGAGCGCCTGCATAAGGCCAATCACTGATGGAATAGGGCCAGAGAACTTGTTCCCTTGCAAAGACCTGGTACAAATAGTACATGATATTTCAAGTCATCACTTGTATTAGTTAAGACAAATTAAGCATCTGTTTTTATTGGTGAAATGACTACCACATACAATGTAGCCACTTGCAGGAAACCAATGTTGAATGGGATTTCTCCAGTAAGCTGATTGTAAGACAAATCCCTAAAATACCAAAAGATCAGGAAACCTTACAAGCTAAAAAATGAGCAGCATTATTCAAAGGGAGTAGAATGTATATACATACAAGACCTGAAAGCTCGTACAATTCCCAATGGCTTCTGGTATTGTACCTGTCAAGCTATTGTTCTTCACGTCACTGAGCCAAACAAAAGTGACTCTGTTAACAGAATAAAGGGCACAGAACATGTTACACTAACGAGAAATGAAGGGAAGCAATGCACTCACAAATACCACAGGCCAGTCAATTGGCACATATCCGGAGAGAGGTTTCCTTCTAAATTATTGCCTCGCAATCCCCTAATGAATATGACAAATTTAGATGCGAACATCTGAACCTGTTTTGAGGGTGGCCTGCTAGCCGTGCATTATGTGCGTACAATCATCATATCTTGAATAAATATTTGATCTAAGCCATAAATGTTACATAAATTAAATTTGGTTAGCATTTGTTAGGCCCTTCGATATTCTAGACAGTTAAAGTACTAAACCAAATCAAAGTTGTTTTTGCAAGCTAGGGAACAAAGCTAAGGACTACTTACAAGTATTGAAGAACCTCATTCCAATAGATTAACCTTGGAATTTCGCCATTTAGCTTGTTTTGAGCCAAGTCCCTGGGGCACATATCACATTAGAACTAACCCAAATAAACTCACAGAACAGTTTAACAGTAACTTACAATATATTCAAATTCGGAAGCTGAGAGAGTGTCGACGGGATCACCCCCACCAGCTGGTTGTTCTTCAAGATCCTATGAATACAAGTAACAGCAGGGCACACAGTGAATGAAACAATGTGAAACACTTTCCTTTTACCAAGTTTCCACAATAAGAATAAGCCTTACAAGTTTTCAAGGCGCTTCAGTTTAGATATGGAAAAGGGTATGTCTCCTTCCAGGTTGTTAGAGGACAAGTCCCTTGATCAAAAGGACACGCGTTACTTCTACAGCTCAAAACAATACGGCGAACTAAAGCTGAAGCCCACTTACAGCGTTTTAAGCGACGAACAATCACCAATCTCATCAGGGATCTGCCCGGAAAGTTCATTCGACTTCAAATCACTACATATAAGGGAACAAACAGGGAGAACGAGTTAAGCAGCAGGCGTATCAGGCTTCTGAAAGCATTTTATTTCAGGAAACGATGTACCATCATACATTGACACGGCGCTTTTCAAATTCCCAATGGCCGGCGAGATTTCACCCCCGATACTGAGCCCAGAGAGGTTGCTAACGTTGCAAAGATGAACGCGCGTCAGTATCCGCACATTTCAGCCCGCAATAGAGGATAGATTTTCACTGCAGAAAGCTTCTTACAGTGCCGCAACGGCCAAGGTGACGTTGTCGCAGAGCACGCCGCGCCACGAGCAGTAGCGCGGGGACGCCCCGTCGCCGGACCAATCATACAGCACGTTGTCGACATTGCGGAAGGACTTCTTGATCTCCAATAGTGTTCGCCCTGAAAAACATGCACAAGCAAACCGGATTATTAGGCGCGACAGCAGCAGCAAAAGAATCGGCATCCTGAGGAATCGAAAGTTGTTTCCAAATGCTTAAATCTCTATTTATTGATCCAAAGTTCGATATGCATACCAAACAAACACCGAAAACACGCCCAAAAAGACAAGTTCCCAGCTAAAAAGAATCTTCACATCCAGAAGGTTTGCTACTTTGCTTCCACAAATAGCACAGCGTTTCAGAATGAGCGCTTCGTCTCCAACAACAAGATAAGGCAGTAAAGCACATTTACTGATTTACAGACGAAACAGAGCAGAAAACATACTAGCAAATAAAACTGCATTTAAAAATAAAAGTAGACTTGCTAGAACAGGAAGTGTCTCGTAGAGAGGGGGAAGAAGAAGAAGAAGAGATGCTAAGAACAAGGACCGGGATTAATCTAGTACTAGACCATTATTAGGCGCCGCCAATAGCAGAGGGAAACCATAAACAAAAACCACACCCCCCTAAAAAGTGCACACTTGCAGGCCTGATAAAATGGTGTACCAACACGAGCAAACCAAACCACCCCCCGATAAATCTCTGCTCCCGAGCAAACCCCGCGGCCAATACGAGCTCTAGGGAACTCGAACAGGGGAAGGGCACCAACCATCGTCGGCGACGGCGACGGCCGCGAGGAGGAGAGCGGCGAGGTCTCGGAGGAGGCGGATCAGAGGTGGAGCGGCGACGCATAGGCGCAGGGGGGGCATTAACGTGAATGCGAGTGTTTTGGTTTGTTTCTTGGGTTGCTGCGCCTAGCTTTGGTTGGGCTATGCCTACGAGCTATGGGAAGTAGTAGTACTAGCAGCGAGTAGGCTATATAGGCTGGGAGTTAATTAAGGGGCAAAAGTGGTCATTCCTATTAAAACCTCAATTTTGTGGATCTGAAACTGCTGTACTCAGCTCCATAGTGGGATCCCAGATCCACGGTGGAGCTGCTGCTCCAGATCCGCGTTTTCAGTGGTGGAGTTCTCCCAAACAGGGCCTTACTTATACTCGCTATTACCCTTTTTCCGCCTATTTGGATCTCATGGATTTACTTCTTTGCCCTGCTCTTGACGATGATTTATTGCTCTTGGCTTTTGGTTTATTTGGTATAATTAAATTTAAAAAAATTAAAAACAGAAAAATAGATTAATTCATCACGGTCAATACGTACCAATATGGGAAAAAAACAAAAATCCCAAAAGACACAGAAAGTCAGAAAAAACGAAATAAAAGAATAGTAAATTAAAACCCAAAAGCTAGGAACTAAAACGAGCAGAGCTTCATTTCGAGACAGTTTAATAAAGATTATTATTTTAAGCACCCGTTTAAAACATAGAATAATGGTAGTAAATATGCGGCCTGCCATTAGCACTCCATCCAGATGCCAAAAATAGGCACCTCTGACGAAATTATCGAATGACAAAACGTAGATGATCATGTTGTAAAGAACTAACTAAAGATAGCGACTACCTGATGGTTATCTGCAGGACGCATCATGTTTAACGTGAAATAACAAGGATTAGAGACATATTCTGCGATCTACCACAGGAAAAAGTTACAGAGGTTACAAGGAGCATAGTTGTAGTGATTGGTGGTGGCGGACGAGTACGGACCGAGAAGAACGTTAACGAAACAGCCTCCATCCACCCTGATTCATGCATGGGTGCACCCGACCAAGCATACCATGTGCACGTGATGTGACAACGAAGGTACGAGCAATCGAGAGCAATTGGAACAAACGCAAATCTACGAACCACTTCGCACATACAGCTAGAGATGATGAGGCAGAGCATCAAGAGAAGTTCGCAGACACACCGGCAATATCTACATTCCGATGTCATCATATTTGCTTGAGCTACACCAAACTTCAGCAAACAAACAGCATTGGGGAAATCATTAAACATCCCAAACAAATTAGAAATGTAAAAAGCGCTAACGAAACAAATTTAAAAATTTAACATCCCATGAAAAAGACGGTGGATAACGTAGCATACATGGTGGGCCACGCCCGAATGCTTTCTTCTCAAAGGTACAACTTAGTCATGCTTTAAAAGTATCGTGACTTTTGGTTGAAATGAGAATACAACGGCTATTAATTTTTTTATGTATTCAAATAAATAAATAATAAAAAACGCCGTTATTTTCTTGTAGATAATGCAAAAGAACTATATTAAAAAAACTAACATATTTTAGACATTTTTAGCTTCTTAAGACAGAAACCAGTTCAGAACAGGCCTATACACACCAAGCCCGAGGGTAACGAAGCCCACCCATATTCGAGTTGTTTTCACTGCAGGGCCCAGGCCACGTCCACCTCCCCCGCTGACACCCCCATCTTGCGCGCAACAATTCCATTCAGGCAGGGCAAGCCCGGACGTGTGTGGTTCTCCGTCGTGCAGCTGTCGGTGGCGTCGCCTGTGGCCAGCCGTGGTGACAGCAGATGCCTGCCTAGAGCTCAGCCAAGTACCAGTACCATGGCCAATATTTCTCATTCAGGAGATTGTTCATGATCAGGTAAGTCTATCTTGTTTAGTTTTCAAGAAACACTAATCACTTCAGCCATATCAACAAGCAGATTGTACATTACTACACAGTGCTTAAATTTGTGGACTGTTTGAGATAAACTTAGCAGTACTGCCTCAGTCGGTAGAAAGCAATTGAGCAGAGATGTATCACCTCGTATTTTGAACTAACCTTAGACGATAAATTATGAAGCTAAACTAAATTAATGAGTTAACTAATAAATAAATTACAAGGTAAATTAAGTTTTTTCCATGCATCAAGACAAATTGAAACATAAAAGCAGTGAATAAATAGAATACATTGATAAGTCTCATCTCAGATAAATAATACAATACAAGCACATCAAATTAAGAAATATAATTAATCAAGCACACCAACACATTAGTCTAGCAATAATTAAAAGTATTCTTTGAATTAAATTAATTATAATAGTCCATATTACATCAGTTAATCAATTATAGTTTGATTACATTAGTTTACATCACAATTAAAATTACACTAATATTGCTAAGTTGTAGTTCTAATCCGCCTTTCCTGTGAGAAAGACACTTGCACGTCAAAAAGAGAAAACCCAAGAAAAGAAAGAGAAAGATTGTTGTCAGAACCTGTAGTCCATGTCATCTTATAGGGTTCGCTCATTGAGATAGTAGGGTCGGTCGGCACTTCTCGCTAAATAAGGTTTCATCATTTACTTTTAGAAACAAACCTGAATCATTCACGAATTTCTTTCTACACTACCATCCAACCTAGTACAAATGGTTTACTGGAGTACCAGAGCACACGCTAATGCGGTAAAAAATCTACCCACAGCACAGCTCACATGGGCATAAGGGGAAAGGGGATAAGGCCGAGTGAGAGAACACGGTGTGGGGGGGGGGAGGGAGAGAGAGCACATTCTAGTCATAGCCAGCACAGAGGGAGACCGAGCAAACCATCCCCATCCCCACATCATTGCCCCAAAATCCAACCCAAATAAGACGAAGACCAAGAGCAAGGAGCCACTGAACCTCACCATGGCTAGATCGACGAAGGAGCAGGGGAACCAAGCTGAGGCTAGGAGGACTAAAGAAGGGAAGAGAAGAACAAAATCGGGGCCAAGGGGGAGGGCATTGAGAGGGCAACAAGCAGGGGCAAGGGCACGAGAAGGAACCACAACCATCGACGCTAGCGTTATCATCCTCACTAGATATGTATGATCGAATACTACAATCAGAGGAGAGGGGTAAATGATTGTCATTGCTTTTTGGAGTCTTCTGATAGTCGATGAAGGTATTGACCACTCGGTGCTAAATCGCCTGATCAATCGCTCAGCGTACGACTGCTCTGCTCGACCGTTCGTTTGATCAACCGCTCTATTCGACTACTTCACTCGGATGCTTTGTTCGTTGTCATAAGATCCAAACCACCTGCAATCACCAGTGCTCTTCAAGCAAATCAAGAACCAGATTGATTCAAGACTATCTTTATTGCAGGATCTCCGTGGATTTACAAAGTGTCCTTAGAGCATCTCCAGAAGGTGCTCTAAAAGTGGTGCTTTAAAACTAATTATAAAGATCCTGTAAACCTCATTTTTAGAGATCCAGGGTGTCGTGCTGCAGCAGGTGCTGTAAAACTGCTGCTTTATAATTGATTTCCATCCAATTCTCTTGTCTTTTTGTGCATGCACTCTCCATTTTCAGTCCATAAACATTCAAATTTTCATGTTTTAAACATACACAACCAACCATATTTTAAAATCCAACATTTGAAGTTCAAATTCAAATTCGAATTCAGAATACATGTAGTAAAAAACTAAAATTAACATGAGAAGACAAGTGGACATCTATCTCCCATGGAGTTGCCACAAATGTTCGATAAGATCCTCACGAAGTTGCTCATGTGCGTCTCGATCCTCGATTTGTCGATGTACCTCAAGAAACTTCTTGATGCGGTCTTCATTCCTTTCGGCCCGCACTTTTTTCCCCACATATTCATAGTTGAAATCTTCTTGTCCACCTCACTCATCCTCGATAATCATGTTATGCATTATGACACAAGCCGTCATTATTTGCCATAGAGTCTTTTGGTCCCAGAATGGAGCAGGGCCACGAACAATGGCAAAGCGAGCTTGCAAGACCCCAAAAGCGCGCTCAACATCCTTCCTGATTGCTTCTTGGGATTTGGCAAAGTGCACTCTTTTGTTACCTTGAGGTTTCAAAATTGTCTTCACAAATGTGGACCATGAAGGATATATACCATCAGCAAGGTAATATGGCATTGTGTACTGATGGCCATTGATCTCAAAGTTCACTGGAGGAGTTTCACCGGCAGCTAGCCTTTTAAAAAGAGGAGACCTTTGGAGCACATTGATATCATTGTGTGAGCCTGGCATCCCAAAGAATGCATGCCAAATCCAAAGGTCATGCGATGCTACGGCTTCAAGAATGATTGTTGGATCATGGCAGTGACCTTTGAATTGGCCATGCCATGCTGTTGGACAATTCTTCCACTTCCAGTGCATGCAATCAATTGATCCAACATTCCCGGAAACCCTCTGGCTGCATGTGCTTGGAGAAGTCTCTCTGTGTCCTCGGCATTCGGAGCTCTCAAATATTCCTCTCCAAATATTTCAATCACCGCTTTCACAAATTTCCGCAAGCTCAATATTACAGTGCTCTCTCCTATGTCCCATGTCTCGTCAAGAGTATCACCTGGACAACCATAAGTGAGCATTCACAAAGCTGCTGTCACCTTTTTTACAGCACTAGCAGCACGGTTCAGATAGCAGCAGTCTATTGTTTGTCGTGAGCAAGATCAAGTGCACAGCAAAAACTACTAACACCAAAATTTTCGATTTTGTCGTTTTACTCATATGGTTTTATGCAGGAAATGGAATTGGTATATCTGATTGAAGTTTTCTTGTATTTTTTGTTTCGGATTCAGTTTGCACGTAATCCCGATACACCGAGCATCTCAGTCTCATGAACGTAATTCACACATGAAAACAACAGGAGGAAAGAAAGCAATTGAAACCCAAATAATGATTCCATTAAAGTGTAAACCATAATCTTCAGGAATAAACCCAGAAAGCATTTCAATCAGAAATAAATTTCAGAACCACATGGTCCAGTACATCACATGACCCAGAAATCTTTATACATGGTCTAGCCATCTTCTCAAATTAATCATAAAGCATTTCTAGAACATAACATGGTCCAGTACCAAAAATATAGGTTCAAAAGGACATAGAGCATCACATGGCCCAGTACCAACAAATGTAAAAGAGAGCAACACATTTTTTAACATGACATAGAACATCACATGCTGCCACCACTCCCTCCGTTGAAGCTGAAATCACTATTCAATCTTGAATTCATCATAGATGCAAGGATTTGTAATCGGAGTGTTTCTATATATGCCATTTGTTGTGGATCAAGGCTGCTTGTGTCCATAAACATAATCTTCTGATCTTGCTCCTTTTGCAACCTCTCTTCTGCCCCTTTGTTGATCCTCAACCTTTCCTCTTCCATAGCCACCCTTCGCTCCTCGATGGCCTTGAGCTCTAGCCATTTCTCCTCCTTGTCTATCTTCTTTTCAGCCTCCAATTCTTTCTTTGTCTCCATCATCTTCTCTATGACCTCCACATACATAGCCCCTTCAGGTTGTTTCTTGAGTCGATTCTTCTCTTGCTTTCTTCCCGGAGGCCTTAAATTTGTAGTTGGGCTTCCTCCTTCTTCTTCATCTAAATCGTCATCTTCTTCCTCCTCCAAGGAAGTATATGATGAATTGCAAGACTTCAACTGCTTAGGTACAGGCTCATTGTTCCTTGTCCGCCACTTCTCATTATCCTTGAGGAGTTGCCAGCAATGTAGCATCACAAAAGGCTTGTGCTTCTTCTTGTCTTTCTGCTTGTACAACTCTTGAGCTATGGGAACCTATCAATATGTGCAATCATGATTAAAAAATCATTGATAAACAAGCAGCTGGACTCAATTGTTGTGCAGCGATATTACTTACTTGGTCTTGAATTGTGGTTCCACTTGGCTGATTGTCCGCGACCTGATCCATGCAACCCGCCCACCGATTGCAACACTCTTGGATGCTGCACCAACGTTGCTGGAGTGATTTTGTTGTGCACATAGAGCTGGACTTGACGGTGCGGTTGTAGTACTCGGCAATGCGATCCCAATAGGTTAGTGCATCTTGATCGGTTCCCGTAACCGAATCAAGGCTCACATTTTCCCATGCCAACACCAAACCCTCATCCTCCGCAGTTGTGTAGTTTCCTGACCTTGATCTTTTCTTCTTCACCAGGGGAGTGACCTCAAGCGGAGTATCATTTGTGAGGTTGATGTCCTCAATACCGACATCATCGGTCATTAAGTTCATGAATGAGTTCGGGCTATAATCAAAAAGCGTATATTCAGTCAAAATACTCGGCAATGACTTAATCACAATGATCAAAAACAAAAAGAAATGACAATTCAGACAAGGAAAAAAGTATAGCCGAAACCTTCACCTCTCAGGCATTTCACCGAGCATGTCGTGGTCGTCCACCATTGTTGAACCATGGGCCGAGCTGGGGATGGATGAAGCTGCTGGCCTTCTCCTGACAGGTGCAGGGGGCTGCTGTGTCACCGAGGGCTTCGTCTTTCTCTTCTTTGGAGGAGCGCACGTGGTGGCGGTGAGGTGTCTTTGGGTCGGCGGCGTCGCCATGGATGTTGTCACCGTCGGGCTGCGGTTGCCATGGTGTCGGGCATGTGGTGGCGAGGAGCAGACGATGAATCGCCGTCGAGCGCGGCGGCGGCCGGCCGGGCGTCGAAATCGCGGCGATGAGGGTCGGGGCAAGGCGGCCGCGTCGAGCACGGCGTTGGGCGGATGAAGGGCGGTGCGTTCGGCGGAGCCGCGGAGGCAAGGCGCCGATCACCGCGCCCTGCGTGCCGCCGGCTGCAGCAATGCGTCGATGGATCGGGAACTCGCGCGGGAAGGGAAAAAGCTTTCGCGCCACGGGGAAAAGGATATACAGCACGCGGATACAACAAGGGCCTGGTGCTCCAAAAATAAAGCACGGGCCTGGTGATTTACAGGATCTCTAAAATTTTTTACAGCACAAGCCCGTTTTAAAGTATCTGCTGGAGTAATCCTATGCTTTATATTCTCAGATTTTAAAGCACGAGGCACTTTTAGAGCACCTGCTGGAGATGCTCTTACAACCACCCCTAAAAGCTCTAACAAAAAACTAAAGCCAAAGCCTTGTCAAAACTCTCTAAAAAATGTATATTAACCAATAATCTCTCCCTGCTTTTATACGTTAACATCACAAACCGTGTCTACCTCAAACATGGACTTAAAACATTATCTCTTTAAAAAATCAAGGGACCCAAAACCCTTTCGAACACAGGTTTTATTCAAACTCTAAATCTTCTCAATTATAGACTCCATCCATAACTTCTAACTCACCACGTGACGATGCCTCCAAGATAGGACCTCATGTATCTTCATCACGCACCATCACCTCACGTATCGAAGTCTCCGGGATAGCACCTCCTGTAACCTCTCCACGCATCACCACCTTTGATCTCCACGTGCTCTAGCATGAGCCCGGCCACCTCGTGTTATCCTCGACTGTCTGGATCTTAGACTTTCCCATCCTAGTTCCGGTCCTCCTCATCACCGATCATGACCGTCTCCATGGCCACCTGCATATGCAAAGACCAAAAAAACAATTTTCCCTGGCACAAGTTCTTTCCAACTTGACCGACATTAGTCCACACACTCAAAACACACCTTTAATCATCCATCCGCCATGACTCGGAAATCACAAGTATCAAAGCACTACCGACTACCAACTAGTCACCAAACCATCGATTACCGACTACCGAGTACCGATCACTAAGTCTAAGACAACAAATCGCTAAGTCTATGACTTCTGATCACAAAGTCTACATCTACCCATCACCATTCAGGTACTGTAGCAACAACCACTCAAAAAGACCAGCCTGATCACCATGCCCAGGCGGGTTAGACCACCAGCTCAACAGACACGAGTACTCGAGGACTCGAAGATCACTAGAATTGAAGCACTTGAAGTTTACGAGTACCGACTGTGAAGCTTACGGCAACCGATCGCAAAGCCTAAGATGACCGATCATAAGTCTAAGACTACCGACTTGCAAAGTCTGAGACAACAGATCATGAAGCCTATGACTATGACAAAAGTCTACGACTACGACAAAAGATTACGAAGTCTATGACTACGACAAAAGACTGCGAGAAAGCACTGTAGCTACAACCACCAACCAACTATTGTAGCAAACTAGATTATAACCTCCGACTGGTTCACTATAGCTCACGATCGGTTCACTATTTCTTATGACTGGTTCATTGTTCGAGATCGAAACCTATTGATTAACTGGTCAAATGCCATGATCGAAACGTCATGGTTGAAGCTTGACGTGGTTGAAATGCCGTGGTTGTTCTGCCATGGTTGGCCTACCTTGGTCATCTATTGTGGTCAACTCCATGGTCGACTGCCATAATCGACCTACCTTGGTCATCTGTTGTGGTCGACTTATCGACCAGACTTGCTAGCCTGAAAACTCCAGTAACAATAGCGCATCGATCAGAACTCTCATAAACGTAAATTTCAATAAAATCCAAATGTCAATTATTTATCATCACTAATGCACGACCGCCACATGGTATAACAAGGTCACCCAAGCCTTGACCAAATCCAACAAGGTACCCCTCCATTTCCATTACTTTCACTCAAATCTAGATCACTACTGTATGATCACAAGCATACCTTCCCAACCCCACATGCACCACATTAGAGCAAGTAGCATCCACAATAGGGAATAGAGTAGAGGAGGAGAGGATCAGGGAGAGTGGGGTATACCAGAGGGGGAGGGTAGCCATGGTGTTGGCATGCTCACTGTTAATTGCTGCACACACCCAGTGCACTCCAATGTGCTTCCCAACGCACGAGGAGGCCCAGAGCCCCATCACAGTGAGCCATGGTTGAAGCGCTACATCATCATTACCAAATCACCAACAAATTGAAGAAATAAAATAATTAAATCAGAAATGTAAATCAAGGGAACTAATATGGAGAAAGTGATTCATTGAAATAAAGAGATTAGTAAGAGGAGTTGGGTTCTAATGACTGGATCTGGGACCATCATAGTCAGAGAGGATCCTACCGGCGATAGTCCGGGGCAGTGACCCTAGGTCGATGATAGCTAGTAGGACCAATGGAGCCAGAGGCAGAAGGGCGGAGATGGGAGCCAGAGAGGGGACGATGTGTAGAAGCGAGCAGCGGAGGGGGAAGCACATACGGGGACAACGGTGTCCCTTTAGGAGGTTGGTAGCTCATTGTTTGGGAGCCAGGTGAGAAGGGAGAGGAGAGCGCTTGGGCGGTGATGGCACTCTGTCATGGAGACTGGAGGCCAGTCGGCTGGAGGCCAGAGAGGGGGAGGAGGCCGAAGAAAGAGAGAGAGAGAGGGAGGCAGCAATGTTGTCGGTGGGGAAGTGAGGAGTGAGTGAAGTACAGAGAGAGTGGGAAAGATAGAGAGAGAATAGAGATAAAGGGGGAGAGACAGACTAGCTGTGGGCTGAAGCTCGCTAGGCTAGCCAGGGGGAATGATAAAAATGGATATAAAGTATGTATGCACATATATAGTATGAGGACAGTTATATGTATGTATGCATGCATGCATGTATTTATGTATGCACGTACGCATGCATGTATGTATAGTTAGGTGTATGTAGATATATGTGGATGGTATCTTGCTAGAGAAAAATTAATTGTTGACCACCCTGAACAGCCAAACTAATATGTAACAACGAACGATATGTGTGGTATAAAATCCAAATATAAACACAACAATAGTTTTTATGGACAAGAGGTTTGTCACTGAGCCATACCAACATAGCATATTTTTATATGTCTGTAAATTAGATCGTAGCCTACGTATTAACTGCAGGCAACAAACTGAATAAGGGAGAAAGACTTCACCTGAACGTACCAAAACTGGGAATTGCTACCAAATCCGAGGCAAGCATGCCTTTGACCATTGGATTAGAGTAGTTTTGCTTAAAAATTATTTTTATGCTATATTAATATCACTCCCGACATAAAATGTATTTTAGAAGAAATCACGTGCTGAATGATAGTAATGATGAATATGTGCTTGAGATTAATGATGATGAATATGGCAGGGTAAACAGTTGGAGAAGTCATTATCCTACAGGTAAATAATAGGTGAGTGGATAGTGCCCTGGTCAAAAAGAGCAATGGTAGGTTTTGGGACAATATACATATTGTTATAATAAAAGGACTAATCAATTCTCACTCGTGTAATGAGACATATTGTCATATCGGCCATGGTCCCGTTTAGGACGAATGGAATATGTTACTCTATCGAAGTTTATTATACACTCTACTTGGGTACGAGGGACTAGGTAAGGCCAAGAGGGGCAAGACCCATGGTGGATGCTGGGTGATAAAAATGCCTCCCTAGCACGTGCCGGGTGATAGAAAAGCCTCCCCAACACATGGTTAGTAAGGTGACGTCCCCTATGGTGGGTGCTAGGTGATGCATATGCATCCCTAGCACGTGTCGAATGATAAAAAAACTTCCCTTACATAGGGGTCTGTATTATGCAACTGGATGGAGTTATAATATACCGAAGTAGAGAAAATATTCTGAACTTTGACTTGAGCATAGCATATAAGAAAATGTGTATGAATTTGTTGCAGTCAAAGTCAGGGTGGCTATGGATAAAGCAATACAAGTCTGCACAATGCTAAATAAACTATGAATTAATGTCTATCTCCTGGACTGGAGGCTACGGAAGCCTACATGGTTTTTCTCTAAATACGAGTGACTAGTAGCTTTACAAACTAAAAACATAACAATTTCGCATATTAAAACTTATTTTAAAAATGATGACGAGAATATATATGCATTTTGACCTGATGACGTTATCATGAAGTTGCATATTTGCTATTAATGCTTGATAAGTACTTTTGTACTCACCCTTACTATTAATACTCCTTGTTAGATGTGAGTCGGTACGACGATTTACCCAGTTATGCCCATGTCAGCGTGGAGGACAACTATACTGAGGAAAGCGAGATTGGTCCGGAGTATGACGCGTATGAGACAGATGCCCCTTATGGGGGTTGGGAGAAGCAGACGGTGGCTGATAGTCATCTACATGATCTCGAGTATTTTAGCACGTCGCTACCTAGTAGATTCAGTACTTGTATCATCATTAGTGGTACCACTTCTACCTTTTATTGTTGTAATATTCGAGCAAAACTTGTTAGGCCTTATTAAAGACTAAAGCCGTATGTGGCAATAGTATTATAATAATATTATTATATCGTCTCTAACTATTGCTCCGCTGCAGCACTCTAATGTAATTTATTATTCAATAAAATATAAATTTGTTCTGTTTTATTAAGAGCAACTCCAAGAGATTAGCCAAAAGAAGTATCTAAATTTAGTGATTTAGCTATTCTCTAAAATGAATCTCACCTAAAAAAACAAGACTACTCCAACAGTCTATCTAAACTAGGGGGCGCGCGGTGGGCGCAGACGCGCTGGAATGGGCGCGTGCGAAAGGAACGCCGACCACGCCAAGAGGCTGGATGGTGAGCGAGGTAGGCTATCCAAAAATAGAGAGCGAAGGAGGAGGGATGGAGAGCTACTAAATTTGGAGAGTCATTTACAGAGTCTATTGGAGACGTTTTTTCTCCAATAATAGCTAAATTTACCTTTAAAAAATGATTTAGCTCTTCTCTTAAGTTGCTCTAAGGCGATAACAATGCGTTGATGCTATTAACTAGGGCAATAATTGTACGGATGGTCACATCATTCAAGGAGTATAACCAGGATCTCTGCAGCTAAGTGGCAGGCTGGCAGCTATGGACTTTGTTCTTTGCAGGTAATAGCAGCATTGCATGCAGCAGCACACGGATATCTATGACATGGGCAAAAAGGACAGGGGTACGGTAAGCTTAACGAGCTGTCATGCTTCTTTAGTTCTTTGGACAACGACAGAGGCAGCCTTTGCATTAGCATGTGGATTTGTGAAAAAGCTTAGCTTATCTCCCTCCCCTCCACGATTTTTAAAAAGACTCGCCGTGGAAATCTTCCACGGGTTAATGATGGCAGCTCAATCTTAAGCCGTCTGGCTGATCCTGGGTGCCGTTTAGTTAGACTAAAATAAATTAATTTATAACTAAAATTATATTATAACTGATTAAAATTATATTGTAGTTGATGTGATTTATTTGACATAATTAAATTTTAAAAAATTAAAAATAAAAATAGATTAACTCATCACGGATAACGTAAACGAATACGGAAAAAAGAACTAGCAAAAAAAAGCTAAAAAGTTAGAAAAAATGAAATTTAAAAATAGTAAAAAATATGTCAGAAATCAAAACTTCAAATCGAAATGAGCAAAACCCTAAAATGGACCATTGCCAAAGCTCAGAAGGCTGCATCATCAGCACCAGGATGCAACGAGCTAATTAATTTTGCTCGTTTGCTGTTGGAATTTTCGTGTTAGATTAGCATTTACCTGATGCGCTGAATACACGCGCAAGTGGTAGTTAGTAATACCCCTAGAACCAGAGGAGCATCTTGGTGCTTCGACTCGTACCGCGGACACCTCACCGCCGTCGGGTCCTGCTGGCCTGCTTACACCAAAGGCGAGCCGCCGCCGCGGCGCCGAACATCCCGACCAGCCACGCCCCGGAGGGAGGGGAAGTGCGACGTGCATGAGGCGAAGGTTGCGAGCCCTGCTACCACTCTACTACTTCCTTATTATAATAAACCAGACCGCAAAGAATGTATCGGACGGCTGATGATAATTGCAAATCCACTCGATGGGTGTACTTGATAATATGTGCTAATGGAGGATCTTTATAAGAATGCTCTCAGCCGTTTTTGCCCGACCCGTTGTGAACCACATAGAAATGATTGCGCTCCTCTATCGAACTGCCAATGACAGGTGGGGCGTAGCATTTTCTGGGCCCGGATGTCATCGTCCACGGCCTCAAGAACGGCTCCTTGGCTCACCCGCCTCCGTCGGTCGCTCGCCGGAGCGCCTCCGCGCTCCGATCGTCATCCGTGCGCTGTCCTTCCGGCCTCGCCGCCGGACGCAGCGCCCAACGGCTCAAGCTCCACCAAGGTGCTTGGGTGCTGAACGGAAGGTGTTTGTTCAAATGCCATAGACGAAGGATGTTCTTGTTTTTTCTCTCTCTCTCTTAGACCCAAGGGTGTTCATTTTTCAGGAAGAGAAACGAAGGAACTGCAGCTATGCGCACCGATTTGGGAGCTTGGGTAACTACGGAGCCTCTAGGCACGGCATGCATGCTTGAGCTTGATCATGACCTAGAGCACGGATGCTTGAGATGATTGCTACCGTGAATTGAAGCCCGGATGATCTCAGTCAAGTCGACGTACGTATGCTAGATGAGTATACGTACGTACGTGCAGATATGCGATTCAACTGAAGACTAGAGCACGCAGTGCATTATTCCTTAGTATACTAGATGAGTAAGTGCATTCTATATATATTAGAAAAAATTGATCATGTACCCTCCATTTAGATGGAAATTGAGGATTTACTTTCCTATCTTACGTGTCAGTGACTTATGATGACCCCATGTATTATTGAGACGTGGAGGGTAAATTTTGACGTATGCTAGACGAGTAGGTGCAAATATGCGACTCAGATTCTACTGAAGACCAAGTACGTGGTGCATTCTTCCCTACGTACGTACGTCCACCGGAGTGCGTCTGAACTACTACTAGATTCTAAACAAGCATACCTTTAATCATTCTGGTTAGAGTAATTTCACGCAAAAATTATTTTGTACTAGATTACTATCATTCTTTGCATAAAATGAATTTTCAGATAACTCATATGATTGATGTGAAAAATAATATATATGAAAGGGTAGACAGTTGATGGAGCAGCTGTCCTACAGATAAATAAGAGATGGGGTGGAGGGTTCCCTGGAAAGGAAAGATAGTGGCAGGTGTGAAGCCCTCTACATATGGGTATGAACTCCTTTTTTTGGGGCTTATGCTTAGGCTTTGGCTTTTATTTCTACAATAACTAGCTTTTAAACGGTGCATTTTTTAGGCCTGGTCTACAAGTAGATTGTAGTACAAACTATACCGAGTTCAGCTATATCAACCAAAATCGTATGTGACTATTTTTCTCTGCATACGGTCTCTCACGAATAGCCAGAATTTCAAAATCATAAGCCAAAAGCCAAAGACACAACCCAAAAGAACCCACCCATGATATAACAATAAACTAACTATCACTCATGCAGTAATCCATATTTATTGTATCGACCATGGTCTCATTGAAGACAGGCACAACTCAATTGCCTTATCAAGTTACTCTACACTACACAAATTTAAGGAGTATATAATTGTGAGATTAGGTAATGCCAAAGATGGCAAAACATGTGCGCTTATAAGTAGCACAATGGAGTGTCAGGTGAAGATGAGACTTGCTTAGCATAACGGCTAGAGATATACTAGACAGGTGGAGGTACAATATACGAAAATAGGGGAAATAACTTTGTATTCTGATGTGGGCATCACATCTAAGGAAACGCAAAGAAACTGATTGCAGTTAAAGTCAAAGTGATTATGGATAAAGTGATACCAACCCGTGTAGGGTTTAAAACGTGATTCACATCTGTCTTCTGGACTGGAGGCTATAAGAGCCTATTGGTGGCCTTGTATCTGAATACGAGTGATTAATAGGAATGGGTGTGTTTGGTTTGTTGCCCCAATTTACCTTACCAAAATATTGGTCATGGCAATATATTTGGTTTTTGCTTGGTTTGCTACCAAATCTTTGGTTGCCTACCAAAATATTGGTCACCCCTCACAATTCCTACCCAAAATTTTGGCAAACCAAGGGTGGAGCATTCTCTAACCAAAAAAATTGACTAGCTTCGACTAGTACTCTTGGTGATGGCTCTATAGTGCTCTAATGCTGCTATGTGATAACCGGTTGATTGCTTATTGGCTATGGGCATGCATGGTTTAATCTTGAGAAAAGTGATGCTATTACTAAAATCAGTTTGTGGGCTACATTGTTGGTTGATTGTCGGGTTGCTTTGGGAAAGGATGACGGCTTGTGCTTGGCGGTCGCTTGTGTGTCGACTGGCTTTGGTGGTGGCCTTCTCATTCTACGGCTTGCTGGCCCACGACTTGGCTTCTTGTCGACTTCTTGCTCTTGGTTGGCTTGCCCTGATTTGCCTTGCGGTAGCTGACGTTATGTGGCTCTGTGTTTTGTACTTGGGATGAATGGGGAGAGAAGGAAAATAGAGTTTGGCTTGATGGTGCTTCTACCTTCTCTCCTCTTCTATGCAGCTAGCTTGCTGGCTCTGTCGTGCCGTGCCTTCTCTTCTCTTCTATTCGACTGGTTGCGTGTGCCCGTTTTGCTTGTGGTTGTGCCGTCCCCTTACTGTTGCCTTGTGGCTGTCTAGAAGTGTTGTGCTTGCTTCACTGTTTTATGTGGGTTGCCGGTTGATATTTTGGTGATTTGGGATAGTTAGTGGTTGTTACTGTCTCTTTGGATATATTTTATTTTTCGCTTCCCTTTTTCTCTTTTCTTTGCCACGGGTATTGCACAATTTTTGCTAAAGTTTGGTGGGGCTACATAGGGCATAAACCAAACGTACCCTTACATACTATAATTGAAACATTTTACTACATAAAAACTTACTTTTAAAATGATGATGAATGAGATAGGATTGTTGATCTGATGAATTGTTGGCATAAAAATTGCATATTGCTATTAATACTTGCTGAGTACTTTTGTACTCACCTTTGTTATTAACTCTCTTTGTTTAGAAATAAGTGAGTCCAAGGATCTACTCGGTTCTAACAAAGTTTACGCTGAGGACAACTACCATCCCGAGTGGAATGTAGTCAACCCGGAGTACGATGCGTACGAGACGTATGCCTTGTATGGAGGTTGGGATGAGTAGGTGGCGGGCGGTAGCCGTTTACGTGAACCCGAGTATATTAGCGTATCGTTATCTACTACTTTCTGTACCTGTATAATTATTAATCGGTACCACTTTTATTTCCAAGTGTTGTAATAATTGGGCAAAATTGTGTAGCTCTATGACATACTGTAGTCAGTAGTCCTGCATGGCAATGATATTATAATAATACTATACCATCTCTAGCTATTGTGCTGCTACAACACTTTGATGTTGCTTGTTATTCGGTAAAACATGAATTTATTCTGTTTTATCAGGTAATAACGACCGATTGATGCTATTAACTAAGGTAGTGATGACACAGATCATCACATGGATCATTGTTTGGAAGTGGTCATGATACGAGGTCACCCGATCTTCTCAACGTAGGATTGGATACTCATATGCAGCCTCTCGAATCGTAGCGATCCTCCGTCACCGATGCAAGAACGAACGCTCTTTAATTCGCAAGATCACACGCGCTGGACTTCACGACCACTAAGTGAAAGCCGTATCGCGCTCTCAATTCCCAACGAAAAGGTTGAATGATCTCGATTTGCAAGATCTCTCAAATTTCTATTGAATTTTTGTGGCTATCAAAAACTCAAGAAACATGTACAAAGCATAACTCATCTCAAGTATTATCTAGTAGCCTCTCGGCACGTACTGTTCTCCATTGTTTTTACCTCTCCTATGCTGTCCGTCCGTGCACGTATTTATACGGCGGCGGGCAGCAGTCCATGTACACAAATGCATCCGAGTCCAATTCCCTCCACACACACACACGCGCACATGGGCTAAATTCCCACATACTACATATATGAGCCTAAGCCCACTCTTATTGCTAGAGTTCAGACTCAATGATCTAAACAAATACTCAGACTTTTAATTAAGAAACGAGATACATGCATGACCGTGACTATATGACCGTGACCAATTGTTTCGGTCTAGCTTTCAGCACGCAGTCCGCAGATCTTCTTCCTTTCTTTCCTTAGTCACATGATTGTCTCCTTGAGCTGCATCACACTTCCTTGATTGCTCGGCTGCTCGAGTTTTCCCTCTTGATTTTCAAAACCTTCACGACTTTCATACCTAAGAATGCACAAGAAATTGGCTTGAGGTAGTATATTATTCTTATCAACGGAAAAAGATGTTTTAAGAAACAAATTAACCTATTTATTTAAGCTTGGCTCTTGCTCAAGTAATTGGACCTTTTGGTGCTTCATGAATACTCGGAGAATATAGAGAGGCAGACATGTAGGGATGTCCTCATCAGGTCATCTTCTTGCATCTGATAGGCATGGGCTAATGATATCACCAAATGGAGAGCACGGCACTCTTTATCCATCTAAACCTTGATAAGGCAGCGTTTGATTGGGGATACATGCAGGCCAAGCAAGATAGACTACAAATCCACGACTGTGCTCCACAGCTATGCCAGGTTCTCAATAATCATGATGCTAACCATTCGTGAATAAAGAAATTTGGTCCTTTTCATGTGAAAAGGTCCCGATATTTTCTTTTCCAATTCGGATAACAATAGTAAAGACGGAAGGCAGGCTGAACTCTGGCATGGTTTTTTTTCCTTTTAGCTTCTTCGAAAACTGAATAAACTGGATGGTTTCTCAAAGTCGTTTATCTAAACAGCTTCTTAGATTTAAAACTGTGTATACCGTTCATGTCAACGTCTTTGTCATATACCATTATATCAAAAATACAGATAAAAACTATCAACTACAGGCAAGAAAAAAAGCCCAATAGATTAGGCATGCACGGGATGCCATATTGCCGTCCTTTTCTTTTCTCACAAAAATTTGCCTTGGGGGTACCACGTAATGGAGGAACATTCTTTCATTCTGCCTTATCATGTGCTGTACAATTTATACTAATCACCTTGTGCACACTTTAAGTTTTTTTTTTTTGGTTGAAGTTACATGTGCCAAAGGCAAGCATTTTTTTTAAGACAAGCAAGCATTCATCGTGTCGATGGGTTGTTCTTTGTGCCTATGCCCAATTGTTCATCGAATGCAGTTCAGATCCTGAACTTGAGGAGATATCAGTAACAGATGCAGAGAGCCGCGTGTGCATGAAGCATAGCAATCAGAAGAGTTCGGCTTGGCAGGCTAGCATTCAGAAGAGTACTCAAGCACAAGTCATTTTCGTGCATGTTCCCCATGCCCGGCTCTACACCATGCAGGCATGGGCTTGTGCAACTGACATCCAGAGGCAGCAGTCCAGTTACGTGTGACGATCCACAAGTGCATGTCTATCATTCATCAAATGCAACACTAACTCCAGGTCAGTCAGATGCAACGCCCACAAACACACATAACCAACAGCTAGGGCTGTTTTAATTAATACGATGATGTCAAAACGAATACTGCGTTGACTTTTGCAAGGTTCCAGTTCCAGCATATTCTGGTCCGAGTAAGCTCAGTCAGGAAAAAAAGGAGAGAAAGTTGGGAAAAACCTTGAGCAGAAATGGGAGATTTTCGCCATCTTCCGGCTACCATAAGCAGAGAGCGTGTTGTGCCACGATGCATGAAGAGCTGGAGAGTGAAGAGCGGTGCGTGCGCCTAACACTTCCAAGCTGGGTTTGCTTAGGCACGTAGTGGGCTGGTGGATCACACCCGGGCCCAGGCGGCTTTCCCGTCACGAGGGCGTGGCCCAGAAATAAAAAATAAAAGAGCCAAACGAGGACGTCCTCATCGCTGTCGCCGTCCTCCACGCCGTTCCCGATCTTATGCGCCATTTGTGCTCGCGCGCATGCCTGCAGCCCGCACCCTTCAGTGTAAAATCGAAGCACGAACATGATACGGAGCTGCGACTAATAATTTTTAGTTATGATTAATAATTTTTAATTAAAAATTAAATACTATTAATTAAAATAAGTGATTTTTAAAAGAAGACGAGTAGTGAAGAAAGTGAGGGTGATATACATAAGTGAGGCGGGAGCTAGATAAGTGGATGTGTAATACGTCCGTGACTCTCTGTCTTATCCTCAGAGAGATAGAAGTGAGAAGAATGAAGAAGATGCTTCAAAAAGTTGATGTTCATCTTAATTTCTGACTTCTCAAAACATAATTTAGAAAGAGAAACCAATACAAATATACACATATCAGCATAGCCGCTCAGGCGCAGCACAGGTGAGGGTACTAACAAGACTCAGTTTCTTCTCACTAGAGGAGATCCAGCTGCAAAGATGTAGCAGAAGCTATGCAATATGTTTTCCTGCTTACCTCATCTTCTGAAACAGGACAAGGGCTTGCACGCTTGTTTTCTAACGTGTCAGGGAGCAGGATTTCGTCATCAGTCCCTCGGTGCGTGTTTCAATCAAGGCCGTCAAGCGTTCAGAATCGTGGATCACTTGGACTTGCATCATGATCAGTGGTCTTGCTTGGCCAAATTGATACCGTACAAACAATCTGGAACGTTGGATTTTATTGTATGCTAGTAGCAGTTCGAAAGACTTGTACCAGTAGTTGCTACGGATAGGTGTAGATTTTATTCAACTGCAACGAGACGGCCGAGCCACTTCATTGATGGTTACTTTTAACAAGCATTGTAGCAGTACGTCGCTCAAGTGTACTGGTGACTTTGATCATGCATCTTAAATCGAAGCCGAACTTTCTGTATGAGTTGTCTCCCTATCCTTTCGTGCATAGATACATGGAGCCACCAACCGTCTAGATTCAAGGTTCCAATTTAAGGTGCGGGCCCAGATATATTGACTGGAGAAATCAGTGCTACTGGTACATAACCGCTAGTGCACTGGTAGTAGTCAAGTTAGTTTGTAGTTTTGTGTTTCATCAGCCATTTCCCTGCCGATAATTTCTTCAGAACTGGATTGACGATGTTCGCTTCCAGTCTTCGCCGGAATAAATTTTTTTTAAGAAAGCGGACGAACCTCCGATTTCATTCAGGAAGCCAAAGTAAACAGAGTTCGAATACCGTTTTGGGACGTGTTGCGCGATGGTCCGACCAATCATCAGCTCAGGTGAGAGCGTGATGCCCTCGTAGGTACAGCATATATATAATTGAAGCGATCATAGTTTTTCAGAGCGACGATCGATTAGAAGCAGGTAGCACATATTTGTAACGGCAACAAACACTTCATACACTTCAACTCACTCTATCTCTCGCCACTTACGCGTACAACTTTGGAAAATTCTAGAGGAAACGATAGTATTAACGTCGTTACTAACCCAATGTTGAATCACAGAAAACTCGCAAACATTTTCCCTCTTAAGAAGAAAAACAAACTTTGCCGACATGAGGATAGGAAGCACCTTTCTCAAGCCTGTCCGCAACGTAGTTGTCCAAAATCCAAAACACACGGTGTAATGCTAGGTAGGAACCAAGCAGAAAACGACTCGCATCAACATAATCGACAAGAAAGAAAGAAAAAAGTCGATTGCACAAGCTAAACTTGTTGGACTCTTCCTATGTAGTACTTTTATCCCCAAACAACTCAAAAAATTATACAATCATTATAGTTGATTGCACAAGCTAAACTTGTTGGACTCTTCCTAAGTAGTACTTTTATCCCCAAACAACTCAAAAAATTATACAATCATTACTGCGATTTTTTTGATAAAAGATATCTCACGCCTGTCTCTGCCTGCTGCCGTGTGCTATACTAAAATTCTCTTGGAAACAATAAATAAAAGAAAGGCCCCTTCCCTGCTGGCTCCGCCCATGCCAGAGCCGGCCACGCGTGGTGAGACGTGGCGGCAAGCGGCACCCGGCCACACAGGAGGCCACACGGCGCGGTCAACCCAACAACGCCGCTTCCCTTCTTACCGGGCCCCGCGCCAGCCACTCTCGGGCCCCACATGCAGTGACCGATGTGCGACCCGGTTCCCGCAGAATCCTGTCCAAACCCGAACTAAATCACGCCACTTAAATTTCCGCGATTCATAACGAATCACCCTTAGTTAATCGAACGGATCGAAGCAGAGGCCAGAGGGAGACCATCCCATTCGCCTGCTAGTTCGGGTCCATTTGGGCGGCGGTGCACACAGCAGGAAGAGATCAGCGCAGCGCGAAGGGTCCAAACACTCTCCGCCGCCGCCGCCGCCGTTGCAGGTGAGCCGATTCGACGGCTTTCCCCCCATTTTTTTGTGTGTTTTTGTGGACGGTTTTGGTGTTTCGTCCATCGGTGGAGGCTGTGCTGAGCTTTCATCGGCACTCTACGGGCCTCTGCTGCTGATTTCTGAAAGCATCTGGTGGTTTGGACTGTGCGATTTCCCTATCCCTTTCGGACACTTAGCGATTATTTTTGTTTGCATGATGGATTCGGAGTAGTCAAACGATAATTTTGCTCGACTATTTCGGCGGGTTTTAGGTCAAACTCTGAGATCGAGTGGCTAGTTTGTGCGGATTTCGTTAGATTTTTTGTTCTTAGAATGGTTCGCCACTAGAGACTCTTCGTGTTACTTCCTTACTTTACAAGTAGGGATTAGAGATCAATAATAGAATCTAATTGTGTAGTTTTGTTTGATTTAATGTTACTTTTTAGATTCCGCCATGCGCTCATCACTGATTCTTCCGGAAAAGTGCGATGTTTACTGAGTAGGGCGCTTTTAGTTATGTGAAGTACATACAGTTAACTGTTTGGTGGCTTTCTGGTTGGATATTAGAGTGAGATACAAGCCTGTTTGTTTCCATACAAGGTGGGTGCCACTAAGTTGGGTGCAATTAGAAATAGAAACGAAAAACAAGATTGTGCAGATCATACATCTTAGGTTTAGTTCAATTGGATTCAGGTGATTCAAATCTGAAAACATGATTTAGGCCCGTTCAAAACGGCTTTTGCGGATGGCGTTTGGCTGAAATGGGCATTGTAGCTGCTGGTAGCTTTTAGTTGTGGCATTCAATTAAAGGAAAATGGAGAAAAAAGAGGGAAAAATGAAAAACAAAACCTTATATGTCCACAGACAATGCAAAGGAAAAAGGGAAAAAGAAAAAAAGAGAAAAGGCCGCGTTATGAAGTCAACGTGTTTAAAACGGCTTTTGGCTTGTGGAAGCTAGAAGCCAGAAGCCGTTTCGAATGGGGCCTTTCTTGTTGGGTAGATGCCACAACTGGATCATGATCAATTGATCATCTTAGAATGCCCACCTTTTGCTAGCCTGAGTGCTGCAGTGATATAGTTCCTACGTCCTGATGCTGTATGACTGATATTTGTGTGCTCGGTTGCACTACTGAACTGATAATCTGCTTGCTTGCATGAGTAGCAGCAGGCATTTAGGATGGTGGGCAAGAATGATGGATCTGAAGGGCTCAAATTCAGCACGTCAGACCTGATGCAAACGACTGAAGAGGTTGCGAGAGCATTTATTGCTGCGGCTTCAGCTGCCACTGTACAGTCCACACGGCCATCTGTGGTATCTTTGTCCAGAGAAGAGTGTGGTAGCCATATGCAGAAGCTGCAGCAGCAATTTTCGAAAATCCTGAAGGGGTTTTCAAACTCACCTGAAGTGTCTGGACCGTACAATCCAGAAGTTCTCACGACTCATAAGCGGCAGTGGTCCAGGTTCCAGCTGAAGTCACTGGTATGTATCTCTATACCTATGCGGCATTTTGTGTCCGTCTGATGTGCTCTGCTTGGTGTAATATATACACTCTGCTAATTAACTAAAGCTTAGTCAGAGCTTTAAGTTGTGAATGATTGATGTGATACCTGGCTCTTCTAACTTATAAGAGAGAGTGCAACAAAGCTGAGTTAAATGTCAATTTTGATATTAGTTGTTTGATTGACTCAGAATATTTTCATTCATAGTTGTTATAAGCATAATACTTGAGCTTCCAGTTCATCCTAGGGATGCTATTTTCTTAATTCTCTTCCAGTACAGTCTATATAGGGCGTAGCATAGTCACATGACACAATAACATTTTCTTTGATGTCTATGTTGTTCTAGCGTCCCAAACCTGCCATTGGTTTCGGCGTCCATGTCAACCATTTCCTTTTACTGGCTGTATTTTAATTAACTTAGTTTTATCTAATATCTACAATCACGTAATGTCGCTAGTAAGGCCCAACCGCCCAATGAACAATCCCACATTGTTTGCAACATCTGTTCAGTGGCTGATCTAGAACAAAAATGGCGTGGGGGCCTCATGCTTCATGCATATACTTATCAATGATCCATCAATAGTGTAGTAGATAGTAATGCACTCTAAATTTTGTAATATCAACAAACTTCATGAAAAAGTTCAATGATAAGTATTAAAAATTGAAATAGGGCATTCTAATATTAAAACCCTAATCCACAAATATTTTAAAGATCACAAAATTGAAACCTTAAAATCTAAATCACAAAATTTAGTACATATTTTGATCGGCTGATCGTTACTTCATTAGCTATGAAGATCATTGAACTTTGAAGCAAGGATCCAATCAGCTAGGACGAGATGACGAGTGGTCAGTGGACGATCTCACCTATTGTTGTGATCGTCGGCCATATTGCATACATTGATACATACACCGAGATTTTCTCTATTTGCATGCGTGCGTAATGAGATTAACACAGCGAGACATCTAACCATACCATCCAAGTCCAATGCACGTAGGCGTAGGCGAGAAGCGGCCGGTGTACTCTTGCATGATGGCAGCTCCGGCGTTGGGCCCGTCGCCGTTGCAGACGAAAGAACCAACTCACCAAAGGTTGCGTGCGTGGCGTGGGGAGTAGGGGAAGGTAGGTAAGGCGTTATCTGAACCTAGCATTGCCTACTTGGTTGGCTTAGGGTTGGTGCTGGCTTGGACGCTTGGGCCTTGGGCTAGCGTTGGCTTGGGGCTAGACCGACTAGTGGCGTACGCTCGATCAGTTCAAGTAGCTCCTGTTATTTTGTTTTCTTTTCACTGTCGGTCGATATGTTGTGTCGTAACAACTTCAACTTACATGTATTTTTTTGGAGTGTCTTGCTTTGTCAACGTCCTACGTGTTTTTCCTTTCTTTTCTCCCCTGTTTGTCAACGTGTTTAAACCTTTTTTTTCTTTTACATAGATGTAGTTCTTGGTAGTGGGGCACTAATTTTTAGTATGTAGGGGCAAACACTGTGTAAATTTGGACCTTAAGCAACAAAAATTAAAATCGGTGCAGGGCCTGTGCCCCCACATTCTCCAATGTGCATCCGCCCCTGCATCTGTTAGGTTTGTATTAATTTGGCTCTTCACCTTGCACAGGAACCTATCAAGTAGTGAATAATCAAATATTTTTAAATTACTTAAAAGTTAATACTGTTAATGAAAATTTATTTTTGCTAGGGTTAAGAGGTTTACACCAGTTCTGACTTGTGAGAGCAATTTTGCCATTGGGATAATCTTGTTAATCATCTTATGAAACGGTCTCATATTTTAGATATTAAAAAGCAATTACCTTTGTTCGCTGGGGAACCCTCAAATACATTCACAACGATTCTGATTTGATTGCAATCAATGAATTTAGTATGCAATGTAAGCACTAGCTAATATTTCGATGACCACTCCGGGTTGAATGACCTAGCATTTTGAAACTGGTAGGACTGATTGGAAAATTTTTGCCAAATGCTCCAGAGTTTAGATGCATTCTGATTGATCATAGATGATAACCGTGAATGAACCACTCCCATCCACTATACATGCATCAGTAGAGGAGCTGTTTCTCAAAACTATTTTGAAGTGTATGCAGTTGTCTTCTCACTTCTGCGCTTATAGTATTTTTTACGCTATTATTAGTGAATAGTCTAGCACATTGCACATACCTCTCAGAAATTATTTTTTGGAACAGGGAAATAGGTGCATCAGAGAACCGTCACATCTCTTTGAGAGCATAGTGATTGTTGGACTTCCTCCTCAGGCAGAAATCCATGAGCTAGAGAGCATTGCACTAGGGAGAAATGATGAAGATGGAAAGAAATCAAGAAATATATTTAGCAACAACCACCACCAAGTTCATGCCATATCAAATTTGGAACCTCAGGTTATCACTCATCCCACCTATTGTTGCATGTTCTTTACTCTGATGAGCAATACATTCAGTTAGGGACCTCCCCTACTGTTGTTTTGTGAAAAAAAAAGAGAGGTCTTATTGTTGCCTACTTTCATGCGCTTGAACTTTATTTTCTTATTTCCTATCTTTTTTCTTGGGAAATATCTTTTGCTGATTATTTTTGTTTGTCCTTAGGTCCTTTTTGCATACCCTCCGGAGAAGCCTCTTCCACTCAAGTACAAGGATATCCTTTCTTTCTGCCTTCCTGGAGGTGTACAGGTCTGCCCGCATTTGAGCTACATACCGCTTATAGTTTCCATTCCTGTGTGTAGTAATAGTCTGCAACCAGAATACATTAAGATTAACTTTTACCAAGTGTCATGGTGCTTCTTGCATAGGTTATCTTTTGTTTTACCAAGCTGAAATGCTGTTACGTAACTTACGTTGGTTTGGTTCAATTCATAATATTGCAATTTGCCAACCGGGGTAGATTTCTGGTTATAAAAACAATGACATCACATAATAGCAGCCATTTATACAGAAGTGTTTACAAGACACTATAAAGGAGGCAAGTAGTCAACTGATTTGTATACAAAAATTGATCAGTACTCAATACGCATAAATAGGAACATAGATAAGCAAAGTCCTTGTGAACACAAGGTTTTCCAATAGTTATTGACTGCAATAAATAGAATCAGCCCTTCAGACGTCCTATTATGCTATGAGGGAGGTGAGGATAATGTATTGCCAAGTAACTATGCAATCAGAACAGGCAGTACCCGGAAATTTAGTTGATAACAAGAATGAAACTATAACTAGTCATTTAGACATAACCGGCTTCTAGTGGATGTTATATTCCTTTATTAATTTTAAGCCTCCAATCACGCATACAACGTCGTTTTATCAGATCTTGCTTGTTGGGCAATCAAACATTTTACCTATGTTTACATTTCTATTAGGTTCATGCTGTTGAACGGACTCCTTCATTCAGTGAACTGAATGAAATTCTCCTAGGGCAGGTGACTGTTTCTCAGCTCTGTTTGTGTTTTATTTTTCCTTTAATCAATAGATATCCTTTTAGTTGACAAATTCAATAATTACTCCTGAAACCATATTGCAACCTTGCCCTCTAAAGATTTAGAGCTTCTGTCACATCATCTGTTTCCTTTGTTTAGCTCTACTTGCAAGCGAGCTTAATGTAGTCTTTTTATGGTTTTGGTTTGTGAATATCTTGCCCATTTCAGGAACAGCTTAAAGAAAGCAATCAATCTTTCGTATTCCGTTTACAGGTATATTTATATCTTTCGCCATTATATCCTTCCATTTTACCAGGGTGCTGATCATTGAGAGATTGCAGGTTGCTGATGACTCTACATTATATGGATGCTGCGTATTGGTTGAAGAGATTGTACAGCGACCTTCAAAGCTGGTTTCCATGCTCATGAACGAAAAGCTCGTCTTTCCACGTAGGAGTCGTTATGTAATAACTGCACCCCGATGTTATTGCATCCTGTCCAGGCTCCCATTCTTTGAACTGCATTTTGGGGTGCTGCAGAGGTAGCATATAGTGCTCACCATCATCTCATGTTATCTTACCGCATTCTTGATATCTGAATCTCTTTACAGTTCAAGTTATTCTTTATTTTTTGATTTGTCATTTTCTTAGGTGGTAGAAGTGGAATCATATGCCTTCTGTGTGATGCTTATGAATTCTGCTTTTAGTCAAGAGTTTTTGAAGTTATTCATGGCCTGTCTCTTTGGTTCGCACTGTTGTTGAGAACTTTTTTGTTGCACTGGTGGCCTTACAAGTTCATTTTCTTCTTTTGGTTTTATAAGTAGAGTTTTGTCATCCCTGCAACTAGTATATCCGCTCCATATGTTGTATAGTAGTTCCTAGATTTCTGGTTATAGTTTTAAACTTTGGCATTTGTATGAATCATCTGCTTTGCATTTATGTGTATTGTTTGGATTAGTTTGTTTTCTTCATGTGGTTCTCAAGCCAAAGCGCGCCAAGGTCATGTGCTAACGTAAACTTCAGAATTTCTATTTTAGTGGCATAACAATACTAGTGCTACATCCAGGAACCCTTTGTGATTGGTTTGATTTGTCCTTTTGTCTTTGTCAAATTCTCTTATATTTATGCATTTGATGCTATCACGCTCAATATTGGTATTCTACTTTGATGTTACTTCGTTTGTATCTGCCTTTCATAAGTAGCTGCCGTGTTTATTATGCAGTATTCTTATGGAAGAACGGCTCGAATGGCTCACAGATGGTGTTAGCATGCTAACATCATTATCACCTGAGGAAACCTGTCAAGATGATGATATTTTCGAAGGAACTGAAGTTACAGCATCGAAACAATATTTTGATGTTAACACAGTATATCAAGAAAAATCCTCTGAAACAAGTGTGGAAGATTCTTTGAAGGAGCTGTCTGACACTGCCAGGTGTAGGGAGAACCAACTGGATGGCATTTCTAAAGATGTCCAACAGGAAAATGGTTCTCGTGTCAATGAAGAACAGAATGATCTTGTGACAGGAACGGTTACTCACTGTGATACTCCCGAAAGGTCAGAAAGCTGTTCTCATGTCAATGAAGAACAGAATGATCTTGTAATAGGAACGGGTACTCAGTGTGGTACTCCCAAAGGGTCTGACAGTTGTGTTTCCGAAGATACAGCAACAGATCAATCTGGAGTTAAGCTTCATGAACTGGATTCTATAGCAGTTATCCAGAATGAATCTGGTGCCAAGAAAGATTGTGGTGATTCCTCACATGAAAGTGTAGATGATGAACAGCTTGATATCTTTGTTAATGATACTATTTTGCCACTTATACGATCTCACCTTTGTGACGGTTCTGAATCATCTCCAAGGTATGTCATCCTCAACATAAATGGGCTACTAGTAAGAATGCTATTCACCTCAGCACACTGGAAAAAATCCTTACTTTTGTTAGGAGGATTATATTATTTTGATTTCCTTTTTTGTTAATGTAAGTATGTAACTATCAGCCTAATTGCTAGTCTTAGGCCCTAGTGGTGGTATGAGCATACTTAAACATATAGTCTACTAGCTGAATGCTCGTGCTTTACTATGGATGAAAAAAGAATATATTCTCAGCACGTTGAGTTGATATTGTTGGGATTGGTCGCACCCTCAGCTTTGTTGTGCACCCGGTAGAGCTCTGTTTTTTGTTAGAGAATTTGTCGGATGGTGGAATTTGTTTTTTGATCGATTGCTTTTCTTCTGTTTTTGTTAGAAATTTTTTAGAGAGGTGCAAGAGGAGTTAGGAGGGGCAGATGAACTACCACCAACAACTCTCTCTTTTAAGTAGTAAAGAGTTGTTAAATGCCAGTAAATGTTGGCAGCGAAAGTGTTGTGCTGCTCCTTGAATTCTGATACTTTCACTTGAAATCATCTTGTTACGTCTCTTATTAACTGTTGATACATTGTGAATGTGAAATATGACTTAACTTATTTGCAAACCTCCTATTTTACATGAATATCAGTGCCTGATTAGAATCATAAAAATAGTCACCGCCATTTACTGCAGTTCCCAGGATTCTCCTTCTGAAGGCGTAAATTTCAGAAGTGATACCCACGAATTGGATTTGGAGGAGCCATCTTCCATCGGTCATGGAGACTTAGTTGGGCACAACAGTTTATTGCAATGGGCTAAGGTTTCATATGCATGAAATTATGCAAATTTTTGCTTGGTTTCTTCTTTTTGTGGATTTGTTTTGCAACTTAATGTTTTCTCCAGGCTAAAAAATATGGATCTCTGCAAGTTGTCTGTCAGTACTACCAGTTGCAGTGTCCTGCCAGGGGTTCATCACTTACCTTTCATCCCTTGGAGCACTTGCATCCTTTGACGTTTCACCGGCCCGGTGAAACAGTTCTTCATATTGCTGGTTCTACTATTGATCTTCGGTCATGTGATACAAGCTTAGAGGTGGCTGAGGTATCTTATGCTGATGCATTGCCAGATTATTCATGTAGCATTTACCAGCTTTGTTGTGAATAATTTGCCTGAATGCCATCTGTTCCTTTTTCAGATGCGTAATGCACTCTTTGCTGAGGAGGAATCAACTGCTTTATCTACGTGGGCTGTGGCATCCATATGTGGATGCCTCAGGTTGGAACATGTAAGTATCCGTGACTTATCCCTGAGATGATATGTTTCCTTTGCAGAACCTAATTAATTCTTTCATTGCTGGATACTGTCCTTAGAAGGCGCACATCATAACTTTCAAAATGTGAAAGTGCTCGTATACAATAAATTAACTGTTTCTTTGGACCTATACTGCAAACTATTTGCAAGTGCTAATTTGCATGTTTGATGTACAAGTCTGTCAAAGAATTTCTAAATAATACGTTCACTGTCACAACAGCAGAATAAAAGCTTTGATCCTGCAGTATCTATTAGTAGTACTCTTAAGAGCATAATGTAACGTTGTTACTGCAGAATTGGTTTTGTGTGTGTCACTTTAAGGTGTTTGGCAACATGATTTTTTTTTTGTGTTTTTGCAGTATGAGCCAATGCATTTTTGCACTGCCTTCTTGTTCCTTGGCAGCAAGTCCGTTATAAAATACACTCTAATGCCTTTCATTATGACTTATTCATTGCACTAGATCAAATTTAGTCCTTTTCTTATGTAATGAACAAATGCTTTTACATCATTGCGTGTGTTTTATCTGTCTTGGCACAAAACTGAAACTGTCTATAAATTGCTTTGGAGCACTTAACATTTTCCCGTAATTACAAATTTTAAAATAATGTTGTTTGCAGGTAATGACGCTTTTTTCTGCAGCACTCCTGGAGAAACAGATTGTTATTGTCTGTTCTAATTTGGTACAGTTCAAAACCTTATAGGTTTTGGCATTTTTTTTCCTTCACTTTTATATTGATGTTAAAATGATGACCAGTTAATCTGATACTTATCTTGATCTTTACATCAACTAAGCATTTCCTGTGATAACAATAGAACTACCATAGATGAGTTAGTACTTAGTAAAAGCATTAAAATACTGGTATTTTTTGTTGAGTTGCACACGCATTAACTATAGCCTATAGCAACACGTACAATGTTCCTTCGATGAGTTTATCTGTTATAAAGAGTGAAATGTTAGGAAGGAAGATGGTTATGTTTGACTACACAACTTTCAAGTAACTTTAATGTATTCATCGTGTTCTTGCAAGTTAAATATTCTTTTGAATATTGGTAGAATTTTGGTTCTCTTTGCTGACGGAAAACAAGTATTCAGACAAATTTTCAATGACCAGGGAATGCTTTCGGCTTCAGTTTTGTCCATCATACCTCTAATACGCCCATATCAGTGGCAGAGTCTACTCATACCGGTACTTTCATTTTGTGCCTTTGGAAGAGCTCAGATTTGAACTTCACAGCTAGGCGATATATTCACTCTTACTTCATGTGCTCTGTTGCATCATTGATTTCCAGGTTTTGCCAAATGACATGCTGGATTTTCTGGATGCACCTGTTCCATACATAGTGAGTTCCTGAGCTCATTGACAGTATTTTGTTTTCATCAACATAGAGAGAACATCAAAGAAATGGTAGAGACTGGAGATATGTTTTTAGTGTGCACACTTAATGGGGAGGGATTACAAGTGGGTATTTTGGGGGGACGGGATTGAGGAAGGACCGAAGGAGAGATATAGGCACATTAATTGAACACTGAACATGTGGATATTGATACATTTGAGTGTTATTAGGCACATCACCATCTATTTGAAATAAAATTTTAATTGAGTTAATGTGGTCTGATCCACAATTAACAATTGTTACCATCTTTAGGTTGGTGTGCAGAGCAAGACATCTGATGCACAGTTCAGGCCATCAAGTGCTGTGGTTATTGATGCCAACAAGAATCAGGTGCCTGAAAAGTTACCAAACTTTGTTGTTTTCTGTAGATCAATTCTGTGTGCTACTGTGAATAGGTGTTAGCTCTATGCAGTTTTCAGAAATGATAAGTCTAACTTTACAAATCTAGATGGTTTGGACTTTGGATACTTCTTGTTGACGACTATGTTTTCTCAACTGTTTACTTGTTTTTTTTAAAAAAGGCACATAATGTCGTAGTATCATTTGTTACTGAATGATGTGAATAATGCAACAAGCTGTTGCTGACACACAAATTCATGGTGGCATGTAGATTAAATCTGCGTCAGTCCCGCAACTTCCGCAACAGAAGGAGTTGCTTTCTGCCTTGCGTCCGTATCATTCCAGGCTTGTGGGAGAAAGTTATCTTGCAAGAAAGCGTCCCGTTTATGAATGCACAGATGCCCAGGTAGTTTCTAAATTTAACCTAGTTTGCTATAATTTCTTTAGTTTTTCTTCATCTTCTTTCGTATGTAGTATGTACTTCCAACTAAGAGTGCATTTTGCTATTGTTCAACCTATTGTTGTGCTGCCATCAGATTTCACTTAACTCCTCTGGGATATGACTTACAAAGTTTGTTTTGCCTTGTCTTGCAAGTACAAACTACATAATCCATGAACTTATGCTCCACTGGTTTCATGAAAGATTGCTTAACTCTGGGATATGGCATATAAATTGTTTGCCCTATTTATTTTCGCTTTGCCTGGTTGTGCAAGTACAAAATCCATGAACTTATGCTCCACTCGTTTTATAAAATACTTACCCTGACTTCAAAATGGTCACTGTTCACTGCAGTCTCTTGTTTTTGGCTAATCGTAAGCATTTTCTGGTTGAAAATTCTAAGTTAATGCATTCTGGGAACTTTCTTTTTTAGTCAAGGCCTCAACTTGTATATCATACAGGTGGAAGCGGCCAAAGGTTTCTTGGCAGTGCTTAGATCCTACCTTGATTCTCTGTGCTGCAACTTGAGATCTCATACAATTACCAATGTGCAATCCAACAATGACAAGGTTCGTTATTGTTGAAGTGCTTGGTCTGGATATTTTGTGTGCCTTCTTTTTGGTCCTTTTTGCTGGAAAAAATGAACAAGTTGTCTTGTGATCCAGTGTTACTAGACAGGATTGTATCAGCATGTTTATACAAGTGTAGAACACTAGTTGCTAATTGTCTTTTTCTGCGTTTGCAACTTTGTGTAGGTTTCATTACTTTTAAGAGAGAGCTTCATTGGTTCTTTCCCAAACCGGGATAGGCCGTTTATGAAGGTATTAAATTGCAATCTTCCCTTTTTCATTGTCTTCAATGGAATTTCTGAGCGTAATATTTGGACAACACATGTAAATCTTGATGCTCAGTTCAACTCAAGCAATCCTAGAATTTCTCTTGTTTTGGCTGAGTTGGTATTATCTTCTTCAGGGATCTTTTTTTGGCATCTTACTTATGTTATGCTTATGATACACACACACAGACACACAGACTAATGCACATAGTGCCTCTTCTATTTTTTTTGCTGACAGCTTTTTGTGGACACACAATTGTTCTCGGTGCATACAGACCTAGTTCTCTCGTTTTATCAGAAGGACTGAGTCTGTGTTCAGGACTTTGACTGTCATCAGTGGCATGATTTTGCCAAGGTGCAACACTATATACTTTTCTCTTTGTATTTTATATCTTGTGTATCATTGATCTACTACTGTAATATCTTGATTTCTGGAATTGAGTATCACTTCTTTCCCTGCTTTCAAAACAATAATAAGTTACAAGCAGTTACAGCTTGAAACTTAGGGCCATAGGTTTATTAGGCGTGTAGCTTTGGTTGTAGACCGTTCATCTACTTCAGAAACAAATACTATGTTGTCAATCAGCTCACAGAAAAGCCCCTGTGGTAACTTTGCCTATCAGCTTTAGTGCTTTTTAAAATCTGTAGTTAACTGCCTTTTACCAGCATTAAAGGTAAAAGTCTACTGGATGGATGATTTATTCAAATTCTGATCTATCTGTTTGCATTACAGCTGTTAGACGTTGAGCTCAACTGTACATACCGATCTAGAAAAGATGAGCTGCCTTATATTACTATGGCAGCTCAAAGTTGGGTTAAGAAGCTGCAGGCGACAACCCATATACTGCTGGAGAAATGGTAGATTATTGAGATCCTGGTATGGATACTAAACCAGAATGCTCTTCTATCTGTTGTAAATTAGTTCGGCGTGGCTGTGCCGCACCATCTAAAATTTGTAGGCAGTAGTAGTTGCCCCATAAGAGAAACCTTTCTGATTTGTTCTTCATACAATGCCCGTACTTAAATGAATCCATGTGTGCTGCAAAATCTCCGGACGTGAGATCTCAATGTTCAGTTTGCAGCTAATAGGTATACGAGGAGAAAAACCAAGCACATGTACTGTAACTTCAAGAAATCTGAGAGGTAAAAACTGATGCCACTTGTATCCCAATTTGTGTAGAAAAGAGTCTGGAGTGTCATATATGGTTGTATCGGTTGCCTGTTGTAGGATTGTATGGCGAGTATCCTTCTCAGCCTTTGTTTCTATACTGTCCTGATTGGCCCTTATCCATTTTGCTGTCTGATGTGAACATCCACAGTGTGCTTCAGAGTAGGAGACGGTCCAAGCCTGCAAGTGAACATGAATAAGATTAAATTCCAAGCCTACATTCCAATGGCGTCCGTTGTTGGCAAAGTTAATTTGCTGGCATATCTGGTCGCGGTGTAGGTTTTGCATATTGGACTATTCCTCCGTCCGCTATGGATTTGAGTTATAACTGTAGGCCAGACAGGGTTTTACTGCCCGTTTATTGCAGAGGGAGAGCGTCATCGACCATTATTCAGATCGTTTTTATTGTTCCAGTCAAAGTGAAAACGCATGGAAAGAAGAGTCTCACTATAGAGTTTCTCGAATCCGATAGCTAGGAGGTGCGTGCCTAACCTCGATTATGCTGTTTTCCCTTTGCTTCACATCCAGGGATTGATTTGAACCCTAAAGCCAAGTGGATGATAGGTAAACTCTTGCCTCTTTTCAACACGCAGTACCCATAGTGGACTGCTTCTGATGCAAAGCCCAAGCTAGAGTGGTTCTCCAGCGAGGCCTTGTCTTATATACACAATTTCATCAGTCAGGAGCCATGTTTTGTTTTTGATCTACTACTACCGAAGATGGGAGAAGGCAATGACATAATACTCCTAGTGAAGTGTGGAGAATTCGGGCGAACTACACGGTGCGTGTGTGTGTGCAGGGAAAGGACTTTGCCCGTGGGGCGGTAGCAGAGGGGCAGAGGGGGGCGCGGTGAATGTGCCTGCCACAAGTACCACGGAGCGCTTTCAACCAGTGGTCGTCACACTGCCTCTGCTTGCCTGACTGTTCCAGTCTTTCTGACCGCCTCTTGCCGCTGCATGTGCTGCTCGCCAGGGGGCGCCATGCCGCAGCGCTACAAAGCGATAGACACGTCACCCGTGTGTACCATCACCAGGCAGAGGGAGGGGGAGAGAGAGAGAGAGAGAGAGAGAGAGAGATGCCGTGGCATGCCACTATCTGAGAGACGCTGCTCTTGGAAAGGCGCTGCCGCCGCTGCGTGTTGCCTCCTGATGCTACTGCTGCGCTACTCCTCGCTTCCCCCTCAGCGGCCAGAGTTGAGCCTTTTTAGCCATATGTGCCAGGAACCCGGCGAGACCACAGGATCTTCTGTGTTGGGGATTGTGGGCGTGTATGTATGACCGGTCATTCCAACGCAAATCAGCTGCTCATGCCAAGACCCAAGGGAAGGCGATCAGTGATGCAGAGAGGCGCCATCTCTCCCGGTGATCGAACTAGTACTACTCTACGTGTTTGGGAAGACAGGAAATTGGTCATTTCATGTGCATTTACCCGACGCCGCACCGTAACCCTGGACCGTGGATGGTCCCTACATTATTGTCAATAAGCTACTAGTCTTCCACGAGATTTTAATTGATGGCGATCAAGACCACGGCGAGAGAGAGAGAGAGAGAGAGAGAGAGAGAGAGAGAGCATGTCAGCATGATCCCTGCTCCTGGGTCGCCGGCAAGACCCCGTTTGAGGCAACGAGGAAAGTTTTGACCGCCTCCCCTCCAGACCGGCCTGCACGGAGCAATTATTGCGCGGAACGGCTCCACTGTACTGTCTGTACACACATGTTCCCACCCTGCACGCTGCTCTGGTTCCTCGTGCAGTCGTGCTGCCTGTCCTGCCGCACTAACTCCACCGTCCCACTCAGCCCCGCCCTCCCCTCGCTTGCTCGCTGGCCCTAATCGCTGATGAGGAATCGGCGTGTAGCGCAGCGTCCTGTTTAAAAGTGCTGTTATTTTAAATTTGCAACTGTAACTTTTAGTTTTTCGCTAATTGCAAAAGAGATTGAGAGAGTAAAAATCACTTGTGTTAAAAAGCTATTTTGCTCAAAGCGACTCTTGCAGTGATTCTTATAAATAGCTTACCGAAGAGAAGTCACTTCATTTCAAAGATAGTTCTAAAAGCTAAGGGTAAGAAGTCACTTCATTCAAAAATAGTTCTAAAAGCCAAAAGCGGGAACTTATTTGGAACAGGGACTGAGTTGGGAAAACGTCCGATCCAATCACAAAATCGCGTGTTATTGAGTTGGAAAAAGGTCCGAATGTCTTCTATGTGCTACTTCTGCATGCAGCATGCCTCCCTACCAGGCTAATCTAACGGGAATTTTGTGGTAAATCACACGTCTAGCAAGCGTAGATGTTCCTTCGCCTATGAAGCTTCTACAAATTCCCCTTGTTCCAAGGGGGCTAAAAGTGTGCACTTCTGAGTGTGCTATCGTTCTCAATATTCTTATCTACTGAGGCATGAACACGATATATGTACCATGTGCATACAAATATACAATGGCACTTGCAAAACCAAACCTAAAATAGCAAAAGCTCTTCTTGCAAATTCCTATAGCCAACCCAAGTCGAACTAGCGAACCACTGAACCCTACTCCTCCTTCCATTGATACTAGCAGAGCACTAGTACAGTACTATCTCCGCTGCAAGCCAAGCATATGGTGGGGTCAAATCGACGCCAGAGCAGCAGTATTTTGTTTGCTGCGCCGGCCGGACGCGCCACCTACCAGAGCATCTCCCATTTAACACCGTCGCACTGCAGTACCGCGCTTCACTGCGAAGCGGCAGCAAAAGTAGAAGGATGGGTAAGAGACTCTGAGAAGACGCCAATGTCCATCCGTCCGCCCGCCCGCCTGTGTGCATGACAAGCAGCACACACACTGACTGACCGGGAAGCATGCATGAAGCTTGTGACCAATCCGTGCATGCTTCCGAGAGAGAGAGAGAGAGAGAGAGAGAGAGAGAGAGAGAGAGAGAGAGAGAGAGAGAGAGAGAGCAGGGAGGGGGCAGCACTGCACTACACTGCACATATGCCATGCATCTGTGAATCAGATGGGAAGCCTTGCATAAGCTGTGAAAGCCTGTGAATTGGCTATGTATTCTGACCCCTTCTTTGACTCATCATGTAGAGGAGAGGAGGAGAGGGGCCTTCAGCCTTCACTCCTGACACACACTCCCTGCTCCTGCTTGCATTGGGGGACAAAACATGTGCTGGGTGAGTGAGTGGTGTGTTCTCGCCTTCTGGCCCTGAGGGTTACTGGCATTGGTAGTGTGGTGGTTCTTGCTCATTTGTTGAGCCCATGAGAGTGGAGGGAAATGCTGTGAAAGAGATTGGAAAGTGTAGGATTGGAGGCAGGCACTTAATGTGGATTTGATGGTAGTTTGTGATTTTCTGACAGGGGAAGATGATTTCTTCAGAAGAGCAAAGAGTAGTGGCTGCTTTTGGCACCATGATGCATTGAGGCATGCTCAAATCATGCGGTGGAAAAACTAGTATATTTTGACTATTCTCGTTGATATTTTTTTACCAAAAAAGACTATTTGTTGTATTTCAAACGAACTGGAAAGAGTAGAGCATTGTTAGAACCCTAAAATGGCCAAAACAGAACACTGGCAACCACAGTGCTCTCGCCATTTTTTCAGACAAACTGTAAACTTTTTCTGTACATTCTGTATTTAGTTGGATTTATTGTTTTAGTGGTACTTCCCTAAGTAAACTTCAAAGTGGATTTTGTAGGGTAAAGTAAACTTCAAAGTGGATTTTGTAGGGTATGACACATAGTCAAAGGAGCAGAGAAGACTGCGAGAAACCTTGTACTTGTGATTACAGTGGATCCTTGGGGTGATCCGAAAGATTGCTTTGCAAGTCCCAATCCATGCATGCCTTGATGCCCCTGCCGCACTGCCCTGCCCTGCCCTGTCGCAGCCGAAAGAGAGGCCTCATCAGTCATACATAGGTCATCACTTCCCCTCCCTGCAGTGGAGCCCCGTCTCTGTTCCCTTCTGCTGCAGAAAAGAGACAAGAAGGTCCCGTTCTTTACATTTCAGCGAATGACCGCTCTAAAATACTTCTTCTAGGCTTTTTAATCTCGTTTTTTTTTATTTCTTTGCATTATCTCAAGATATATAGAGGTGGTTTTCAATTTTCTCATTTTTTTACTCAGAAAAAGTTAACAACCGCTACAGTGCATTTGCACCCAAAATGCATATCAAAAGCCAAAAAGCCACGGCTTCAAGCCGTTTGGAGTAAGCCATTATAGCTTTCTTCAAATAAATAAATGAGACAGTTTCTTCGTCACTGTTTCAAAGCATTTTATTGAGATAGTTTTTCAAAGCAGATAATTAGCATTCGGTTCGTTCGTACTAACGCTCACGCTAGATCCAAAAGTCAAGTCGCAGCCATAATTCATTAACTACAGTCGAAAAGAACGCACCCGAAGAGTGAAGTGCATTGGAGAACGAACTCAAAGCAAATAATGAGGGAAAAATAGCTTCTGATTGAGTTCCAACCCAACCCCATCATAAGAAAGAAAAGTGTTGCAAATCTGTAAGACAAAACACAAAACAATGAAGAACAATCAAGAACACGAGATAGAGATTTAATATGAAAAATCCTTGCAGGTGAAAAACTACGGGTGCACAATCGGCAGAATCACTATACAAAGAAAAGTTTCTTCATGATCAGTGGCAACAGGAGTACATATTGTCGGATTCAGAAAATTAATTTCGAACCCTTATGTGTATACTATACTAGTCTCATGATCAGTGGCTAGTACACATATTTAACATGGCTAGTATACACATTTAACATCCTTAGTATCACATCCATACACACGAATAATAGAGTAGTATATAATAAGAAACATTCGGACAAAGGCTTATACAACAAAGCTTTTAACAAAATGGCTGATCAGCCAAATAGTTCACGTAACAAGTAAATAGCAGTGGAATAAATGATAAATGAGACAAAAATTTCAGCAAGCATGCCATAGCCCACCACAAGACAATTGACTGGAGTTAAACCTTAGCAAATAATGTCAACTTCTCCAATACCCACCATATGAAAATACCCGATCAAGAGATCTCCTTCTTTTTTGCTCTAATAGTGTTCAACTTCAACAAGCAATTATGAGTATAAAAATGTACACCGCAAGACTATAGCAAAGTTATATAGTATTCAAGGCTATGTAAAAAATGGATATCCTACCAAATTGTCCATTTTGTATAAAACAAACTTTCATTTGCAATAATGAGTAATAGATTGCAATCGAAAGTTATAAAAGCAATTGACATTTAATACAAAGTAACAAATAGGTAGCGTAAGCATAAATCATAAATGGCTCTTCATAGCCATGAGCAACATATTCACATACTCGTGACCAGGTTTCAAATGAGTAGATACCTTTCATTCCCAATGAAGATTTGAAAACATAAGACTAGCCTTAGCCTTTCATTCCCAATGAAGATTTGAAAACATAAGACTAGCCTTAGCGACATCATTAAGCTTTGTCCATAACCAGGGACACAACTATTCAAATAGATTTTACATTCTGCAGAGATAGTATACTTTATCCACAAGATATGAACAGCGTGGCCAACGCTAGATCATAACAAGGCCTTTATATTGCTCAACTCCCACCTTGCCCCACTCGATGAATTATAGCCCTCGGGTGTTAGAACAACATTGAACCCCAAGGAATACATCGTTGCGTCGGCGGTTTTGGGCCCATACATGACTATGACAGGTACCACCTCGAGCCACCATCCTAGCACTCGCACAACTCTAATCTACCACTGGTGCAAGATTAGACCCCAAACAACTTATTACGCTAGGGCCTTCCCACAAATGCGCTTGTGGTTGTACGAAAGACTTAGATCAGCAACACATAAGTTCATAATTCTTAATCGACTTAAGCGAGAGCCTCCGCAACCTACCACTACATGCGAGTTCCCTCACGCACCACAAGTTATATAAATATCTTGCCCAAATCAAAATAATAGTTTTTCAGATTTGTTTCCTAAGTTAAGTATCAAGGGTGACCACACTGGTCTTGTAATATAACTAAAAATAATTTATAGCTAAAATTTCACTGTAACTAGCTAAAATTGTACTATAACTGACAGTAGCTTATTCGGCGTAATTAATTTTTTAAAAAAAAATAAAAATAAAAAACATATTAGCCCATCACGAACAATGCAAACGAATACGAGAAAAAAGAACCGACAAAAAAGCTAAAAAAATCAAAAGATTGAGAAAACGAAATTTAATGATAAAAAATAAACCAATTGTCAGAATCTCAAATTAAAATAAACGGGGCATAGCCTAGCCCGCTAGCCCGACATGGCCGTCACGTCAGAATTCAGAAGAACGGTCTGCTGTTGTTTGTTTGTTTCATTTTTGGTCTGAGAAAGAGAACCCCGTTCACATTCTAGGAGCCACATAGTGAAAAAAAACATTTGTAGTAGGAAGAAAAAGATACCATGACGCTCATGAGCTACGAGCTATCACATCAATGTCGGGAAAAATAAGCGTCGTCATCGTTCATCGTTCTTTTGGCTTTTCACCCGGTCTTTGATTAGCGATTTCTATCGGCCAAACTTATAAACGAGTATCAAAAGTCACGGTCTAATAGTGAATTTTATTTCTTTAAAAATCAAAATAAATAAAGATAACTACTTAAAGCAGATTCTCTAAACGACTTTTTAAACTCAAAACTATATACGTTATTCGCTATAGTCTTAAAATGTGTAGATAAAAATTATAAACCATAACTAAAATCTATTAGCACAACCCAAAAATAGCGAAAATGTGTAGATAAAAATTATAAACCATAACTAAAAGCTATTAGCACAACCCAAAAAATAGCGCCATACTAAGGGGGTGTTTGGTTCTTGGCCATAGGCTGCCACGCCTAACATTAGGCTTGCCATAATAATTTTGGTAGGTGTTTGGTTTAGTAATTAAGTTTGACTCGCCACCACCTCAAAATCCTGTCGCCACCGTTTTTGCCAACAAAAGTGTGGCGGGCTTTTTTGCCGCCGCACCGCCCGTGGCGCGCCACAAAAATCCCCACTACCCACTGTACCCGGGGGAGAGCATCCGAACGCTTGGCGGGTGAGGCGCCGAAGAAATGAAGAAGTCCTGGGCGATCGGCGGAGGCTGAGTTACTTCCGAGGAGGAGGAGCCGCCGCGCGTTGCAGCTAAGCGTCTGGATCCATCTTCCCCACGCCACGCACACCTTGAAGAGAGCAGCAACAGCACAGCCACTTCTTGCGCCGCCGTCCGTTTCCCTCGCGCACAACCCAAACCCTAGCAGGTACCCACCTCCTCTTATTCGTCTCCCTCTCTCGCCGGCGCCGTCCGTCTCCCTCGCCGCCGTCCGTCTCCCTCGCCGCCGCCGTCCGTCTCCCTCGCCGCCGTCCGTCTCCCTCGCCGCCGCCGTCCGTCTCCCTCGCGCACAACCCAAACCCTAGCAGGTACCCACCTCCTCTTATTCGTCTCCCTCTCTCGCCGGCGCCGTCCGTCTCCCTCGCCGCCGTCCGTTCCCTCGCCGCCGCCATCCGTCTCCCTCGCCGAACTCCTCTTATTAGATTCTCATGTTCGTATTTTGAGTTGTTATTGTTGGATTATTCCGTCAAAGCAGTAGTATACTAGATCTTGTATGTACTTGCATGCTTGATGATGCACAGAATGTGTAGATCTGAAGGATACTTTGGGTCTTGTAGCACCGGCGGAAGCAAAATCGGAATCCCTAGCGACTAATCCGTGAGGCAATCAGTGTAGCCAGGTGAATCCATCTCGCGGTGGTGGTTGATGTGCAGCAATCAATCCCTGCGGCCGAAGAAGGTTCATGCGCAGCAACCAATTCGTGCGGCGAGAAGGTAATTCCATTTTCCTTTGCCATGCATTTTTAAGAAGTCAATCCTTTGTGAGATGCGGTGAATCCATATGGTACTTTGCTTTTCAAGCTATTCAAGTATACCGCTTCATTATTTCTAGCTTGTTGATTTAATCTTTTCTCAAAATATGGTTTAGATGGGTCAAAGAAAATTATATTTGCAAGACTACTTGGACTCTCGCCATTACATGTGGAGGAGAAGATTGATTCTTTGGTATTCTTGTGTGTCTAGCCATGTATCATGCATGAATTAATTCAAGAAAAGAAAAGAGCCATAACATATGCTCCCATGATAGATAGAGATGTTGAAAGATTGAAGCGTCTAAACCGCTTGTATCATGGAACTGAGGCCCATTGCATAAATGAGTTGCGTATGAGGAAAGCTGTGTTCCACAAGCTCTGTGCTGAACTTAGATCACGTGCCCTGCTAGAGGAGACCTTTCATGTCACAATAGAGGAACAAGTCGCCATGTTTATTCATGCTGTCGGGCAAAGTTGGTCAAACAGATCAATTGGTTTTGAGTTCATTAGGTCAAGTGAAACTGTTAGTAGGTATTTCAATCTTGTTTTAGATGCCCTTTGTATCCTTGCTCGTGACTTGATATGCATCAGATCTGTTGAGACACATTCAAAGATAACAAGTTCTCCTGGCAGATTCCACCCTTACTTTGAGGTACATCAAAATTGATAATCACCTTTTGGAGTATACTTTAGGTGTCATGTTCATCTATTTTTTTTAAAAAAAATTCTATTTTCGTAGGGATGCATAGGAGCCTTGGATGGTACACATATACCAGCATGTGTACCTTTCCATATGCAAGATCAGTTTAGGGGTAGAAAGTCCATTACCACCCAAAATGTGCTAGCAATGGTTGATTTTGACCTAAGATTCATATATGTTCTTCTTTGGATGGGAGGGCTCGCCCATGATTCTTATGTGCTTCATGATGCTCTATCACGTCCTAATGGGCTTAACATACCGTAAGGTAGGATTACCCCATAATGTCCTAATAGTTCCAATCAAACCGCAGACTAATTAATTTGTAAAAATAATGATGTAGGTAAATATTTCCTAGTCGATGCTGGATATGCAGCAAGGCCGGTGTATTACCCCATACCGCGGTACCCGATATCACCTACAAGAATATAGGGGCACCAGAGAGCCCGAGAGCCCTGTGGAACTATTCAACCTTCGCCATTCCTCACTTAGAACAACCGTTGAACGAGCATTTGGTACCCTCAAGAATCGTTTCAAAATCTTTGCAAGACACCATACTTCCTTTGAAAACACAAGTCAAAATTGTGATGGCTTGTTGTGCGCTTCATAATTGGATCTTAGAGGACGGTCCGATGAGTATGTTTATGATGATGTTGCTTGGTACACAACCTTGCCCCAAGTGCAAGAACTCGTAGTGATATACACCAGAGAATGTGGCATGGTCAAATAAAAGAGATGAGATGGCTCAAAGAATGTGGGAAGATAAATTAGAAGCAAGACTACATTAGGTTGAACAAATTATGTAACAAATGTGATGCTATCAATGCATCTTTCTTGCTGTACCATTCTTGTTTATTTACTTCTATGTATGGAACATATAAGTGCCATGTTCTCTGCTATTATCTTTCTTGATGATTGACTTCTATGCATGGAACATACAATTTACATCTTGTTGATTGATTTTATTTAAATGTCTCTTGTGATGGAAAATGACCATGGCCAAAGGCAAATTTAAGGTTGATGAGCCATGGTCTCGTGAGAGGTCTGTTACTTGGCATGAGGATCAAACGAAGTACATGCTAGAGTGGTACATTGAGCACTTGAAAAAACAGCATACAGGATTTAAGTTCAAGAAGCCACATCACATGTTGTGTGCTAATGCATTAAACAAGAAGTTTACTATGGGGTGACCGTTGATCAAGTGGACCGTCACTTGTGTATCACAAAGAAAATTGGAAGTACATTGCAGTAGCATTGAGCAATAGTGGCAATACATTTGACCATACCAGATGCATGGTGATTATTTCTGAATCTGAAAAGGCAAAGCTATGTGTAAGTAATTTCACAATCTGATTTTAATTATTATATGTTCTATTTTAGAATCCAAAACAATGCATGGTGACTGAATGCAGGACAGAGCAAGACGCCTGCTTGCTAAGCCCATCAAGTTCTTCGATGAGATGCAAGAACTATTCACAGGATCTAGTGCTGATGGATCTTTGGCTATGGACCAGAACACATGCATGGATGTTAGTGATGGTTCAGATAGTGATGAACCAAGGGAACTATTTGACCTCAATTGCTACACACAGCCCGAAGATATACAAGGTGAGGATTCAGACACTTTGCCAACTCCAGCAAGGCCTACAGCTGTTGATAACACATCTTCCAGCACTAGTCAAGCTAGTCGGAAGCGTCCAAGAGCTAAGAAGTCACCAACTAAGAAGCCAAAAAAGAAGAGTCGTTTTGCAGAATCCATCGATGAAATAATCGCACAATGAAATCACTTCGTGAAACACTTGTTGCCACCGCCCTCCCCAAATGCCACAACTAAATGATCCTCATGCAGCTTTGTGGCAGAGACTAGAGGAAATCCCAATGACACGGATCGAGGGTACTTGTTGGTGAACATTTGTCTACCAAGGAGAATAAAGGTAAGCGTGGCTGGTTGTGTAATGCAAGTGGTGAAACTTTGCATGCTTGGGTGTTCAAGTTCTTATGTGAAAAAGAAGGCATTAACCTGTGAAGTTTAGCTTGTGAAGGTGGATATTTTGTGAACATGTTATGGGGTGCTGGAACATGTTATGGGGTGCTGGAACTATGTGGTCCTGGCTGTGTTTTGAGTGGGTGCTATTACAGACTAAGCATGTTCAGGTCTCCAAAACTATGTGGTTATGGTTGTATTTTGAGTAGGTTGTATTACAAAGTAGTTAGATTCTAGTCTCTGAAACTATGCTGTACTGGTTGTCTTTTGAGTAGGTAGTTTGTTTGTGTTGACATGAAGACTCCATGTACTGTAAAATATCTTAGTAACGCTTTAAAGGCATTAATGGGTTCCCTTGCTGTAATTTGTGACATGCAGCTTGGTTTGTTCTGCTTCATCTTTGAATGTCAAACTATGAGTTTTATTGTTATTCAGGAGATTTGGTTTTTTCTGCTTCATCATGGGGAGTTTCTCCATAGGCACTAAAACATGATGCTTACCTTCACTTGAAGGTTGTAGTCCTAGGATATTATTTTTCTTCTGCAGGTCTAGTGTCAAATCCTGCAAGGGATATATGGAGCAGGAGCCCACAAAATTTTGGTAAGCCTGTTAGTGTAATTACTTACATGTAAAGGGCAAAATTTTGGTTTGTTGATCATAAACTGTTCTATGTCAATTGTTCAGATGAGATATTGTTCTCAGTCGTATGTTTAATTGTTCAAACATTTTTAGTCATATTACCAGTTTGGAGCTTATTTCTGATCATATTTATGCAAATAGTCTTTCCATGTTACTAGCTTTATGGAGTGACTATCCTAAACATGCATTTCAGGTAACAAAATTTCACTTCTTTATCCATTTTCCTGAAACTTGTGGGCACTAGAAAATGAAAAAAAAGGTCCGGTATAATCTAGGGGGTTTCTAGTGTTTTATACCTAACCTAAGTTAGGGCCAGTGAATCCTAAGGGTCCAACATCCTTAACCCTTAGGTGGGACCAACAAATTTGAAATGTTGGCGTGCGGATTTGTGTTTATTTACAATTCTTAAGGCTTGTTCATTATCAGCTTGTATCAAAATTATTAATTGCGTAAGATTTGCAGTCCCTGTTAGCTATTTATTTAGTTTCCATTACTTGGAATTTTGACTGTTATATAGTTGTGATACTTACATAGTACTTTGTAGTTTGTGCAGAACTACAGAAGCTCATTAAAATGAGGCATATTAATATCGAGCTTGTTTGCTCATTATTGGTCCATTTATGCTTCCATTGGTCTTCTTGTTATTCCTTTGTCCACAATCCACTGTACCAAAAAAATGTTCTCTTTAATGAGTAGATCCCATAGCTATCTTTTTAATGAGATTTTACTAAATCTTACTCTATATCCAAATGTAATTGTTAATGTGGACATTTCGTTTAGTCTTCCGCATGTCCATAATCCACTGTACTGAAACAATGTTCTCTTTAATTAATCACTATATCCCACAGTTATCCTTTTAATTAGGTTTAATTGAGACTAGTAGATCTCAAGTTTACGATGATACTGATGCTGTTATGAACTATTTGCTTCTCTTCTTTTATGACCAGGACTGTTACTTCTACATTGACGACACATGAGTACAACATTTGTTTGGGAACTATAATCGTGAAGACTTGAGTGAGATTCTTTGGTTGACAAGTATATCATTGGAATTGTTCAACTTACCCCATTCCTTGTTTCAACCGTCGTACATCGAAAACATGCAAGTTTCAACGGCCGTTGACCTCACCTCTCTGTACCAATGTTAAAATTCTTTGTTGGTTTAATGTATCGAATCGGACTATTCATTCCTAATAGCCGTGCAATCTGTCATTATATGTCTGGTTTATCACGGTCTTGCACCGTAACCGTAACGTAATCACCGTTGTGAATTGTTGGTGAGAGTTTGTGCAGTGTCTTGTTGGTTGTTGGAGAGCAAGCTGAATCCATGTGGTCCATGGCAATCCCAAGATCCAGTGGATCCAGTGTCTTCGTTGTAGCAATGTGTTTTTACCAACATGTGGTTGCAATCCAAACAGCTACCACAGCTTTTTGCCAAACATTTGTGGCAACAATCCAAACAGCAGCCACATTATTTTTGCCTCACCTTTGTTGTCAACCAAACACTCTAATTTTGCCACAGAATATGGCTACCCACAAGTGTGGCATGTACCTAACTTTAGGTGTGGCTAGTTGTGGCCGGCTACCAAACATCCCCTAAGCCTCCAGTGGCGGAGCCACAGGGGGTTTAGTTGCACCTTCAAAATTTTTACGAAAAATGTAATATGTACACCCCTCTTAATACATAAAGTATACACAGTACATACTAACACACTCTTGGCAGCCTATTAGGCCCAACAGGCAACAAGTCAAGCCTATTAGCCCAAATGCCCACGCTATTCTCACTTCCTTAGTCAATCGGCCACCCCCACCGGAGATTCCCTAATCGGCCAAATCTTTCAAATTTTTGCCCTAGTGTAGCAGCCAAGCTCGAGCTCAGGCACATAGCTCTACTCATGCACAGCTCATCACCGCTGTTGCGCTCCCCGGAGACCCGAGCCCGCCGCTGTCGTGACCACCGAGCACTAGAGAGGAAAAGGTAAACCAAAGAAGTCATCAAATTAAGTCTCGATCATGTGCTTCCCTATCCGTAAATATATTGTTCTGGTTTTTTTTATCAACATTGCTCTAGTTTAACTATGAAATAGTGACAGATCCATCACAGCATTGGTGTCGAAGTTGGCGCACCTGCAGTCCACGACGTGTAAGGCGACAAGGTTGGCGGCCAAACATGGGTGTGCACACCACGACGCTCATGGAGAGGAACAAGCAGTACGTATTTGGAGAGTTCTATGATGTTAATTTGAGTCTACCAATTTGTGAGCTTGTCTGACACGGGTGTAAGTTCAATCTCTATTAAGTTAGTTTTAGTGATAATGATAAATATAATTATGAGACTAACTTATTTATTGATTACGATATTGTTTAGTCTCATTTGGATGAAAAGGTGAAAATTATAAGAGGTATGCATTGTACATCATATTCTTATATCTTAGTGAATCCTTCGGATCCAAAATTTACTCCATAAATAATCAAACTTGAATATATGTATATGCTTCCATTATACATTCTTATATACACATATTTATGGGGAATTCACTCTATATTTTGAGGTTTCATAAGTATTGATCCATGTTCCTCTTTCAATACATATTAAGAATCATTATTTTAAAACATATCTCATGAGTGTATGTGTGTGTATTCTGTAGTTTATATACGCACATAATCAGATTATCATCTAATTCCCCCATTATCTTAGAGTATACAATTGAATGAGTAAGCTTTACTTTGAAAGCTTACCTTACAGTATACAAGTATTATGTACATGTTGTATACTTGCAAATCAATCTTTATCTCATTACTTATTGAGATTATCATGAATTGCTAAAAAGGGAAGATTGTAGAATTTAGTCCCTCTATTATGAGTTAATGGTGAGGTTTTGATAATTAATGACAATTGATTTGTGGACTAACATTTTCTATAAGTTGGATAAATAAGTTAGTTTTCACAAATAAAAATGACTTGAAATGACTTTGTGTGTTGAAAATCATCAAGTCAAGTGAAGTATGCATCATGAGTTGATACATGTCCAATAGGAGATGATCATGAGTTGGTCATCAAGTTCAAGTAAAGGATGCATCATGGGTTGATGCATATTAAGACAATAACCTAGGGCTAAGAATATATTTATAGTCTTTTACCGATCTTAGTATTTGATTGGAAGACCGAATTGCTAGTACAGGTTACCGTACTATTAAGATGGGTCATGTCTAGTAGACTGAGTCTCATCATGTGTTGATAGCTCAATCTAACCTCTTCTAGCTCTCCTTGGCATGAGGCTTGTATTTGCAAATGTGTTTTTGCAAATAGTTAAAACTCGTGTGCTGAATACTTGTAACATGGGACTATACATTGCAAATGTCTTTTGCAAGTGGTTGAAGTCCATATTTCCTATTCCTTTTAGTATGAGGCTTATATTTGCAAATTTGTTTTGCAAATGGTTGAATATCGTATTTAATTCTTGTGTCATGATCTCAAAAGTGTGTAAATATATTTTGCAACTTGTTGGAAATTATGTTTGATCTTTGTGTGCATGATACTAAAATTTGCAAATGTGTTTTACAAAATCTATTGAAGTATCTGCAATTTTTAGAACAATTGGAACTACCACAATTTATTATATGATACTACCGCTGGACAGAACTACCGACGTTGTAATCATGGAACTACCATGTGCATTAGTGGTCAAAAGACCTGTGTGGTCGAAAACCAACGTCATTGAGACCAGAGTGTTCGTACCAAGGTGGTCGAAGACTAGAGTGGTCGAGCCAAAGTGGTTGAAAGATTAAGCTCCATTTATGTTGATTTTGGTGATAATGACAAATACTATTATGGGATTTTAGTGATAATGACAAATGCATTTGTAAGACAAATATTGTTTATTGATTATAATATTACTTACTCTCATATAGATGAAATGGTGAAATCGAAGAGGTATGCATTCAAAATCACATTATTAGATATTAGTGCATTTTTTGGATCCATAATATAAATTGAACTCCACAAATAGTCCAAAATGAATATGTGTATATATCTTCATTACACATACTAGTATGCAAGCAATTAGGGGTTTCATTCTATGGTTTGAGATTTCATAAGTATTGATCCATATTTCCTTTAATACACATATTTAGGATTTTATTTTAAAACACATCATTTGAGTATATATAGTTTGTGTAGTTTATACTCCTTTACAATTGGGTTGCCATCTAACTTCTCTATTATGAGTTAATTGTTGAATGTTTAATGACAACCGGATAAGTAAATTTTGCTTAAAGCTTATCTTAGAGTACACAAGTGTCATGTACATATTGTATACTCACAAATACAATATTTATCTCATTATTTGTTGAGATTATCATGAATTACCAAAAAGGGAGGGTTGTAGAATTTAGTCCCTCCATTATGTGTTAATGGTAAAGTTTGGTAATTGATGGCAATTGATTTGTGGACTAACATTTTTCATGAGTTAGATGAATATGTTAGGTTTAACAAATGAGGATGACTTCATGTGTCGAAGATTATCAAGTCAAGATGTGTTATGGAAGATAGTTTCATGTGTTGAAAGCCATCAAAAAGAAGATGTATTATGAGTTGATACATGTCCAAGAGGAGATGATCTTGTCTTGATCATCAAGTCAAGCGAAGACCCATGATGTGTTGATGGAGTTCAAGAAGTGGATGCATCATGTGTTGATGCATGTGAAGACGATGACCCGAACTTGAAGCGTTGATGTGCGTCATCAAGCTTCGAGAGGATGCTCGAGGAAGAAGTATGACTAGCTAGGGCTAAGGAAGTATTCCTAATCTTTTATTAGTTTTGGTGTTTGATTGAAAAACTGGGTTGTTAGTGTAAGTTACCGTAATATTAGGAGGGGTAATGTCTAGTAGCTTGAGTCTCATCATGTGTTGATAGATCAATCTCACTTGCTCTAGCTCTCTTTAGCATGATGTTTATATTTATAAATGTATTTTGTAAATAGTTGAAGCTCGTGTGTGAAATCCTTGTAACATGAGACTATACATTGCGAATGTATTTTGCAAGTGTTTGAAGTCTATGTTTACTACTCCTTGTGGTATAAGACTTATATTTTTAAATGTGCTTTACAAATAGTTGAAGCTCGTATATAATCCTTGTAGCATATGACTTTAGTTTGCGAATGTGTTTTGCAAACGTGTTAAGTCTATATACCGATTCATTGTGTCATGATTTCAAAAATGTGCAAACGTGTTTTGCAACTTGTTAGGAGTCATGGATGATCCTTGTGTGCATGATACTATAGCTTGCAAATATATTTTGCAAAATCTATTGAAGTATCTGCACCTGTCAGGAAAATCAAAACTACCGCAGTTAATATAGCGGTACTACCGTAGGTTGGAAGTACTGGCTCTATCTGAGCGGTACTACCGGACATCAAATGTACTGGCATGTGTTGCGTGATACTACTGGATGTGAGTGGTCCGAACGGCTCTGTGTGAGCGGATCGTCCAATAGGCGAAAGTACCGGCTCTATGTGAGCGGTACTACCAAGAGGTGGAAGTTCTCGCATATGTTGCGTGGTACTACCGGACTTTGGAAGTTCCGAATTTTCTACGGAATATTTTTTTCTAAAGTGACACCTGTGTGGTGGAATTTTCCTCCCCGCGAGAGCGATAATTCCACATGTGTGAAGCGGTACTTTCGATGATCAGAAGTACCGAAAAATGAACAGTAGAACTTCCGATTTTGATCGTAACGGCTAGTTTTTCTCACCAATGCAAGGGGAGCGGATGTACTAGCCTTATAATAGGGGTACTTTCGATTTCCCTGATTTTTAGGGATTTGACTCCGACGGCTAATTTCCTTGTGTAGGGTATAAATACCCCCTTGTGACCGATTGGAGATGTCGTTGCTTCACTCATTTTCACTTTCTTGAGCTAATATGAGCTTCTCCTCTTAATTGTGCTTATATTGCACCTTGTGAGCAAGAAGAATGATCTAGATTACATGTGTTGCATCTAGAGTTGGACTTAGTATCCATTTGAGCTTGTGCATTCGTTGCATATGGTGAGAGTCAAGCAATGGGCTTAATTTCTTACACTTCGAGTTTACCGACTCCTAGATGATATTGGAGGTGTCGTGCGCAGTGAGCTTCTCAAGAAAGATTGTAAGAAGTCCCAACAAGTTGTGAGTGGTGTGGTGCTCACCATCTCTGCAGTGGAGGAAGAGCAACCTTAGTGGATTGAGGTGTTTGGCTTAATTCGTGAAGCTGGTCCAATTCGTTTGGACTTATCTCAACGTGGACTAGGGAAGACCGACAAGTCGCCGAACACCACGGTAAAAAAACTGTGTCAATTGTAATTTGTTTTCTTGTGCTCAAAGAATTAAATTGATTATTTGTCTTTCTAGTGTAGCAAATCTTTGACATAGACTTAAGTTGTTGGTACACTTAAGTGAACCTAATTGATTTAGGCTTTATTTGTACTAAACTAAATTGATTTAAGCTTGCGCATTATATGCTTGGTTTTAGCCAAATAGCTTAAATAGAATTTAATTAAAATATTTAGAAACGTCTATTCACCTCCTTCTAGTCGGCCTCCTCGATCTTACAGTTGTCGAAGCAATGTGATCGAAGACCTGTGTAGTCGAAGATCAATGTGGTTGAGAACCAATGTGGTCGATCAGCGTGGTCGACTCGACATGGTCAAGATCTGTGTGATTGAAACCAATGTGGTCGAATCAGCGTAGTCGGAACCGATGTGATCAGAGATCTATATGATCAAGACCAGCGTGGTCGAACCAATGTGGTCAGAGATCTGTGTGATCGAGACCAGCGTGGTCAAACCGACATGGTCGGAATGAACGTGGTTGAGATATGTGTAATCGAGACCAGCGTGGTCGAACCGACATGGTCAGAACCAACATGGGTGAGACCTGTGTGGTTGAAACCAACGTGGTCGAACTGACGTGATTGATACAACACGGTTGAAGATCGATGTGGTGGTCGGAGATCTATGTGATTGAAGATTGACGTGGTCAAAGATCAAGATTGAAACCAACGTGGTTGGAGACCAGCGCGGTTGAAGACCTGTGTGGTCAAACCAGACAACATGGTCAAAGACCAGCATTGTCAGAGATCAGCATAGTCGAAGACCTGGGTGGTCGATCCGAACAACGTGGTCGGACACCAGTATGGTCAAAGATCTGCGTGGTCGAACTGAATAACGTACTCGGAGATCTGAGTGGTCGAATCATCCAACGTGGTCGAGGACCTGGGTGGTCGATGATAAGAAGTTCTGACTCTATATGGGCATATGACCAGCGAGCAGTACTACCGGCTCTGTGTGAGCAGTACTTCTCATTTGCGGAATGACTAGTTTGTGTAACGGTACGTTTTTTCAGAGAGATACATTCGTGGAGTCTTCTTGTCTCTGAAGAAATCGGTAGTTCTACTTGTGTGGCGCGGTACTCCTAATGATCGGTAGTGCTGGACTTTAGCCGTCAGAACTATCGGATTCGCTGATAACAGCTAATTTTCTGACTGTTGCTGAGAGGAACAGAAGTACCAAAGTTTAGCCATCGGTACTTCCGAAAATCTTATTTTCTCAGGTGTTTTGCTTCCAACGGTTAGTTTTTATGGTGTGTGTATTTTCGTGGTGTGGGTATATATACCCCCTTGTGGCCGATTGGAATAAGACTTTTGGCACTCTATTTCACTCATTTGGGCTAGTGTGAGGTCCTCCTTTCAATTGTGCATGTGTTGCACCTTGCAAGTAAGGAGGAAGGCTATAGATTGCATAAGCTTGATTTAGTATCGACTTGAACTTGTGCATTCGTTGCACATGGTGAGAGCCAAGTGAGGGGCTGGACTTATTGCTCTTAGGGGTTGCCGACTTCTAGACAGTGTTGGAGGCATTGTGAGCGGTGATTTTCTCAAATAAGGTTGTGAGAAGACCCGGCGAAGTGTGAAGGTCCAATTCATTTGGGCTTACCTCAACGTAGACTAGGAGAGACCGGCAAGGCTCCGAACACCATGGTGAAAATCAACCGTGTCAATTGTGGTTTATTTTCTTGTACTCAATTTACCTTCATCCTAGAATTGCAAATCTTGCCATAGTCTTAATTTATCGGTACACTTAGGTGAACATAATTGTTTTAGGGGTTGCTTGTGCTAAACCAATTTAAGTTAAACTTTCACATTATATACTTGGGTTAGACAAATAGAATTTGATAATAATTAGAAGAAAATTTTTAAACTGCCTATTCACCCTCTTCTTGCCAGCCTCCTTGATCTTACAATGGGGTGATGTGCTGGGGTTTTTTCTTATGTGGTTTAGTAATTGGATGGGGATGCAAAAGGCTCCGATGGGATGGTTTGCAAGGTAATCATAGATTATAGTATATAAATTAGTCTATGGCACCAGAAAGTAAATTGTTCTTTTTTTTGCCTTTAGGTTTAAAAGGATAATCTCATAAATCAAAACCCAAATGGGAGTTGCATGAGTTATGATAAATCCTAACAAGCTATGAAATAACATAGGTGAACAATACTTGAATGATTAATTAGTTGCATACATTGAACTTTCGTATAATGTCATTTAAACTTGTCTTAGAACGGATATGTTTTAAATTCGTACTCCATTGTCAAAATCCTGGCTCCACCACCGTAAGCTTATTGCGTCTTTCACCTGGCTAAACAGTTAAGTATGCAGAAATCAGAGAGAAACCTAAAAAGCTCGCAACCTATATCCTCCTACCCTCACTTTGTCGTTTCATCCCTCTCTTTTTATCAGATACTTGTTGGAAATAGGGGTAATGTTTTAATTCCAATATTTACTAGGAGACAAATACAGTAAAATACTAGTGATGCAAAAATCATAACTAACAACAGGTTACTTATTATACTTCAAAAAATACACAGAAAAATATAATATGAAAGTTGATCGTTCGCATGAACGACTTACTATTGGGCTTGATGAAGATCATGAAGTAGTCTAGACTCGATGTAGTGTACAATGTAGATGAAGTAGAGCAGGAGCGGTCGCGCAATTGCGCTGCCTTGAAACCTTGTTGCCGCCTCGTGTAGGTACTCTCTGCGGCAATGACTCGGAGATAGCCGCTCTCCCTTCTCCCATGTGTACACCGAGAAGAAAGACTAGCAAGGTTCGGTCGCACAGCACACCAGCATAGATCAACAGAGGAGAAAGTAGAGGAAGAATGATTTTTCAGTCACACTGACCTAGACATCTCCATGTCTTTTATAGACATTTCCAATAATTAACCCTATTAATTCAATGAAAACAAATTAGTCATGTAACTGACGTCATTAACCAAATTAATTCAGACATTTGAATTCCATTCAAATAGAGAGATGCATGGTTCAGCAAAAATAAGGTGGACAAGTCACGCGAAAATAAGCAAATATGCATGCACGTGCACGTGCGTGTTTAGCTAAAGTCCTCCTCATGTAATTCCTATCCATATGTCACATGTGCCACAGACTCTATTTTATAAATTGGTCTCCTCTATTTTACCTTAGTAATATGGTATAAACTATGCATTTTTTGGAATTATAGAAGATGGCCTCATTCATATGGACCTATTTCTAATAATACTTATATAGGAGATGCAAAACAATGTAAGAATTTATTTCAAAATAGGAGAATATATTGGTGCCATCACATGATCCAACACTTGAAAATGGAGGCTCCCCATTTTCTAATGTTGCGCAACAAAAATGCAAACTGCAGACGAGGATACGAGCTTATCATCTCAACATTTCATACGTGTTACCTAAAGCTGGATAGCTTGACAAACAAACAAAAAGTGTGCACGTAAGGTGGATACATTGAGACCACACGGAGCAAAATAGCAGGTGGCATGCATAAACAGTAGCAAAAAGCCCGGAAGTTTTTGGGTTGTTTGGTTGCTAGCCACACTTTGCCAACAAAAATTGTCACACTTGCCTAAGTTGAAGTGCTCAAATTCTTTGCCACACCTTAGCAAGCCTAAGGGAATCTTGCCACACTTTTTTGAGTCATTGACGTGTGAGACCTAGTTTGCTGGAAGAGAATCTTGCCACAACTGTGGCTGCAACCAAACAACTCCCATCTCTCCGGGGACTTTTTTAGATATGATACGGTAGAATGTGTTTCTGCGTAATTGGTCTCTTTGGGACCGTGGAACTATCGGTGACCGACCAACACGTGGTAATTCTGCGGCCAAGGGGCGTGGAGCAGTGGATGAGTAGCACGGGCAATTGTCTTCTCCGTCGCGCGTTTCGATTACAGCTTCGACTATGATATTTCGTCTTCAGCTCTTTGACTACAGCACTTCGACTACGATATTTCGATTTAGACTCTTTGACTATAACGCTTCGATCACTGCAAATCTCAGGTGAGCCCTTGTTCCACGCGTGCGCATTGGGAAGGCAAAATCCCGCAGTCTCCAGCCGCTGTTCCGCACCCCACTGGTCACGGAATTACCGCACATCAACTGTTGGTGTTTCCGCCATCACGACGGGGTCAATTGTGCAAAAAATATATCCCTGTATCATATCTGAAAAAAAATGTCCCCAAGGGGCATATGGACAAAAAAATTCAAAAGCCTGTGCGTGTGAGCGTACGGTGCAAGATGCGCCCCGACTCTTCTCGTCTGTTGGCATCTTTACGTCTGCTCTGTCTCTCTAACACTTGGTTGGCCTGTACTCCTCTGTAGGCTGCTGTGTTACCTGCTCCGTGAGACGCACGCATACGCACGTCTTCTTTTACCATTTTTGCGCAGGCAGCCAGGCAGGCAGCTTTGCCTCGAACGGCCACCCGCGTGCACAGTAATGCATGTTCACACGTATGGAATCAAATTTAACATAGTATTTGTTTTTATAAACCTAACATTTTCTCCTAGCACAGCAGCCGCGTAAAGTGATATATATTACCTATCACGCTACAGTAACTTGATATATCCTGCTGAGCCACCAAAGCTCGACAGCACTTAACGAGCTACCGAGCAGCAGCAAATCCATAGGTAATTAATTCATGTTAATCAATCATAGTTAGCACTATTTAATTAACGTATTTCATAACTAGCACTAAGTAAGCATAATTAATACTAATTAATCACTGTTATGGTCTCTGATGTTTTATTAGCTCGGTAGGCCCTAACTCGACAGATACTGCTGCTACTGCTGCGTCCAAGGAAAGGACTAGAGTCCTAAAACGGATACTCGGACAAATCTATTTATTAATAAAAATTGATGATAAATTATATAGAGTTGCTAAGAAAAAATATACTAGAAATTATCATAAAAAGTAAAATATCTAGCTTTTAATTTGGTGGACCTAAATTATAACGGCTCAGATTAAAAAAAATCTAAAAAAAAACAAAACATTTAGGTCTTAATTTAGTGGACCTAAATTATAACTATTTAGATTAAAAAAAAGTTCATATCGAATAAACACTAAAGCACAATTGGCCACCTACAAAAATAAGATTAACTTCAACAAAAACATCAGACAGTCACATGCTTAAACGCGACTACTACTAACCAGGGCCGTTGATGAGGGAGTGCAAGTTGAGCGATTGCACAGGGCCCCCAAATTTGTGGGGCCCCCAAAGTCCCAAACCAATACGTATACGTATACAAATTTGTCTGACCGCCGCCGCCACCGGTCCCGGTCTCGACTCCTGCGGCTCCTCGCCGATGCGCTGCATGGCTGTTAGGGTTTCTTCAGACTTCAATCTGCGTCGCTGGTTCATACGACGCCTTCGCCGCGCGTTCCCATCCTTCGGCAGTTCGGCGACACGGGCGACCCGGCGACGCAAGCGAGCGCAAGTCCTGGCGCAGACAGCAGACTTCCCAGGAGACCTCCTCACCTCCGGTACGTACGTAACTAGCTAGAAAAGTAGAAAGTAGAAACTGTTTTGAGTGTTTTCGCACGTAGGAAATTAACGTATATCTGTAGTTGGAGTAGAGGTGGTTAATCGGGCATCTACGAATTTGGTTGATCAGGTTTAATTAGTAATTAGATTGATCAGCAATGGTTAGAATTTTTATTTGTTCTGTAATCAGCTACTTCTTTAAAAAAAACAGGAAGACATTTGTTTTCTCAATCAGTCAATCCTCATCATGTCTACAAGAAATAGGAAGTATGATTCTGGTGCTGAAAAGCGTAAGAAAAGACAAAGACTAGAAGCAGTAGCTCAATCTCAAAAGGGTGCTCTTGACAGATTTTTTGTGAGAGAAATTGTAGATGCTAATGTTGATGATAGCCATGGTGATGACACAGTAGAGGTCAAGGCTCACATTACAGAAAATAATGAAGGTGATGATCCAGAGGTTGAGGTTAACACTACAGAAATTGATGAAAGCGATGATGCAGTAGAGGTTGAGGGCCTCATTTTGCAATTCGCTCTGGGGCCCCAAATTTCTGGAGACGGCCCTGCTACTAACCTAACATACGTGTCGTGCGCGTTTTGGCTTGCAGCTACTGGATGACGCATCCGGGCGTGATATGGGGCTGTTCGGTTTTCTGGGGCTCGCTGGTGCGGGTGTTCGGCCCGAGCGACGCGGTGCCATACGGGCACGAGCTGACCGTGCCAGAGGCGCTGGCGAGCACACGCGCTCTACCGCGAGGGCACGGTGTCGCTGCTCAACTCCATGGTGGACAACCGGTTCCCCTTCACCACGCAGCAGGTGAAGGACGCGTTCGGCACCAAGCTCAGCTCGAGCGACGATCGCGCTGCCGCCGTGCAGGCGCAGCTCTTCAAGGAGGCCAACGATGGCCACGTCAAGCATTAGGCGTTGGCGACAATGAGCATGCAGATGGCATGAGATGGCACGCGAGCATGCAGTGCTTGATCATGGGTATGGACTTTGAAGTTATCCTTTTTTTGTGTTATGTGAGTAGGTGTGCATCAGTGCATGGGTCTCTAGCATGAATGAGACTATGGGAGTGTGTTTTCTTCTGTTTTTTTAGAGCAGATGTAATGCTTATGTAATTTGTGAAGTTGTGAACTTTTTAATTTAAGCACACGTGGAGTTATAACGGTACGGATTAAAAGAAAGAATTAATGTCAAATATGGTTCAAACTCAACTGCGGCCACCACCTTGCGCAATGCCAAACACTGCCTGACCCTTCGCCGTGCCGCAAAGTCACTTGACGTGTCTCAGTTCACCTCCCTTACAGACCCACCGTCGCTGGTGCCGGACCCGTATCAACATGTGAGACGTGATCCATAGCCTAAGTAGACGTAGACCGCATGAAGCTTCCTGCCGTCGGGCTATGCACGCGAATAAGTCCAACCCCTGTATCCATAGATGCAACGAAGATCGAAGCTAAGTCATACTTCCATCTTCATGCATGATCAAAGGTCCAACATATATGCATATATAAGAGGAAATCAACAAGCACTGAATTAGGGAAGCCACATGCACGTGGAGATTTCTATCTGAATGTATGCGTGTTTACTCGAAGAAAAAGGAGAAGCCGATCTTGATTGATCTCCTGCATGTAAACATCGATGATGATTCTAGAAAAAAAAAATAAAATTGTGAAACACACATTGCTGGTAGCTGTGCATGTAGAGTAAATCTTTTCTAAGAATAATAAAATTAGCAAATTAAAAAAAGAGTCCACGTCAAGTATAATCCAAAATAACTAAACTTCGGTGAAGAAAACAAAAACTAGCTATTTGATTTCCATACAAATTTCAAAGTAAATTCCCGAAAAAACAAAATATATCTATTATAAGACAAGACTACCCATTATAGATTCTAGATGAACTTAATAAATAAAAAGAATTCTAGAAGACCCGCACTAAAATTTACGTAGAAGAGGAAAAGAAAGATATTGACATGCAAAATAAATGAGTAAAAGCTATGCATAAGAAAAATAAGAAAAAGTGGCACTCAGCAAAAAAAAAAAGGCGAAATAAAAAAGATAAGATCTATTCTATATGCAGACTTACCAACAATGTGTGTTTCACAACTTTAATTTTTTTTAGAATCATCATCAATGTGGTAGATTCTAATTTAAGTTGAACTATATCAACCGTTAGGTGTTATCTATCACATAATAAAATCAAGGATGGTTGATTATATCAGTTAACTGAAAAAACAAAAATTGTAGAAATTCTCTAAAAAATAAGAAGAAACATCTTGCCTTTAATTTGGTGTAACTAATTATGTGTAGCAATCCATAACCGATGGATGTTACCTGATAAATGAAAATAATTGCTAGAAATACTAACAAAAGTATATAACTCTTAATTAAGTGGACCCTTCTTATGATTAACAAATTATAACTAATAATTTTTCTTGATCTATGAAAGTGCGCATGAAATTGATTTACACCGTGATATGCGTGCAGTATAGTTAGGGAACTCTTATATAAAATTAAGACGTGAGATGCTAGAGATAGACTTGAACTCAAGTGATTCATGCACACGAACAAACTTGCCCGTAATATCCACTATAATTTGTATTCTTTTAATTGTATTAATATGGATACAACTATTGTCTCTATTATTGGAGATACCGATTAAACATTATAAAGAACAAGTATTTGCTTAAAATATTATATATATATATATATATATCCTTTGTTTTAATATATACTATTATATATTAATATCATAAATAAAAACCAATTATAAAAATATAAAAATTAAATCAAATTAATAGCACTCTATAATTCTAATATTTTGATCTTATTATGTGATTTGTAACTCTTTATTTTTAAATATAATCTTTTGTTATATATACCGCTAAATTAATTAAATATATCCTATATGAACGAGACCTGCGTGGACCATCGCGCTAGTTCGGAAAAAAGGTGGATGTGTCAACAGTTCACGGCAGAGAGAGAGAGGGGTAGGTGCAGTGCATTGCAGTGCAGCCCTTAGTTTATGAGTTTCGGTAAAGCTGGAGGACAGAGACAGCAGCAACAAAAGGCAGAGGAACACAGCAGCCATGCTGAAGACTTCAGAGATGGATGCTGTCCCCGAACGCCATCCACACTACCACCAAAACTAGACACCTAGAGAGAAACTTGCAGTGCCATGATTCATTTTTTTCAGTATTATTACCACGAGCTGCGCTGTACATTTCACTTCAAGTATGCTTCACTTTTGGGTTAGTACTTGATGCAAATCGGAGTACTTGTACTAATTAGTACCTGATGCATGCAATGGGGCAGAATGACCAAACAGCATGGACACACTATTCATTTCGTGGCATTTCCTATGCATGAGGTTGCTAGACTTGCTACTAGTATCATGGTAGAGAAAGCTGGATGTTTGTACGGCTAATAGCCAGGGGTGGAGCTCTCAGTATAGCAAGATATGGTGCTCGCTATACCTTGAATTCCCAGCGATTTTTACCCCTAAATCACTTTGTACCATGGACACATCAAGAAAGATGAAGTTTCACTGTAATAAACTCTCAGCCAGCGGCGAGAGGAAGAAGAACATTAGCGAATGTTACCTGGACGTTCTCCTGGGCTGTCGGCTGCTTTTGAGCTGCTACTTTATTTAATTGTATGGACGTATTTTATCGTACCTTATTTTTTTCCCGTCCTCCGCCACTGCTAATGGCGCATTAGTTTAACCAATGAGTATCCTGTATGCTCTCTGACCAAGTAGCTGATTTTTATACGATGGGTATCTCATAACTGGTGAACAACAGTATAGTACAAATTTCTTGTGTACCAAGAAGAATTATTTTTCGAGTGAAGTGAGGACTGAGGAGAGAGAAATGCTGGGTGGGTGGTTGCAGGCTATCTGCGTGGGGTGTCAGAGTCTGCCTGTCTCCTCTCTCTACTGACGTCTGAAACCTGCGCCATTGCAGTCAATAATAATATTAACAACTATGATAATAATATTCAAGTAGGGTCCCTCCTGCACTGCACCCGGTGGCACCATGGCAGCATCCACCCGCAGGGCACCTCTGACACCACCAAGCATTGCCACATTAAACTAGAGACCTAAAGTGGCCTTCTCTGCTACCTGCGCTGCTGCGCCAACTAGTGTTCACACAGGTAGCAACTAGTTGGTGCTACGCTGTTAACACCGTGCTTGAAAATATGCTGAAAAATGATTGATAGAAGGAAAGTTTCTGTATAAAGAAAAGGGCCCTATGTGACACTTAGTATAGTGAAAATTCAATTTACAGTCTACATTTCAACTCAAATTTAAAGGATAATCCTACAGTCCAGACGTCTGAGTGAATCGAACGCTTTGGACGCCTCACTCCATCCTCACGTGACCACTTCTCTGGTGAATGGTAAGTGCCGTTCGGGTGGGCTAAAAAAAGCGACTTATGGCTGAATTTTACTGTAGTTAGCTAAAATTACACTATAATTAATGGTGACTTATTTGGTCTAACTAAATTTAAAAAAATAAAATAAAAAACAAGTTAGCCCATCACAGACAATGAAAACGAATATGGGAAAAAACAATCGGCAAAAAAGCTCAAAAATCATTTTTTGAGAAGATAGTTTTAATTTTTTCGATTTTACCCATTGTTATTATGCATTTTATTACATACGGTGATTATAACTGCTGCACAATTAGCATGATAGGATATCCCTCATCGTACGTGCTAGTAATCCCCTAGTTTGAATGACTTAAGCGTAAAGCTTTAGTACTTATTGATAATGTTGGGTAACCAAACAAAATCTAGGATCGAATCCTGAATGCACTATATATGTAACACGTGATACGTAGATAGAAGACTCTATCGACAATGAAAATAACCCCAGTAAATGCAAACAGGTGATCAAGATGTCAGGTGATAGCAATTTCAGTAGAACGGCCATAGAGCAAGAGTGCTTTCTTCGACGGCTGGCAAAGGCAGGAAGCAGAGGGAGGGCGTGAGCCGCGGGGACCTCAGCCCACTGCTAACATGGCATCTAGCATCTAGAGCCCTCAACGGTACGCGGGGGGCAGAGCTTACACACCACACCGACCCGATTTGTCGTTGTCCGCTTCGTTAGCACTGGTTTCCCATCCCATCGACGAAAATATAACGGGGGAGGTGTCTCACACGTTGAATCGAGATGATAAACCTTGATTCAACGACTGATTTCCCCGTCCCACCTCTCGCCGGACCAACAAAACGGCGAGGAAACGGGAGATTTTTCGGTATGATTTTCCACGGTTCCGCCCACGGAGGGGTGGCAGGATGCGGGGGTGGCAGCGGCCTGCAGCGGCACACAGCAGATTCTGCAGCGCGCACTCTGCATCTTGACTGAGTGACCTATCCTCTGTACCTCGGCCTTAAATTATGGAGTAACGATCCAAAATACACCGGCCGCCTCCTTCGCTCGCTGCATCTTGCTTCGCTCACACGTACGGGTACATGCACGGTCACCGGACCATGCTGGTTGGACATGCTTTGAATCGTGGCTCTATCACACCCCTAACCTAACCGGCCGGTTTAGCTCAGCTCTAAGTAGCTTTGGTTGCTTGTTTTTTTTTTATTTTTTGAAATTTGAAATTATCCGTTTATGTTCGTTGTGTCAGATTAACATAGATTTAGCCTTAAAAACATAATAGATTTAATCAGAAGTTGTTGTTCAACGTAGGGTGGCCTGTATTTTCCTTTGATCGCTATAATCTAGAATGCCCTACTACGTCAGTGAATGAAATCACCGACCTGTGAAGTCGCTGTATCAAAATTCCATCCCTGACCCTCACATTTTCGCTTGGCTCCGGAAACAGTCACCGGCAAGTAGGGCTTAGGGCCCGTTCTTTAAGTTTCTTGCTTATGATTTTGATGGTTAGTTTTTGACTGAAATTACACTGTCGGCGATGTTAATTTTTTTTTTCTAAATTATTCAATTATAAAAAATTAAAAAGAAAAGAAATAAACTATTATATCATCACGAATGATATGAATGAATAAAGATAAAAGCAAAAAAAATTAAAATTCAAAGTTGATACGTTTTAAGTGTTTTTTAACTTAAATAAGTTAAAGGCAAAAAAAAAGGGTAAGCTAGAGTCTTTGTGGGACCTTAAATGTGCGCGGCCGCGCGGTCACCCCTCGCCCCTCGCCATCCTTCCGCACCACACCCATTGCAAAACCCCCGCCCCTGAAGCTCATAGAGTGCTCACTCCACCCTCCCCACCGCACTCGCCACCACCGCAGCGGCAGCAACCGCACCACACCACGCTCTGATCGCCACACTTCGTGCCGTGCCGAGCCGTGCGCGCGGTGTTATAGGTTGGTGGCTGCATAGCGGGAGAAGCCGCTGGGCGCGCGCTAGCGAGTGAACGTAGGGTGGTCGCGGAGATGATGATGATGAGCAGTCGCGCGGGCGGCGGCGGCGGCGCTGGGCGGTACGCGTTCACGGCGTCGCAGTGGCAGGAGCTGGAGCACCAGGCGCTCATCTACAAGTACATGGCCTCCGGCACGCCCATCCCCTCCGACCTCATCCTCCCGCTCCGCCGCAGCTTCCTCCTCGACTCCGCCCTCGCCACCTCCCCCTCCCTCGCCTTCCCGCCTCAGCCCTCACGTACGTACATACTAGTACTTTGTCATATCATTTGTTTGCTTGCTCACATGTTTCCATCATTCACGTACGTACGTATCGATGTAAACTCATGGTGGTGTGTTGCATGCGTGCAGTGGGGTGGGGGTGCTTCGGCATGGGGTTCGGCAGGAAGGCGGAGGACCCGGAGCCCGGGCGGTGCCGGCGGACGGATGGCAAGAAGTGGCGCTGTTCCAAGGAGGCTTACCCGGACTCGAAGTACTGCGAGAAGCACATGCACCGCGGCAAGAACCGTTCAAGAAAGCCTGTGGAAATGTCCTTGGCCACGCCACCGCCTTCCTCCTCCTCCAACGCCTCCGCCGTCAACGCCGCAACCACCACCTCCTCCCCCGCGCCCTCCTACCACCGCCCCGCCGCAGCCACGCACGACGCGACGCCGTACCACGCGATGTACAGCGGCCCCTACGCCGCCTCCGCCCGCCCGCCCGGCGCCGGCGCCTTGGCCTTCCACGCGCCGGTCAGCCCGTTCCACCTCCACCTCGACACGACCCACCCGCACCCACCGACGTCCTACTACTCCATGGACCACAGGGACTACGCCTACGGGCACAGCACCAAGGAGGTGCATGGTGAGCACGCCTTCTTCTCCGACGGCACCGAGAGGGACCACCACACCGGCCACAGCCAGTGGCAGTTCAAGCAGCTCGGCATGGAGCCCAAGCAGAGCACCACATCGCTCTTCCCGAGCGGTGGCTACGGCAACAGCGCGGCGTCGGCATACGCTATTGATCTTTCCAAAGAAGAGGACGAGGAGAAAGAGAGACGGCAGCAGCAGCAGCACTGCTTCGTGCTGGGGGCCGACCTGAGGCTGGAGAAACCGGCGGGCCACGAAGCTGCCGCGGGAGCGGCCCAGAAGCCTCTCCGGCACTTCTTCGACGAGTGGCCGCACGAGAAGGGCAGCAAGGGCTCGTGGATGGGACTCGAGGGCGAGACGCAGCTCTCCATCTCCATCCCCATGGCCGCCAACGACCTCCCCATCACCACCACCTCCCGCTACCACAACGGTACGTACATCTGTACTTACCATTTTACCAACGTACTATCGATTCTTGCACTACAAAACTAGTCGATCTCCATTAATTCTTTTTTCCAAGGTGTGTTGTGCTGATCATTACCTTCCTGTTTCTCTTTTACAATCTGCAGATGAGTGATCCCAACGTTCCTAGCGTCAGTGCTCGATTGCTACGAGACCGCACTACACGGAGCAACTCTATTGGTACTTTGTTGGCGTGCTGCATGGTCCTGATTCCTGAGCACGATCATTTAACTCGAGGCATGCGCGGTTTGAGGATCTTGAGAAGCCGAAACCTCCTACGAGTCGATCATCTTTCCATTTCCATTATTTTCTTCTCCTTTTCATAATGTCCCTTCCGAGTGTTACATTTTCCTTGCAATGGCCTCAGATGATCAAGGCTATGTTAATTAGTCGAGGTGAGGCTAATCTGGAGCATTTAGGAATGATTTTCCCCCTCAGTTCCTGTCAGTCCCTGTAATACCAGCATCTTGTGAGCCGGCCCGAGCGTGTTCGCTTTTGTGGATGCCCTTATCTCTTTCCGATTCCTCTGCCTGTGGTAGTTTGTCACATCTGTGGATTTGCTCAAAGCTCAGTAGCCCACCTGCTTCCCAGCTTACTTTATGTTTTGTGTGAAGTTTGTAGCGTACTTATTTAGGAGAATACAATATTCCTACTAAGTATCATGCTGCATAGACACCAATGCGCCTGAGCAACATAATGTTTAATGGGCCTGTTTTCTTTGTTCAGCTTAGCTTTTATACGGTTTTAATCAATATAAATAAAATCGTTATAGACTTTAATTGATTTGTATGCTGCATAGACACCAATGCGCCTGAGCAACATAATGTTTAATGGTCATGTTTTCTTTGTTCAGCTTAGCTTTTATACGGTTTTAATCAATATAAATAAAATTGTTATAGACTTTAATTGATTTGTATGTTTATCTTAAAAAATACTTTACTTAAAAATTAATTACTATAGAAAAACTAATTACCATATAAAAGCACCTTTCTTAGAATAGGAGCCGAGAAGATAGTCCTTTTGGTCTTTTTTTTTTTTACTTATGTTAAGAGTACTACTGTTTGGAGTTTTGACTACAAAGTCCAAACAGTGAACTTCTCAGGATCTTGGATCGCTTGAGCCCGTTTCCCCTTAGCCCAATGCAAGAAGCTGGATGCAGAGTTGCAGTGTGCTTGCAGAGGACTACTGACAGAGACAGAGACTGAGCCTGGGTCTTCTCATGAATTCAATGCCAACTGCAGTGCCATTGCTGCGGCACCCCGGCCAGCCCCTGAGACAATGTCAGGGTGTCAGATGTTGCGTCCATGGGATTGAATGATCTAGGCTCAGATTGCTTCTGACTGCTGGACCTGCGCTGCTGCTGCCCCTCTCCCAACTGCATCCATGCATGCATGCATACTACAGTAGCTGGCCGTCTACGCTACTAGTAGCAGCAGCCTTCAATGCCTGCTCGTGCTGTCTGCCCCAGCACCGCGACAGTTGTGAGTCATGGGCGCAAGTACCGGTAGCCGTGTCTCTGACGTGTGGGCCAGCTGCGACCAGAGCCCAGCCCTACGCTAGTACGTAGTAAGTAGCAGCAGCTCCGCTGTCCACGACAAGTCTAGGCCTGGCCTTCTGCTCAAGTGTTACCTATGAAATTCTAGAATTACATGTCCCATGTTACAGCCTTGGGTTTATCGATCAGGCCGTACTCTTGTAGCAGTACAACTCAACTGCAGAAGTTAAAGTGATTGCAGTGCGTAAACTGACGGTGTGCTGTAATTTAAAACCAGAAATTGACCAGGTAGTTAGTAGTACTCGTACACTGTTCTACATCCATTGGTATTTGTGCTACGGGCGGATTAAGGGCTGCTCAATTTAGGCTTCTGATTTAATTTTTATTATTTTAAAATTTTATTTATTTTGTTTGTTTAGTTTTTTTTGTGCTTTTTGCTGGTTCTTCTTTCTATATTCGTTTGCATTATACGTGATGTGCTAATATATTTTTTTTCTATTTTTAATTTTTTTTTTTAAATTTAATTATGCTAAATAAATCATAATCAGTTACGACATAATTTCAATCAACTACAGTAAAAATTTAGTCATAAGACACTAAAATTCAGCCCAACTGAGCAGGCCCTAAACAAAGCGTGATGGTCAATGCACACCACACGGCCCCTCGCATGAGGCCAATCTGCATGCGATGGAGTGCAGTGTAAAAAAGTACACAGCTCTGTCGCTGAAACCACCGTCTCATCAGCAAAATGAAACGCACGCGAAGAGCCGGAGAGGGAGGAGGCATCTGTTCAACTCTTATGACCAGCATAGTGCAAGCACATAGCATCGATCCGATGATTCGCATGTGAGAGTGAGAGCCCCACTGCGCGCGTGCATACGACGTCGCGTCTCCCTCGCTGGAGCTGAGCTTGGTTTGGTTGGTGCCTGCGTTAGGGATAAATTGGGGTAATTCTGTAGTAGTCGTCTCCGCTTTGCAATTGTATAGGTGAGGACGTGAGGTAAGGTGTGCGGAGGGCATTATTCTACGGACACTAACGCCGACCTCCCCTCCCCGGCCGTGCCCTAACATTTTGTATGCAAACCTTGCATAGTATTTGATCTTGTCACGTAGTATAGTGAATACTAGTGCTACTGATGTTTTTTCTGGTTTGAACGGGAGGTCCAATGGTATGGGCCAGCACGAGTTTCAGGGACACGGCAGTGAAAAAAGCAAAAGGGGTTCGAAAGCATGTCTGGTCGCAGTTATCTCACCCAAGAAGGTTTCTCCATTTTTTCTTTGAGACCAGATGCAGTACTTATTTATGTAGCAGTAGTATATTTTCAGTTTGGGAGCTTACCAAAAAAGTTCCAAAGTTCGTATGGTAAACATGTTTTAGGCTTTGTCAGCCATACGTGTCCAATGACCAACTGGGTACAACTCCTGAAAGGCATTCATGAAGTTACAAAACCAACTGAGAAGTGTGCCATAGCAGTGGTAAAAACTACAAAAGCATCCATCACGTTAAATTGTTCATGGACTAGTACTGAGACAGAGGCAACCTAGAAACTTGAGATTTTTATCTGGGCAACTGAATAAACAAATCGTCATACGCGGTAATTTTGAGTTACACATTGTGAGATCATGTGGAGGACGCCCTATGGTTGTGATGAGTAATTAACTTTTATATTAGAGTTTTTATGGAGCTTGAGTTTAATTTTTGAGAATTTTGCAAAATATCATATTTTGTTTGACAATTTCGTGGCTAACTAGTTCATCTGGATTGCAAGTACTGGAGTATTCAAAGTTTACAGCTTTGTAATCGGACGGTCAAAACAGCCTTTTGTTGAGCAGTCCGAAGAGCTAGCTGAAGGTACTCTGTAGTTGAGAGGACTTGGTACTCAGTAATCGAGAGGTCTCAGTATTCGATGGTCGTAGCTTACTGCCTGGTCAGTGTTCAGTAGTCGTAAGTCTTTGCGATCGGTAGTCATAAACCTTTGTGATCAGTGGTCGTAGCGATCTGTTGGGATGGTTGTAGCAATCTATTGTGATGGTCATAGGTTTCAGGATAGGTACTCATTGGTTTCGAGTGCCTCATTTCTTGAGCACCCGAGTACTCGTGTCAGACCAACCATCAGTCGAACTGGCCTATGCTTAGCGGTCAGACTGGCTTCTCTCGGTGGTCTGATGTTGTTATCTGGAATTCTTGGGGTTTTGGTCATGGTTTGATTTGGGTGTTGTTTCTAGTGCAGATATGGGTTGATTGTTTAATTCTAGGTTTATGATCAGTAATTTTGGTGCATACATTTTTGCATTGTGCATTGTATGGATGAATTGTGCAAATGGAAGTCTTCGTGTATTATGCGGTGCTACAAGACGGTTTGCTTGTTTGTGTTGGTTGCAAGACATCAGAGCTAGGTCATGGTGAGGAGTAGGAGTGCCGGGACTAAGTGCAGGATGGTGTTGAGGTCCAGAACAATCAGGGAGACGCTGAAGATAACCGAGGCTTGCGGGGTTGTTGCAAGCCAGGACGACGAGGAACCGGAGCAAGAGCTATCGGTGGTGGATATGACGGGCAATGGCAAGGTGGTTAGGACTAGGCTCAGGGAGGAGTCAATGTTTTATGTGGTCAAGGAAACCTGGTGTCATCATGTGCGAGAAGAGGCATGTGGTGCGCCAAGTGACTTGGGTTGTTTGCAAGCGAGGTTGGTTCGGTGGGATTTGAACGCGTGAGAGGCTTGACGGCAAGTCATTGGGGCCACGTGGAAGATGGTGAAGCATGGGCGATGCTTCGTGAAAAAGGAAGCGGGAAGCTTCGTGGAAGCTTCATTGGTATTTTGGTATTTTCGTGCAAGCCGCTTTGAGAAGCGTGCGTGAGAGAGAGAGAGTAAAACCCGGTGGTAGGTGGGGTTAATGGGTTATCCCCGGCTTGGCTTAATGAGTGGATCCATTAGGTTTTGGTTTAGATTGTAAGTCTATATAAGGGAAGGAGAGGCAAGAGTTAGGGTTTGAGAAGGTTGGCTAAGTCTTTTGGTGGCTACTTAGTCATCCCTCCCATGGGAAATAGGTTAGAGAGAGAGTGTGTGCTCTAGCTTCAGAGCACTGTCCTCCTGAGTAGAATGGCTGTAAAACCAATCATCTCAAGTGAGCAATACATCAATATTTGATCTACCTTTTGTGAATCTTCTTGTCTGATTAATCTTGCTCTGGTTTTGATATGGTTTTTCCTCTCTTCTCTCAATCCCTTCTTGAATTCATCTGGTTGATCGAGTTGCCCTTGTTTCGATTGGTTTTATCTCTTTTCCGCCCTTCTCTTGATCTTACTGTGCCAAGGATATGAATGAGATGGAGATAATATCTTGAGATCGACCTCCAATCATCTAGTGTCAGACCCAGATTTTACAATCCGGAATCTACTGTGTTTAACTGCACTATTCCCTGGATAAGTAGATAGTGCACACAGTTACAGTTCTGAATATCAAAGTACATATCATGCGGAAACGTAAATGTAATAGTAGACTTACTCATGGGCCGATTAGGCCGAAATCAATAAATTGCAGCAGCGAAAGAACGAAGCACATAGGTGGGACCTTCAGGACATGCCCACAGGCAGCCAACTGGAGGCTCACGTCCTAGTTCTCGACGTCTTCATCCTCTTCGCCATCGTGATCCAAAAGTATTATTGGAGCGTAGCGATCCGATTCCTGCTTCTGAATTTGTCGCAAAAGCGAGCGTGAGCACTCCGACCCCGTGCTCAGCGAGCCAACACACAGAATGCAATATTTAACATGTATGGTTAACCAAAGGATGGCTTAAGTTTATTTTCTTTTTGCGAAGAGTGCTTTTGAATACAATTATATAAAAATCCTTAAGACCTAGCCATTTGATTACAAGTACATATTATGGACACATGCAATATTAATAGTGATTCAGATTCCATCCACCGTTACATGACATCTGCACTATATAGTAATTCTTCAGCGTTATAGCCGCTTAACTTACCACTGGGACGACACCCAGGACAATTCCAAACCAGGGCAGTCCATCGCCCTGCAAGTTCCCATTCCCGGTTTTCAATATTTTGTAAACAGAACTATATCTAGTTATGTTCCCATGTCCGCCCTTGACCGTGGGCACGGCTATTTGAATAGTTTTAACTCTGCAGAGCTTGTACACTTTCACCACAAGAGATAATCAACTCATTGCCCCACATGATACCTTAGACATATGGTTGAGCAGACCATCACAGTGACTTTTCAACGTATCGATGCCCTTTTGTCATCTCACATTATGGGAGACTGCCCACTTGCGGTGGGTCCCATCTATGCGCGGGATGTTCCCTACGGCTACTAGCGTACGGGCTCCACTCCCCTCTGCGCTAGTACGACTGGGAAACTTCACCCTCCACTCGGTGTCCCTTTAGGTCTCCCCTTGCTCTTGCATATCCACTCCTAACCACTTCCGGTGAGATGAGTCCAGGGGTTTCGATAAATTTACTTAGCCAAGTTGTATTTTACAGACTTGTGGTTGTACTGTTTTACACAGGAGGTCATGACAAGATTCAGTCCTTAGTGGCATCTGGGCGGTCTTATCACTAACCCACTTTGTGCATCCACTGCACCACACATACACACCCTCGAACCAATCCGCCCAGATATTTAAGCAAGTTGGGGATATTGGGGTGTGTAAAATAGTCATATCAAGTATACCAGTCATTATCACCATGACTGCCCAAACCAGTTTCTCACGATTAAAAGTGACAATGAAACTTGGGGTATTTCAGCGCCCCATGTATAACTATGCAGTACTAAGCATAGCATATAACTAGGGACTTATTTTTGAAATAATACTACTATTACACTTTTGCTAGGGCGACAAGGTTCACACATTCAAACATTCGAAAGGAGGGATAACATTATTCAAGGTAAACAATGGCATATAACTAGAATATCAAATTTAGCACGTATTTGCATAAAAATAACAGCATGCAATTTGTTAATTTAAAACAAATTATTTGCATGAAAAGTAGGTTCAACATGATCAAAGTATTGACTCGCCTTGGTCACAGTGGTCGGGATCCGGATTCTCTGGTGCTTCTAGAGTTGCTGCCTCGATCTCCTCCTCTTGTGCCTCATAAGCTATTTTAGCGTGCGCCAAATTTGAAATAAAAGAAAAGCAGCAAATCAAACCAAATAACACCAGAAATTCAAATGAACTCCAAAAATTATGATTTCAGTTTCATTGGATAGATCTTGAATTTAGATGAATTTAGAAATTTGTCTCACTCAATTTGGAGTTAAAATGAGAAAGTTATGATTATTTGAAGTTCTCAGTTCAGTAAATTCCAAAAATTACTAAATTTCTGACAGTGGGACCCACTGGTTATTTAAATCTTTTAATCTTTTTATTATATTTTCTAACACGTGTGTATGACATGTGGGACCCAGGGGCCCTGGACCCATCTGTCAGCGGGTGGCGCCGACAAAGTGGGCCTGTAGGCACGGCCACACACGACGCAGGCGGCCCAGTGTCGTGAGGATTTCTAAAGAAATGCTCGATCGCAGCGTGGAGCCGGGCTCAACAGCGCGCGCGGAGCAGGGGGAAAGAGACACGCTGTGTTAACCAAGTGGGCGGGGGAGGCTTTGCCTACCCCATAAGGGCAGCTTACCCTTTTGAGGTAGCTCGCGGAGGGGGCCGGCAGAGGAAGAAGAGGACGGCAACGCCGGCGGCGAGTGGTGGCCGGAGAGGTCCGGGACGTTCGTGGTATATAATCCCCGAGTGATGGGGAAGCTTCTGGCACGGTCGGTGGAGACGGAGGCACGGCGGCGGCGGGCGGCGCGGCGCGGCGGTGGTTCGGGAGGCCGTCGTCGCCGTGGCTTCGGGCGATGGGAGACCCGAGGGAGGAGGGGGTCGAGTTCGCCTTGCCTCCGCGAAGCTCTGGAAGCTTGGAATTGCTTCGGGGGCGGCCGGAATCGGCGGGGAGGGTGGCGCCGGAGTTCGGGATGAAGGAGAGGCCGGCGGGGAATTGGGGCACTATGGCTAAATTACTCGCACGTGAGGGAAGGAGGGAGTGTTGTGGCGTGGTTAGGACTCCCAGGCAGTGCTTTTATAGCCGGGAGAGGTGCGCACGGCGAGGGCGCCATTTGGCTCCGCCCTGTGCACGCCGGCGGGGGGAGATGAACTAAATCTCCTCTGAGATTTTGTAGGAGAGAGGTGGCGGGATACTTTGAACCTGCCCGCGGGTGTGAGAGAGAATGGGAGAGGATTGGCTGCGGCTAGCGCAAGAGAGAGCGAGCGCGAGAGGGTAGTGGCGTTGCGGGCGCGTGGAGGAAGAAGAAGCGGGGGGAAGATGGAAGAAGAGAGCGGGGCGCTCGGGCCCGCTCGCAGAGAGAGAGGCGCGGGTGAAGGCGGGCCACCGGTCAGGGAAAGTGGCTCTGGCGTGTGGGGTCGCGCGGCAGCGAGACGCGGGCGCGGATCGGGCGCGGCCCGCGTGGCGAGGCGTGAGGCGCGGTGGAGGCGCGCGCGGGTTGGGGCATGGGCGGGCGTGGCGCTGCTGGGGCGTGTGGCGTCCGCCCGGGCGGGGTGATGGCCGGCCCGGTTTTTCCTTTTCCTCTTTCTTTTCTTATTTCTTATATTTTTATTTTCTGCACTTTCATTTGTATATATGCATATATACTTATACATATAATTCTAATTTTATTTGCTCTCTTAAATCTCTGTAGAGACCACTTTCATGCTATGCATAGTTGTATGCCTATATATATACACATATATTTACATTTGTTAACATTTTTATTTTGTTTATTCCTTTACTATTTATTCCATTATTTTTAGAGGTGAGATTTCATGGTTAAACCAAATATTCTCCCTTACCTTTATGGATCATCTTTTCAGATTCTTTATTTGATGCTCATGTTTTATTATTTTATGTGTTGATTTCTTCCCTCTTTTTCATATTTGAAGTTCGTTCATATTTACAAAAAGTTCATAAACTCCAAATTCCAATAGAAAACAAATAAAATAATCCAAAAACCTCATAATTTAATATTTATATTTTTCAGGATGTTACATCTAGGCATGTCAATAGCCAGATTTTCAAGAAACCCTGTTTTTACTCGTTCTTGGTCTAATTAGGTGATTTCTTGATCCGAGAGTTTTTGAGTTGATTCCTTCGTTAATCTTGTTTGCTGTGATATGTGGGAACGTGTTTAAAGCCATCTTGGCTATCTTCTACCTATGAGCAAGATCTGATCATCGATTTGATTTTTATTTTTCAGTTGTCCTGCACTGCTTTAAATTGCAAAAAAGGTCTCAAATTTGTCATAGTTTTTTTGATCCAAGAATGGAATTGCTTCCTGAGACTGTAAGAAATATGTGTGCAAAGTTTGACGGCTTTTGGTACTATCGATCAAAAGTTTTGTGGATTTGGGATTTTGCGGTTGGGCTGAACCCATGTTCGTATGGGGAGAAACGGTAGTACTGTAGGCTGCGTAGCGGTTGTAGCGCAACTCCTGTTCTTTGACCACTTTAGTTTTCGACCATTCATTGGTCGTCGACCTCACTAGTCGAGGTTCGATTTGGTTCGACCTCTTTGGTTTCGATCACTCATTGGTCGTAGACCACTCTGGTCATATTCCGAACTGTTACGATTACTCAGATCATTGACTACACGATTGATTTTCTGACCGCAGCTCTTGGTCATCGACCGCACTGGTTTTGAACACGCTGGTTTCAACCACTCTCGGGTTACTGACCGCTCAAGTCGTAACTCGACCATGTTGGTTTTCGACCGTTCTTTGATCATCGACCACACGAGTCATTTTTAGACCACTCAGTTTTTCGACCGGTTGTGGTAGTACCGCTGATACAACAGCGGTAGTACCGCACCTACAGATTTTATACAGTGGCTCAGCTCTGAGTTTCTTCATATTTTAAGTAGGGTTTGTATCCAAACCTTCATGATTTTATAGTTATCGGAGTAAAGAATAAATGAATACTTAAAAAAAATTGAAACACTATTTACTTGTCCGTTGCCATCTTCGGTTGGCCAGACATATTGATTACCCGGTAATTCAGTTTTAGTGTCTCGCAGAGGTATCTGACATCTCGGGATAAGAAGCCCAGCAACGTGGTCGCACGCGCAGGAGCTCGTACGACTACTCCTTAAAAAATCGGAGTAGGAGTTCGGTGTAGATTCTTACTGCGTCACCGCGTTAGTTTATGCTCCGTTTTCTTGGGTTAGTTTGGTCTCGAAGGGATCCACCCAAATGCAGGGATGTACAGCCCGGTTTTCTGTGTTCAGAAACGTCACAGCTCGCGACAGCGTTTCTCGTGTCAGGTGCTTAACTAGCGTCTCAATCTAACAGCATCAGGTGTGGATGCAGGAGGAGCATCAGGTCGGTAGCTCAGCCGCTCGATCAGGTAATAACCATCCATCCGCATAGTTGCCTGCTCCGTCAGTGGATTGGATTATATACCCTCCTTTTAGTTGGAAATTGAGGATTTACTCTATATATCTCAATGACACGTGGGGTCATCATAAGTCACTGACACGTGGACCAGGAGGGTAAATTCTCAATTTCCATCTAAATAGAGGGTATATGATCAATTTTTTCGCTCCAATTTGCTGAAAGAATCCGGTAGCATCCAATCAATAGTAGTACTAGAACGGAGTATAGCTATGGAACAAAAGAAAATTAGGGGCATGGCATAGTTTATATCCCAATCTTGCCCTGTTTTGGGTAGAGTGAATAGTCAGTTGCTTCCTTTTTCGCCAATGAAGTACCTGTAATTGTTAGTACTCCCTATCAAATGCAATTACTCTGACCAAATTTTACCACGGCAGTACATTTAGCACATTTGAGTACGCACACCAAACGTTGATTTACTACATTCGATCTAATAAACATTGGTCTACACCCGGTGAACCAATTCTGTAAGCGCAGACGTTGTTGGTACTTTGGCGAGAGGAAAGCTTGACGCTGGTTCAACTGCCACAATGCCCGTCGAAATCCTCGACCGTGCCACCACGTGGCGCGGTAAACTCAACGAACAGCGCCACGAAGCGGCGCCCGGGGCACGCTGCATCGGGAAATTTAACTATTTGCCACTCTTATCAATGTCACATATCCAAATGCCACCCTCTTCATTGCAATTAATTTTTTGCCACTCTCGAGCCTACGTGGCGCCTAATCACCGCCTAGTCAGCGCCATGTTAGCGCCCGCGCCCCCCGCTGCGCCTCCCGCCGCGCTGCTGCGCGCGCGCGCCCGCGCCCGCGCCTCCTCGCACACGCGCCGCGCCTCCCGCGCGCGCCGTGCCGTGCCTCCCGCCGCGCCGCCACGACTCTCTCCATCCCACCAAAGCAATCGACCTCATCGCCTCAATCGCGGCGAGCCGAGCACCGCTCCAAACTCCGGCGACCATCCAATCGCCACCCGAGCCATTAAAATCTAATTGCCGCCACCACACCACCTCCGGCTCACCACGAAGACAATCCCACCTCGCCGAACACCTCCTCGTCAGTAGCCCTCTGCCACCGTAGCTCCTCCCAGCCGCCACATCGCACGTTGCCGACCACTCTCGGCGACCTTCAGCCCCGCCGACCGCCATCAGCTTCACCGTCACACGGAGGCACGAAGCGCGCGCGCGCGGGAGGCGTGGCGTGTGCAGGCGGGGAGGCGCGCGCGCGCGGCGGAGGCGCGCGCAGCGGGAGGCGCGCGAGGGCGCAGCGGGAGGCACGCGGCGCAGCGGGAGGGGTGCGGGCGCTGACATGGCGCTGACTAGGCGGTGATTAGGCGCCACGTAGGCTCGAGAGTGCAAAAAATTTATTGCAATGAAGAGGGTGGCATTTGGATATGTGGCATTGATAAGAGTGGCAAATAGTTAAATTTCCCCGCTGCATCGCGTGGCATCCTCCACCTCAGCATCTTACCGCGGCGGCATCCTGCGGTACCACCCAGCCGTGAATGTTGCCACCGCCCACATTTGACAGCAAAGCACGCGCCAGCAGCATAGGCCATGGTGGGCCTAACCCACCCGCTGCGCACGCATTAGTTTCTGCCGAACCCCAACCTGCGAAGGCCTTAGGTACATAGCTCAAAACAGATTACTAAGGACATCCACAGTGTATATAACTCAAGGGGTCTTAAGGTGGATCCTATCTAAACCTTAAGGCCGACTCCATAGTGTATATAACCCAAGAGACTTTAAGACGGTCCCACTCGGCAGATAAAGAAAAATTGTATTTTAATGCTTGTGGCCAGGTCTTTAACTTGAGGACCAGCCTTAAATCTTTTTTGCTTATAGCCTCCTTAAGGTCACCCCTGTAATGTATAAGGTTGACCTTAAGGTGACTTAAGACCCTCTATTTTCATACACTACAGATGCCCTTATATCGATTGACTCCTCGTGGGCCAAGACACTTGCGGTTTTACTTTGCGGAAACTAGCTTTCAAATAATATGATTTATAATTTATGCTATAACTAGTTAGAGATCTATACGTTGCAACGAAGTCATAAAAATGGTAAAACGAAACTTACTGCCTGGCCAATTTCACACATCAAATATTAGAGAGCAAGCGACAAAAAGAAGAGTGGCTGAAATACGCGAGGAGATGGGGAAATTAGAGGGGTGGGTGGTTGTATCTGAGAAAGAGAGAGAGAGAGGAGAGGGACGAATGATCCAGATCAAATCTGATGTCTGTAGAGAGGAGAGGGGAACGCACCGATGACCACTAACTCCTCTTTATATAATAGTAGAGATAATTAGTTTTTAAACGATATATTTTTTAAGGTAAGATCAATAGAAAGATTGTAGTAAAAAGTGCACTGAGTCCAGTTGTACTGGCAAAAATGTATACGACTATTTTTTCTCTCAACATATTCTCTCAAAATTTAAAAATTTAAGCCATAAGTATTTTCTCAAGACGGGTCTACAAATTAATTATAGCACATGTTAAAAATACAACATCTGTACCAGTCAAAATCGTAAATGAATATCTCTCTATAATCTCTATCGCGAACAGCCTTAAATTTAAAAAATTCAGCTAAAAATCATAAGCCAAAAAAACAGCCCATTATTTACTTTGCACGCGGCGAACGCGATCACAACTTTGTTGCAACAATATGTAACGTTCAGCGTCCAAAAGCGTACAACTATCTCAGTAGTTTTTCTCTATTTGCATGCAGTACATGGATCACAAAAACCCCGACCTTTTTCCCTGTACAACCTTACTGCTCTGCCCTGGGAACTTGATTGGCACTGCCAAATCGCCAGCTTGTGACTGCAGCTCAGCTAGTTCTTTCACTCGTAACAAAATGGATAGTGGTATTGGTACGGTCGAAGGATTATTTTTCCGCGGACAACCACCCTGCTCGGCGGAATAGAAGAGTGAAGAAAACGAATAACCCAGGAGCAAAATATGGCAGGATGGAAGAAATGAACTGATAAGAAAAAAAAGGTGCTCGTGTGAGTAGAAGAGGGAGAAGTGATTACATCTTTTTCCGTGTGAAGCTGTGTCCGGCTGGCCCTGATCAGATTCCGCCACTTATCCTGAATAAGCAGTATGATTCATTAGAAAATCAAATTGTAATTAATAAACTGAAGAGTTGTACAAGCAATCTCACCTTGAGATCCACTGAGGTGCGGTAAGAATACGAGGCGAAGGCAAGTCTTCTAATCTCCGACCATTTGCCAGTCCCGTACCGAGCCACACCATCAACCAGCTTCAGAACCTCGCACAGTGTCCATGCTCGATGATGCTTCCGCTTCAAGCCCCGCTTTACTTTGGGCTTGGCATCAGCACTGCAAAAATCGTTTGCTTGAACGGCCTGAGCCTCCATATCATCAGTTGTTTCTATACGCCCTACTTTCTTCTCAGCATTTTTCTAGTGGCAAGTTGGACAGAAGAAAAATATTTTATTGCATGTAGGATACAGGTCAAAATTGCAACTCAGCAACAATGTTTGAGGTACTAGGTGTTTCAAAATAAATATCTAGTTAATTGTCAGCTTCTCAAGTTTGGTTTTTTCATTAAGTGGTTCTACATGACCAGAGGCATACCATTAGTGGAACTTCTGTAGTTTTGTTTACATGGTTCCCCTGTTCGCCATCTTTCTCCAATGTCATCCCAACTGCCGTCTGAAGCTCAGTACATTCCACAGAAGGCTCATGATCCTGTTATTCGAGGCAACAAAGAGCACGTTTAGGGGCCTACGGTGAGACAACCAAACAATTATGACAACATATGCTGCAATTTACTCTAACCATTCAGCTGGGCATTAGGGCAGGTTGCATCAGCTTTTCAATGTCTTAGGTTACTGTGCTACAAGTTTTTCCCATTCAGGTTGTCCACTTGACTTATTGGTCTTTTAATTGCTCTAAGAGAGCACTGGATGAAATATGGTACAGCAAGCCTTTCTTACCAATAATGCATTACACCTAAATGTCAGATAAAGACTATCGGGATGTGGATGAGGAAAGAGATGTATTAGAGTGAGACTAACATGCTAAGCTCTTAAGAGACAGTATGTCACGCCCATGTGGCAGAGTGTATCGGGGTATCGGGTATGTGTGTGTAGTAGGGGGTTTCAGTCCAGGCTTGCGCCTAGGTGCACTGGGAGAAAGGTGCATGGGAGACTGGGAAGGGACAAAGGGGATAGGGGAATTCAGATATAACTTTTTTGCTTGATTATAGGAGAGTAAGTCTCCCTTAAATAGAGCTAGTAACAATATGGAAACTAATCTAATCTTCTAATATTACTTGAGAATCAAGAAACGAACAAATACCTAATCCTGGGCTTGGCCGACTGCTTGGGCTGGCACATGCCTAGGTCGACGGCTGGTATAGTGTTGACCCCACATGACATAGTATCGGTGAATCACTTAACCAAGGTTCAGGGATTTGCCACATTTTGTTTGTGATAATGGCATAAGGGATTGGTAAGACAGCAAAATGGGGTAAGGAGCTAAATGAAAAAAATCGACAACAGTTACCTAATTGAAAATTGGGTACTGAATAGAGTCGCTTGAAGTGTATTTTCAGAAGAGAAAAAGGACATGTGTAACATCGTTCCCTAAATATAGTAATTCAATATCTTCCTCCGTTATGCACTAATAATAAAAGACAAACAAACTGTCCAAAGCTGTGAAAATAAATGATGCATAAGTAGGTTATTACCAAAAATGAAATGAAGTTCCTCCTAGGGCGTCCTCTTCTCATCCTCGAAACATAAGGAACATGTACACTAAACCCTCCGATAGTATCCTTTCGAGTAGGATAAGTTGCACTCAATGAATCAACTTCATGGAAAGGCGTTGCCCGTGGTTTCAGTAACACCTCATCATGCGCAGGCCTTTTTCCTGGTGAAGAAAGTTTCCCAGGGAAGTCATGAGTCTCAATATCTGAGAGCTCCTCAATATATCTTTTAGTTGGCTTTCTAATTCTCTTAGCGGTGCCTTGTTCAGCCAGGAGAGTTCCTTGTGGTTCATCATTATCTGTTGGTACTCTTCTTAGCCTCTTGGAGGATCCTTGTTGGTCCTCACTCTGGTAGTAAGAGCTAGATGGTGAATCTCTCCCATTTCCTGGATCCAATGCTTGGTCCCTAACCAAAGAAGTCACTTCAAGCTCGACCTTAGGTATTCCTTCAATGGCTGGTATCTCTTGTTTGTCATCCTTGCCAATAATTTTATAATCTTTAACTACACAACCTGAACTTGGAACATCACAGGAATTGGTTAACCCCATTGTAATCCGTCTTTTGAGCCATAACTTGTCCTTGACAGTAGTTTGGCGCCCAAATGTGGCTCTAAATGCTTCCTGAAGTTCTCTAATTGTAAGATTATCCAAGCAGACTTCTCCTCTTAAAATGGAAAAATCAGGCACTGAACTAGTAACTCCAGAAACAGATGGTCCTGTAGATGTGTCATTTACTGGTCTTGAGCAGGCATCAGCCTTTTCTTTTTCAGCACTGCAAGAGTCATTTAACACTGTTGAATTTGTAGTCTCGGTTGAAGCATTGTCCTGTTGAGCAAAGTTGTTATCCCCTTGTTCTGTGTTCAATTTATCTGTCTGCTGATCATGAATACACTTTGAGGGAAGATCAAGTGAATCATCAAATGGCTGTACCCTGTCTTCCTGTGTAATGATATGCATCTCCTTAAAGCTGTATCAACTTGAGTAAGTAGAATGACATAGACAATGTATGCACAGGAAGGATTTGTAGATGGTTTAAGCTTTAAGGCAAATGTCTAATAATGACAGTTTGTCAAACCACAAGCTCAAGCATTAAAAAGGAATAACTTGCGCATAACAGTGCACATTTCTAAAAAAGTTTCACACTTTTCATAACTTATTAACCAAGACAGCTTAGATTAAAACTAGCAGCAATGTACTCACTTATCAGCCAAATGAAAAGATGTTATTTACATCAATAGAAAGAACACAGGACTCTCTTCAACAGAGATCAATGTCTCATTCCCACAGCTTTGAATGACCTATGGTCAAGCAGAAATGTCTTCATTATTTCTTAGGCAGGGAAACTTTAGCTTATATTTCATTTCTACTAGCTTAATTTTGATCCATCCTTCCATCTCTCTATGTCAGTTCTTGATGATGTTCGAAAATCTCTTCCCTGATTTAGCAATCTCAGAATAGGACAGTATATACTAGGGAAGTTTAAGGATGAATGAAGATGGAGCTGCTTGAGTAGGAGACATAAACATAGATCTGACTAGATGACAATGAACCTTAATGCTAACTCCAAAGGTAGTTCTAACTAAATTTATGTGGAGTATAAAGTAAAATTTATTGAAGTGACAGGCAATTGAACTCTGAACTGAGAATTTTACAGAACCAGAAAGTCCATATCAAAACCATGTCAGATTTAGCTTGAAAATATTGACCATGAATCCTTGCAAACATACTAAACCTATTATCTAGTAGCAATGTAGCATATACCTATTATTCGATAGCAAAACTGAAAAGCCTAGGCTGATGGCAGATATTCATGAAGCACAACAGATAAGCAATATACCTCTAAGTCAGCATCCAACTTTTGTGTCTCCACTTCAGTAATCTCTAATTTGGAAGACCCCGCTACACAAGTTTAGTAAACAGTGAGCATCTTAAGTAGTCAAAGCAGTTGAATTAATACAGGAAACATAAAGTCTGTACGGCTACACTGTATTCCAATATCACAGCTTTTCTAATGAAGTAAGGTCACCCAAAAGGAAATGATATAGCAAAGTAACAATTCGAACTGAATAATGCTACTGACAGCACCTTCCAAGTCAGGCTTGTTCAGTAACATGCAATCATTGGTAAAAAATTCCTCCACATGCCCTACATCTTCAATAGAAGGCAGATCAACCTTCTCATCATGAATAAAATGTTCAAACTGCAAGACTTCGTCCTCTGTAGCAGGAACAAGTGTTCCATCACCTTCAACCTTTTTTCAAAAAAAAAAGTGAGTGTTTCTCAAAGGACCAAAGGAAGCAATTGGAAACATCATGATAAGTTTTGCATCTAAAAACAACAGCCAATAAGGCATATAACTAAGAAAGTAAGAATCTACCCGAACTAGCTGGTAAACCACAGGATCAGAACTGACATTCTTTTCGAAGTCATTCTCTTCATTCTTGTTCTCCAAAACATCTTGTGAACCACCCACTTCCATGGATACGTACAAACTTCATCCAATGCCCGTACTAATCAAAGCCTACCATGATGAAATTCTACAATCAGATGGAATCAATACAACATTATAACGTATACTTGTATAGGACTAACGAGTCAACGAACAATTCAGCAATCCCCAAACAAATGGAGATAAATAGTGACACAGCACATGCGATGATTAATTCTGGTTGCACAAAGAAGAAAATTTGCCGTAATGAATAAAAAGGAGACAAACAAAAGAATTGGGGTGATTAAATACAACTTACAAGCTATTTCAAAATGAAAGAAAACATGGTTCTAATTTCACATGCTCATTTCACCTGTTTGATCATTGTTCATCAGTTTAATTATTAGTGATATAAAATTGGGTCAAAGCGTGGTATAAACCATCAATTCCAGTTCCATGTAGAATTCTATAGTCACAATCTTGCAACAAAATCGGAATACAATTGACAATCAAGAGTAAGTTCTAAGAAAAAAAGGAATGCAATGAGAAATTGCCAAAAATGTGCATATCCAACTAAACAGTATTATAATACCACCTTTGATCCAATAAGCTCAACCATGTGTTACATTGAGAGCCTAAAAACCAATTTGCATGCGATATGCCAACAGTCAAGTGAAATATTAATATGTTATCCTCCCATTGAACTTGGCTACTCAAGATCGATCAAGCATGCGTCATCAAAATGGTACATGGGACACTTTGCAGTAGCACTAATATTTGCTCCGGTTAGTTCTCCCAATTACTGGATTGGAAGAGTAATAATTGATTTCAGCATATGATTCCAAGATCAAGCAAAATCCCTAGTTCTTCATAAAAATAAAATCATACCACATTCACCAATTCCCGAAACAATAGCTCCAGGCTTAAGTAAAAACCCACTGTCTTTAGGCAACACTCAATTTCTTACATAAATAAAACTCCTCCCTAGAAATAACAAAAGGGATCACATCGAAAGGAGGCCTTCACAAATCTAAATTCATCCGAGTGATCACAGCAAGCTCTACCCCCAAATAGCTCTCCCTACTGTTCAATTCGCACTTCAACCGTGAAATCCACTCCCCATCAGTGTAAGAACACAACGATTGAGCAAAGAATCCCCACAGTATTTAGTACATAGTAAATCTAGAGCTCGAGTTTCGCAAACAGAGCAAATATCCCACCAAAAGCTACCGAACTACACGCGCTGATCTAAACGATCCGAGCAATCATACCAAACTCGGCTTCAGTTGTCACTACAAAATGCTCGATTAAAGCTGACAGAATACCAATGCCAGCCCGCGATCATGCAGAATCGAACTTTTTCCACCTCACGCAAAGCTCGTATCACGAGCAAAGGCTCCAACTCAAAACTAAACACTAATCTCGCACCACAACAAGCTCCGACACAATTACCCTTCCCAACTCTCTATTAACGTCACACCGCACAAATTCGAGCGCGGAAGCAGATCAATTAAGCAAAGTCCCACGCGTTTGACCATACATAATTCAAATTGCCGCACACATCCCCAAATCTAACCAAGACAAATCGGAAAAACAGCTTAGAAACGCTGCAATTGAGCGCATCCGAGTGATCTCACCGCGATCAGCAGCAGCTCGATCCGCGCAGCATTGCTCCGATCGCCCGGGCTGACCAATGGATGGATCAGATCGCGCGAGAGGGAGACCAAATGGAGGAATCCTCAGTCCGCTCCTCGTGTGCTCTGGTGCTTCGTTTTGGTGCGATCTAGGAAGAAAGGGACGAAAAGGTTGGGCTTCCTTGACATCGGAATGTGGTGGTTTCGGAAAGGGGAGGGGAATTCGAGGGATGGGAGGGGACGGGCGGCTGGGATCAAGTCGGGATGTGGATCCAACGGCTGAGGGTCGCGTGACGGTGGGGAGTGGCGCAGCACGGGTAGAGGCTTCTCGAGCACGCAAAGATTGGGGGCGAGAGCGAGCGAGCTCTCACTTCCGCGAAAAAGCGGAGCCGAGTAACGCGTGGTAGCCGTCGTCGTCTTCTACCTTGTACTGTAGTATTGTTTTTCAGCTCATCGTTCTCTCTCCTCTCTGTGTGCTGCTTGGTAGGCTTGTGTGTAGTTGTAAACCAAACTAATCACGATTAGAAAAAAGCATTAGTTGGTTGTCGATGATGGGCATATTTTTTTATTTTTAAAAGCTATTTTTTTTGTTTTTTTTATAGTAACTAATTCTAGAACAAAGCGTTTTTTTAAAACAGGGTCTACAAGTTAATTATAATATACAAAGTAGCGACTTCATTTATATTAACCAAAATCGCATATGAGTTTCTGTTACTTCGTATCCTCTCTCATAAACAACCCAAAAAGCTATAAATCAAAGTCAAAAAGAATAGGCATGAGATAAAAAAAAGTGCATGTTTGCCTTGTTGTGATTTGTGGGGGGAGTGGCCCCATCTTGACTCAGTTGGTCCATTGTATCAAGAGGTCCAATAATTATGAGGCCACATGACTGGTCCAAGAGGGCTGTCGTAAGGGAAAAGATGGTATTGTTCTTAGGATTGTAGACCCAGATAGAGATATTTATGTAATAAATCTTCTCATAGCTATACATATGTGCCTTAAGGCGTCATGAAAGGCAAGGGCTTTTTGATCAGACAAATCTATGTAATATAAACTTCTATCCCTCATCTCTACGGTTTGTAAGGCTCCAGGCAGCTCTTTTGTGGCCTCATCGTAGTCCCTTATTCATTGTTTGGTTTGTAACTCCTAACTGCGCACCCTTCTGCGCCTGCGGACCCTTCGGCCACACCTCGACCTCCGAAAGCAATGCTCTCTTCTACACTTTCGATTCCGAGGACGTATCTAGACCAGAGCATCCTTCGTTGCTTGCAGTTGGGGCCCTCCTTCGCGGCAACAGGAGCGGGCTTGACTTCAGGGGTAGGTGATGCAACCTCCGCCTAGTGCCGTGTCGCATTCTCTTCTACTCTAATGTATTCCTCCATCTTGTCAAAAAGCGTGGCCACCATTTTATAGGCTTTTGCGTGTTATACTCTATAAGCGGATCCTTCTGAAGGCCACGGACGGCCACGTTGATGATGGTCATATCATTGACGTCCCTTACCTAGTAGTGGACATTCGCGAAGCATTTGAAGTAGGCCCGCACCTTCTCCCCTAGCGTTTGTCTCACCACGAAGAGCTAGTCGGTGTGCGTATGAGCCAAACCTGTCCTACTGCTGACTTCGTCGATGCTTGTCCGAATGGTGGGGAACGGAGCACGCGTGAGCCTAACTTATTCTACCATCGACTTCGTCGACGCTTATCCGAAGGGTGCGAGATGCAGCGTGCGAGCCTAACTTGTCCTACCATCGCCTTCATCAACGCTCGTCCCAAGGGTGGGGGACAGAGCGCATGTGAGCCTAACTTATCTTATCGCCACCTTCATCGACACTCATCCGAAGGGTGAAAAATGGAATGCACGCCAACTACCTAGTCCTACCAACGGCTTCGTCCAGGCTCATTATAAGAGTGGGGAACAAAGTTCCTGCGACTGACCTCGTTGGCAGTAGAGAAGTAGCACAATACATCCATGTATATATTCTACTCATGAAGCCAAACATCACTACATCACACTGAGGCAAACCGTCAACCACCCTCATCAGAGCTTTCAATCTTTACATGATCGTACGGACGGACGTGTGCCTAAGATCGAAAATCCACCCAAAAGCACATGGACTCCTCCACCTGACTCCAATGGCAAAGACCACAGCGAAAGAGACGCTCAGCAACGAAGGGTTGGTCTCTGCCAAGTACATGTCTAGACAAAACATAGTAACCAAAAACAATGATGAAAGAAAATGAACGAAGTCACCAAAAGTGATGGAGGGTCGGTCTCTACTGAGTACCTGTCCATGCCACCACTGCGGACCAATTGTGGAGACGATGGCCATCCGCTAGCTCCACCTGCAAGTGACCCCTCTCTTCCTCAAGAGTGGGGATCTGTTGTAGGAAGTTTTTTCGCTCCTCGCAGCATGACCATTAGCCTCAGCAACAGCAACCTCCGTAGTGACGATAGCCTTCACGCCCTCCGACTCTAGGAAAGCAGATTTGAGCCTCATGCTCACCAGTGAGGATCCTTAGTTTGGCGAGCAGCAGCGAGCACTACCTGAGCATCCTCCAGGGTCTTTTGAAGTGTGGAGGCTTCAGACTACGCAGCATGCAATTGCTCCTGCAAGACCGACAACTCCCGAAGCATCACTACCTGGAGCATCCGCGCTATAGCAACCGTCTACATAACAAAATGATGGTATGGCCAGACTCAGAGGAAGAAAAGAAGGTGGCAGAGCGAGGGGTAACGACAGATGAGAAATAGGCATACCCTTGCTTCTCTAGCCTCCAAGACCCCAAGAGGAGCTTCGTCCCGCATGAGTAGAGAGCCCTTCGATTGAGGGCCAGATCTACACACTCTATGGCACCGTGCAGAGCACGAAGTGCCTCTGGTGAGGGGATAAAGTTCCCTAGAGAAAGCCACAATGCTCCACCCCTACTGCCTCCACCATACAGGGTCGAGAAGCTTTCTCCACGCGCGAGGGCCTCCATGGTGCTAATCCATGATGTGTCCCCCACCCCAAGAGCAACTTCGAGCCCATAGGCTAGCTCCTACCCAGAAGATTGCAGCTTCACCACTAGAGAAGGGGGCTACTGACGAGGGTTGATGTAAGAGAGCATAGTAGGGACAATCGTGCGAAGTCCCAGGAACAAAGGGAGGAACTAAAACCTGGAACATGTCGAGCGGAGCTAGACATCAATGCATTCTCCTCACCTCGTGTGGTAGACAATGAAGTGTCCACAATGCACCCTACGTCCACCCCACGCTCATGTGCCCCCAACCCATCTATGTCCCGCCCCTCGTTCGGGCCCGTGGTAGGATCCGCACGATAGAGACGCAAGGATTGCCATCGTCATTGTTGTTAGTACCGTCGTCATTGCCATCGCCGTCATTGTCACTGCTGCTATCGTGTCTGCCTTCGCTGTCACCAGCATCGTCACCATCCTCCTCCGCACTAAACTCACCGAGGCCGTTGCGTTCCTCCACACTGGAGTTAGGCTCCGCAGCCGCAATTGCTAACACCAAACCCACATAGTGTCCGTGACTTCACGACCTTCACCGTTGTTATTGTGTTGTTCGCCAGCACCACGGGAATAGCCTTCGCTTGTAGTGGGGATGGGGCGTTTAGGCACGACGAAGCCCAAGGCTTCACACACGTGATTGATGCACGAACCTCTAGATGTGACCGATGCGCGAAGGCTGTGCTCCTTCAGAATATAGGGTCCCAAGAACACAACTGCCACACGCTCCACCTCCACCAACAGAAGAACCACAAGACCATGCATTTAGCCAACAGAAAAACAACCACAAACATCGAAACACGTAGTGAAGGGCGGAAGCTTACCCGGGCCCATCGGCTTCGCCAGTATTGTCAGTAAAGGTCTGACCCTGTCGTTCCAAATGGAGCTAGTCTGCAAGTCTAATTATCGGGCCAGCGGAGATACACTGAGTATGCAAAACTCCTTAGGGCATTCACGCATGTTGAGCCGAAGAGCAACCACCAAGAGCCTCCAAGCACAGGTCTTTTCATCCTGATCAAGCTTTACCTAAGGCGATGGGACAAAGTCCATGATTTGCTTGGTGTAGTGAAGGCTGTTGTTGTGCTCGATCTTGTGGTAGAACCATCGCTACAGCCAGTGATACTCCCACGAAAACATGGCAACATTGGGGATGGTGCCCTTCGAACTCACCACCCACGAAAACACAGCAAGATGAGTGATGGCGTCCAGCACAACTTGTTGAAGCTCTAACTCGTATAGTCGAAGAACATCGCCCACAAAGCGAGCACGACCTCGTCTCCAGCGGGGAGGTGGATGAGCTTGCAAGACAAGATATTACTGTCACACAAGTGACTGCACTAACTACTCCATTGCGATGGATGGACCGAGTGTGTTCACGAACACACCGCTAAACTTCCCCGATGCCTTCCATTGGTTACCGGTGGCAACCTCGCAACAATCGTCCTAAACGACACGTCTGCTCGAGGGTGCAGATGCGCTGCTGACCGCTGTAGCCATGTCGGTCACTTCCACATGGCATCGCAGGCAATAGGAGATCAGTGGCACGAGGTAGAATGAAAAAAGCTCAACAACAAATAAAGGACAACGATGAAAGAGATTGTAGATGACGAAAGCAAAACTAGAGAGAGGGCTGGCAAATAGTTCCAAAAAGGGTGTTGCCCCGGTGCATAAGTACAGCATATGACAATGGCATTCAATGCACATGCAACAGGCGTGGCAATTGAGGGGGCATGTGCCACGCATAATTGGCGTGATGGCTCACGTCCCATGACCAAGAAGCCAACCATTGTCATGTGTCGCTTGCTCTCGGGGGCCGCGCACACTACCGAGGTCAACCAAGTTTTGACGGGAACTCCAGCATACTATAATTTAATGTGCCATAAGGATGGAGGGGACCAAGTAACATCGAACATGGTCTCGGCCTACAGAAATTGAGGACCTTCAATTATGAGAGGTTATTGTTGGGGAAGTGGCCCCTACCTTGGCCCAATCAGCCCATTGTACCAAGAGACTAATAGTCATGAGGCCATATGACTAGCTCAAGAGGGCTATTGTAAGAGAAAAGACGATATTGCCTCTACGATTGCAAACCTAGATAGGAGCATTTATGTAATAAGTTTCCACATGACTATAAATATGTGTTTTAAGATGCCATGCAGGGCATGAATTTTTTTGATCAGACAAATGTAGATAGCATACTTCTATCCCCTATCTCCACGATTTGTAAAGCTCTGGACAGCCCCCTTGTGGCTTTTCCGTAGTCCCTCTATTCACTGTTTGGTCTGTAGTTCTACAACATGGTGAAAATCAAGTGTTGTTTGGATTTGCATGTGCTTATGTTTGCTAAATTAGTACCACATGGAATTTGAGAGTGAGTGCTTGACTGCTTGGTACCGTGTTCATGCGGATCAGTGTATTTATATACTCAACAATTTGTGTCTTTTCTTCTAAACTTCTTCTTTTTGAGAGGATTCCTATTTTTTTATTGCGGATGATAACAGAGAACTTTGGAGATGGACATGGAAGCAGCCTTAATTGTGCTTGCGGCCCAGCAAAGACGAAAGCCAGGGATAGGAGTTGAGGACCTGAGGTGCACCCATGAACTAGGCCGGCGTCACAGGCTTGAAACGGGAACAATTCTATTGGGAACTTGGGAGGCAGCTTGCAGCAGGGTTATTGATTTCTCGTGGGGATAACGACCCATGTGGGGTTTAGCTGTGGTTGAGGCGGAGCGTGAGGAGGTGCCATGCCAGTCGTAGCCAGCCAACGTGTGGTTTGGATGAGAATTAGAGTTGCCAAGGCAAAATCATGTAGCCCGGGCAGGGCGGAGTCGCCGCCGAGCCTAGGGGTGGTAATGGGTTGAAATTCAGTTTAAATTCAACCCAACTCAAAATCCCATCTAATCCAACCTAAATGGCACATTCCATCACTCAACCCAACCTATATGATATTTCCAACCATCCCAACCCAGCCCAAATGGTTGAAATAAGCTGAAACCCATTTTCAACCTATTTTAAACCCGTTGCCAACTCACTCTTTACTAATCTACTACATATAAGTGCAAGTGCATTTATAGAAACTTTTGAAAAAGTTCAGTATTTAGAATTTCTAACTCGCATTCACATCACAAAAAGTTTCACGAATTTGCCTGAAATTTGCTATAGATGATTTGGGATGTAGAAACGCTACTTTGTGCAAATTTTAGGTCAAGACACAAAGTTGGGACTAACAGGATTTTATAGAAATTTTTTGAAAAGTTTGGTATTTAAAATTTATAACTCACATTCACACTATAAAAGTTTCATGAAAATTCCTGAATTTTACTACATATGATTTCGGGTATAGAGACACTACTTTGTACAAATTGTTAGGCCTAAGCACATAGGTAGAACCAACAAACTTTTATAGAAATTTTTTGAAAGGGTTCGATATTTGGAATTTCTAACTCACGTTCACACTATAAATGTTTCACAAAATTGCCTGAAATTTACTGTAAATGATTTAGGGTATAGAAACACTACTTTGTGCAAGTTGTTAGGTCCAGACACATAGGTGGGACCAACAAACTTTTATAGAAAACTTTTGAAAAAGTTCGATATTTAAAATTTATAACTCATGTTCACACTATAAAAGTTTCACGAAATTTTCTAAAATTTACTACAGATGATTTTGAGTATAAAGACGCTACTTTGTACAAATTATTAAGCCTAGATGCCCAGATAAGCTCTATGAATGGAACCAACCCATGGGTGAACCATACTGCAACACCGCGGGTTGAATCTGTTCTCAACCTAATTTCAAGGGAAATACTACGTGTCCTATGTCCGATGCCTTTGCTTGCATTGGACGCTTTATTCACCAAAACAACTCATGCTTCTCACGGAACCTCCTATAGCCGATTCAACCACTTCCACTCATTTCCACTTCCTTAGAGCAACTCCAGCAGGGCCCCTACTTGAGCCCTCAAACCTCATATTTGAGGGCTTGAGGTAAAAATAGATGTCCAGTAGGGCCCCTACTCGAGCCCTCAAATTTGAGGAGCCCCTCAAATCCCCCTCCCACCCCTCATTCCTAGGGGCTCCCCCTCCACCCCTCATTTTCCTGTTTTTTTCCCGCACCGTGAAACTTCTTCCGCTCCCCCCGCCTGCATCTTTCCCCGCCGCCTCCCTCGCCCGCCCGCCTCCCTCGCCCGACTCCTCCCCGGCGCCCGTCCCCCTCCGCCAGTCCGCCTCCTCCTTGCTCCTTCCCCGCCGCCGCCTCCCCGCTGCCCCCACCTCCCCGCGCCCCTTCCCGGCGCCTCCACCTCCACCGCCGCCTCCACCTTCCTCCGCCCCCGACTCTCGCTTCCCACCGCCCCTTCCCTTCCCGGCGCCTCGCCCCTCCCCGCCCCTTCTCGGCGCCTCCGCCTCCTCGCGGCTCTCTCTGGAGCGGGCGGCCGTGGGAGGGCTGGGTGGCGTCGGCGCGACGCAGCGGCCGGGCCGAGGCACGGTGTGCTCGGGCGGCGGCGAGACACCGGCCACGGCGCCCGCCTCCAAGATCCCCATCCCATTCCCCGTGTTCTCCGATGCCCCCTTGCGCACTCGCGCGCCGCGCCGCCGCCGCTGGGCTGCTGGTCGTCGGCGGCCGCGGCGGGTGGAGGAGAACGCGGCGGCGAGTGGGACGCGCGGCAAGGAGGTGTGTGGCGAGGAGGCGGAGATGCGGCGGCGGTGGCGTGCGAGGAGAGCGGCAGTGCGATGCAGCAAGCTGGCGCTACGGCGAGCAGAGAGAATTTTGAGAATGACGAGTGGGCCCTACATGTCATTCTCACTTGGATTGAATTTGAGGGTCCTGATTTGAGGGCTTCTGCTGGAGTTCAACTCAAAAAACAGGGTCCTCAAAAGTAGGGGAAGCCCTCAAATCAAAAGTAGGGGCTCTGATTTGAGGGCTCCTGCTGGAGTTGCTCTTATCTCTTCGTTCTCATCCACTCACTCCTTAACTTAGACTTTCTTCTCTTCTTCCTCCAGAAGCTTTTTTCCTCTCAATCCTCTCTGCTCTCCCTTCTCCCTTCCGATTGAGCCAACCTCTACCGGCTGCGTCGACACCACCGCCATAGCACCGTGTCTCGGCCTGGCTGCCCGTGAGCTGTTGGCTGAGCCCGGTGTTGCGCAAGCCATGATGCCTAGCTGCCTTGGGCGTGCATCGTGTGCTGGGCTGCTGCCTCGCCTGGAGGAGCCAGTGTGCCTCTGCGCTGACGCACTCAAGCTATGGGCCTCTTGGAGCGGTGCACCCGATACCTTTGCCTTCGTCGCCACACCCGAGACCTTCGCCGCTTCCTGCCATGGAGGTAGGTATTTGTTTTGTTGCAGCATTTTTATTTTCATGTGTGTAATATTTTGATTTCATATATGCAATATTTTGATTTTATGTGTGCAACAGTTTATTTTCATGTGTGCAACATTGAGATTTTTATCAAACATTTTTGTTACAGCACATAGCAGAGAAATGTTGCAAGAGACCGTACGACGCTAGCGTTCGGATGCTAGCAACACCCTAATTTCAACCCTAAATTTTAGAACCTATTTCCACCCTGCCTAATCTTTTCTATGAGACAACCCAACACTACCTAACACATTTACTCTTTTAACCCATTTTCAACCAAGCAAAACCAATTTAATCAATGACCCAATCTAATTAACCCACTAACACCTGTAGCCGAGCCAGGCCGCCCACCTAACAACGTTTGCTCCGCGTACTCCACCCGTGCGGGCTCGCGGCTCGTGTGGGTGTCGTCTCGAGAATCAAGTATGGAGGCTCGGCTGGACATGCGACGTGCGGCCCAGGCTGGCCGCGCGAGTATCGCGATGGGCGGTGGACGCCCAGCCCAGCCCAGCCCATCCCAGCCCAGCCGCCGATGAGAATGGAGGTGGGCGTGTCAAGTTCGGTGTGGAAAACCTTACAAACCACACGAAGTTGCACCGCATAGTCCTACTCCTACAGGACCAGTAAGAAACAACGCGTCAGATAAGACGCCTAGTGTTAATTTGACATGACAGAAGCTGTAAGCTAACTTGTGGTAGCGTTTATCCTTTGCTGAGGCCATTGCTGCAAGTGACAACATCAAGACACAAGGATGCATGCAAGTCATTGTGGACATGGAGCATTCCGTGATTCGAGACCAAGGATCAATTTACTAATCATGGTGCGGTGATGATCACGATTTCCTTTGTGGATTTGAGGTTTCTATTTTACATGCTGGTGTCGGAATTGGACTGCACTATCATGAACTGCAGTTAGAAAAGCGCTTCATTTGGATATCTTACAAGGAAAGTAAGTAATTGTTCATTGTACCCATCAAAGGAAAGGGATGCCGGTGCCTTTCTTTCGCCCGGGAAACAGCTTTGGCGCCGCTTGACGGAAAGCTTACTGTTCATGAAATCTGTGAACGCCACGCATGCAGTGTTCCTATGGTCCTATCGCGCACTCACAATATGACGACCGTTTGTCACACTCGTATGGCTTGGCGGTGGCGGTGATCGAGTAATGCAATCTCAGTTCCCTGCAGAGAGCAGATTATTACTTCTCTGTTGGTCTTCTTCCTTTTGTCATTTCAGAGCGTTCTGTCAGTTTTGTTTAATTTGTTATCAGCTGACGAACCGCACCGTATCCGTATGGGTGTCACTTGGTTGCTCCTCTCGCCTCTCATCCTAACACTGTCAGATCTTACGAAAGTACTCATCAATCAGGTGATCTGAGTTACATACCATCACGCCGCGCGCGGCGCAGAACACTCCCGTACGTTCCCAACAAACTCCATCGTGGGGAGAAAAAACAATCCACCTGTCAGTGTCATCCACCCCCATTTCCACCTTTGCGCGGCATTTTTCAAACCACCAGACACCTCCGCACGAACGCACTACGTATCAAGCCATCCTCCTCCTCCTCCCCGCGGTCGAGGCCACTCCATCACCTCCCACCCGACTCCCTCGCGCCACCATGTCTCCACATCACAGCGGCCGCCTCCCGCCGCCTCGCCTCAACCGGGAGCACCCGTCCTTCTCCGCCGCGCTCCTCCACGCCATCTACCACTCTCTCGACGCCGACGCCCGCACGCCCACCGACCCCCGCCGAGCGCCCGTGTCCCTGGCAGAGAGGACGCCGCCTCCCAGCCGTCATCGTCCTTCGCCTACCTTATCGCCGTCCGTTTCTTCTGTTCGGTCTCCCCGGCTGCAGAAGCCACCGCGGCCCTGCCGCGTCCGGCCTGACCCGCAGCCCTCCCTTCTCTTGCCCCCGCCGCATCCGCCGGAGTCAACGGGGGGCAGTGCGGAGAAGAGGAGAAACAGGAGGAAGAAGACCAAGCTGGCACCATTTGCGTGCCTTCTGAATGCTCTGCTTTGCAACAGGAAGTCGGCCGAGTCGGTCGAGCCGACGACAGCGCGAGCTCTCGAGGCAGTCACGGCAGAGCCGGCGTCGGCGAGGTCGATCCTGTCGTCGCGCGCTTCCCGGCGGGAGTCTGCGGCGACGGGAGGGTTCCTGACCCCGGCGAGGCGGGCAGTGAGGTTCTCGCCGGTGGCGGTTGTAGTGGACGAGGAGCACGGCCGTGAAGCAGGCGGGACAGCAAGGCTGCGCGACGTGAAGATGGAGGTGGTGGCGGCACAAGAATCAGCGGCGGAGGCCGAGAGGAGGGTGGAGGAGCTGCTGCGCGCGCTCGGCGTGGCGGAGGAGAAGGAGAGGGCCAAGGAGAGCAGCGAGTCCAGCTCCGACCTGTTCGAGCTCGAGAGCCTGGCGGCGTTCGACGACATCGAGTTGCCGCGGCCGAGAGCTGCCGCCGACGTCGGGTTGGCACGGCTGCGGCCGCGCGTTTTATGAGAAAGTTGTATAACGACCTGTTTTGGTGGATCGTGTGAGCTCAATGCAACGTTGTGCACTTGTGCTTGTCTAGAGGGCAATGTTGAGAATGGAACTGCAGATTTGGAATACACTGTTCCCTTTGATCTGTTGGTGCCGCGGGTGGAGTGAAAAAAAAAAACCCCAACAGGACCAGCATGTTCCACTAGGCCATCACACAGTGCTTCTTTTTTCCCCTGGAAAAACCCTGGGAAAAAAAGAGACCCATTGTGTACCACAAATAGGATGCACATATATTTACCCCGGTACGTTGCTGCTTGATAGATGTTTCGTTTACAAGCAAGTGATTGCATCTCGTAATTCCGAATTTAGGACCGATGGCGGACACAAACGGGTGAACAATCTTTGTCTCTTTTTAGGCTTCAACAAAATCAATCTTCTTTGAATACAAAAGGTTCTTCACTTCAATTGCTAAAGAGAGTTAAAAAAATCATATACACAATAGAAATAACCCTTGAACAGAAGCCAAATAGCCAACAGAACAACCGGAGGACAAAACGATCCAAGTCTCATTGGCCCAGTCTGACCGCTATAGCTGGTTTGACCACAGGCCCAGGGCCAGTCTGCCCGGTCCCCTATTTCTAGACTGAATGTCGGACCCAGAAACAACACCTTCGAATTTTTTTGTGCAAATCGCACTAGTTCAGGAACAGCTAGTGTATACAATGGACAACAAAAATAAATATCAACCATAATAACATTTATTAGTTGTCTAACTATGAGCTTTATAGCCAAAGTTTACATCAACAGTCTATAGGCCAAAATTAAATAATAGCAGTTGAAGAAAAAAGCAAAGCAGAAGAAGCCCATCCAGTTTGCCCACAGGCAAACGACTATGGGATGCGGCCTATTCATCATGGTCCTTACCAAAGTTGAAGCAGTCCTCCTTTGAGCAACAATAATTAAGCAAATGTACTCCACAAGTTACACAGAAAATACAATATTAATACAAGAATAATAAGTTAAGGCATAATAGGGCTATTGAGCGTAAAGCAAAGTTTAACAATACAATAAATAATTTTGAAAGCGTAATCACAATGTAAAACTAAATTTTAATCATATATTAAAGTTAGTACATGCTAAAACCTGTCATCGTTTTAAGCACAGGCTCCAACCTGGGGTTGCAACCCAATTTGTTTTCCATAAATCATTTTTCTGAAATCCCTTTGGAAAATTAAAATCTAATAACTTTACTCGGCTTGCCTATGATAGCGGGTATGGCTATCCAGGATAGTTTATACACTCTGTAGAGATTGTACAACTTTATCCACAAGAGATAATCAGCTTATATTGTCGGCTATAATACGCTTTCTTAGACGTGCGACTAAGTGATTATCACAAGACCTTTATAATGCATAATCATCAACCTGGTTGCACCCCACTAAGATTTCACCGCAACATAGAATCCACTAAGTTGGCCTTTCTCGCTATGGTTGTAACGACTTATGGCCACGTCTTCTGCTATGGTCGTAATGACTTACAACCACGTTGATCCAGGAGAAGACGCACACATCACAAATAAACTGAGAGAACACACGAGAATTTCTCTACTCTCGCTTTTCTTGCTTTTCTTATTTCTCTTCTTTTGCTTACAAAACTGGGTACAAGCCACCTCAATATAAATGCTAAACTCTCCTACTAGCATACGAATTCAGACTCCAAGTTGGATTCAACTTCAACTTGAGTTATACACGGAGACGGACTCTACTACGTCTTGGACTCAAAGTCAAGATTATTTCCAACAATCTCCCTCTAATCTTGACTTGACAAACTCTAGTTTTAGTCTCAATGCATTATAAACTACCAGCCACGCCTCCACATGAAGCGTTCTACATGCAAACTACATGTAGGAACTGAACTCAACTGGTACGGGTTCATCAGATGCAAAGATTCTAAAACATTGAGACAGTCAAACTCAACTACGACTTACTAAACTCATACTTGGCACAGAACGGTGACACATCTCCTCAACGTTCTGTTTTCTTTCCACCTTACTTGAGCTTGGACGGCGACACATCTTCTCAACGTCCCTGACTCAACTCATCATCAGAGTAGTGTTGATTCATCATCGCTGAGAGCTTTAGCAATAAATGCTTTCTTCATCTTCGGCTTGGGGCATTCTGAAGCAAAGTGTCCATAATTGTTACAATTATAACACCTCACTTTTGCCTTATCAAACTTCCAATTCTGATGGCCTTGGCCACCACCCCTGGAAGTATTTTTGCTTTCACGCTTCGATGATCGGATCTCCCCTTTTATTTTGCTGCACCTGAAAGTTGAGTCCGCCTGGGATTCAGACAGCACACCGATTCGGTTTCTACTTTGAACCAAAGGCTTGAACTAAAAAGTTGGCCTGCTTTTGCTTGGCCTCGGGAACGAAACTGACTTTTCTTTGCTGTGCTTCACTTGTTAAAACTTTCATCCAGAAGAAAACACACACATTGCAAATAAACTGAAAGAACACAGAAGAATCTTAGAATTTCTCTATTCTCTTATTTGCTCTCATTTTTCTTACCTTTTCTTTTTCTCTTACAAAACCGGCTACAAACCTCCTCAATATATAGGATAATAATCTTCTACTAGCAAACGTATTTAGACTTTAAGTTGGACACAACTTCAACTTGAGTTACACACGAAGACGGACTCTACTACGTCTTGGAATCTAAGTCAAGATTATTTCTAACAATCTCCCACTCGGTACGGGTCAACAAGGGCTATCCATCACTTTTGTTGCTTTTGTCGTGGATGCTTTCCTCATACGCCTTAAGACGATTGATAACCTTCTCCATGGTCATTGTCTTTAGATCTCCAAATTGCTCTATGATCAAAGCAATTGGGAGAAACTGTGAGGGAACAACATGAAGGAATTTCTGTACCACGTACAACTCTTCCACCTTCTCGCCAAGGGCCCGAATCTTGTTCATGATAATCGTCAATCGGACGGTGAAGTCATTGATCGACTCCATTTCCTTCATACGCAGCATCTCGAACTCGGTCTTGAGAGTTTGTACCTTTGCTTCCTTCACACGATTGGCGCAAAGGTGCATCGTCTTCAACGCCTCCCACGCGACTTTGGCTGTTTTCTTTTCGGCCAGTAGGAAGAGCGTCTCTTCTGGGATGCCCTAATAGATGGCCGCCAATATTATCTGATCCTTATGCACATCGACGTTTCTGTTCTCGATTGCGTCCCACACTCCTTGAGCCTTTATGTATACCTTCATCTTGATTGTCCAGGCTGCATAATTGCTTGTTGTGAGCATTGGATAATGCAGCGAGATAACGAAACTCTCCTTCGCCATCATACTGGATGATGCCTCATCACCTGTGACACCACTTCCCGGAGAACGCGATAAAATCTTGAGCACGGATCAAGAACTCGGGCTACTTTGAAGCGGCTCTTGGACTTGCTCTGTGTTGCCGTGATTGTTGCTTTGCTCTCCTTGGGCTAGTTTTTATTGCACTGCTGTCTACCTCTGACTCGGAGATGTACTTGTTGTCCTTTGCATTTCGGAGATGGAAAAATGCTACAGTAGAACACGTCGGAACAGGGCACCAAGACTGCGTGCGATACCTCAGGAGCGCTGCGCGGCTATGATACCAATTGTTGGAGGGTTTAAGACCGCTCTTGGGACTTTACGACCACCTTGTAGCCGCTATGATCACCTGCTGTAGCCGTACGACCACCTTGTAACCGCTACAACCACCTCTTGTAGCCGTATGACCACCTTGTAGTCGCTACGATCACCTCCTGTGTCGTTACGATCGCTCTACTGGTTCATCGACCACGCTGACAGTCGTTACGACCACATTGTGACCTCTCCGATCACGCCCCGCTGCACTCTGACCACTCTATCGAATCTTCGACCACGTAGTCGTAACTTTAGCAAAAGTTACGACCACGTTCACCGTAGTCAGAGTACCTTACGACCACACAATAATCCTTTCGACCATGTCGAAAGCTCTGTCCCTGGTGTAGTCGTGATGCTTTCTTGCCATGGTCGCTTACGACGATGCCTTCTTGCTGTGGTCGTAACGACTTACGACCACGTCTTCTGCTGTGGTCGTAACAACGTACGACCACGTTGATCCAGTAGAAGACGCACACATCGCAAATAAACTAAGAGAACACATGAGAATTTCTCTACTCTCGCTTTTTCTTACTTTTCTTATTTCTCTTCTTTCGCTTAAAAACTAGGTACAAGCCTCCTCAATATAAAGGCTAAACTCTCCTACTAACATACAAATTCGGACTTCAAGTTGAATTCAATTTCAACTTGAGTTACACACGAAGACGGACTCTACTACGTCTTGGACTCAAAGTCAAGATTATTTCCAACAACGTCGGTACGTGGTGCTAGCTAGAATTAGGACTAGAAGATTAGTAGTTTATATATGAGACTATACGATTAAGGATGGAGGTAGGATTTAGGAACGAGGGAGATAAATAATCTATATAATTTAATTATATCTAATGAGAGACAAAATAATACTATTAATAACAAAATGTCTTAAAATATATAAGATTTTAGTGTAAATCATACCTATATTATAGCCAGGGGACTTCCCGGCTCCTCACAGTGGCCACGTCAGCTTTTATGCGAAAAAGTCCCTGTGTTTTCCAAAATTACATAAATGTCCTCCGTTCTCGCAAAAAGATCTCTGTCAGGTTTTTCCCGAAAGCACCCTCTACTTCACCGAAATTACGTATTCTTTGTTGGATAGCACCCCGTGGTTTTCCAAAATTACATACGGGTCCTCATTTAGTTACGTATAGGTCCTTACATGTCCTCAATTTTTTTACAAAAAAGACCTTTGGTTTTTCCGAAATTACGCATGTGTCCTCGATTTTTTTTAAGAAACTCCCCGTGAATTATCGTCTCTTTTACTTCGGTCCACACGGTAGCTAGCGCGGCGTGTCGCCGCGCTTACGCAGCTAGTTTATCAAAGCATAAGACCTCTCCCTCCGCTCCTGTATACCATGGTTGATCATTGCTGTCTACCTTAAACAGCTAATGCAAAACTCACATTGCCATTGCCAACCCGTGGAGCCCCGTGCGTGCCCGTAAAACATTCTCTCTCTCTCTGTTTTTTTACTAAACGTTAACATAGATAGCAACCTGGGTATAAATTATTGGGATTTACCGATCCATCGAAGCAGCGGAAGAAAATTCTACAAGAGAACCCAAAAATCTAGCATTTTAGTTTTTTTTATTGCACAACTTAGCAGTAGCACCAATCTTATAAATTATTGGGATTTACCCATCCATCGAAGCAGCGGAAGAAAATTCCACAAGAGGACCCAAAAATCTAGCATTTCAAGTTTTTTTTATTGCGCAACTTAGCAGTAGCACCAGTCTTGATATCAAGATCGATGCTAGTGTTAGGTGGCATAATCTAAGAAGTAGTTATTTATATTTATTTTAAGATTAATGCTAGTGCTAGGTGGTGTAATTAAAAAAAAGTGTCAAGTGCTAGATATTTTTTGGTCCCTCCCAGCAGAATTTTCTTCCCGAAGCCGTCCCCTTCCCAGCTGCGCTGGATGCTGCCCCCAGCAAATCAACGGTGACCTCAGGGTGGGCCATGGCCTGACGTTACCAATTGGAAATTTTGGCAAACCATGGTGTTTGGTGTCATATTTTCTTTTGTTTAATCGCCCTGAGGTGGAATGATAACCATAATGCTTCTTGCTATGGGTACATGTGCCTGCAATACTTTCTCCTTTTTTTCCATGAAAAAAGGGTTGTGGGGCGGCTATTTTGATAGTTGGCATGATTTAAATAGCGGTGTGGTAAAGATAAGTTCGAATCTACTCTAGATTTTATCCTATAAATTTATGAGAAGCTTGTGAATTGAAGTGTTTTCTTCGGCCAAGTGGTTTGAACATAAGTTGTCAGAATAATACTCACACAACGTGTCAGTATAATATATTATGAACACTATACTTTAGGAGAAAAGTAGACTAAATTACAAAAAGCTGTCACTTCACTATCGTACTATGCACATCAAGTCGCGCAGTTATAATTTATCAGTTACTTTCTCCCGTAGTAAACAATTATTTGTTATATTAATCAATTAACCACACATCGTAGTAATAACATAAGTTCCATGATTTGTCCTTATGAATAACAACAAATAACAACAATAGGCTAACATATTAAAATCTAGGTATAAATTCATCCCCTCTATTAATTAAAAGTACTGTTCTCTAGAAAACAACAAAGCAATTCAATTCTAGAAAACAACGAAACTACTCAATTCGAATACGACTAATTTCAAAGTTGGAACTTTGCTTTGGGAAGCCAAAAAATTATTTGCTAATGTTTTTTTATTGCAAATGTTTAGGCTTACAAAAATGCGACAAAATAAGAGCTGTGGAGGCTCCTTGGAAGAAGGGGATAAAAGAACAGCCCTAGTGAATGATGCAGTCAAGGGGGCCAGAGGAGGAAGGGACGGCGAGGAGGAGACAGGCGCCGTGAGCAGCTTTGCGGGGCGGAGGCACCGAGGGAGGCGCGTGGGAGCCATGCTTCTCCCATCTTCTTCTTCCTCTTACGCTCCGAAAGGTTTCCATCTCCCACTCCTAGACTAGCTAGTAGCCTTCTTGCTTCGACCTCCATCATGTGCGAGTCCTTGGATCGCTCTGGTAATCTTGCTTTCTTGGAGCTTGTTTCCTTTCGCATGTGTTCTTGGTCTTCTAAATTGTCTTCCTCGATGTTTCCGTAGTTAAAACACGAATCTCTTAGGATTGTAATGGTTTACTTGGAGCATCTATCGTCTTGTATGAAGGCATCTGTGTAGGTGGAGTTGGTTGCATGTCCTTCTGCACAGGAATTGGTGGTATGAGGGTGGTTGACTAGGTCTTGAGGACTTTTAACGCTGCTATTGGATGTCTTTAGTATTGTGGTGGAGGATCTCTCCCATGGTGTTTAACTCGATGGCATGGAATGGTGGTTCTTGTCTTCCTTCTCATATACTAGTCGGGTGCTGTTCTTGACTTAGTCTTCTGGTCATGTAAAGTTTTCCCATTGTTCATCATATGTAACTGATGACTGACGGTATGCTCGACAAACGAGGCCAATTGTTCATCATATTCACCATACGACCTTCTCATATGGTCCTTCAAGATCGTAGGCTAGTGATAGTCTTGCTTTGCTGGAGAAAGTTTTGATATGTTGATCTTTGCCGCAGAAACCTTAGCTAAGGTCTCTTGGGCATGTAAAGTTGGGAAGAACCTTCGATTAGTAATTTGGAGATTGAAAAGTCTTCCTGACTGTTAACTTTGACTAACATGGTAATTGTGCTAGATGCTGACTGAGCTTCCTTATTCCATGAAGTAGTTTTCCCATTATGTTTTAGGAATTTGAATGACAGATCAAAGAAGCCATTATTGTTGTATGGAATCTCGGTGCCGGGAAGCCAAAGTTTGGCTCTTTGCCCAGACTTTTTTGAGGGAAAACCCATGATGCACATCTATGAACTTGGGGCATTTATTAAACAGTTCATTTCGTCTTCCAGGCATTTCTCTCTCTTGCAGATTAGAGGAGTTAACTAGGGCTGGGTTTTTCAATAAAGAGATTAATGAATGCGTGTATACGAAATTGTTGGCTCATCTTCTTTGCTGAGCATAATTGTTGCACTGAAAATTCCATTCATAAGTATGCGAATCAACATTAGCACAAGTACTCCCTCTAGTTACATAAGAACAATGATGCCCTCGAATCCGTGACCTTGAAATGTTAAAAATGCCACTTTTTTTTACTAGAGATAGTAGAAAGAAGCTTGCTGGTGAACACACACCGTTCACCACTTCCTCTATTTGTTCTGCCCTTGCTGATACACTAATCATACTGTAATAACTTTCAAGAAGCAGCTGCATGTGTGTTACTGACACACTTGGTGGAAAGGACAAGATATTAACGCAAAATTGTAAGGTCAATTCGGACCTTTACTCAGTTAGCATGAGAAACATCTAAGGAAGTGCTATACAGTTTGGTGGATATTACTTCTCTTTTGCTGTTTATGTGGTTTGCGTAGCATTCTTACTATGTTACATCGTGATTTCCTTTGGTAATTTAACATTCTACAATACTGCTTTCCTTCTTTCATCAGGTAATTACTCCTTCGGGAAAACGGTTGATGATCATATGAGGTCAAATTTGACTTTTAATAATAAGCAATCTGTATTTGCAAGTCAAAACATTGACTATAGCCAGCCAATAGTAAGATTTCATGACGAACTCAAACTTTTGTTTTGACAACACTAACAAAGTCAGTCAATCCTATTCTTGGCATGGGGCTGTGCGACTGATATTATGTTTCCGCATGTCATTCAGGCTTGCATTTCATACCCATACAATGATTCTGGTTCAGGAGGAGTTTGTGTGGCCTATGGATCAAGCGCTGTGGTATGTCCTTCTAACAAGCTGCTGTACTCTCTCAACTCTCAAGGTGTTTGAACTTCAGTGCTGAGGAAGCTTATAAACTTATAACAATGTTTATCAACATATATAATAATTTGGGGTATACTACTAGTGTTCAATTCATGCTGAGTGGATTCCATTATTTATCTTTGAACAGCCCATCTTGCCGCAATCTAATGTAGAAGCTTAAAATAGTTTAGTAGTTTACCCATTTTACATTTCAAGTAGACACTGCCTGGTTTGATCTTTACATAAGCATGCATGAGTTATCAACTCATAAGCTCAACAAAAGTTTCTTATTTCTGTGAACACTAATGACAGGTTTTGTTTGTAACCAAGATACTAATGGCAATGTAATGCTCAAAAAATGGCATTTGCGTCTTCTTCTTAGATTTTCCAGTGATGACTATATTCCAAGGGTCCGAGATGGGAATACCGAGTTATGGTCTATACCACTGTTTTGGGCCAGATTTCACATTCTTTCCCATGCACATACGAGGTTTCATAAATCAAGTTATTATTAGAACCATGAAAAGAATAATTATCCATCGGTTCTCTTGGTTTTTGTTGTAAGCCAGCCTAAACTAGTTGGTTATTGGCAGGGATAGTTTCAGGGTCAGGGTTGAAAAAACGAATTGACTGGAAGTTAATTGAGTGTACTGTAAAGTGATAGTGTGGTAGTATGGTACCAGTGTGTAACATTGGTTATAGCTGATGCTGCAAGGCTAGTGCTTTCCGCGACCAAACTGTGCTTTCTTTACCATATATATGGCTCTACCAGCATCTCCCTGACACACATGTGGTGTCCTGCTAGCTAATTACTACTAGTTGTAATTACAGAATTTGACCTGCGATGTATATTGATCTGCGAGATCAACATTGTTGCTAAGATTCTATTATATGTTGATGTTTATCCAATCATGTACAATTTGAGTGCTCAGTTGTAGTTTTTAGAGATATCTGGACTGGTAGGTTTATCAAGAATCATGAGAAAAAAAATCGCATTATTACATGGAAAAGACTGCCTGAAACATACTTACGCAGATAGTTCTTCTGCAGACTTACTTGTTCATACGGTAGAGAGATTACTTTTGAGCATTTTTCTCATATTGTAGAAGTCAACTACACATGTAGTAGGTTGATGTATCACCAATTAGACTAGTGATTATTGCGGTCACTTGTAGTTTGTAATTCTTATTTCTTAGAACTAATTGATATATGCAAGTATGCGCATTAAATCAATATTATGCCGTAAGGAACATGCATTAGTTATGCATCCATAGGGCATGGGCATCCGCATCTCTCAAGGCCAGGAATGGCAACGGGGCTATTCCCCGGCGGGGAGTGGCTCCCCGTCCCCGACCCCCGCCAGGGAATTTTCCCCGCCTCGCCCCGCCCCGGTCGCGGGACACATCTCCCGCCCCGCCCCGCCGGGATCCGGTCCCCGATGGGTCCAGGCGCCGCCGTCTGGAACCTCCGCCTGGCTTGGAACCTTCACTCGGCCGCCGCCTGGACCTCTGCGCCGCCGCCTCCTGGAACCTCCACGCCGCCGCCGCCTGGAACCTCCGCCCGGCCGCCGCTTGGAGGTGGAGGCCGAACCAAGGAGAGGAAGAGGCGGCGGTGGCGCAGTAGCGGCGAGAGGTGGCGAAGGGAGAGCAGCGGACGGAGAAGGGGGATGCGGCTGAGAGCGGTGGAGGGGAGGCGCGACGGAGGAGATGGAGGAGAAGGAGACCGGATGGGGAGAAGAAGGGAGGAGAGGTGGCGGCGCTCGGATGGAGAAGATGCGGCCGGGAGAGAAGGCGGAGAAAAGGGGGGAGAGATGAGGAGAGTTGCTGGAGGAAGGAGAAAAGTGGCCAGAGGGAGTAGAAATGGGGCGACGCCGGTGGATGTGGAGGAGGAGGCGGAGAAGAGAGGCGGCGCAGTAGTGGCGGCGGTGAGAAGCGAGGGAAGGGGGAAGCAGTGGAGAAGGCCGGCGCCGGTGGAGAAGATAGGGCAGGAAGGAGGAGAAGCAAAGTGGGGATGAATCGGGGCCTGAACGGGGGGCGGGGACGGGGAATAGGAGAACGCCCCCGCTTCACCCGATGGGGGGGAGTTTCCCCCAAATCCCTCCCCGCGGGGAGTAAAATTCCCCCATCCCCGTCCCCTAATAGAGGAATTTCCTGACGGGGAACGGGGAATGGGGCCCCGTTGCCATTCCTACTCAAGGCTGGGTTCGTTTGCACTTTGGACTTTTAGCTTATGTATGGATGAACAATAAGTAGGTTAAAATTTGTGCGTTTTTTTAAGGTAAGAACTACAGAAAAATTATAATACAAATTGTACTAGCCAAAATCGTATATAAGTATTTTCCTCTGCGTACTGTTTCTCGCGAACATATCAGAATTTAAAAACCACATCCATAAGGCATAGCCCCAAAAAACATGCATCATACAACTTATTTTATCTATACTTTCTTGGGTCTTGTCAACCAGTTGTACTTAAAACAGTTCAATCCCCAAATTGCTGGAGGAGGGACAGCTTATTTTATCTATACTTTCTTGGGTCTTGTCTAACCAGTTGTACTTAAAACAGTTCAATCCCCAAATTGCTGGAGGAGGGACATCCACAGCCACAAGAGTACCCTTGCCTCTAGAATTAGCAGAGGATGAGCCCATATATGTCAATCCCAAACAATATCACGGGATTCTTCGCAGAAGACAGCTGCGCGCTAAGTTAGAGGCCCGGAATAAACTCGTCAAAACCCGAAAGGTTCTCTTCAGTGGTCCCTTGTTTTACTTTGCCCTGGTTAATTTTTTTTTTTTTTTGCTTTGCCCAGAGTATATTGTCCATGTTTATGTGAAATGAACTTTGATATTGGTAATCTCTTCTGCTTGGCCTAATATTGGATGCAATCTCCATGTGCAGCCTTACCTTCATGAGTCTCGGCATCTTCATGCAATGAAGAGGGCAAGAGGTTCCGGTGGACGTTTCCTCAATACTAAGGAGCTCCAGCAGCAGCAGCAGCAGCAGTCTCGCGCTGCCTCCACCAAGGCCACTGCAGATGACACAAGTTCGTCAGGTTCAACCCATCTACGTCTAGGTGGTGGCGCAGCTGGAGATCGAACCGCGTCGGTGTCCAAAACAATGGCCTCACAAGAGAACAGCAAAAGAGTTGCTGCCTCCGCTCCCGCCTTCCAGCACCACGGCCACCATCTCAGCTTCTCCGGCCATTTTAGCCAGGCAGGCGCGCAAGGCGGTGTCGTCGGCGCTATGCCGCTATGCATAATGGGATCCAGCAGAGGGTTCCCGCTATGAGATGAGCAGCGTTTGTGAACCGTAGCTGGTGATCTGGGCTTCTAGGGGTGTCCTCGGTCCGTTGTGGTCTTGGTCTCAGGCAATTCACCCTTGGCTTAATTTCCTGGTGCGTTAGGACTCAAAACTGAAGAGATGTTTCAGACTGTCGTGCTTCGCAGAGCCCATAAGTCAGGGCTTGATGGTGATGTGGTATCCAAGTATTGGTGTATGTGTGTTGGAATAAACCCCTTGTGGTTATAGTGCAATGTGTTGCAAAACTCACCTTCTGTTGAGGCCTTTGGGTCTGATGTCCCATGTGAAAATAGTGTATTTTGCATAGGGTATTGATAAACATCATTCAAATATTTTCTTTCTAACTATCATCCAGATTTGTGACCGTTGGATTAGAGATCTAAGGGTCACAAATTCTCCCCACCCCCTCCAAAAAAATTCACCCCCCTCCAAAAAAAGAGACCGTTGGATCTCTAATCCAACGGTCCGAAATTTAGATGATTGTTGGGAAGAAAACATCTGGGTGATACCTATACACACCCTTTTGCATAAGAGGAGACGCCATCTAACCAGCATGCCACAATACTAGCGTCCAAAGAAATGCTTTCTAAATCATATAATTTCTGCAGTTAAATCATAACCCCAGTAACCGTAGAACGTTGGACCGATCAGATATCACAATCTGGCTTTGGCTAAAGTACTAGACGGTATCTTTGATTCACAAAATCATAGTCACCACTCGCATAACTTGGTGAGAACAATCCTTGATCACTATTCGCTCAATTTATTTTACTGGTACTATACGTCCTTTATTCCTTCCGAGCGTTTCAAGTTGCACATTGATCTCGCAAATCGCAATTGAGTGCTCTTGATTTGGTGCACAACAAAAAATAAAATTACCAATGAAATTGATCGATTACAAACATAACAAACGCAATATCAGGGAAAATTAGAATTGTTTCCAAGAACAATAAGCACAACACCAACTATAAAAAGCTTTGCACAAGGCAGACACCATCGCCAGTAAACACAAGCAAATAGCCCATAAAAGGAACAGTAAGCAGCAGTACTAATAGTAATACCGCGTATCCTTGGGTCACCAAATCCCCCATTCATTGCATTGCACTAGCCTCATAGGCGCGGCGGCACGCCGCGTCAATCACCGTGTGTACCAAAATAAAAGAGGCGATAATTCGTGAGAAGTTTTTTTAAAAAATCGAGGGCACATGTGTATTTCCAAAAAAGTCAAAGGTCTATTTCGTAAAAAAGCGAGGACCTGTACGTAACTAAACGAGGACTCATACGTAATTTAGAAAACCACGGGGCGCTATCCTGCAAAGTATAAAAAATTTCGGTGAAGTGGAGGGGTGTTTTTGCAAAAAAAAAGTGTTTTAAAAAACTGGCAGGGACCTTTTCGTGAGAAAAAGAATCTTTACGTAATTTTCGGAAAATACAGGGAAATCGGCTCCCCCGGCCGTACGAAGATTCCCCCGCCACGCGCCGGCCGGAGCGCGCCGGGGGGGTGATGTGGGCGTGCCTCCGCGCGGAGAGCCCGCGGGAAATATAGGCTGGTGATTCTAGTACAGGCCAGCTGACTCCGTTCATGAGCATATCCATGCGTTAGTTATTAAACTGCAAAAACTCAAAAAAAAAAAAAGAGCGTACTCTTTGGGCACTCCTAATAAGTCGTACTCAGTAATGTTTATAGTATTAATTAGCATACTAATTAAAATTTATGATGAGGTGAGAGAGAGTTAAAGAAAAGAGAAGGAGAAATAATGTTTTATGCAAGACATTGTCTGCCACAAAATTCAACCTCAAAACATCAAATCTGGTCAGCGGCGGATCCAGCAGTGGGGTGGGGGGAGGCTCGAGCCCCCCTACCGTTACCGGACCCTTGGAGCCCCCCTAAATTTTTAGCTATGGATGTATAATGTAGAAGGGGCTGAGGTCGAGCTGAAGGTACTTCAGCCCCTCCAAAAAATTTTCCTGGATCCGCCACTGAATCTGGTGAGATAAGGGAGAGGGTGAGGAAGAGGGAGGGGATAGTTAAATGAATTTATTGCTTAGACTCAGAGATAGACACTATCAATTGAATATGTTACATCTATAGTTATTACATGATGATATAGAGGAATATGGATATTGCTTTGCAATGTTTTGATTGAGAATGCTCTTAGGGCATGATTGGTTGCTTGTGCAGACCCTGAGATAGGCCCATCTGATGCAACTCGCTCTTGTTTAGTTGACTGTTCTTCTCTCAAGCCAAGCCCTTCCGACGAAAGATTCCCTTCCTGGCCTAGTTCGATGGAAACACAGGGAAATCGACCTTCGCTAGCGAACCTAGCCCGGCTGGTGCAACGTGCGCTCACGTGGGTTGACTCACGCTGTGCACATACGAGGGGATACTAATCGATTACCCCTGCCTCTCTCTCTCTCTCTCTCTCTCTCTCTCTCTCTCTCTCTCACTCCCACCTTACGCCACCTGTCTCCCCGTCCCAAGCTTGCTTCGGTGGATGGTGGTTCGGTGAGGTACTTATAGGGCGCAGAAGTTGCCTCCTCGTCCTCCTCTGTGGATTTGACCTTCTCTCCTCTCCCTCTTCTTGCGTAAGGCGATTGGATCTGAGAGGAGCTTAAGAGGATCTCTGGATCTCCCTCTTCTCTTCCGTAAGGTGATTGAATCTGAGAGGAGTAAAACCTCTTCGTTCTTTATTTGGTACCAAATTGTTCCACCAAATTTTATTCTTTGTTGGTTCTGTTGAAAATGTGGACAATATTTTAATTCTAAATTTTACTAGGAGATAAATACAGTAAAAGACTAGTGATATAACAAATAAATCTAACAACATACTACTTATTGTACTTCGATTTACTCAAGACCAATTTTATAATAAAGTCGATCGATTGCGCGAGTTTAATGAAGAACAGAAAGCAGCACAAGCTCAATGCAGCAAAAACATAGATGAAGCAGAGCAGGAGTGGTTGTGCTGTTGCGTTGCCCAGAAGTCTAGCTTATTGCTGCCCTGTACAAGTACTCTCTACGGCAATGGCTCAGAGATAGCCGCTCACTCTCCTTCCCGGTGCACACCGAAAAGAAAGACCAACGAGATTTGATCGCTCAACACTTAGTACGAATTCACCAGAGAGAAAGAAGACAATGTGAGAAGGAAATAGAGGAGTTCAGTCCGCCAAGCCTGAACATATCCAGGTCTTTTATAGACGTGCGAATTACTCTCTAGTAACTGATGCCATTGAACTGAAATTATGCACTAGTTCTTACTAAATTATTCGTTGGTAACTATTAATATTTGAACTAAATAGTGATAATTAAGTAGTCTCATAACCAGTTAAAAGGAGAGAAATGATGTACGGTTTAGTAAAAATAAGGTAAACTTAGTCTGCCAAGTGACATGTCACAAGTCACATGATTTTTTACGTGAAAATACACGAATACATATATATGTGTTTAGCTAAAGTCTTTCTCATACCATTTTCGTACATGTGTAAAATGTTTCAAGAAATAACAAGGACTTCACTTTATACGCCTGTGAAAGATGCTGTGGGGTTGATGGGATTCGGGAGAGCATGCCGATGGGTTTGAAGTTTGATCGGTGTAAAGAATTAGATTAATATATTTTGATGATTTGTTTGTTCTTCCTTTTGCGAATTTCAATCTATGAAATAGAGAATTGCAATTGGTGCTCTATCGGGACCCGTTCAATGGAGCTTTTCTTTTACTACGACAAATGTACTATAATACATTCGAATTCTATGGTCATTTTTGAGACATTGCATGTTGTCCAACGTGAGTTTGCATGAAGAAACAATTAAGATCGACAATCCATACGGTCACTTCTCGCTGGTAATTTCCATTTGTAAGCAATTCCATCTACCATCTATATGACTTACCCAAATTCTAACAAACATGCATGAATACATGGGACTTAACCGTTTCTCAGAAAGTGTCATATAGAAGGTATTCTCACCACCACCGACAAAAGGGTGACCATAGGTCTAATATAACCAAACACCATCTCTTGTAGGCCTCTTTTTTGAGATTCTAAAAGTTATTTTTAAGCTTTTTCTACAACAACTAGTTTTAAATGGGATATCTTTCTAAGATGAAATATACAAATTAATTGCAGTATACACTGTAGCAACTTTATTTATATCGATCAAAATCGCATATGAGTTTCTGTTACTTCGTACTCTCTCTTATGAACAGCCCAAAAACATAAGTCGCAACCAAAAACTATAAGCTGAAGTAAAAAAGAATAGGCCCATATAAGTCGCAACCAAAAACTATAATCAAAATTAATTTCCACTAGACGGTATGACTTAAATAGCATGCATATTGTAAAGCGATACCAGAAATAGTCGCCTCCACTATAAAATCACTAGCCTTGCAATACCTGGCTAGCTCTCATTCACAGGCCAGGCAACCATCACCATCAACAACACAAGCCATTGGTCTTATTACTATCGACATTCCTAACAAACAAGGATCGATGAGGACTACTCACGTGCTGCTAGCTGCCTCTTGCGAACAACCAGAATTCAAAATTTTAAGTTATAAGTCACAAGTCATCAGCCTAAAAGAACCCACATTAAACCAGAATTGACTAGGAAGGGTCCTCTCTCACTCGATGCTAGCGATTGCCGGAAAAGTGGTTGGGGAGGGGGGCGACACGGGATCTATTGAAGAAGGAAGAGGAGGTAGGGGAGAAGGCGAAGAGCGAGAGGAGTGATAGATTAAATGTTGGATAGAACACAAAATAAATACCAAGTTGCCAAACTAGAGACAAGGAAACTCCACTTAGTATTTTGAGCAGTTTTTATCACCACATTTCTCATCTCAAAATAAATAATTAAAAATGTATATTAGATTTCACGTAGTATTTTGAGAAGTTTTTACCACCACAGTTCTCATCTCAAAATAAAAATTGAAAATGTATTGTTACAAAATCCAGTGTTCTCACCCGAACAATTGCTTTAGCCAGGGATAGCCTTTAAAAGCAAATTATTGGCATATTGACATTCAGTTCGTTCGCACAAGCCTTTGTACTAAGGTCTAAAGTTATAACCCACAGACAAAAACACCCCCACCATAATTCTAACAAAAAAATGATATTCAAAATTAAATAAATAACAATACAAAAATAGAAATTTAAAATTAAAAAGGAAAATAACAATGTGAATGGAATTGACATGATTCTAAACTCGGGAAAAAATTTGTAAAAAGTAGCAATTACAAAAGTGGGGTTGATATGTAAAGTTAATAGGAACATTATGCAAAATTATGCCTCACGATGACAAAGGGCCAAATGGAGTTTTGCAACAATTTATTGTTTAAAAACAAAATCACATGTGTTATATGTATTGTGCCATGCCTTTTAAAAATAATATAAGGATAATACTCGCAAAAGTATTATTATTTTGCTATGCAAGTATTTGGAGAACAAAGCTTTAGTTATATATGACAAGTATTAGAAAATAGGATTAGTATTTTCTTTTTTGTAATATATAATATTATAATATCATAGATAGAGTTCTATAACAATCTTTTTTTTAAAAAAGTAAAATTATTAAGGAAGATGTCCGCGCAAGTACATATGCCACTTTGCTAGTTGGTTTAAAAAATAAAGGTTAGAGCCAGATTTTGCCGGGCATCGGCTGGCCATGGCCCATGGGTAGCCCCTAGATAAATGGACTTCACACTCAAAAGGCTTATCAATCATGGATGGGTTGGAATTCTTGATGTGGGCTAAGCAGGCCTTTTTGTTGACTAATTGGGTCATAACAAGAATTGGCTACGAGCTCCAGCATTTAGTAAAGGAAGAGGCGGGCCTCTGGTCCAAGCTGCTGCATTTTTTTGGCGGTCGCGGTTAACACCGCGTGTAAAACCACGGATTCTTCACCTCTTGGCAAGGTTAAAACAGTACAAACGCAGGGAACAAACCGGATCGGGGGACGAAGACCGGCACCTAATTTGGGATTAGCATCCACTGCATAATAATCAGTTGCGACTTGCGTAGCTAGATCGGTCGGTCTTGCAACTGCTTCGCCGTACGTACGGCCGCTGCCTGCCGCGCCCAGAAAACTGGATGCCCACTTTAGGCCTAGGTGATGCTACTCGTACTCGGAGTACTTTGCTGCTCAGGAAGCAATGGTCTCGGCATTGGCGTAAGATGGGTTCTTTTGATTAGTAGTTTATGGTTTAAATATTTAAATTTTAATTGTTTGTAAGAAACAATATATAGGAAAAAAAATAATTGTATATGATTTTAGTTAGTACAACTGAACTCAGTACATTTTTTATTACAGTTTTTCCATTAATCCTGTTTTAAAAACACCATTTAAAAATAATTACTATAGACAATATAAATATAGGATAAATTTAAATATAAAAGAATCCGACCTTAATCCAATACCGTATCCATATTGCTTCCTGCACTAAGCAGCAAAGTACTCCGAAAAGCATCACCTAGGCCTAGGCCCCGCTCATTTCAAGTTCAGATTTTGATTTCTGTCTTATTTTTCACTATTTATAAATTTCGTCTTTTATGAACTTTTCGCTTTTTTTAGCTTTTTTGTCGGTTCTTTTTCTCCCTATCCGTTTGCGTTCTCCGTGATGAGCAGCGTATTTTTTTCTATTTTTAATTTTTTTAAATTTAATTATGCCAAATAAGCCACCTCCAGTTACAGTGAAATTTCAGTCGCTATAATGTAATTTCAGCCATAAATCACAGCTTTTCAGCCCAACCAAGCGGGCCTAAAGTGGGCATCCAGTTTTCTGGGCGGCAGGCAGCGGCCGTGCGTACGGCGAAGCAGTTGCAAGACCGACCGATACGCAACCACCAACCAGCATCAGTTACCAGCATCACCAACCACATCCTCCTCCCTCAATTCCAGCGAGGTGCTCTAATGGCATGTCTGTGGTATATAGAGAGAGAGAGAGGACTTGCGTACTTCGGTTGCAGTTGCATACATACACGTGCTAGGTCACTGACAGGTTGGCCTATTTGGCAAGTTAGGTCCAAATCAAATCCTGGCTGCTACTAGCATATTGTCGACTGGAATTTTCAGTTTTGGAAAAACCCATGAAGGTAACAAGAGATTCACCTTTTTCCCCTGAGATCTGCCAATGTGAACAACACAGGCTTCGCCACAAATAAGCACACATACATGATACATGGATGTCCGAACCCCTGAAAGCCTCCATGCTGGTTGCCTTCAGCTGCTGCAATCTTGATGTGATTTCCCTTCTCGGGACAGCGATCTGCCATCACTCCGCACCTTTCGCTCTCTCCACTTGTGTGGACTTGGCGCACAGCGACGTTGCCGGCTGCAAACGCGATTGATCCTTCGAAACGCCCTGCAAGGGTTGTACCTTTCAGGCAACAACTCAACGTATGACGCACAGCAAGCCACGACGCGGAAGCGGACGAGCGCAGCAGCTTCGTTTTCTGTAACTTTCCGACGTTACGCGCGGTGGATGATGCCACCACGGCGTGAGGCCCCGGAAGCGCCACACATAGCTCGTACCACGGCGACATCATGGCGGGACGGCGACGGCCTGCAGAGAGATCCAAGAAAGACAATCCTGCACTATTTATGGTATCAGTTCGTTGATCAGCTTGATGGATGGAGCTAGCTGTTCCTTTTTCCTTCTAATTTTCCCATCTTTAGCGAAAGCAGCTGGCATGACATGATCCATGATAGTGCTCCTGAAAGGACCGTGGTTTGCATGTTCCTAGACTGTCATGCCAGCATCGGGCTACAGGGGAATATATATGTGACAAATTAAGTGTCAGCGATCAGATTAGATGGTCCATAAGTGGCGTGGTTGGGCTAGAACCATCTTACCAGCAGTGACACTGTGAATGCGTCGATCATGCAGTGGCATCCAATCAAAGTGATGAGGTCGTTTGATGTTAATGAAGAGGCTTAGACTAGCTTACCCAAGATACAAGGCACATCAAGCACCTAACCATGCATCAATCGCTGCAGTACTTGTGCATTATTTATTGACCCGGCCATGTTCTTGGAGGAGGAAGGCAGCTTGTATTAGCTAAGGTGGCGCTCTCAATCAACAAGACGGAGGGTTGTCATTGGCAATATATTGTGAACTGTGCAGCGGTCGGAACTCAAGATGCGAAGGTCTTATTGAATTAATACTTCAGTACAGGACAGGATAAGGATGGATGCAGATGCATGCATGGTGGCGTAGTACGGTATCCACATTGGCTGCGTTTAACTTTCCCCATCTTACGACCATCAAATGTAGAATTTGATCGGCCGATTTTTATGTCAGATCCTACCGAACTGGAGCAGGAACAACTACTAGTAGACGGTAGACATTAAAGGATGTAGGTCCGACACCGGTACTCGGAGAGGAAGAATGATTGTTTAAATATTTTCTTTCAACGATATTCAAAACTTTTACTCAAGTAATTATGAGGGACATCAAATTTAGATTGTATCAAATATACTTTACAAAATAAGGCTAAAGACCTAAGCCACAAAATCAATAGCAATCAACCCAAGGACGATCAGACTGCCATGGATGAGCCAATCTGACTGTAGGTTCAGGGCCGGTCTGACCGGTCCCCTGTTCCCGGACCTAAAAGCTTCTTAGGACGAAACTCAAATCTCAAGAACTTGCTCAATTCTCATCCAAACACTTCTAAATTTTGCATTGTTTGGTTCAAGGTATTAGGAATCTAAACTAATCATGAATCAGGAGGTTCTTGGGCTTGGATTCATTAAATTGAAAAGAATCAAATATAGGTCACAATAACACCAAAAACCCTAAAACTCAAATTACTTCTTGTTCATAAGGATCTAAGGCATAAGGACTTTCTCATATATCATAGCAAAGTAATTTAAGCAAGAGTTTAGGCTAGGGCTCTTACGAACAAGACACCACAAATCCAGTTCAAGAACAAGCAAAACCAAGCAAAAATGAAAACATAATATGATTGAGATAAAACTTTCATCTATTTCTAGTAGAGGATGAAGTTTATGTACTTATGAATGATTACAAGATGCATTCAAAATATTATTCTTTCCTCTCTCAAGTTCTCTCTCACACAATCATGAAAGAAGACAGGGCGGTAGAACAAAAACATAAACAATAGAATCCTTGGATCTAATATCTCATCTCCTCCCCTTTAATAACCAACACCAACCATAATGGGTCCAATCCATTAAGACATCAGGGGAACCCGTTAACCCTACTAACACGGATTTTACACACTCATGCATGTTTCTCAAAGCATTTACAAGACTCAACCAGCTAACATCTTAGCAATTGATCAACTTAGCAATTCTAGCTCTCCTTAACCTAAATTACTTCTTCTTTGCGCCTCCCCGCACCGCTGTTTTGATCAAGGCACTAACTGAGTATTTGGCCAATTACCCAAATATCCCCGATGAAGCTTCCGAGTACTTTTCTTGACTCCGTCTTCACCTTTCACCTCAAAGCATCTCTACATGCTTTGACTAGCCATCATGTATTCATGCATTCGGTCTTCTCCGAACCATTTCTGCGTACATCGACCTCATCACTTGGTGCACCACATGCATCCATTCACCTCTTCACATTCCTTGTATTCTCTGTGCTTCCCGCTTGAGCCACGTAGCCTCATCTGGACTTACGTGACCGCTCGGACCTCAGCTCCCCCGCTTAGTCTCAGTTCATTGCCATCGACCGCTAATATTCTCTAAGCCATATGCACATCCAAAGATCAAGCAACCATCATGAACATAAGTTTTATGCACTTGACTCACGTTAATCAAAACCATACATCATGCAACCACACAACCAACCAACAACACCTATATCGTGTACACACTCATCCAACCCAAAATCTATTTTTACTGCTCTCTAGCCGTACCCACCGGTCTGACCGCACTCCCCATAGAGGTTAGATTGCACCGGGCAGACCTTTGGCCACTAGCAGATCTGACCGCTTATGACTAATAGAAAATACTCTATCTAGAATTTCGATTAAACTATATTTAGTTCAACTCTAGTTTCTAATTTCAGTCGTATCTAGTGCAAACTTATCCCCAAACAAAACTACACAAGTGTTTGGTATTCATTTTCCCAAAAGTCCATAACCAATCTGACCGCTAGCCCCTTGACGATCAGACCACCAGCCATAAGCCGATCTGACCACCTGAATCCCGACAGAATAAAATGAAATCTGAATTATCTAAGACTTTTATAAATTTGAAATTCAACTCAACCAAAGTATCAATTGTACGTGAAAGGATCACTTCCTACTTTGAATCATAAAATTGCCAGAAGCAGTGGTAGACCTAAAAATAAAGCAGGGGGGCTAACTGAATTCCCCATATTAATTGTTGTGCATTGTGATTAATTAATCACACATACCAGTGCAGACAATTAGTAATCTAGGGTTGACTTTCTGGAAAAGCAAAATTTCCAGCAAGGCACCGTCAAAGAGAAAGATTGAATTGAATCCTGGATTCAATATTCATAGACTCTCAGACTGGCTATGTAATGTTTCACGGATTGTAGGATGTCTTCTCAATGTAAATAATGCATCAGCTAGAATCGCTACTACAGAAAAGGTCATCACATACGGTTCGAAAACGTCATCACAGACGGTTTTGTGAATCGTCTGTATTTATGGGTCAGTGATAATCGAAGGTCATCACAGACGGTTTTCGGACCGTCTGTGATTATCTGCTATCACAGACGGTTTTTGAGTAAAACCCGTCTGTGATAGCTGATAATCACAGACGGTTTTTTACTTAAAAACCATCCTTGGTTCTGCACCGAACTCTGCAAAACTCCTATCGATGTTTCTCCACTCCGCGGAATCAGCAAGGTGTCTTATCATTCCATCCTTCTTGAGCTCCTCCGAGTGCCAACGCAGCAGTTTTGCCTCCTTTGGATTTGCAAAAAAACCTTTTCAAACGGAGAATTATAGGAAAATACCATGTCACCTTAGCAGGAGGTCCTTTCTTCGCCTCTGTTCCCTCGCCATCATCTGATTGATTGTTACGTTTGTATCGGGATGTGTTGCACACCGGACATACATGCATGTTTGCATACTCTTTACGGTAGATGATACAGTCGTTCGGGCATGCATGTATTCTTTCTACTTCCATTTCCAACGGACAAAGAACCTTCTTGGCTTTATACGTGGTTTTAGGCAACTCATTTCCCTCCGGAAGTATGTCCGCTAAAAGACCTAGCAGCGCTGTGAAACTCTTGTCGGACCAACCGTTGCTTGCCTTCAATTTCAACAGTTCAAGCACGGCCGATAACCTCGTGTAGTACTTGCAGCCCGTGTACAAAGGTTTCTCTGAGTTCTCCATCAAGCCACGGAATTTAACATACTCTCTCTCATCATAGTTCTCTTCTACATCGCGAAGCATCTGATCCAGATTATCATCGTGCAACCTATCCGAATCCGAGCCACAATCGACATCAGCCGACGGCATGTCATTCACTTCACCGGCGATGTCATCCAGGGCATATCATTCACTTCACCGGCGATGTCATCCGCGGCATATGATCATTCACTTCGCCATGACCGGTCCAACACGTATAATCCTTTTTGAAACCCTCCGAATCAAATGCGCTTCAATTTGCCCCTGTTCTTAAACATCTTCAAATTCTCACATCAATGCATGGACAAAGACATATATTCCACCCCTTATTCAACATATCCTCCTCGCGACTCTTATAAAAGCGAAACGCCATTAATGTACTCTTCACTCACACGGCTCGCGGCATACATCCAACTTTCTGGTCCTACGTTACGTACATATATAACAACTTAGTATTAAAATCTAGATTAACTAATTATAACTACATATATACCGGCCACATTTATTATATTGAGACTTAATTTGCTAGCTCAATTCATATTACAAACACAACAGCTTTTATATAACCAACAATTTTGCAAATTAACCATTTTCAATAACCACTCATGGATTACTTAGACCTAAATTGTAATGTAATTAAAGAAAAAATAAATTTCATTACTAACCATATCTACAGCAACCAAGAAAGTCTGAATCTTAATTCAAAGCTCAATCTCTGCTTCTTCCCACCAAATTAACTGGCCTGAAATCGCCTAGCTTCCTCCCGAGTGAAAAAGTGCGCAGCAGTGGCTAGATTTGGATCGAAATGAAGACAGATGCGGTTTGAGCAGCGCAATAAATGCCTTAGTCATTATCACGCATTTTTTATTAAAACCGTCAGGATAATTAGTTTATCACTGACGGTTTTTTATTAAAAACCGCTCGTCATAAGCTTCATGCCGAACGCGCGCGTGTTTCGATTGCCGTAACGCCGTGTTTCGATCATCTAATTAATGTCTCTCGATCGTTATACTGGCGCCTATATCATTAATGTTTGGGTATACGAACCGCCTGTGCTAAAGGTTAAATATGCGCGCCTAATCCAGTCTCTTCTACGCACGCACAATATGGCTTCTACTATTCTTGTGATCATCTCCTTCCTCTCATCTGCTCATCAAGAATTGTTCTACCGAACCTTACACAGCGGCCAGCAATTTGCATCCGGAGCGCTTCTCCGCACACGCCCTACTCTCCTTCCCGACTTTCTTGCATCCGTCACCGACTGATCATCCGCCGACGACGGCGCCTCGCCGCCGCTCAAGAAAGGGAAACAGCCCTTACCCTCGGTTCTTCTCCACAATGTGCGCAGCGGAAGAAGCTCTACACGCATTGAGAGATCGATGGATAGCCTTGCCGATCAAGCGTAAACGACAGATTCGAGGAATCGCCATGCATACCTCACGACATTATGGGCTATGCTATCGATTGTTTGCCCAGCCGGAGGAGGAAGTGCCGAGGACAAGGACAATCTTAACGGCGCTCAAGAAGTCGATGGTCGATCCTCCAAGTCCCAAAGTCGAAGAAGAAGCGCACGAAGCCCAAAAGATTACAACTGGGAAACTCTTTACCTGTGCGACTTTTGTAGTAAATTTGCCTCTAATTAAAACTAATAAATTTGCCTTTAATTTGTGATCTCTTGTCTCGTAGTTTCGTAGTTAAGTTATTAGAAGCAATGTGTACTTATATATTAACCTCGATCATGAAATGTAATATGACAGACAAAGGACATCACGGACGGTTCTTGTTAAAAACCGTCAGGAACATTAATGACGGTTCTTAACAACAACCGCTCGTGATAGTCTACACAACACGACGATTTTTAATAAAAAAACCATCTGTGATAATTCCAGATTATCACAGACGGTTTTTAATAAAAAACGTCTGTGATACTTTATTATCACAAACAGTTCATCGGTAAGAACCGTCTGTGATACTCGTTTTATCCGACGCCACTAACATGCACGGTGTCCAAATTAAAATCGTCAGAAGTGTCAATCACAGACGGTTTGACAAAACCGTCTGTGATTGGCTGTCTAGTATTAGGTTTTCTGTAGTAGTGAATGCATGACATAAATCTTAAAAGGTAGATTGATTTTCACAACATCATTATAAAACATTAGTAGGTTCAATGGCGAGGACAAGAGCCAATCTGAGTCCTTGTCAACGTCTACTACATTAGACTTTACTCCCGAGGTTTGTGAGGACTATGCTCCAACAAGAAAAGTTAATGTCATTTTCAAGTGCTCACGCTCTATAGTTGCCAACATAATGAGACTGATCGGATCAGCAACATTCAGAGTGAATTTCCATGGATTCAGTTACTAGACTAAGGTATCTCTTGCATTATATCACCATAATAAAAATTAGGTGTTTTAAGCAGTTATATACTTGTAGTAGTACCCTTAGCAAGGTGAAGTTTGCAGTCCAAAATTGTAGGCTTTATATCCGCAGAAACTCAAGTTCTTGATTGCTCTTCTTCTTTTTTTCATCTATGGTGCAGAAGGCAGAAGGAAATCAAGGAATTATACTAGCAAACAATGGTGGACGGCAAAGGCCGGTCAGTCGGTGGCCTATGGCGGTGGCGGGGAGGTCAAGATCTAGAGCCAAAGGGGGGACTAGTAGAACGGCCACGAAGGGCAGATGCGTAGAGCCGGCTAGCCGCAGAGGACGGAGCGTGGAGCCGTAGAGGCCGGGGCCCGGAGGTCGGAGGGGCGGGAACCGAGGTTGGAGCGGTTAGCCGGGACCCAGAGCAGGGGTGGAGCACCAGAGGTTGGAGGGGCGGGGACCGATGCTAGAGCCGTCGGCCGGGACCCAGAGCTAGAGTTTTGATGGGTGGGCGACTGGCAGTGGTGGAATCGACCGGGGGCAGGCCGCTCGCGAGCTAGGGTTGGGAGCTAGAGGGAGGAGGCGCTCGGGGGGGGGGGTGTTGGGGGTGAAGCCAAGCGTCATGGTATGTGTCTGGCTAGGGGGCTGATAGAAGGGCAGCTGGCGGTTTTAAGGCTATTTCGCCCTGGTGAATAGCCTGGGTCTTAGGTCCGCCCTTGGCCAGAAGTATGATTGTAAAGGAATGAAAAAAAGATGGTCTCTTCCTTCAATTTAGCGTTACTGGTCCTGCCGCTGCAATTTCACATGGCCTAGGTGCAGAATTCCCCTGCACCTGGATTATCCCAATCCAATCAGCTAAGAGAAATAATTAGGAAAGAACAAAAAAAATGATACTGCGGAAAAACATGAGTTAGCTGCAATTCCATCATTTCAATACATGACAACATGAGTGTCCTACATTTTGTACTATTATACAAAAGACCTACTACAACAGCTGCGGAAAAACGAAGGCCACAGGGCCTTCGTTTGCGCCATTTTGCGTTTGTTATGCATGTGCGGTTGCCTTTTGGGTTCCATGCAACGCAGTGCAATCGAACAGAGGAAGCGATGCAAGGCCATGCATGCAGAGCAGGGAGGGCATTACTTTGGCACAACGTTTAAATGATGCTCAGAGTGCTCTGTCTGTCCTCTGATAAAAAAGCTACTGGACGTCATGGGCTTTCAACTAAACGACCTGATCTACATGCCGGGCGCGAGCACGCCTTTCCCAACCACCTACGGATCCGGCAAGGGAATTGAATTATTAATGTGTACTGAAATCAAGGACGCTGTCCAAACTGGGAGCTATAGTGTTCTGGTTAGGTTGTTGTATTCTCTCTTTCGGAAACATGAGTTTGTAATATCCTACATCTTTCGTCTCATATAATATACCTCTAAATTTGGCATTTTGTCTCAGTTCAGGAGTCAGTTTGAGTTGTTCCTGCAGTGATCGAACTCTGTTATAATCAATAGTGTTCATGTTAAATTAAATTTTAGATTGATTATATCATCATTTATTTTGTACAGCTTCATTGAATCATGATCTGGAAATTTTCCTGAATAGAAAGCTTGATTTAGGGCTCAAGATCAAATCTACAACTGTCATATATAATCAAGATTAATATTTGTCATAGCGGAGAGGGTCAAGATTGAATTTTGTGCAACTAGCCTTTTGAAAGCAACTTATAACATTCAAATTGTTGATAATATGCTGAATTTGATCATACATGTTATGTTTTTTGTTGAATCCATCGGGACGTGCCATTTGTCATTCCATCGGCGTGTCGATCCGTTGGACAAATGAACGCACGCCGGTCACGGATTTAAGAGAAAATGATGGTGTTGAACCGCGATGCTGGGTTCACGATCGATGCGTTTTAATTGGTTGCAAACTGTAGATGGAGTACTATTTTGTCTCGAGAGTATTCTCTAGTGCGTGCAATTGGATGTGCCTGGGAGAGAATTTACGTGAGCAACTATGTTTCCGTGCTGGAGGAGGGGGGAGCACGGCTCTTAAATTAACTAAGATGTGATTAAAGCAATTACTCATCAATCTAAGGCATGCTTCAGAAGCACCGTTTACCTACTTTCGCCACATAATTGCCTCTCACATAGGAGTATATAATCTGATTTTGATTACTTGCAGTTTCAGGTAAACAGCGTGTGTCTCCATTTCAATCTCTAGACTGTCAGCGTGACATGTTTTGTAGTCAAACGACACACAGGTATTTTCATCTTACTTTGGACATGCCTACCTTGATATACTAAGGTCCTATTTGGCACAACTTCACCAACAGCTTCATGAGCTGTTGTGAGCTGTTTTTTGCCAAACACCCTTTTTGCAAACAGCTTCATGGGTGAAGCTCCTTTTTTCTGCTCTCACAAAGGAATGAGGAGAGGTGAAGCTGAAAAAGTAGCTTTCACAGCCTCTCTCCTCAGCCCGCATGATCCCAGGAATCCACCGCCTCTAGTTCACCAAAATTACACGCATTTGCCACTAGTCCATCCTGCTCACCTCTCCTGCTCACGAAACATAAACAAGGCATTAATATTGCTTCCTAATGATTTTAATTTTTATTATTTTTATTTTAATGTTTTAATTCATACTCATTCAAATATATTATTTTTAATTCATATGACCATATACAAACATACAACTCCAAATGTTAGAACAAATCGTAGACAGGGCATCTTGGACAATTGCCTCTCTCACCATGCATGAAGTTATTGGTGAAGCTGTTTTGCCAAACAGTTTTCCAAAACAGATTTAGCTTCATCGGTGAAGCTGCTCGTGAAGCTGAAACAAAAAAAACAGCTTCACTAGTGAAGCTGAGTTGTGCCAAACGGGATCTAACTAGGCATGCAATTCCAACAGCAAAAACATACATTACTACTAGTAGTGTTATTGATAGCAACTTTCTACCCCACCCTCTGGCTTCTTTGACTCTTCCCAACAAATCAAAAGCGACTAATTAAATATCTCCAACCCTTGCCCCATGGATCATGTGAGCACTAGGAGTACACACCCGTCACCTCTTTCTAGTTGAATCTTGCCTGATGTGCAGCCTCTGAGCTCAGCCGGCGCCCAAGGAGGTGAGGTGAGGTGAGGACCATGGCACTGAGGTGGTCCTAGGTAGGAGATCTCCCTCCCGACAGCAAGATCAGACCCCATATTTATGCTTTGAGAAGAACACCACCAAAAAGCCTTCGGCAAAGCCCACCCTCCCTATCTGCATTAACAGCTTAACACTGCCCCTGAAGCTGTCAGCATATGTGCACCACCAGATCCTCTGCGCCAAAAACATTCAGTCAACTATAGTCACGGTAGAGAGAAACAGAAGCGAGAGAATAGCAATAATATTTCTATGGAAATCATTGGCGGATCCGCAATGATTTTATAGGTTATTATGTCAATTTCGTTAAGTTAATATTTCTATTTGCCTCCTTTTTTTCTCAAGAAAATGGCTGGCATATATATGTGAGCAATTGGGACTGGGAGCACACGAAAAGAAGGGACACATTCTGATAACTGCGTCCAAGGATTAAATGGGCTGGCTGCATGTTTGGTCCCAAGCAGCAGCATCCAAAGTCTCATCTGGCCCCGCTCGTTTAAGCTTAGGCTTCTGGCTTCCGGTTTATTTTTTACTATTTCTAAATTTCATTTTTTCTGATTTTTTGGATTTTTTTGAGTTTTTTTACGGTTCTTTTTCCCCATATTTGTTTGTATTATATGTGATGGGCTAATATTTTTTCTATTTTTAATTTAATTATGTCAAATAAGTTATCATCAGTTACAGTATAATTTCAGTCAGTTATAATGAAAATTCAGCTATAAACCACAAAAATAAGTCCAACAGCGCACTCTGAAAAGCTGAAGGGGATAGGGAGCTCCATCGATTAGAGCTGGAATTTGATGATTGTTTTGGAGTACTGTCTCTAGCTTACTTAAGTGGAGAGACTTTGGCATATGATGTGATGCAGACAAGTGCTCAAAAAGCTAGCATCTCATTAATCAGGCAACACATGACCCAAGCAACAAGAGTTCAGGAATAAAGCTAGCTATCCTCAAGAACGAACCTCCCTCGGTTGCAGCTTGGAGTTCTGTGCTCAAGGATCCTCTTTTGTTGCGAAAAGATATATGCGGTGGTAGTTTGCAGCCCCAAAACGAGGGAAATTGAGCCCTGCTATGGAAGGTTTTAGGTTTTTGCATGATGTTTTCCTTTGGTTTTTTTTTATCTTGTTTGTGAGAGATTACTGGCTCTCCTCTTTTGGGCCAGTTTCGACTCTCAGGGTCTGTTTTTTTCCTTCAAAGCTAGCATTTTTTGGCTATTATTACAGTATCTAACTTTCAAACAGAGTATTTTCTCAAGACGGGGTCTACAAGTTAAACGATGTACACGTTAAAAGCCTAACATCTGCGCCAGCCAAAATCGCAAGTGAGTATCTCTCTCCGTACTCTGTACCGTAAACAGCCAAAATTCAAAAATTCCAGCCAAAAGCCATAAACCGCAACCGTTGCCAAACAGGCCCTCAGTTGGACCAATAGACTTTCCATTGACATATCCAATACACTTTTAGTACAGCAACTTCTTTGTAGGACCACAATGACAATAGAGGTGAGGTGAATAATGCATCACAATTTTTCTTCTAAGTATTTTTTTAATTCTTCACTCCAGTAATTCCAAAGCTATGAAGATCAAAATTAGAAACAAAGAATAAAACAACAATCTCGAAAACTAAAGAGCTAGTGTCTGCATCGCAACGATCTAACCAGCCGCTAAGGTATGGTCTGATCGGCGACAAATCTACGATTTGACCGACGATGCCCTTGCGTTTTGACCAGCTAGCGGTCTGAGCAGCGACAAGCAAACGCTCTGACTAGCAACCTGTATGACCGAGAAGGAACGATCAGGCCGCTCCCTTGTTCCCAGAACAGAAATCAGCCCGAGTCCAATCCACTTTTGTTGCAACTCCTAAAATCCATGGCCAAATAAGATAAAATTTTGCACACACCTTACGTAGTGTCTAAGCAACCTATTCCATCCACTTGGATCAGGATGAACATGCCAAAGTCTCTAAACACACGAGTTTGCAGCAAAACAGGCAAAACTCAAAATCTCGAGATACAACTTGCTTGTAGGTAGAGGATCGTTAAGATGGTTTTAGATGAATTTTCACATGTCACAACAAACTATTTCTCCTAAAGATTAAAATAAAAAACCTTAAGATCAAGAAACCTTAAGATTAGGTAAAAACCAGGTAAAATCGGGCAACTTCAAAATACTACACGACTTCGTGCCTAGATGGATCAGATATGATTTTCATGGGTTATCTCCACCATTTATACATCCTTGGCACACAACATGATCAAGAAAGAGAGAAAGGAGACCAAAACCAACCAGAACAAGAGCAAATCAACTAAAGAAGATACCATAAGTGAAGAACAAAGTTGATCTATTACAATTTAAGAATGAAGGTTTTACAGCCATTCCAGCCGGAGGACAAAAGAACACACCACATCACTCACTCTTCTCTAAGCCTAACCCTACAACACAAGGTTGGAATCTTTAATAGTTGTGTTGGTTGGCTTATAGGTTTCCATTCCAACCAGTTAAATAGACGAGTCAATCAATCCACATCTAACACAAATGGATACTATCCATTATTATATTTAGGAAAAATCTATTAACATCACATAACACGGGTTTTACTCACAAATTTAACTCATGCGTGTGTTTTCAAAACACATGAATCCGAATCTACTAAGTCGCTTGAACCTTCTCTTCAATATTTTCTGTATTCCTTGTGCCATGCTTGAACTCATCTATCTCACCCCGCATCCTTGACCGTTCTAAGTCTCGGTTTCTCTATGAGAGTAGCCTCGACTCTCGCCATTGACCATGGTTGACTCCAAACTTTCCTAGATATCCAAATGCAAGAAAAATCATTTCTAGGCATAAGTTATTCGTAATCTAACCTATATTAGCTAAAACATACTTCGTGTGACATAAATATACTGACTAAACAAAATTGAATTCATCCACAAACCAACTTCCTAAAATCACATAACCAATCTCCAAGGCCAATCTAACTGTCAACCAGAGGCTGATCCGATTGGTCAAGTCCAACACAAAACACCTATTCTGGAAAATTGCAACCGTCATTAAACCATCGGTCATACCGCTCGACAGTCTGATTGGCAATGGCCAGCAGTCAGATCGACGCCAGCCAACGATCAGATCAGTTTTGCTGACAAAACCTACTGACAAAATGGAAACTCTACAAAATTTAATTTCCAACTCTATAAACTTAAGACTGTCCTGCGCAGTGAAAAGCACGCATACTTCATACATACATAGCATCGCTGCCATCGCAGATCATGCATTGCGCATACATGCGTCCTTCGCGCTCTTTGGATGCAGCGAAAGCCAAAAGGAGGGCGAGAGGGACAGCGATCGATGGTTGGCCAGAACCGCAGAAGCCGTCCTCGCTCGATCGCTCGCTTCCTACCGAAAATGACATGCATGCCATGTCTTTTTACAGGAGTTATGACCATTACGTTGCCGCTGCTGCTACGGCTACCACTGCAACTTTCCACACAACTCACACACACACAAAAGGGACGGACGGTTTGGTTTGAAACTTTTCCCACAGTAACCGGCAAGGAATAATTGCGCCGGCTGCCAATGCATGGGCGAAGCCGCGAAGTACCCGTACGTTCCTGTCAATTTTTTCCAGCGTGACATGCATTTCTGTCGATCGACGACTCTACTCCACTGCTCATACATATGGCACAGCATACAGTACTTGGTAGGCCATTGTGTGGTCAGGACGACGTTGATCTATAATCCGGTGTGACCGTTTTAACATTGAGGAAAGTGGGGAAAACGCGTGAGTAGAAATTGAAGTCCATGTCCACATATCCCAGTCGAGAATATTTGGCGACGCCTGCAAAATCTCGGGGGTGGGGCACGCGCGGCCGGCAAGCCGAGTGGCAGCGCGGCCGCGACGTTGCCGTGAGAGCAGCGCGCACCCACCTCCAGGGATCGGGTCGCCGTCGGTGAGCTGTAGCTACAACTGTAGCCTACTAGCGAGTACTACTAGGTGTTTTTTCTTTTGATTTTTGTTTTTTACTTTGGCTTCTTCAAAAATAAAAAAATTAAATATCAAAACGAAACGGTTTTTGAAGCGGATTTTTAAATAATTTCTTGAATCTAAAATTATATGCACCGTCCACATCGATATTTCTACTGTCTACTACCATATCAAAAAATACAGATAAAAAACATCAGTTGTAACTAAAAACTATCAAATACAGCTTAAAAAATCTTAGCCTACATGGCAAGACAGGCGGGCATGTCCAGATGCACGGCAGACTACTTTTGTGTGTCGCATCAACCGTTTATTTGTACTCTTTGTCTGCCTTTTCAATTTCGTTCGTCTGCTGCAGCCCCGATCGGTTGGGCTTCAGCTTCCGGCTTATTTTTCACTATTCATAAATTTCGTCTTTTTCTGAACTTTTGGCTTTTTGTTGAGCTTTTTTGCCGGTTCTTTTTTTCTCATATGTGTTTGTATTATACGTAATGGGCTAACATATTTTTATATTTTTTAATTTTTTAAATTTAATTATGCTAAATAAGCCTCTGTTAGCTACAGTGTTTTTTTCAGCCAGCTATAATGTTTTCAGCCATAAACCACCAAAAAAACATAACTGATCACCACCATAATTTCTGCTATGGTTGACAATACCGGCTGGTCTTTTTTTTCTTTTGTTTTTGCGCCTAGTTTTAATAGAGAACCAGTGAAAAATTGTCCAAAACGGTTTGAAATAAACGTGGGCCTGGACAGAGTTTCGTAATAAATACAAATAAGATAGTGTCGCGCCGATTCAAGTTGAGTCCGTTCTTGCCTGGCCATTTGATCTCTGTCAGAAATATTATATTGGCCATGTGTGTAGATGCAAACTTGAGATCACGTTCCAAACGGTTTCAACTTTAGCTTTATTTTAGATTTCGTCTTATTTAAACCAGAAATTATTGAAAACATGTCAACTTCTATTTTTTGCTTATTTTAATTTTTTTGGAGCTTGTTTGGCTTTTCTTTTCCCCTTATTCCTTTGCATTATATATAATATTTTTATTTTTTTTCTATTTTTTCTTCAATTTTTCTCGAAAAAACTAACACTGTTACAATGTAATTTTAGCAATAAATTAAAAGTTACAACCAAAAGCTTAAGCCATAAACTAGTTAGAGCAGAAATATGGCTCATCGTGAATTGAACTTCTATAGAAATTAAAACTAGGCCAACTCAAGGCTAGCACTACAGCTTGGCTAAGCTTACTTGACCCGAATCCTACTTGCCACTAAGCATACGAACAAAGAAAATACACATTGTTTGGAACTCATTAATTTCATAAGAATTTCGCCAAATCAATATTTCAAACGGGCCAGACTGTCGATGTCTCAGACATGAGGGATTAGTTTTAACCGCGATGCAGAGATGAAAAAAAGAAGTGCACATCAGGTATGTACCAGCAATGAAATTAAGATGGGGATTTCATCGGTGCCATCATTATGTACTTGTGGTGAGACACATGCATGTACTGGTTGATGTTGGTGATGTACTTATCCAAACAGGTCTCTTTAAAGATAAGTTCAAATCGCGGTTGGCGCATGGTCATTTACGGCTTTACGCGCCCTTTAGACTTGAAAATGTTGTTGTCCCGTTGAAATATTAATGTCCATCACAAGTTGAAGAAATTGGATCAAGTACCCTCTACTTAAATTAGGACTTTTGGTTTCTATTGGAATAGCTCGATGAAGAACAACAACATAGATCTTTACGGCCAATTCCACTTGCCACGGATAAGGCAAATTAATTTTGAAGCCGGCAGCACGAAAAGAGAACACTAGGAGAGACTAGCGCTCAAACGTTTAATTTGAATGCTAGCGTTGTACATTGTTTCTATCATTGCATCTTTTCAATAAGCTCAGAATAAACTGTTGAATCTCCTCACGACACAATGGCAAAACCATCTCATCAGGTCGGAGATGCCCCCCTTCGTTCTCGTGAGAGTTGCCTCCCCCTTCCTCCAAAATTTTTTCACAACATACATCTAATTGGGTCATCTGATTCAGAAAATTGAGCATCCAACACCAAATCATCACCGTGCAAAGAGCTTAGCCTCCAATTATTGGATCAAATCCCTATAATCGTGAGTCTACTCAAACTCAATTTGCTGCAACAAAAAAATATGATGCACAACAACGATTTATTAGCTTGCAACAAAATGCCCTTTCGATTACAACAACCAATACAACAAAATAACTACCCTGTTGCAATAAATCAATCACTCTACTGCAACAAAAATACTTCTTGCTTCATGATTTTAGAAAGAAACATCGCAACAGACAAAATCACTTTCTGCAACAACACACAAATAACATGATGCAACAAATCAATCACGCAGTGCAATAAAAATATCTCTTGCTACAAGATTTAAGAAAGGAACATCACAATAAACCAAATCACTTTTCTGCAATAATGAGTAAAGTGTGTGCAACAAATTTGAGAAATATTGTAACTAAAGCGTACCAGAAGAACTAACGCATGTGACAAGCTGAAATTATACTCGTCAAGCCGAAGATAGCTAGAAGGGATAGGGACATGGAAAGAGAGTTGGATTTGTAGAGACATGGAGGAGAGAACTATCACTAACGGTGAAGTCACCTAACAACAAGCAGAGGGATAGAAGCGATTAATCTTGTTACGGACAACAGGTGATATAGGACTTAGGTTTATAGGTTGGAACAACAGAGTCTAGAGGTGTGGCATGTGTAAATGTGATTTGGAGAAGATCGTAGGGAGAGAGAAAGGGGGAGTGGGGCCGTTGGAACTCGATTGCACTTAGGAGTGACCGGCTGTGACAGCTTTTCACATGTGTCAAGTAACTCCAATTAACCCGCTTTTCCAGCCCATTATTAGGCGAAAAATTGCAGCATGGAATTCCGTAAATGAAAGTTTGCAAAAGCCTGAACAAAAGAAAGACGGGAAAAAACGAGTAAGCATGGTGTGTGCACATGATCAAACTGCAACAGCTAGCTTTCGATCCAGCAATTAAACATGTGGATCCCAGAGCAAAGCGTCATCGATCGAACACGTACGTGCCTACAATTATTATAACCGCACTGTCAAAAAGAAGAAAAGAAGAACAAAAAAGAGAGAAAACGAGGCTATACACTCTTAGTCTTGATAGCCATCGATCTACCATGCCTGAGCTAGCACCGCAAAGCTATAAAGAGAGAAAAACTTGCATGCACCATCCCTGCACCGGCCGGCATGCAGTAATCATGCAGCAGCAGCAGCAGCAGCAGCAGCAGCAGGAACAGTAGCAGGAGCGGCGCGGCTAGCATAGAGCAAGCAAGCAGAATGCAAGCACGCCGCCGTCCCCAGGAGGACCACCTGTGGTCTCTCATGTTCTAAAGAAGCCAACCTCCCATAAAGAACCCCACAGCCATTCCAGAGGACGCAGAGGAGAGGGAGAGCGATGGATAGATGGGATGGGAGTCACACTACCCATCTCCCCCCACTTTATGGCCACTGATAGCTACAGATGCATGAAAGCTAGACAGAGAAATAAAATCTCCTCTTCTCTAGCTGCGCGTGTGTACATTTGCTGTACTCCTCATATTTGCCAAGAAATGAGGTATGCATGTGAGAGATGAGATGAGCCAGCACTGGCACTGGCAGCCTAGCTAGCTAGCACCAGCAGGTAGCCAGGGCACAAGCAGCAACTGCACCTGCCACTGCAGCTGCATTTGTACTTGTGATGAGAGAGGGGGAGCTTTAAGCTCAGTCCCCTCGGCTCTTACATGCATGGTCCCCCTCCACTGCCTTACAACGCCCATCCCCTTAAAACCGCACCAACTCCTAGCCAAATTCTTCAGCACACAGACACAGAGAGACGCACATAGCAGCAAGCTAGCTTAGCCTCCAGCCGCCACCAACGCGCGCACACGCAAGTGTTGCATCCGTGCTAGCTGCGACGTAGCTAGGGACGTAGAATTCTTCAGTCACGTCGTAGCAGCTAGCTGGTGAGCCATGGCGAAGCCGCAGGACGTGCACAGGGTCGACTCGTTCTCGCAGCTGCCGTTCATCCGGCCGCCGCCGCGGGACACCATCCGGCTGTTCGGCTGCGAGTTCTCCAACGACCTGCAGTGGGACAGCAAGAAGGTCGCGGCCGCTGGCTCCCCGGACGCGGCCAACGGCAGCACGGTCACGTCCGAGGGCAACGGCACCGGCAAGAACGGCGGCGCGGCCACGGCGGAGCGCAAGTTCGAGTGCCACTACTGCTGCCGCAACTTCCCGACGTCGCAGGCGCTGGGCGGGCACCAGAACGCGCACAAGCGCGAGCGCCAGCACGCCAAGCGGGCCCACCTCCAGGCCTCCCTCGCCATGCACCGCTATGTGCCGGGCCACATGTACGGCCTCTTCAATTACCACCACATCGGCCGCTTAGATCAGCCGCCGCCGCCGCCGGCGGCGCACTACCCGATGTGGACGAGCGCCAGCCCGGGAGCCGCCTACGCCGGGCTAGGCTCCATGTCGCAGCCCATTAACGGTAGCCCGGTGCAGGGGCTCTGGAGGGTGCCGCCGCCGATGGAGAATTTTGGCACGGCTGGCCGGCACGGCGCTGACACGCCGATGGAGGTGGTGCCTGCAGGGGAGGTGGGGTGCAGGGAGGTGACATGCACGGACGAGAAGGTGGTGATGAGCTTGCTGTCATCCTCCCCGTCGTTGTCGTCGTGCTCGTCCACGTCGCCGGAGAAGCTTGGTAGGTGTGAATTGGGACAGGGGCAGAAGGAGGTTGTTAGCTTGGACCTCCATTTGTAATTCTTGTTTAGGTTTCTTCTTGTGAATCAGCAGTTGCAAATGCATGTTAATTCTCATAGCTTAAATGATCAACTTTTTTTGCCGTCTTGAAATCCAAGTTAGCTAGCTTGTTGCCCTTTTTTCCAAGTGAAGAAAAAGGACTCGCTTTAATTTGCAAGAAGAAGGGAAAATATCCGATTGCAAAAGATCGATGCACTTGTTAATTAACGTTGTTAAATCTTGACATGTCAGCTCAAGAAAAAGGTAGATAAATTATCTGATCCGTTTACTTTGCATGCATGGAATAAGACAAAAATTACCTACAGAAATTGTAGAACGAAGGTTCATGCATGGTAGATTTAAAATGTTTGGATCCAACACTGCCGTACATGGGAGATTTAAAATGTTTGGATCTAACACTGCCGTACATGGGCCCATAGATATAGGGTGTGTTTTTAGATTGATAGTTTATGACTTATAGTTTAAATATTTGAATTCTAACTGTTCACGAGAAGTAGTACGTACAGAAAAATAGTCGTATGTGATTTTGGTCGAATCTCAGTATATTTTTACTATAATCTTTCTGTTGATCCCGTTTTAAAAATGTACCGTTTAAAATTTAATTACTGTAAATAATATAAGCATAAGCCAGCTAAACATAAAAAAAATACTCTGCCATGACGTACATGACCTTTCTTTTTCTCTCCGCGGCCCAATTATACGTCCATCTGAATTGCTTTATACAGAGATGGCCCTTTCGAGCTTGTGCTCTGCCCAACGCCAGGTATTTCATGTACTTTCTGGCCTTCCTCTTATGGATGAGTAATATAAATTACTAATGGCAGATTGGCACGTGAACAAAAAGGCTAATAATAGTAACAGGGATGGATTTTGCTTCAGTACTTCGCACGGGGAGAAAGGTTTGCGAATCTCAAAGGGAGCATTAGTTAAGGGAAATTCTGTACTAGATCAACCACTCGGGGTGATACAGAGATGACAGAACAGCTTGATAATTCCATACTAGTACTACTGACTACTGAGCAATATTTAGCATAGATTTTACATCCTTGGTCGTGTGAATTTATATGTCATCTGAGTAACTCACTAATTCTTGTCAATCCACATCCGTGGGGAAAAGGCTGCACCCTCATCCACGCGTAGACATAATTCTCTGGTTAACAGTTAACGCAAACACTAAAAGCGCATTTACAGTATGTACTCTGATGTACGTAACTGAAACCTATCAAAATCACGGATTTCCCCCATGAAGTTACAGAGTTAAATAGGCTGAACTAAACTCTCCAAGGGCATATACAGAACATTCCACCGTTCCACGTCATGCATTTTGGGGAGAACAGCCATAGATCATTGCACATTGTACGGCCACAATACTTTCCAGAATTCAATTTCGGTCGACGCACTTGTCCTCGTTTGGTGCCTCATCGTCCCAACAAAGGCACAGCATCCTGACGTATCTGCAGTGCTGCGTCGTTTACTGCATATATGTACGGTAAGTAACCATGCTGAAACGGAAGGCCGGTACGACGGCCTACAGGGGTGAATATTGAATGGGCCGGCCGGCCGGACCAAGCTAGCTTCTGCTCGAGATGCTGCGTAAAGCCCCCCTCTCGCGTGTAAAAGTCATTGCCATCAATTCTGCTAAACTGTATATGCAAAAAAAATAATTTATGCTTACAGGTAGGGACATAAATTTTCCACCGTAGGGACCGCCCGCGGGAATTTCCCCATTGAAAGTGGACGGCGCGACCTCCGGGAACGAACAGTGGCTCGCTGCACTAGCGAGATGGAGACAGAGTCACCTTCTTCGCGAAATCTAGCAAAAATAAAAATATATACAATAGATTATAGTTTTTAATATAAAAATTATATTTTTATTGTATATTTAGATTAAAACCTATATATATGTAGAATATACATTCTAAAGCTATATTAACAAAAAAAATAGCTAAATAATCTTAAAGTAATAAATAAAATTATATTAGTATTATTTTAAAATAATTTAGCCTTTTATTTCTCTGTGGGGGATCGGGGAGGTACAGCCATAAATTAAGACACATCCAGACAGACAGCTGATGCATGCAAAGTGGCTGCTTTGGCAATAAAGCTCGGGCTTCCGGACAGGCAAGAGTTGGAATAGGCCGGCGCAATTGATTCATCCGACGTAAAACATCTTAATCATCATTGGAAACGAAAATAAAGAGAACATGTACTCATGGTCTCGCACTTCGTGCTACAGCAATCGCATGCTATAGATGCGTGCTCTCTCTAGCAATGTATGCTGTGGTCATCATATATACGACTACCAATGCAGAGTGGCCCGAAACACTTGAGATCAGCAAGCTCAGTGATAGGGCTATAAAAAGGACTCAAGGTTTGTGAGCCGCTCGAGTTTGGTTCGTTAAGCTTGATTTTAAGTTTATAAGTTTTAACGATCTAAATTTGAATAGCTTATGAAACTCAAGCTTTTTTACAGTCTAGTTACATACTAATTTTCATCGAAGTTACTCAAGCTCAATTTTTTCTATTGTTGAAAACTAGTGCATGTTGAATTATTTTTACTATTATTGAGCTCACTCGGGCTGAGCTCGAGCTCAAGTTTTTTTTCTTATTGTGAAAAAATAGTATATATTATATTATTTTAACTGTTATCGAGTTTATTCGAGCTGAGCTCTAGGCTCAGACCCTAACTCAGGCTTGCTCGAGCTCGAATCGAGTTTCTACTGAGCTCGAGGTCGGGAGACCAGGCTCACTCGAGCTCGGTTCGTTTACAACCCTACTCATGGATGCAAGTTCCAGGGGACAAGCAAACAAGCTAAGGACAAACAAATGATGAAAGATGAAATGACCCTAAAACTTAAAAAATTGAATTTCTTTCAATATCGTTTGAATTTGAGTTTTTGCCAAATTAGAAAGCTTTCTTTGGTTTTCCGCTTTCCTCTTTCGGTTTTCTGCCTTCCCCTTGCCTTAGCGCCTTCTGGCTAGCCGCTCTATCCCCTGTGCCCTATTGCCACTCAACTGCACACCGTCCACCGCCGCTACCAGCTCATTGCTACCCTGACCATCAACGCTTGCACAAAGCTCTGCAACCTCCCTGACCGAGCCTTAAATGGCCATCACACCGCCTCGCGGCCACACGCCGCCCCCTTGCAGCTGCTACCTTGACTGCTGCCTGCTTGACGCACGCCCGAGGCCATAACTAGGGGTGAAAAAGGATCTGATAGTTTCCGATCGATCTGGACAATTTTTGAATATGGAATGTTTTGGCTCGGATATTTCCCGGAAAGTCTAAGATCAAAAATGAATACGAATACGGTAGCACACTATTCGTCGAATATGAATACGGACTCGGATTATCCAAGGATAATGGAGTCCGGATATCTAGCCCATTGACCATAACTAAGCCTAAGCCGCCCTAGGCTAGTAAGATGTTCATTTCTTGCAATTAATAAAATCGAAACCCCCCAATTTTCTCCTCCCTTCCTAAGTCGAAGCCATGTGGATTCCCCACCCGATCTGGCAACGGATGCCAGTAGGGGACGGCCAGAGCCTAGAGCCGGTGGTTGACGCTAGTAGGGGACGGCCACGAGTAGTGCGTTGGGGAGCGAAGGCTGGTGCAGGGCGCACTAGAGGCGGTTGATCAACACAGAGAGCGCAAGAGAAGGGACGAAAGCCTAGAGGCGGCGCCGCAGCAGCCGGAGGAGCCATGGAGCTCATCACCACTAGTTACTACTGCACCAAGATTTACACTTGCTACTCTAAAAAAAGATTCACACTTGCTGGATATGGAATACGACGTTGGATGCGACAAGCAGGGGGGTACGCGGTGGTGATGTCGGCGCTGCTCAAGTGGCCAGCGGAGCGGACCAAGTTCTAGGAGATGCGCCACCCAGTGTACCGTGGTGTGTGGTGGTGCAGGCCCGCGGGGCGGTGGGTCTGTGAGGTGCGGAAGCCCAACAAGAAGTCTTGCATCTTGCTTGGCACCTTTGCCACCATCAAGGTCACCGCATGCGCACAACATCACCACGCTTGCACTGCATGCCTCAACTTCGCCGACTCTATCCGGCCGCTCTGTGTTGACTTGGCCATGCTCGCCACCCCCGATGACATCTGTCGCGCCGCCATTGAGCTCGCTGAGGCATGTCGGCACACTGTCGTCGCTGCCTCCATGTCCGTCGCTGAGGCGACGACACCCTCACTGATGCACCTAGAGGAGCATGCGCATGACGCTGGTGGGAGCTGAGCCAAGGCCGGCTAGTATGGGAGGAGGCTCTAGAGTCGTGGCCAGGCTAAGAGAGGTGCAGGGGGACGCCATGAGGCCAGAAGCGAGCAAGTGGCCGGGTTGGCTGCAGGGCGGCCGAAGAAGCAAGGAGCGGTAACAACCGGTGTAGAGGAGTGGAGGCCGAGGGATGGTTGCAGCCGAGAGGAGGTGCAATGAGGAGATCGACTAAGAGGTGGCCAAGCACAAGAGAAAAATGGGGGAAGTAAGAGAGAGAGAGAGAGGGGTAATGGAGAGAAGAGGTGAAGAGGAGAGAGGAGGTAGTGCATGGCACAAACCCATTCGGCTGAATAGGAAATGGGTGAGATGTGTAGATGATAGACTAGTATTTGTGATTTCGAAGTATACAATGATATGACTATGCATAATTCACAGAATAGAACACAAACATGTTGACAAATGTCCTTTAATTCATAATATATATATATATATATATATATATATATATATATATATATATATATATATATATATATATATATATATATATATATATAATATTGAAAAGAGATTGTACCAAAAAGGAAAGAAGAAGAAGAAAACACAAGGGAGACAAATTAAGTGCTTGGAACAAATTAAGGGCATCCAAGTCTAAATAGTATGTGTGTTAGTACTTATGCTATGTTCTTATGCTTGTTCAAATTGCTATCGCATGTACTTGCAGATGTTGGTACTTATGCTATGTACTGATCGGCTATCGAGTATATTCTTATTATGGATGAAAATACTTATGCTTGCTTAGATTTCATAAATGTTTTGACAAGATAAACTATTTATGTGTTTTCATTGATTTTGTATGTATAGTTTAAGGGGTTTCATGTTCCAATAAATATTCGTGACCATATTCATTTCGATTAGTATTTGCTCCATATCTGTATTTGATATTATTTATATTCATGACCATATTCATTTCGATTAGTATTCATATCCGCATCTAGGAAAAAATATGAAAACAAATATGGTAGAAGTATTATCTGTCCGTATTTGATCCATTTGCATCCCTAGCCAAAACGCGCCTTGCTTGCACATGCACCTGACCTAGAGGGGTGCTACACGCCCGAGGCTCCATCGCACCTGTCGACGCTGCTGAAGCCCCTCATTTGCCAACACCACTGTCCTCACCAAGACCGTTCCACTGTCGCCACCGCCTTCGAGGCACTATAAAACCGAGCCAAGCCATGCATAAGCCTGCATTAGCAGCCAATTGCACACCCCAACCTTTCCCTCGCAACTCCAGCTAAGGAAACACTGTCGTTGCCATGTCCAAGCCAGTGAGTCCCAAAACTCAATTTTCCCGCTAGTATTGATCATAACCCAATTCCTTGCAGCCCTAACACTGCCTAGACGCCTCAAAGCCAAAACTAATCACGCTAACCCCTCCCATGGCCCCTAAACCACTAGCATCGTGCGCCACCGCTGGGCAAGCACAGCTGACATGGACAGCTACGCACAGGCCAAAACTAGCTAAACCAACACCGCATTTAGTTTTCCTTTTCACTATAGATGCTTGAATCACCTTGAGCCTAGTTGAAAACCCACCAGAGCGCTACCATGGCATGGTTCTACTCTGCGAGCCCCTATCGCCACCAGCCTTCTCCGATAAGCCTCCAATCGTACTCATGCCAAAAATGGAACACCTAAGTTCCACTGACCCTCTCTACGCCATCGCTTGTCGTCGATAGCCACCGTAGACGTGTAATCTCCGTCACTGTCATGCGCTTGGGCAGCCATGGCATGCACGAAGCCAGCTAAGCCTCGTGCCTAGCAGGCCGCGTAGCTGGGCCAACCAAGTTGGTCCGAGCATAGTATGCCAAATAGGTTAAGCCTAACAGTAGTAGTCAAAACACTATTCAAAATCGGCATACTACTATTCATGGGTGAGTCCAGCACTGCAACCCATTGAAAGCGACCGAAACCCATTATTGCTCATTCAACTGACCCATTAAGAATAGTGCCAATTACTATTTACCTGATTCATTACTATTCATTCAAAATTCATTTAGCATATTATATCGATTTTGACCATTTCTAACCCGTTTAAACCATTCTCAGTTCCGTTTAGCCCACCCAGACTTTGTTAAAACCCTAATTACCTAGACCCGCCTATATTCAACTTTTTCTAAATTTTATTCCTATTTTATTTCTAGCTCATATTCTTCAAGCACTGACATATTTGTTTATTCTTCTATGGTAGCACCCGGATTCACTGAGCCGTCTGCCCAGGAGGAGATCAAAATGCATAAAACTTAGTACCGGTTGAATAATTAGAGCAAGAAGGCAAGTCACATATTTTTTTTATCATGTTTCTACTTTATTATTTAATTGTTAGTATTTTCTTTGTGAATTGTTATTTATTTAAAATAATAATTTATAATGACGTGATAATTAGTTAAGCCCTACAACTGAAAAGGCCACGTTTTACTTGAAGACCATATTTACCTTGGTAGCATTAATAATAATAAATTATTGTATAATTAATTATCTATAGATTGGTTAGTCAAATGCTCACCCTACACTAATAAGATTCTTTTGGCAGCTTGTCGATAAATTTGAAAATGGTACTAGGGTGGGGATGAATTGTAGGAAGCCACTAGATGATTGAAGCTCATTACCTCACTCTAGGGTGGAGCTTGGTGTGAATTGGTGGTATTGTGCTGTAATGCACTTAGTATGTAGATGGTAGCCTCATTTGAGAAAAGTAAGGACTAGAACCTTATGCTGAGTAAAGGACACAGAAATTACTCAACAACAAGTTTTGACTTGTCAGACCTGGTTTAGTACATTATTCGATTCAATCGAATACATATATGAGGGTTAGCTTTTCCAGTGTGTTGGAACGGTCGGTGTACAATGGTGTGAAATGGAAGTGGGACTGAAAAGTCACTTGCCATTACTCACAACGGTAGGTCCACTCAACATCGGGCAGCGATTTTTATTTTGGCTTGTGGATTCCCGAGAATGTTGTTTGGCCATGAGCCTACCAAATAGAAACTAGAAAGAGTAGAGCAGTGAATGATCTTGTTATCTTAACTCAATCGTATGCTATCATGTTGTGTGTCTATTACGTAATATTAAGAGTTTAAGACATATTGTGGATAAAACCAGGCAGCTCTATATAATAAAATTTATAGTATTAGGATACATCGTTTTTCTGATAAATGAGTTTGTGTTTAATGGATGATTCCAATAGCAAGGCATAAGTAGCTTTAGTAAAATTTCTAAGTTGGTAATCAAATTGATTAAACCCCCTTTCTCTTAAAAAGATAACATTTTAACTTGTCATTTAGAAAATTGTTCACAAATAAAACTGCATCCACAAATATAATAATAAAATCATTACATCTCATCTCTTGAAATACTGGCAAGTAGTTAATTAGCATTTTTCGTGTGACTTGTTGAGTATGGTAGTACTCATATTTGCTAAAATATCAACAGAAAAAACTTGGAATGATAACAAAGAGCTTTTCGATGAGGACTTGTAGGTCTTGTCCTTGCTCAGACAGACAGCCTGTGGAAGTTCTTTTGTAATGTAATATAAACTTTGGGCTTATATACCTCTTTGTGTAAACTTGGCTGATATGCCATGTTCTATAATAAATTTGATTTTCATGGAATAAGTTTGTATTAGTTTAATACACACTTGACTATAGTACTTCATAGCTAAACACTTAAGTAGTTACGGAAAAATCCAACGAGACTGAGAAAATGGGGACGTGACAAGAGAGGCCTGCGCACCGCATAGCTATCTAGTTCCACAAGATGCGTACATGGTATACAGTTACACACCAAGAAAGCTACAGGTCACTGCTGACCGGCCGGGCGGGTGCATGCTGCAGGCGCAGCCAGTACTGCTGCTGCATGTCCTCTCCACAGATCTAAATAGCTGGGGGGGCACTGCATCATGCATGCGAATTGGTTTGCACCGCGTGGACAACATATGAGTCCAGCTCTGCATCCAGCAGGCGGTACGAGTACCACCACCACCACCGCGCTGCATGCAGTGGTTGCCGGCCAGGACCAGCGCCAGAAGACGCAGCTGTACTTGGACAGTGCGAAGCCATACACAGATCGATGGATCAGTCGTTAAGCTAGCTAGCTGCTAGCATCCACTCATATCATCAGCGGATCGGCGGCATGTGCATGGGTGCAGGGACGACGAGTCGACGATCGACGTATGCGTGTGCTGATCTCTCTTTAATTTCCTCCGCTGTTTGTATGTGTGCATGCATGTGCAGATGTGCCAGCCTTGATCGCCGCGCGTGGGCGAGACCGGCTGGGTTAGATCATGCTCGGTTTGGTTTTTATAAATCTTTTATATGGTATATAGCTTTTAAAAGTAGTAGTTTTTAAAATATAGTATACTAGTTGATTTTAATATACTCTATAATAACTTTATTTATATAGATCAAAATCGCACGCTAACGTCTCTTTATAAGCTTCTCTCCGAATTGTTACTATTTATAAGTCAAAACCAAAAGCTATCTGTAAAAGGCAATACGAACGCCCCCTAAGATCGCTGGCCGTTCGGTGCACTCAGTACTATCTTGTATGTCTCTTCAGTGTGATATTAATGGTTGTGGGACTTGAGCCTTGGGCCAGCCTAAGGCCTAGTCGGCCTGGCATAGCATGGGCCCGACACATAGCGAGCCAGGCTGTCGAAGCACGAACGGGGCTAGACCAGGCCTAGAAAACTAGCTCGTTCTGCAGCACGATTTGGCCTGGTATATCGCGCCATGCTTGGGCCGGTCTGACAGGTGGGCACGGCCATCTCACAGCGTTACCTGATTCCTTTTCTTCCCTATCCTTTATTCATTTTTGTTGTAGGGGTGGCCCAACCCTAAATGATTGGGCCTTGCAGTAGCCCAATAGTATAAAAAAAGGTACCAATATACCTCTATCTTTTGTAATTATCAAAGGGTGGGATGAAAGTCCAGATCCACTTATTTTATACACAAGCTTTCTCCCCCGTCGTTAGCTCTCTCTAACTCTACCTTCTCCTATGAAGAAAGAGATACCCTGTACCTACTATTATACTTATACTACAACGCTTTTCTTCTTCATCCGGTAGTTTGGCCATCCCATTCTTTCGTCTCCTCGCACTGCCCCTCCACCACACCGCCTCTCCACCGTTCCACCTCCCCCCGTGCCGCCCTCTCCACCGTGTAGGGCTGGCACGGTGCCGACATGTCGTGTGCTGTAGGCCTCACCAAAGGCGAGCCGTGCTGACCCGAAGCACGCCGGCCGGATCCATGCGACACAGGACGACTCCCAGGTCTGCATATTAAGTTGCTCCCGACAGCGGCCAGGCCGATATGGGCCGACCCGCCGAAGGCCGAAGAGAGCTAGCGAGACACCGATCGGCTGCTGCCTACAGGGACTGGATAACGCAATGTTGGCAAGTCAGATTCCCAGAGCACCAGATCGACCGTCGACCTGACATGCATGCATGCATGCAGAACGCCGGCCTGTGTATGTATCCACCTCAAATGAATGATCTGATCTCTTTTTGCATGCATGCTGTGAGCGGCACACTTTTTAAGGAAATCGTGGGCACCCACAGTCCGCAGGGCGTCAAGAAATCGTAAGTTGGTACACGTGGGCTAAGCAGGGAATGATGGGTCATTTGCAAACTCAAAAAATAAATAAATTTAACTTCAGTTTAATTAGATTAAGCTAATTTCATGATATATACTTATTGTAGTTATGTTAAATTCAAAAGTAATTTAAACTAATTTGAACTGAGTTCAAAACCCACATAAATATATCAAAGGTACAAAACATTTTTATACCCAATCTGAAAAATTTTATCGATCATACACATACATCGGACAGTTCTTAAGGTGGGTGCCTAGGCACCCAGGTGCCTCATGTAATTTACCTACACACACTTCTTTATCACATTCAATATACTTAAATACTAATTTTAAGATACTCCAATGCGATATGGTGGAAAAATTTTCATCAGGGCACTTTAATTTTATTGTATAACATTTTTCGCATATAAAAGGGGTATGTACATGAATTATGCTATAAAAAATAAATTGTGATGAAATTTGTACGGAACTAACTCTCAAGTATGTTATAATCATTATTAATCTATGCTTAAAAAGATAAAGATGTATAATAATATTATTTAAAAGGTATATGAAAAGTGAAAATGTTGTGATTTCAAATTATATCAACAGATATTTATTTAGGCGTCTAGATACCTATCGCATGAAACACTTGTCCTATGCGGTCATGCATCTTTCTTAGGTATAGCACTGTAGCACCGTCCGCAGTGGTGACTACTGAAAAGATAATCTTTACTCACTTTGACGACAACATGCAAGAACTTTCTAGTGAGATATGTATAACGCAGTCTTTGCGAACTGTTGCCAGGTGATGCAAAAGAGAGAGAGATTGATATGTGCACATATATACTCTTCAAGGGCTCGATCATCATTATTGTAAATAGGCGCATTAATGGATAGACTGTTTTTGGCTGTGATTTATATATAGATACTATTTATTAGTTTAATAAATAATAAATAGTAATTATTAAAAAGCTAAAAACTAAAAATCTACTAAAAAGCTGAAAAATACCATCATTGCGTCATATGGTTGATCCATATCTCTCATGCTGAGGCTGAGCCTAGATAGCTAGGTTGGCTTCATTGTTTATGAGTGGCAAGAAGAGCATCTATTGACCAGCAGTCTTGGCTGTACTTGATGACTTGATGTTGCCAAGAAAGGGCCGAGCATATAACTGTACGAGTACAATCAAGCTGACACGAAACAATTCTGCACAAGGGAAGAGTGATGCTTCACTGCTGCATACACAGCACGCGGCACAGGTAATATCGATCGAGCTCTAGTCTCTAGATTTTCGCGAGGATCGAATCATTGGACTATGCATTCCGGCATGCCGCAGTTAGCGCCTTCTGGGGTGGTAACGAGAGCAATGTGAGTTCTGAAGGCGGCGACTGTACTCTGCATGACTACATGTGGCGGCAAGTATAGTGAGGACGTACCATTTCATTTCGTCGCCACTAGTCGGCCAGCAGCCATGAGGTCTGAGGATTAAAATTAGTTGCTGTGGGAAGATAGGATACACACAGAGTAAAGCAGTTCACTGTTGCTCTTGCCTCCAGAACATGTATCAGATGGTTTACTGGCTGTTCACTGCTTGACGCTGGAATGAAAGAGCTTAGCTTAGCTGCATGCATAGGTCGTTCATGGTCCAGGAAGCTAGCCTCGTCTCAGCTGACAGCTAGTTATAATTTATAAACTTATAATGGAATCATCCCTGTAACTCACAAGGAACAAGATCTGGTGTAGTGGTGCACCCCCTTTTCTTTCCTTCCGTTTTCCTTTTATATTTACTGTTTCCGGGCTAAGAAATATATACAACCAGGCCGCTCAGGTTGCACCGGCCCATTTTCTTCTGCAAAGCAAAAAAGAAAACAATATGGTGTAGCTTTCGCCTCGGCCCTGTTTGTTTTCGTTTGGGCCAGGATCGGAGCGCGAAACCCAGCTGCCTGGCCTAGTTTAGTTTCAGTTTTTCTAGTCCGGACTCCCAAGCAGCAAGGAGCCCGCCCGCGTTTGCACCTCATTCACACACAGGTGCAAACAGAAAGTAAGTCCATGCTCCGTATTGTACTGATAGATTAGCGACCTCCGTGAGAGACTGAGGTTTCTTCTTTTTAGTTTATAGCACATTATTTATGATTTTTATTAAATAAATAAATAGAATGTCTTCTTCACCGTATTTTTGAAACAGCTTATCAGAAAAATCTTTTTAAGTCAGCTTATTTACATTTGGTTCATTCATACAAGTACTCGCGTTAAGACTAAAACCCATCAACTGTAATAAAAAATTCACCCTAAAAAACACTCTCTGAAAATTAAAAATCGCAAATCATGAACCGAACTGAGTTTGGGCCTTTTGTGGCTTATGACTTATTTTCACTGTTTGATATTGTAGCTAACTTATTTTACACCGTAGCTACTGATGGTTTTTTAGCGTAATTAAAATTTAAAAAGTAAAAAATAGGAAAAAAAAGGTTAGCCGGACAATGCAAAGTAATACGGAAGTATAATAAAAAGCAAAAAAACTAAAAACCAAAAAAGACAAAATTAAATAAAGTAGAAGGTAGAAATCAAAATACCAAGGGAGAAACTGAAATGGGGAGAGCGAGTCCTGCCAGCCAGACTGCCGGTGTCGTGCCATCGTTGAAACTGATGCAGACGGCGAGCAGGACATTTATTTTCCGCCCCCCGACTCGCATGTTTTGCTTCCACTGCATTTTCGTCTCTTCCTGTGAATCTGTACGTACACACGTGCTTGCGAGTCATGAGATCCAAGGTGGCTATGGTCAATTCGATAAATCGTTCTGAAAAAATAACAGAAAAACCATTCAATTTATTTATTTGAGGAAACCCATAAATCATAAAATATAAGCTAAAAAGGTGGAGACCTAGTACACATTTCGTCGAGTCGCGTTACAGCAGTAGGCGACGATGTAAGGCAAGTCATGCTTGACAACGACCTAGTTTAGGGTGTGTTTTTTCGGCTATGACTGATAGCTAACCATAGCGTGAGAACTTGTGCGAACAAATCGAATGCCGATAAGCCAATTCGAAAAAAAAATGTTTTTATAAGCTGTTTCAAAAAGGCGGCGAAGAAACTATCCTATTCGTTTATTCGGGGGAAGCCATAAACCATAACCTGAAAAGAAGATGTCTTAATTAATGGACGTGCTATATCCTTCAGGTGTGTTTCGATGGTATAGCATCTAACCATTGGATCATCATCAGCACGAAGCTTTGGCACGCATGCTCCATCTCCTCCCCCCGTTCGGATTTGGCGTCGACGAAGGCGACGTCGAGACGAAACCTTAAAACACGCGGCCTTTGTTCTACACCATTCGGACTTGGCGTCGATGAAGGCGACAGACAGAGTCTTGTGTATGATGGTTGGACAGGTGTCTACGACTATGAGGTGGTCAGACAGAGTCTACAACCGCGAGTTGGTCGACGGAATCTATGACCATGAGGTGGTCGGATGACATGTCTATGAAGTCTCGACCATGAGGTGGTCGTGCACCGATGAGGTGCTGATGAAGTCACGATCATGAAGTGTCGGACGAGCGTCAACAAAGTCACGACCATAGGATGGTCGGACAACCCGAAGTGGTCAGACATGTCGATGAAGTCTAGTCTCCACCACGAGGTGGTTGTGGGCGTCGAAGAAGTCAGTGGCGGGTTGAGGACTTGAAGCACGCACTCCATCCCCTACCCTTCGGACGAGCGTCAACGAAGTCGGCGGTGGAACGAAGACTTGACACGTATGCTCTGTCCCCTACCGCTCGGAATGGCGTCGACGAAGGCGGCGGTGGGACAAAGCCCTGAAGCGCACGCTCCATCCATCGGACGAGCGTCTATGACCACGAGATGATCGCCATCATGGTTGTGACTCCCTGGTGTCATGATGATGGCGATGAGAATCTTCGGATATAGCATCACGCGCAAAGGCTGACTCCTTGGTGTCGCGATGATAGCGTGTCGAGGTTGACGATCATGCTGGCGTGGGCATCACTGTCGACGGTTGTGCCGGTGCAGGCGACTTCGGCATTGATCTTGCCAATATTGGCATCGAAGCTAGCTCCTCACATCGGCACTAACCGCTCGTCGCTCGTGTTTTGGCTAGGTCTTGTGTGCCCATTGGCTCATCCGATCGCGACTAGAGCCAAATCGTGAGTTCTTGTCGCCCTGTCGGCGACACGTAGAAGTCAGTCTTCCAGAACGAAAAGAAAGGCGTTTGTGTTTGTGTAGTAGACCAACAACTTGACCTTGGATCAACCCAGGCCGTCCATTGCTCGATGTCCGTGTCGTTTGCTCAAATCTGTGTCTGCTGCAGGGTTGCAGGCTACAGTAATTGCAGGTTCAGACATACGACATCCTCAAGACCAAAGGCTCATTTTGACTTTCTGCTTCTAATTTTTTATTTTGCCCTTTTTCACTTTTTGTTGTTTTTGGACTTTTTATCTTCTTTTTCTTCTTATTCCTTTGCATTGTTCATGATAATATATATTTTTAAATTTTAATTACACTAAAAAATTACCAGCAGTTATAATACGTTTTCAGTCATTACAGGGTAAAAAAATATAAGTCTAAACTTTTAAGTCCAAATGAGCATCACCTTAAAAGTAGTGTCTGAAATGCTGAATCATTTTATTTATTTATTTTTCTCAACAATGAGTGAGCTGCTGAAGAATGCAGTGGATTATTAGGCCGCTTCTTGCTTGGGGGACCCAGATGGTCAATGATTATATATATACGGCCTATGCATTGGGCTATTTTTGGCTTCGTGGCTAATAGCTTTTCATGATTTGATGATTGATAGCATTATGGGCCTGTTCTTTTAGTTTTTAAAAGCTATTTTTCACCTTTTTTATAGTAACTAATTTTTAAACGGTATATCTTTTTAAGATAGGTTCTATTAGTTAATTGTAGTACATACTGTACCGACTTTATTTGTATCGGTAAAAATTACATGTAAGTTTCTGTTACAAATACTTTGTAACATCTTGTATGAACAGGCCAAAAGTCACAAATCTTAACTAAAAACCATAAAATTCAGCTAAAAGGAACCGACCCTGTTATTCAGGGAAAGCAAGCATGCGCCTAGGCAATTATTATTCTCTAAGGCACAAGGAACCCTCCTTTTAGTCCCGATGATTGAAACACTCATAGGACACTTTTTTGGTGTGGGACGTAAGTCCACTTTAAAAGTGTGATGGTTTTTTTGTCGAAATAATACTTTAACGGTTATTAGTTTTTTCTGATATATTCAATTAAAAGATAATAAATAAAATAGGAAAAAATTTAAACCATCATTATATCTATATGGATAATACAAAGAAAAAAAGAAAAAGTTGTATTAAAAAGCCAACACGTTTTAAACTTTTTTGCTTCTAAAATCAAAAGCCAAATGCTAGAAACTATTTAGAATGCGTCTAAACAAATGAAGATGAATCACCAGTCCAACTAGTTTAGTATGTTCTCATTATCTTTCTTGGCGTTGCAACTGATTATTAGGCCCCGCTCGTTTGGGTTTGAACTTCCGACTTTCGGCTTATTTTTCACTATTTCTAAATTTCGTCTTTTTCTAATTTTTCAGTTTTTTTAGCTTTTTTACCGGTTCTTTTTCTATATTCATTTGCATTATACGTACTGGGTTAATCCGTTTTTCTATTTTTTTTAATTTTTTAATTTTAATTATGCTAAATAAGATATCATCAGTTACAATGTAATTTCGGTCAGTTACAGTGAAAATGCAGCCATAAGCCATAGAAAATAAACCCAACTAAGCACACTGTAAGTGTCCCAATCAAGCAGATTTTGTTTCGTGCATGATCTTCTAAAATAGGCGCATAGCTCATTGCATGTTTGCAGCCTCTGGAGATGCTGCAATTTTGTAAAAGAAGTCCGAGCCTTCCTTCTACTTCAACAAAAAAAACCCGGAAATGGGAGGTTCTGCTTCCTTCTACTCAGCTAACATATCTTTTTTTTTTCTTCTAAAACCAGCTTAGAAATTGCTAGTCTCTCTCGTCTTACTTTCGTCTAACGAGAAAAAACTTCAAATGTCCGCAGCACAGGACGTTTCAGGAAGAAAAAACCGGGCATAGTCCAAGGTGCAAAGCATCTCCCAGTTGTCAAAAAGATGGAACAGAACATAGTTTGTTGCAGTTTACGACTACTTCAGCAGTCATTATGACTATGCACATAGTCGTTATGATCACTTTTGGTTTACTACGACAACGCTACGATCACTTCGTGCTGCTCCCACCATGCTATATACTCGTAGATTCAGCTAATGATGATCATGTTCACGCTGCGCTGCACTCCTTCGATTACGTAGTAGGCTCAATCACTGTAGTCATAACTCGATTACGACCACACTATAGACTCGATCGTCGTGGTTGTAAAGCTTACGACCACGTTGAAGACCTGATCGCCGTGGTCGTAACTCGTTTAAGACCACGTCTTCTGCTCCACGACAGTGATCATAACTCGTTTACGACCACGTCTTCAGCTCCTTGTTCTTCATTTTCTTTTTCGTCTTGGGCGAGGTTCACCTCCTTGTCCTTCTCCTTGCTTCAACAATCCGACGCATAGTGTCCGTACTCATTACAGTTGAAAATACTTTATATGGCTGCCATATCCTGATGCGTAGTACCCGTATTCACCACATTCAAAGCACTTGACATGTGACTTATCATGGGATCTGCCACCACCGCCTTACCCAGTTTTGTCTACACGGCCACCTCTGCCGCTTCGGCCATCTCGACCATGCCACCTCCCGCGCTTGTTTAATGAGCCACGACCGTCTTTCGGATCTCCCTTTACTAGCAACACCTGCTCGTTATGAATCTGCGGTCCCTGCTCGTTATGTGACTGAAACCCCTTCAGTAACTCCTCATGTGCCTTGAGAGAACTGGTGATCTTCTCAATCTTCTTGTCCAGATCGGAGAAGTACATAAGTGTGGTGACAACAGGTATGTACTTCTCCGAAAGCACACACAGGTACTTCTTCACCACCACAGATTCCTCCATCTTGTCATCAAGAGAGTTAATTTGATTATACAATGAAGTAAGCTTGCCGGCGAACTCGACCACCGACCAGTTCTCTTCCATCTTGAGATTCTCGAGCTCGCTCCATAAATTCTGGAACCGCGCCTCCTTCACACGATCAATGCCCTCGTGCATCGTCTACAGCGTCTCTCACGCCTCTCGTGTCGTCTCCTTATCGATGAGCTGATGCATCATCGTATCTGGCACTACCTAGAAGATGATGGTCAAAGCCGTCTGATCCATCTTGTCATCCACCTCCTTATTCTTCCCATTTGGATTGACTGCACCCCAGATTCTCTAGGCACACATGTTTGCCTTCATCTTTATTGCCCACACTGGGTAATTGTTGATCGTCAGGAGAGGTTACCGGAGGGAGATTAGTCCACCCCGGGCCTTCACCCATGATCTTCAGAAATCACCGAAATCACACAGGCTCTAATACCACTTTGTTGCAGTTTACGACCACTTCTTGTTTGTTCTGACCACGCTACGACCACTTTGTGTTGCTCCGACCACGCTACGTACTCGTAACTTCAGATGATGACGACCATATTCATGCTGTGCCGCACTACTTTGACCACGTAGTAGGCTCAATCACCGTAGTCGTAACTCGATTACAACCACACTGTAGACTCGATCGCTGTGGTCGTAAAGCTTATGAGCACATTGAAGACCTGATCGCCGTGGTCTTAACTCGTTTACGACTACGTCTTGAGCTCCTACGAACACCTCCGCTCAATCGCCGTGGTCATAACTCGTTTACGACCACGTCTACAAACATGTCAAACTTGATACTCAATCATTTTCCTGAGACCAAAACTGCTCCTTCTCTTCTTTATTTCTCTCTCCTCTCGTTCGATCACACCAATCACTGCATCTCTCGCTCTCTTCTCTCGTTACAATGCTCCCATTTTATACCTGACTTTACGACTATGATACGGAAACAACTACGACTCTGAAACCGACTTGAAAATTGACTTGAACTCGTACACGATTTGTACACATATTAAATAGCTAAACCTACCCAAATACAACTATACAGGATTACTAACTTTAATATGTACTAATGACATTAGAGTCCAGACAATTATCTTCTAGTAGGATGCTAATTGTTCCACCTGCAAATCGAATCTATGTCAAGTGCGTGACACAATCATGTCATACGATCATCTGAGCTACGTCCATGACTCCAAGCCCACCATGGCCATTCATTTCCATCATTGAGAGGCCATCGAGCTATAAAAAGCCTAGAAGTGTCACTAAGGAAGCTTTGGCTTTGAAACTTACATTTTTTACTTGGAGTGCATGATCTGTAAACGACTGTAATTGCAAGTGGTCGTTGCCTTGTCACGTTGAGCCATATGTTCAGCTAGCAGTACTATTTCTGGCCACCGGAAATTTCACCTCGTCCAGTAGCTTGTCAAATGGCCAAACGCATGTGGTGCAACTCCTGGCCACTCGCCCCTGACCTACCATTTACACGACCTTTTTCGAAAGGCAATCTAGCACTACACCAAGCGCACAGGATCGCCCACAGTGCAACGCAGCTGCAAAACCACGCGAAGACACCACAAAACCTGTATCTCTCCAAGGATTCGCTTCCAGTGGTGTCTCTTCTACGCGCCGGACGTCACGGCTCACGAGGGCACGCGCGACCCAGCCGTAGCACGTATGGATTGGCGCGTTTGGCACCTGGCAGACGTGCGCGCGGTCCCGGGCCCGGCGGGGGGGAAGGGGGATGCGGCCGAGCCGCCCCGCTGTTGGAAAACGACCGGCCGCGGCTCCGGACATGGCCGCGTCGTCGCGCCTGGCCACGCGTGCTGTCGCTCGTTCGTCTTGGCCGGTTCCGCGCGACGTCCCGGGCTCCCGGCTCTACGTACAGCCGGTACGGGCATGACGGAGCTGATGACTAGAGGAGATCGGCAGTGGCTGGCTGCGCAACGAGAGCTGATCTCACATGGTCGGATGTTCCTGGCCTGTCCAGTCGGTCTTCGGTTTGGTGGGCTTTCTTCCGTTGATAGAACGGCAGGTCGCATCTTTTTTTGCTGCCGTGGCAACAAAGACGATGCGTGTTCGTTGGGATGGTTCGTGCAGCGGAGCTTGGGACGCTTTACAACGCAACCATACGGCCCCTGCAAAGTACAAACTCGACTAGGCTTTAGCCACACGCCTTGTTCTTTTTGGTTTCTACGTAGAATTTGGTTTCAGTTTCTTCCAAAACTAAAATAAATAAATTTTTTTTCTAAGCCCCGTTTTTTCAAACGGTATTTCAAATCTAAAACTATATATATCGTCTATATCAACATCTATATCATCTATCTTTATCTTAAAAATACAGTTAAAAGACATTAGCTGTAACTAAAATAACAAAAATAAAATCTTACTATCCGTGCAAGAGGTGGGCGACGACCGACGATGACCTCGGCGGGCAAGGGGAGGCGAGCCGAAGGGCCCGAAGGCCCGGTGGATCAACGAGGCCGCTGCAGCGGGTGGATCAATTGGGATTTGATAACCACAGCCACCCACTGTAACATTGCTTTGTACTAATGATCTACAGGAATGATAATCTTGACCTCTTCACTAGGCCTTTAATTGAATAAAAATTCCCACTATCAATCTTGGTTAAAAAAGGCTGCCAATTAGCTAAAACATCAAAATAAACAATAACAATGGTTATATAGAGCCACTGTGATGCTAAATTCGCTCAAAGGATCCCCTTTCTCGCCGTCGCCGGAGCGCGCCACCGGTCCCTGGTGGACGCAAAGAGGGCGACGGCGGGGCTTTTTTCCTTTCCCTGCTCGGTTCGGTGGGGATTGGTGCGCTGGTCGTGGGAGCCCCGTGCGCGCTCCTCGCCGCGGCGGATCCGGTGGCTCTTGGCCGGATCCGAGTCCCTCGGTGAGTGGCGTTGCGGCGGGATCCCGAGCCATGGAGCGGCGAGGCCCGCGTGGAGGAGGTCGGTGTGGAGCGCGCTGGGAGGGAGGCGAGAGGCGGCGGGACCGTAGTGGATCCTCACGCGCGGCGGATCCGGCGATCCGTGGCCGGATCGGCGTCTCTCAGTGGTGGCGCCGCTGGCGGCTCCGAGTTTTGGTGCGGCGAGGCTTGTGCGAGGAGGAGGCGAGGAGCGCGTTGGGGTTGAGGAGCGCGCGCGCGGCGTCCGGCGGCCAACTCGGCGAACGACTTCGAGGCCGTCGGCGGCGCCGAGCGGCCGAGCGCGAGAGGCGGCGTCAGCGGAGCGGCCGCGAGCGCTAGTCGCCGAGCTAGAGGCGGACGACGGCGGTGAAGCGCGCGGCGGCCGTCGAGGTCGCGACGCTGGCGCTTGAGCCGAGGCGCCGACGGAGGCGAGCGGCCGCCGGCAGCATTCAAGCGCAGCGGCGGTCACTTGTCGCCGGCGGCGACCATCTCGGCGCGATCGCCCGCACGACAGCGGTGGCGGCGCGGCGGCGAGCGGCGGCGACTTCGCCTAGTGCCAGGTGTCGCCGAGCACGGTCGCTGGTGTATGGGATTGTGCGGTGGTGACCGTGGTCGTTGTGCAGCCATCAACGCTGGATTGTGCTGGTAGTTGGCGTGCTGTTGTCGGGAGTGGGTTGGGTGCTAGGCGAAAGCCTTTGTCTTGCTGTTGGGTTGACAATGATGATACCTTTGAGAGCCGTATTACTCCTTGGAGGCGTCTGTCTGTCGATGCACCCCTCCTCTCTCGTTGTGGATCTTGCGGGAGAAATCTCTGTCCATATTGGACGGGCAGCGACGGCGTGGCTACGTCGTGTTCCTTCTTGAAGGCGTTGTCTTTATAGTTCCACACGTGGTTCCCACTTTGGTGGCTTCGTTTTGATATCTTAGTTTCTAAGTAAATGAGGATGCGAAGGTTTGCTACTGCACAAGATCAAATTTTGAGGCCGGACATCAAGAGTTTCTAGGTAAACTAGGATGCGAAGGATTGCCAGTGCACAAGGTCAAAGCAAGTTTGAAGCAAGGACATAGAAGTTAGAATGTCTTTCTAGCTTTCTTAGTCTTTTTGCTCTTTGTTTTTTGCGTACCTCAGTTTTGAGGTTTTGAGTAATTGAGTCTAAGAGTTCCTGTAAACTTTGGCTGCGTATATCCACGTGTGGATATAGAGACTGGATTTCTATCCATTATCTAAAAAAATGATATTTTATCAAGTTGGCAAAAACTCTTATTCCATCGTACCGAGATATGGTGCAGCGTTGGATTCAAACAATTATTCTAGTACAGTGACTAGCTACTACTTATTACTTAAATACAACTAGTAGTGAGCCCGTGCTAACGCTACGGTAAAATACAAAACAAAATAAAATTTGTTGATCTGCAATATATAATATTTGATGACGACGAGCGTGTTGTAAAGGCCTTATGACCTCCCAGGACTTTTTTACGACCGGTTCCAATCAATTACGATCGTTCGACCACATACATTGCCGTCACGACCACTCGGTAGCCGTTCGACCACTCATAGGTCATCAATTGAGCAGTACCAACAAAGATGGACCTTGGGTACTACAACTATAAGTCTATAACATTTCCTAGCCACAATTAGCCAACTGGTTCAAGCGTAGATTATTAGGATAATAATGAATAGAGCAAATACATTAAAAGGAAAAAACTAAGACACACAGACTCACTTGCATAGAGCACACCCTCCAAGGTCATCGAGATTGGGACAATTCTTATAGCTCTTTTCATTATCTGCTCAATGGAATCAACTCCACTTGCCTCCCCAGACCTTAGCATTTTTATTTTCCGCTAAAGCCTTTTCTTTTGAACAAGGTTGCTGCAATTATCACAATACCACTCGAGGGGACTTGAGACACCCAACACAAGCTGCAAATTTTAAAACAAGCGAGTCAATAGTTAGAATAATTGTTCCTTACACACACGCGCGCGCGTGTGGGTGGGGGTGTGGGTCCACGCGCGCGGGTGTGCGGGCGGGCGTGTGTGTGTGTGTATGTAAATGTGTGTATATATATTCCAAGTAAACAACTCAACAACGCCATTCTTAAAGCACTATTTGCAGTTAATTTCAGGAAGATTGGAGATTCTACCTGGGTGAAATGACCTTGGACAGATTTTGCAAGGGAAAATATCTCCCCCTTGACCGCATTCTCCACACAACTCATCTGTTTCGTGCTCCGACAATTCCATATCCTTTGATATTTTCATTGATAGCTCGTGCAATGATACTCCATTTGATGTGAAGATATTGTTGTACCTGATACCAATGTAATACAATAAGCGCAACAGTCATAAATGTGGGGTGGCATAAGATAAAACAGGATACCATATAGACTTACGGTTTGCGCCTTGTTCCTCACGGCGTGAGCCTCGAATCTTGAGGGCTAACTGAATATTCCTCATAGAAAGGTCAATTACTTCATAAAGAGTATGATGAATATAAAGAAATAGCTTCGATGAGAAAAGAGTCGCACCAATCTATTGCACCACAAAGAGATAAGAGTATAGAAGAAAACATAGTAGCAAAAAAAGTTTGAAGGAAAAAGAAAAGTCTGAAAAATAAGTGCGATATATTGGGAACTGCAGATGGTGATTCTTACAACAATTTAGAAGCCAAGGAAACTATATCGTTTCGCATGCTAAGGAATGCATGGGAGACTTTGGAGATTATGTTTGGCTAGCGACGGAGTAATCATCTAGGTTGAGTTAACTTTGGAAAGTAAAGTGCAAGAGATTCTAATTTCTTGTCGATCATATCTTGATAATATATAGAGATGGAAGCATTTTCTATACTCCGACAGTAAATACTTTTACTTTTAATATACATATGGGTAATCGATTGCCCTTAATTAGGTTCTTGCTCTTTGTTTGAACAAAATGATCCAAAATACAGCATTTGATACATGCAGATTGTCTATCTAATATCTATATGTACGATCAGTCTATTTTGTTCTTTCAACTCATTAAATTGCATGACAAGAATATATGCTACTTCAACATTGCATGTAGGTCAGAGACACCCTCATCAATTTAGTTAGGATCTCAACCCTAGCTTGTCTTGTTTTCTGTAAAAATTTTCTCACCCTACCATTCATCGATCAGACCGAGCTCAAAGGACACATTTGCCTTGACACCCCACAACCCTCCCAAACAAAAACATCGCATCCTATTCCTACCAACATTTCACTGATCAACAAAAAGGAACACATCATATTACAAGAAACCTACACACACACATATATATAGCGGCCCAAATTAAAAAAAGGACGCACTGGCATCTAGAATATGTAAAGAAATTTCGCTGTATATTCAGCCTTGACAAACTATCCCTTAAGAGTAAGATGCATCCCAAACAATAAAAATTTGCAAGTGTTAGGGACATTTTTTTTGGAGGTGGGGTAGAAGCAGGTCATCTCTGATGGCAAACCTCCATGTGGCCATCTACACAAACTGAACGAACAAATGGAAATGTGAATTGTTAAAACAACAATGAAATCATCATGGATAAAACAGAATAATACTATTCTAACATATCGAGACACCGTGACTAACCTAAATACCATGCCGTACAAGTCTGTCAAGAAAAGACAATTCTTCCATAAATTATTCTCATGCCTGCTAGCGGACATCCAAGTCGGGTGAGTGAGCTTGACAAAGATGGGCGAATTCATCCAAGAGAGAAGAGGAGAGAAGAGCTCATATGTTGGAGCTGAATCCAAGTAGTAATATTGGCATTTGTTGTTTTAATGATGCTTATATTCTTGTGTTTGTAAAACCACTCATACGTACACCATCTACTAAGTGATTCGGATGATAAGCAATGCAGCATTTTTCATGCCTGAAAATAGTCGAGTTAGGAGAAAAGCATACTATGTATCGTATCTTAATCTGCAGATTAATTAATTGTCACTGCACTGTAAATTATCAGTACCTTCATTGCAAGACACATACTTTGTTCTGCATTGTATTTTGGATTTTCTTTTACTCCTTCTTGACATATTTATTTCAGCTTAATTTCCATTGGCGCATCGGGCATACTTCATCGGAAATATTTGGAGATGATTCAGGTAAATCTATTGCTCCTTTTTCAGAATCAGAATTAAAGAAGGGGGATGCTCAGTGGTATCAACCTGGCGTGCTTCTAGTAACCCTAAATTATTACCAGAAATGTTTTGTTCTTTAACCAGCACCTGTGAAAAAAGTATGACAAAAGAGAACTGTCATCAGACTATCTGAAGAGAGTAATACTGGAGAACGCATCAATGGTGACTGATATTTAAGGTGCACTTCAAAGCAATAAACATAAGGAAACAGTGGGCATATCTTCATCAAAATGGATTCCCCATTAGAAACAAATAAGCAATGACTTTCCAGAATTTTACGAATTAAATGGGATGCAGTGCCATACTAAAGTTCAAAAATGCAAGAATGGTAGTATCTAATTGAAGAATAAAAACATCTTCTCGAAGTGTAACACCGATAGGATGAACACATCAAGTACAATGAGACATTGTATCAAACAGGTGGTGCGCAAACTCATCACAGTAGCAGTGGAGGTGACGATGGTTGAGATTGTGCATCTAACGTCAATCAAGAATCCCCAACGGGCAGACTCCATCTTACAACCATTCCACATCTAACAACGTGACTTCACGGACATGTTTGGGGAAGAAAAAGACATCACCTTGGAGAAATTGCTCAGAGTCTTGGACCTCAGAGCGCGTTGACCTCGCCATGGGGCTGCGGGATCCACAGGCCGGAGATGGGCAGGTGGAGCCAGCGTGGGAGGAGGCCGATGGTGAGGAGTGGGAAAGATAGAAGGATGACGCCTTGGCGGCGGGGGCATGGTCTTTGGGCTCGGAGGGCTAGTGATGGGGTAGGAGAGCATGAGTGGGAGCAAAGCGGCGGCGCGCGTGGTGGGTCGATCGGGGATTTAGCGGCTGCGGTGGCGGCGAGGAGGAAGAAGACGATAGTGGTGAGGGTGGGAGTGAGTGAGCCCGCGAGCCATGAAGTGGGTAGATGGGAGAGGAGGTGGCGGCGGATGCGGTGGGGTGGCGGCGGCGTTCTGCTGGGAGTTGAGAGGATGGAGAGGGAAGGCGGCAGCAGATGAGGTGGGAGAGGAAGCGGGCGGTTGGAGTGGTGGCGGCGGGTGGATGACGGAGGCGGCGCTGCTGGAGTCGCCATCCTCCGCGACGGAAGCCCTTCGCCACGGGTCCTCGGACGGCGGCGCTCGATCCTAGTGGCACCTCGCGATGGTGGCGCGGCGTCGGTGTCTTCATTGGCGAATGGGTCCGGATCGCCCGACTCCGTCGTGAAGGCCCATGGCTTGTTGGTGTCGTCGTCGCGGCCGGCGGTGGAGAGGAGCCGCGGCGAGAGGAGGCGGGCGGTGAGGGTGGTGGGGAGGCGACGAAATAGAAGGGGGGGCGGAGAGAGGAGAGGAGGAGGCGGCGGTGGCGGTGGTTGTCGTAGTTAGGGTTTGGAGACCGTGGCGGAGGTGGCGGGAGGAGTGGAATAGGCGGCGGAGCAACATGGTGGTGCGCACGGGTTCGGTGGGGGAGGTCGGTGGCGGCAGAGGAGGAGGGAGGGGAGGAGGCGGAGGAGGGGTGGGGGAGGAGGAGGCGACGGGGGAGGGGGCGGCGGAGGAGGCGACGGGGAGAAGGCGGAGGAGGAGGCGGCGGTGGGGAGGCGGCGCGCGACGAAATCGGGGGAGGTGCGGATCGCGTAAGGAGAAGGGTGGGGAGGCGGTTCGGGAGGAGGAGGGTGGGGAGGTACTGCAGATCCATTGAAGGATGATTGTCGGATATGGTTGGGTAAGGAGAGAGAATAGAGGAGAGTTAATCTGGTGCGGACGTTTTTATGATGGTGTAATTATGGGTGCATATTGTGGTGTGGACGTAGTTAAGGTCATGACTGTGAAGCAGGTAATTGTTGGGTGGGTGTAAAATAATTTGAACTGGTGCTTTATTAGTTTAGATCAGTGACTGCTAGCAACCTGACTATTTCGATCATTTTCAAGAGGAAACAACATACACATTTTTTTGAATCCCCCAAAAATCGATAATTCTGGGAAGCTGCCCTACGAAACAGTTCGATGAGGCCTCCACAGTACCATTACAACGCCGCAACCAATCGCAAAACTCGCAGTGACTTGGACAAGTCAACATCAGCTCACCAACATGTAGACCTATCAGCGTCCGCCCCCACCAGTCAGCGTCTCGTCACCACCCACAATAATAAAACCACCAAAGGAGACAGTCGGAGAGAGAGAGGGAGGGAGGAAAGAGAAGGAGGCTTTCTTTCTTTTCTTCTAATTTTGCGGCGGCACGGCGTCGTCCCCCACATCGCTTCAGACGGAAGCAAAAGAGAAAAGGCATCCGAAAGCCACCCACGAGTGACCCAAACGGAAATCGAAACAAACCCTAGAAAAAACCCGCATAAAGCGAGGCGTTAGCTTGGTGGATCCAATGGCGGGGGCCCCGTGCTGCTAGATCTCGCGCTGTAGCGGCAATGGCGACGCGGCCGGCTTCGCGGCAACGGAAGGCATCTCCGGCGGCGGTGGCTAAGAGTTCGCCGCAGCAGCAGCCGCCGCCGCAGTCGGGCTCGCCGACGTCGACGACTACGACGACCACTTCCTCGTCGCGGCTCACGCCGGAGCTCTCACTCGACGGGCCCGCGTCGCCGCTGTTCGCTGGGTTGGACGAGGACCCGGTGCCGAGGGAGAATGTCACCGTCACCGTCCGCTTCCGGCCGCTCTGGTTCGGCTCGCTTTGCTTCTGCTGTGGTGCTTCGTTTGGTTGGGTTTGGATTTGGGAAATGTGGTTTGATTTGGGTTTTGGATTCACGTGTGAAGCCCGCGGGAGATTCGGCAGGGGGAGGAGGTTGCGTGGTATGCGGACGGCGACACGGTCCTGCGGAGCGAGCACAACCCCAACGTCGCGTATGCTTATGGTACGTGCCTGTTTTGAGTGTCATTTGTGGGTGGGTGGGTTGGTTGTGGTGACATTGGCATACCGCTTTCTGACTACCATCACGTTTGGCATATGTGAAATTAGCTGCATTCTATCGAAATGGCCAGTCTTCACATAAGGCAGGAGCAAATTAGGCGAGGTTTGGATAGAGTTCTAATTGCTTATGTTGGCTATATGTCTGGAATTATTTCATGCTGACATTACTTCGTTTACTTCTATAGCACAAATTGGTTTACTTCTATTGTTGTCCAGATCGGGTTTTTGCACCGACTACTACAACACGTCATGTATATGATGTGGCAGCTCAACATGTTGTCAGCGGTGCCATGGAGGGAATAAATGGTAAATGATCTTTTCTTCTCTTGATTATATACTGTCTTCATTTTTATCTTATAATTTAGGATCATGACAACAGTTTATTTTTCCTTTTTTGATTTAACTTTTAAGAAGATGAAACAGGTTGGTTTCTGTACAAACTATGTCATGTTACTATAAGATATCTTCAAGGATGTCATAGTGATATCTACAGTCGGATTGCAGAAATTATTAATCCTTGACATACATTATTTTTGTTCTTTAAAGCAAAAGATGATGCACTTATTTTTCATTATCGCAGGAACAATATTTGCATATGGTGTTACAAGCAGTGGGAAGACACATACGATGCATGTGAGAACACTTATATATCATGAAGCTTTTAATATGTGCTTATATTAGATGATAGTTATTTCATAATCTGTGTACCTTGGAGCGTAATCCATAATAACACGTTAGATGCTCCTGATAACGTAGCTGTTATTATTTTTTATTTTGTGTGATAAACTGATAACCATCCATGGAGATAGGCAACTTTCATTTTTCTTTTGAAGCATACAATTTGCAACTTACTGATTCGTAAAATTTCTTTTTCATTTCATATGTGACTAGGCTAATATTTTACAAAGTAAATCAGTTTCTTTATATTTTGAAATGTTCCTCACTATCCTGATATACTGGTTCTTTTGAGTCAGGGAGACCAAAGATCCCCAGGGATAATACCTTTGGCTGTCAAAGATGCATTTAGCCTTATACAAGAGGTACTCTTTATATATGGACCCATCATGTATCATGATATGATGAAACATTCTTGCACATGATGTAGTCAATGCTTTGTATACTTATATCGCTGCTTGATTTTTCTTTGTAGATGCCAAATCGCGAGTTTCTCCTTCGCGTGTCATACTTGGAAATTTATAATGAGGTTCGTTGCTGCAATCATATTTTTTTGTCATCGTAATAGTTGTAATTTGAGGGACTTCTGCCTGGACTATTTTGTTGCTTTTACTTGCTTATGTTATAGTTATACTCACATGTAACCAGAGTTCATGTTCCAAAATAAATTAAGTTGAAAAAAATGATTCCCTTCTTTTATATTCATATAGCTGTGTCTCAACGTGTGCACCATCACCACGTCATATCAGTCCCATGTTAGTACAACCTAGTACACATCTTTGTTGTTTTTCCCTGCCTTGTTTTCTTTCTTGTAATTTTCCCATGATGGTGTGAGCCACATATTTTTCTGAGTTCTGTTCATGATTTCAATACACTAACTAGATCACGAGTTGATCATCATATCACTTGCATATTCTCTTGTTGTACTTGCATATGTTGTTCTAATGGAGGGCTCATTGTTTTTAGGTTGTCAATGATCTACTCAATCCTGCAGGGCAGAATTTACGGATTAGAGAGGATCTGCAGGTGCTAATGTCTCCATTCTTCATTAAGAGCTCTTTCCTCTAAAATGTTAAAGCACTGCTGATATTTTCTTATCAACTACCGACAAACTAATGATTTTTCTGGAGGATGATTGCTGGCGTTTGTATCTGGGAATTTCCTCCTGGATAATAGTGTCCTACAAAGTTTTGTAATATCCATGTTCCCAAGTAAAGTTATATCATGTCCTTCAAAGGTTACTAATGGCGTGCTGTTTGTAGGGTCAAAAAAATTTATTCACTATAAAGTTAACTGTAAACGTTGTCATGTATGTGGTTAATCGATGGAGTGGTCTCATACATTGTTCCCCTATGTAGAAACTGGATCTTTCAGATATGATTATTTGTGGAGAAGTTCATAATCTTATGGAAGCATGCACATAAGTTCACATCTAAACTTGCTAGCACTTTGCAAGGCATCATCTTTTACAATTTACTGACAGTTTCTTGGTCTGCATCAACTTTCTCAGGGAATATTTGTTGAGGGTATCAAAGAAGAAGTGGTATTATCTCCTGCACATGCTCTGTCCCTTATTGCAGCTGGAGAAGGTCATTTTTCTAATGATATAATCTTTTGCTTGTTTTAATCTACTTGTGGACTAGTGGATTTATTGTTTTGTTGGCCAGGGTTAGCATTTGGCTGTCTAGGAGTAGCAGCATGTCAGAACGATGAGTTATCATGTATCAAAGAGAACCCCTTATCTCATAGAATGTTATCTTACAAAATTTGATGATAAACAAATTGAAAAACTAGAGAAGTCCCTCAAAGTTGTGAAACTGATTAACATCCCTCCCTAATTATTTCAAAAAGGGAAATTAGATATATGTCAGTGCAAAATAGTGTAATTAGAGAAACACCACTCCAAGCTGCCCAACCGAGGATGACCTCTACTCTGGCTACTCCCTATTCGCTGCTGGTGGCAACTGCATGCACCTGTCCTTGGTGGTGCACTCGTCCACAATCTGCTGTGCATGGTGGACCATGATTTCCGCCACAGACCCCTGCGAACCACGCAGCCTTTAGATAAGACATTGCAGCTGCTCATCATTGACTAACTTCTGGACTGCAGACCCTTCTAACACCTGGTGAGAGAGTTGTAGAGGGCAATTTAGGCATTACAAATGATTTAGACCTTTAAATGTCATTTTACTGAATGAACGTCTTTTGCAGTTGCATATAGCTAAGAGATTATGCTGGAGTTGCATTCCTCTAAATGCACTCTTTTGCACATCTATCTATTTGCCCTTTCAAAAATATATGCACTTTGATTTCTGAGTGGCGCAAATGCACTTGTTATCTATGTGAGAGATATATGTGGTGCTCAATAGTAGATTGATAATAGAGAAAGCAGTACAATGCTTATATAGGCAAGGATGTCTAGGGTTATGGCTAATAGAATCATGGGCCAATTAGAGATCCTTGCCTATAATAGATATCTAACCAACCATACTAAGCCCCCATGGGCCCAAGGCCATTATGTCTGTCTAACACCCCCGTAGTCGTAGCGTCTGCACCTCGGACGTTGAGACTGGACCTGAATTCACAGAAGACCGATGAAGGAAGACCCTTGGTGAATATGTCGGCGTACTGTGAAGTGGTAGGAACATGCAGGACGCGAATATCGCCGAGGGCCACTTTCTCGCGAACAAAGTGAAGGTCAATCTCAATATGCTTGGTGCGCTGATGCTGAACTGGGTTGGAGGACATATAGACTGAACTGATGTTGTCGCAATACACCAAGGTAGCCTGCTGAAGCGGTGTATGCAGTTCCAACAGGAGGTGACGTAACCAGGAAGCCTCGGCAACAGCATTGGCCACAGCACGATACTCAGCCTCTGCACTGGAGCGTGACACCGTGTTCTGACGCTTTGAGGACCAGGAAACCAGGTTATCTCCGAGAAACACGGCATAGACATCCTTGCCTATATAAGCAAGGGCGTCGGCGCGGGCCTTGGCGGTGGCGGCGAATTTGGTGGCGGCAGCGCATCCGCTGCGGCACTGGCGTCTGGCGTCCTCTCGCATCTGGCGCGCGCTGCGAGGACGGCGGCGGCGAGGAGAGGCGAAGAGGAAGCCGGCGGGAGATCGCCAGACATGGCGGCGGCAGAGAAAACAGAGGTAGGGTTAGGGCGGAAGTGTTTGGTCACGGAAGGACCAGTCTGATACCATGTGAGAGATATATGTGGTGCTCAATAGTAGATTGATAATAGAGAAAGCTGTACAATGCTTATATAGGCAAGGATGTCTAGGGTTATGGCTAATAGAATCATGGGCCAATTAGAGATCCTTGCCTATAATAGATATCTAACCAACCATACTAAGCCCCCATGGGCCCAAGGCCATTATGTCTGTCTAACAATCTATGTGCCCTTAGTTCTGAATTTGCTATATTTTTTACTGTTTTATTTCAGTAAAGTTTATTTTCACAATTGTGGATCAGCATATTCACTAATTAGTGTGCTCATTCTGATTGCAGAGCATAGACATGTTGGGTCCACTAACTTCAATCTACTAAGTAGCAGAAGTCATACAATTTTCACACTGGTAATGAGGCGTTTGTAGATTAAATTTTTGTGTATGCTTGCTATTGAAAGAACTATGAAAGACTGATATTTGACTTTGCACTGGTATATTGCAAGGCCGTCAATTGAAAAAAAAATCTGCAAGCGTACTTTTGTTAGTGAAAGAGCTACACTTGATGTTAGGAGATAGTCCTTTATGCTTTTCCTTTGTTATCTGACAGACTATAGAGAGCAGCCCTTGTGGTGAGTCTAATGAAGGGGAAGCAGTCACCTTCTCACAGCTGGTGGGTTTGGCTTCTGCTATTTTTCCCATTCTAAAACTTACCCACTCTTTACTTCACCTTAGCACTATAGTTGATTATACAGATATGAAATATGTATGTATTTATGCTCTCTCTCTCTCTCTCTCTCTCTCTCTCTCTCTCTCTCTTGCATTTGACATCTCTCGATCCATACAGCAAGTGCATATATTGATTATTTAATTGTCTCACTCATTTGCAGAACCTCATCGATCTGGCAGGTTCAGAGAGCTCAAGGGCTGAAACAGCTGGAGTACGCCGGAAGGAAGGATCTTATATCAATAAAAGCTTGCTAACTCTTGGAACGGTACGGCTCACCAACGCTGCTCGGTACTTTGTACTTGGTTAGATGTCACAAGATCTTGACATATTTGCATTACCTTACTCATGTTTTATTCATGCCATTGAATAACTTGTATTTTCACACTATATACCACTGATGTCTCACTAACATGTGGGTCAGGGCTCCACATGTCAGCCTCACAATGAGTGGCATATTGTGAATCATGTAGTTATCCAGTGGTATATTGTGAATTTTCTCTTCCAGACATGTTCCAATGTGATCTTTAGTGCTGCTTCACTATATGTTCACGTGGAATATGCGGTTAAATGAGTTTAATTTATTGGATTGGAAATGAACGAGTGATTTCCTTTTATTTTTCTTATTCTATTTCAGGTGATATCAAAACTGACTGATGGAAAAGCTACACATATTCCATTTCGAGATTCAAAACTAACACGGCTACTTCAGTCCTCATTGAGTGGTCAAGGACGCATTTCAGTAAGTCGCTTCTTGCCTGCTGGGATGCTGGTTAAAATTAATGTGATTAGGATTTAATTTTGATATTAATGTGATTTGGATTTGTGGCTACTACTTTTTTTTTGCAGCTAATTTGCACAGTGACCCCAGCATCAAGCAACTCTGAAGAGACCCACAATACGCTAAAATTTGCCCACCGTGCAAAGCGCATTGAGGTCCAAGCATCACAAAACAAAGTAGGTCATATTTACTTACTTAACGGTAATTCTAAGCTAGTGTTTTTGTCCCCAATTATATCATATGAGCCCATGAGGCATTTCTGACATATTCTCCTGCATCTGTCTTTATGTTCTGCAGATTATAGATGAAAAATCTTTAATAAAAAAATACCAGAATGAGATTCGCAGATTAAAGGAAGAGCTAGAACAGCTGAAAATGGGTATTATTACTGGAACTCCCGTAAAAGATGCTGGAGAAGACAATATCATCCTTTGGAAACAAAAGGTGGAATCTTGTTCGTATTGCACTTGCACCTTTACTTCTGACATCATGTTGGACTTTATATGTACTTTGTACTGAAAACGTTTCTGTATGTGTTGTGCCATTAATTGAGAGTCATTTAGTTATTTGTCTTCAGCTATTCTTGTGCCTTGAAGTGTGCTGTAGATTCGGTGTAGTTTTGAATTATATAATGCTGCATGTTAGCTTTGTTGGTGTATCCTTCTAATTCTAGTTTGTTCATCATACGAAAAGCTAGAAGATGGTAACGTCAAGCTGCAATCTAGACTGGAACAAGAGGAGGAAGCTAAAGCTGCTTTGCTTGCAAGGATACAGCGCCTCACAAAACTTATCCTGGTTTCCACTAAGGGGACCCAGACTTCTAGATTTTCTCCACATCCTGGACCAAGAAGAAGACATTCTTTTGGGGAAGAAGAGGTCTGTTTATATATATTTATGATGTCAGATACTCAGATAAACTTTGATATTAGTTTACTTTTGTTGCTGATATGCTGTCATACTTTTGGGAATAAATGGATAAATCCCTGTTTCAGTGATTCTGCAGAAACATGGAGTTGCTAGTATGCCTTCATTATAATTAGTTTGGGTAACTTCCTCTGTCTTAAAGTTTGCCTGCTAAAACTGCAGCTTGCATACCTCCCCTACAGAAGACGAGATATCATGTTGGATAATGAAAGCAATGAATTACTTGTTCCTGTTGAAGGATTTGGTGTAACACTTGAAGACTCTTCGAAGGAGGAGAAAAAGAATCGGAAAGGACTTCTAAACTGGTTCAAACTTCGGGTATGCAAATCGGGCACTTGTTAATCCTCTGCATTTTGGACATAAAAACTTGCATGGTTCATACTCCATAGATTCAACATTTTTCAACTGTTCTTTTATGTAGGTGCAAGTTGAATCCTCAGGATTTTTTGTAGCATAGACAAACTCATATGTTGATTTCTGGTACCAAATTAGAGAAAACAATCAATTCATGTGGTACAATTTTCTATGATTATAATTTCCAGAAACGCGATGGAGGAGCTTCTACCCTGACAAGTTCAGAAGGTGACAAGTCCAGTTTGACTAAATCAACCGCTCCTTCAACACCTATGGGGGAGTGTGTTAATTTTCCTGCAGAACCACGAATATCGAATTCTTTGGTTGCTGAGAATGTATCAGCTGATCTGTTGAGCATTGGCCATGGGGAATTTCCATCTGACAGCCTTCCCGGAGAAGAAGCCCCTCTGGTAGGATTTTTTTAATAAGTAAAGACCAAATTTTACGAGATGTGAAAATAGCAGTTGCATACTGAACGAAAACTGATGTATGTGTAAGTAAATCTAAAACAGAAAAAATGTGCGCAAATATAGTTCCACTTTGAAATGGTCACTTGTGATGAGTACCCAGGTAATGTATTAAATCGAGGTAAACCACTTTTGAAAGCATCTGTCATGGAGTCATGATTGAGGTACTAAATTGTGTATACACTGATTCTGTTAGAGGTACTAAATTGTGTATACACCGATTCTGTTGTTACTGTTGTTGCTTTGGACTCATAACTGACAGCTGAAGTTTATATTTTGGTTAAATTCCATTTTGCTCGCTAATAACTAAAACCATAATTTTTTTCTAACTTAGAATCATATTTGAGAAAGTTTGAAGCGCTACACATGGATAACACGTAACGTCAGAAACATGACATTGATAACATTAATACATTGTATTGTTATAATACATTCAAAGGACAAAAATTTACTACATAGCAGCTACTGTGGTCTTCTTTATGGACAGAAGAATAATATAGTTGTAGATCCTAGTCTTAGGGGTTAGCAAATGCGTAAATCAAATGGGTTATTGGTTAAACTATGATGCCTTGTTTGGATACATGGAATTAAAGTTCTCTGCTTCTTTATTTTCAGTTCGGCGTAGTGCATTTGATGACATGTTTTGACTTTTGATGTGTAATGGTTGCAGGCCAGCAGAAAAACAATAGACCATGTTGACTTGTTGAGAGAGCAATTGAAGATTTTGTCAGGGGAGGTCGCACTTCATACAAGTGTTCTAAAGCGCCTTGCAGAGGAAGCTGGAAGAAACCCAAAGAGCGAGAAGATTCAGGTACTCTCTTACCTTATTTAAAATTCAGTGTGTTGTTAAATGCTTTTCGCCATGTGAAGCTCTACCTTTTGGCATTTGAAGATGGAAATGAAGAAGATCAATGACGAAATTAAGGGGAAGAAGCAGCAGATAGCATCTTTAGAAAGACAGATACCTCATTCCATGTCAAATAGTCAAGGGAAGGTTGACAAGTTAGAACTTTCAGCGGTAATGTTCTGTATTCGTTTTAGTCTCATACTATGCCTTTATGAGCTTTGAATTTACCAATCAGATGGTTTTATTGTTGGTTTTGCAGTCTTATGCTGAACTACTTGAGCAACTCCATGAGAAATCCTTCGAACTTGAGGTACTGAATAGTTTGTGCCCTTTGGAGTATTTCATGTATGTTGCACTGGGGTGTATTGGTGTATTAGAATTTTTGTTCCATATTAGTGTTTACTTATCATGCCACATAATGCTTCGTTAGCCTAAGTGATGATAGTTGATTTGCGGGACCAAAGTAAACAGTTTTAGAAGTGGGACCTTATTTTCAAAATTGAAGGAGGCGAGACTCAACTAAGAAATTTAAAAAAGAAACAGAATAATTCATGAAAATTATTACTTTTCTTTAATAAGAATTTATTTGATTGGTGATCAAACAGAATTATTCTTTTCTTCATAAGCTTATTGCGATTTACCCCTTCATTTTGCGTTCTTTAGGGGGAGGAGCTATAATTGTGCATATGTAGATACAACTTTGTGCAGATCAAGTTTTTTATATATTTACAGCTTTGTGCAGATCAAGTTTTTCTAGTTTTATAAACAGCCCATTGTTTCTATTGCCTGAACCAGGTGAATGTTCTAACTGACCTAGTCTTGTCTGCTAAGCTTCATTTGCTGTTTCTTATTGCAGGTGAAGGCAGCAGATAACAGAGTAATACAAGACCAGCTAAAAGAAAAGGTTAGATGTGCTAGAAAATTGATTTATTTTTTTCTTGTAAGTTGAACAGTGAAACAATTACAATAAATTTATACCACTTCTTTGAATTTCTTGTGTTACCAGACAAGTGAATGCATGGAATTACGAGAGGCAGTTGCTCACCTGAAAGAACAACTTTCCCAAGCTCTTCAAGCTAAGGATTCACTGTCAAATAGCATAATGACGCAGAAGAATGCAGGAGTTAACGAACATCATGCTGATCAAGAAAAATCAGTTCCCAGAGAGGTCTCTGCTGAACCACTTCAAAAAGAGCAGCAGGTTTGCTTTTTGTGCCCTTGCTTTCCACTTTCTGCATAACTGAACCCAGGAGATAAACCTAGATGATCACACAGAACCTCTCCATTTAACATATCAGGTCCTACTGTTCCTATAAAAAGGCACTATTCAGTATTCAGCAAACATGAAAATTTTAAGCGTATAAATTGAGGTTCTTCTCAGTTGCTCAATATATTAGTCTGCCATATTAATGGCTTATTAACACTAAGTTTTCATAGCACCCCTCACAAGTATGCACAAGTCCATTCCCCTGTAAGTAAATGCTGCTATTTACTGTAGTGGCATACACTCATAAAGGATGGTTGGATACTGAGAGGCTGAGACAGATATCACATATCAGAAGCGAACATTCTTTCAGTGTGAAAAATGTGTCTTGACTCATGTTCTGTGGTGGGGGATGAGATTTGCATTAAATTGATTTGTTCAAGGCAATCTTTCTTCCAAGTTTTGTGATGATGCAGTTTCATGCAACCGCTACCTTACCTTTCCAGGCAGTGTGTTTCAAAAACATCCTTTGCAGTTATTCTTATCTTGAAGGAGTAAGTCTTGTAGATACATTGAACTGAATAAGCATAGTGGGTAGTTGGTTAGTTTTGCTTTAGTATCTTCAGCTTTTGCTTTAGCATCTTATCTCTACTTTCAGTTTTGCTTTCGGTTGTAATACTGACCTCTTGGTCTATAAGAATGTATTGAGTTATGCCTTAAGGGCTAAGACAAGTAATACAGCAAGAACCAGAGCATCGCCGCGTTTCGCTGTCGCCAGAGTGTCGCCGTGGGCGCGGAGGCAGGCGTGGGTCACCAGCGGCCATCCAGACCGTCATCAAGGAGTCAGGCGGAGGCGCGCCGTAGCCCATGCTCACCAAAACCAACTACAACGAGTGGAGTTTGGTGATGAAGGTGAAGATGCAGGCGAGGGGGATGTGGGATGCTGTACGGGACGAGGATATCGACTTCAACGACGATCGAAGGGCGTTGGAGGCCATCCTCGCCGCCGTCCCGCCAGAGATGGCGCCCACCCTCGCGGACAAGGAGACCGCCAAGGACGCCTGGGATGCCATCGCCGTGGCGTGCATCGGAAAAGACCGCGCCCATCGAGCCACACAGCAGAAGCTGCGTCAGGAGTGGGACCGCCTGGCGTTTCGCCCCGGTGAAGACATCGACGACTTCGCTCTCCGTCTCACTGGTCTGATGCAACAGCTAACTCGGCACGGCGACGAAGACATCGACGAGGAGAAGGCAGTTGAGAAGTTCCTCCGCGTCGTCCCTAAGAAGTATACGCAGGTCGCTCTGTCGATTGAGACACTCTTGGACCTCTCCGAGCTGTCCATCGAGGAGGTGACCGAGCGACTCAAGGCTGTTGACGGCCGCGACGAGCAACCACCCGCAGAGCCGGTCACCATCGGTGGCAAGCTTCTCTACACAGAGGAGCAGTGGCTCGCTCGCCAGAAGGAGCGGAAGAAGGGGGAGGCCTCAGGCTCGGGCAGCAACCGACGGCGGAGACCGCGGAACAAGGAGAAGGCGCCCCGAGGACGTGGCGGCATTGACGCTGGCGCTGCCGGTGACCGAAAAGCAAACCGGGACGACGCCTGTTTCAACTGCGGCAAGACCGGCCACTGGGCCAGGGACTGTCGGCAGGCAAGGCGTGGCGGCCAAGCGCATGTCACACAAGCAGAGGAGGAGGACGAGCCGGCTCTGTTTCTCGTTCACGGGAGCATTGAGCTACGGCCAAAAACAGAGGAGGTCCAGGAAGGTTCGACCTCTTCCCCTCCCCCGTCGTCCGCCGCCGTGCTCCTCCACCTCGACAAGCTGCGAGCACGTGTCTTCCTCGGAAACGGGTCCAGCGATGACAAGATCGACGGCTGGTACCTCGACACCGGCGCCACGCACAACATGACTGGCCGGCGAGAATTCTTCTTCGACCTGGACATTGGTGTACGCGGCTCAGTCAAGTTCGGAGATGCCTCTGCCGTGGAGATCAAAGGCGTCGGCTCCGTCGTCTGCACGGCCAAGACCGGCGAACACCGACTCCTCACCGGCGTCTACTACATCCCTGCCCTGAGGAACTCCATCATCGATGCAGGGGCGGTGGATGAACGGCCGCGAGTGGAGATTGACCATGGGGTGCTGCGCATCTGGGATCGCCGCCATCGTCTTCTCGCCAAGGTGAACAGAGGAAACAATCGCTTGTATATCCTCCATGTGCGGGTAGCGCAGCCCCTCTGTCTCGCAGCTCGTCGCGACGACGAGGCCTGGCGCTGGCATGAGCGCTTTGGGCACCTCAACTTTGAGGCCCTGAAGTGGCTCAGCGGCGGTGAGATGGTGAGGGGGATGCCGCACGTCGAACACGTGGAGCAGCTCTGCGACACCTGCGTGGTGACCAAGCAGAGACGCCAGCCGTTCCCCCGTCAAGCCAACTATCGAGCCAAGGAAAAGTTGGAACTCGTACACGGCGATCTATGCGGCCCGGTCACGCCGGTGACTCCTGGAGGCAGGCGCTTCTTCTTGCTCCTCGTCGACGATCTGTCCCGGTTCATGTGGGCAGTGTTGCTCGACACCAAGACTGCTGCGGCGGAAGCTATCCGGCATATTCAGGCCGCAGCGGAGGAGTGCGGCCGAAGACTTCGCGTTCTGCGCACGGATAACGGCGGCGAGTTCACGACGGCGGAATTCGCGGCATACTGCGCCGACGAAGGGATTCAGCGCCACTACTCGCGCCCTACTCCCCGCAGCAAAATGGCGTCGTTGAGCGCCGTAATCAGACGGTGGTGGCCACGGCACGCGCCCTCCTCAAACAGCGAGCAATGCCGGCGGTCTACTGGGGAGAAGCGGTGATGACTGCCGTGCATTTGCTCAACCGTTCACCCACCAAGAGCCTCGATGGCAAGACGCCCTACGAGGCCTGGCACGGGTGCAAGCCGACAGTCAGCTATCTCCGCACGTTCGGCTGCCTGGCGTTTGTGAAGGAGCTCAATCACGTCGGCAAACTCGATGATCGGAGTACACCGGGGGTATTCATTGGCTATGCCGACGGTGCCAAAGCATACCGCATCCTCAACCCAGCTACGCAGCGAGTGCGCGTAGCCCGCGATGTGGTGTTCGACGAAGGGCGAGGATGGGCGTGGACCAAGACGGCGGACAATGGCTCGTTGCCGACACTCAGCGACTTCACCGTCGACTACATCTGCATTCAGGGAGCTGGGGGAGCAGTCGGGCCTACTCCATCTCCAAGCCTGTCTGTCCCCGCCCCGAGTGTACCGTCTGCTTCAACGGGTGCTCCACCTCCGGCAATGTCGGCCACGCAGCACCCATCCACGCCAGTAGCTGCGCCCCAAGCGTCGCCCGCCCCTACCCCGACACACAGCGAGCATCGCTCGGTGGAGTTCGCCACGCCGCCAACGCAGGATGGGGAACGCGTCGACGCCGCACATGAAGGAGAACCCCTGCGCTACCGCACCGTCGATAACATCCTGGGCGATCAAGTTGTCCCGGGGCTGGCGCAGCGCGACTTCGAGGCAGAGCTTCACCTGATCAACGACGGCGAGCCGTGCTCGTTCGCTGAAGCAGAGAGCGATGCGGCCTGGCGTGAAGCAATGCGGCGGGAGATGGATGCGGTCGAGCGGAACCAGACTTGGGAGCTGACCGATCTTCCTGCCGGCCACCGTGCCATCACACTCAAGTGGGTGTTCAAAATCAAAAAAGATGAGGCTGGGGCGGTGGTCAAGCACAAAGCGCGGCTGGTGGCACGGGGCTTCGTCCAGCAAGAAGGTGTGGACTTCGACGACGCATTTGCGCCCGTCGCGCGAATGGAATCCGTTCGCGTCCTCCTTGCGCTAGCGGCTCAAGAGGGATGGCGCGTCGACCACATGGACGTGAAGTCCGCCTTCCTCAATGGCGACTTGAGGGAGGAGGTCTACGTCCATCAACCGTCGGGATTCATCGTCGCCGGCCAAGAAAACAAGGTTTTGCGCCTCCGCAAGGCACTTTACGGCCTGCGCCAGGCGCCACGAGCTTGGAATGCCAAGCTAGACGCGACTCTCAGATCAATGGGGTTCCGGCAGAGCACCCATGAGGCATCAGTCTACCGGCGAGGTCGTGGAGACTCTCAACTCTGCTCGTTGGCGTCTACGTTGATGATTTGGTGATTACCGGCGCCAAGGAAGAAGAGATGGAGGCCTTCAAGATAGAGATGAAAGGTGTCTTTCATATGAGTGATTTGGGGCCGCTCTGCTTCTATCTGGGAATTGAGGTACTTCAAAATGACTCCGGCATCCTTCTCGGACAAACTGCCTACGCTCAGCGCGTCGTCGAGCTTGGAGGACTCACGGGCTGCAACCCAGCCCACACTCCAATGGAAGAGAGACTGAAATTGAGCAAGGAGAGCTTGGCGGAAGAGGTGGACGCCACGCAGTACCGACGAATTGTCGGGAGTTTGCGTTACCTCGTCCACACACGGCCAGATCTGGCATTTGCCGTCGGCTATGTCGCCGGTTCATGCAGCGGCCGACGACAGAGCACCAACAAGCCGTAAAACAGATTCTACGCTATGTTGCGGGGACTTCTGATTATGGCCTTCACTACCCAAGATGTCCCGGCGTGGCGCATCTCATCGGCTACATAGACAGCAACCACGCCGGCGATATGGACACAAGCAAGAGCACGAGTGGAAATCTGTTCTTCCTCGGTAAGTGCTTGATCAGCTGGAAATCAGTCAAACTGCAGGTGGTGGCGCTCTCCAGCTGTGAGGCTGAATACATTGCAGCTACATCTGCCGCTACTCAAGCTCTCTGGCTAGCTCGGTTGCTGGGCGATCTACTGGGCAGAGAGGCTGAGGTAGTGGAGCTACGTGTGGATAGCAAATCTGCCCTCGCCCTGGCAAAGAACCCGGTCTTCCATGAGCGCAGCAAGCACATTCGAGTGAGATATCACTTCATCAGGGGCTGCTTGGACGAGGGAAGCATTAGGGCCAACTATATCAACACCCAAGAACAACTCGCTGATTTCCTAACCAAATCTCTTGGGAGAATCAAGTACCAAGAGCTGCGCGCCAAGATAGGGATGATTCAAATCACCCAAAGAGTACCAAACAAGACTTAGGGGGAGAATTGAAGGAGTAAGTCTTGTAGATACATTGAACTGAATAAGCATAGTGGGTAGTTAGTTAGTTTTGTTTTAGTATCTTCAGCTTTTGCTTTAGCATCTTATCTCTACTTTCAGTTTTGCTTTCGGTTGTAATACTGACCTCTTGGTCTATAAGTATGTATTGAGTTATGCCTTAAGGGCTAAGACAAGTAATACAGCAAGAAAATTGCTCCCATACCTGTGCCAAAACTGACATATCTAAGTATCACCCCATGACTCCAAGTGAGATTTTGCTATACTGTTTGAGCTTTTACATAATTACATTCTTCATTGCTGTGCTATTGTTTGTATGGTGTGGCAGGCGTGCTTATTTATTCTACTGTTGTTTCTTTTTGTTCTTTTTTAATATTCAGTCGATTGAGATTGATGAGCTGAAGCAAAAGGTGTGTGAACTTACTGAAGTCAAAGCTCAACTTGAGGCTCGCAATCAGAAGCTACTAGAGGAAAGTACATATGCAAAAGGCTTGGCTTCGGCTGCAGGAGTTGAATTGAAAGCGTTGTCAGAAGAAGTCACCAAACTCATGAACCAAAATGAGAAGCTTGCTTCTGAGTTGGCATCGCTGAGAAGCCCAACACCTCGCAGAGTAAGCAATGGGCCGAGGGGTACTAGGAGGGATAGCATCAGTAGACGACATGAACCAGCTAGCAGAAGAGAGAGCAATGCAAGCTACGAGAGAGAAAAAGCTCTAGAAACTATCTTTATGGAGAAGGAACAAAGGGAAGCAGAACTCCAAAGGAAAATTGAGGAGTCAAAGCAAAAGGAAGCCTTCCTGGAAAGTGAGCTTGCAAACATGTGGGTTCTAGTGGCAAAATTGAAGAAGTCTCAAGGGAATGATCACGAGGATTTAGAGGCCAAATATAATGGTTCGTGACCTCGTAACTTAGGTTAATTAATCATCAAGGTGCGTTTTTGCTTGGGTATGGGTTTTCTGTATGTATGCAAGATAAGTGATTTGTATCAGGTTTCTGTTTCAGTGTGAATTAGTGTCTCGTCTTGTATATTATCTGGTTGATCAAAATTGTGAGCAGTGCCTTGTCGGAGTAGTGTGCTGAGAGCATTGCAATAATGGGATTTTGGATTCCCCTGGCACATGGTGGCGGTATTGAAGACAGTGAGCACGTCTGATAACAGGAAGCTGAAGGGTTTTGTCTTTTGTGTTGCGGTGTTGCCTCTGCCAAATATCTAACATGTATTATCTCTGCTCATCCCGCAGTTGGAAGAATATCGAACTCGAATGTGAATATATTAATAAGAGTGGGTGAATTCCCTTAATTGTATGATCAGCATGCCATTTGTCTTAACGCTTAACCACTTCTTTTTTCTGGTATTCTTCAATAATGTTACGGAATGGGCTCTGGCGGTCTGGCCTTGGTTTTGGAAAATGCAATGTTTGATGGCCGCATGTAGGCAGAGTTATTTCCTGTGTGGAAAATGCAACGTTTGATGGCCGCATGTAGGAAGAGTTATTTCCTGTGTCATTCTTTAGTCTACCGTTCGTGTGGTGCTGCAGAATGCCAAACTGCAAACCACTACAAACAATTTGTTGTCCCATTTTCTCAGCTTACGCTGTTGAATAAACAACACAAGCAATGCTGGACACTGCACTGCATATCAGCATTTGCGATAAAAGATCTGTACTCGGTGATGCCTTCCTTGATCCGCGCTAATGGGCTCAAATGCTCAATCAACCTACATAAAGAATGAATTAGAGAAGTTGTTATTGCATGTGTAATTGCCTACACCACAACCAAATCACTAGTGAAGAAGGATGAATAAAAGGGATGACTCTGGCACAAGAATCACTGTAAGTCGGTAGCTATTCTACGTAAACAAAAACAAAACACCACAGGTAATGAGGCCTTTGCCTATCAATAAAATGTCAAACTCAAAATTACCACAGGAAACCAAAAAAGAGAGATTATATTATGAATTTTACTATCAACTCATCTCTATAATCATGCCATACAAATATGCATGTTTTCTTCGAGCTGAACCCAAATTCACATTGTTGGGTTTTGGATATAAAAAAAATCTCTGCATTATCCTCGAGGATATATGCTAGGAATCCATTGCAGCCAAAGCAAAATTACTGAGTATAGAACAAAATTCTAGATACCAAATTCACAATGCCCAAGTGCATATAAAGGGATCTAGTGATAAGTGGCCTCGTCGGGGAAGAAGGAAGGCACAAACCTTAGGGTTGGCAAAGGTTGAGGGGAGCATTAGTTTGATTGTTGGGGTCATGCAGCGGCGGCTTTGTTGACGAGTAAGGGGGCGACCACAATAGCAGTTCTACGAGTGGCCGAGCATAGCTTGCGGAACAAGGAATTCATCGACTCGGGTTTGGCGCAAGGGTCGCAGATGGCCATGAGCAGCGATAGGGTGAAGTGGTTGAGGATGATCTAGGGACATTTGGAATGCTAGATCCAGGTTCTCCTTCACCTACCTCGCCACTACCCACACCTTCGTTTCCATCTCGGGCGACGTCGTCGTTTGCAGCCTATGTTAGGTGGTTGCTCTGGTTCGAGCGCTATGCGCGGTAGCACAATGGCTAGCGATAGGGCCAGGGATTCACAGAGGAGAGAAGTGCAAGATGTGGTGGTTGAGCGTTTCATGGAACAAGAAATCAAGGGTGATGTTGAGGTGGTCACCTGCATGTCAGCATTGTTTATAGGTTTTATTGGGTATTTTTCTAGCAGGTTTTTTTATTGTGCGTGAAAAGATAATTGAGAGAGAGGTGGTGAATACAAATGTATGGCAGGAAAGGCCGACCGCAGTGCCGTTCGCCGGTGCCGAGGGACCCCAAAACGGCCCGTGCGCCAGGCCACTACCCACACATTCGTTTCCATCTCAGGTGGCATCATCGTTTGCAGCCTATGTTAGGTGGTTGCTCTGATTCGAGCGCTATGTGCGGTAGCACGATGGCTAGCGATAGGGCCAGGGATTTACAGAGGAGAGAAGTGCAAGACGTGGTGGTTGAGCGTTTCATGGAACAAGAAATCAAGGGTGATGTTGAGGTGGTCACCTGCATGTCAGCATTGTTTATAGGTTTTATTGGGTCTTTTTCTAGAAGGTTTTTTATTGTGCGTGAAAAGATAATCGAGAGAGAGGTGGTGAATGCAAATGTATGGCAGGAAAGGCCGACCGCGGTGCCGTTTGCTGGTGCTGAGGGACCCCCAAAACGACCCGTGCGCCAGGCCAAAATCACGGTGAATCCACCGTCCGCCAGCCAAGGAAAACAATGCCCCTCTCCGGTACCAATATACCCTCGATGTCGGAGGGCCAGGTATGGCTCTTGGGTATATTAGGGGGTGGTGCCTCGATTGCCCGGAAACGGCTGCCGTGGCAGCCAAAATCGCTCACTGTGCTTCCGCTTTGGCTGCCACGGTAGGGTTTTGGTAGAAAAGACCGACTGCGGTGCCGAGGGACCCCCAAGGGAATTAACTGACTTTGGTGAATTCGGTAAACAGCTAGCGCTCGTGAAGTAAATCATCAAGCGATATTGCGCTATGTAGCCAACGTCATGTTGTCCCCATTGCTTTAAGACCCAAGCCTACACCTGTCCCCGCTGCTTTATAAGACTAGTTAGCGTTGCAACGGAACTTATTGAATGTATAGAGAATCGTGCTATAGAAGAAATATGATCCGATCGGTTGGAAAATGGAGAATGATAAAAAGTTAACCAACCCTACATCTAAAGCCCCAATACCCACCCCGAAACTTGGCACCCATCCGCACCACCTTTACACCCCTTGCTTGGTTCACAAGCTAGCGCTACCTGGCTCACTTGGATGGTGTGGGAATCGGGTATTTAAGCTGCCGTTGTGCTATGCTGGTAGACGATGTGGTACTAAACCAGAGAGGAGTGCAGCTGTGCAAGGCTAATGTTTTGTCATTTGTGTGAAGAAAACGGGAGGGAGATTGGACTTTGGGCCTTTTGTGTGTGTGTGTGTGTCTGTAGCTGTTTTGGCAAATAGCATGTGGCCTCCTCCTCCACGAGATAAACAAAACCTGTGTGACGTGTCAATGGCCGGGCCGCAGTTGGAGGCGGCCGAGTAAATTTGAATTCAAAAAAAATTAAAATTTAAAATAACACAAAGTATTAGCAACCAATATTTAATGGCGGCGGTGCTCCCTTCACGGTCGAAGACGAGAAGACCGAACAGAGGAACGAGAACGGGAGAATAGAAGAGCCGGTGGCAGATCGCGTAAATTCACGAAAGTACAAGGGCAATGGCATGCGGGCTTGCGGATGGAGCCGGGTGGAGCTACTTTTTTCAGCTCCATCTCGTACATGTCTTTTGTCTCAGCATGTTTTAAGGGACTCCTTGGGTGGAACTATTTTGTTTTACCTTGTTTGGCACAAAACGGCTCCAAACAGCTCCAGGAGCCGGTGGTGGAGCTGTGTTAAACGGGGCCTTACACCCCCTGCCTGGTTCACAAGCCAGCGCTACCTGGCTCACTGGGACGGTGTGGGAATCGGGTATTTAAGCTGCCGTTGTGCTATGATGGTAGACGATGTGGTACTAAACCAGAGAGGAGTGCAGCTGTGCAAGGCTAATGTTTTGTCATTTGTGTGAAGAAAAAGGGAGGGAGATTGGACTTTGGGCCTTTTTTTTTGTGTGTGTGTGCCTGTAGCTGTTTTGGCAAATAGCATGTGGCCTCCTCCTCCACGAGATAAACAAAACCTGTGTGACGTGTCAATGGCCGGGCCGTAGTGGGAGGCGGCTTCCTCTCCATGGTGCAGTTTGACAAACTTGGGCAAGGTAATCCTTCAAGTTACAATTGGTAGTTAAATTAGCTCTGGTCTAAAAATATGGCTCCCTTGCCCGGTGATTCTGGCCCAGTTGCATATATCAGGATCTCAATTCATACAAGCAAACCATCGTCATAAATTCATGCATACCATTCAGTCCAATACCAAGAACAAAGTTTTATATACAAGTATATACATGCACGGACATGGCAAAGATCCCCATTTGCCCTCCCGGTAGAACTCTTTCGGTGCGGGGAAAATTTCGTCAGGTGGCGAAAGAGCCGAAATGGACGAAATTTCCGAAATTTCCAAAATATGTTTGAATCCTCTATCAGAAACTGGCCGAAATTGTGACGAAATTCAGCCAAAATTTAGACGAATTAGGCCGAAATGTAGACGAAATTTTAGCAGAATTTCGCCTAGAACTCCAGAGGCAACAGAACAAAAAGAAAAACACAGCTCAGGATGGCAGGATGCAAAATGTAACCACGTGTTCAACGATTACAAAGTACAAACCACATTCAGATCATACACATCACAAAAGGCCATGCTGGCTGTGCGGCTGTGCGTTGGACCCTGCTGCTGCGTCGCCGCCTGCTCTTCTTCCTCCGGGAAGATTGGGGAGGAGGGGGAGATGCGCCGCTGGCGAGGGACTATGCTGCGGCTACTACTGTCTGCTCTGCAGCTCTGCGCCGCCGAACGGCCGAAGGGGAAATGGGGAATTATGGGTTGGGGAATTAGGGAGTAGGGACCGGGGAGAGGAGCCATGGGAGCGCGTACCGGGCGCAGGCGTCGAAGCAGCCCGCGAGCGCCGCCAGCCGGGAACGAAGCTCCCCTAGGCGCTCAGAGATGCCGACCTTGGCCATCCGGTTCTCGGCCCCGACGTACGCAACAACGGTGAGGCAATGGAGTCGGGAGAGGATGAGGAGGAGAGCTTGGCGGCGCCGCGGCGGTCGGTTGATTAGGTTAAGGTTTAGGGCAATCGGGTCGGCGGGATGCGCTCGAGCCATCAACTACCAAGGCGTGAGCGAAGGAAGGCGGGAGCTAGTTCCTGGGCTGCGCTGTGGGAGTGGATGGCCGGGCCCGTAAATTCAAATGAAGACGAATTTTTTTTGACCGAACGACACATATTTCGTTGGGCTCTCCTCTCAATGCGCAAGTCTCCCTCTCCTCCCTCCCTCTCCCGTTTTATTGTTCCTTTCTCCCCCTATATAAACTCCCCCTTCTCACCTCCTGTGTTACAGACAACTCAGACGAGACATACAGCAAAGCTACAGCTTCTTTGGATTATTTGGGATTCATCGTTCACGTGACACGGCACGTTCGCGCGCGCGCATACGAGCATGGCGAGCAGCGGCTACTCGCAGCCCGCGTCGCCGGCGACGTCCTTCCACCTCTGCCTCTTCCTGGCCACCGCGTCGCTCCTCGGCGCGGCGTCCCTCTACTCGCGCTGCAAGTCGGCGATGGAGAGCCTTTTCGACCAGCTCAGGATCGTCGTCGTCCTCTCCCCGCTGCTGCTCCTGCTCGCTGCGCAGTACTGGGCGGCGACGAGCTGGCGGCGGTCGCGGGACGCGGGAGGCCTCTCGTCGCTGCTCGTGGCGCCGCTGGTGGGGGAATCCTCCTGGTACGACCAGCAGCGGGACGGCGCCAGCGGGGCGTCGTCGCCGTGGGGCGTGGCGCTGGTGCTCGTGCTGCTGCTGCTGCTCATCTCCTACCAGTCGTGCTTCGAGGACTGGTGGTTCCCGCTCATCAGCCGCCGGTGAGCTCGCTCAGATCGTTGCAGCTAGCCAGCTAAGAGTGGAGGAGAATTGGCAGGGCAGATTTTTTTTCCGTGTGGACTCTGGAGTCCGGACTGTCAGGTGTCTTAATTAGGCTATCAGCAATTAATATTGGATGTAATGGCAGTAAAAGCTGTAACTGTTGTGCTATAAATAAACAACAGTACTCGTGCATGTTGCCACCATCAAATCCTTTCAGTCCTTGAACTAGCTAGCCCTGTGGTCTGGACTTAAATCAATCGACTTTTCTCTGACTTATGAAATTCAAGACTGATCATATAAGCGTCAATAGCCACTTTATTTAAAACATAACCTCTAAACATTTATTTTTATAAATCTAATCTTTTTTATGAATATATCGAATCCGGCAAATACCTACCGGGCTAATTGAGACAATGATTAGCATGCACACTGGGCGTTTCGTGGCACTTCCTGCGGACGGGTTGCTCTAGTGAACATACCGTCGACAGCAGCCAAAGCCCCTCTCCAACATCGGTCGGTAGTAGCAGGAGAAAGAAGGGGATGACAGAGGGAAGGAAGAAGAACAGTACAGGAGCAAAACGGTCTTACAGTGGCATATATCAAAGAAATCATCTTTTGGACTGTCATTTTTTTCAATTGGTCTGCTTTAAAGAGGCATAAATCCAATTTTGTCACTTCTCTTAATTTTATCGTGGCTAGCTGTTTACTTCTTCTACCTCGGTAGTACCTGAGTGCTTGTAGAGATCATACGACGACGACCCGATCGGTTTACAGGAACACACTCACAATGCTATTTCATTCGCTTGACACACACACACGACTTTTATGTGGCATATATCGTTCATGTACTGAAAACCAATTCTAGGCGCCGTTTGAAGCAATATTTTCGGCTTCTGCGAAATTTGAACTGTTTTCTGTACAAAATCTGTACTGTTTCACGTGAAATTCCTTTAAAAATAGTCTTCTAAACAGTCCGTTAAATTAGACAAACCCTACGCGTGTTAATTCGGATTCACACGGTAGATCTCTCATCTCTCCCCTCCCTAATTTTACCGTACCAAAAGCGAGTTTTTATTAAAGCCCAATAATAAAGGCCCATCATAGGCTAGTAATCCAAGGCCTAATCTGATAGGCCCATTAAGACCCACAGTACGATGGGCTTTGGCTCTGGACTCGGATCGGCTCGAGCCCAAAGCTAAACCTCTTCGAGCGATGCCCGCACCAGCAAACAAGTAACTACACCCCTGACACCGACAGGGGTTTCGAACTGGCGCCAATCATTCCCTGATTCCCTCCTCCAACTCTAGGATTCCCCACCTTGTACTCCACCATGGCGGGAGCCACCGCCGCCACCCCGATGGACATCGACGCCGCCGTGCCGCCGGCGGGGGCGGCCTCCAAGGGCAAGGCGCTGCTCTCCGCCCCCGCCGGCAAGGCCGCGCCCTGGGTCGAGAAGTGAGATAATTGGTTTTTTAGGACTCTAAACGTTGGGCTTCGCATATTTAGGACTCCAAACGTTGGCTTCGCAAAATTAGTACTTATATCATTGACATTTGATTTCTATGGTATTATACCTTATTTATTATTTTTTAATTCCTTTTCTTAATGCTTGGCACCTAATATGACTCTTATGCCCCTCTTTCCTTAATCACGTATCTGGAAGGTGGAGCGAGTCCAATTTCTGTATTTTGCACAAAGGAGAAAAAAAATATTATTATTGTACAGTATCTAAGTAAGCAACTGCCACAAAGATCTGATTTTGGCTATAAGCTTCCCGTGACGACGAATCAAGGATCACGAGAAAGCTAGAATCTTTTGCCCCCAACTGAAATCAAGCAAAGCAAACATCAAGGATAACCACTGAAGAGTTTCAGACTCCAGACAGGCCCTCACCTTCTTGTGGTTCTCGACGGGCAGCGGCATCTTGCGCTTGGGCACACGGATGGAGCGGAGGCCGACGAGATCCGGGTCCTCGACGACCTCGAGTTCGGACGGCTCCTCGCCAGCGGACGACTCGACTCGCTCCACCTCCCAGGTACGTGATTAAGGAAAGAGGGATATAAAAATCAAATTAGATATCAAATATTAAGAAAAAGGATTAAGAAATAATAAAAAAGGTATAATACCATAGAAATCAAAATGTCAATGATATAAGTACTAATTTTGCGAAGCCAACGTTTGGAGTCCTAAATATGCGAAGCCCAATGTTTAGAGTCCTAAAAAACCAATTATCTCGTCGAGAAGTACCGGCCCCAGTCCCTCGCCGACGTCGCCGCCCACCGCGACATCGTCGACACCAGTAAGTGGCCGCAGCCCCGTTTGTTCCGGGCACCACCTGTATGATTGTTAAACCGCCGCTTAGTTTGGTGGTTCGGTGCGGCGTTTTAGGGTTTTTGGGAGCGATTCGATTCCATTGGGTTTTGGACTTGGTGGTATTTTAAATAGGGTTTCTGTGGGTGAGTTGGTGCGACCACATGGGGTGTTATGTGATCAAGTCATATAGTATAGCTTTACTAGCGATTTGATTAGATTTGGTGGTTCCATATGGTTGGGATTTTGAAATTTTCTAATATAGCTGCTAGTCATTCGCGATTGATTTCATGCTTTAGGGGAGGTTCGATATGGTTCGCGTTTTAGTAGCTAGTAATTTGCCAGATCGATCTGATGCCTTGATTGTTGTTTAATTCCATGTTGGTCTCCATCCTGTTGATTAGCTCCGGGTATTGTTAGTGATCTGATGTGATTTTTACTTATTTACTGTCGCCTGTAATTTTGGGTGAGAACTGTTCTGCTTAAGTGATTTTGGTGTGTCTTGGTTGTCATATGGGTATTTCATCCCCAAATTTAGCTCTTAAGTTGTAACATGGTATTACTTAGTAACCTCTTGGCACTACTCCCTCTGGGGCTAGGAAGTAAGGCCTACGGTGTTCATTTTCCATTTGCTTCCAATAGTTCGACTCTTGCTTGCTTTTTCCCTAGGGTTATGATGTTTTTTTCCTGGGTATTGCTGTTTCGGCCTTTTATACATGGTTCTGTAATTTATGCTCTTGACCATTTGGGCTGTAATCTGATGATTTTATGTCATTTCATTTATTACAGTTGACAGGCTTACCAATGAGAATAGGCTTCCACATTTGTTGCTCTATGGTCCACCTGGCACTGGGAAAACATCAACGATATTGGCTGTTGCGAGGAAGCTATACGGGTCTCAGTATGGCAACATTATTCTGGAACTCAACGCATCAGATGAACGTGGGATTGATGTTGTAAGGCATCAGATACAGGACTTTGCTAGCGCACACAGCCTCTCTTTTGGGTATACATTACAAGTCTTTCTTGAGATGCACCTTTACATTTTGCGAAATTAATTATTTTGGGATGGTTCTTAGGTGGTACTCTTTGTGTGTGTGAGCGTTGGGGGGGTAATGTCTTAGTTTAACCTTTGATTGATTAAGGCCTTATTCCTTGGTCTAAGGTGGATCTAGAGTTGCATGCTGGGAAAGAGATCCCTTGTGTTGAACATGAGAGGTCATATATTGTTGTAACTAGCTTCTATTAGGCAGTTATCATCTGAACCAAATACTCTCTATAGAGTTTGCATACTTGCATGTGTCTCATGATACCCACATTTTGTTGTCACTATCTCTTATCTGCATTAGGGCTACTGGTATAATTGAATGAACTATTGAAGTTTTAATATATGATCAATCAAGCAATTATATTATTATTCTTCATAGTGCCACAAAGTAAAATATTTTGTATTTAACTTATGTAGAGCAAAACCCTCTGTTAAGTTGGTCCTCTTGGATGAAGCAGATGCCATGACCAAGGATGCACAGTTTGCGTTGCGAAGAGGTTTTTGTTGTTCAAGGTTTTCTTTTTGACCCACTGTAATATTGCTTTTTTTTCTTAAATTAATTTACTCTGCCCTTCCTTACAGTCATTGAGAAGCATACAAGGAGCACAAGGTTTGCACTCATATGCAACCATGTCAACAAAATCATCCCAGCACTACAATCAAGGTGCACTAGGTTTAGATTTGCTCCACTTGATGGCACTCATGTTAGAGAGCGTCTTCAACATATAATAAAATCCGAGGCGTAAGCACTTATTTTCCTTGTAAAATTATATTAGAAATCTAGAACTGTCATTAGCTTTCTCAGTTTTTATGCTTGAATTTCTTTACTACTTGTGTTGGGACTTGAGAAGTCAGTAATTTTTTTTACATGATAATGCTTAATTTCTGCATGTTCTTGCAGGCTTGATGTAAATGAGGGTGGCTTGACAGCACTGGTGCGGTTAAGCAATGGTGATATGAGGAAGGCTTTAAATATATTGCAGGTTATGCCTGAATACTCAAGTATTGTTGAGCATTCTAAACCTGCTGTCTTTTACCATGGGTTTGTGATACTTAGTTAATGAAAAATATAGGGTGGGTTCTTTTGGACTGATGATTTATGGCTTAAATATTTGAATTCTAACTGTTCACGAGATGCAGTACACAGGAAAATAGTCGCATGTGATTTTAGCCGGTACAGCTGAACTCAGTACACTTTTTACTACTATTTTTCTATTAACCATGTTTTGAAAAAAACACACCGTTTAAAAGCTAGTTACTATAGACAGTATAAGTATAAGTCAACTTTAAGCCTAAAAGAATCCAGCCATAAAAGGTTCCCATGTGTTTGGGAGAGTTGAAAAAGACAAGAAAATATTGCATGTTAAGATCTGGATGAAGCATAGTTCTTTCTGATTTGCATAACAAGAACATAGGACGTTTGGTTCAACTAATGCCATTCTTACAATATTATATTGCATCAAATACTTGTGAGACGTCTGTAGGTCTTAAGTTCGCCATTTAGCCTAACCATATGACATGGTTTGTTTTTTGATATCCATTATTTTGTTCCATTGGCTGGTGTGCCTATAACAATTGGTTTGAGACTGACTTACCTTGCCTTTTTATGTGCAGTCAACAAACATGGCATCCCAGCAAATAACAGAAGAAGCTGTCTACCTTTGCACGGGAAACCCCATGCCGAAAGACATTGAGCAGATAGCATTTTGGTTACTAAATGAATCATTTTCAACCAGCTTCAAATGTATCCTTAATTACCAGTACTGTCCTCCTAACAATTCACACTTATTGATCTAGAAGTGTGTCTTATGCAATTTATGTCCTTATCTGCTTAGATATATCTGATATGAAAATGAGAAAAGGGCTGGCCTTGGTTGATATCATACGGGAGGTCACTATGTAAGCGCTCCCTCCTGCTCCCTCCTGCTCCCCTGCCCTTCATTCCTTCTAAACCTCTTTATTCTTCAAATCTTCCAAAACCTTCTTATAATTCTTTAAATAAATTTCTTGCAGGTTTGTGTTCAATATACAAATGCCCTCTGATGTACGTGTAAAGCTGATTAATGATATGGCAGATATTGAGTATGTCCTGTTCATACTTTTAAAGCTGAATTCTAGTCAAAAGTTAATATGCCATCTTTCTAATTCATCTGGAATTATGCATGCCCAGTTGCCCACTGCCTTACCATTAGATTTTACTGCATCATTAATTAATTATGTTTTGCTGATGATTCTGCTCAGATTGACATCTAACTGTGATAGTAATATTGTATTCTCAAAAGTCAAAATTGCCATATGTGTTTTTCTGATTTATGCATGTTATGTTGTTCAGGATAGTCATTTTAGTTCACACAAAAAGTAGTTACCCTAGTTTTGTGAGTACTGTAACAAATTCAAGGCCAGCAATATATTTCCTGGCTGACTGTGCTCGTACCCTTGGACCTTATTTAACTTTTTAAAAAAGCAGTAAGTAATATAAATCACATTGCTGAAATGAAATGGTGCCACACTGCAAAACATTCTTTTTGTGTGGCCAACTTTGCATGTGAGTTCTCTATGTGTGTAACATGTAGATTTTCAGAAAGTGAAAATTGTGGTAGTTTTGGTGAAGCAATTACTTATAATCGACCTTTGCCTATCCGGAATATTTGAGATAGTACAGTACTGGATAGTGACCTAATGTGATCCTCTGAAATATTCCCCACTCCCCAGTATGCGAGCTATGATTCTGCTGGGAAAAGTAGGATAACCATTCCTGGTATATACCCTTGAATTGTTAGCAACGTTGTTCATGGTATCTCTGTTCTTCTGTGTGCAGGTACCGGCTAAGCTTTGCTTGCAATGACAAGCTGCAGCTCGGGGCACTGATATCAACTTTCTCGGCTGCTCGCACCGCTATGGTTGTTTCTGCCCAGTAATTTCAGCTACGTGATGATTTTTTGTCGCCCTTTGCTGCCCACTCGAATCTGGAAATGATGCGGTAGCTATCTTCATCTTGTCTGTATCTAGCATTAAGCTTAATGCATGGCGAGGAGAATTTTCCCTGTAGATCTGTCTCACTGCTCGACGTGCTAGCTGCTTGGGACCTTGGGAGTGCTTTATAACTGAACTGTAACTGGATGCTGTCAAGTGTAGGTGTGATGTATGATGCATGTAACATATTATGCAATAGTAAAGTATTCACAACTCAACTCTTCACGACGCCCAGAACTTTTTGATCGAGTGTATGCTATACACCGCCCCCGGATTAGCCTGTTAAACCCAACGAAATGCTGTTGGGAAACAAGAAACACAAGTCAACCGTCCAGAAAAGAAAAGCGGTAAAGCAATCGGCATCAGGTAGGTTCCCCAAAATGGCGAATCCTTGCATTATTCCATTGAGACATCCATATTCCATGCGGCTCTTATATTCAAAGGTAGCTACCATGTTACTAAGTCCAGTTGCCGGCAGCCTGCTCCAGACCTTGTGCTCCGGCTTGTGAGTGCTCTCGAAGTCCACATGAACAAAGGCCCGCTCTACTTCTGGCAGCTTCTCAATCCTACCCTGCAGCGATTCACCGATGGTGTGAGCTTCTCTCAAGGGCATATCCTCCGAGAGCTCGATGTCTACCTGTGTCGTCGCAGGAGCAGAATATACCATAAGATCTTGGATCACACTGCTAGTAGAATGCAGGATGGAGTGGAGCGGCACAAAGCCTTCTTTTCTGATGCATAATCTGTATTGCTATGAACTGACCTCGACAAAGTAGAGGGCTCCAAAGCTGTAAGCCCGAACCGTGTCAACCCTCTTCACGCGAGCATCGTGCTTCATGGTGAGGTACGTTAGCATCTGCAGCATCTCTGGAGGAGCGCAACGACCCACCAGTGTAACTGCACGAAGAAAGAGTTACAACCACAAGCTGATCAAGAATTCAAACTGAGACTACGCATATAGGTCCTTGGTAAGAATGCAGTGTCTGCATTTGAGTTGAACTCATAGGGCGTAACAATGTTGGCAGGGTTGTTTGGACAAATGCAATGTCTGCATTTGTGCTAAACTATTTGGCTAATCTTGTAGCTAGTGGCACTCAAGCTTGCTCTGGCTTCAAGAAAGTACACCTAAACAATTATGTAAGGGACTTGAATGAGTATCTAAAGGTGAATGTGACTGGAGATTAGGTTCAAAACCACCCGAGGAAGTGGAGAAAACATTATGCAAGGATAGGCAAGCTCCATAAATTAAATGGTGCTCTTTAGGATAAAAATACCTACACTATCAAACTTGCTCATGAGAATTACACCGGTTATATCAAGGTAATTCCAAAATTTGAATTGTCATGCAATTTCTTTAAACTTGAAGGCATTCTATATGTAGCAACTTATTCATTCATTGTAATTTTTGCTAGGACAAACGGTCTGATGCTGACTACCTGAACACTCCACTTGAGCACTATCATGAGATGGTCATTATCTTTGGGAATAGCATGACTACAAGAAAGTATGCAAAGGAATCAAACGAGCCTTTTGGTGTAGATGTCACATAAATAGAAGACAATGAAACAACAAAAAACTCCAACATATTCTCCAGAAATAGGGAAGGGAAATGAGGGTGTTGAATAGGTCACAAAGTCAGGGAAGTATAGAGGTGACTCCTCGACAAATAAAACATCACCAAAGAGGACCAAGATATGCACAAATGATGACATGTTCAATTTCATAGGCACTGAGCTTGACAAACTAGATAAAACTATAGAGAAGATTGGTACTGCACATACCAATGTTCCTGAGGACTCGTGGGACAATTTGGTGGATCTCCCTGGATTTGAGGAAGCATATATGAGCCACTACTATGCTTATTTATGTGATAACATTGCTCTTGCACGGGCATTCAACAAGCTTAGTGTCTCAAACAAGATTATTTAGGTTGCTAAATACATCAGCAATCATAATATCTAAAACTACATGGTACTAGGTACGTTTTCACCTACTTTCTTTGTATCTTGCTAATATATTTTGGCTTATCAAGGCAAGTCTAAAAATATTATTCATGGGCAATGCATCTGCATTTGCATAATTCCTTAGTGAGCTATACTTTGCAAATTTATATGTTGATATGCCTTTCTTTGCTGCAGACTAAAATAGAAGAGAGATGCTCTTTGTTATTGCCATGAATGGGTGGTGGGCTAACTTTGTCGATTGATTGTTGGGTTGTTTTGGGATGACTCGAAATGTGCCATTGGTAGTTGTTGTAGCGGTGCGGTGCTTCCCTTCTCCTACGGCCCGATGCCCTGCGGCTTGCCTCCACCTTGCACATGATCAGCTGGCTTTGCTCCTTGCTTGGTGGTGGCCGATGAGAGGTGGTTGTGTGATATTTGGGTTTGGCCTTGGATGGGGAGGGGAATGAGAAAACGAGTTGGCCTACTAGTGCCGTGGACTTTCCGCTCCCTTCTCTTCTATCAGTTGGTTTTGTGGCTCTGCCTTGCCGTGCTTTCTCGATTGCTTTGCTGTCCCCGTCTGGCTGTGGCGTCCAGAGGTGTTGTGCTGGCCCTTACTATTGCCTTGTGACTACCGGTTGATATTTTGGTGTCCAAATGAGATTTTGCTTCTTTTTTTACGGGTATTACAAGTGCCCCCAAGAACACTCTTAGGCCATGGTGAAGGCCAAAAGAAGTGAGAGGTAGTAGTGTCAAAGCAATTGCACGTTCTTCCACTCTATCAATTTCCACCCTATCAATATCTGACGGCAAACAGAGTAGGATGCCCCCCAATGTCTCTGTTTCCTTTTATTAGCCATTAAGTATTTTAGTAATTGTTTTGTAAAGTATTCATTTGGCCCCTCCTCATGAGTGAGCGAAGTTATGATCTTCTTAGTAGGCACAGAGCCAAATTTAAATCAATAGAAATGCAACTTTCTTTTGTATTATTATGCTATGTTTTTCTATGATTGTCACTTTTTTGGCTAAAAAATTGTTGTCAGTGTAGTCTCCTATATCTAAATCCTGGCTCCGCCCCTGTTTTGACTCGAGTTGTTCATGTTTTTGTTGTTTACCCGAGGCAAAGGGCAGCTGCCTCTTGTGTAGGTTGCACGTTTCATGATATATGGGAGTTTATCCGTCCGTCTGATACAGGGTGTGCCGGTCCTCGATGTGGGGGGATGGAGTGACCATGCTCGGATGCCCCCCAAACAATCTCCTGTAAGCGCATAGCTCACTAGTAAAGAACACAGCAGTGCGACAAGTGTTTGCCTCTTCTTGAGAACGCCAGTTTCCGCTGTTCGTGCCGCGCACGGCGCACCCGACCCCGAGCGTCCGTTCGTCGGCTGCCCGACGAGCGCCGACAAGGCATGAGCCATCCCCGGCTAGGACACGTACGACGTACGTGTGCTTTCCGCTGCCCGCTGCTCATCTTGATTCGTGCTCGCCGCGCGAAATGACAAACATCAACGACATCGTGCGCCCATTCCGGCCGTGAGGCCCTCGCACGCCCGCCGGTGCCCGAGTGCGTGACGCGCATTTATACTGGCCTCGCGCACTGCCGGCAGCGATCCACTCCGGTTTTCCAGGAAAAAAAATGATAGCAACAACGTCGCCTGAGAGATTCGAACTCTCGCGGGGAAACCCCATGTACTTAGCAGGCACACGCCTTAACCACTCGGCCAAAGCGACTGTTGTGCATGGCGGTCTCAAAATTTTATACTAGGAGTAAACGTAAAACAGCGCGCATGGATAAATCTCCTCATCTATTGTGAGTTGGACACTGAAACAAACATTTCATGTACATGAGAAACAGACGTGTTGATAGCACGACTAATCGAATTGCCATGGAAAAAGCAGCAGTTTTCGATACAGAAAGTTAGAAAAACAGGAAACTGTTTGGGACGGCACGGGAAGTATTAGAGGTTGTTTATATTGACTTTTGATAAATAGTAGTGATTGATGAATAGTAATGTATTATATAAGAAATACAGTACAATAAAATACGCTATAATATTCGAACCGTCATGCGACTTACGGAATTGTGATATAATAAAATACAATGTATGTTAAAATATGTGAAAATAAAAAATAATGGCTAATAAATAGTAGTGATTGATAGTAGCAGTTTATAAAAAGTAAGAAGCTTATATTGACTTCTATTTTAAAAATCGATGTCAAAAAATAGAAGAAAATATAAACAGATTGTCGTGCAATCTGCGCAAAAAGAATCAACAAACCGAGGTGCGTTTCGTGCCAGCCCGGCTCGAGCCGAACGAGAGGGTCTGGCACTGCTAGCCCAGAAAAAAACTAAGCAAATCACACTCCTAAGGGCATGTACAACGCGTCGTCTCGGCCCGTCTCCGTCTTCACTTTTTTGCAAAAATCACCTCAGTTTGGCTTGGAGACGGTCGCCCCGTCGCCTCGCGAGGCGACGGCGAGGGCCCGTGCTCCGAGGCCCAAGCGCCGCGAGGAGCAGCGTTGTACGGCTCGTCTTCTCATCTCGATGGCGCACGCGGATCCCGCGCGGGCGCGCGCGGATTCTGGTTTTGGACGCGCGCGGGATCCCCAGTGAACAGCAGCAGCGGCCTTCCCGGCGAGGACGGTGCCGGCCTTCCCCGCGTCGACGGTGCCGGCCTTCCCCATTACGGCAGCAGCGGCGTAGGAGGAGGCCCCGCGGAAGGCGAGTGCCGACCTAGGGACCCCTCCCGGCGAGGAGGGGACCGCGAGGTGCCGCGCCTGAGGCCGAATCTGAGGCCCGCCGACGCCAGGAGCACGAGGGAGCTCGCCACCGACGCCACCATGGGAGAAGCAGCAGCTCGGATTTTGGGGTTTGCTTTAGCGAGTGCGCTCGGTCGGTGTCGACCGTGTGAGCCTTCGGTTTTACAGGAGCCGCCTCCGAACCGAGAGCTCACGAGCCCAACAAAAGTACTGACCAGCCCTTTCCAAACTTACCTTGCCATGCCGCAGGAGCAGCACCAGGTGGCGGCGGCGGCGCAGGAGAGGAAGACCTTGTGTTATATGTCCCTGGAAACAAGAGGATGGTTATATTGCAATGAGTTCTGATATGTGGTTATATTGCTTATATTGTCCTCTCTCTCCAAATTAAAGATTCACTTCTTGTGTTGTTGTTTTCTGCTTTCCATGTGATTTGGGGTCCAAAGATTCACTAGTGGAAAGGTTGGATTATTGAGTAGTTTTGGAGCAAAAGTCCATGGATTGATACTAGCAGTTCCCAGTGCCAAGCAAGTACATATTAGAAAATTTGGGATTTTGTTACACAGTGTAGAGGATTAATTAGGTGATATAGTTCCATGTTTTAGCTTTCCTGTTCTCTGCTTAACTCTACATTTTAGTTTTGCTCAAATTGTTCTTGATTTCGGATTGCTTGCTGTAAAGAATACACTGGTATGTGGTTCTCAATGAGTTCTGATATGTGGTTCTCAATGAGTTCTGATATCTACATATGTATGCTATCCTGTTTCTTGGACCATTGGCTCCAATGTGTTTCTTGTATCATCTCGGTTGGTATAAAGTTTCTGCTTCTTCTGTAAGTGAAATAGCAGCAGGCCAGCAGCTGGACTCAAATTCCAGACTTGGAAATGCTTATGTACTAAACATGTCAACCATAATGGAAGAAGTACACTGAAGGAGCATTTGCTATATACTGTTTGCTCATGTTATTCATCGACTGACCACTGTTTCATGAACAAATCAAGGCATATGATTCTCACTTGTTATCATGTATATATGAGGTCCATATTTGTAAGTTGGTACAAAAAATCCATATATTTTGCACATTCCTTTTCAGTCTTACTTCCAAAACTGACAAAATGACAAAACATAACAATAATTTGATAGAGCATGTGATTTTGGACAAGTATCACTTCTGTGCAGTTTGTCAAGTGCACTTGAAATATGTCACTGGGCAAATCTCTGTTTATCAGTTTTATCCATAACTTATATATCCATTCAGATCTTACTTATATATCCAGTGGAAAGAGCAAAGTGAGCAAGTGGCTCTGGATGACGAAGAGCATATGGATGTGTGGAGCTCCCTTCTGAAATTTGATTGTGTTTGTGTGCTTGATGGATATTACTATTTAGGTGTAACGGTGTAAGCCATACCAGTGAAGGACGATGGGATTGACATCCAAGAATTGAGTTCTGAATAATTTGGGAGTTTACTGAATGCCCACCCACATTATATGCAGCCTGACAACATATTGTTCAAAAATCAGTTGTAAGAGAAATTCAAATATGACAAGTGATAACAGTATAATTGCTAAAAGTTTGATAACCATATACCTTCAGAATCCATAGAATTCTATGTCCAAGAATTAGTCCATAGAAAAGTACTGATAACCATACCTTTCATTGGTATTTTAGCCCCAATTTTAGTTGATACCTTTCAGTAGCTACATTTTCTCTTATTTCCTTCACATGGGGGAGCTTGAAGTCAGATGGGCTGTCCCATGGAGAATCATGATATGTGATATGTGATTCTGATGACTTAATTTAGTTTGATCATTGTCTGTCAAGTGTCAACTGCATACAACTTTACTTTTGCTCTGGAGTCTCAGAATTTCTTAATTTAGTTCCATTAGTTTGATCATTGTCTGTCTAGCATAAAGCATATCTCTAAATATGTATTGGATTGCTAATGACAACATACTTTTTCCTGAAATTATCTGATGAATGGACTTTGCTTGTAACTTTGCTGTTGCAAGGAGTATATACTTTTGCTGTTTGAACTCCATCGATTTCTAAAGGAGTATATACTTTTGCTGTTTGAACTCCATCGATTTCTAAAGGAGTATATACTTTTGCTGTTTGAACTCCATCTATTTCTAAAGGAGTATATACTTTTGCTGTTTGAACTCCATATATGTATATACTTTGCTTGAAAGAACTTTGCTGTGAATCTGTATGCAGTTTTCTTGTGTGAAAATGGTGTAATCATATTATGTTATATTTGAGTTATGAAAAATCCGTTATATTACATTATATATAAATATACTATTTATATTGATGGTTCCAAAAAATATTGTAATCATGATCATCTTATTTTTTGTTTGATCTGTTTTGTGTCAATAAGCATCACAATGGTTTACATGAATAATATTCACACTTAATTTTAACTACATGCAAGCATTAAACAAACAATAGACAGCTAAACAGACAGCCCACTGTACACGCTGTCTGTTTAGTCGTCTGTTTGTCATGTGATATCACCATACAGACAGACAGTCTGTCTGTGGGTTGTTCATGCCCTAACCCACCCGGCCAGATACTGCCGTGCCGTGCGCACGTGCACAATCCCATTCGATTCCCGAGCACTCCACACGCAGCCTCCCTCACCGCAACCGCGACGGCGACGACGCGGCGCCCCGCGCACCACCGTTTCAGTCACACCACCGTTTCCAACAGCCGCGGCGCCGCACGAATACAGACTTCGCTTAGTGCCCAATGCCCCAATCCAACGCAACCCCCGTCCTCCGCGATTGAGTTCGAATCAACCCAGAGGCCAAGCCAAAAAAACCCTAAACCCTCCCCTCCCGGCCATGGCAGCGTCGCTGCTTCTCCGAGCCACGCGCCGGCGAGAGCTCGCCTCGCCTCTCGGAACCGTACGTTCCCCCCTCTCTCCCTCCTTTCCTCTCCCTACCTTCCTCTTTTCTCGTAACCGTCTGGTTTCATTAGGCTTATGCACGCGCGGTGGTTTCCATTCCCCGATCTGTAGCGGTGCGATTTGTTTTTGACAAATTTTGCGCGGATTTGATCGGATCGAGCCAGGGGTGACTAATTGTTCGATTACGTGTTGACTCTTGCGGTTCCTCATCTGATAGGCGTTCGCCTTTTTGTTTTGTCTCCCCATTGTTGTAGAGGCGAAGATGAATGCGCTCTCTAGGTGCAGGGTGAAATTTGAATTTATGATTCCCACTGATGGTGTTGTGGTGTGCTCATGTGATCGTTTCAGTTTTTCTAATAGCGTGAGTTGAGAATGCATGCTCTGTAACAACTGGATCTGTGTATCTGCTATTAAGTGGAGGTGGCGAGTAGTGGGCGGTGAGAGAGTGAGGAGGAGAGTACTTACCTTGAGCAAGTACAATAGTATAGCCAACTAGTGGCTATAACATTTGTCTATTTCATCTATAGTCTTCAAAAAAATAGTTTATATAATAATGTAGCTATTACAATAACTATTTGACCCCACGTGTAAGATAGTGAAATGCATATTTTTACGTGCTATAGCTAGCTGTAATTTAGTAGCCAGCTTCCTTCTCTCTTTTCCTTTCTCTCTCTGCCACGTAAGATTTTGTTGATATTATATTTGCTATAGTTTGCTGACTAAGCCTTATTGTACCTGAACAAGTACAATAATGGTCAGCATTTTTGCTGATGTGGAGGAGAGAAGAGAGGAGAGAGATGAGAGCTTGGCTCTTAGAGCAAGTTTAATAAGGCTGACTGTGCTAGCTACAAGGGAATCCATGTCAGCATAGTCCTATGTGGAGGGGAGAGAAAAGGAGAGAGAGAGCCAAGCCGACTCCCATGCAAGAGTCAGGCTATAGCACAGGGAAAGATGCATTATTCATGCATGTACCCATAGAACTAATTGCTATACACATGCATGTATTAAATTATCAATACCCATGTATGTATTAAATGATTGAGAGCTCTTGTGGAGACAACTTATAGCTAGCTTATTATATGAGTTGACTGCATCATTATCTTTTGATGATATGGAAATGTATTAGAGGTAGCAGCTATCTGTACTATTAAACTTGCTCTTATGCAAGCAACAAGCTGGGCACGGGAGCCTATGCAGTGGTGGGCCAAGATAATAAATGTATGTGAGGAGGAATAGGAAAGAGAATGTGAGACATGGTACCACATAATAATAAAAAACATTTTGTAGACAAATAGAAGATAAATTATTGTATAACTTGGCTCTTATAACTTGACTTATAGCCAAACACTTGGCTCTATTATTGGACTTGCTCTTAGGGTTGGCGCAAAGGTTAATAAATCATTAATGATGCAGGGTCATGCTCATGGATGGCTTGGACAAAAAACATGAAATAGGGTAAGTGCATATTTGGGTACTTAGCATTTATTAATGTACATAACTCGAATGCATTGGTGCTGGCTGTGGAAGTGAGGAGTGTGGAGCATGTCTGATTTTGCGTCAGATGCATTTAGTGCATTTCTTTGGATATTTGCGCATGGCTACATGCAATGGAGACAACAACCAGAAATGGAGTGTCGTTAGCGGAGTTGTTAGGGCAGTCCCAATGGAAGAAACTGACACAATTTCCGTAGCACAAGAAATCATGTATAGAAACTATCTTCCACAGTGGAGGTGTTTTCGAGTAATAATTATTTTCTCTTTCTCTCTCCCAACTCTATCTTCTTCCTCCAACGAGAGTGTGCCACGAGCCCCCTAGAAACTGGTGGTTTCTTCCCAATGGCGATTTCATAGTTTCTTGGTGCATTGGGTGGAGTGAAGACCTGATTTCTTCATGAGGAAACCGTTTCTAGGATTTGTGCTCTCTTTCATCATTAATTACGTTGCCATGTCAGCATTTTGCCTACGTGGCAAGTCATTTAATGAGGATAGAAACCATCATCAATACACCATTGGGACTGCGATCACTTTTGTTGGTCGTTCCTCAAGAACTGGATTGGGGCTTCATATGCTGTTTTAATTAGCAGCCACGCCATATTAATGTCCAGCATGTACAGGGCAAGATTGCAGCATTTCATGCATACTGACATAAGACTATAAATACATGTCATTGCATTAATAGAAGAATTCAGTTGGTGTTCCATGTACTTGCATGTTATCACTGGAAAGTGTTTCGCTTGTCTCCTGTCTATTTAGTTTTCTCCACACAGTCCAACTGAAGGGTGTGGCACCCTATCTGGCTATCCCTGTCAACCATTAGTTCTCTTGATGATCACATGGAAATTTCCTAAACTATCATTTTGAGTGTGAATTAAGTGCACTTATGCTAGCTATATACTGTTATGCTGCCTGAACCACCCGATTTGGGTTCAATAAACCCTGAAACTGAAACACAGCGGAGCTGCTCCCTGGCTACCTGCCTCATTTGTCTCATTCTCGTGCAAATCAAGTTTTCCCTTGCTCCTGTTTCAAGAATATCTCTCTTTTTCTAATATTCTGTTGCATTCTCACGCAAATCAAGAGTTCTCTTTTTTCCTGTTTTAGGAATATTGCCTTCCTTTTGTTTTTGATTGCACAGATCCTTCCTTTTGTTCAATTCTATAGATTAAAATCGTAAATCAATATATAGCCTGCTCCATGTTACCTTGGCTATTCATTAAACTTTTTCGCCCTTCAGTTGACTGCCAATGTTCAATCGACATGTGCTGCCAATGTTTGTTCAAGGTGGGGTAGTTTTGCAAGAACTTTCAGGTAATGATCTTACCTTGGTTCGCACACAATTTAGTGGAATTTTTTGCACTTTGCACAGCACGACTTCAACTTTTTTTGTGTCCTTTTTATTATTATTTCAGCACAAAACCAACTGGAAATGAGGTTATCGGAATTGATTTGGGAACAACTAATTCTTGTGTTTCTGTTATGGAGGGAAAGGTGAGAGACCTTGTAGATTCTTCATGTAATGCTTTGCTTTCTTTTCAGCTTTTTTTTAATTTGTTTAATTAAGCCAGTAAATGACAGCAGAACCCAAAAGTGATAGAGAATTCGGAAGGCACCAGGACAACACCATCAGTTGTCTCCTTTAATCAGAAGGGAGAGCGGCTTGTTGGAACTCCAGCCAAGCGTCAAGCAGTGACTAACCCACAAAACACTTTCTTTGGTACAAAGCGTCTGATAGGACGGCGCTTTGACGACCCACAGACACAGAAAGAGATGAAAATGGTACCATATAAAATTGTTAAGGCTCCAAATGGTGACGCTTGGGTTGAAACAGCAGATGGCAAGCAGTACTCACCGAGCCAGATCGGCGCATTTGTTTTGACCAAGATGAGGGAGACTGCTGAATCTTACCTTGGTAAATCTGTTTCCAAGGCTGTGATTACAGTTCCAGCTTATTTCAATGATGCACAACGTCAGGCAACCAAGGATGCTGGTCGCATTGCTGGACTTGATGTCCAAAGGATCATCAATGAACCAACTGCTGCAGCTCTGTCTTATGGAACGAACAACAAGGAGGGTTTGATAGCTGTATTTGACCTTGGAGGTGGGACCTTTGATGTCTCTATTCTAGAAATCTCCAATGGAGTGTTTGAGGTTGGTATTTATAAAATTTACACTCCTACTTTCTGTAGCAAGAAAGATTGTTATATGACATTTCATTTTTGTTCTGATCAGCTGATTATGTTGCTGTCAGGTCAAAGCAACAAACGGTGACACTTTCCTGGGTGGAGAAGACTTTGATAATACTCTTTTGGAGTTCTTAGTGAGTGAATTCAAAAGAACTGAAGCTATTGACCTGTCAAAAGACAGGCTGGCTCTGCAGAGGTTACGTGAAGCAGCTGAGAAGGCAAAAATTGAACTCTCATCAACTGCCCAGACTGAGATTAACCTTCCATTCATCACAGCTGATGCCTCTGGAGCAAAACATTTGAATATCACACTGACAAGATCAAAGTTTGAAACTTTGGTTAATAGTCTGATTGAGAGGACTAGAGACCCATGCAAGAATTGCTTAAAGGATGCTGGTATAACTACCAAGGATGTTGACGAGGTTCTTCTTGTTGGTGGAATGACCAGGGTTCCAAAAGTGCAGGAAGTGGTTTCAGAAATTTTTGGCAAGGCCCCTAGCAAAGGTGTCAACCCAGATGAAGCTGTGGCCATGGGTGCGGCTATTCAGGGTGGCATTCTCCGTGGGGATGTTAAGGAGCTTCTTCTCCTTGATGTTACCCCCCTTTCACTTGGTATTGAGACTCTTGGCGGTATCTTCACCAGACTGATCAGCAGGAACACTACAATCCCCACAAAGAAAAGTCAGGTTAGTAAGTATGGCTTTATTGTAAAAACTCAGGTGATTTTATGTTTGTCCCAGTGGATTATGGCCTAACGATAATTTCATTGGCAGGTGATTGCGTTTGTGTTTAATTTCATATTGAGGACTATAGCATTACATAGCATTGTTCGGTACCTCAGATGATTTTGTGATGGTTTCCTGTAAAGAGTTCTGCCCCATGCATTGAATGGTGGATGGTGCTGACTTCTACACTGTAGTTACAATTTTCATTCTACAATAGAACCTTATAAGTTATAATTTGATGTATTTTTCAAGATATCTGACAGGATTTTGTTCTTCTGATCCGTGTAATGTTAGCTTGTTTGCCACCTCCCATTCTCCCTTGGGGTTCCTTTTATGGTTTAGGCCGCCTTAATTCTGGGTGTGCTTTCTGCAGGTGTTCTCAACTGCTGCTGACAACCAAACACAAGTGGGTATCCGTGTCTTGCAAGGTGAACGTGAGATGGCAACAGACAACAAACTTCTGGGCGAGTTTGATCTTGTCGGCATTCCACCAGCACCAAGAGGCATGCCACAGATTGAGGTCGCATTCGACATCGATGCCAATGGAATTGTGACAGTCTCTGCAAAAGATAAGGCGACTGGAAAGGAGCAACAGATCACCATCCGATCTTCCGGTGGGCTTTCCGAGGCTGAGATCCAGAAGATGGTCCAGGAGGCTGAGGTGCATTCCCAGAAGGATCAGGAACGGAAAGCCCTTATTGACATCAGGAACACCGCAGACACTACCATATACAGCATTGAGAAAAGTCTGGGAGAGTACCGGGACAAGATTCCTGCAGAGGTTGCCTCCGAGATTGAGACAGCAGTTGCTGATCTTCGCAAGGAGATGGCCTCCGATAACATTGAGAATATAAAGACCAAGATTGAAGCGGCCAACAAGGCTGTCTCAAAGATTGGGCAGCACATGTCTGGTGGCGGGTCTGGCGGTTCGCATACAGGATCACAAGGCGGAGGCGACCAGGCTCCAGAGGCTGAGTACGAGGAGGTCAAGAAGTGAAATTGCACGAGTTGACAGTCGCCCTGCATCTAGAGAGAGCAGCTAATTTTTAAGAAGTAGGGATACTAGGACCTTGCGCGCTGTAATAAGATTTTGTTCTACCCGTTTTGAACTAAACTAAGGCATGTGAAACATGTATAGTTCGTAGGGCGTGTATGACTTGGTTGCATTGGATCCTTCGCTTGAAGTTACATCAAGGCAAACCGGACGTGATCTTGTGATTTTATACCATTTGCTCCTGAATGCTTGAAGGCAATTTTAGTTCCTGCTTGGAGTGATGCGTCGGTGGCAAGTGTAAAATGCAGCTGCATGAAATTTTATCTGTTGGTACTGTGCTCATCAGCCGGTACAGAAACTACTGCTATGGGCCTGTGTGTGAGTATGCAGTATTTTGAACAAAGTTTACATACGGTAGCTGACACATCATGATCTCCGAACGGGGATTGACTGAATCGTGCATAATTTGGATTGCTCTTTTCTATCACAGATCTGTGTTGCTTTTATATCTGGAAACACCACAGCAAGCAACCAAAGGTTAAAAAAAAACACAGCATGCAACCAAAACAACAGCAGGAAAATTTTTTAAGGAAAAGAAAAGAAAAGAGAAAACAACACCCACGTCGAGAGAGCCCAGAGCGAGGTCCATTACACGGAGCGTACAAAGGCCTTGTCTATTTTCAGCCGGAATACCGAAATTTTAGTTTAAATTCTCGGTCCATCTACATGAGCCCCGCTGAAATCAACCTCATAAACAAGCCTTAAAAATCACAAATTATCCCCTCCCGCTCCCATCTGCTCCTCTCCGGCTCTCCCACCAACCCAAACCAAAACGAACGCCGCCTCTTTCCCCAGCTGCGCCACATTGCGCCTCATCAAAACCACGCAAAATTTCAAATTTCCACCTCCTTCCTTCATTCTCCCCCTTTCTCGGTCTCTCCTGCCTCTGGATGGGGGGACAATCCAGGAATTTTATTGCGCATGGACAGAGGCAGCAAGGCAGGGGGCAGCGCCGAAGTGAGCCGAGCCGCTGCCACGTGTGCGAGGACGGCCAGGTGCCGGCACGGGAGCGGTGAGGGGGGCAACACGCATGGAACAATCGATGCATGGCTATACGGGCCATGATGCTGCGGCATGGGAGGACAACACCTCGCCTGGTGCCCACCACGTTTGGGGGGCGCGGTACCTCGGTGGGGCCTGCCACCTACCACGCCCGGGCGAGCAGTGCTGTGTTGTGTGGGGGTGCCGTAGTGGAAGGTGTCTGTCGTGCCTGGGTAGCGTGGTACGTGCCACGCGTCGCCCCCTGGGTAGGGGTGGCAATTGCCCCCAAGGGTGGGGCCCCCGTGAGGAATTCTCCCATTAGGGGCGGAGGCTGGGGTTATCCTCCCCTGCGGGGCCCCATGGGGATCCGGTAAAATAAAAAAATATTTTTTAATAATAGATTATAGTTATTTAATATGAGAGATAGTA